>CATIUR010000002.1:127176589-129576589 GCA_949592205.1 Helichrysum umbraculigerum
TCTGACACCTCAAAGAATTCTTTAATTTATAAATAATTATTTGTTTTCATTAATTTTCATAATCACGATATCATTATTTTAGATGATCAACCAAAGAATCTGTTTATTTATTTTTTTTTAAATAAAAATCAATGTAGAATATGTAATTATTATTGTCTTCGTTAAAATGATGGAATAAATAAAAATCAATGAATAATACATCTTTATTATTGTCTTCATTAAAATGATGGAAACCGAAACCAAATCACAAACTAAATCATATAACTGAAGAAAAATATGATATATATATATATATATATATATATATATATATATATATATATATATATATTCAACTAATTTAATTATGTGGCGTTCACACTGCATCGAGCGCTCACACTGCATATCGTTAAATATAGGGTATCGATCACTTCTCCAAATTGGATCTCTCTCTCCGATAATACTCCTGCAAACCAACATATCCCGATCGTCCAACTTTGGCAGGGTTCGTATTCTTAGCGGCGCTTTCCTTGGCTTTAGCACTTTTTGCCTTCACAAATAAAGAGGAAAAGATCAAATTAAAGTAATTAAATGTGTGGAGCTCTGATGGGATCCGGTGTGTTAGTTTAGTAACTGACTATGTTTTTATTTTAAAACATTCATTCAATTCGCACCTCAATCCACTGTCACCACTTTCACCGCCGATATGCGCGGGTACGAGGCTAGTATATATGTGTATATATATATATATATATATATATATATATATAGAGAGAGAGAGAGAGAGAACCTTTAATCAGATCATGGCCACATACGGTCGATATGTGGGATATGCCCAAGGCCGGGTTTAGTGTTTCTGGTTTAGGGTTTATGGGAATTAATAATATTATTTAATTTAATTAATAAAGAGGTTTATGGTTGAAGCGCCATGTTGTTTAGAGTCGTTCATCAATTACGGTTTATATTTGGAAACAATATTATGCTACTTAATTAATTAATAAATAGGTTTATGGCCGGTTTAATTACCTAGCTAGCTAGGCGGCATGCATATGTTGTTTATATACTTTAGAGTTTAGTTTAATAAACAAGTTTTGGGTTTAATGTCGGTCGTCTGATTAGTGTTTAATGTTTAGGGTTTATGGAAAATATAATCTCTCTTATCTTATAAAGGAGGAGGTTAATTACATAATCTCTTCCTAAATCAGCCCTCAAAAACTAATCTCCACCTTTCATTGGATTAGTCCACTTAATTATAGCCCTTGATCGTCATTAACCAAATGATTTATTAATCTTCCAATTTTTAGCCCTAATTTGTTCCTAAAATGCCCTTATGATTCACGCTCCAATCCCTTCCTGTTTCAAATCAATCGGCCTATCCCTATAATATACATCAAATCGATTCAATTGGCCAAATTGATCCGTAGTTACCAATTACCACTTGCGGTAATCGACTTTGCACGCATCAAATTAATCAATAAAATGAAGATTTCGATCATATAGCCGCCAAAAATTCTGCAACAAATACAATGAAAAGATTCCTTCTTCTTCAAAACTCAATTAGGGCTATCTTTTCCAGTGAATCTTTCAAATACAAGTAAATTTCTATACGGATTCATCTCCATTCTATCAATCGATCAATAGCCTCGATTCAAATTTTGAAAATCGCCAGCCTTCGTCAATCGATTTAAAGGTATCATACCCATATTTTGTCTCATAATTTAAACGGCTTACCAGGAAAAAGAAACGACGCCCCACCCATCGATTAATTCCAAAACGATTCGAACAAAAACAAGGGATGATGCATGTGTGTTCAAAGGATTCCTTAGTTGCACAAATCTATTCCTACATATATTAAACGATTTATGGATCAGGTGTCGTTTTTTGTTGTATTTGAATTAAAGAAGTCTCTCTACTTTAATCGTTTTTAATTTAATTAATTGCGTATTCATCTGATAATTTAATTTAATTAGTTACGGATCATTGTGTGTGTGGATCATCGTCATTGTTTTGCTGTCTAGAATTGTTTGTTATTAGTATCTTGATATGATATCATTTGATGATTGAGTCATTTTCGAATAGTGCCTATAAGGTGTTTGATAAAATGTTTGTATTCTCAATTGCGCCTTGCTTATGGTATTTGTAGTAGTATAGTAGCAGTAATAATAGCAGTTTTGCAAGCAGTCATGAAAAGCCCTGAAATCTGAGTTTTTTTTTTTTTAATACTAAACAACTGTATATATATATATATATATATATATATATGTATATATATATATATATATATATGTATATATATATATATATATATATATATATATATATATATATATACACATATATATATATACATATATATATATGTGTATATATATATATGTGTATATATATATATATATATATATATATATATATATATATATATATATATATATATATATATATATATATATATGTGTGTATATATATATATGTGTATATATATATATGTGTATATATACATATGTGTATATATATATATATATATATATATATATATATATATATATATATATATATATATAAAACTATTCCTACTATTCGGAACTGATTAGATATTGAGATCGATTAACTATTAAGTCTTTTTATTTGCTAACTTATGAAGTCCTGATGACCAAGGGAATCCGCCGGATTCACTATGAATCCGCCAGATTCAAACAGTGTTCAGACCCAACTTTTGACCAGAACTTTTCAAACGAATCCGGTTAGCTGAATCCGCCGGATTCATAGACAATCCGCCGGATTGTCACTGAATCCGCCGGATTCAAACACATCCAGCAGCAGCTCCAGACTCTGCACTTTTTAGTACCAAAAACCGAACTTTGAACACGCATATCTTGCAAACGACAAAGAATGAGATCATAAAACTTTGCAGACACTTTCATATGGTAAAAATGAAGATTTCTATTTTCGCACTTTCTCAAATTTCTCATTATATCGGGATTTGGACGTATGGGTCAATTTCGGCTAAAATAATCAATTTTGCTAACATACTAAATCTCAAACCATTGCGATTTAGGAACTGAGCGTTTAGACACATAATTCTACTATCGAAACAAAGTTGTGAGGCTAATCATTACACTTCCAATCTTCATCTAACTCCAATTAGTTCATAGGTGTCATTGAGGCCCATTTTGACCCATTATGACCATTATGACCCGAAGACTCAAAATGGCTATTACAACCCATTTAATATTGACTAATAACACATTTGACTTTCTCTAACACTTCCAAATACATACATAACCAAAATATCACTTTTACTACAACTTGCAACTCAATACACTCTAAAACCATATCTACTAATCATCCACAAAATTATACTATTACAACATATTCTATCTACTTGTTGCTTTCATAACCAAAACATGTTAAAACATTGTTTGGGCGATCTTTCAAGGTTTCAAAACGATAATTTAAAGAGAAAGCTTGTGTGACTTACAACAAGCTAGCAACTCCACTTCTACCCTTTTGCAATATCTTTTCCCCTTCCGCTTTCACTTGTACCTACAACATAGCTAGACTAATTAAGCAATTTGCTTAGTGAGGATATGAAAACTAATCATTACAATGCAATATTAAATAAAACAATTAATAAGCAAAGTAAAGAAATTACTTCCCTTTTTCTTGCAACTCCACTTTCACAATTCTAATCATATGTGCACATTTCTAATCAATAATTTAGCTAACATAAGTTAGCTACTAATCAAAACAAAGCTAACCTTGGTTAGCTATTCTAATCAAATGTGGCTAATTTCTATTAACCATTCTAATCATAATCTTTCATCATAATCATGTTATAATAATCACAACCATTTACATAATTATGATCTATTCATTTCATAACTCACCTTGATTTGTAGAGCAATTTGAAATAATATGATCAAATGATGACAATTCTTCTTGAACACCTAATACAAATATGCATAACACATAATCAATAACTAATCATAATTCTAACTACTAATCATTTAACTCCCTTCTCCTCCACTAATTACATACTAGCTTAATTCTTATGATCATAATCATAACTTTGAGATATGATTAAACTACTTGCTTATAATTATTAACATCCACTAAGACTCTATAATTACAATTTAAACTAGTTTCATAGAATTCATGGAACCCCATGAACCCTAATCAAAATCTACCACTTCTAATATGAAATTGAGCTTCAATTCATCATTCATAGACTAAACTAACATTAACTAATCAATTACAAGCCCTAAATCGGATTAATTCATAACATTTAGCTAAGACCCATGAAAACCCAATTTCTAGGGGTTCTTGAAGGAATCAAAATACTTACAAGAATTGAAGAAAGATAGGAGATGATGATTTTAATAGATTGAAGCTTGAATTAAAGATAAAAACTGATTTTCCTTGGCTCCTCTTGCTTCCTGCGATTTTTACTCTGTTTAATTTTTGGTTCTGGATGAAATGAGAAGGTACTGGAGGATAAGCACGTACGAATTGTCTAAATTCTTTTAATTTCTATACTACACAGTCTGGAACTGAACAACTAGTTTGCGTTTTCTATTATATCTCATTATTAAAAGATCTATAACTAAAAAGATGTATATTTTATTGTACACTAAAATAATACTGTAAAACTGGAATATTATATCTTATTTATATATACTAAAATAATACCTTGAAAACTGGGGTGTTACAACTCTCCCCCACTTATTCTGTTCGTGTCCTCACGAACCATTCTTGGTATACCGCAGGGTATATAACACCCCGCATTTTCCATAATATTATTATATTGAAAACACGGAAGCGAAGAGAATTAAAACATATTTAATTACTATACGTTAGAACAAAAATCATAAACCGATCATAAGTTAAGTCGTGTCGAGTTAAACAGGTTTAACAAACACATAATACGGGGTATTATATAAAACTTAACATTAATTGTTACAAAACATAATCAGAGTAGCAAGCTGTCAAAACATTCCCCAGCTCCTAGAGCATCTACTTTCTGCTACTCACCTATTCAAAATATAATCTGCAGAAAGTAAATGCGAGGGATTAACACAAAGCTAAGTGAGTGAGTTCATAACACAACATATAAATTAGCATAATCATATAATTGCTTCAAACAACCGCAATACGATATTCAACAAATCAACAACAACTTAACGAGGATCGGTGGCTCTGGGGATAACCTTAATGCCCGGGTGGCTCCCCAAGAACACTTACCCAACCATATCCGTATGGCCATACGGACGAGACCGATAACTAGTGGTAGTTGAACTCAAATACAGAATCAAATACACAACAAATGAAGTACGACTCTGTATCATTCATTCAACCCCTGCCTAGTTCAACCAACCATTTAACAACTCGTTGACCTCGTTAACAACTGATGCCCGAAGGCCAAACACGTAGCACATAGGTTCACAGTCAACAAGGTATATCAACTAATCAACAAAACATATTCACGTTTATTCGTTGCAATCAAATGATCACAACTAAATTTAAATGGTGAGCTCTGAATCCACTCACCGATACCGTTGCCTTCAAAATCTCTGATTCCAGAGATCACTTATCTTTCGGAGAATCTGAGAATCAATAATCAACATAAGTTAGTACTTTGTCTCATAATGTGTAAATATCAAAATGAGCATTTTTGTAAAATGCCACAATAGCATTCAATAAGTGTCACTATAAACACCACCTTCTAAACACATGCATTTTGTTGAAATTTGTAAAATCCATCAAAATTAAACATGCAAACGCGATCCTGACTAGTCAGGGCTGGATCGCGTTCGTCCTTAGTCAAAAATTCTGTCACCGAAAAACACTAGCAAACGCGATCCGGATGCTTGGCCTGGATCGCGTTTCTAAGGCCAAAAACTCGAATAGGTCGCTTACAACAAGGGAACGCGATCCGGAACCATAGCCGGGATCGCGTTCATCTGTTCTTCAGCTCAAGAACAGACCTGAACGAACTTTAACTCCATTTTCAATATTCAAACTTATCAAACTCGATTCTAATGCATTTAACTAGTTACAAATCATCACCTATAATCATATATAACAAATTATCATCATACAATTGGAAGAACAAATCAAATTAACCAATTATTCATAAATCCTAACATTTTGAAATAAACCCCATTTACCTTTAAAAATGAAGAAGATGAATGGAAGATGTAGATGATGATGTTAGCTTGTAGATTATAACCCCCAATCACTTTGTAGTTTGATGATTTTACTTGATTTACTAGCTAGGGTTTGTAGGTTTAGTTCCAAGAGAAGATGAAAGAAATGAAAAATGGTAAAGTGATCAAAAGGGTTAGGTCGGTCCCTAATAAAACCGACCTACAACTTTGGGTATTTAATACCAGCTCTAAATCTATTGTCTGGCACCTAATTGCTAGATGCGAGAAATTCATTTTATTGTACCGTCAACTTTAATATATTAAAACAAGCAACATTTCATTATCCACAATAAGTCCTAAGACCTATTTCACCAACTTTCACAATTAAAAATTTATATAGCAAAATTATTTAAAACTTATTAAATACGAAATTATGAATAGAAAATACCAGGCTATCGGAGAGGATGTTACAAATCTCCCCTCCTTAAGGAGATTTCGTCCCCGAAATCTCAACACCATCAAACAATCCAGGATATCTGGATTTCATAGACTCCTCAGTCTCCCAAGTCAGGTTGGAACCTAAACTATGTTTCCACTTTACAAGCACCATAGGAATTTGTTTCTTCCTAAGTTTGGTAACCTTCCTATCTATGATTTCTACCGATTCTTCAACTAACTTTTTGAGTTCTATCAACTTTTAAATCCTTCAAAGGAAGTATTTGTGACTGGTCCTCAATGTTACACCTCCTCAAATAACACACGTTAAACGTACTATGAATACCCGAAAGCTCAGGAGGAAGATCCAACGTCACTGACTGGTCGTTAACCACTTGTCGAATCTTAAATGGACCAATGTATCTAGGTGCCAACTTTCCCCGTTTTCCAAAACGAATTACACCTTTCCACGGGGAAACTTTAAGGTAGACTAGTTCACCTTCAGAAAATACAACCGGTCGCCTTTTCGGATCCGCATACTTTTTCTGTCTATCGCGCGCGGCTTTCAACTTTTCACGTGCAATTGTTACCTTATCCGCGGTCATTTGTACTATGTCGGGTCCAGCAAACTGTTTCTCACCGACTTCCAACCAACATGTCGGTGTTCTACAACGACGACCATATAACATTTCATACGGAGGCATACCGATACTCGAGTGATACGAATTGTTATAAGCAAATTCGACCAACGGAAGATGTGAATCCCATGAACCTCCATATTCCAACACACAGGCACGAAGCATGTCCTCTAATGTTTGAATCGTTCGTTCTGATTGACCATCTGTTTGAGGATGATACGCTGTACTTAGATTTACACGGGTACCCAATTCTTGTTGAAGACTCTGCCAAAAATGCGAAACAAAACGGGAATCTCGGTCTGACACAATTGACACTGGAATACCATGTCTTGATACAATTTCATTAAGATACAACTGGGCGAGCTTAGTCAAAGAGGTGGTCTCACTCGTAGCAAGAAAATGCGCACTTTTTGTCAACCGATCTACAATAACCCAAACCATATCATTACCTCGAATGGTACGCGGCAGTTTAGTTACAAAATCCATGGTTATATGTTCCCATTTCCACTCGGGAATTTCCAACTGTTTCAGTGATCCGTACGGCTTTTGATGTTCAGCTTTAACTTGCGCGCAGATATGACAATTACCAACAAACCGTGCAATGTCAGTTTTCATCGTGGGCCACCAATACAAAGGTTTTAAGTCGTTATACATTCGAGTACTACCGGGATGAACAGTTAACTTAGACTTATGAGCTTCATTCAAAATCGTATCCCGAATTCCGCCAAGTAAAGGAATCCACACCCGAGACTTAAAAGTTTTCAATCCTCTAGAATCGTCCACTAATTCATCTTTTCTTTTCAACATAATTTCGGACTTTAAGTTGTGATCCAACAAAGCTTCTAATTGTACAATTTTTATTCGATCAATCAAGTCAGAGGAAACATTTACCTTGAGATAAAAGATTCGATCAGAAGCACCCTTTCGGCTTAGAGCATCCTCAACCACATTAGCTTTGCCTGGGTGATATCTAATTTCACAATCATAGTCTTTGATTAATTCAAGCCATCTTCTCTGACGCATGTTCAACTCTTTTTGGGAAAACACATACTGCAGACTTTTATGGTCAGTACAAACAACACATCGAGTCCCGTACAAGTAATGTCTCCAAAGTTTTAAGGCAAATACAACCGCTGCAAATTCTAAATCGTGAGTGGGATAATTCTTTTCATGCGGTTTCAACTGACGAGAAGCATAGGCAATAACTTTATCCCTTTGCATAAGAACACAGCCCAAGCCCGAAAAAGAAGCATCACAATAAACAATGAAATCATCTGAACCCTCCGGTAATGCTAACACCGGTGCCTGACACAACATTTGTCTTAACGTTTGGAATGCATGCTCCTGACGATCAGTCCATACGAATTTCTCATCCTTACGGGTTAATTTGGTTAACGGCCCGCAATCTTAGAAAAATCTTTTATAAACTTCCGGTAATAACCCGCTAATCCAAGAAAGCTCTTTATTTCCGAAGCAGACTTTGGGGCGTTCCATTTCATCACAGCCTCGACTTTAGTTGGATCCACTTTCACACCATCCTTACAAATTACGTGACCCAAAAACTGAACCTCCCGAATCCAAAATTCGCACTTAGAGAACTTGGCATACAACTGTTCTCGTTTCAACGTATCAAGAACCAATCTTAAATGCAGAGCATGCTCATCTTCGGATTTCGAATACACGAGAATATCGTCAATGAAAACAATAACAAATTTATCCAAGAAAGGTCGACAAACCCGATTCATTAAATCCATAAATACAGCTGGAGCATTCATCAAACCAAAAGGCATAACCAAAAATTCATAATGACCATACCTAGTACGAAATGCAGTCTTTGGAATATCCTCCTCACGAACACGGACCTGATGATAACCCGATCTCAGATCAATCTTAGAATACACTGAAGAACCCTGCAACTGATCAAATAAGTCATCTATTCTAGGAAGAGGGTACTTATTCTTTACCGTTCTCTTGTTCAACTCTCTATAATCAATACACATGCGCATAGACCCGTCTTTCTTTTTCACAAATAATACTGGTGCACCCCACGGCGAAGAACTAGGTCTAATAAAATCCTTATCTAACAGTTCCTGTATCTGATTCATCATTTCGCGAATCTCAGAAGGCGCTAACCTATAAGGAGCTTTAGCTACAGGCGACGAACCCGGCACAAGATCAATACGGTACTCAACTTCCCTAACTGGTGGCAACCCAGGTAACTCATCAGGAAATACCTCAGAGTATTCACACACAACCGGTACATCGGAAATAACTTTTCTTTCAAGTTTAGCATCAACTACATAAGCTAAGTAGGACTCGCAACCTTTGGATAATGACTTCCTAGCCTTCATCATCGAAATCAGGGGAATAGACATACCATCCCGTTCTCCTCGAGCCACAACGTATGACCCGTCGGAGATTGGGATCCTAATCAACTTTTGGTGGCAATCAATGCTAGCCCTATTCTGACTTAACCAATCCATACCAACTATTACGTCAAAACTAGGGATTGGCATCAACAAGAATGAAATAGGGAAAGTTCGATCATCAATCACAATATTAGCTCCAGTCACCGAGGTGGTAACAGGAACTAATTTACCGCTAACAATTTCTACTTCTACGGGTTTGGTTATCACAGTAGGCACTAATTTCAACTTGTCGCAGAAGCATACAGATATAAAAGTACAAGTAGCACCAGAGTCAAATAAAACACGAGCCGGTACAGAGTTTATAAAGAATGTACCAGTTATAACATCTTCTGTATGTACAGCCTCATTGACTGTCATTTGAAAAGCCCGACTGGTTGCTGGTGGAGGATTCTTCCTTTTCTGACCGGAAGATGCCGAACTCCCGACCGAACCAAGCCCCGATTTCCCCGCCTCTGGACATTGACCCACTCGATGTCCCTCCTTTTTACAAGTCCAACACACAAAGTTCGGATAACGACAATTTCTTATCTCATGACCAAGATCACCACATTTCAGACACTTATTTGTTTGCGGAGTACACGGCCCTGAATGTCTAGATTTGCATGTACTACACCAGTTCGAACTTCCCGACGAACTACTCTTACTAACATACTTCTTTGTCTGACGATTCCCTTGCCAATTTGATTTCCCTTTACTAAAGGAATCCGCTCTAGACTTTGAAGAATTATCTCTAGATCGTGTTTCACGAGACCCTCTAATGTCACTATCCACGGATCGAGCAAGATTAAAAGCCTGAGATAAACTAGTGGCTAGTCTCACGGTAGTACGATAGTTATGGGGTAAAGTATCCACAAACTGCTCTATCTTCGTCTTCTCCTCCGGAACCCATTGTTGTACAAATCGAAGTTTTTCTGTAAATTGAGCTATCAACTCCTCCATGGTCATATTATCCGTTAATTGAAGATTCACAAAATCCCTCCTAATTTGTGCCATATGGAAATCAGAACAATATTGATTACACACTACTTGATGAAATTCATTCCATCGTATAGATTCCTTTTGTTGTGGATTAAAATGCCCAGTAATTGAATCCCACCAAACCATGGCATCATCCTTCAGGCACTGCACAGCAAACTTGACCTTGGATTCTTCCTCACAGCTAATCACATCAAACTTGCGTTCCATATCTCTTAACCAATTTAAAGCCACAGTTGGATTGGTACTTCCATGGAACTCCGGTGGTTTGCAAGACATAAAAGTTTTAAAAGTACACATCTTATTAGTCTGAGAGGATGGACTAGCACCAAACACCGAAGATTGTTGTTGCAAAAGTTGCCTAGCTGCAACTTCCTCAGCTTTCCTTTTAAACTCTCTCAGAAATATCAATTCATCTTCTATCTCATGTATATACTCATCCCTATTGGTTTCTTCACCGCCTTGATGAGATGTACCTTCACGATTATTAGTCACAACAGGAGGAACAACATACCGAGAGGCATTATTGGGGTTGGGGATCGGTTGTTCGTCATCTGCCATTTCTGAAATCAACACAACACTTGAAACTTGTTAATCGTTAGTACCTATCTACTAACAATTTCACAACCAATGCTAAATCCCATACCCAGGAATGTTTGACATACCACGCTACAGTTTTGGGATTGAACATTCTACAATGCTCAATTACCCCAAAACCATGCTCTGATACCAACTTATAACACCCCGCATTTTCCATAATATTATTATATTGAAAATACGGAAGCGAAGAGAATTAAAACATATTTAATTACTATACGTTAGAACAAAAATCATAAACCGATCATAAGTTAAGTCGTGTCGAGTTAAACAGGTTTAACAAACACATAATACGGGGTATTATATAAAACTTAACATTAATTGTTACAAAACATAATCAGAGTAGCAAGCTGTCAAAACATTCCCCAGCTCCTAGAGCATCTACTTTCTGCTACTCACCTATTCAAAATATAATCTGCAGAAAGTAAATGCGAGGGATTAGCACAAAGCTAAGTGAGTGAGTTCATAACACAACATATAAATTAGCATAATCATATAATTGCTTCAAACAACCGCAATACGATATTCAACAAATCAACAACAACTTAACGAGGATCGGTGGCTCTGGGGATAACCTTAATGCCCGGGTGGCTCCCCAAGAACACTTACCCAACCATATCCGTATGGCCATACGGACGAGACCGATAACTAGTGGTAGTTGAACTCAAATACAGAATCAAACACACAACAAATGAAGTACGACTCTGTATCATTCATTCAACCCCTGCCTAGTTCAACCAACCATTTAACAACTCGTTGACCTCGTTAACAACTGATGCCCGAAGGCCAAACACGTAGCACATAGGTTCACAGTCAACAAGGTATATCAACTAATCAACAAAACATATTCACGTTTATTCGTTGCAATCAAATGATCACAACTAAATTTAAATGGTGAGCTCTGAATCCACTCACCGATACCGTTGCCTTCAAAATCTCTGATTCCAGAGATCACTTATCTTTCGGAGAATCTGAGAATCAATAATCAACATAAGTTAGTACTTTGTCTCATAATGTGTAAATATCAAAATGAGCATTTTTGTAAAATGCCACAATAGCATTCAATAAGTGTCACTATAAACACCACCTTCTAAACACATGCATTTTGTTGAAATTTGTAAAATCCATCAAAATTAAACATGCAAACGCGATCCTGACTAGTCAGGGCTGGATCGCGTTCGTCCTTAGTCAAAAATTCTGTCACCGAAAAACACTAGCAAACGCGATCCGGATGCTTGGCCTGGATCGCGTTTCTAAGGCCAAAAACTCGAATAGGTCGTTTACAACAAGGGAACGCGATCCGGAACCATAGCCGGGATCGCGTTCATCTGTTCTTCAGCTCAAGAACAGACCTGAACGAACTTTAACTCCATTTTCAATATTCAAACTTATCAAACTCGATTCTAATGCATTTAACTAGTTACAAATCATCACCTATAATCATATATAACAAATTATCATCATACAATTGCAAGAACAAATCAAATTAACCAATTATTCATAAATCCTAACATTTTGAAATAAACCCCATTTACCTTTAAAAATGAAGAAGATGAATGGAAGATGTAGATGATGATGTTAGCTTGTAGATTATAACCCCCAATCACTTTGTAGTTTGATGATTTTACTTGATTTACTAGCTAGGGTTTGTAGGTTTAGTTCCAAGAGAAGATGAAAGAAATGAAAAATGGTAAAGTGATCAAAAGGGTTAGGTCGGTCCCTAATAAAACCGACCTACAACTTTGGGTATTTAATACCCGCTCTAAATCTATTGTCTGGCACCTAATTGCTAGATGCGAGAAATTCATTTTATTGTACCGTCAACTTTAATATATTAAAACAAGCAACATTTCATTATCCACAATAAGTCCTAAGACCTATTTCACCAACTTTCACAATTAAAAATTTATATAGCAAAATTATTTAAAACTTATTAAATACGAAATTATGAATAGAAAATACCAGGCTATCGGAGAGGATGTTACAGGGTAGTATATCATCATCCACTCCTCCGGTTCCCAAGTAAATTCTGAACCTTTTCTATGTCGCCACTGAACTTTAACTATCGAAACTGATTTATTTCTGAGCCGCTTTACTTTCTGATCAAGAATTTTAAGTGGTTCTTCTATGTAACTTAACTTTTCATTTATTTCTATTTCTGTCAGTGGCACATAAGAAGCCTCATCAACTAAACACTTTCTGAGCTGAGACACATGAAATGTATCATGAATATTACCAAGTTCTTCTGGTAATTGCAATCGATATGCAACTTTTCCAACTCTATCAATAATTTCAAAAGGTCCAATATACCTTGGACTCAACTTTCCCCGCTTTCTAAAATGTATAATCCCTTTCCAAGGTGAAACTTTAAGCATCACCTTATCACCTACTTGGAATTCAATAGGCCTTCTCCGTTTGTCTGCATATGACTTTTGTCGATCTTGTGCCATTTTTAATCTTTCTCTAATCTGATCGATCTTTTCGGTAGTCAACTGTACTATATATGTACTTCCAAGCTCTCTCTGACCAATCTCACCCCAACAAATTGGAGTTCGACATTTCCTACCGTATAACATTTCGTAAGGTGGCATTTTGATTGAGGAATGATAACTGTTATTATAAGAAAACTCTACCAATGGAAGGTGAGTATCCCAACTGCCACCAAAGTCAATGGCACAAGCTCTAAGCATATCTTCAAGAGTCTGAATGGTACGTTCACTTTGACCATCAGTTTGAGGATGAAAAGTTGTACTAATATGCAATCGAGTCCCCAAATCTTCTTGAAATTTATTCCAGAATCGAGAAGTAAAACGAGTATCTCGATCTGAAACGATAGAAAGTGGAACTCCATGCCTAGCAACAACTTCTTTAACATAAAGATCGGCTAACTTTTCTGAAGAAGAAGCTTCTTGAATAGGAAGAAAGATAGCACTTTTCGTCAATCGGTCCACAATCACCCAAATAGTGTCATGTTGCCTAGAAGTCTTTGGCAACTTTGTAATAAAATCCATGGTGATGTGTTCCCATTTCCATACCGGTATATCTAAAGGCTGAAGTTTACCGTATGGTTGCTGATGCTCTGTTTTGACTTGCAGACAAGTGAGACAATTCTGAACATATTTAACTATATCACGTTTCATACCTGGCCACCAATAGTCACGTTTCAGATCACGGTACATCTTGGTAGCACCAGGATGAATAGAATACTTGGATTTATGCACCTCATCTAGTAACATTTTCTTTACTTCACTCGTTCTTGGTATCCAGATTCTACCATAACGAGTCTTTAAATCTCTGGAATCGTCTACTAATTCAGAAAGTTGACCCGCTAAACGTTGATTATTCGGGTCATTAGAGGCTAGAACTTCAATCTGAGCAGCTTTAATAGAATCAAATAGCTGAGGAAGCACAGTCATTTGAAGAGATTTCACTGAAAGAACGGAATGACTAACTTTTCTGCTAAGAGCATCGGCTACAACATTAGCTTTACCAGGATGGTAAAGTATGTCGCAGTCATAATCTTTGACTAAATCTAGCCATCTTCGCTGACGATTATTCAAATCACGCTGATCGAAGAAATATTTAAGACTTTTGTGGTCTGTATAAATAGTGAATTTAACACGATAGAGGTAATGGCGCCAAATTTTAAGAGCGAAGACCTCTGCTGCTAACTCAAGATCATGAGTGGGATAGTTTTGCTCATGTGACTTTAACTGGCGTGAAACATAAGCAATGACCTTCCCACGCTGCATAAGAACACAGCCAAATCCGAGTTTTGAAGCATCACAATACACCACCATATCCTCGTTGCCCTCGGGTAAAACAAGAATAGGGGCTTGACTAAGCTTTTCTTTCAACTTCTGAAATGCTTTGGCTTGTTCAACTTCCCACTGCCACTGAACACTCTTTCTAGTCAACTGAGTCAAAGGAGTAGCAATTTTTGAAAAGTTTTGAATAAATCGCCGATAATAGCCAGCTAGACCAAGAAAACTCCTGACTTCAGTAGGACTCGTAGGAGGGTCCCACTTCATTACTGCTGCTATCTTGGAAGGATCAACTTGAATGCCGTGAATATTGATCACGTGTCCAAGAAATTGGACTTCTCGTAACCAGAATTCACATTTAGAAAATTTGGCAAATAACTTTTCACAACGAAGTGTTTCAAGAACTTGCCTGAGATGTGCTGCATGCTCAGTTTCGCTTTTAGAATAGATAAGAATATCATCAATGAAAACTATAACAAAAATATCAAGCATGGGCCGACGTACTCTGTTCATCAAGTCCATGAATGCAGCTGGGGCATTAGTTAAGCCGAAGGGCATAACTGTAAACTCGAAGTGACCATAACGAGTACGAAAGGCAGTCTTTGAAATATCTTCTTCCCTTACCTTTAACTGATGGTAGCCAGAACGAAGATCAATCTTTGAAAAGAAACTGGCACCCTGCAACTGATCAAATAAGTCATCTATTCGAGGCAAGGGATATTTGTTCTTAATGGTCACTTTATTTAGTTCCCGGTAATCTATACACATTCTTAAGGAACCATCTTTCTTCTTGACAAACAACACTGGAGCTCCCCAAGGTGAACTACTAGGACGGATGAAACCTTTATCTAAAAGTTCTTGCAACTGTTTCATCATTTCTTGCATTTCAGTTGGAGCTAACCGATAAGGAGTTTTAGCAATTGGAATAGCTCCAGGAATAAGATCAATTCGGAATTCCACTTGTCTATCAGGTGGAATACCGGGAAGTTCATTAGGGAATACCTCGGGAAATTCTTTCACAACTGGAATATTGGAAAGTTCTGGTACAACTTTAGAATTATCAACCACGTGCGCCAAAAAGGCTTGACACCCGTGTGACAAAAATCTTTTGGCTCGAGCAAAAGTACAAACAGGAGTGGATCTACTAGAACGTTCACCATAAACAACAATCTCCCTTCCGCTAAGTGCTTTCAGAAGAACTATCTTTTCATGACAATTTATCATACCCTTATTCTTACCCATCCAATCCATTCCTATAACTACATGAAATTCCCCCATTTGCATGGGAATTAAGTCTATTTTGAACACTTCACCTCCTATTTCAATAGTACACCCTCTATAAACATCACTAACAATAACTAATTTGCTATCGGCAATTTCAATTTCTAAAGGGCGTTCTAATTTAACAATAGGAGTATTCAACTTTTCACAAAATGATAATGATACAAAGGACTTGGTGGCTCCAGAGTCGAATAAAACATGGGCAGGTATAGTGTTAATTATAAAGGTACCTGTCACCACGTCATGTGACTCCTTCGCCTCATTAGCAGTAATCTGAAAGGAACGACCTTTTGCCCTATGTCCACCCGCTTCTCTTTTCTTTTCAGCTTCTTTCTTTTGTTCATTTCTTTTCATATCTTCTAATCTGACTGGACAGTTAGCTTGTAGATGGTCTTCCTTATAACAATAAAAACACATACGATATGGATTAGGGCAATTAACAGCGATATGCCCTTGCTGACGACATTTATAACAAGCTGTACTCCCCAACTGACACTCTCCTGGATGCTTTCTACCACAGTTATTACATTTGGGAAATTCCCGGGTTGGGGCTTGGGACTGACGGTTTGATTGTTGAGATTGAGATTTCTGTTGTTGTGACTGTGGTGACTGTTGTTTTCCAAAGGATCTAAATTTCTTGGTTTGCTGTGATTGAGAAGAGGATTGTTCTGCTTTTCTCTTATTAGCGCGATCCTCAGCTTTCGCTTGCAACTCCTTCTCTCGGGTCAACCCTTTATTCATCATCTTAGGAATAGAATCATAAATAGTCGGGTCAACTGCTTCTTTGATATCAATATTCAAATGTCGGTAATAATGATCCTTCATTAACCCCAGATTCGAGGTATATTCGGGACAAAACTGAGATTTATCATAAAACATGTTAGTGTACTCAGTTACCGACATTTTCCCTTGATTGATGGCTAAGAACTCTCCTTTCAATCTTTCTACTTCCGCCATTGGAGCGAATTCTGCGATAAATTTTTCTTTGAACATGCTCCAAGAAAATTTTGCAGCTTCTGCAGCACCATGTGTTTTAACTTGAGTACCCCACCAATCCTGAGCACTATCTTTCAACTGATGAGCAGCAAATAACACGCGTAGTCTTTCTGGACAGTCACAGAGTAGAAAAGTTTCTTCTATCTTACTAATCCACCTATGACTACTAATCGGGTCTCTTTCACCATGGAATTCTGGGGGACTACAGTTTGCAAAAATTTTATATTCAAAACGTTCTTTTTCTTTGTTTATTTGCTGCTGTGCATTTAACATTTCACTATTTAACTGAGGGTTAACTAAGACAGGATGCTTTTGTTCAAATTCTACTAATCGAGTATCTATAATCTGCTCCATTCGGGTATATACCTTGGGAGTAAATTCCTGTAGGGCTTGCCCAATAACTTCTTTTAATAGCATCCGGTCCTCGGGATCTAAACTTCTTCCTGTAACATTCTCCTCTTGATTGGGAGAACGTACATTTGTACCCTCAGCTTCTTTGTTTGGTGTGGATTCCATTTACTAAACAATATAAAAACACAATTAATAATATAGAAAATCTCTATTCAACTATTAAATGATGATTGCCTTAATCTTCACATATTTAACAACTTTGAATCTCCCACGTGCTTTAGCAAAATATAACCTTGTTGGCCAGACGTAGTTATATTAAACTAAATACACGTTTCTATTCAAAATTCTTAAATATGTTCCAAATCTAAGCAACCATTCTTACTATAATCATAATCTACTAACCATATGCAAAGCATTGCAAAAACATAACTGTAATTAACTACTGCACATTTATAAGTGGTTTAAGTTTAGGCAATCCTACTGTGGATTGCTTAAATCTCTTAAACCATCGCTCTGATACCAACCTGAAACGCCCTGAAATCTGAGTTTTTTTTTTATAATACTAAACAACTGTATATATATATAACTATTCCTACTATTCAGAACTGATTAGATATTGAGATCGATTAACTATTAAGTCTTTTTATTTGCTAACTTATGAAGTCCTGATGACCAAGGGAATCCGCCGGATTCACTATGAATCCGCCGGATTCAAACAGTGTTCAGACCCAACTTTTGACCAGAACTTTTCAAACGAATCCGGTTAGCTGAATCCGTCGGATTCATAGACAATCCGCCGGATTGTCACTGAATCCGCCGGATTCAAACACATCCAGCAGCAGCTCCAGACTCTGCACTTTTTAGTACCAAAAACCGAACTTTGAACACGCATATCTTGCAAACGACAAAGAATGAGATCATAAAACTTTGCATACACTTTCATATGGTAAAAATGAAGATTTCTATTTTCGCACTTTCTCAAATTTCTCATTATATCGGGATTTGGACGTATGGGTCAATTTCGACTAAAATAATCAATTTTGCTAACATACTAAATCTCAAACCATTGCGATTTAGGAACTGAGCGTTTAGACACATAATTCTACTATCGAAACAAAGTTGTGAGGCTAATCATTACACTTCCAATCTTCATCTAACTCCAATTAGTTCATAGGTGTCATTGAGGCCCATTTTGACCCATTATGACCATTATGACCCGAAGACTCAAAATGGCTATTACAACCCATTTAATATTGACTAATAACACATTTGACTTTCTCTAACACTTCCAAATACATACATAACCAAAATATCACTTTTACTACAACTTGCAACTCAATACACTCTAAAACCATATCTACTAATCATCCACAAAATTATACTATTACAACATATTCTATCTACTTGTTGCTTTCATAACCAAAACATGTTAAAACATTGTTTGGGCGATCTTTCAAGGTTTCAAAACGATAATTTAAAGAGAAAGCTTGTGTGACTTACAACAAGCTAGCAACTCCACTTCTACCCTTTTGCAATATCTTTTCCCCTTCCGCTTTCACTTGTACCTACAACATAGCTAGACTAATTAAGCAATTTGCTTAGTGAGGATATGAAAACTAATCATTACAATGCAATATTAAATAAAACAATTAATAAGCAAAGTAAAGAAATTACTTCCCTTTTTCTTGCAACTCCACTTTCACAATTCTAATCATATGTGCACATTTCTAATCAATAATTTAGCTAACATAAGTTAGCTACTAATCAAAACAAAGCTAACCTTGGTTAGCTATTCTAATCAAATGTGGCTAATTTCTATTAACCATTCTAATCATAATCTTTCATCATAATCATGTTATAATAATCACAACCATTTACATAATTATGATCTATTCATTTCATAACTCACCTTGATTTGTAGAGCAATTTGAAATAATATGATCAAATGATGACAATTCTTCTTGAACACCTAATACAAATATGCATAACACATAATCAATAACTAATCATAATTCTAACTACTAATCATTTAACTCCCTTCTCCCCCACTAATTACATACTAGCTTAATTCTTATGATCATAATCATAACTTTGAGATATGATTAAACTACTTGCTTATAATTATTAACATCCACTAAGACTCTATAATTACAATTTAAACTAGTTTCATAGAATTCATGGAACCCCATGAACCCTAATCAAAATCTACCACTTCTAATATGAAATTGAGCTTCAATTCATCATTCATAGACTAAACTAACATTAACTAATCAATTACAAGCCCTAAATCGGATTAATTCATAACATTTAGCTAAGACCCATGAAAACCCAATTTCTAGGGGTTCTTGAAGGAATCAAAATACTTACAAGAATTGAAGAAAGATAGGAGATGATGATTTTAATAGATTGAAGCTTGAATTAAAGATAAAAACTGATTTTCCTTGGCTCCTCTTGCTTCCTGCGATTTTTACTCTGTTTAATTTTTGGTTCTGGATGAAATGAGAAGGTACTGGAGGATAAGCACGTACGAATTGTCTAAATTCTTTTAATTTCTATACTACACAGTCTGGAACTGAACAACTAGTTTGCGTTTTCTATTATATCTCATTATTAAAAGATCTATAACTAAAAAGATGTATATTTTATTGTACACTAAAATAATACTGTAAAACTGGAATATTATATCTTATTTATATATACTAAAATAATACCTTGAAAACTGGGGTGTTACAAGTCATTTGAGCTTTTACTCTTAATTTCTATTTGTTGATGGTTTAGTGTGATGTTAGCAGCTATGCGTTGCTTCATGTGTAGCTACTCGTATTTGGAACAGGTCAAAAAAGTACTATGTAGATCTTAGCACCCTTCTAAATGTTGTTTGAATGGGCTTATAGTTCAGGAATGGGTTTGAAGTACATGTCTGAGTCATGCATAACTATAAATGTAAGTCCCTAGTTGTTGGATCGATAACGAGGTTATCTATAGGTATTAAGGTGTGGAATCCCTTAATACTAGTTACACGAATGTATAACGATTAATAACGTTTATATTGCCTAATTACTTTGCTTTATACGAAAACCGTCAAAGCTTAGCCGTTAGAATATTTGTTTTCTCTGGATTGAGTTCGCAGAAGTCAGAATTCGAAAATGCCAAAAAATTCTTTTGTTTTCACGAGTTGAAAACATATATATATCAAAGCTCAACTCGCAGCCTGTGGGCTTGCGAGTTGACTCATCTCGCAGATCAGGCCCAAGCCCAGCTCACTTCGGTTCGCTATCAATACTCTGCGAAACCAGATCTCATCTCCCTACTCTGCGAACCCATATCTCATCTCGCAGTCCAGTTTCTGCAACTTGAGATCTCATCTCGCTATTCAGACTTTTAGTTCGTTTACAATATTTGTCTATCACTTTAACATACTAATATATTTAACAAATATTAATAACAAACTAATATCATATTATTTACAAATATTAGCCAATGTACAAGCTTGATAATAATTACGCTAGTCCTATTACAAGCTAGATCTGTTGTCACAATAACATGTCTCAACAGACTCCCCCTTGACAATAGCTTTAGCGTCTTTATCTTCACGCTTGTCTTTAATCTTTATTTGTAAATCTTACTTCCTGCATGTATCTTCATTCGAATGCAAGTCTTCACCATCATCTGATAATCTCGTGCTAAGTCACCCCATTCAATAGTTGTAAAGATCCTGTTCTCATTCAACTTCAACAGATCTTTTCTTGACATATTCATTAGGTGTCGATAGTCATAGACTCTGAAGATCTCATGCTCACCACCTTCAACCTCATCATCAGCTTCAACCATAACAGCTTCTCCAGTCTCTGAATCCATGTGCCAACTTTTCATATGTAACACCCAGTTTCGGGGTCTAGAAATAAGTAGTATTTTATTAAGATTTTAAATGGTTATTAAAAATAAATAGGTAAATGAATTCTAGGATTTATTGTGACTAATAAAATAGTATTTGATTTAAATTAATAGAGTTGATGGTAAAATAAAAGTTATTGTTTTCGCGAATATTTTTAGGTTCCAGACAATAGGTCCAGAAGGGGGATAAAATTTACACTGCTAATATTGGGTCGGTTTTGGAGGAGGCCGACATAACTCTTTTAACATTCCCAAATCTCACTTTTTCTTCTTCTTTGAGAACTCTCACCAAGAAAAACTTAAAACAACAATAGGGATTTGATTTCATTTCAAATTAACAACATCACCATCTTGTTCATTAACATCATTTGATTTTGTATCATCCTCATCTTGAATTCCATCTTCTTCTTGAATTGTAAGTAGGGTTTATTGATGTATTTTATTAACATGATGATTTTGAGCTAGTTAGGTTTGATAATGATGCATGTATGTAAATTGAAGTGGATTAAGTGTACATGATGTTTGTTGATGTTATTGATGATTGTATGATGATAATAAACTAAATTACTTGTTGTTCTTCAAAATTGATTAGTGATTAAATTAGCTAGGGTTTATGTTATGTAAATGTACTTGGGCATGAAATTGAAAGATGAAACTTGTTGTTGATGTTATATGATGTTTGTAGTTTATATTGGTGTTAAGTTAAAGCATTTGATTGAGTATTGAATCTGAGTTTTTGTGTTATTTGGGTTTGAATCGGGTTGAGCTGGTGTAATAAAGTGCAGGTCGTTTTTAAGCTAGCAAACGCGATCCCAGCCATGAACCCGGATCGCGTTCCTTAGTTATAATTTGTCTTAGTCGGATTTTGAACTATTGAACGCGATCCAGCCCTTTATTCCGATCGCGTTGCCAAGCGTATTTCGGTGACAGAACGTTTTCTAAAGGTGAACGCGATCCAGCCCCTCTAGTCCGGATCGCGTTTGCATGAATAATTTTGACGGGTTTTGCAAAATTTGAAAATGCATAAGTAATTACAGGGTCACGGTTATGTGACAATTTCATTAACTCGGATTTGATTGAAATTCACATGTTTACCCGGAAACGGCCCAATGATCAAAACTATATTCTAATAGCCTAGGTGGTTTTTGGCCATTCGAGGTCATCTAAGGGTCGAAAATGGCATTTTTCAGTTTTTAAACATCATTTCAGGACTTTCTGATTTAATTTCTGATTGAACTTTTGTTTGCCTAGACTTCAGGGATTACCTGATTTGATAAATATGCTATGATAACAATTATGAGATGAGTTACTGACTTGTTATTATTTATGTTCTCAGATAAGCAAAAGGAAACTCAGTGATATAAGACAACTGAGTCCAGAGACTGGAATGTAACATCCTCTCCAGTGGCCTGGTATTTTTCTTATTTAATTGAGTATTTAATTTCTTTAGAAATTTATTTGATATAACTGTTCAATTATGAAAGTTGGTGAAATAGGTCTAAGGACTTATTGTGGATAGTGAAATGTTGTTTGTTTTAAAATATTAAAGTTGACGGTATAATAAAATAAATTTCTCGCAATTGGTTTTTAGGTTCCAGGCAATAGATTTAGAGCGGGTATAAAATACCACAATGTTGAGTCGGTTAAAAAGGAGGCCGACTCTTTTATTTGATCACTTTCCTAAATTCTTGTTCTTCTTCATTTCATTTCAAGAACTAAACCTAAACCTTAACTAAATTCTTGCAAGTTAAAGATTAAACAAGAATTGTGAATTCCAATTGTGATTCAAGCTAGTTACCATCATCTTCTTCTATTCATCACCATCTTCTTCATTTGGGAAAAGTAAGTGAACCTATTTCATGTAATTAGGTTAAATAGGAATTTGATGATTTGATTTGATCCTTGAGTTTGTATGATGATATATGATGTTACTTGAGGTTATTTGAGCTGGTGATAACTTGTAAATTCGAAATTGATGTCATTTGAAAGATGATTAGAAGTTAGGGTTCGAGTTGAACATTTGCAGGTTTGTACCTGAGCTGAAACGCAGCTCAACGCGATCCCAGAATCTAGTCCGGATCGCGTTCCATAGTTATAAAATGTCCCAGTCGTGAATTGGCCTTGGAAACGCGATCCTGGCCAAATGTACGGATCGCGTTTGCTAGTGTTTTTCGGTTACAGAATTTTTTATACTGAAGAACGCGATCCCACCATGCCTAGTCCGGATCGCGTTTGTCTGTTAAATTTTGATGATTTTGATAGTTTGTGAACCTGAGTTATATAATACAAATAGTTATTATTGTTACTTATTGTAACTTGAATTGTAAAGTTAACTATTATTAGTTAGAAACAAGTTACTAACTTGTTTGTTGTGTGATGTTTCAGATACACCAAAGACTCAGTGATTAGAAGCTGAGTGTAGCGACTTCTGAGGTATCGGTGAGTGGATTCGAAACTCACCATTTGATTTAGTAGTGATTATTTGATTACAACAAGTAATTTTAGATATGATTATAGAGTTGTTTAATCATTATTGTTGATTTTATCACTATGTGCTATGTGTGATCTTTGGATATTGGTTGTCAATGAGGTCGACGAGTTGATGAACTGTTGGTTGGGTTAGTTGGTTATCGTGTGAATGATACAGGGATATGCTTCATATGTTGTGTGTATTGAACTGTATCTGAGTAGGATAACCACTAGCTATCGGTCTCGTCTGTTATGGCCATACGGATATGGTTGGATAAGAGTTCTTGGGGAGCCGCCCGGGTATTATGGTTATCCCCAGAACCACCGATCCTCATTATTAAGTTGTTGTTGATTGTTGTAGTTAATGGTTATGCTAAGTTGAATGTTGGGTGTTGAACTCTCTCACTTAGCTATGTGCTAATCCCTCATCTTTCGTTCCTGCAGATTTGTAGTTTAATGAGTAGCAGGATTGAGATGCTTTTGGTGCAAGAACAGTTTGACTGCAAGCTACTCTGATCTTTTGTACTAAATCAGTTTGTTTTATATAATACCCCGACATATGTTGTATTATGAACAGTTTCACTTTGATGTAACTTAAAGTTGTAAACTTTTGATGTAAATTAATAGCATGTATAAATATAAATATGGTTAAAATTTCTACGCTTCCGTGTGTCTAACATTATATTGATATTGTAAATGAGGGGTGTTATATGGAATTTTGGTGAGTGGTAATTGTATTTCTCGGTTCAACCCAATTGTAACAAGTTTAGTTACAACGGGTGAACATACTAGTTATTGGCTATTGATTGTTTGAACTATATTAGCATTGTTATTGTTATTCTTGATTATTGTTATTCTGGGTTATCGGTTATTATTCTGTATTGAAATGATGGTTATGCATTATGTGATTTCGTGGCCATTGGGCATATGTGACTATGTGGGTTATTCAGAGGTCAACGCTGGTTGGGTTTGTTGCTATTGTTTGGCTGGCGGGGTTTCCAAATACATATCGTTGATGGATGAACCCTAGTCAGTGAAGATAGCTTCAAACTATCGGTAAAATCACTGCGATGGCATACCAGTGGTTGAGGTGTTCTTGTGATGGCATACCAAGAACCGCCGGTTCTCTGACTTTGTGTATTTGGTTTTATCACTGCGATGGCATAGCAGTGATTTAGGGGTTCTTGTGAAGGCTTACTCAAGAACCATTAGTTTTCATTTGTATCATGGGCTTATGTGTTTATTTGTTGTAATTTGATTTGTTATTTCTGGATTGAACTGTCGGATACAGTTTCATTCACTTAGCTGTGAGCTAATCCCACCATGTTTAACATTTTACAGGTTTTGGTGATGGCATGGATCATGGGTTGGATGTTTAACTATTACTATCGCTACTCTGATCTTTTGAAAATTATAGTCATGTTTTGTAGTTAATATAACACCCGATCTTAAGTATAGGGTTTTGTAATATGTGTATATAAGTGTGATGTTTGAAAATTGTTACATTTTGGTACATGTAAATGGGGTAAATATGTTTTAGGGACCCGCTTCCGGGGTTTATTAATATAATATATATTGTTCAAAAGTAGGGTGTTATATCATATTTCCTAGAATATCCTGTGGCATTGTCTTCAGTGGAATCTGCTACGCACATTTGACAGCTGGATAAGTTTTCTTCCTCAGTCTCTTCCCAGTCCTTTGACTTCTCTCTTTAAGCTTTTTCGTTTTTCCAACCCTTGGCTTAATCTTTTCAAACTTTCCTGAACGAACCTCCGTCTTGATAATATGCTCAACATATCTTCCAATAAGATCATCACTCGGGTTCTTCAGTGGTAATCTAGCCGTATCACGTATCTCATAACGTGGTAGAGAGCTGAACACTGCAAGTTTTCGCTCAAAATATTGAACTCCATCAAACCTTTTGATCGCAAACAGCTTCAGGTCAGAGTCAAAGTACCAACCAATAATTCCTTTAAGCGCTTCGCGTTTACCAGTAATATCAACCTCGGATATTCCAATCCTTTTCTTTTGTTTTGAAAGTTTCTACAGCTGGATTTGTAACACCCTAGGCGAATCCCACATCGGCAGTGGACATGAGGGATTTGGGGCTTATAAGGGTAACAAGGCGCTTAAATGACACAACGCGTTTTGGGACCACATGTGGCAGATTGTCGCAAGAGCATGGCAGTTAAGCGTGCTCGAGCGAGGGCAGATTCAGGATGGGTGACCATCCTGGGAAGTATGTGGTCGCCAAGAGCAAAGCCGTGCGCCTGCGGGCAAAGCGGACAATATTATGTCATGGTAAGCGGGTTGTTACAGTTATGCAAGTTCTTCCCTTCTGAATCAGATAGATTCATATCTGAAAGAGGTTGACAATAAGTTCTTTCAAAATTGACTATTTGTCCCTCTGTTAGAGGTGTTCCAGAAATGTCTGCGATCGAGTAAATAGCTCTACGAACGAATGGATTGGATCGACTTGGAAAATGGAAAGATTTGTACAAGTTATACGTTTCATCACCACTTTGTGGAAAAGCCTTAGGTATGAATATGTTAGATACCTGTGACTCGATTGCTGAAATAGTATCTCTCCCCCAAAAAGCATGTTTTTGTTTACCGACGCACAAAGAAAATATTTTGTTGCGCATAACTGTAACAACCCGCTTTACCATGACACAATATTCTCCGCTTTGCCCGCAGGCGCACGACTTTGCTCTTGGCGACCACATACTTCCCAGGATGGTCACCCATCCTGAATCTGCCCTCGCTCGAGCATGCTTAACTGCCGTGCTCTTGCGACAATCTGCCACATGTGGTCCCAAAACGCGTTGTGTCATTTAAGCGCCTTGTTACCCTTATAAGCCCCAAATCCCTCATGTCCACGGCCGATGTGGGATTCGCCTAGGGTGTTACAACTCACCCCCCCTTGGGGACTCATCGTCCTCGATGAGGTTTGCCCCACCATCCCGACGGCACATGAGTTGCTCTGATACCATAACTGTAACAACCCGCTTACCATGACACAATATTGTCCGCTTTGCCCGCAAGCGCATGCTCTTGGCGACCACATACTTCCCAGGATGGTCACCCATCCTGAATCTGCCCTCGCTCGAGCACGCTTAACTGTCGTTCTCTTGCGACAATCTGCCACCTGTGGTCCCAAAACGCGTTGTGTCATTTAAGTTCCTTGTTACCCTTATAAGCCCCAAATCCCTCATGTCCACGGCCGATGTGGGATTCGCCTAGGGTGTTGCAGGATTACCGGTAGGAATCAGAACTTCATCTTCCGTATCGGTTGTGTCATCGATATCTTCATCTACATCGACAACTGTCGGACCTTGTTCATTTTCAATCACAACATCTGTCCTAGATGGGCTCACATGGTGTTCATCAACATTAGCATCTGGATCTACACCCATGTCTTGCACAATCTCAGGTACAACAGTCCAATCAGCAGGTGGTTGGAACTCTCCTTCTTCCATATCATAATCAATTTCTTCATCTATCACATCAAGAAAATCATCTTCAGAATCCGATAGATCAAGCATTTCCATTCCTAGAAAACACAATCACAAACAAAATATTAATAGCATAAATTCTCTCATAAATTCTCTCATTGCCATTCACTTTTTTTTATATTATTTTTACAATGAATATAGCATGAAAGATCCCATCATTATCTTTTCTTCTTTCACGAGTTATTAATAAAGAATTGAAAAATATTATAATATATATGAAACACATGTAGAGTAATCAACTTCGAGTCAATGAAACTTCGCAAGAATAAACTTCTCACACAACTTAGATTAGTAACAAGTTTCAATCAATTTATATTAGAAAGTAATTTCGATTAATTTAGCACTTCATTTAATCTTCTTAATCTGAAAGATATTATAAAGTTGACATTACTCTATTTATTATTCTTTTATTTGTTTTATCTTTCTTAAAACTTATTATGCTTCGTGTATGGCAAATGTCTTGACTAAATGTTAGGTGCTCGAAAATTAAATTACCCCAATAAGGCCTACCTTTTCATTTCACTTGCAAATAGTTTTCTATTTTTAAGGTTTGAAACTAGATTGGACTCTTATCTAGCATCTTGCCCATGAACTTCCTGTGTTTCCTCCCATGTCATCGATGCATACAAGCTTATAATAAATTCTGTTCATTGATTTGAATATATTAAAAAGCATTCACTTATCCTTAAATGGAGTCCTAACATTTTTCTTATATTCAGTTACGGAATACTAATTGTTGTAAGTTTTTTAATATAAGTCTCCATGTTTCTTAACTTAACATCAAATTATCCAAACAATAATATAAGAGCAAATTAAGATTAGTTTTGAGGTTTTCATTTCGATTTGCGTATACAAGTTATGAATATACGGGATTTTAATTCCCGTTTGCAAGGAAATGAGAAGACGTTTATTGGGGGAAGTCGTTACGAATGCGGGGTCTGCTATTTGAGTCGTATGCTTCCGTTTTTGGATCCTCGTAAAAGCTTCCTCAAATCTATCCCAATATAGAGAGCTAAGAGAATTCATCTCACCTGAAGATTTCTAATATAGATACTTACTTTTGTTTTACTTGATGAAAATGCACTTCTTTGGAAAAGAGAGAGCATCTTTATAATATGATGATGATTTGATACTTGCATCGTGTTTATATTTTATATAAATGGCTACTGGCTATAAATTTGATGATTTACCAATTATATGTTCACCTTTGTTATATGACTTCAACCTTTAAGAAGTAGCAACTCCGGAAAATGGTGTGTACAGATTTTTATTGACATCATTTACTTGTGTGTCTTATAGGATGGATATTTGATTGTTTTGGTTTCCTTTATTTCAATTATAAATGGCAAAATGAATGGGTCGGGTCACGGGTCTAGATGAGTTTGGGTTTAAATGGGTCCGGGTCTAGATGAGTTATTTAGGATGATGGGTCTAAACGGTTCCGGGTCAAATGGGTTTCGAGTCGGGTCGACCCATCGGGTTTTCACCAAACTTTTTTTTTTGTTTGAGTGAAAATGAAAAAAATTTACCCGCTAGACCCGTTTGTTATATGTTATACAATGGGAGGTTATATTAAATACCCATTTAGACCCATCCAAAAAAATGGTGGAGACCCAACAAACCCTTCCTCTCATTAACCAAGTTGACCCATAAATAACCAATAAATCTAAAATTGCCACCTCTAATTTCAATTCAAGAATGATGATAGAGTATTTTATTTTTTTTTATGTAAAACAACTATCATGTCTCAACCTCAAATTTTATTTATATGTATAGAACTAAAAAAAACTACATATATGTATTTGATGTGTATTAGTGTCTCACAATTATTCGCAAATATAATAAGGCAACTGTGCATCGAACGGATAACAATACTAGTTATTTATAACAACGCATTCCAAATCAACTTATATACACTCTCTAGTAACTCTATTACTAGATCATAACCCGCAAAATTTGCGGGCTAATTTATGATTTTTAATTAAAAAAATATATATTATATTATGATTTAATTTTAACGAATAACGTTTGAGTCGACCTTTTTTCGGATTGCATTTGGAAAATATTTCAGCTTGCATTGGAATGTACACTTAACCCATAACCCACCAAGTCTGAATTAATAGAGACATTTAAGTCATAAATAGATTACCCATCTCTATACATAAATGATGTTCTTTGCAACACCCTTTGCATCTCAAGCCATGTTCCTGCCTTCTCAGATGCAAATTTCAACTTCATAAACCTACACGTATACATATATTACCATTTTGATTTATCATAACCCATTTTTATATGTAATCCATCACAACCATTCTGTAACCCCTAGTCATACATATGCACATGTATACATATACGATAGACAAAGATACAACACATATACTTACTATATTATACACTCGTATACTATATGGGTTGAACCGTTGAAGCATGCTTATTACAAATAAGACATGTTAACTTAGAATATAGATAATAGTTGACATCATACAATAGTATTAAGGTCAAAGATTCCATATACCGAATATAATTATATGCATCCAAGACCAAAACTACAAAGGATATAAGATGCCAGTTCTCCTGCATTACTTTGTCTAAATGCTCAGTAACTCTTGAAGTGTCCATTAGATTAATAATCTCTTTCTGCTTTTTTTCACACAACTCAAGCATGTTTTTTAGCCCATCTTCCTTTGATATAGCTCAAGTTGCAATTCACTCAACCTATAATTCAGGCTCTCTATGGGTGATTCATTGGATGCTACATTCCCCTCCAAGGTCTCGGTTAGATTATCTGCAAAATATAAATAAAATGACGTGCAAACAACGTGAAATCCTTACTTATGGGTACAGTAGAGTTTTTAGCTAAAAATGGAATAATCAATGGGTCAAAGAGGTTAACGGGTTGAAAGCAAAAAAAATTATAGTATTAATGCGTACTGTATATTTTGTTATAGACCAGTGAAGTATTTATATTTTGAACTCTTGATCGGATGGCAAATTTGATACAAATTTGTTTATTTTGATTTAAGTTTGATCAATTGCTCAGTAGCAACTAACCTACAACCTGCAAGACCAATCGAAGTGCCATGGCCTTGATGGTTGCACCTACTTCAAGAAATTTTGATGTACTGTGTGGGTTCATCTGATCATATCCACGATTCCCACGTACTACATCTGGTCACATAACATAAAGATGGTGAATTTAATTAAAAAAACCACAATGTAAGGAAATAACCAATTTCCCATAATACGAAAGAAGCTCATTTGACAAAAGATTACTACCTACAATATATATACAATAGTTGATATATTTACGATAAAAATCAATATTTAAATGTGAATAAGTATAAGCAAGAATAGTTAAACCACCAGACCCGCTCATTTAGCCACCTTGACTATAAACAGTTAATCCCTTGTCATAAGCCATAATGAAAAGCAAGCTCCTAAAACATCCAAACACACACTTTCGAACCCAAAAAACATTAATAAGTCACAAATCACAAAAGTGTTGAAATACACATATACATAATCATTTATATACAGTATCTTTGTAATTTTTATCCATTTCTCCTTTTAAAATGCATAGAAGGATCTTCATCTTTGGTTCCATACTATATAATCAGTTAATGGTAATGCAAGAAAGTAAAAAGCACATAAAAACCTTACATCATAATGCCTTTCTCCATCGAGTTGATTAATCTTCTATCCTCTTCATCCATAAGGTAGCATAGTACTCTACATTGAAGAAACAGATCATGAGATACATGAACTGAAAAATCAATAACAAAAACATTTTTTAACAGTTAGGAGTTTAGACAAAGAGAATCACATTTGGAGTCATCCGCCTCAAAATAATCTCCATTTGCATGACCTGAAAGCATGTAGTCACAACTGTGGTTACATGAACTATGGTCGCATCTTTTATGTAATTAGTCTAGGCATCTACGTACCAATTAAAAAAAACACTCTTTTGAGGAATAAACAATTTTAAAAAAGCGTATGATGACTGAAATGCATTGTTACATTTATGCCTAACAACATTGTAGCTCATTAATAATGTTTACTTTTCTAGGAAAAGAAAGACAAACCCATAAGCCCATATTTAGTTGTAACTTGCCAACATGTCCTCAAATATGCTATTTTAGAATGAAAATCCGAACCCAAACTTACTTGATATTATTTTCTGACTGTATCTCATCCTTACAAGAATCACAATTCTTTAAAAACTCGCACAAACATATAATAATAATAACATTCATTAAAAAGTAACATATATTACAAACCGATAATTCAATTCCTTGAATATTTTGACCAGCCTTGTTAAACTTGCAGGTAACATCCGTATTATTCTTTTAAAAGAATGAGTTATTTTGGTCATTATACAGAAGTTCGAGCATGAGGTGGTGAGGCTATTATATTTGTGCTGACTTTTAAAAATTAGGACACATTTGTATAGCCACTTTTCCACCTATTTAGCTTAACATCAGGGAAATGAGAATTGAAATTAAAACATAATAATCTTTTGTATCCACGCAATGGGTCAAAAGTATTTAACTCGAAAACGATTTACATAACCCATTTAGTTAAATGGGGCGAATAAGTTGATGGATTTGATCATTCTAATAAAAAACTAAAATTACTTCTTGGGTTGATTAATCGACCCGTTCACACAAACCTTAACTTAAATCCAACCCAAAAAACGAAAATGGTAATGAGTTATTTTGGTCATTATACAGAACTTCGAGCATGAGGTGGTGAGGCTATTATATTTGTGCCGACTTTTGAAAATCAGGACACATTTGTATATCCCATTTATATCTCATTTTGCTTAACATCCAGGGAAATGAGGATTGAAATGGAAACACAGTAATCTTTTGTATCCATGCAAAAGATGATCTTCTCTATTCACATGAAACAAATGATTTTATATGTTAAATAGAGAGAGAGTGCATTATCTTACATTCATATCCATTTGTGCAGAATACTTCTAGAGCTTTTGCATCACTTTCATATGCTTCGCAGATGCCATCTCCTGCATAATAATACACTCCCATAATAAAAATTATAAAAGTGTTTTTCACCGAGACATAATGTACCGATCTTAGATAGATTAAAGTGAAAAGGGTTAGATACAAATCATACAATCAAGTTGGAACCTATGGCTGCATGATAACACGGGTTGATTTTAGGTATAGTCTGAAATGGGTTGGGTTCATGCTCCACTTATTAAAAACATAAATGGATCCTAGAAATAATCAAGAAATAATGGATAAAAAACCGATAAAGGCAACCTGTTCAATGTGATATCATCCAGAAATTTAGAAAGGCTATTCATTGCAGCTGCTATGAAATATAAATTTTTCATCAATGGGTTGATGCATCCGCAATATCATCTGCCTTCCAGTCCTTTTCATTGTTCCTATTAAATGCAAAGGCAATGGGACACAATGAGGTCAAATTTAACACATGAGGACATCCAGATTTGGGCTATAGGCTGTACATATTTGATAATTTGATATTTGACAAAGTATCAAAATACACACAAATTTCAATCAACTAAAAAGATATAGTTGAAAAAAGCATCATGTAGTACCTGCAAAATCAATTCCAAGATCAATGTAGTACTCCAAAACAATAGTAAAGCTATAAATAAAGAAGCAAGCAAGCATAGTTCTGCCACAAACATAGTAGAAAAAAAATGATACTCTATAATCCCAGATTCCCATGTATTACAGAATAAGTAAGTGATCTGATAATCAATATCCATCTTTCCTATTTTTGGTTGCATTCACTCACGCATTCTGCTTAAGCTTCCTATTATCCTCCTTCTCAATATAAGCCCACAAAAAACGGCAATAAAAAGTTCAATAAGTGAAGTTTCAAGAATGACATACAACTTGTATGTTATTAAGTACACTTAATGACTTCGTTCTGTCCATATTTAGCAATAGATTCACTTCTTCATTAAAATTATAATTCACTAAATATACAACCAGCATGAATCAAGTCATAAGAAATCAACAGTTAGTAAAGGAGATCAAGATAACATCAATATGTAAATAACAGCATAAACAGGAGCATAAACAAATTCATAAGATAATAACAGGAGCGAGATGAGATTGAAACACAAATACAACAATACCTAATAATGAAGTCATTATTATAATAACGGTAGAATGGAGAAGATGAACATTCAAACAAATTCATAAGATAAGAATGTTACGGAAATTCTAAAATCAGATTATGGAATAACAGAAAGTGAGATATAATAATCATACCGTGAGTGCCCATTGAAAACAATTAATCATTTAAATTTTACAATGTCAACCAAATTAATTGTTATATGCATCAGAAACATCAATAAAATCGTGTACAGAAACAATGTATTTACCTTCTAATTAACCTATGAACCCTAATTTCTGATCAAATAAAAGTAAACCCATCTCTAATAAAAATTGAAAGCATCTGCAAAATCACAATACCTGACGTTTTGTGAATATCAATCGGTTTATTTTGAGCAATATATTTCAGAAATCACAACTGGAGGGAGAGTTGTTGTGTTTAGAGAGGTGATGATCCGTCAATCAATTGTGATTATTTTGTTTAAATCAAATACAACCAGATCATCGCAAAAAAAGTAGGCCTCAATCTTTTGCTGTATAAGGAATTTTGTATGTTACCTAAATTAATAATCTTTATTGTGTATAAGAATCAGTCATTAAGGGTGAGGATGCGCTAAGTGTTCAACCTATTTTCTGTTTCAGTCATGTAAAACCCTGTAACCCAAATTATCGATGTACAGAGTATAAGGATTAAGAACCAGACAATAGAATAGCTAAGATTGGGAGAGGATGATTTAATACCAAAGGTCTGCGCACTGAATCGGAGGCACGATCTTGGGTTGATTCTTCGTCGCCGGCGCCAGGATCTGACCACCGCTAAAACCCGTGAATCCTTGCCATCCCGTTTGCATTGTTGCTCCATCGATGGGTGTGCTTCTGCGACCTCCGATTCAATAGGTATGGTATGTCCCTTCTCAATACATTTAGCGGAATCACGATGGATGATTTTGACGATTCGAGTTTTTTCACGGTTATGATTTTAATGGCGTTTGGGTTTTGAGAAGGGAAGTGTTTTTTGTTTGAGCCCCAGCCTTGCACATGAAAACACCCGTAATACCACAAGAAAAGGGGATAAAATGCATTAAGCCCAAATTTTGATTAATTAATCACATAATTAAGGTAAATCCATGGATGAGATTAAAGGTGCTAATAAAATTAAGGGGGTGATTAACTCATGAGGGGATATTAGTAAGATGATTAAGTAATTAGGGGTTTCTTTTAATAGATAAGTGAGATGAGATGATAAGTGAGATGAGATGAGATGAGATGTCATACTCTCTCTCATATGCATCATTTCATACACTAAGCACTAGCTTTGTAATATTATGGATCTACTTACACTGTCGACTATCTACTACACTAATAACTATTCCTTTATTATTTATTAGATTAGAAATACGGAGTATATCTTACATTGAGTGCAAAAATACAGTTTATCAATCGGAGTAAAATTTATTTAGTGCAAACACATTGCAATAAGAGTCTACTTTTGAACTATTCTAGTACTAAAGTTTAGTCCTAACATTGAAGCCGCTCTTGAAGAGGTTTCTATGAATTTTTTGCACTATTTTACTGCAAAAATAACTTAAAACATATATGATATAAAATTCATTTCCCACTAACCCACTAGTTTTGGATTTTTGTGCCTTAACGAAATCGATAATAACAATATATAGAGTAACAACTTTTGCATGAAATTACGTGAGACTCGGTCCGAAAAAAAAACCTTGACACATATAACACCGATCAGCTTAAGATAAAATAAGAAACCCAAAAAGCGCCTAATTTGAATGGTCTAAAACTTTTTACATCTAACATCGCACTTCTTAGACAAATTACTTTGCATATTTTCAAACTTTACTATATATCTAAGAGACACATAAAAAAAACAGAAAACCAAATCACTATGAAAAAACGCATACAAATAATTTTGTACAATCATTAATATGAAATCAAAATTACATCATTTGTAAGTTCATCCCTTTTGATTTTCTTATTATTTTTCTTATAGTGATTCTATCGCTCTCAAGTTTCAACTGCTTACTTTATTCATCACCAGTTGTGCATTGGATCACTATAGGTGCCAACATCGTTTTCAAAATGAACTTTAGCACTACGAAAGAATTTACATAATTAACACATAAATATAATACATTAAAACTATTACATGGCAAAAAGCAGAGCCCCTTGAAACAAACAAAATAAAAATTGTAGTTATCATATTTTGCATTAGAAAACTTACAAATATTTTTGATCCGAACAAGCAAAAAGTGTAACAACCTCCATTTCTTCCAAAAGACAACATCATATTTGGCAGATAAATATGTTGAAATATCGAAACTACAGGAGCTTCATACGCATTTATATCATATATCTTAAATATCGAAACTAAAATCTGTGGCATAAAGTGCTACCAACACTTATGCATTTCTAAATTTTGCAGAGGTAAGCAGTCCTGGAAAAGTAGTGGGATGGAGCACTTGAACATAGAAACAAACTGTGAAGGTTTTTCACTGAAGCAAGCGATCCTGGAACAAGGGTGGGATCGCGTAACAAAGCTTAAAACTCGACTGTGATGATTTTGTTCTTGGATACGCGATCCTGGAATGGTTGTGGGATCGTGTATCTTAGGCTGGACATGGAACAAGCTAAAAAACACTACTTTTGATCCAAAATCTTTACCATAACATTTACTTCACTTTTAAACCATAAAAACCAGTATTTGAAATAACATTACATCATAACTGATAACATCAAATAATATCATATTTATACACTTATTACCCCTATATTTATATATACTTTTATTGCATTTCTATTGATTTTGATACTTAATTCTTTCATATTTGTAATTTAGGTCTAAAATACGAGAATTGAAGAAAAGGAACGAAAAAGGAGCTAAAATGAAGAAAAACTAAGAAGAAATGAAGACTTGAAGAAAAGAAGACCCAAACATCTTTGGTTTGTATTCTAAGTCCCTTTACTTGATAAATGACTGTTTACTTGTATTTGGAATCTTGTTTATATTATCAATGATTATTGATTATTTCTTTAACATGTTTGTTTAGATGAATGATGTTTGTATGATTATTTGAGTATATGTTTATGTTAATTGTTTCTATGAATGTTATTAAGGTTATATCTATATTGATTATATGATTATGATATTCATGCTATATAGAGAATTCTTGTACGTGTGGATTGACTTAATAATTTAGGTTTATGTTTTGATTATACCTAGATAAACGAGAACTTGATGATAGGTTATGGTCATTACTGGATTAAACTATAATTGATTAGATAATAACATTCGAGACCTCGAAGTTAGTTAACCTTAATATACGCCGAAGAGCTTAATCTTAGGATATTGAGCTGGACCAAGGCCTTTATCTACTTTTATATTTCAACATAGATCAATTGGCTAACAAAGATAAACATATAGGAGAATTCGAATACAACATAGCTAGTCTAGATAAAATATATCTTCTATCTACCTTATTCAGCTTAAATAATTCTTTAATACTTTAATTGTCTTGTATATCCTAGTTCGATATCAAAAGTAAATATAAACTTATATTCATACGGAATTAAAACGTACCCCCCTTATCTGTAATATTAAATGTAACTAATTGTAATCGTAATATTAATTGTGGAATAAATTAATTATTTTGATAAAAACGTTCCCTGTGTTCGATACCTGGACTTACTTGTAAAAGCTATATTATACGAACATGTTATTCTTGCCTGAATTGTGTGATAAAGTATTATTTAGTATTTCTTTGATTTAAAACTTGTTATGAATTTATTTGCATATACTTCACGCACATCAATAACTTACTTACAATATTCGTGACTACTCAAAGTGTTATGCTACAATGTTAGACCCCTGATAACAATCTTTGCACAAAAACTACAAACGGGTCAAAACATTTGATGTGGTTTGCTTAACCAAACACTTTCATAATTCTTACAAAATAAATGGGGCTTTCAATGGACTATCATGAGCATGATTACTACAAAGATAAGGGATTCCACTTACTAACTCCTTAGCAAGTCCACCTTTAGTCGATTCTCGTCTCCTTTGTTCAAATAGACCCTTTTACCTGCTTATACCTACACAACAACCATACAACAAAGGGGTAAGCACAACATGCTTAGTAAGTAATAGTACCTAAGAACTACTACTACAAACTACTACTTATATGACCAACTTACTATCGTTTATAGAACATACTCGTATGTTCTATCTACCATGTGCTACTAGATATTCATACTCGTATGAACAACTTATTACATAGACCATTTTCGAATGATCTATCTACTCCACGATTAAGGATCCCCGATCTTTGCTACCTTGCTCCTTCTCGAAGGAACACTTCCATGATGTCAAGACATGATCAATGATGTGAAGAATCTAGTTATTAAATTATCGTTGAAAAGTGAACAAGAAAGTACCGAGCTAGACCAAAACACAACCGGGCAGTAGACCCTGTCGTGTAGTAGTATAGTTGGGTAAGTTCGGGTTCGAACACAGGGAACTAGATTGGATGATCAATATAAGTGTGAGCAATTTAAAAAGAGAAAATAAAATGTGGTTGGTTTGTGTGACCGGATTGTCACGATGCTTAAAACTATAATCTTTTAGTTAAACTAGGCAAGTGGACTCTTAAGAGTCAAAGTGATTGATCGGAAACTTTCAAAATATTAAAAACAATGCTTGCTTGGACTATTTCACTAGAGATTTCGGGGTGTAGAATTATAACCGGTTAAGACATATGCTAAATGGTAACATTCATCAAACCTAAGCTCAAAGTTCTCTGAGACCTAAAGTTCAATTTCAGTCAACAAACCTATGATTTAATCTAGTAACGGACGTTCGCCATGGTTACCAACTTGCACAATTTAGCTAAATCATTTGACACATTCCAAAATTACATTCGCAATTTTGATCAATCATTCATAGACAAATAATTAATAGCAATTTACTAGGTTGAAAACGTTCGCTATATCAATTAGTAAATCACCAAATGGTTAAATTCTTAAGATAAAGCTCAATCACATAAGGTTCTCCGATTAAACATAAATTTAAATTTGTGAGTTTGCAAATCATCCACACGACAAACATTCGCTATAATCGTTAACTTGTATATATTTAACTAGTGTTGTTACAATCATCAAATGCTTTGATCCACAAATGACAAATAACTTATTTAGGTATTTTTACTAAACAAAGAACATTCGCTATAATCGTTTAGCTAAAATGCCGAAAGTTCATAACAACAACTAACAAAATACATACAAATCCATGGATGATTCACAAACTCAAGCATAAATTAACATCCAAAATATACACCCCTAATCATCTAGTTATCTCATCCAAGCAAACACAAAGGTAACTAGCCACACATAATCACAATCATCAAGCAAAAATCATAAACACTAAACAAATCCATAAATAACTTGAAATTAGATTAAATCGAAATTATACCAAATTTGTTACACAATTGTTCCAAATGATGTTTGCTCGATGTTTCCCTCACAAATTCCTAGCTAGATCCTTGCGAAAATGTGAAGTAAATGGTGATTTTTGGTTGGGTGAAGTGGAGTAAATGAAATGAAGATGAGAGTAAATGTGGTAGTAAATGAAGATGGAAGTTGGAGAGTGTGTGTTATGGTGAGTGTGTATTGTAAAGAGGATGGAAGATGATGAATATGGTGATTGATTATGAAGCTAGCCGACCAAACACCCCCAATTTTTTACTTTTCATTTTTTTTTTAATTTGAAAAACGGATGGGAAAAACGGTTGGCATTAAATGCCAACCAATCAGAAACGGACAGCTCATCAACCACCATACCTCTCACTCAGATCCACACATAACCGATCGGCTTATCATGACCAGCCGAACGGCTCTCGATCTCCAGCCGATCGGCTTATCCACTAAATCAGTCCAAGCTCCAAACGAGGCAAAGTTCTGCAACGGAAATACACTGGACAAACCGATCTGCTAAGTTTAGCAGATCGGCTATAGCACATGAACCGATCGGCTAATGATGAAGCCGATCGGCTAGACCAGATTTCCAGCTCAGCCAACTTTTGATCCAAACTTCACCAATTCCACACCAAATCGCATGCGTTTCCAGCTTTTCACCTGAAATGGATTTCCAAACAAAATAAGTATCGAAAGTTCCCGAAATCCACTAAAATACATATGCAAAACAGCGATATCGCGATATATTTATATAGACAAAATGAGCGATATCAAATATCCCCACACTTGAACTTTGTTTGTCCTCAAGCAAACCATAATTTTACCATTTCAAAACCCACTCTTGCAACAACAATAGGTGAATATCAAGTTTACCAAAACAATACTAACACTAACTACCAAGGCAATTAGGCTAGCGACATATGTATAAGCATTATAAACTCGAGATGTTTTGGTTTGTCAAGCCCGAATGCACGACCTAGCACCTCACATAAGGATAAGTGTTTAGTCACTCACTCTCAACCTATAAGACTACAAGGTAAGGAAGTAAGCAATTTAACACTCAATCAAGCCAAGTCGTGATGCGTTGTTACCATAGGCTTGCAAAAGGATCAAATCTCCACCGACTTGGCGTGAGCACCAAGTGAGATCTCAAAGGAGGTATTCTAGCATGTGTTGTAACAATGTAGGCTAATTATGGAATAGGGGTATGATAGACACAATAATTGGTTAAAAGTGGTAGTCAAGACCCGTGAAAAATGCGGAGATGTTACCTATTGATTTAAACACGTGACAGTCATGAAACTTAGGATTCTCGTGCTAAATCAATTCGAATTACTATTTGTTCTCATTTATAACTCATACTTCAACCATTGCACACAAATAACTCAAATTGATTTTTCACATTTTATTGGAACAATTGCACTCTATGACTTTCTATGAACCCTGTGTAACGAACTTTCGGACCAACCATCCTAGACCGGATAAAGGCCTTTGGTGGCTAGGTGTAGAACACCCCTCGGGAACTACTTATTCAGGAATCCAAAGGCCATTTAGTTGACTACAATCATCCAACTATACACTTTAAGCTCAAAGGTTAACTTCTATTCATTTAATTGTTTCCAACCTCACTCATAGAATTTAACACTAGAATCCCAATTCAAAACGATTTAAGTCACATTTTGGTAGAATTTATCATAAGTTCCAACTAGGCAACAACTTAGATAAGTGATGGTTCGGGAATTTACTACACAAAAATAAGGCTAATATTTAGTGGATTGAATGTGAAAGTTTTCTAGGGGTTTCTTAGCACTAAAAATGAGTGCTAACGACCTGTGTTAACTGGATATAAATGGTTTTAAAGCAAAATAAGATCAAAAATCCCTAAGAATACCTCCTCGTCTTTGACCCCACCTAAATCACATTTCTGTGATCCCACAGCGGTCTCAAAATGCATCACTAAGGCAAGTTATAGAACAAACTACAATCACCGGCACACTCATAGCAATCAATCAATATAAACACTAAAGATAAGTGTTTTTCTCAAATAGGCTCAAATTTCTCACAATTTTCATAGTGGAGGCTACAAGTGTGCTAGTCATGCAATTCACCCTATTAGGTTGCTTTTATGACACATCTCAAAAAATTATGTTACAAGAGGGAAAGATTTAATTGCTTTTAATAGATTTTAACTAACACATTTCAAAGCAATTAATTTAATAAGGACAAGCAAATCCCTAGCATACTACCATTCCATAACCCGTTATTAGAATTCGTAAAGTTCAATTGGAAAATCCAAGATCAATAACAGACCTAATAAGTGGCTATAAAACAACAATATACTAGGAACAAGATTCAAGTGAATACCTCCCCACACTTAAGGTTTGCATTGACCCCAATGCAAATATAATCAATAAATAAGCAAAAGCACGGGGGTAAAAAGAAACGAGAACTTCCCCGGGGGTTTTGCATGAAGGTGAGAATGGAGGAGCTGGCTCATGATAGACTTGTAGAAATCCACTCCAGCTCCGCATGCTACAAATGGGCAACAAACAAACAAACACCAAACACAAGCCCATATGATAATAAAATAAAAAATAAAAATGATACAATGAATGCTAATCATCCAAAGAACCAAAAAGAAAAATAACGCAGAATAAAAAAAATTGTTTAGAGTTTTACAATCCCAGAATAAATAATAACAATGCCCAACTACCAACCCCCATCATGGGGCGGGTCCTGGGTGGGATCATCCTGCTGATACGGCTGCTGATAAGGTGATGGCGATCCAAAAAGCCAATGGTGATGAGCCTCTTGTTGCCAGTTGGAGGGCTCAGGAGGTGTCCAAGTGTTAGGCTGGGATGGAGCTGAGGACCACGGAGTGCCCCAATCCTGCTGCTGCTGGTGATAATCAGAAGTGTGCATGTGCTCCTGATGTCGCTGGAGCTCCACTAAAGCAGCATCCCGATCATAAATAGGAGCAGGGAGGATACCCCCCGGCTCGCCCCAACGAGGTGGTGGATGATACGGGATAGGCACATGGTCGGGCACATGGTGGCCCATTCGCTCGTGGTCGTGAATTAGCCAATCATTTTGGTATTGATTAACTCCCCACTCATACCTAGACTCGTCCCTGAAAGCCACATTCTCCCGTTGCCAGGCTTCTTGTTCTCTCCATCTTCGATTTTGCTCAAGCTGCATACTGTTGAAGCTGGACATAAAACTCTGCCAGTTCGCGGGTTTTCCAGAATGAGATGAATGATCACGACCCGGATGTACATTAACTTCGGCTTCTTCTTCTTGCTCTTGCTCCGCCTCTTCTTCTTTATCAGAATCCTCAATTGTGACGGGCCTTTTTCCCCGAGACCCGGCTCGAGACACAGAGGCTGCCTCTTGAGGAGTGGGATTATAAGCAACATAAGAACCACCCTTCTTTCTCAAGATGTGGGCCGTGGCATAGGATTCGGCCCCAATTGGAAGGGTATTGTTTTCCACTAAGGTATAGGCTGGGACTCCTCGGGGCTTCAAACTGACCTTTAAGCCCTTGGCGATCCGAGTGATTAGATGACCACCACAAAGCCTGGAAGTGGGCTTATGCCCACTAGCATAGGCGTGAAGGTACTTGCCCACTGCATATGGGACATTGATCATGTCCCTACTCTTCAACTTATCCAAGAACCACAAGTCGATCAAGGTCACCTTCTCCCTATTGGTTCCCCTAAGAGTCAGTGTGTTTGCTAACATTTTGTGTATCACTCTATATTTGGGGGACGTAAGATGTTTGTTCAAAATTTTCCCCCCAAGATATCGTGATGTACTAAGCGTTGCCCAAACTTCAGCATCACACTGCCCCTCATCCAGCCTTGCCCCAGTCATAATATACCTATCAATCCAATGGGACGAATATTCCTCATCCGTATAAATCCCAAACAACCCGCAAGTTCTTTCAAGGATAATCTTCTAGGGGCCCCACCAAGTCTGAAACTCAAGAATTTATCGTCGACATTGTTGATAAGGAACATTTCCAAAGTTGCCAGAAATTCCATTACCAACTCTTCGTAAATATTTTCTTGGATCCCAAGAAGCTTTTCAAAGTCATTTACACCAAAAGCCTCGTCATCGAACTTCACAGTTTGAGTAAAAGTCTTGCGAATATCATGAGCAACCCCGACAACCTCCAACGGGTTCCAGTTAATTTCCCGAGGGTATTCACATTCCTTTTTATGAATTTTATACAAGGCTTCCGTGTATTCCAGGTAGTTATACGTATGGCGTCCAAAAATCAAATGAGGGTGGCGGTCTGCAGGCATTAAACCCTCATAAACACTTTCAGGGTACTGAGGCTCATAGGTGTCAGGTTGGGTATTCCTGCCTCTCTGCACAACACAGCACAACAAGATACAAAATTTCCAAAATTGTGTTAGAGTTAGCAAAAATATGACAAAATGAGCGATTATTGTCAAACACAACCACACCCCCTAGTAACCGAGCACACACGTTAATAACCGCATCACAAAGCAAAACAATCAACAAACGCAAGCATAGCAAAAACCGACAGTTACCAATCAATCACATAGCCAAAACTTCAACTCAAATAGGATAAACATGCAACCTAATATTAAACCATGCTTGAATCATGCCAATGACATACAATGTGACTCACGCAAGCCTTACAATCAAAGTTACATACCAAACCTATTGACTACCTTATAAACACATAACTTCAATATCAAACATGAACTTGAATTGAGCAAAAATGATCACTCAAATGGTTTCTAGTCATGTATTACAATCACAAGTTACACAAAAGTCAGTCAAAGCAAAAGTCAAAGTTGACCAGAAAAGTCAACTCCTTCTTCCCCAAATTCCAATAAACCCTAATTTTTTCTAAATCATCCACAAATGGAAATCAACCCACCAATTAACTTCATTATACTTGCAAACACGAATTACACCACAATTAGCACCAACTATCAAGCATAAATTACTAAATTCGGATTATCCCCAAATTAGCATATGAACCCTAATTTGTAAATCATCTAAATCGATCAATTTAAACAAAAGATCATGGTATAAACTGAGTAACATGTATGAATCAAGCATAATACACAACAAAATCACAAAGGAATTCATCCCCACACTTGAATCAACCCAAACCCGGATTCAAGATATTCATCTCAAAAAATCACTAGTAGGAAGATTTAATGGAGACATGAAATACCTTATTTTGTCTAGACATGTTTAGAGGTTGATTTCCTTGAAAGAATTGAAGTTTAGATGATGATTTAGTGAGGATTTTGGTGATTTTCGTTTTTCACTTGGGAGAGAAAAAGAGAGCAGATCGGTTTTTGTTTTTGTGGTTGTGGAAAAAGAGAAAGCCTAGCTCTTTAATTAAATCGCCCAGATTACTTACAAAGCCGATCGGCTTATGAACCTTAGCCGAACGGCTATATTAGCCGAACTGCTTCAAACCAATAGCCGAACTGCTTAGATAGTTAAAATGCGCTTAAGATGAAGGGGGTCGAGTTCTGTATCGATTTTTAACTTGTATAGCCGATCGGCTTTATGTAGCCGATCTGCTTCAAATCGTTAGCCGAACTGCTAGCTTTAAACCGATCTGCTAGCTTTTTGGTAAATTAATGCTTCAGAAAAGGCTCAAGTTCTGTGATCGTTTTTCAAAGAATAAACCGAACGGTTATATGAAGCCGATCGGCTATTGATCTTTAGCCGAACTGCTATTTTAAGCAGATCGGCTTTCCCTGTGCAAAAATCAGCAGAAACAGCAGTAACACAAAAACACCTAACACTTAACAATTCACACAATCACAGCAGCAGCAAACACATCAAAATCATCAAAAATGCAGGCCAAAAATTCTAAGTTTATCAAAAAGGATATAAACACGAGTTTCCTCGTGTATGGGCTTCATTTATTAACGAGTCCAAGCTAGACTCGACCCCGAATTCATTTGTCCTTGGGGTAAGTTGCGAGTTCCTCCCACTCGCTCTCTTGTTCATCCTCATGGTATAGTTTCAAACGGTGCCCATTCACAATAAAGGTTCCGCCATCTTTTTGAAAAAGCTCCACATATCCGGATGGATATTGATGCTTGACCACGTATGGGCCTGTCCACCTTGGTTTGAACTTTGGTTGTTTCAACTTGAATCTTGATTGGAACAAAAGCACTTTTTCACCGGATTTAAATTCTTTTCTCACTTTCAACTTCCGGTCGTGCAATACCTTTGTCCGTTCCTTGTAGAGACGAGACTTTTCATAAGCTTGCAACCGAAGCTCATCCAACTCGTGAAGTTGCAACATTCTCTTTTCCCCCGCTTCAATCAAATCCAAATTGCAATTCTTTAGCGCCCAATAAGCTTTATGCTCAATTTCAAGGGGTAAATGGCAAGTTTTGCCATAAAGTAACCGATACGGTGTCGTTCCAATAGGTGTCTTATAGGCGGTCCGAAACGCCCACAATGCATCTTCAAGCTTTTTGGACCATATGGCCCGGTTGTCTTTAACCGTTTTCTCTAAAATCCTTTTCAAAGCACGGTTAGTGTTCTCGACTTGACCACTTGTTTGTGGGTGGTATGAAGTCGAGAACCGGTGACTCACCCCATACTTCTTGAGAACTTTTCCAATTGAGCATTTGCAAAGTGAGTCCCCTGGTCGCTAATCAATGCTTTGGGCATCCCAAATCGGCAAAATAGGCTTTTCAAGAAATCAATGACCACACGAGCGTCATTCTTTGGTAAAGCCTTAGCTTCCGCCCACTTGGACACATAATCAACCGCCACAAGAATGTATTCATTTTTTAACGAAGGTGGAAACGGTCCCATGAAGTCTATTCCCCAAATATCAAATACTTCACAAACTTGGATGCTTGTTTGTGCATTTCATCCCTTTTGGAGATGTTTCCGGTTCTTTGACAAGCATCGCAAGTTTGACATAAAGTGTTGGCCTCTTTGAAGATTGTTGGCCAATAAAAACCCGCATCATAGACCTTCTTTGCGGTGACCGAGGGACCATAATGTCCACCGGTGGGCCCATAGTGACATTCATCCAAAATCTTTATTGTTTCACCACCCGAAACACATCTTCTCACCATGCCATCCGCACAAACACGGAATAAATAAGGTTCCTCCCAGAAATAATGCTTCAAGTTGGAGAAAAATTTTCTTTTCTCTTGGTGACTCATGCCCTTCCTCAAAACTCCACCAACCAAATAGTTTGCCAAGTCGGCATACCATGGTGCTTCCTCATCCTTGTTTTCATCACCTACCTGCAAAAGAAATTCCTCGGGAAAGGAATCATCAATATTAGTATCGCCTTGCTTGTCAAGATTTGGATTTTCCAGTCTTGACAAGTGATCGGCGGCAAGGTTCTCGGCACCTCTCTTATCCTTAATTTCAATGTTAAATTCTTGCAATAGAAGAATCCAACGAATAAGACGAGGTTTAGCGTCTTGTTTGGCAAAGAAATATTTGAGAGCCGAGTGATCCGTGAAAACTACGGTTTTAGATAGCACAAGATATTGCCTAAATTTGTCAAAGGCATATACGACGGCAAGCAATTCTTTCTCGGTGGTTGTGTAGTTTTGTTGGGCCCCATTCAAGGTTTTGCTAGCAAAGTAAATAGGTTTGAAATGTTTATCAATCCTTTATCCTAGGACGGCTCCTAAGGCAAAGTCGCTTGCATCACACATGAGTTCAAAGGGCTTGGACCAATCGGGTGAGACAATTATGGGTGCATTGGTCAAATGGTCTTTAAGGGTCAAAAATGCACTCAAACATGGTCCATCAAACACAAAAGGGGCATCCTTTTCAAGTAGCCTAGTCATTGGACGATTGATCTTCGAAAAATCCTTAATGAATCTACGATAAAAACCGGCATGACCGAGAAAACTTCTAATGCCCTTAACATTGGTCGGAGGAGGTAATTTGGCAATAACATCAATCTTAGCCCTATCAACTTCAATTCCCAACCCCGACACTTTATGACCCAAAACTATGCCCTTTTTCACCATGAAATGGCATTTCTCCCAATTCAAAACTAAGTGGGCTCTCTCACACCTCTCGAGCATTTTATCCAAGTTTCTTAAACATGACTCGAATGAATCGCCAAATACCGAAAAATCATCCATGAAAACTTCCATGGAAGTTTCAACCATATCGTGAAAAATGGCAATCATACAACGTTGGAATGTGGCGGGAGCATTGCAAAGACCAAAGGGCATTCTCCTATAGGCATAGGTCCCAAATGGGCAAGTGAAGGTGGTCTTTTCTTGATCCTCGGGATCTATGGGTATTTGAAAATATCCCGAAAATCCGTCAAGGAAACAATAATATTCATTACCCGCTAGCCTCTCAAGCATTTGGTCAATAAATGGGAGGGGAAAGTGGTCCTTTCGTGTAGCATCATTTAATTTTCTATAGTCAATGCATACACGCCAACCCGTGACCTTCCTAGTGGGTATCATTTCGTTTTGGTCATTGGCAACTACGGTCATCCCCCCTTTCTTTGGTACACAATGTACCGGGCTCACCCAAGAACTATCCGCAATGGGGTAAATAATACCCGCATCAAGAAGCTTAATTACTTCTTTCTTGACCACATCCACCATATTGGGATTAAGCCTCCGTTGTCTTTGGACAACGGGTTTAAAATCATCAACAAAATTAATTTTGTGTTTACAAAAGGATGGGTTTATTCCCGGTATGTCGGATGTCCGCCAAGCGAAAGCTCTTTTGTGAGCCTTAAGTACATTCAACAATTTAAGTTTTTCATCATTCACAAGGGATGAAGAGATTATTACTGGGAGGAGATTTTCCTCATGGAGATAAGCATACTCCAAATGACTTGGAAGTTCTTTCAACTCCAAATCACGTGGTGGATCCTCCAATGACGTTTTGATCCTCATATTATCATCCTTTGTGAGCTCCTCAAAAGCATCCTCACATTCGAGCTCTTCTTCGTCATTTGTCTCTTCCATGCTCATGACCAACTCCTCCTCGGTCATTCCTTCAACATTCGACTCTAGCAAGTCAACAAGCTCCGATTCCAATCCAAGCAAGCTTTCCAATTCTTCCTCCACCGCATCATCTATCACATCAATTCTAAAACACGAATCATCATTAGAATAAGGATGCTTCATGGCCTTATCGACCGTGAACGCAATCCTTTCATTTCCCACCCCCAAGGTCAATTTCTTATCTTTAACCCCAATTATGGCATCCACGGTATGTAGGAAGGGTCGTCCTAAAATCAAGGGCACTTTACTATCCTCCTCCATTTCGAGGATAACAAAGTCAACTGGGAAGGTAAATTGCCCTACCTCTATCAACATGTTTTCCGCAATCCCAACGGGATATTGGAATGACCTATCGGCAAGTCGGATGCTCATGTGAGTGGGGGTTAGGGATCCTAGGGCCAATTTAGCATAAAGTGAATATGGCATTAAGTTTATACTAGCACCTAGGTCCGCAAGTGCATCACAAGTAATGATTTTACCCAATGTACAAGAAATGATGAAACTCCCGAGATCTCCAAGCTTGGGTGGAATTTGGTTTTGGACAAGTGCCGAGCATTCCTCATTCAAAAACATTGCCGAAGCCTCCGACAATTTCTCCTTGTTGCTCACCAAATCCTTGATGAATTTGGCATAATTCGGCATCCCGGCTAATACATCAACCAAAGGCACATTGATTCGAATGCCCTTGATCATGTCCACAAACTTCCCATATTGAGCCGCAATCTTTTCTTTCCTTAGCCTTTGGGGATAAGGAATCTTCAGCTTGTAAGCTTTCACAACCGGAGTAGGTGACACCGGTGTGACCGTTGGTGTAGAAGCATCAACATTCTCTTCATTGTCTTCCTCCTCAATTTCCTGCATAAAAGAGTTAGAAACATTTTTGTCTTTCACTTGAGGTGGTGGAAGTTCCTTTCTGCTTCTCGTGGTTATAGCATTCACATGCTCATTTCTCGCGGGTGGTGGTTGGTAAGGTTTGGAACCGCTAGAGGGTGAAGGTTGTGGTCTTGGGTTTTGTTGTGTATTACTCGGTAAGCCACCGGTTGGCCTACTACTTTGCCCCTCGGACAACCTCTCCATTTTCCGCTCCAAATCTTGAATTGAAGCTTGTTGATTCTTTTGCCCTTGTTCCATGCTCAACCGAATATTTGTCATTTGAGTTTTCATCCTTTCGGTGGCGGTTTCTTGCTTTGACATAAACTCCTTCATCATTTGTTCCATTGGAGTCAATGTTGGTTCTTGTTTTTGAACCGGTGATGGTTGTTGTTCTCTAGATGGGCTTTGGTGTCGATTTTGGTTGTAAGGTTGGTTTTGGGATTGGTTTTGATTGTAAGGTTGGTTTTGAGATTGGTTGGAGTTTTGGTTGTAAGGTTGGTTAGGTCTAGAAAATCGGATTTGGTTTTGGTTTTGGTTTTGGTTTTGGTTATACCCTCCGCCTTGGTAACCTCCCGAATTTCGGTTTTGATAACCCCCTCGTTGGTAGTTTCCGCTTTGATAATTACCTTGTTGAAGAAAGCTAACACCTTCCTCACCTCCAACCATTGGCAAATCGTCTTGTGCACAATTAGCCGTGGCATGATTTCCTCCACAATTACCGCAACCATCTCTAAGCTCTTTGATTTCACCTTTGATAGTCTTGAATTGTGCATCGAACTTAGAAGATAGAGCCTTGATTTCTTTCATCATGGCCGAGTCATTGGAGCTTCCACTTCCATTACTAGTACCCTCGGCGAATGCAACATGCTTTTTAACCGGTTTTCCTCCTTTATCCTTAGCCCAATTTAAGCTTTGGATAACCTTGTCTTCAAGAAGCTTCCATGCTTCATTCGGTGTCTTGTAGAGGAATTGACCTCCTCCCGAGGCATCAAGAATACTTGTCGATTCCAAGTTAAGACCATTGTAGAATAACACAATGATTTCTCTCTTCTTCAAATCGTGACCATGGCAATTCCTCAACATGTCTTTCATCCGACACCATGCCTCTACCAAAGTTTCGCCTTCTTGTTGTTTGAAAGCTCTAATCTCATTCAAAAGTCTTTCGGCCAAAGCCGGAGGATAAAATCGTCTAACGAATGCTTCCCTCATCTCATCCCAAGTAGTGATGGTGTTTGGTTCCAATTCTTGATACCAAATCTTTGCCTCACCACAAAGTGACATAGGAAACGTCCGTAGGCGAATCACTTTATCCATATTCGCCCCATACTTGAAATAGCTCCCGATTTCAAGAAAGCTAGCAATGTGTTGGTGTGGATCGACCCGCACCCTTCCGTCGAATTGTTTATCTCTAATTAGTTGCATATGATGCCCCTTCAAAGAGAAATTATCATTTTCAATATCTTGAAACCGTATGGCCGACTCGGGTGTCGGTGCCACGGTTCTCGTCCGTGAGAAAATGGGGGTATCATCCTCATCCGCCATCTCTTCTTCACCTTCGGAGGGTGTTGAAGGTTCTTCTTCGGGTGATGGAATTTCCTCCACAAAAGTTTCTTCCACCTCAATGGTGTTCCCCGAAGATGTATCGGTATCCGTTTGACTACTAGATGATTCCTGTAACACCCCCAAATTTGTTTAGCGGAAGCGTTTAGTTTAAGTACTGGGGTGTCACAATAATAAAGCGTGCATACGTATCAGAGCTTATGATTACAACAGAACATAACATATTAAGATGCCAAAATGTTAATTACAAGATTTACGATTCATTGAATCGTACAAGTTAAAAGTAATAAGTATACAAAAGTGGATTTCTAGAATATGACAAAATAGTTTCAGTTATACTGGAGAAATCCATATGTTTTTCCAAAAATGTTGGCATCCTAAAGCTTCACGGGTCGCCTAATTCTCCATGTGTTGGCGATTCTTACATGCGCAGCTAATTCCCTGAAAAACATAGTAAAAGTCAACAACTAGGTTGAGTAAATCCACAGGTTTTATGTTGTACGTTGTTGTTTCAAGTTTTGTAGTCATAGTTGTTGGACCAAATACGTTCATAAATAGTAATTGCCATAATAGTCGAGTAATGTTAAGTGGAACGTCATCCAAGGTATAAGTTTAGTGGGTTATTCGCCCAAAAGTTTCGTTCTTTGTCGGGACGTTACCCAAAATGCGGTTCATGTGGGATGTTGCCCAAAAATAGTTGCGTTGGGACGTTACCCTAATTATGTGTTTGAAAACGTGTTGCTGGTTGTTCCCCAGTAGTTTTAAAGTTTGAGTCGGTCGTTCTCCGACTAGTTACCAAATGTACTGGTCGTTCTCCGGTAAGATACCAAGTTAGCACCGGTCGTTCTCCGGCGAGGTACACTGTTAGTACCGGTCGTTCTCCGGTAAGATACCATGTTAGTGTCGGTCGTTCTCCGACAAGTTACCAATATGTACCGGTCGTTCTCCGGTAAGATACCAAAATAGTTTCACATAGTGATAATAGTTTTTGTATGGAATACCAATTCGTACGGACAGTTGTAGTAGTTGAAAATGTTATAAGCAGTTTTGTATAAGTGTACCAAGGGTAGTTATGTGATAGTTTGTATAACAGTTTAGCAGTTCAAGTACTCTAATTGTTCGAGTAAACAGTATGATAAATAATCATATAGTAAAAGCAGTTATGGCAATCAGTAAATCAGTAAAGCAGTTGACTATGTTTTCCACCCCAAAAGTAGTTAAAAACAGTAAAAGTAGGGGCTGTGAACTCACCTGTTGAGTTTAAGTAGTTGTGCGAGTGCTAGCAAACCTAAGTCCAAGTACAGTCTGAAATCTCCTAACGTCCTAAACGTACGAGATTTAATAAGTATGTGGATATCTAAACTAATCATCCATGCTAGTGTTTGTACAATCAAGCCACGTCCAAATCGTTCGTTTAAATGTTTACGTTGCATTTCGATGTTTGTGAAAACGTATACGACTCGTTGGTGATGTTTTGAAACAATAGTTCAAAAATGTTATTATCTCATTTGCTACAGTACTGCTACAGTAAAATTTGACTTTTCTACAGTAACTTTGACTTTTTAAAGTGTGTTTTTAAGGTTCTGACTTGTGCGACGTAAGGTGCGACGTACGGGTCTACGTCGCATTCAGGTTTTTGCGACGTCAAGGGTTGCGTCGCATAGGCGACGTTCGCAATTTAATGCGACGGAACGGGTTGCGTCGCTATCTGCGACGTGGGGATGATTATGCGACGTAAAGGCCTACATCGCAGTACTGTTTTTGGGCAAAATGCGACGTAGTCGCCTGTTCGACGAACAGATCAAAAATAACGAGTTTTTGGGCGATTTTGGACGTTTTTGGATGCATAAAACACTAAAACATATTAATCTAAGTATATTAAACAAGAAATATCAATTATAACTTCGAAATCTAAAGATTTGCGGGATTTGTCGGAAACTTACGAGTGTCGGATTTGAAATCCGAAAAGATGGAAAGATAGATCGTGGTCTCGTGGCCGTTTTATTCCAAAGGAGTAGGGTGATTCGGCGTCGTTTTAGCGTAGTTTTGTGGCGTTTTTGTGGTGGTATTTGGTTGGTGGTGGTGATAGTAGAGAGAAAAAGAGAAAAGTGAGAGAAAGAAAATGAAAGAAATGAAAGAAAAGGGGAGGTGGGAGGTGGTTTTGTTCCACTTTCTGCCTCCGTGTTTGCACTCCGTGTTTGTTTACCCGATCGTTAAATGTTATTTTATTTTAACTAATATGTTTTTAATTTACACTTATCATAAATTTATTACTTTGTTTTATTTTAATTATAGGAATTGACGTTCTGCGTTATAAAATGATTAGTAAATATTTTTGACAAAATATTTATTCGTTACGACCTTATTTAATAATTTCGTTTTATTAACAAATTTTGTTCACCAAGAGTCGTACATTTTTGTCGCGTTTGTTTTCAGATTGTTCTGTACGTAATTACAGCTAATTACGAATACGTAATACTACGCGTACTAACTAGTTGGGCTATGCTAGACTTACCTCTAAAATGTGTTGTGAATTCACTCAAGTAGGGAATTAGCCTAATAATGCAAGTGACTAATGAAATTAATCGTGTTCAAATTTGCGAGGTGTTACATTCTCCCCATGTTAGAGAAATCTCGTCCCGAGATTTAAATCAAGTTGGATCGCCCGCGGCGTATGTTCTTCGATAAGTCATGTTGTTAACAATAATAATAGTTTGCGTGGCGTTCGATTGTTGCCATAGAAGTTTAATCAGTTTAAGTATGCTCGCGGCATAGATCATTATGTTGTGTGTTTCGTTTTGCGGTCAGAGTTTACCAAGTGTTGTGTTCGAATAGGCATTCGAATAAAACGTCTGTTAAATTGTAGCAATAGTCGCTAAAACGTACCGTGCTAGTTGAGATCTGCAACCGTTTCCGGTGCACGGAGAATGTATGCGCGGCTTGGGATGTAGCCTTTGTTAGTGATGCGGTTGTTGTTGTTCTGATTGTTGTTCCCGGGGTTGTTCGGTTGTTGGCATTGGTTTCGGTGATGTCCAGGATCACCACACCTAAAGCAGCCGGTGTTTTGTCCCTCGGGAGCGGCTTGAGGAGGTAGGTTTGTCCTACAGTTCTGTGCTAAGTGACCGGGACGTCTGCAGTTTTGACAAAATGTACAATCACCATCGTGGTGTCTCCCGCACTTGTCACACCTCGGTTTGTTGCCAAGGTAGGTTTTGGGTCCAGGGTTGTTGATTGCAGCGTAGGCTCGGGTGTTTCCTTGGTTTCTGTTTTGTTGACCCTGACGGTCGTTACCCTCGCCGTTCCATTTGCGTTTGTGGGTTCCAGATTTGCCCGCATCAGTACGGGTAGGTTCAGTTTTCCCGGTAGTAGTTTTCAAAGTGCCAATCAGAATGGCGTCATCAGTTAAGCTTTGAGCCAGGTCAACTGCGCTCCTAAAAGTGGCGGGTTTGGAGGACATAACCATGCCTCGGATTTGTGGTGCCAAACCCCTGTTGTAACGCTCAATGCGTTTGCTCTCGGGGGTTACCATGTGGGGCACAAGACGTGCAAGCTCCTGGAATCTAGTTGTGTAACCGGAAATGTCAGCGCCGAACATTTGTATGTTCCAGAATTCGGTTTCAAGTTTTTGCATCTCGTTGGGAGGGCAAAATTCCTCCATCAACATTCGTTTCAGTGTCTCCCATGAGATAGAGTAAGCAGCTGGGCGTCCCATGATTTGCACCTGAGCGTTCCACCATGTTAGCGCTTTGTCGGCTAGAGTGCAGGTGGCGTATTTCACAATTTTGTCAGCAGCACAGTCACTGATGTCGATCACTGACTCTGTTTTCTCAATCCAGTGGACTAGGCCAATGGCCCCTTCAGTCCCGGTGAAGGTGTTGGGTTTGCAGGCTTGAAATGTTTTGTATGAACACCCCTGTTGGGTATTGTTCGGGGTTTCGCTAATGACTGGAGTGGCTCCACTATTGTTGGTCAGGTTTTCACGATTTCGGCTGGCCTCGTATTGTGCGATGGCTTCAGCCACGCGACGTTCTATTATTTGTTCGGTTGTTTCTGGAGGCGGATGTGGAGTATTTCGTCGACTGTTTCGAGTTTTTCTTTGTTTAGGAGGCATGCTGACGTTCTGCGATGAAAAGATGCAGAAGTCAATGCCAATGTAAAGTATGTGAGGAATGAAGTTTCACATATTTCAAGTTTTCGAGTATCAAGAAAAATTGTCGAATCCCCATCACGCATCTTACGACTATGAAACACCCATATGTACTCAGTAAAATATAATCACGTTGGCCAGGCGTCATTATATGATGCTGAATACATACTTCTTTTCATCAACCGTTTAATACGATCAGGTTCATTTGAGATCAGAGTACAATGAACGAGTCGAATGTGGTGAATAGTTCACGTGTATCGAGGTATCGTAACGATAGTTTAGATGTATGCAAATGTATGTATGCATGTACGTTCTAGCCAAGGCTATAGTCTAGGTCTCTAGGTTTCTAAGTCACCTAAAGTTTCCTAGTTCGCTATAACCAATGTCTCTGATACCAATCTGTAACACCCCCAAATTTGTTTAGCGGAAGCGTTTAGTTTAAGTACTGGGGTGTCACAATAATAAAGCGTGCATACGTATCAGAGCTTATGATTACAACAGAACATAACATATTAAGATGCCAAAATGTTAATTACAAGATTTACGATTCATCGAATCGTACAAGTTAAAAGTAATAAGTATACAAAAGTGGATTTCTAGAATATGACAAAATAGTTTCAGTTATACTGGAGAAATCCATATGTTTTTCCAAAAATGTTGGCATCCTAAAGCTTCACGGGTCGCCTAATTCTCCATGTGTTGGCGATTCTTACATGCGCAGCTAATTCCCTGAAAAACATAGTAAAAGTCAACAACTAGGTTGAGTGAATCCACAGGTTTTATGTTGTACGTTGTTGTTTCAAGTTTTGTAGTCATAGTTGTTGGACCAAATACGTTCATAAATAGTAATTGCCATAATAGTGGAGTAATGTTTAGTGGAACGTCATCCAAGGTATAAGTTTAGTGGGTTATTCGCCCAAAAGTTTCGTTCTTTGTCGGGACGTTACCCAAAATGCGGTTCATGTGGGATGTTGCCCAAAAATAGTTGCGTTGGGACGTTACCCTAATTATGTGTTTGAAAACGTGTTGCTGGTTGTTCCCCAGTAGTTTTAAAGTTTGAGTCGGTCGTTCTCCGACTAGTTACCAAATGTACCGATCGTTTTCCGGTAAGATACCAAGTTAGCACCGGTCGTTCTCCGGCGAGGTACACTGTTAGTACCGGTCGTTCTCCGGTAAGATACCATGTTAGTGTCGGTCGTTCTCCGACAAGTTACCAATATGTACCGGTCGTTCTCCGGTAAGATACCAAAATAGTTTCACATAGTGATAATAGTTTTTGTATGGAATACCAATTCGTACGGACAGTTGTAGTAGTTGAAAATGTTATAAGCAGTTTTGTATAAGTGTACCAAGGGTAGTTATATGATAGTTTGTATAACAGTTTAGCAGTTCAAGTACTCTAATTGTTCGAGTAAACAGTATGATAAATAATCATATAGTAAAAGCAGTTATGGCAATCAGTAAATCAGTAAAGCAGTTGACTATGTTTTCCACCCCAAAAGTAGTTAAAAACAGTAAAAGTAGGGGCTGTGAACTCACCTGTTGAGTTTAAGTAGTTGTGCGAGTGCTAGCAAACCTAAGTCCAAGTACAGTCTGAAATCTCCTAACGTCCTAAACGTACGAGATTTAATAAGTATGTGGATATCTAAACTAATCATCCATGCTAGTGTTTGTACAATCAAGCAACGTCCAAATCGTTCGTTTAAATGTTTACGTTGCATTTCGATGTTTGTGAAAACGTATACGACTCGTTGGTGATGTTTTGAAACAATAGTTCAAAAATGTTATTATCTCATTTGCTACAGTACTGCTACAGTAAAATTTGACTTTTCTACAGTAACTTTGACTTTTTAAAGTGTGTTTTTAGGGTTCTGACTTGTGCGACGTAAGGTGCGACGTACGGGTCTACGTCGCATTCAGGTTTTTGCGACGTCAAGGGTTGCGTCGCATAGGCGACGTTCGCAATTTAATGCGACGGAACGGGTTGCGTCGCTATCTGCGACGTGGGGATGATTATGCGACGTAAAGGCCTACGTCGCAGTACTGTTTTTGGGCAAAATGCGACGTAGTCGCCTGTTCGACGAACAGATCAAAAATAACGAGTTTTTGGGCGATTTTGGACGTTTTTGGATGCATAAAACACTAAAACATGTTAATCTAAGTATATTAAACAAGAAATATCAATTATAACTTCAAAATCTAAAGATTTGCGGGATTTGTCAGAAACTTACGAGTGTCGGATTTGAAATCCGAAAAGATGGAAAGATAGATCGTGGTCTCGTGGTCGTTTTATTCCAAAGGAGTAGGGTGATTTGGCGTCGTTTTAGCGTAGTTTTGTGGCGTTTTTGTGGTGGTATTTGGTTGGTGGTGGTGATAGTAGAGAGAAAAAGAGAAAAGTGAGAGAAAGAAAATGAAAGAAATGAAAGAAAAGGGGAGGTGGGAGGTGGTTTTGTTCCACTTTCTGCCTCCGTGTTTGCACTCCGTGTTTGTTTACCCGATCGTTAAATGTTATTTTATTTTAACTAATATGTTTTTAATTTACACTTATCATAAATTTATTACTTTGTTTTATTTTAATTATAGGAATTGACGTTCTGCGTTATAAAATGATTAGTAAATATTTTTGACAAAATATTTATTCGTTACGACCTTATTTAATAATTTCGTTTTATTAACAAATTTTGTTCACCAAGAGTCGTACATTTTTGTCGCGTTTGTTTTCAGATTGTTCTGTACGTAATTACAGCTAATTACGAATACGTAATACTACGCGTACTAACTAGTTGGGCTATGCTAGACTTACCTCTAAAATGTGTTGTGAATTCACTCAAGTAGGGAATTAGCCAAATAATGCAAGTGACTAATGAAATTAATCGTGTTCAAATTTGCGAGGTGTTACAATTCCGATGATCTTTGCTTTGGCTTCCTCCTTCGTTTACTCTTTTTGGTCTTCTCCGGGTTGGACAAAGGACTTAGAAGCTCTTTACCGGAGCTCCTTGTGTTCATCCACTACCAAATCACACCTAAAAGTACACAAACGATAAAACCATAAACGCACCGGCGCAATACAAACAAAGGTAACTTTCCAAGAATAAATTCTAGAAAGGATCAATTAATCACACTTAAATCAATTTCACAAATCAAGTTCCCCGGCAGCGGCGCCAAAAACTTGATGTGAAGAATCTAGTTATTAAATTATCGTTGAAAAGTGAACAAGAAAGTACCGAGCTAGACCAAAACACAACCGGGCAGTGGACCCTGTCGTGTAGTAGTATAGTTGGGTAAGTTCGGGTTCGAACACAGGGAACTAGATTGGATGATCAATATAAGTGTGAGCAATTTAAAAAGAGAAAATAAAATGTGGTTGGTTTGTGTGACCGGATTGTCACGATGCTTAAAACTACAATCTTTTAGTTAAACTAGGCAAGTGGACTCTTAAGAGTCAAAGTGATTGATTGGAAACTTTCAAAATATTAAAAACAATGCTTGCTTGGACTATTTCACTAGAGATTTCGGGGTGTAGAATTATAACCGGTTAAGACATATGCTAAATGGTAACATTCATCAAACCTAAGCTCAAAGTTCTCTGAGACCTAAAGTTCAATTTCAGTCAACAAACCTATGATTTAATCTAGTAACGGACGTTCGCCATGGTTACCAACTTGCACAATTTAGCTAAATCATTTGACACATTCCAAAATTACATTCGCAATTTTGATCAATCATTCATAGACAAATAATTAATAGCAATTTACTAGGTTGAAAACGTTCGCTATATCAATTAGTAAATCACCAAATGGTTAAATTCTTAAGATAAAGCTCAATCACATAAGGTTCTCCGATTAAACATAAATTTAAATTTGTGAGTTTGCAAATCATCCACATGACAAACATTCGCTATAATCGTTAACTTGTATATATTTAACTAGTGTTGTTATAATCATCAAATTCTTTGATCCACAAATGACAAATAACTTATTTAGGTATTTTTACTAAACAAAGAACATTCGCTATAATCGTTTAGCTAAAATGCCGAAAGTTCATAACAACAACTAACAAAATACATACAAATCCATGGATGATTCACAAACTCAAGCATAAATTAACATCCAAAATATACACCCCTAATCATCTAGTTATCTCATCCAAGCAAACACAAAGGTAACTAGCCACACATAATCACAATCATCAAGCAAAAATCATAAACACTAAACAAATCCATAAATAACTTGAAATTAGATTAAATCGAAATTATACCAAATTTGTTACACAATTGTTCCAAATGGTGTTTGCTCGATGTTTCCCTCACAAATTCCTAGCTAGATCCTTGCGAAAATGTGAAGTAATTTGGTTGGGTGAAGTGGAGAAAATGAAATGAAGATGAGAGTAAATGTGGTAGTAAATGAAGATGGAAGTTGGAGAGTGTGTGTTATGGAGAGTGTGTATTGTAAAGAGGATGGAAGATGATGAATATGGTGATTGATTATGAAGCTAGCCGACCAAACACCCCCAATTTTTTACTTTTTTTTTTTTTTTTTAATTTGAAAAACGGATGGGAAAAACGGTTGGCATTAAATGCCAACCAATCAGAAACGGACAGCTCATCAACCACCATACCTCTCACTCAGATCCACACATAACCGATCGGCTTATCATGACCAGCCGATCGGCTCTTCATGACCAGCCGAAAGGCTCTCGATCTCCAGCCGATCGGCTTATCCACTAAATCAGTCCAAGCTCCAAACGAGGCAAAGTTCTGCAACGGAAATACACTGGACAAACCGATCTGCTAAGTTTAGCAGATCGGCTATAGCACATGAACCGATCGGCTAATGATGAAGCCGATCGGCTAGACCAGATTTCCAGCTCAGCCAACTTTTGATCCAAACTTCACCAATTCCACACCAAATCGCATGCGTTTCCAGCTTTTCACCTGAAATGGATTTCCAAACAAAATAAGTATCGAAAGTTCCCGAAATCCACTAAAATACATATGCAAAACAGCGATATCGCGATATATTTATATAGACAAAATGAGCGATATCAATCAATGAGATTTCTCAAGCCTCATTGTCATTCTTAAAATCCTTTACAAATTGTAGAAATAGCATGCTCGTATGCCTTACTTACACAAAGCTATACAACTAACTTTCTTACAACAAACTACAATTCAAGTTAACCATTACTTACCTTGCACAAGCACAATGTTGAATAAGCAACTTTAACAAGTTCTCAAGTTAGCTCATTAGTCACCTAAACACACATACAAACACAAAGATAAGGTTATTCACTAATAAAGCGACAACCTTCTTACATAACAAAATCTTATCTCTTGCCAATTAATCTCATAGGCAAACACTAAATGTTGTCAAGTAAACTTTTAAGCACTAACTCATTGTCAAATCTTCAATTTACTCAATTAGCTAAAAGTCTTGTTTCTCATGGACTTAAGCATGCATATAGCTAGTTATGATATAAAGTAACATAAATACTCAATAACACATAATTTTGCCATCAACACTTTCATCACTCAAATTCTCCATGTACACTAATTTGACGAAACTCATCAAAACTCACAACTAGCATCAACTTTCCCTTATCTTGGCTTACAATTGGCTTATTTAGGTCAAGTTATCATCATCATCTAACATACTTACATATATAATCTTAACCAATTTATAAAACTCACTTTAGGGTTTATGTCAAGCTTCATCAATTCAACAAGGTGTTAATCTTACCTTGTTGATGCTAGAAACAAGTTTGGAAGCTTGAAAACACAAGGATTTAACCCCAAATTGATGAAATTAGTTCTTGATCTTCCCCTCTCTTTTGTTTGGTCGATACACACACTCCACACAATCTGATTTTTACTTCCCGAATATTCAAGGAGTAGGGGGCTAAATATAGCATTTTTCATTTTTGACCCTAAAGTTTCTATTTTCTCTACCTTGGCCACCACCTACACATTCTTAAATTCTAGTTTTCTTACTTTTGCCACAAACTGAAATTCTTCCCTACGTTTTGGTACAACTATTAAATACTTGACAATAATAATAAGTTATTGAATACATAGGCAATCAAACGGCACTTTTTAATTAAACACGAACTTACTAAATTTGTGGTGTTACATGTATACGGGTATAGATGGATGTATGGATAATTACAATATATTATATATTTGGTTCCTTCGAATAGAATCAACAGAGATGTGAACAAAACTTCAAATATGATGGACCACCTGTTTTGCAGGAAAACTTTGACTATACTTCTCATTCTCATGGGCTACACCCATCTTGATACATAAGGTACATATACACAAGGGAAAGATTACAGACCAGATGAACACTTGCTACAGCCTACACCCATCTTAAAAGGAGTAAGAAAAGGATAACACTTACAACCACAAATACAAATTCGTTTAACATGTGAGGTTCAAAACTTCAAATGAGTACAACAACATGAAAGTGAAGGAACCAATCAAATGTACCACGTGTCACAAAACTCACTTTCTGCGACACTTTTAAAAATTAAATATCTCATAAATGGTAAGTCGAAAAATCATAAAAATTGCAGTATAAAAATTAAATATCTCAGAAATGGTAAGTCGAAAGTATACCTTGTGAATTGTCTAATCGAAGAGAAAAAAATGCTAATTTTTATGGTGTAATTTTTTTAATTTTTCAATAAGTCATTCTTGAGATTTTTTTTTTTTGAACGGCAATTTCTATAAAAGAAAAGGACCAACTAGCAAGGCGCTAGAGACCAAGAACTACAAGAAGTACAATTTAGAAAACGTGACACTTAATTTTTCAACGAGTCATTATTGAGATGTTTAGTTTTTAAAAATGTGGGAGGAAATGTTTATTGTAACACATGGTGCATTCTTATTGGTTCCACCATTCTCATAAAATTTCTCATTCTCCTTTGAACCTCATTCTTGCAATTTATATGAATTTAATAGTTTCAAAGGTATTCGTATCAAGGTATTGTTAGTCAGTCGTAAAGGATACAGGATGATCAAGTGGTGGATAAATAAATATCTTGTATGTTTATATCTAAGCATACAGGATGATCAAGTGGTGGATAAATAAATATTTTGTATGTTTATATCTCTTATATAGTTATATATATAAGATCAAAACTTCAACTTACTAACACTCCTACAATTTGACACCTAAGCACTTGAGTATTTTTTGACACCTAAACACTTGATAAGCTTATACATCATCATCTTAAGAAATAAAATATATGATGACATTTTTAACCTTAAATTATATTGTTCATTTAAATAGTCTCTCTCTCTCTCTCTCTCTCTCTCTATATATATATATATATATAGTTGGAGGATCTAAAAAGAAGAAATATTATATATATATATATATATATATATATATATATATATATAAATCAAGGTTTGATTTGGGATCAGAGGGGAAGGTCCTTTAATGAGAGAATGAGGGGCACAGATAATCCTAGCCTTTCAATCCATGATCCACGGCTGTAAAAATTTAGTGGCAATTAAAACTAATAAAAACCCTTACAAGGGTATTTTGGTCACACAACCATCTTTTCCTTCTTCATCACTTTCTTTGTTCTTCCTCCCTACTCAAACTCCATTTTTCCCGTCGGCAACAACTGAACGTACTCACCGGATTCCGACCACTGCGCAACCCAAACCAGCCATTCTGCACACCACAATTAGATTCTACACCTCGAACGTAGTCACAAAATTCCAATCTTCGCGCACACCACAAGCAGATTCCTACAACCTCGCACGAAGTCACAAAGTTCCGGCCACCACGAACAAAGCAACCAGATCCGACTACCACCGCCAATTTATGTTGCTCACTAATTTGAAATGCGACAAAGATCAATTAATATTTACGAGTTATACATTAAATTTGTATAATAACAAACGGATTTTATCAGAATCTATCGTCTCCGGCGAAGTATATTACCATCCCCTAACTCAACTGTGGAAGACTACATGAAATAACAATATAAAAGTGTTTTGATGATACTCGCTAGATACAAGAATAAATGTGAAGAATGAATTGTTAAATTGTTATAGGAATCGAATGCAATTTATTAAAAGTAAAGGAGAAAAGAAAACTAGAGAGTTGATATAGTCAATTGAATATGACTTACTAGCTCTAAAAAGGGTGAGTAGGAGCAGGATGAGAGTGTACTATTCTTTCTTTTGATAGGCACTCTCATTTATTGACTTAAATATTAAAATAGAAATTTGTTAGATATGTCCGATCTGTTCTTTTGTGGCAGACTTCCTCTTTTTACTTTCTTAAGAATGTTACTAAAGAAATAGGCATTATGGTTCTAAAATTAAGTTCATTACTCGTATAAGATACGGTAAAATTTGATTTAATTTTAAATAGAGATGTAGTGTATTTAATCCTATAGTAGCATTGTCTCTTGATTATGATGTAGTGTTCAGAAAAATACAATAAAGTGTTTTCATCAATGATGATGCATAGTGTTTTTATTTGAAACCGACGATGTAGTGGTTTCTAATCATGATGTATAGAGGTTTTTATCGATTGATGATGCAGTGTTTTTTTAACAATGTTGCGGTGCTTTTTTTATCGACCAATGATGCAGTTGTTTTTTGCCATGATGCAATGTTGTCTAAGTACTTATGATGCAACGGTTTTTTTTAGCAATGTTATTTTTCTTTCAACCAACGATGTGGTTGCTTTTAGCTATGATGCAGTGTTTTTTAATTACTGATAATGTAGTAGGTTTTTTTTAACAATGTTAGAGTGTTTTTTTATCGACCAATGATACAGTTAATTTTACCCATGATGCAGTATTTTTTTAATTACCGATGATGCAGTGGTTATTTTAACAATGTCTCAGTGTTTTTTCGACCAACGAAGGAGTTAGTTTTTAGCCATGATGCAGTGTTTTTTTAATTACTGATGATGCATTTGTTATTTTTTAGCAATGTTGCAGTTTTTTCTTATCGACCAAAGATGCAGTTGTTTTCTGCTATGATGCAGTGATTTTGAATTAATGATGATGCAGTGGTTTTTTTAACAATGTTACAGTATTTTTTTTATCGACCAACGATGGATTTGTTTTTAGCCATGATGTAATTTACTTTTTTTTTATAATTACAATGATGATATAATGTTTTTATTTAATTTATAATGTAGTATGTTTGTAAAATCATAATGTATCGTTTCATAAAAACTATTAGTTAAATTTTGCAGTATAACAAATTTAAATAATTAAATAGAAACCACAAAGAAAAAGCAAAATAAGGTAATTGTTTAGTTGTCTACTAACTACTCCGTATTAAATTAAAAAGTAGGTAGTACATGGAAAACAACAACTTTAATTATTGTCAGATAAAAATTCATGTGGCTTCACCAACACCACATATGACTAACATATGGAAACAAAATTATTTCAAATATGTTACCATACTACATAGTTAATTTAACAATATCTCATCGTTGTCTTTCAACAATACTTGATCTCTCTTTCAACCATCTTATGCATATAGTCAAGTGTCAACATAACCCAACCATCACAATTCTAAAATAACACACTTTTAAAAAATGGAATACAAAATGAAAGCTTTAAATGTTCATTAACCATTTCAGCATAACCAAAATCGTAGCCATGAACGTCGATGACATCATACCCATCATTTCATGTTCGTACAGTGGAGTGAACTCACAAGTGCCATCTCCACGATTCCGATCTTGATTTTGCTTCAGCAAATGTGTTAAGGTTTGTTGGTTGTTAGGGATAACACAATTAAATAAATAAAGAAGGAAAAAAAGTAGAAGTTAGAGTATAAAATGGATGTACCAAAAGAGGAAAAAAACTTTCCGACGATCGGATTCCGATGACGATAGGTGGCGGTGGACAGCGGTAGCAGGTGGGCGGTGGACAGCAGTAGCAGGTAGGCGGTCGACCAACTGCTACCAGGTAGGAAGTAAGAGGGATTGTAGAACTGAAAAAGGAGAAGAAATAAGAAGTGAGAAGGGAAAATGTAATATTACTTTCTTGCCCTTAATGAAGTGTTGGAGATGACTAGGTGGCAGCTCACCATTTGTTGCCCTCCTTTTCCTCATTAAAGGGTGTTCCCCTGTGAACCGTACCCTCAAGGTTTAGGTAGCTTATTTGTCAACTTTTAATTGACCCTTAAGTTAGTTTTGCTGATGTGTCGCTATCCTAATCAGAATCCAAATTAGGGTTATACATAAGATTGTTCAAGCGGTTACCTCCCTTTTATTCTATCACCACACGACCATTTCTCTAACTGACTAACTTAATTCCCATAACAGCTTCTTCCATCTCCTTGCTTTCTCCCTCAATCATTACGAATTTCTTCTTAATCTTCGTCTTCCATTGTTGGTTTTTTATCGGCTGTGAATTGGTTCATAACACAGCCTTGGTCAACCGTTACCACAAAATCTGGGGCAAATCACAAATGGAAATTCAGACTCTTGAAGACTACCCGTCCTCTTTGTTGATGGTTAAAGTAATCCTGAGCGATGTGTAACACCCCCAAATTTAATGCTTTGCGGAAGCGAGTTTTGGGTGCCACTAATCAAATATCAAAACACCAAAGTACAAGCAAACGACTCTAAATGAGACGTTGAAGAAAATACATTACATTACATAAGTTTTCAAAAGTAGTACATGGTTTTAAGTTATAAGTAGTACAACATTAGCGAGTTCGCAAAATGATTCAAAAGATTTTAAACACATAATCAAGGTACAAAAGATAATGCCAATAAAATCTTCAAGTGTTTATGCATGCGACTCGTACTAGCCTAGCATACCCTGCGGGCCATCCTACTGTTGCTGAGTACCTGAGAATACATCACTAAAAAGGTCAACCAAAAGGTTGGTGAATCTCACAGGTTTGTATTAAACAGTGATAAACAGTTTTGTGTAAATCAATAAGTAAATCATCACAATAAGCAAAACAGTAAAGTATAATTGTACAATAGTAGTAAGTCGGTAACCAAGTATTTCATAATTACAGTAAGGTCGGTATAGTCAGTCATGTCATGAGCCATCATAGTCGAAGCTTAACACGTATGTAATTTGCCCCCGTGAGCACTAATCCAAACATACTCATATGAAACGAATAAGAAACGTCTGTTTAGACAATTGCAGTTCGTGGTGGCGCTACCACCCCAGGCGGGGATTGTCAGTCCCATATGGATCCATATACTAAAATTCGCGCTTATCGTATAATTGACGACTATGATTCAGAGGACTTCATTGGATTAAAAGGAAACTCATGCAATTCAGTAAATCAGTAAATCTATAAGTCTGTAAGTCAGTAAGTAAATAAGTCGATAAAACAATACATTTGTATATGTATTAAAGTCTGTAAGTAAATAAGTCGGTAAAACAATACATTTGTATATGTATTTAGTAATTCAAGTAATTTTAGTAAACAATCACTTTTCGTAAACATGTACATACAGTAAACAAGTAATATCAATAAGCAAATACATTTAGTAAACAAGTGATGCATGTAACACCCCCAAATTTAATGATTTGCGGAAGCTTGATTTGGGTGTTACTAATCAATAACAAAGCACAAAGATAAATAGCAAACGACTCTATATGCGTCGTTTTAACAAAATATATTGATAACTGAAATGTTTACAACATTTAAAGCTTTACATAGCTCGAGTTAAATAAAATGAGATTTCAGTACATAAGTACTTGTACAAAATATACTAATGCAAGAAAATCTCAATCGTCTGTATGCTGACTCGAGCTAAATCCTGAAGCAGAAACATCCTACTGCTGGGTACCTGCGATATATGCTAAAAGGTCAGCTATAAAGCTGGTGAGCTCACAGGTTTGAAATCAAGTAATATCGTATGAACCGCAAGATTTAAATAATGAATTGCATCCAGCAATTAAATAATGAATTGCATCCAGCAATTAAATAATGAATTGCATCCAGCAATTTAATGATAATCATCGTGTATACAGCCATGAGCACATAGTTGAGCTTAACTCGAGGGCCGGGTCCCCTATAGAGAATTCCGGGCGAGGTGCCTCCACGAATGCCTAATCAACATTCGTCTTCCCAAATATTAGTACGTTCGTTTACCCGGTTAGTGCTTGCTAACCCGAACGAGGTGGGTCAATCCTATATGGTACCATATACTAATATTCACGCTACAACGTATTAACAACTATGCTGAAGGAGGACTTTAAATGATTAGTTTTGAAAAACTCATGTAGTATATGAAAAGTTGGTACTTGCGTTCACATGTTAAAAGTTTGAGCAGTATATCACACCCCTGAGTAAAACAGTAAAAAGAGGGGCTATGAGACTCACCTGAGTCTGAATGCGTTTAAACAAACGTAAGTTGATTAGCGAGAAATGAAGTCCAACGACTTGTAACCTGAGGGTGTCCACGACACGCGATGGTTATAATCATGATTGGGTATCTCAAAAGATCACCCTTGTAGTTGTTACACAACTATATATGTCCAACTTACTTCGATTTGGTTGATTTGATAAGTGTTTGAAAACGTGTACGGCCCGTTGGTGACGGATTTGTAATAATAATCTCAACTATTATTATTTTGATTTCGTGGCGTTTTACTTGAAAAATGTGTTCTTGAAGCCGTTAAGGAATCTAAGTACGGGGGTCCGGGGGCAGCGCCCCTGGTAGCGGGGTCCAAGGGGCGGCAGCCCCTGGCGGGGTCCAAGGGGCAGAGCCCCTGGCTGGGGTCGAGCTGCCAGGTCAGCTTGGAAAATTTTTATTTCTACTATATTGCTTTGACGAAAAACGCATCTGGGATCTGAATTCGGGTAAAATCGAGTGATAAATTTTAGGTCTCGACACTTAGTAAAAATCTGAGTTTTCTGTGTTTTGCGACACAATATGCGACACTAAAGATGTTATGCGACACAAGGGTTGTGTCGCATAGAAAATGCGACACAATGTCTATACGACACAAGGGTTGTGTCGCATAGATGCGAGATGCTGATTCAACAGCGACATAGCGATTGTGTCGTATGGGGTATGCGACATAGTGGTTGTGTCGCAAGACTTGCGACACTAAATCTTTGGTACGACATAAGGTACGACACAAGGGATTTTATGCGACACTAAAGCCAAAATACGACACAACATGCGACACAAGGCTTGTGTCGCATGGATGAACACCAGCCCAGAAAGTCCGGCTGTTAACGTTTTTCCGGCCAAAATTCCGTTTTAAACTCGTTTTTAGGCTATAAATTCGTGTTCTATACATTGTAATGGACATTTAGTAGTTATAATAACAACCACAAGTGAAAAATACTAAGAATCGAGAGATTTCGGGATTTTGTCGGATACTTACAATTTGCCGAAATGGAAATCCGGAAAGATAGCGTTGTAGATCGTCGCGAGGTGGTCGAGAATCTCTAAAAATATTTATGATCCGGTTGCGTTTGGTAGTAGTATTGTGCGATTTAGGTGGATGGTGGTGATTTTGATTAATAGAGAGAAAATAGGAGAGAGAGAGAGAGATAAGAAAGAAAATGAAATGAAGAAAGAAAATGGGAGGTGGGGTTTATCCCCACTTTTCTAGTTTTCGCCCCGCGTTCCGTGTGGTGTTCGTTTGCTCCGTCGTTTAACGTTAAATAATTATTTACATTTTAATTATAAGTTTTAAAATACGATTTATTACGCGATATATTGTTTAAATATTTTACAAATCAATTTATATTTGTGTTATAAAATGTAAGTTAGTTTATTTAGTTTACGCGATTTAATATTTTGAATTGTGTAAGTTCGGTTTGTACGATACGAATGAATACGAAATATTATCAAAATAATATTTTTGGATATAAAAGCGTTATTTAATAAAATGGGTCACCAACGTCCGTATTTGATTGAATCGAAATACATTCGATTTAAGTCGCGTACGATTTAATCAAATCGCATTTTCGTATATATTCAACAATATATATAATTCGATACATTAATTAGCCTAACACAGAACTAATTACATGTATTAACATATGATTAGGCACTAATTACTAGTCCTAATTTTGGCGGGTGTTACAATGCATCTCCCCCAAAGTAAAACGGTAAAAAGGGGCTGTGAGACTCACCTGAGGAGCAAGCAATCCTAAGGTGCGCGCGTGTACCAAGTGTAATCTTCTAATGTCCTAAACACGCGAGATTATATAATTGTAAGTGTGTGTCTAACGAGTTACATGATTAATTGTTCGTTTGGTTAATTTGGTTCAACGCGTTCGACTCGTACTATGTTTAAAGTTTATAAAAGAATACGACCCATTGGTGATGACTCGAGATTAAATTTCAAAAACATAATTTGGTTTGTTTTCGTAAGAACATTCGTCGTGTATATATATGTATATATAAAAAGTTCGTCGTGAAACTGTTTTGACACGGCTGCACTATTTTGGCCATATCTCCCTCATACGAACTCGGATTTAGACGATCCACCTGCCCAAACGACCGCGACTCAGACCGCTACAAAACTACAAAATATGGTGGGTTGGAAGCATGTCACCCGTCCGGGTGGGGCTTCATACCCGTCCGGGTATATTGCACACACCCGTTTGGGTCTCCTGAGCCACCCGTTCGGGTCTCTTGAGCCACCCGTTCGGGTGAGGTTGTTTCAGTCGTGTGCTCTGTTTGTAACCCAAAATTTAGTCGAAATCTTTCTTAGTTTTTGCCATGTTTTTAGTTATGTTTTTCCACCAAAGTTGTAGATATTATTACACAAGTTTTTACCATTTGATTTCACCTATCTATTATAAGTATACATATACTAAAATTTGTACAGACTAAGTTTTTGGGTTCAAGTATTATCATCACCAATCTCTCTATCTTGAGTTTGTTTTTGTTAAATCATTCATGAGTATGAAGTTATCTACAAAATGTCATTAACAATTTATGAAATAATTTAAATGGAAGATTTTCCTTACAGTGTTGTGAAAAGGAGATGATGATGATGAGCCGATGATGATGATGTTGTTGCTTCTGCGATGGTGATGATCCGAGAGAAGAGAGGGAGCCGAGAGAGATTGAGAGTGAAGAGATAGATAGTTTGTGCGTGTGTGTGAAGATTGAATTATTGGAGTCGGTTATATCCGGCTCCAATTATTGGTGGTAGTTGGTAATTTTATACCCGTGTTTGCGTACCCGATTGTAAAGTAGTATAATGTTTTAAAATGATAATTTTCTAAAAATATAATCGTTTATATTTTTAATCGAAGTATTTTATAAAAATACTTTTAGTGAGGTATAAGAATATATCTTTGTTTTTGTCTAGATTGACGGATAGTTTTCTGTGTACAAAATACGCTTAAAGTTGAAATCGAGTAAATAATTATTATTCCAAACAATAATACATTATTTAAAAATTGTTTTTCACCAACGTCCGTATTGAAGATTACGTTTTCTTTTAGTTTTGTTTGTACGTGATTATTGAATAATCAATGGGTTATATATATATAAATACATATATAATACTTGTGTACTTGAGTATTGACACGTATGTAATACGTGTCTTAAAAGTTTAAATTAGGAGCTAATTTTGGGTTATTTTGACTGGGTGTCACATTCTCCCCTTGTTAGGAGAATTTCATCCCGAAATTTATGCGTAGTAATTTTCTGTGCATTTTCTAAGAAAGTGTGTGAGTCTACTGTGAGTGCTATAACCTCATTCTAATATTACCTCCCTCCCCTTGTTAAGCTAATGCCCTACTGGCCATTAAAGGAGTAGATAAAGTGGGTTGTAATGTAATTGACCATTTTGTCAGTTGGACAAGGTCAGTCAGTCACTAAGGTGTAGCTACACTTTGTACTAGTAGCCTAAAGTAAGGTAGTAATTTCTCTATGTTCATACAGTTTGTAATGGATAGTAGTATCATAGTGTAAACTAGACTCTATCAGTCTCCTACAAAAACTAATGGTTTAGCCTATGTTAGTTTTATGTGGGATGTTACCCATTGTATAATAAAAATTTAACCGGTATGTTTTCCGGTATAAAACAGTGTAGGATATGTTATCCCTATACATATGCAAGCTAAACCTGTCTCATAAAGAAACTATAGAACCTAAATTGTCACTTTTCCCTAACCCTATCGTACACTTAGAATCTAGGGAAAACATAGAAGCATTCAACCAATAAGTAAGATCTACCAAGGCAATTTTGTATACAGGTAGTCGGTAATGGTCAGTGATGTCACAGTATGAGTTAAACTCTATCAGTTTCATATAGAATTACGTTGTTGTGTGGAAGCGTACCCTCAGCGTTGTTTGGATTAAGTACGGTCTCATTGGTGTTGTTAGCAAGGACTTCGTCACGAGCCCTTTTCTTTTTGCTCTTGTTGTTGATCCTAATTTTTAGTTGCGGACATCCCTTCTCAAAGTGTCCAGTTTTTCCACATTTGAAGCAGACCTTTAAGGCTTTAGAATCAGTGCCTCTAGGAGGGGATTTGCAGTCCTTAACTTGATGCCCAAATACTTTGCATTGGCTACAAGGCGTGATACAAGACCCCTTGTGATGTCGGTTGCATAGAGAGCAGAAGGGTTGATTTCCTTTGTAAGTGTTGACTGTTTTCACCCTCTTCGCTTGAGGTATAACAGGATTGTAGATGGGAATTTCTTCCAAATTCCTCTTACAGTTCGTCATTCTTGGCTCGGTGTTCTCCTCAGCAGGGTTATCATGTTGAGTCACTTGAGATGTTGGGCTGTCAACTAAGGTATTCGCATTTTGGATAGTCGGGTTAAGTAGCATCGATTGCCTTAGACTGTTTTCCATTGTCAGCATGCGTAGTTCGTATTCGTGGGCGCGTCTTTCACTCTGATAAGCAATTTGTCGGAGGTCAATGATGTCTTTTTGTGCTTCGGTCAACTGACTTCGGAACAAGTCTAGGGTTTCCTTAAGGAAGTGAACAACTCCCGTGCCTATGTTACTAGTAATAGGTGTATCAAGAAGAGCTGTGGTAGTGGCAAAGGTAGTAGTAGTGGTGTTATCAATAGTGGGGTTAGGATCAGAATTTGTTTGAGCTGTCCCAGTAGTTCCTTTTATAGAAATCAATGCAGATTCTGTCGCTGATTCAGTCAGTTGTCTCTCAGTTTCCTTCACCGGTATCATTTCTCCTGACGCCTCCTCAGTTTCTAGCCTCGACTCGCTATCCAAAGTGAGGAGGTAGGGAAACATCACATGCTCTTCACTGAGCTGATCGTAGTCCGACGTGCAGTTGTTAGCAGAGTGCTTAGTCATTTCCTACAGTTAGATGTTTCGTGTTACGGTGATATTTTAGTAGTTACTTTCAATCATCCCTAAGACACGTAGTATATCATAACACACAATCAGGGCATATTCATCACAAGTTAATACAATCAAGGTAGATAAGAATTGCACACCCCAAGGAATGGATGATTGTACTAATGACCTAAAGTAGCTTGTCGATTCCTAATTCTATCGTGCACTTAGAATCTAGGAAATAAACAGGATTAGGTAAGCAGTATATAAGATTTTTCCAAAGTAAATAGCATAGAGGCAGTGGAGTCATTTGTAAGCGAATGTACCATTGTTGAGCAAGTCAGCAAGCCTCGGGTTCTGGTGGTCCTCCCTAGCATTGAGTACGTAGGCTCTCCCTCGAGCAGGGTTGTTGTTCTTGTTTTTCAGCTGCGGGCAATCCTTCCTGAAATGCCCAGTACCATTGCATTCATAACAGGTCTTGGGTGTAGAAGTGTTGGTACCAGTTGCGGTTGTCTTGCAATCCTTGGCCACATGTCCAAATCGCTTGCATTTGGTGCAAGGACACAAACCATCATGATGGAGGCTGCATTTTGAGCAAAAGGGTTTGCTTCCCTTATACTCCTTCTTGTTGCCAGAGTCAGTCGGGTAGGTTTTACCAGCCTCAACCTTTTTGCTGGAGGCGTTGGGGTTTCCTTCCCACTTACGCTTGCTAGAGTTTCCGGCAGGTGCAGCAGATGTTTCGCGCCAGACGATCTGCGCCATGAGCTCATGTGCCATGCGAATAGCACTTTGGATGGTTCCAGGCTTTGATTAAGTGACATTCCCCTGGATATCTTTCGGGGGTCCGCGGATGTACCTCTCAATCCGCTTGCGTTCAGGATCTACCATTGATGGGCAGAGGAGAGCGAGCTGCTGAAATCGGGTTGTATAACCGATGATGTCAGTTCCCTGAACTGTCAAGTGCCAGAATTCGTCTTCCAGCCTCTGAAGTTCCTCATTGGGACAGTACTCATCCCTTAGCATCCTCTTCAGTTCATCCCATGGGATTCCGTATGCAGCATCAATTCCCACAGACTGAATGTACGAGTTCCACCATGTCAGCGTACCTTCCAGAAATGTACAGGTGGCATACTTAACCTTACAGTCTTCAGGACAGTTACAGATTCTAAGGACTGACTCCATCTTCTCGATCCACTAACCCAATGGCACCTTCAGTGCCCTTAAAGTTCAGGGGTTGGCAGTTAAGGAAATCCTTGTAGGAACAAGGCTTGGTTACAGGAGTAGGAGTGGTGTTGACAGTCTCGTCACTTCTTCACGAATCTCGAGCAGCCATAGCTTCAGCTACCGTTCGAGCCACAATTGCGTTGAGTTCAGCCTCACTGTAGCTTTTCTTCTTCGGCGGCATGATTCTTCAAGAAAAGCAAGGGTAGATGTGAGTTTTGGTGTAAGAATATGATTATCGTAGTTGCCTATATAACAGTAATATATTACAACACAAGTGACAATCAATGGTGTAGAATAAAGAAGATTGTAATCATTTAACATGCGAGTTCAAAAGATTACGAGGATTAAGGTTTTCAAAAGTGTTAGGAATATTACATCCGAACAGATATTAGCGGTTATGCGGAATGTGATAGGGAGATATGAAAAGATTTTGTACTTAGAGGAATACTGGATCCGGATGTTAAATATGATAGATGAGTGAAGGTGTGACAATCCTCCGATTAGGGTATTTACTTAACCTAATTTCATGCATTACCTAGAGTAATTCCCTGATTAGTGAATTCAAAACCATTTATGTGTTAAGTTTTGTGAAACTTACTATGTGATACGTGATGTATTTGATTGTAATTATGTGTATATATATAGTTACGTAATAAATAAACATATTGATCACAACAAACTAAACGTAATAATGCTGGTGATGCAAAATAATTAATAATTCGAAAATTGTTAATTACAACTAATGGTAAATTATATTATTGAGATAATATAATAAATTATACGTTTTATAATAAACGTATTAATCGCGAATAATAAAGTTCCGAAATGAACTTCAAAATACTTTTGAATAATTTAGGTCGAAATTATTATATAAAAGTATTAGTACAAAAAGAAAACGAAAACAATTAGATGACAATTTTGTACACGTTATACACGAACAGAAACAATTTTAAAACGAGTCTAGAGGTTCAAAATAATAAAAGTATTATTTCGCTAGTTACTGTTTTAATGTATAGAACATTACTTCAAAATATGATTTCCAAATTTGACTGAAACCTGGCACGCGTTTTAACTATACAGTAATTTTACTGTAATTAATTTTAATTATACTTTTAACAAAGTATTACATATTACGATTTCAAATTAATAAGTTTAATATATAAAGTAAACTAACGAGTAATTTTATTATAACCAAAGTACGACAAATTATACCCGTACACGAAATTAATGTACCAAAAACTACCAAAATACACATACCAAAATATCTGGGAACATTTTGGTACTCCCTCCATACCGTTCCTTTGAAAAACTCGACCAAAAACCTTCTCATATACTCTTCACCCTCACCTACATTTTGATCTTCAATAATTCACACACACACTTCACACATTTCTTCCCTGTGGTTTTGGCGACTGGAACAAGGAAGCAGGTGAAGAGCAAACAAAATCTTCATCACAAACACATCAAACCTTTAAACAAGCACCAAAAATGTTAACATAATCATCACCCATTCCATCGTCATCATCATCGCCGCCATATTCCATCACTGTAAGATTTTAAGCTTAAAGTTTTATAAGCTTAACATATATTATTTTGATTTCTTTAATTATAACATGATTATTATATATAAAAAGTTAACCAATATGATTGTAACATGAAAACTTATGATCGATTTCTAAGTTAAATAATACCTGTAGACTTGGAATTTAGAATGAGGTTCTGTACATAACACTTAGTATAAATAGGGTATAAAAAAAATGGGTAAAACTTTATAGATGAAACTTGTACTATGTTAAACTAAAACATTTGTAGAAGTTACAACTCAAAACAATAGCAAAAACTTATGAAAAATCTGGACTGAAGTGGGACTACGAAACTGAACCCAGAACAAGAACAACGACACCCGAACGGGTGAGGAACCAAACCCGTACGGGTGAGGAATCCTACCCGAACGGGTGAGGCACCCCTACCCGAACGGGTAAGTAATAATACCCGAACGGGTATATGTTGACACCCGATCGTGTGATAGCCGATAAAATGTGATACCCGACCGGGTGGCTCAAGAGACCCGACCGGGTGACTCAAGAGACCCGATCGGGTGAGTTGGAAATGATACTCGATATATTACACTTTGGACTTTGGCCTCTCTGTTAACATTTAAGCTATAATAATCAACATTATTAAATTCAAGAAATTGTCATGGAGGATTTCTTTTTAAACCGACATCTTCATACGATTTAAATGGCCAATATAGATTTTGAGATAAAGTTGAAAATTGTATATTTGACCAAACCTTTAAAGTTACTAATACATGTTTAATTATTATCCAATGTTATTAATTAACTAACAATAATTGTATTAATACAAAATAATTATAGATATATTTTGTTATATTACTCAATGACAAATGTTATATAATTGGATCGTATCACAAAAGGCACGACTAAGTGTACGCGACGATTTTGGATCATTAACATTTATAAACGGACCAAATGATTTCGAGTTTAAACGTATTATGTGGAACAAAATTTTATATATACGTTTATATATATACACGACATTAACAAATGAAATATATATATGTATATATGACGACGACAATTAATATATATAAAAATATATATATTCAACTAATAAGTATATATATGTATATACTTACGAGCAACAAATTGCTCAAGTTAATTATCGCCAAAAACTAATATTGTACAAATGCGTAAATGTAACAATTAGTCCAAGTACTTATATAAAGTATATTTAATTGTGTCTAGGTATTTGAGAGGCACGTTCGGACTACTGTGTATTACTAGCTGAAGACTTGCAAAAACCGTGAGTTCACAGCCCCTATCTTTTATTGTTTTAAATGCTTTTAAAACCATGGGTGGAAAACATAGAACAATGTGATGTAACATGCTATATGCTTTATGTATTGCGCTGCATGCTATTATGTGAAACTGAATAATATGATTTCTTACACGCTATCAAACTTGAACTGTTCTATAAAATGTTTTCATATTGATTGAACTTGAATTAATTATATGAAACGTTTTCACAACATTTTAGGAATAAGACAGCAGATCTTGGTACGATCCTAGGTTTACGTGAGGTAGTTGTAGTGCACATAAGTCCCAGTGCTTGCAACCTATAACCATTAGCTAGGTGACTCTAGCCACTGAGTATACAGATAGTACTATCGATTTGACAACCCTCCCAGGATATTACTCGTTGGTCATTCCAACCCCATCGATGGCAGTCGTAACGAGGAGTGTATACTGTAACATCCTCTCTTCTGGTCCGGTAATTTCTAATTTTAAATTGATGTATTTAATTGTATTAGAAATTATTTGAGAAATATGTTTAAATTGCGAAACTTAGTTAAATAAGCCTCAGGATTTATTGTGCTTAGTAAATTATTGTTTGTTTTAATTTACTATAGTTGACGGTGCAATAAAAGAAGTTTCTCGCAAATGGTTTTTAGGTTCCAGGCAATAGATTGAAAAGGGACTAGTTTTAAGCGGATACGGGTCGGTGTAAAATCTTAACCGCCTTAAATATTTCCTTTTTAGGAAAGTTTTACACTTTCCCTTTTTGGAAACCATAAACCCTAAAGCTAAAAACCTCTAAAACCTTAAAACTCTTGCAAATCATAATCGAAAACTTGTGGAATTGGAGCTGTGATCTTGTGTTATCATAATCATCATCATCTCCTAGTTGTAATTCCTTGATTGTAAGTTAGTTTTCATGTTCAAATTCATGGTTATGATCATTTGAAGTTTTAACATGAATTGATATTGAACTTATGCTTTAAACATGTTATGGTATGTATATATGATGAATTGTGAGCTGAAACTGTTGCTGTACTTGAATTATGGTTAGTTTGTATAATTTTTGGGTTTGAGCTGTGTGTTTGCAGGTCTGCACCTGAACTAAAACGCGTAGGAACGCGATCCTGAAGTCTTGCCCGGATCGCGTTGCCTAATGAAAAATTGATTCCATAACGTTTTCTTCTTGTGAACGCGATCCAGCCCTAGTTCCCGGATCGCGTTGCCAAGTGTAAAACGGTGACAGAACTTTTTCAAAGGGTGAACGCGATCCCACCACGCTTGCCTGGATCGCGTTTGCATGAATAAAATTGATGATCATTTTAGTTTGTGAACTTAAATAAATACTATATATAAATAGTATTGTTGTATGTTGGAATTGATTAATGATGTGATTATTTATGTAATGTGTTTAATTACATAAGTACCATTAGTTGAAAACAAATTACTAACTTATGATTGATTTTATGTTCTCAGATAATCCAAGGGCTCAGTGAGATAAGACTGCTGAGTAAGTAACTGAGACGAATCAGGTGAGTGGATTTGAGACTCACAGTTTGATTTGGTTGTGTCAGTTTGATTTCAATCAGTAATTATAGGATTACTATTGATAGTATGTTAACTTCGAAATGATATACCATATGATTGGTAGTTTGATTAGCCTGTGAGCTTGATTGATAAATCCAGAGGTCAACTAGATTGTCAGTTGGACTTGATTGCTAATGTTGGTCAACACAGGGTTGCGTACATGTGTTGATGGAGATTAGCATTTAGTTAGCGGTTAATCACTGTTTTGGCCTACAGTTGATTTAAGTGTTCTGATGGGGCCACCCGGAACAGGGTCTCTAGGAACCACCGTTCCTCTTGACGATATTTGTTGCATTATTGATTGTGAACAGATTGCTAGCTAAATTGAATTGTAGTTGATTATTCATTCACTTAGCTTCGTGCTAATCCCTCAATTTACTTCCTGCAGGTGATGTATAGGATGTGGGTAGTCAGGAAGGATGTTTTAATGCTGGGAATGTTTGAAACTTGCAACTCTGATCCAGTTTGTAATAAATAATGTTTTATAGTATATAATGCCCCGGGTTTGTAAACATGTTAACTATGTTTGTTTAGTAGTTAAACATATAGTATAAAGGTTTGCGAAAATTTCTAGCAGATTTTAATAGAATATGTATTTAAAGTAATCGCTTCCGCCAAACTTAATATTATATTGTGGTATTAAATGAGGGGCGTTATAAGTTGGTATCAGAGCAATAGTTTGGGGCAATTGAATATGATTGTATGTTCAATCCTAAACTTTGATTGTGTTGTGTCAAACATTCTTGGGAAAGGGATTATGTACTGAATGTGAATCGGTTAGTAGAATAGGTGCTAACGACTAATGATTTGTAAGCTGTTGTGGTGTTTACAGATATGGCGGATAACGAGCAACTACCTGTGAACCCTAATAATGCCTCAAGGCCTGAAGTTGCTGCTGAGACTCATGATGACCGGAATGAGAATGCTGGTACTTCTTTCCATGCTAGAGAGGAGGCAGAAAGGGATCAGTATCTACTTCAATTGGAAGAGGAAAACCAAGCACTTAGAATGTATAAACAACAAAAAGAGGCTGAATCATCTCATCCTGTGTTTGGTACGATTTCACCGCCAAAGCAAAATGTGTGTTCCTTTAAAACCTTTATGAGCAGTAATCCGTCTGTGTATTCGGGTAGTACGAATCCTTCTGTAACTCTAGATTGGTTGAGAGATGTTGAAAAGAAATTTGAAGTCTGTCAATGTGAGGAAGAACTAAAAGTTCCGTATGCAACTCAACTTTTAAAAGGAGCAGCTATGAATTGGTGGGATTCGATTACTTCTGTATTATCTTCTTTTCAGAAAGCATCTATCCGATGGTCTGATTTTCGTAATGAAGTTTGTAAGCAGTATTGTTCAAACTATGATATAGCTCGGATTAGAAAAGAGTTTATGGATTTGCAATTAACTGATAACATGTCAATAGATGATTTGATAAATCAGTTTACAGAGAAACTCAGGTTTGTTCAGCAATGGGTTCCTGATGAGAGAACTCATATAGAACAGTTTGTGGGTACTTTACCTAATCAGTATCGAACTTCAGTGAGATTAGCTGGCTCTCTTTCTCAAGCTTTCATGTTAGCTCGATCTGTTGACAGTGATTTAAAACCTCAACAGGCATCAAGTAAAGAAATGGTTTCTCAGAAATCTAAGAGTGAATCTTCTGGTAAAGGTAAGCAACGATGGCAAGGAAATCAGCAGGGTAAGAAACAAGAAAGTCGTGGTGGTACTTCTGATCGTCCCAATTGGTGTATTAAGTGTAGAGCTAGACATTTTGGGCCGTGTACTGTGCAAACCACTAGATGTGTAAAATGTGGTGTGATTGGGCATGAAGCCAAAGATTGTGTTTTTCCCACTTATGTGTGTTGGAATTGCCATAAGGAAGGTCATCGTGCAAATCAGTGTTCTGAGGCTAAGAGACAGGGTTCGGGGACAGTTGTTGGTTCATCAGCTTCTTCCGGTCAGAAGCGGAAGACTCCGCCATCTGCAGGTAGTAGGGCTTTTCAAATGACAGTTGATGAAGCTGTCCATACAGATGACATGATCACGGGTACTTTTCTTGTAAATTCTGTACCAGCTCGTGTTTTGTTTGATTCTGGTGCAAATTGTTCTTTTGTATCCATGTACTTCTGTGATAAGTTGAAAATGATGCCTACTGTGATAACAAACCCAGTTGAAGTAGAAATAGCTAGTGGCAAATCGGTTCCTGTTACCACCTCGGTAATTGGAGCTAGTATTATAATAGATAGCCAGACTTTCCCAATTTCCTTTCTGTTGATGCCAATTGCTAGTTTTGATGTGATTATTGGTATGGATTGGTTAAGTCAGTATAAAGCAAGTATAGATTGCCACAATAAGCTGATTAGAATTCCAATCTCTGAAAAGTCATATGTCGTGGCTCGAGGAGAACGGGATAATGTTTGTATACCTTTGATTAGTATGATGAAAGCTAGGAAATCTTTGTCCAAGGGCTGTGAATCGTATCTAGCTTATGTGATTGATGCTAAGTTAGAAAAGAAGTCCCTTTCTGATGTACCGGTTGTTTCTGAGTATCCGGAAGTGTTCCCTGATGAATTACCTGGTTTACCACCGGTTAGGGAAGTTGAATACCAGATTGATCTTGTTCCTGGCTCTTCACCTATAGCCAAAGCCCCTTATAGATTAGCTCCGTCTGAGATACGTGAAATGATGAATCAGATACAGGAGTTGTTGGATAAAGGGTTTATCAGACCTAGTTCTTCTCCCTGGGGTGCACCAGTTCTGTTTGTGAAAAAGAAAGATGGGTCTTTTAGAATGTGCATTGATTATAGGGAATTGAATAAAAGGACAGTAAAGAATAAATATCCTCTGCCTCGGATAGATGATTTATTTGATCAGTTGCAGGGATCTTCATTTTATTCAAAGATTGATTTGAGATCAGGTTATCATCAAGTTCGTGTTAGGGATTGTGATATTCCTAAAACTGCATTTAGAACCAGGTATGGTCATTTTGAATTCCTGGTTATGCCTTTTGGATTAACGAATGCTCCAGCAGTTTTTATGGATTTGATGAACCGTGTTTGTAGACCTTTTCTTGATAAATTTGTGATTGTGTTTATCGATGACATTTTGGTATATTCTAAATCCGAATCAGAGCATGGAATGCATTTGAGGTTGGTATTAGAAACCTTAAAGAGAGAACATTTGTATGCAAAGTTTTCTAAATGTGAATTTTGGATTCGGGAAGTACAGTTTTTGGGTCATATTATTTGTAATGATGGTGTTAAAGTTGATCCTTCGAAAATTGAAGCTGTAATGAATTGGAAAGCTCCAAAGTCTGCTTCAGAAATAAAAAGTTTTCTTGGTTTGGCGGGTTATTACCGGAAGTTTATTAAAGATTTTTCTAAAATTGCCGGTTCGTTGACTAAATTGACCCGTAAGGATGAAAAGTTTATATGGACTGAACAACAGGAAACAGCTTTTCAGACTCTGAAACAGTTGTTATGTCAGGCTCCTGTGTTAGCATTGCCAGATGGGTCCGATGATTTTATTGTTTATTGTGATGCATCGATTGCTGGTTTGGGTTGTGTTTTGATGCAGCGAGATCGTGTGATTGCTTATGCTTCTCGTCAGCTCAAACCTCATGAAAGAAATTATCCTACCCATGATTTAGAACTTGCAGCGGTTGTGTTTGCTTTGAAAATCTGGAGGCATTACTTGTATGGTACCAAATGTATTATTTGTACAGATCACAAGAGTCTTCAGTATATATTTTCACAGCAAGAGTTAAATATGCGACAGAGACGATGGTTAGAATTAATCAAGGACTATGATTGTGAAATTAAATACCATCCAGGGAAAGCCAATGTGGTTGCTGATGCTCTAAGCCGCAAGGTAACTTCTGATCGAGTTTATTTTATGCGTTTAGAAGTTTCCTCTGATTTGGTGACTCAGATAAAAGCTGCACAGTTAGAGGCTTTGTTAGCTCATAATTTGAAAGCTGAAATTATGCTGAATCGAAAGGAATTGTTATTAGATGATTCGAGGGGATTAAAAACCTTTCAGTCTCGTGTTTGGATTCCTTTATCTGGTGGTTTTCGGGATGTTATTCTGAATGAAGCCCATAAGTCCAGATTGTCTGTACATCCAGGAAGCACTAAAATGTATAATGACTTTAAACCTTTCTATTGGTGGCCTACAATGAAAATGGATGTAGCAAGGTTTGTTAGTTCTTGTCATATTTGTTCGCAAGTTAAAGCTGAACATCAGAAGCCGTATGGGTCGTTGAAACAGCTTGAGATTCCTGAATGGAAGTGGGAACATTTGACTATGGATTTTGTAACCAAGTTGCCTCGAACTGCCCGAGGAAATGATATGGTTTGGGTTATTGTTGATCGATTGACCAAGAGTGCTCATTTTCTCGCTTCTAGTGAAACTGCATCTTTGAGTAAACTTGCACAGTTGTATGTAAATGAGATTGTTTCTCGGCATGGTATTCCATTATCGATTGTATCTGATAGAGATCCGAGGTTTGTATCTCATTTCTGGCAGAGTTTGCAAAATGAATTGGGTACACGTGTGAATCTTAGTACAGCTTATCATCCTCAAACCGATGGTCAGTCAGAACGCACGATTCAGACGTTTGAGGATATGTTAAGAGCTTGTATTCTAGAGTATGGTGGTTCTTGGGATTCTCATTTGCCATTGGTTGAGTTTGCTTATAATAACTCATATCATTCTAGTATTGGCATGCCTCCATATGAAATGCTTTATGGTCGCCGTTGTAGAACTCCAACTTGTTGGCTAGAGGCAGGTGAGAAACAGTTTGCAGGTCCAGATATTGTTCAGATGACAGCTGATAAAGTAGCAGTGGCTCGTGAAAAGTTGAAAGCTGCACGTGATAGACAGAAACAATATGCAGATCCTAAACGTCGACCTGTTACTTTTGTTGAAGGTGAACTTGTTTATTTGAAAGTTTCGCCTTGGAAAGGGGTAATACGGTTTGGGAAACGTGGCAAATTGGCTCCTCGATATATTGGACCGTTTAGAATTCGTCAGATTGTTAATGATCAGTCTGTTACATTGGATCTTCCTCCAGAGCTTGCTGGTATTCATGATACGTTTAACATTTGTTATTTGAGGAAATGTAACGTTGAAGACCAGTCTCAGATTCTTCCTTTGAAAGATTTGAAAGTTGATCAGAGTCAGAAGTTAGTTGAAGAACCAGTAGAACTTCTTGACAGAAAAGTTACTAAACTTAGGAAGAAACAGATTCCCATGGTGTTAGTGAAATGGAAACATAGTTTAGGTGAAAACCTAACTTGGGAAACTGAGGATAGTATGAGATCCAGATATCCTGGATTGTTTGATCGTGATGAGATTTCGGGGACGAAATCTTCTTAAGGGGGGGAGAATTGTAACATCCTCTCTTCTGGTCCGGTAATTTCTAATTTTAAATTGATGTATTTAATTGTATTAGAAATTATTTGAGAAATATGTTTAAATTGCGAAACTTAGTTAAATAAGCCTCAGGAATTATTGTGCTTAGTAAATTATTGTTTGTTTTAATTTACTATAGTTGACGGTGCAATAAAAGAAGTTTCTCGCAAATGGTTTTTAGGTTCCAGGCAATAGATTGAAAAGGGACTAGTTTTAAGCGGATACGGGTCGGTGAAAAATCTTAACCGCCTTAAATATTTCCTTTTTAGGAAAGTTTTACACTTTCCCTTTTTTGGAAACCATAAACCCTAAAGCTAAAAACCTCTAAAACCTTAAAACTCTTGCAAATCATAATCGAAAACTTGTGGAATTGGAGCTGTGATCTTGTGTTATCATAATCATCATCATCTCCTAGTTGTAATTCCTTGATTGTAAGTTAGTTTTCATGTTCAAATTCATGGTTATGATCATTTGAAGTTTTAACATGAATTGATATTGAACTTATGCTTTAAACATGTTATGGTATGTATATATGATGAATTGTGAGCTGAAACTGTTGCTGTACTTGAATTATGGTTAGTTTGTATAATTTTTGGGTTTGAGCTGTGTGTTTGCAGGTCTGCACCTGAACTAAAACGCGTAGGAACGCGATCCTGAAGTCTTGCCCGGATCGCATTGCCTAATGAAAAATTGATTCCATAACGTTTTCTTCTTGTGAACGCGATCCAGCCCTAGTTCCCGGATCGCGTTGCCAAGTGTAAAACGGTGACAGAACTTTTTCAAAGGGTGAACGCGATCCCACCACGCTTGCCTGGATCGCGTTTGCATGAATAAAATTGATGATCATTTTAGTTTGTGAACTTAAATAAATACTATATATAAATAGTATTGTTGTATGTTGGAATTGATTAATGATGTGATTATTTATGTAATGTGTTTAATTACATAAGTACCATTAGTTGAAAACAAATTACTAACTTATGATTGATTTTATGTTCTCAGATAATCCAAGGGCTCAGCGAGATAAGACTGCTGAGTAAGTAACTGAGACGAATCAGGTGAGTGGATTTGAGACTCACAGTTTGATTTGGTTGTGTCAGTTTGATTTCAATCAGTAATTATAGGATTACTATTGATAGTATGTTAACTTCGAAATGATATACCATATGATTGGTAGTTTGATTAGCCTGTGAGCTTGATTGATAAATCCAGAGGTCAACTAGATTGTCAGTTGGACTTGATTGCTAATGTTGGTCAACACAGGGTTGCGTACATGTGTTGATGGAGATTATCATTTAGTTAGCGGTTAATCACTGTTTTGGCCTACAGTTGATTTAAGTGTTCTGATGGGGCCACCCGGAACAGGGTCTCTAGGAACCACCGTTCCTCTTGACGATATTTGTTGCATTATTGATTGTGAACAGATTGCTAGCTAAATTGAATTGTAGTTGATTATTCATTCACTTAGCTTCATGCTAATCCCTCAATTTACTTCCTGCAGGTGATGTATAGGATGTGGGTAGTCAGGAAGGATGTTTTAATGCTGGGAATGTTTGAAACTTGCAACTCTGATCCAGTTTGTAATAAATAATGTTTTATAGTATATAATGCCCCGGGTTTGTAAACATGTTAACTATATTTGTTTAGTAGTTAAACATATAGTATAAAGGTTTGCGAAAATTTCTAGCAGATTTTAATAGAATATGTATTTAAAGTAATCGCTTCCGCCAAACTTAATATTATATTGTGGTATTAAATGAGGGGCGTTATATATACTTAAGATGTTACTGAGGCAACAACAAAACAACCAGTCGTGGTTTGGTTATAGTACTAGGTGTCGTCACTTTAACTCTAAAGGTTTAGCTCACCTTGGAGGGATTATAGTCTAAATTTCCCACATAACTATACAACTAAGTACAATTTGTTTTGGGAAGGGTATTCCCTGTGATGTTTGTTAGGACAGGTGTTCCTACTCATGATTACTATAGGAAACGTTTGCCTTAATTTGGATAAACTTGGTTTCCCCACAAAACATCTATTTATAGGAAATGTTTACTTAAATGTTAAACCTGTGTTTCCTGCGACAATGATTAATATTGGAATGTTTATCTAATTGTTAAACTTGAATTCCTGTTAACTATCTGTTGGAAAATGTTTGCTTGACTGCTAAACATGATTTTCCTTTAACTATTGAAATGGATATGTTTACTTATTTGATAAACCTGTATATCCTGCGACTACTTATTAGGAAATGTTTATGATTAAACTGGTGTTTCCTACACTGTTATTATTATAGTAAGAATGACATTCTTGCATATTTAGGAAATGTTTTCTTTAATTAGAACACTCGTGTTTCCTATTTACATATAAACATTTGGTTTGTGTACATGAATGATTTGTACGAAACTTGATTTAATACATTCACACTAAACCTGTGAATTCACTCAACATTCAATGTTGACGGTTTACTATGTTTTTCAGGGAATTAGGACTCAGGTACATCTGCTTGCATAAAGGACGTAGGCTACCTGACTATTTATGATGCCACTTTTGGGACACTTGGATTTCCTTTGTATTATCAATTCCATTGGTTATACTTATGAAATCCCTCTTTTATAAACTTGTATTTTCAAATACTTATGTTGTCTTTGACAACCCTACTTATGTACGACTTTATAAGTCGTATCTTTTGTAATAACTTTGAACTTATGGCATCTTAAATATATATATGTTCTGTGTGATCATACGCTCTGATACGGTGAATGCACTATCGAATCTGTCAGCCCCCGATGTTTAACTATTATGAAAATGCTTCCGCTAATTAACTAAAAGCTTCCGCTAAACTGTCATTAAACGCGATTACCGATTTTGGGGGTGTGACAGAAGGACGGTCCTCTGATGACCAGTTCGTGCAGAATAAGGTGTTAAAGTTTTTAATCTCTACCTAGGCAAGTCTATTTCGAAGAGATGGCCCTCTAAGTCAGGGCACATCCCGGTACTATTTTAAAGACTCGATCAACTTACCGTTGGCGAGTTCTAAGTCGTATATGAACAATAAGTTTTGTTACCATGTATCGGAGGATATTACTAGGCCTAATCATATATGTATAACCTATACATACATATTATCCACCTAGTCGTGTCTAGCGCAAAACAAGTACAAGTCACGGTTCTCTCGTGGTCAGAGTCAACTAGTGCATTCCTGTTCAACATAACCCCTTTCAGATCTTACATCATCTTCATTTAATTGTACATAGTTGATTAGGCTATGTTAAATTAAACTTGTATGATGAAATCCCTGAACCAGTTATATCTAATGAGGAATACTGCCTAACGGTCATAGTCTAGGCCCACTAAATGCAACCTAGTTCGCTATAACCTTAGGCTCTGATACCAATCTGTAACACCCCCAAATTTAATGTTTTGCGGAAGCGAGTTTTGGGTGCCACTAATCAAATATCAAAACACCAAAGTACAAGCAAACGACTCTAAATGAGACGTTGAAGAAAATACATTACATTACATAAGTTTTCAAAAGTAGTACAAGGTTTTAAGTTATAAGTAGTACAACATTAGCGAGTTCGCAAAATGATTCAAAAGATTTTAAACACATAATCAAGGTACAAAAGATAATGCCAATAAAATCTTCAAGTGTTTATGCATGCGACTCGTACTAGCCTAGCATACCCTGCGGGCCATCCTACTGTTGCTGAGTACCTGAGAATACATCACTAAAAAGGTCAACCAAAAGGTTGGTGAATCTCACAGGTTTGTATTAAACAGTGATAAACAGTTTTGCGTAAATCAAAAAGTAAATCATCACAATAAGCAAAACAGTAAAGTATAATTGTACAATAGTAGTAAGTCGGTAACCAAGTATTTCATAATTACAGTAAGGTCGGTATAGTCGGTCATGTCATGTGCCATCATAGTCGAAGCTTAACACGTCTGTAATTTGCCCCCGTGAGCACTAATCCAAAAATACTCATATGAAACGAATAAGAAACGCCTGTTTAGACAATTGCAGTTCGTGGTGGCGCTACCACCCCAGGCGGGGATTGTCAGTCCCATATGGATCCATATACTAAAATTCGCGCTTATCGTATAATTGACGACTATGATTCAGAGGACTTCATTGGATTAAAAGGAAACTCATGCAATTCAGTAAATCAGTAAATCTATAAGTCTGTAAGTCAGTAAGTAAATAAGTTGGTAAAACAATACATTTGTATATGTAATAAAGTCGGTAAGTAAATAAGTCGGTAAAACAATACATTTATATATGTATTTAGTAATTCAAGTAATTTTAGTAAACAATCACTTTTCGTAAACATGTACATACAGTAAACAAGTAATATCAATAAGCAAATACATTTAGTAAACAAGTGATGCATCTCCCCCAAAGTAAAACGGTAAAAAGGGGCAGTGAGACTCACCTGAGGAGCAAGCAATCCTAAGGTGCGCGCGTGTACCAAGTGTAATCTTCTAATGTCCTAAACACGCGAGATTATATAAATGTAAGTGTGTGTCTAACGAGTTACATGATTAATTGTTCGTTTGGTTAATTTGGTTCAACGCGTTCGACTCGTACTATGTTTAAAGTTTATAAAAGAATACGACCCATTGGTGACGACTCGAGATTATATTTCAAAAACATAATTTGGTTTGTTTTCGTAAGAACATTCGTCGTGTATATATATGTATATATAAAAAGTTCGTCGTGAAACTGTTTTGACACGGCTGCACTATTTTGGCCATATCTCCCTCATACGAACTCGGATTTAGACGATCCACCTGCCCAAACGACCGCGACTTAGACGGCTACAAAACTACAAAATATGGTGGGTTGGAAGCATGTCACCCGTCCGGGTGAGGCTTCATACCCGTCCGGGTATATTGCACACACCCGTTCGGGTCTCTTGAGCCACCCGTTTAGGTTTAGCGTTTTGCAACGATTATTTTGTTTATCTTTAGGATGTGTCATATGTCTAGATATTTAGAATGGTTAAGTGTTTCGTTTTCAGAAGTTATATCTACAATGCACTAAAGTTCTATATGTCATGCACTTAAGTTATAACTATCACTCATCATTGTGATACAAAAAATATTTCAAATGTTTGTCATTCTATATGACTATGATATAGTAAAATTATTACTTTGATGCTCTTCATTTTTAGTTATAATCTTAAGTTCAGCTCTCACACGCATTGTATATAATGTTTATGATTTAAGGTTTAGAAGGACTTAGGTTTATGGTTTAGGGTTTAGTAGGGCAAACCATGGCTATCTTACTATGATCGACTAAAACTATAACTCGATGCACTATATTTTTAATTATGACGCCTTGTATTTAGAGTTAATATGCACTTTATTTAGAGTTTGGGTTTTAGGGTTTAGAAGGATATAATATGGTTTAGAGTTTAAAAGGGTTTAAGATCGAGTTAGGGTTTAAAGTTTAAAAGGGTTCAGGAATTAGAGTTATATGTGACATATAAACATCGGTGGAGGTGTCCTAGGAGGAGGGAGGAAAAGAAAAAATAGACCAAATTATTCTTAAGATAAGGTGTAAATACACTTGTGATAACTTTCTATTGTCTTCCATCCTACTCACCTATATGCGTTTTTTTTGGCTGACCCCTACTCTTTATTTTATACTTCATACTACTCAATGTAGTGTATAATCATTATCATTTTAGTTTTTCATTCTACTCCATATTGCTCGGTGTAAATTCAAACCTTCTACAATTATTTCATTTTACAATTTTCTGTAATACTTGTGACGGTTTTATAAAAATTATTAAACAACACATTTTATTTTACTTTTATTACACAAAAAACGACTAAAACTGTACATTTAAGTTAATATAGGCTGACTTTTAACGATCCTGTCCAACGGACGGGTATTTACCTAGTATATATATATATATATATATATATATATATATATATATATATATTAGATCTACGTAAGAAACAAAATGTCTTCTATTCTCCCATTCTAAAGCCAATCGAGTTCATAACAACAAAAAAGAAGAAAGGAATGGATCTCACACAAGATAAAAGCCCATCTACACATATACAGAAGTGCCTCGACAAAGGGTCCATTTCTTTTCTTTTTTCTATTCTATATAATCGACATAAGGTCCAATTACACCCTATATTTGGTTGTTTTGTTTTACTTGATTCTATCGAGTAAATACAATTAAGAGTGTATATATATATATATATATATATATATATATATATATATATATATATATATATATATATAATTACATCTTCCTAACTAATATGATCATAATTCTTTATTCATTGTATTATCTAATTTAAAATAGGTTCTTACTTATAACACATTTAAGAACTTGAGATGCTAATCATCACCTTAAGGCATGAATCAATGGGTATAAATGTCATTATTTAGCATTAGATTAGATTCATCATTTAACAATTTTACATGTGAAGTTTTATTAAATCTTCGTGATCGATATGATCCTACTTTATATTCATATTAGTCTAATTAGAAATAGGTTGTTACTTGTTGAATTAAAAAAGTTCAAGATATAAATCTAATATAGCAAACAATGGACATCACAAAAAGATTTAAAGTAGCATTTGATATCAAATAAAAGTGTCAAGAAGTTGTGTTCTTGTTTTATGTCAAAGGCTCAAAGCAACATCTTTATTTTGTAACTAAGTTTCAAGGTTTGTTTACTTCAATTAATTCCACTCAAGGAAATTGTTAAGTATATTATTATGGTGCAAGAGAACATGAAGTGTGCATTGGATTTATCCATACATAGATCTTCATAAAACTTCATTAATATATATGGAGTAGTGTAATATGTTAATTGCTATTAGTTTCTATAAATGAAATATGTATGTATGAACTTTTTGTAATATATCATAGTTTTCAAATGAGACATATATATGATTATTTATTGAAAATTTTATTTTATAGTAATGTTATTTAGGATTTCTTTTACTATAAGTATAGTTGATTCTTAAGAAGAATTTTTGTGCACCTCTCTCCCTAATGAATCTATTTCTTATCCAATTTGTCAAAGGTCCGACACTACAATTATGAAAGAAAAAGCATCATATACATCTTTAAAAGCATATACATTTTCTTGGGCCGTGCTTAGCACGGTCGAAACATTTCCTAGTCTAAGTATATGAAGCTGATATGTTAGTTATTCGATGAAATCATCTGTTAGTCTGAGTTTTTAATTTACTTTATCGATCATTGCTTGTTTCACCGGGGTTGTTAGAAAATCAGCCACACTATAATGTACACCGTATTAGTGTACAATGGCGGACTTACATGAAGACTATTGCATACCCTATGAACAATAACTACAGTGTAAATTTTTATGAATTTAGCCATGTATCAAGACTTTATACACTAGTGCATACCTAGGGAAAAACAAGTGTACACCCTCTTAAAACCACCTAATCAAATCTCTATACATCATTACAAATTAAAACCCAACGGAATAAATCATTGTATGGTTTGAGTCACGTACTATCTGGCAGTCCAATATAGTCTATCAAAGTTAACTTTTACAGGAAAAGTATCATGTTACATCATGTAACACCCCCAAATTCATTAATTTTGATCAGCGGAAGCATTAGTGTTAGCTGGGGGTGCCACGTCAATATTGTACATGCATACGTATCAGAGCATATGATTACAACAGAACATATATATTAGGATGCCAAAAGTGTTAGTTACAATGTTTACGATTCGTCAAATCGTACAAATGTAAAAGTTATTAAGTTTACAAAAGTAGATTTCGTAAATATGACCAAAACATATTAGTTATACAAAAGAAATCTATATTTTCCAAAAGTTGGCATCCTAAAGTTTCGCGGGTCGCCTAAGTTCCGTACGTGCAGGCGGTCTTACGTGCGCAGCTAATTCCCTGAAAAACATAGTAAAAGTCAACAACGAGGTTGAGTGAATTCACAGGTGATGTGACCCAAAAAGTCATGTTTTTAAGGACATATTTCCACACTTTTTGGACTATTCTTTGCTGAAAACATTTCAAAAACCATCATTATTCACCAAAAATCACCAAGGTAGTCTAAATATAGACGTTGCTGCAAAAATCGGTTAAAACTTCCAAATAACACGCAAACCGAGGCAAAACAATCACCTTAAATTTTCCGTTCTCAATATTCTTATGGAAATAGAACTTAATTCATATTTTATGATTCCATAGGAAAATCCAAGACCGGAGGTGAAAGAATCAGAAGAAACGGACGAAAGACGGAGAAGATATGCAGTCTGGAAGCTCGCCGATCGTCATCCTGAACACGCAAAAGTTAAACACTTCCAAATTTGGCAAACTCAGTGTCATTAGAAGCGTAACGGAAAAACGAAGCCAACGGCGCAAGAATCAAGCAAATCGGAGCCCAAACGAAGAAGATATGGACGAACCAAGCAACCGAGAAACAAGCGGAGGCCAAACCAAGCACCAACCCACCCCCCCTTGGCACTAGGTACCGTATACGGTACCCTAGGTGCCGTATATGGCCCTTAGGGTGCCGTATAATGGGTTGGTTGGCTTGTGAGGTGCCGTTTGCCCCCCCTTGGTCCGCTTGCCCCGTATGCTGCTTTGATGCTTGTATCTTATGCTTCAAGACTTGTACCAAGCCTTCCACCATTCTCCTATAAATACTAACCTCCATTTCTCATTTTCACACACCTCTCATCTCATTTTCTTTCTCTCTCTAAAAACTTCTCTCTAGAATTAGGTTAGCATTCTCTCTCTAGCACTACTCTTAGGAGTTAGAGGAGAATTAGTAGGTTAGAGTAGAAGCTCTTAGTAGCTTTTGTACGGAGTTACTCCGAGACTTCAGATTTGTGAAGATTTGTCTGTATTACTCTCGTATTCAGGTTTAATACAATCTCTCGCATTTATTCTTTTAATTATGCTTTCTTATTATGCATGCTTAGGAATGAATGCTAGAATTATGCTAGGCTAGACAAATCAATGTTTGTTGTGATGTATGCAATGTTAGGATAGTTATGATATAATATACAATTGGGATGACACCATTATGAAACAACGGAGGTAACGTTATACGGCTTTCATTTGTATAGCGCCGGAATCATCACGAATGTGTGTAGTACGGAACGTGGAAGCTATGAAAGTCGTGGGCACAATCCGTTGTAGAAATAATGATTCCCAATTGTAACATACTGTTACTCTGTCTGTGTAGGTTTAAAACTGTTTGCGAACTTATAAGCTGAACCTCTGCCTGTTTATCTATCCAACTTATGCTGTGGTTTGTATCCTCCTCCCTAGAACCTGGCCAATTGCTAGAAGTAGGATTGCCAACTATTCCGTGTATGATGATCATTGAACTCAACATGGTCGTTGTTCCCTTGATTGAAACACATCCGAGGGACACGAAGCATAGGATTAGAGATAGATTAGATTCACGCTTGTTTGTTGTGTATCTTTGGGACAACTTCCGGGATACCCATGATTTAATTATTAGGTCAGTTAATGTGATGACTAGTGTTCCGTCCTATTGCATGTTCTTGTTTGATTGTTGCTTAGGTACTGCATGCTAGACATACGTAAACACTATCACTGCCCTGCTGATTAGATTTTCATAAACACAATAAACATGATACAGATAGGTTAACATGTATGTAATAGTTGTAATGATTGTATGATTAATGATGAACAATTTAGCTTACCGCTAGACAGATTATCCCAACCGGTTCCGCGGGTTAAACCCTGTTCATGTTATTGTTCAATGAACAATTCATGCCATGATACTAACGTCCTCTGGATGTCTGTAAATGGGGACCTGGATTAGAGGATAGTTGTCAGTTGAATTGGTCTGTGCATTTGGGAGAACTTCCGGTGTACTGGACATTCTATAACTGCTATCCATGTGACATATTATATATCTGATTGCGGACACCTCTACGTTAGGTATATAGTAGGATCGTAGCTGTAGCTCATTAAGAAATATAGAAATATCTAGTGAGTAATCTGGAACCCTAATTGGTATAACGGAAAATCTGTAAAACGCCCGAGTATCCGGTATAGCGTTAACATAAATACGTGGGAAACCGAGTAAAGGTCGTAGGCATAATACTTTATCTACCAATTAAGTTTCTAAGACCTCACCGGATTAATCATCACATCTAGTAACCTTATCCCTCATAACTATCCATCTAAATAACATTGCCGAAGTCACAGCAAACATATTCCTTATCTTGATTTCTCTGCGTACTCCGTACAAACCCCTGTCTTTAATTTAGTTTTTAATTTTAGTAATTAGATTAGAAAACCAACCAACCTATCAAAAAGTTTTAAAATCCCAGCTAAATTACAAAAGATAATTAATCCTCCTAGATTCCCATGCCCGTTGTAGTTTGAAGAACGACACCTGAGTCATACATACCGCTTACTGCCCTTTAGGTCTTTGGGTTGTATCAAAACTTAGGATACCCAGCATAATAAATATAAAACACACTGTCCGCGCGCCCTTGCCGGAAGGTTCAACGACCGGAGTAAAATCCGACCGACCGCTAGGTGCACGACAACAGGTTTTATGTTTGCAATAGTTGGATCAAGTTTGTAAGCACAGTTGTTAAACCAAATACGTTCACAATAGTTATTGCCATAACAGTTAAGTAAGTTTAGTGGAATGTTATCCAAATACAAGTTATGTGGGATGTCTACCCAAAATACGGTTTACATTGGGATGTTACCCAAAGCACAGTTTACGTTGGGATGTTACCCAAAACACAGTTTAAAATACATTGCTGGTCGTTCTCCAGCGTTTTACAAACAGTACCGGTCGTTCTTCGGCCAAATACGCACGTGTCATTCTCCCGTACAAACAAAACAGTTTACCGGTCATTCTCCGGTCTAGATACGCACGGGTCGTTCTCCCGTCCAAACACTGCTGGTCGTTCTCCAGGGAGACACTGTACCGGTCGTTCTCCGGTCTAAAGACGCATGGGTCGTTCTCCCATCCAAAACGCACGGGTCGTTCTCCCGTCCACTTGGCCAGTCGTTCTTTGGCACTAAAATACGTTGCTGGTCGTTCTCCAACGTTTTCATAAAAAGTACTTGTCGTTCTCCGGCCAAACACGCACGGGTCGTTCTCCCGTCCAAACAAAATAGTTTACCATGTTTGTTTTAGTTTACAGTATGAAAATGTTATTTCATAAACATTAGTTCGCACGACAGTTCAACAGTTCAAAGTACTCTAATTGTTCGAGTAACAAGTATGATAAACAATCATGTAAGCAAAAGCAGTTATGGCAATCAGTAAAACAGTGGACTATGTTTTTCACCCCTATTCAAAAGCAGTTAAAACAATAAAAGTAGGGGCCGTGAACTCACCTGTTGAGTTAAGTAAAGTGTGAGTGCTAGCAAAGCTTAGTCCGGGTAAAGTCCCTAATGTCCTAAACGTAGGAAATAGTTGTATGAGTGGTTGGATAACAACCAAACCATGTCACTCGTACATCCATGAAAGATCATCATTTATTTGTAAATTAGTACGACTCCTTGGTGATGGTTTCGTAAAAATATTTCAAAGTATTATTGGTAGTTTCGTTGTAATATCATAAATTAGAAAATCGTGTACGGGGGTCCGGGGGCAGCGCCCCTGGTAGCGGGGTCCAAGGGGTGGCAACCCCTGGCGGGGTCCAAGGGGCAGAGCCCCTGGTTGGGGTCCAAGGGGCAGAGCCCCTGGTTGGGGTCTACTATGTTGCTGTAGTGAAAACGCATTTCAGATTTCATTTCGGAGTAAAAACAGGTGGCAAAAACTTAGTTTCAACACTTAGTGAAATTTGTGTTTTTCTGGATTCTGTTTTATGCGACATTAGGGTTTGTGTCGCAGTGCAACTGTACTGCGACATTAGGGTCTACGTCGCTATATGCGACATTAGGATATGGTGCGACCTAAGGGTCGACGTCGCTATATGCGACATTCGCAATTTAATGCAACATTATGTGTTATGTCGCTATGTGCGACGTTGTTGGTTCTTGCGACGTTGTGGCTGATGTACCATGCGACATCGTGATAGGTTTTGCGACATTAAGACTGACGTCGCAATTGGCCCAGGCCAAAAGCGACATCACGATCTGTTCATCCGAAAATCGAATTTTTCAACCCAAAAACGTTTAGATCTTTCATATAATGACTTGTAACATGATTATACACTATAATAATGAAGTAAAAGTGAAAAGTCTAGTGTTTTCTTACCCAAATAGTGGTTAATCCGAAAATTAGGTGAGTGATGAAGATGATGATGAAAATGGTGATTTTGAGCTTGAATCCTTGTATAGATGATGATGATGATGATGATGATGATGATGACGAGTTGTTGTTGTTGTGTGTCCGATTTGTAGCTGTTTTTATTGAGTTTGTGATGAGTTTTAGAGAGAGATATGAGAGAATATGTGTGTTTTGGCGGAAATGAAAAATGAAAGGGAAATGGGTATGGTGGTGGGTTTGGGGCTGATTTTTGGTCTTCCAAAAAGGAGGGGATTTTAGTCCCAAATTGTGGTATTTAGTCCGTGTTTGTTTACCCGATCGTTATTTTTTAAAATATTTTTAAATTATATATTTTTAAATACGTATTCGAGTATATTTTTAATTTGGATATTTTATAAAACTGATTTTGTTGAGTTATAAAGTTTAAACTTTGTTTTGTTTTAATTGTAAGAAATGAATGTAGTACGGTTCGAAATACTTTGTAAATATTATCAACATAATATATATAATAAACGTTAATGTTATTTAATAATCTCGTTTTATTAAATAAATTTGTTCACCAACAGTCGCATATTTTCGTCGCGTTTGTTCCAATTGTTTCGTACGTAATTACAACTAATTACGATATGTAATATTACGCGTATTAACTAGTTGGGCTTTGCTAGACTTACCTCTAAAATGTGTTGTGAATTCACACAAGTAGGGAATTAGCCTAAAAATGCAAGTGCTTAACGTTTATAATTGCGTTTAAATTTACGGGGTGTCACACATCACCTTACTTTTCTACATTTTCTGTTCATATTCATTATAATGTTTGAAAGTGATTCATATGGTGAAGATATTAGTCTATTACTTGTATTCTATATTTTTATCTGCTTTAAAAATTATTCTTTCCGTAGTTTCTAAGGATGACACTTTACATAAGAAACTTTGATAGGAGTATGATACTAGCTAATAATGTCAGTTACCTTAGTTTGATGTACGAGTTATTTAGCATATGATCATGAATATGCATCTATGTTAACTTAGTATGAACTTTTACACTCTACTATGTAGGTTTTATAAAATTATTAGTTGTCTCTAAATGTAAATACTTACATTGTGAATCGTAAGTAAGGCACTCTAAGGGCTATGTTAAAAAAAATTCATGAATTAAATAAGTTTTTTAATTTCAACAATGAGTAAATCAAACCAAATATGAATAATCACAATGTTCATCTCGTACCTATAAATATAAATAGGGGTTATACTCGATAAACTTTAATAAATGAAAGCAACCAAATAACAAATTGTCATCGTCCCCTGTTCATCTATCTCGGTACAAATTAACTCCATTTCCTCCATCAAAGAACACCACACTGCTTCTTTCTATTTTTAATTAAAACTCAAATTATTAATTTAAAAGTACATAAAATGTGTTATATTCACCATAAACATCATTAAATATAGAAAATTATTAAAAACTTTGTATACATGAATACATTTATGAACTCCAATTCTTAGCTTGATGCCCCTCACTATTTGATGCCCTAGGTTGTCGCCCTATCTGGCCATGGTTAGGGCTCGACTTGAATGTAACTTTATTATTTAAGAAAATAAAAAGAACTTGATGGTATTTGTTCTATATTCATGTCATCTTTTTCATTGATACTATTAAACATGACACCTTCAATTAGGATTTTGGTCACATGCAAATGATTTTGGTGTTGATGAATTTGGAAGATGAATGGACTTGAAAATACTAAGAATGAGAAAATTTCATAAACTATACATGTGGTTTACACACATTTTCACAGATCATACCCGAACTTTTTTTTTCTTCATGATTTCGATGCAATAAGTTTCAAATTTGCTCGTAAATGGTACCTCCGTCTAACTCCGTCTTTTTTTGTCGTTAAGTTTTACCAATTCCGTCTATTTTCAATACAATAAGTTTCAAAATTGCTCGTAAATGATACCCAAAAGTTTCAAAATTGCTCGTAAATGATACCTCCGTGCAAATCACGTGGTAAAACTTGACGACAAAAATAGACGGAGTTGGACGGAGGTACCATTTACGAGCAAATTTGAAACTATTGTATCGAAAACATGGAAAAAAAAGTTCGGATATGATCTGTGAAAATGTGTGTAAACCACAGGTATGGTTTATGGAGTTTTCTCTACTAAGAATGCATGATTTATAAATTGGAGGGAAATAAACAAATGGTGTGAGGATATTTTCTGTTACTAAAAGTAAAAAACTTACAAAATTGGCACTACTCCGCAATGCAATGAATTGTGCGGTCAACAACACCAATAAAAAATTATTTACCCAAATTTTCATAATAATTTCCCCAACAAAAAGTCAAAAACTGTATGCAACACGAACATTTTTTTATAATTATTTACCTTATATACATTTACTGTGGGTATGTTTCCGTTTCATACAATGTTTTAAAACTCGGTTTTTTAAGCGAATCGGACCAATGGCCGATTCCTGTCGGACCGGTTCAACCGGCCGGTCGAACCAGTCGTACAGAAAATAGTAACAGCAGTACATAAATTGTACTTTTAGCTCCATTCACACTTCACAAGTCGAATAATAAATACATAAATTTAATTAAAATGTACTTTTACACTTGCCTAACCCCAACCATACGTCAAATAAAGTTGACTGAAAAGTTGATAAATCAACTTTTCTGACAGCCACCAACTCCTTCCCAATTTCCCATGCCCCTCTTACCTTTTTTGACTTTTTCTATTCCCCAAGATTAATTCTAAAACCCATAAGGCCATTGTCCTTGTTTTTCAATTACCTTTACAAGACATCACATATAGGCTATAGCATCTATTTAATTTATATATATTGCAATCATATTAAAAGTAATAAAGTAATAGAGCAATAACAAATGAGTTTTTAAACTTTTTTTTTAATAAAGTAAATAATAATAATAATAATATTAGTTATTAAAAACTGAAAAAAAAAAAAAAAAAAAAAACATAAAAACCGGTTCAACCGGTTTGGCGATTCCCGGTTGAACCGGAAAAGTCAACGGTCTGATCCGATTCTCAAACTAGTCAACAACCGGTCCATTCTCACTCGGTATCTCTTCCGGATCCGGTCGAACCGGTCGAACCGGCCGGTTCGAACCGGTTTTCAAAACATTGGTTTCATATGAAAAAATTATCATCTTGTTTGATAATTTTACGTTTTACTTTTACTATATAGTTAAACCCTTTAAAAAGTTTAGGATAGATCATGCTAGCATGCCGGTTAAACATGTGCCATGCTTATTCATGTGTGAGAGTTCGAGTCTATACATGGCCAACCTTTCAATTTGTTTTTTTGTTTTTTTTTTTTTGTCTTCAATAGTAAAAGTATATTTTTATTTTTAAGTTATAGGAGTCAATAAATTAGATTTAGCTCATTTTTAAGTTTTATTATTTTACATTTATTCTCCAATATCCATGTATGTTCACCTTCACTTAGGGGTGTGCATGGTCTAGAACCGGACCAAACTATCTCGGTTCGGTTCCGAGACCCGAATTGTAACAGATTCTTGGACCAAGGACCGGACCATATATCATCGGTTTGGTTTGGTTCGGTTCGGTTCGGTTCCAAAACGGTCATGCTCGGTTCGGTCCAAAAGACCCACCCGTTTGGTTATGTGTAATTTTATTGTCATTTTGTGTCTAGCCGATGTTAATTAATCGTTTATTTGAGAAATATTTAATAAAGGAGCTATACATTTTGGAGTAAGTGCATAAACAAATCTAAGTATAAAGGTTTGACGAATTTAAACAGTAGACTACTTTGGTTAAATAAACAATCCAACGCTTTTTTATAGTCATCCAAAGATGTACAACTATAGATGTTTGAAACTGAGTCCTCTTGTAATTATGTATCAGGATGTCAACCAATAGACCACATTGGTAATGGTTACGTTGACCATTATATAATTTAGATATAAAACTTATAAGGGAACAAAATATGAAGCCATAAGGTGTATAAACACATATATACATGATTTAACTAACTAACTGAGTCCCACATAGGTGACAAAGAATTTGGATGAGCATTTATTTTTTGACGATACATATGAAAGTTATATGAAGTTAAATGCTATATTTAGTGAATGTATACGGAATATTCGGTTCGGTTCATTTTCCATTTTTTTCGGGTTTGGTCCAGGACCGGACCGAGTCCCAAATATCCAAAAAACTATGGACCATGGACCGTACCATATATCCTCGGGTATTTCGGTTACGGTCCGGTTCCTCCTCGATCCTCGGGTATTTTCGATTCTTCTCATAAAATGCACAGCCCTACCTTCACTATAGGTATATAAAATACTTTTATTAATTCTATTTATTAAACGTATATGTAAGCTACATATAATTATTACACGAGCATTGAGAGGTTAATTTGGTTGAGAAGATTTGAGAAGACATTTTCAAAGTTTGATTCAGTAAAGTTTAACTTTGAATCATATATTATTCTATTAAATTAAATTTAACTAGCTTAAAACTACGCGATAACGCGGGTGACTATATTGAAATTTTTAAACTTTCATTCTTAATTTTTTAATTAAATCTCGCTCTCTCTCTCTCTCTATATATATATATATATATATATAAAAGAAAACTCTGGAAGAAATCTTCCCCCTTTATTAAAGAACACTCCTTAGTTAGGTTACCATTAGATTAACTAATAACTAATGATGTCATTATCCTAATTATTTGTGTTAAAGATTACGAAAATACCCTTGATTAAAGAAAACCCTATTCCCTTTCTTCTCCAAATCACCTCCCCAATCCCGCTCGCCAAACCAAATCCATCACCCTTTGCACTTGCCATCCCTTATTCAAAAGGCTGCATCAAATTTTAGACGTGAATTGAATTAGGGTTTATAAATCACCGATGGCGACCGTTCTTCAGACGATCTCAGCCTCCAAATCACCACCATTATGCTACACCATCGCTTCTGACGCTCCATCGACCGTTAAACCTAGACAACCACCCAAAAAACTCGCGTCAAAACGATCGCGTAAAAGGTAGCTCCTTGATTGTTCGAAGGCAGTTTCTTGAACTTGTATAATCGTGACGGAATTGAAACTGTTGGATTAGAAGCAGCAGCAGCAAGATAAGGTACTGATTTGTTGTATATAATTATACTTATATTCTGTTTGTCTATGTATGTATTTGGGAAGGTGTATAAACATAAACATATATTCATCTTTGTTGTATCTTGGAGTTAAATATGAGAAAATCTTATGGTTTGTTAAGTTAATCGCTTTTTGTTACTGATCTATTTGGTATGGCTTGAAAGAATGGTCCCTTACCGATTTTCATGTATTTGATCCAATTTTGTTTCCAGTGAGGTGTATAAAGTTGTAAAGCTTGAGTTGTTTGATTTGTTGCACAATAAATGTATGATGAAATGCCTCTTTAAATTGGAATAACTCTTATCAGTTTGCGGTAGGATTTGTTGCACAATAAGTGTATGATGAAATGCCTCTTTAAATTGGAATAACTCTTATCAGTTTGCGGTAGTGGTAGTGGTTATATGCGGTTTCTGTATAGGATCTTTATTGATGTGCTATGAATATGGAGTTTCATTTTGTGATTGTGAATAGAAGTTAGGATACTTTTAATTATGATGCAATGTATATGGGCTTGAGTACTTAATTGTTGTGTTGTATGTAGGTAAAGGTGTATTGAAATAATACTGTTTTCAAAGTGATAAGTGTGTGATAATTTTTTTGGTTTTGGACTTTTGGTTGCTGAAAGAAGTTCTGAATTATGGAGAACAAAAAGAAGAAGAGAAACAAGAAAAAGAAGAACAAACAGGCGAAATATACCTACTGGTGGTGCTGGGGATGAAACTAATAATAATAATAATCAAGCGAATGTGACGAAGCAAACAGATTCAGATAGAGATTCTTTAGTGGAGCCGAAACAGTAAGTTTGTTCTTGTAGTTAAACTGTGTGTATCTTACGATCTTTCAGGAAATGTACACTGTTTTATACGCGCATTGTATGTTTATTATATGGTGCCTGAGGTAATGGTGTTTAAAATTTTGGTTGTACAGTCACGTTCTGTTGAAGCCAAGAAGTCATATTCGTTAAACATAGAGGTGATAATTTGTTTTATTTTCTATGCATTCATTAGCATATTTCTGAACCATGTGTTAGAAGCAATTAATATATCCCGTCTTTCTATATATCTATCTTGCAGGCTTCCCTGGAACAAAAAGTTAAAGAATTGCAAGACCAATTGGAAGTGCATGTACAAAGGGAGGTAAAAACTGATTTGTCTGAGAAACTGATTGTTATGCTAAAGGGTTCATTTGCTTATCCTGTAAATGTTTCTTAAGCTTTTATTGTTACCAGGTTGCAGGCTGATCTGGAGAGAAATATTTTGCAATCGCAGAAAGAAAATTTTTTTGGCATAATAAAGAGGTAGACTATAATAGCTAAAGCTATTTCAAATGGATTTGTAGTGATATCGGATTTGTAGTGGTATTCTTATTTATGGTTACTCTAAGATTGCCTTCTATGTCCCACTGGGTTTTCAGCCAATATGGCCTTCATGACAGTAGTGGGGTATGTTGACTCGCTCTCAGCTATAAATGAATAATCTTTGAAGGATGGCGTTGCAATATCTTCTGAAAATTGACAACAATAATAGATGGTATTCGACAGGCAGAAAGACAAGGAAGTGTGCAGGTTTTTATTTATAGGCGTTGTGACATGACCCAGCTCAATGTATTACTGTAGGTATCCTATTTCTTATGTATAACATTATAGGTAAGTTACTTCGCATAACGTCTTTTGGTTAATGTTTTTTATACGGCAGATCAAACTGCGCTATGAAGGAAAAAGTAGTCGTGACAGACAGGTAAGATGGACGTATTGGTACAGTTACTGTTGGAATAGTGTCCAATATCATAACTAATTGGTGAGACTATCATTAATGGTAAAGTCCTTTTTGGGTTGCCCTCAATAAACGGTCAAGAGAAAGATGAAGGATAATATTAATAGTATTAATATTATATTTAATCGTTTAATTAATTAATTAATTAGAAATTAAAAGTAATTAAATCTGGCGGAAGATTCCAGAATCTGATCCAACCGCCGGTTGGAAGGTCCAACCGCCGGTTGGGATTAGGGTTTCTAGGCGGTGGAATTCGCAGACTTGGATTACAAGTCAAACAGCTCCAACCGCCGGTTGGAAGGTCCAACCTCCGGTTAGGAGTCGAATTCAGCAAACCTTAGGGTTTCTTCCACAACTATAAATAGGGGCATCATATACCTTCATACATACACGAATCAGATACGAATTTTCTGATAATTTCGAAATTCGACTTTCTCTTGGGTTTTTGGGTGTGAAGCATTAGAGGTATTCTACTTTGGGTACTTGCCTCCAAGTAACGAAGCTCTGCTCGTTGGTCTACGGCCGAGAAATAGGTTTTCTCTAAGGTTAGTGTTTTCCTTATATTCTCTTTGTCCAATTTGTTCATTGTACTATGTTGTTAAAGTTAAAGATCCCTTAGGGTTTTAGTTTCCTTATTGCCTTAGATTATTTAAAGTTTTGTTATTCCGCTGCGTGTATAATAATCTAGTTAGGGAATAGAAAACCCATCAGTTACTTCTACTGTAAGATTGTATTCAACTTCGTATTTGTACTCTAATCAGTTCTCTTATAGTAGTACTTATTTTCAAGAAAGGTATTCCTATTTGCGTTAACTTGCTTTCATGAGTTTTGTTTTTTTATAATGTTATTAAAATAATAATTCACGATACTTTGTCATTTGACTTTGGTTTAGTATGGTCTCTAAATTATTATTTTAATAATTTTTAGGATGCAAGTGAGAAGCTTCTTATATAGAAGAGGAATTATGGAAATTATATGTGATGGGCCTTCTAAGTTAGTTTCTTTTCCCTCTCAGATATAGGCATCGAAAATGTGTTTAATTCTTGGTATGATGTAGCAACGCACTTTTCCACATACACATCTACAAATTATATTCTCAAACACCTATTAAGATGACTAACATTCAAAAACCAATACGATTCTCTCCATTTGCAGCCTGTTAGGCACGACCGCACGAGTTTGTATGTCACTTCCATCTTGAAGGTGAGGCAAATTTGGTCTCCGAAAGGTGGTCTGTTTGTTTTTGAAGCTTATTAATTTAATTTTGGTGTTTAATTTACCCTAATATGACGTATTAGTTTAACTTTTTGATAAGGTTAAAGTGTTTATGCCAGAGAATTACCTTGCAAACTGGATTCAGGTTTGAGTTTATTTGCTAAAAAGTGGTGGATTGATTGTAAGTTTAGTAATTTTTTTTAAGTGTATTAATATACGTTTGTAATTAGGCATTGTTTAATTCGTTGCCACCTAAGGACTATTAGAATGCGTTGCTCGTATTAGGAGGCGATGGTCGATATTTTAACAAAGAGGCTGCACAGGTAAACTCCATTATATATATGTAAATTATGTAATATGATTTATGAGTCTAGTATTAAGCTTAATTTGCTAAACTATGAACTATATTCTCAATGCAGCTGATTATTAAGAATGCAGCTGGGAATGGAGTTGGTAAAATTTTGGTTGGCCAGTGACTCTCTTGATACTTAGATATGTATTGTATTATATTGCGTAATATATTCTATTGTTGCAACTTGCAAGATTATAGTTTTCTAAGGGTAGCCATATACGGTCACTATATAAACATCAACGTATCAAATTTCTGTTCTTGTGCGTATATAATTATAGGATTTCTTGAAACAAGGATGAATTTCTGTTGATATAAACTTCTCGGAAATTTCTTTTTTTAGGATACAAATTCCTACTCTAATGTATAGATTTAGCTTTATTATTGCTGTATCATAACCTACTAATAATGTTGTTGAAGGGTAGCTGTTTTGTCGACCCCTGCTGTGTCTGCTATTATAAGGAAGAGAAAGCCAAGTGACCATCCATATTTGCTCTCATATACAGGAAACCTAATGAACATACCATTCATATGTACCATTGCATTTTGCAGGCAAATGGTGGTTTTATAATGAGTGCAAGCCATAATCCTGGTGGGCCTGAATATGACTGGGGCATCAAGGTGAGTCTTTTAACTGCTACTATATTTACTTCCCTATAACTTTTGATCATACATCACGGGCTTTCAGTTTTCAACGTGTTCAAATACATTTTTAGTTGAGACGACAGCCATCCTAGGTCCGATCTGGATATAGTTTTTTATTTGCATCTCTCTTATGTGTGTAATTGTGCATTCACTTTTAAAGTCCATGGTTAATCTGTGTATAGTCTTTCTGCTTGAAGTGATGGCACTTTATTAAGCTGTACATATTGTGATGCTTATTGATGTTACTTTTGTAGTTCAATTACAGCAGTGGGTAACCTGCTCCTGAGTTCATCACTGATCTGAATTATGGGAACACACTTTCTGTATGGTATCTCTTCTCTATTTATGTATGTTCGATCCTACGTCATGTTGTACACTCTATAAATTGCTCCGCTTTTATGATTTTTGTTACTGAAAATACTAATATAGGTGTGTAGTATGACTTGTCATGTGTTAGAACTGCCATTGTATCCACTATTAGGTAAAAGGAAATTTTGTTAAGATTGATGAAATGCTTCCAGTGCAAACATAAATGTAATATTCTGCACTAAACCATGAAAGCTATTTGTGTTCATGCACTGACATTTATGCACAGATCAGAAATTGCGCGTTTTGATTATGAGGGATTCTACACAATGGTCTTGGAGAAAGATGACATGTTACTATGTGTAGCATGCATAATGTACCTTCTTGTACCAGTTTCCATTGCAATTTTACCATTTTAGAAAATCCTATTTTTATTTTCCATTTGTTTTAGTGATGTAATATGATAAGTGGAATGATATAGCCTCCTAAATTCACGATTGTTTGTCATTTGACTTTGGTTTAGTATGATCTCTAAATTATTATTTTAATAATTTTCAGGATGCAAGTGAGAAGCTTCTTATATAGAAGAGGAAATATGGAAATTATATGTGATGGGCCTTCTTGGATGTGATGACCATTAGAGGCTTTGATCTTCCCTTTCCTATAACTATTTTTACTGTAATGACTTATTAGTTTCCTCTTTTTTTTCTTCTTTTTCTTGCATTTTTGAACTGAGAAAGACAGACTTCTAGCTTTATGTGATAGTTAAAGTTTACGTGTTATTTCTGAGATGGTAATCAAAGTCAGAAACTAGGATAATCAGACGATGATCATATACATGCATGAAGCTATTTCTCAGATGGGAACTAATGTTTGAATCAAAGAGCGACCCATATATGATCAATCATTTTCATAGCACACATGTGGGTTATACTCCTATTTTTTGTATGTTGACTTGAGGTGTGCATATTGACAGTGAACCCGTTTGCAGGCTATCAACAGAAAGAGATGCAGACAAAATCATGCTCATTGATGATGGCCAAGTTGCTGAGGTATCATTTTTGTATTTGACGATGCATGCTAAACAGTTTGGTAGAATGTGTTAGTGTTATGACCTGTAGGAGGAAACTTGGCTTATTTAGGACTGTTATGTAGTTATTATTATTATTATTATTGTTATTATATTATTTATTGCTTTTAATTAGGAAGTTTATTACATTTATTTCAGTTTAGGATAAAGTGGGATTAACCCATGATTATCAAGTTGCTGTTTTTTTCGGAGTAATTATCTTATATATAAGAGTAGTTATCAATAGAGCAGTTATCTTTATATAACCTTTATATGTAAAGCCACAGACACATAAATTAAGAAGTAAGAAATTTCAGTTTCAAATGTGTTTTAAGATATCGTTGGGTTTTCTATATCAAGCCTTATCTATCATTATCAAAACAGGCCATCAAGGAAGAATTCAATCAACCAATCTGCTGTTAATCTGCCCATAACTCGCTCTTAGAGTCGGGACCATAACAGTTAGCCTGTTAGCTAGCGATATTAAACACATTCAGGTTCTAAAGATTCAGTTTTTTAATCACATCGTTCAATGGATCTGCATAAGGTTAAATGAAAATTCGGTACTCTGCCAGCAGTAAATTGAAGAGTCAGGTACATGTTTAGTAGTTAGGATTGCATAAAAGTGAGTTTGTACTTTGCATGGCAGTTCGCATGGATAGAGTTCATGGGAGAATTAAAACAATGTGTGTGGGACTGAGTGTAAATGTAATTTTTGTTTTTGTGTTTGGGTTTGTAGGCACTTCAATGCGAAGATACCATATATTGGGAATTACTGATCTGCATTGTATAGATACATTGACTTGTACAATGAGAGTATATATTAGCAATAAAACAATCTTCGTCTTTCTTACAAAAATAAATGTTGGATATTTACTTTGCGTTTACCGTAATTGTCCTTCAACTCAAAGGATACGAAATAAAATGAGAATAAAACATATTATATAAATAGATAATAATCTTAATATAAATAAGAAAAATCTCGGAAGAATAATTACCTGTCACATGGAAGAGTATTCTATGTGAATTCACCATTGATCTAAAACATGAGATACTTATTCCTATTTATTTGTGCCGAAAAGACTAATATACTTATCTACATTTACAATACACAACCTTATATGATTACAAAATAAATCCTTTGTTTTTTCCTTAATTGTGGATCACCCCTTCAAATATTTTTTTAAAAAAAAAACTACTTTATTTCTTGCATAATTCAAACCCTTCCTTCAATTTTCTTTATTTATTTTCTGAAAAAAATCCTCAATACATTATTTTACAATTCCAATAAATTCATGACATAATTTAATCGGTCACTGATCTAAATTCTTATACAATCACTTTTTTCAAATCTTTTAGCAAAATTATGGCAGAATAATAGACATTAGATGAGGATCAACAATAAAAAAGTAACATTTAATTTTGTAGTCGTATTTCACCAATAATTAAGTTAAGTTGTCCAATTTATACGGTCAACATTTGACATTCTTTTGGTCAAAAATGATCTAATAATGCAATTCTTAAACACATTAGATACACATATATTCATACCATTCGAATTATATCTTACATTTTGCTTCATATACTAAAAAAAAGTTACCAATTGACCGTTAGCGTACATTGATAATGTAAGCTTAGTCCGGACATACATATATGTAAGACGACTTAACTATTTTTCATGGATGATCCCGCGAATTTCGCGGGTTGTAAACTAGTACGTTAGTATTACTTTGTTACATATAAAGTATTATAATTCGTATATGAACTAGATTAAGACCCGCGGATTCGCGGATTTTAACAAAAAAATATATATATTTTAACTGAAATTTAAATGAACACGGATAGAAAAAAATATATTGTAATTTGTACCGCAAAATTCTATATCTTGATTGGAAAATATTATTCAGACATGAGTAGGTACTATAAAATATATATGCCAGAACGTCTAGAAGAACTAATTATGGTGACGAGCAACCCAAAGTGTGACAAGCGCACGTAGCCGAGAGAAGTAGTTATGTATTTGATGGCATGTGCAGATTGTGTAGTCGTAAGTATTGCATGCGTCTGTTGCATTGTTTTTTCCCGCAAGTCATCAGCCTGAGATATGACAACGTAGGTGAGTTCAATTGTATGTAGCTATAATGACAATAAGTGACTAAGAAATTATTAAATTTTATTGCCACATAAGTGTTTATTAACAAAATCTATAACCATTTAAAAATAATTTTAGGTGAATTATGTTAAGTGATAAGAAATGTTGATGAATTTTTCATGTTCAATTAGACCAACGTACATTAGTAGTTGTTATGTGGTTTACGTGGCGTAAAATATGATCAAGTGAACCCAAATTTCCTATGACCATTGACATTTGACCCATGTAATTGCCAATATCAGATGAGCTAGTTTGTACGAGTGTTGCTTCATTCTTCAAAGTTTCAAACAAAGTCTGTTGCATTGCATATAGCTGTTGAGATATCGATTCCTCAGTCTGAAGTATGTTTGATTTAAATTGTTGAGAAGTTTTCACTGCTCAGTTGTCAACGTGTCGGCCAAATGAGATACAATAACCTGAATTGATGTAAAAATGTTACGTTATATATAATCATAGGTTATTGTCTTCAAAAATTGTAATTGATTGGGATAATAGTTCACAATATAAGCACCGACACAATTTGCGTAGTTACATTATGTCAAGCTTTGCTACTTGAAATATTACCTTGATTAGTTCAGATGAGCGATGACCACCAATCCACTGCAAACATCGTTCCACAGGTGAGGTCCACATTCCATAAATGATGTGAAAAATGGCAATGTCGGATGCAGTTCTCTTGATCCTACGAATGTCATTGAAATGTAATGCAGCATTTTGCACTATATTACGCAGATCGGCACCTGTAGTATTTGATTGAAGTGCATTTTTTATTGTGGTAATATATTTGGCCTGGTCATCTAACCAGCGTGAATATTCTGCTACAAACCCCAAATAACCTAAAAATTGATATGCAAAAGAGTTTTGAGTAAGCTATTATTTTGTAAATTTGTTTGATTACATATACAGTAAAGAAAATTAGGGTACCAAACTTTTTCTTTGTGTGGAATTTTTTTAAGAATACTTAATGCATCTTAAGTACATCGCTAGAAAAGTATATGAAAAAAATTTGAAATAAACTTGAGTTTGATGTCAATTTGTGCTTTACTCACATAATATATATCAAACAGCCTATTTATCAATTATTAGACCATTAAAGCTAAAAGGTCTAATTTATTTAAATTGTTGCATGTCTGCTAACGTATTGTTTTATACTCCCTCCGTCCGATCGTTAAATGTTATTTTATTTTAACTAATATGTTTTTAATTTACACTTATCATAAATTTATTACTTTGTTTTATTTTAATTATAGGAATTGACGTTCTGCGTTATAAAATGATTAGTAAATATTTTTGACAAAATATTTATTCGTTACGACCTTATTTAATAACTTCGTTTTATTAACAAATTTTGTTCACCAAGAGTCGTACATTTTTGTCGCGTTTGTTTTCAGATTGTTCTGTACGTAATTACAGCTAATTACGAATACGTAATACTACGCGTACTAACTAGTTGGGCTATGCTAGACTTACCTCTAAAATGTGTTGTGAATTCACTCAAGTAGGGAATTAGCCTAATAATGCAAGTGACTAATGAAATTAATCGTGTTCAAATTTGCGAGGTGTTACATTCTCCCCATGTTAGAGAAATCTCGTCCCGAGATTTAAATCAAGTTGGATCACCCGCGGCGTATGTTCTTCGATAAGTCATGTTGTTAACAATAGTAATAGTTTGCGTGGCGTTCGATTGTTGCCATAGAAGTTTAATCAGTTTAAGTATGCTCGCGGCATAGATCATTATGTTGTGTGTTTCGTTTTGCGGTCAGAGTTTACCAAGTGTTGTATTCGAATAGGCATTCGAATAAAACGTCTGTTAAATTGTAGCAATAGTCGCTAAAACGTACCGTGCTAGTTGAGATCTGCAACCGTTTCCGGTGCACGGAGAATGTATGCGCGGCTTGGGACGTAGCCTTTGTTAGTGATGCGGTTGTGGTTGTTCTGATTGTTGTTCCCGGGGTTGTTCGGTTGTTGGCATTGGTTTCGGTGATGTCCAGGATCACCACACCTAAAGCAGCCGGTGTTTTGTCCCTCGGGAGCGGCTTGAGGAGGTAGGTTTGTCCTACAGTTCTGTGCTAAGTGACCGGGACGTCTGCAGTTTTGACAAAATGTACAATCACCATCGTGGTGTCTCCCGCACTTGTCACACCTCGGTTTGTTGCCAAGGTAGGTTTTGGGTCCAGGGTTGTTGATTGCAGCGTAGGCTCGGGTGTTTCCTTGGTTTCTGTTTTGTTGACCCTGACGGTCGTTACCCTCGCCGTTCCATTTGCGTTTGTGGGTTCCAGATTCGCCCGCATCAGTACGGGTAGGTTCAGTTTTCCCGGTAGTAGTTTTCAAAGTGCCAATCAGAATGGCCTCATCAGTTAAGCTTTGAGCCAGGTCAACTGCGCTCCTAAAAGTGGCGGGTTTGGAGGACATAACCATGCCTCGGATTTGTGGTGCCAAACCCCTGTTGTAACGCTCAATGCGTTTGCTCTCGGGGGTTACCATGTGGGGCACAAGACGTGCAAGCTCCTGGAATCTAGTTGTGTAACCGGAAATGTCAGCGCCGAACATTTGTATGTTCCAGAATTCGGTTTCAAGTTTTTGCATCTCGTTGGGAGGGCAAAATTCCTCCATCAACATTCGTTTCAGTGTCTCCCATGAGATAGAGTAAGCAGCTGGGCGTCCCATGATTTGCACCTGAGCGTTCCACCATGTTAGCGCTTTGTCGGCTAGAGTGCAGGTGGCGTATTTCACAATTTTGTCAGCAGCACAGTCACTGATGTCGATCACTGACTCTGTTTTCTCAATCCAGTGGACTAGGCCAATGGCCCCTTCAGTCCCGGTGAAGGTGTTGGGTTTGCAGGCTTGAAATGTTTTGTATGAACACCCCTGTTGGGTATTGTTCGGGGTTTCGCTAATGACTGGAGTGGCTCCACTATTGTTGGTCAGGTTTTCACGATTTCGGCTGGCCTCGTATTGTGCGATGGCTTCAGCCACGCGACGTTCTATTATTTGTTCGGTTGTTTCTGGAGGCGGATGTGGAGTATTTCGTCGACTGTTTCGAGTTTTTCTTTGTTTAGGAGGCATGCTGACGTTCTGCGATGAAAAGATGCAGAAGTCAATGCCAATGTAAAGTATGTGAGGAATGAAGTTTCACATATTTCAAGTTTTCGAGTATCAAGAAAAATTGTCGAATCCCCATCACGCATCTTACGACTATGAAACACCCATATGTACTCAGTATAATATAATCACGTTGGCCAGGCGTCATTATATGATGCTGAATACATACTTCTTTTCATCAACCGTTTAATACGATCAGGTTCATTTGAGATCAGAGTACAATGAACGAGTCGAATGTGGTGAATAGTTCACGCGTATCGAGGTATCGTAGCGATAGTTTAGATGTATGCAAATGTATGTATGCATGTACGTTCTAGCCAAGGCTATAGTCTAGGTCTCTAGGTTTCTAAGTCACCTAAAGTTTCCTAGTTCGCTATAACCAATGTCTCTGATACCAATCTGTAACACCCCCAAATTTGTTTAGCGGAAGCGTTTAGTTTAAGTACTGGGGTGTCACAATAATAAAGCGTGCATACGTATCAGAGCTTATGATTACAACAGAACATAACATATTAAGATGCCAAAATGTTAATTACAAGATTTACGATTCATCGAATCGTACAAGTTAAAAGTAATAAGTATACAAAAGTGGATTTCTAGAATATGACAAAATAGTTTCAGTTATACTGGAGAAATCCATATGTTTTTCCAAAAATGTTGGCATCCTAAAGCTTCACGGGTCGCCTAATTCTCCATGTGTTGGCGATTCTTACATGCGCAGCTAATTCCCTGAAAAACATAGTAAAAGTCAACAACTAGGTTGAGTGAATCCACAGGTTTTATGTTGTACGTTGTTGTTTCAAGTTTTGTAGTCATAGTTGTTGGACCAAATACGTTCATAAATAGTAATTGCCATAATAGTCGAGTAATGTTTAGTGGAACGTCATCCAAGGTATAAGTTTAGTGGGTTATTCGCCCAAAAGTTTCGTTCTTTGTCGGGACGTTACCCAAAATGCGGTTCATGTGGGATGTTGCCCAAAAATAGTTGCGTTGGGACGTTACCCTAATTATGTGTTTGAAAACGTGTTGTTGGTTGTTCCCCAGTAGTTTTAAAGTTTGAGTCGGTCGTTCTCCGACTAGTTACCAAATGTACCGGTCGTTCTCCGGTAAGATACCAAGTTAGCACCGGTCGTTCTCCGGCGAGGTACACTGTTAGTACCGGTCGTTCTCCGGTAAGATACCATGTTAGTGTCGGTCGTTCTCCGACAAGTTACCAATATGTACCGGTCGTTCTCCGGTAAGATACCAAAATAGTTTCACATAGTGATAATAGTTTTTGTATGGAATACCAATTCGTACGGACAGTTGTAGTAGTTGAAAATGTTATAAGCAGTTTTGTATAAGTGTACCAAGGGTAGTTATGTGATAGTTTGTATAACAGTTTAGCAGTTCAAGTACTCTAATTGTTCGAGTAAACAGTATGATAAATAATCATATAGTAAAAGCAGTTATGGCAATCAGTAAATCAGTAAAGTAGTTGACTATGTTTTCCACCCCAAAAGTAGTTAAAAACAGTAAAAGTAGGGGCTGTGAACTCACCTGTTGAGTTTAAGTAGTTGTGCGAGTGCTAGCAAACCTAAGTCGAAGTACAGTCTGAAATCTCCTAACGTCCTAAACGTACGAGATTTAATAAGTATGTGGATATCTAAACTAATCATCCATGCTAGTGTTTGTACAATCAAGCCACGTCCAAATCGTTCGTTTAAATGTTTACGTTGCATTTCGATGTTTGTGAAAACGTATACGACTCGTTGGTGATGTTTTGAAACAATAGTTCAAAAATGTTATTATCTCATTTGCTACAGTACTGCTACAGTAAAATTTGACTTTTCTACAGTAACTTTGACTTTTTAAAGTGTGTTTTTAGGGTTCTGACTTGTGCGACGTAAGGTGCGACGTACGGGTCTACGTCGCATTCAGGTTTTTGCGACGTCAAGGGTTGCGTCGCATAGGCGACGTTCGCAATTTAATGCGACGGAACGGGTTGCGTCGCTATCTGCGACGTGGGGATGATTATGCGACGTAAAGGCCTACGTCGCAGTACTGTTTTTGGGCAAAATGCGACGTAGTCGCCTGTTCGACGAACAGATAAAAAATAACGAGTTTTTGGGCGATTTTGGAAGTTTTTGGATGCATAAAACACTAAAACATGTTAATCTAAGTATATTAAACAAGAAATATCAATTATAACTTCGAAATCTAAAGATTTGCGGGATTTGTCGGAAACTTACGAGTGTCGGATTTGAAATCCGAAAAGATGGAAAGATAGATCGTGGTCTCGTGGTCGTTTTATTCCAAAGGAGTAGGGTGATTCGGCGTCGTTTTAGCGTAGTTTTGTGGCGTTTTTGTGGTGGTATTTGGTTGGTGGTGGTGATAGTAGAGAGAAAAAGAGAAAAGTGAGAGAAAGAAAATGAAAGAAATGAAAGAAAAGGGGAGGTGGGAGGTGGTTTTGTTCCACTTTCTGCCTCCGTGTTTGCACTCCGTGTTTGTTTACCCGATCGTTAAATGTTATTTTATTTTAACTAATATGTTTTTAATTTACACTTATCATAAATTTATTACTTTGTTTTATTTTAATTATAGGAATTGACGTTCTGCGTTATAAAATGATTAGTAAATATTTTTGACAAAATATTTATTCGTTACGACCTTATTTAATAACTTCGTTTTATTAACAAATTTTGTTCACCAAGAGTCGTACATTTTTGTCGCGTTTGTTTTCAGATTGTTCTGTACGTAATTACAGCTAATTACGAATACGTAATACTACGCGTACTAACTAGTTGGGCTATGCTAGACTTACCTCTAAAATGTGTTGTGAATTCACTCAAGTAGGGAATTAGCCTAATAATGCAAGTGACTAATGAAATTAATCGTGTTCAAATTTGCGAGGTGTTACATTCTCCCCATGTTAGAGAAATCTCGTCCCGAGATTTAAATCAAGTTGGATCACCCGCGGCGTATGTTCTTCGATAAGTCATGTTGTTAACAATAGTAATAGTTTGCGTGGCGTTCGATTGTTGCCATAGAAGTTTAATCAGTTTAAGTATGCTCGCGGCATAGATCATTATGTTGTGTGTTTCGTTTTGCGGTCAGAGTTTACCAAGTGTTGTGTTCGAATAGGCATTCGAATAAAACGTCTGTTAAATTGTAGCAATATTCGCTAAAACGTACCGTGCTAGTTGAGATCTGCAACCGTTTCCGGTGCACGGAGAATGTATGCGCGGCTTGGGACGTAGCCTTTGTTAGTGATGCGGTTGTGGTTGTTCTGATTGTTGTTCCCGGGGTTGTTCGGTTGTTGGCATTGGTTTCGGTGATGTCCAGGATCACCACACCTAAAGCAGCCGGTGTTTTGTCCCTCGGGAGCGGCTTGAGGAGGTAGGTTTGTCCTACAGTTCTGTGCTAAGTGACCGGGACGTCTGCAGTTTTGACAAAATGTACAATCACCATCGTGGTGTCTCCCGCACTTGTCACACCTCGGTTTGTTGCCAAGGTAGGTTTTGGGTCCAGGGTTGTTGATTGCAGCGTAGGCTCGGGTGTTTCCTTGGTTTCTGTTTTGTTGACCCTGACGGTCGTTACCCTCGCCGTTCCATTTGCGTTTGTGGGTTCCAGATTCGCCCGCATCAGTACGGGTAGGTTCAGTTTTCCCGGTAGTAGTTTTCAAAGTGCCAATCAGAATGGCGTCATCTGTTAAGCTTTGAGCCAGGTCAACTGCGCTCCTAAAAGTGGCGGGTTTGGAGGACATAACCATGCCTCGGATTTGTGGTGCCAAACCCCTGTTGTAACGCTCAATGCGTTTGCTCTCGGGGGTTACCATGTGGGGCACAAGACGTGCAAGCTCCTGGAATCTAGTTGTGTAACCGGAAATGTCAGCGCCGAACATTTGTATGTTCCAGAATTCGGTTTCAAGTTTTTGCATCTCGTTGGGAGGGCAAAATTCCTCCATCAACATTCGTTTCAGTGTCTCCCATGAGATAGAGTAAGCAGCTGGGCGTCCCATGATTTGCACCTGAGCGTTCCACCATGTTAGCGCTTTGTCGGCTAGAGTGCAGGTGGCGTATTTCACAATTTTGTCAGCAGCACAGTCACTGATGTCGATCACTGACTCTGTTTTCTCAATCCAGTGGACTAGGCCAATGGCCCCTTCAGTCCCGGTGAAGGTGTTGGGTTTGCAGGCTTGAAATGTTTTGTATGAACACCCCTGTTGGGTATTGTTCGGGGTTTCGCTAATGACTGGAGTGGCTCCACTATTGTTGGTCAGGTTTTCACGATTTCGGCTGGCCTCGTATTGTGCGATGGCTTCAGCCACGCGACGTTCTATTATTTGTTCGGTTGTTTCTGGAGGCGGATGTGGAGTATTTCGTCGACTGTTTCGAGTTTTTCTTTGTTTAGGAGGCATGCTGACGTTCTGCGATGAAAAGATGCAGAAGTCAATGCCAATGTAAAGTATGTGAGGAATGAAGTTTCACATATTTCAAGTTTTCGAGTATCAAGAAAAATTGTCGAATCCCCATCACGCATCTTACGACTATGAAACACCCATATGTACTCAGTATAATATAATCACGTTGGCCAGGCGTCATTATATGATGCTGAATACATACTTCTTTTCATCAACCGTTTAATACGATCAGGTTCATTTGAGATCAGAGTACAATGAACGAGTCGAATGTGGTGAATAGTTCACGCGTATCGAGGTATCGTAATGATAGTTTAGATGTATGCAAATGTATGTATGCATGTACGTTCTAGCCAAGGCTATAGTCTAGGTCTCTAGGTTTCTAAGTCACCTAAAGTTTCCTAGTTCGCTATAACCAATGTCTCTGATACCAATCTGTAACACCCCCAAATTTGTTTAGCGGAAGCGTTTAGTTTAAGTACTGGGGTGTCACAATAATAAAGCGTGCATACGTATCAGAGCTTATGATTACAACAGAACGTAACATATTAAGATGCCAAAATGTTAATTACAAGATTTACGATTCATCGAATCGTACAAGTTAAAAGTAATAAGTATACAAAAGTGGATTTCTAGAATATGACAAAATAGTTTCAGTTATACTGGAGAAATCCATATGTTTTTCCAAAAATGTTGGCATCCTAAAGCTTCACGGGTCGCCTAATTCTCCATGTGTTGGCGATTCTTACATGCGCAGCTAATTCCCTGAAAAACATAGTAAAAGTCAACAACTAGGTTGAGTGAATCCACAGGTTTTATGTTGTACGTTGTTGTTTCAAGTTTTGTAGTCATAGTTGTTGGACCAAATACGTTCATAAATAGTAATTGCCATAATAGTCGAGTAATGTTTAGTGGAACGTCATCCAAGGTATAAGTTTAGTGGGTTATTCGCCCAAAAGTTTCGTTCTTTGTCGGGACGTTACCCAAAATGCGGTTCATGTGGGATGTTGCCCAAAAATAGTTGCGTTGGGACGTTACCCTAATTATGTGTTTGAAAACGTGTTGCTGGTTGTTCCCCAGTAGTTTTAAAGTTTGAGTCGGTCGTTCTCCGACTAGTTACCAAATGTACCGGTCGTTCTCCGGTAAGATACCAAGTTAGCACCGGTCGTTCTCCGGCGAGGTACACTGTTAGTACCGGTCGTTCTCCGGTAAGATACCATGTTAGTGTCGGTCGTTCTCCGACAAGTTACCAATATGTACCGGTCGTTCTCCGGTAAGATACCAAAATAGTTTCACATAGTGATAATAGTTTTTGTATGGAATACCAATTCGTACGGACAGTTGTAGTAGTTGAAAATGTTATAAGCAGTTTTGTATAAGTGTACCAAGGGTAGTTATGTGATAGTTTGTATAACAGTTTAGCAGTTCAAGTACTCTAATTGTTCGAGTAAACCGTATGATAAATAATCATATAGTAAAAGCAGTTATGGCAATCAGTAAATCAGTAAAGCAGTTGACTATGTTTTCCACCCCAAAAGTAGTTAAAAACAGTAAAAGTAGGGGCTGTGAACTCACCTGTTGAGTTTAAGTAGTTGTGCGAGTGCTAGCAAACCTAAGTCCAAGTACAGTCTGAAATCTCCTAACGTCCTAAACGTACGAGATTTAATAAGTATGTGGATATCTAAACTAATCATCCATGCTAGTGTTTGTACAATCAAGCCACGTCCAAATCGTTCGTTTAAATGTTTACGTTGCATTTCGATGTTTGTGAAAACGTATACGACTCGTTGGTGATGTTTTGAAACAATAGTTCAAAAATGTTATTATCTCATTTGCTACAGTACTGCTACAGTAAAATTTGACTTTTCTACAGTAACTTTGACTTTTTAAAGTGTGTTTTTAGGGTTCTGACTTGTGCGACGTAAGGTGCGACGTACGGGTCTACGTCGCATTCAGGTTTTTGCGACGTCAAGGGTTGCGTCGCATAGGCGACGTTCGCAATTTAATGCGACGGAAAGGGTTGCGTCGCTATCTGCGACGTGGGGATGATTATGCGACGTAAAGGCCTACGTCGCAGTACTGTTTTTGGGCAAAATGCGACGTAGTCGCCTGTTCGACGAACAGATCAAAAATAACGAGTTTTTGGGCGATTTTGGACGTTTTTGGATGCATAAAACACTAAAACATGTTAATCTAAGTATATTAAACAAGAAATATCAATTATAACTTCGAAATCTAAAGATTTGCGGGATTTGTCGGAAACTTACGAGTGTCGGATTTGAAATCCGAAAAGATGGAAAGATAGATCGTGGTCTCGTGGTCGTTTTATTCCAAAGGAGTAGGGTGATTCGGCGTCGTTTTAGCGTAGTTTTGTGGCGTTTTTGTGGTGGTATTTGGTTGGTGGTGGTGATAGTAGAGAGAAAAAGAGAAAAGTGAGAGAAAGAAAATGAAAGAAATGAAAGAAAAGGGGAGGTGGGAGGTGGTTTTGTTCCACTTTCTGCCTCCGTGTTTGCACTCCGTGTTTGTTTACCCGATCGTTAAATGTTATTTTATTTTAACTAATATGTTTTTAATTTACACTTATCATAAATTTATTACTTTGTTTTATTTTAATTATAGGAATTGACGTTCTGCGTTATAAAATGATTAGTAAATATTTTTGACAAAATATTTATTCGTTACGACCTTATTTAATAACTTCGTTTTATTAACAAATTTTGTTCACCAAGAGTCGTACATTTTTGTCGCGTTTGTTTTCAGATTGTTCTGTACGTAATTACAGCTAATTACGAATACGTAATACTACGCGTACTAACTAGTTGGGCTATGCTAGACTTACCTCTAAAATGTGTTGTGAATTCACTCAAGTAGGGAATTAGCCTAATAATGCAAGTGACTAATGAAATTAATCGTGTTCAAATTTGCGAGGTGTTACATTCTCCCCATATTAGAGAAATCTCGTCCCGAGATTTAAATCAAGTTGGATCGCCCGCGGCGTATGTTCTTCGATAAGTCATGTTGTTAACAATAGTAATAGTTTGCGTGGCGTTCGATTGTTGCCATAGAAGTTTAATCAGTTTAAGTATGCTCGCGGCATAGATCATTATGTTGTGTGTTTCGTTTTGTGGTCAGAGTTTACCAAGTGTTGTGTTCGAATAGGCATTCGAATAAAACGTCTGTTAAATTGTAGCAATAGTCGCTAAAACGTACCGTGCTAGTTGAGATCTGCAACCGTTTCCGGTGCACGGAGAATGTATGCGCGGCTTGGGATGTAGCCTTTGTTAGTGATGCGGTTGTGGTTGTTCTGATTGTTGTTCCAGGGGTTGTTCGGTTGTTGGCATTGGTTTCGGTGATGTCCAGGATCACCACACCTAAAGCAGCCGGTGTTTTGTCCCTCGGGAGCGGCTTGAGGAGGTAGGTTTGTCCTACAGTTCTGTGCTAAGTGACCGGGACGTCTGCAGTTTTGACAAAATGTACAATCACCATCGTGGTGTCTCCCGCACTTGTCACACCTCGGTTTGTTGCCAAGGTAGGTTTTGGGTCCAGGGTTGTTGATTGCAGCGTAGGCTCGGGTGTTTCCTTGGTTTCTGTTTTGTTGACCCTGACGGTCGTTACCCTCGCCGTTCCATTTGCGTTTGTGGGTTCCAGATTCGCCCGCATCAGTACGGGTAGGTTCAGTTTTCCCGGTAGTAGTTTTCAAAGTGCCAATCAGAATGGCGTCATCAGTTAAGCTTTGAGCCAGGTCAACTGCGCTCCTAAAAGTGGCGGGTTTGGAGGACATAACCATGCCTCGGATTTGTGGTGCCAAACCCCTGTTGTAACGCTCAATGCGTTTGCTCTCGGGGGTTACCATGTGGGGCACAAGACGTGCAAGCTCCTGGAATCTAGTTGTGTAACCGGAAATGTCAGCGCCGAACATTTGTATGTTCCAGAATTCGGTTTCAAGTTTTTGCATCTCGTTGGGAGGGCAAAATTCCTCCATCAACATTCGTTTCAGTGTCTCCCATGAGATAGAGTAAGCAGCTGGGCATCCCATGATTTGCACCTGAGCGTTCCACCATGTTAGCGCTTTGTCGGCTAGAGTGCAGGTGGCGTATTTCACAATTTTGTCAGCAGCACAGTCACTGATGTCGATCACTGACTCTGTTTTCTCAATCCAGTGGACTAGGCCAATGGCCCCTTCAGTCCCGGTGAAGGTGTTGGGTTTGCAGGCTTGAAATGTTTTGTATGAACACCCCTGTTGGGTATTGTTCGGGGTTTCGCTAATGACTGGAGTGGCTCCACTATTGTTGGTCAGGTTTTCACGATTTCGGCTGGCCTCGTATTGTGCGATGGCTTCAGCCACGCGACGTTCTATTATTTGTTCGGTTGTTTCTGGAGGCGGATGTGGAGTATTTCGTCGACTGTTTCGAGTTTTTCTTTGTTTAGGAGGCATGCTGACGTTCTGCGATGAAAAGATGCAGAAGTCAATGCCAATGTAAAGTATGTGAGGAATGAAGTTTCACATATTTCAAGTTTTCGAGTATCAAGAAAAATTGTCGAATCCCCATCACGCATCTTACGACTATGAAACACCCATATGTACTCAGTATAATATAATCACGTTGGCCAGGCGTCATTATATGATGCTGAATACATACTTCTTTTCATCAACCGTTTAATACGATCAGGTTCATTTGAGATCAGAGTACAATGAACGAGTCGAATGTGGTGAATAGTTCACGCGTATCGAGGTATCGTAACGATAGTTTAGATGTATGCAAATGTATGTATGCATGTACGTTCTAGCCAAGGCTATAGTCTAGGTCTCTAGGTTTCTAAGTCACCTAAAGTTTCCTAGTTCGCTATAACCAATGTCTCTGATACCAATCTGTAACACCCCCAAATTTGTTTAGCGGAAGCGTTTAGTTTAAGTACTGGGGTGTCACAATAATAAAGCGTGCATACGTATCAGAGCTTATGATTACAACAGAACGTAACATATTAAGATGCCAAAATGTTAATTACAAGATTTACGATTCATCGAATCGTACAAGTTAAAAGTAATAAGTATACAAAAGTGGATTTCTAGAATATGACAAAATAGTTTCAGTTATACTGGAGAAATCCATATGTTTTTCCAAAAATGTTGGCATCCTAAAGCTTCACGGGTCGCCTAATTCTCCATGTGTTGGCGATTCTTACATGCGCAGCTAATTCCCTGAAAAACATAGTAAAAGTCAACAACTAGGTTGAGTGAATCCACAGGTTTTATGTTGTACGTTGTTGTTTCAAGTTTTGTAGTCATAGTTGTTGGACCAAATACGTTCATAAATAGTAATTGCCATAATAGTCGAGTAATGTTTAGTGGAACGTCATCCAAGGTATAAGTTTAGTGGGTTATTCGCCCAAAAGTTTCGTTCTTTGTCGGGACGTTACCCAAAATGCGGTTCATGTGGGATGTTGCCCAAAAATAGTTGCGTTGGGACGTTACCCTAATTATGTGTTTGAAAACGTGTTGCTGGTTGTTCCCCAGTAGTTTTAAAGTTTGAGTCGGTCGTTCTCCGACTAGTTACCAAATGTACCGGTCGTTCTCCGGTAAGATACCAAGTTAGCACCGGTCGTTCTCCGGCGAGGTACACTGTTAGTACCGGTCGTTCTCCGGTAAGATACCATGTTAGTGTCGGTCGTTCTCCGACAAGTTACCAATATGTACCGGTCGTTCTCCGGTAAGATACCAAAATAGTTTCACATAGTGATAATAGTTTTTGTATGGAATACCAATTCGTACGGACAGTTGTAGTAGTTGAAAATGTTATAAGCAGTTTTGTATAAGTGTACCAAGGGTAGTTATGTGATAGTTTGTATAACAGTTTAGCAGTTCAAGTACTCTAATTGTTCGAGTAAACAGTATGATAAATAATCATATAGTAAAAGCAGTTATGGCAATCAGTAAATCAGTAAAGCAGTTGACTATGTTTTCCACCCCAAAAGTAGTTAAAAACAGTAAAAGTAGGGGCTGTGAACTCACCTGTTGAGTTTAAGTAGTTGTGCGAGTGCTAGCAAACCTAAGTCCAAGTACAGTCTGAAATCTCCTAACGTCCTAAACGTACGAGATTTAATAAGTATGTGGATATCTAAACTAATCATCCATGCTAGTGTTTGTACAATCAAGCCACGTCCAAATCGTTCGTTTAAATGTTTACGTTGCATTTCGATGTTTGTGAAAACGTATATGACTCGTTGGTGATGTTTTGAAACAATAGTTCAAAAATGTTATTATCTCATTTGCTACAGTACTGCTACAGTAAAATTTGACTTTTCTACAGTAACTTTGACTTTTTAAAGTGTGTTTTTAGGGTTCTGACTTGTGCGACGTAAGGTGCGACGTACGGGTCTACGTCGCATTCAGGTTTTTGCGACGTCAAGGGTTGCGTCGCATAGGCGACGTTCGCAATTTAATGCGACGGAACGGGTTGCGTCGCTATCTGCGACGTGGGGATGATTATGCGACGTAAAGGCCTACGTCGCAGTACTGTTTTTGGGCAAAATGCGACGTAGTCGCCTGTTCGACGAACAGATCAAAAATAACGAGTTTTTGGGCGATTTTGGACGTTTTTGGATGCATAAAACACTAAAACATGTTAATCTAAGTATATTAAACAAGAAATATCAATTATAACTTCGAAATCTAAAGATTTGCGGGATTTGTCGGAAACTTACGAGTGTCGGATTTGAAATCCGAAAAGATGGAAAGATAGATCGTGGTCTCGTGGTCGTTTTATTCCAAAGGAGTAGGGTGATTCGGCGTCGTTTTAGCGTAGTTTTGTGGCGTTTTTGTGGTGGTATTTGGTTTGTGGTGGTGATAGTAGAGAGAAAAAGAGAAAAGTGAGAGAAAGAAAATGAAAGAAATGAAAGAAAAGGGGAGGTGGGAGGTGGTTTTGTTCCACTTTCTGCCTCCGTGTTTGCACTCCGTGTTTGTTTACCCGATCGTTAAATGTTATTTTATTTTAACTAATATGTTTTTAATTTACACTTATCATAAATTTATTACTTTGTTTTATTTTAATTATAGGAATTGACGTTCTGCGTTATAAAATGATTAGTAAATATTTTTGACAAAATATTTATTCGTTACGACCTTATTTAATAATTTCGTTTTATTAACAAATTTTGTTCACCAAGAGTCGTACATTTTTGTCGCGTTTGTTTTCAGATTGTTCTGTACGTAATTACAGCTAATTACGAATACGTAATACTACGCGTACTAACTAGTTGGGCTATGCTAGACTTACCTCTAAAATGTGTTGTGAATTCACTCAAGTAGGGAATTAGCCTAATAATGCAAGTGACTAATGAAATTAATCGTGTTCAAATTTGCGAGGTGTTACATTCTCCCCATGTTAGAGAAATCTCGTCCCGAGATTTAAATCAAGTTGGATCGCCCGCGGCGTATGTTCTTCGATAAGTCATGTTGTTAACAATAGTAATAGTTTGCGTGGCGTTCGATTGTTGCCATAGAAGTTTAATCAGTTTAAGTATGCTCGCGGCATAGATCATTATGTTGTGTGTTTCATTTTGCGGTCAGAGTTTACCAAGTGTTGTGTTCGAATAGGCATTCGAATAAAACGTCTGTTAAATTGTAGCAATAGTCGCTAAAACGTACCGTGCTAGTTGAGATCTGCAACCGTTTCCGGTGCACGGAGAATGTATGCGCGGCTTGGGACGTAGCCTTTGTTAGTGATGCGGTTGTGGTTGTTCTGATTGTTGTTCCAGGGGTTGTTCGGTTGTTGGCATTGGTTTCGGTGATGTCCAGGATCACCACACCTAAAGCAGCCGGTGTTTTGTCCCTCGGGAGCGGCTTGAGGAGGTAGGTTTGTCCTACAGTTCTGTGCTAAGTGACCGGGACGTCTGCAGTTTTGACAAAATGTACAATCACCATCGTGGTGTCTCCCGCACTTGTCACACCTCGGTTTGTTGCCAAGGTAGGTTTTGGGTCCAGGGTTGTTGATTGCAGCGTAGGCTCGGGTGTTTCCTTGGTTTCTGTTTTGTTGACCCTGACGGTCGTTACCCTCGCCGTTCCATTTGCGTTTGTGGGTTCCAGATTCGCCCGCATCAGTACGGGTAGGTTCAGTTTTCCCGGTAGTAGTTTTCAAAGTGCCAATCAGAATGGCGTCATCAGTTAAGCTTTGAGCCAGGTCAACTGCGCTCCTAAAAGTGGCGGGTTTGGAGGACATAACCATGCCTCGGATTTGTGGTGCCAAACCCCTGTTGTAACGCTCAATGCGTTTGCTCTCGGGGGTTACCATGTGGGGCACAAGACGTGCAAGCTCCTGGAATCTAGTTGTGTAACCGGAAATGTCAGCGCCGAACATTTGTATGTTCCAGAATTCGGTTTCAAGTTTTTGCATCTCGTTGGGAGGGAAAAATTCCTCCATCAACATTCGTTTCAGTGTCTCCCATGAGATAGAGTAAGCAGCTGGGCGTCCCATGATTTGCACCTGAGCGTTCCACCATGTTAGCGCTTTGTCGGCTAGAGTGCAGGTGGCGTATTTCACAATTTTGTCAGCAGCACAGTCACTGATGTCGATCACTGACTCTGTTTTCTCAATCCAGTGGACTAGGCCAATGGCCCCTTCAGTCCCGGTGAAGGTGTTGGGTTTGCAGGCTTGAAATGTTTTGTATGAACACCCCTGTTGGGTATTGTTCGGGGTTTCGCTAATGACTGGAGTGGCTCCACTATTGTTGGTCAGGTTTTCACGATTTCGGCTGGCCTCGTATTGTGCGATGGCTTCAGCCACGCGATGTTCTATTATTTGTTCGGTTGTTTCTGGAGGCGGATGTGGAGTATTTCGTCGACTGTTTCGAGTTTTTCTTTGTTTAGGAGGCATGCTGACGTTCTGCGATGAAAAGATGCAGAAGTCAATGCCAATGTAAAGTATGTGAGGAATGAAGTTTCACATATTTCAAGTTTTCGAGTATCAAGAAAAATTGTCGAATCTCCATCACGCATCTTACGACTATGAAACACCCATATGTACTCAGTATAATATAATCACGTTGGCCAGGCGTCATTATATGATGCTGAATACATACTTCTTTTCATCAACCGTTTAATACGATCAGGTTCATTTGAGATCAGAGTACAATGAACGAGTCGAATGTGGTGAATAGTTCACGCGTATCGAGGTATCGTAACGATAGTTTAGATGTATGCAAATGTATGTATGCATGTACGTTCTAGCCAAGGCTATAGTCTAGGTCTCTAGGTTTCTAAGTCACCTAAAGTTTCCTAGTTCGCTATAACCAATGTCTCTGATACCAATCTGTAACACCCCCAAATTTGTTTAGCGGAAGCGTTTAGTTTAAGTACTAGGGTGTCACAATAATAAAGCGTGCATACGTATCAGAGCTTATGATTACAACAGAACATAACATATTAAGATGCCAAAATGTTAATTACAAGATTTACGATTCATCGAATCGTACAAGTTAAAAGTAATAAGTATACAAAAGTGGATTTCTAGAATATGACAAAATAGTTTCAGTTATACTGGAGAAATCCATATGTTTTTCCAAAAATGTTGGCATCCTAAAGCTTCACGGGTCGCCTAATTCTCCATGTGTTGGCGATTCTTACATGCGCAGCTAATTCCCTGAAAAACATAGTAAAAGTCAACAACTAGGTTGAGTGAATCCACAGGTTTTATGTTGTACGTTGTTGTTTCAAGTTTTGTAGTCATAGTTGTTGGACCAAATACGTTCATAAATAGTAATTGCCATAATAGTCGAGTAATGTTTAGTGGAACGTCATCCAAGGTATAAGTTTAGTGGGTTATTCGCCCAAAAGTTTCGTTCTTTGTCGGGACGTTACCCAAAATGCGGTTCATGTGGGATGTTGCCCAAAAATAGTTGCGTTGGGACGTTACCCTAATTATGTGTTTGAAAACGTGTTGCTGGTTGTTCCCCAGTAGTTTTAAAGTTTGAGTCGGTCGTTCTCCGACTAGTTACCAAATGTACCGGTCGTTCTCCGGTAAGATACCAAGTTAGCACCGGTCGTTCTCCGGCGAGGTACACTGTTAGTACCGGTCGTTCTCCGGTAAGATACCATGTTAGTGTCGGTCGTTCTCCGACAAGTTACCAATATGTACCGGTCGTTCTCCGGTAAGATACCAAAATAGTTTCACATAGTGATAATAGTTTTTGTATGGAATACCAATTCGTACGGACAGTTGTAGTAGTTGAAAATGTTATAAGCAGTTTTGTATAAGTGTACCAAGGGTAGTTATGTGATAGTTTGTATAACAGTTTAGCAGTTCAAGTACTCTAATTGTTCGAGTAAACAGTATGATAAATAATCATATAGTAAAAGCAGTTATGGCAATCAGTAAATCAGTAAAGCAGTTGACTATGTTTTCCACCCCAAAAGTAGTTAAAAACAGTAAAAGTAGGGGCTGTGAACTCACCTGTTGAGTTTAAGTAGTTGTGCGAGTGCTAGCAAACCTAAGTCCAAGTACAGTCTGAAATCTCCTAACGTCCTAAACGTACGAGATTTAATAAGTATGTGGATATCTAAACTAATCATCCATGCTAGTGTTTGTACAATCAAGCCACGTCCAAATCGTTCGTTTAAATGTTTACGTTGCATTTCGATGTTTGTGAAAACGTATATGACTCGTTGGTGATGTTTTGAAACAATAGTTCAAAAATGTTATTATCTCATTTGCTACAGTACTGCTACAGTAAAATTTGACTTTTCTACAGTAACTTTGACTTTTTAAAGTGTGTTTTTAGGGTTCTGACTTGTGCGACGTAAGGTGCGACGTACGGGTCTACGTCGCATTCAGGTTTTTGCGACGTCAAGGGTTGCGTCGCATAGGCGACGTTCGCAATTTAATGCGACGGAACGGGTTGCGTCGCTATCTGCGACGTGGGGATGATTATGCGACGTAAAGGCCTACGTCGCAGTACTGTTTTTGGGCAAAATGCGACGTAGTCGCCTGTTCGACGAACAGATCAAAAATAACGAGTTTTTGGGCGATTTTGGACGTTTTTGGATGCATAAAACACTAAAACATGTTAATCTAAGTATATTAAACAAGAAATATCAATTATAACTTCGAAATCTAAAGATTTGCGGGATTTGTCGGAAACTTACGAGTGTCGGATTTGAAATCCGAAAAGATGGAAAGATAGATCGTGGTCTCGTGGTCGTTTTATTCCAAAGGAGTAGGGTGATTCGGCGTCGTTTTAGCGTAGTTTTGTGGCGTTTTTGTGGTGGTATTTGGTTTGTGGTGGTGATAGTAGAGAGAAAAAGAGAAAAGTGAGAGAAAGAAAATGAAAGAAATGAAAGAAAAGGGGAGGTGGGAGGTGGTTTTGTTCCACTTTCTGCCTCCGTGTTTGCACTCCGTGTTTGTTTACCCGATCGTTAAATGTTATTTTATTTTAACTAATATGTTTTTAATTTACACTTATCATAAATTTATTACTTTGTTTTATTTTAATTATAGGAATTGACGTTCTGCGATATAAAATGATTAGTAAATATTTTTGACAAAATATTTATTCGTTACGACCTTATTTAATAATTTCGTTTTATTAACAAATTTTGTTCACCAAGAGTCGTACATTTTTGTCGCGTTTGTTTTCAGATTGTTTTGTACGTAATTACAGCTAATTACGAATACGTAATACTACGCGTACTAACTAGTTGGGCTATGCTAGACTTACCTCTAAAATGTGTTGTGAATTCACTCAAGTAGGGAATTAGCCTAATAATGCAAGTGACTAATGAAATTAATCGTGTTCAAATTTGCGAGGTGTTACAGTCGGAGGTGGCACTAAGTAAGCATCGCTAGTGTCAACAGACATGGCTCTCAAATGAACGGATGACTCATCCTCTACAGTGATCGCGGGACCCTCAAAAGTAGCCTCGGTCGGCTCTTCATCCGAAGCATAAACATGGTAAAGTGATTGACTAGACATACTGTGACAAAAGAAATTGGGTGTGGCGTGTCAGTCGTATGTTAGATGTATGCAAACGTAAGTATGTATGAATGCATGAATGTTCTAGCCAAGGCTATAGTCTAGGTCTCTAAGGTTTTCAGTCACCTAAAGACTTCTAGTTCGCTATAACCAATGGCTCTGATACCAAGTCTGTCACACCCCGCCAAACGGTAAATACAATTACATAGAGTGGTTTGCGGAAGCTTAGTGACGTGGCGGGGGTGCGAGCAGTAAAACAACCAACAGATACATACATACTCAGAGCATATGGTTATCGCAGAACGAAATAGATTAAGATGCCATTAGTTAAAGTTTTACAAAAGATTACTACTTGAAAAGTAGTAACAGTAATAGTAGTGGTTGACATCAGTATTTCATAAAATACATAATATCAAAAGTAGATTTCATAGGTATGACTGCAGTAGTTGCAGTTATACAGAGGAAATCTAAGTGTCCCAAAAGTAGTGGCATCCTAACAAGTCCAGTGTAGTCCGTCCTGATATGCATGCAGATCTTACTTACGCTGCTAATTCCCTGAAAAACATAGAGTAAACTGTCAACAAAATTGTTGAGTGAATTCACAAGTTTGTTTGTTATGTAGGAAACACAAGTTAATCATTTACGAATAACGTTTCCAAATAAGTGTTGTTTATCAAGTAGGAAACACAAGTTATTAACGAATAACATTTCCCAAATCAGTTGTAGTTGTAATAGGAAACACAAGTTATTAACGAATAACATTTCCCAAATCAGTTGTAGTTGTAATAGGAAACACAAGTTATTAACCAAATAACATTTCCTAAATCAGTTATCAGTAGGAAACACAAGTTAACCTAAATAAAGATTAACATTTCCAAATCAGTGTACGTAGGAAATCCTTTCCTAATCAATAGTTTTGTGGGAATATTTAGACGGTGATCCCTCGAAAGGTGAGCTAAACCTGACGAGTAAGGTAACCCGATCTAACCCTATAACCAAACCACAACCCTAATCTGTTGTTGTTTGCCATGCTGGACAATTAAGTATACGCTCCCAAATCCGTAGGAGGGTCGTCACGGCGATAGTACTATCCGTATACTCAGTGGCTAGAGTCACCTAGCTAATGGTTATAGTCTGTAGCCATAAGGTCTTTTATGATAAACTTTTTATATTTTTATTTTGTAGATGCTTTCCTGGTTCGTAATATATTTTCAGAATAATGAGGTTATCATTATTTTTAGTAGTTGTACATTTTGTACATTTTACTGCGCACTTCCATTTGAGCGCCAAATTTCGGTTGCGTTTCGAATTCATATTTCGCAGTAATGTTCTAAATACTTGAAAACGTACTAGAAAAATAACATTTTTCAGATTTTGACCTTTTAGGTACGTTTTAGAATTGTTTCTGTTCGTTATATAATACGTTTTATGTTAAACGTATAATTGAACCATTTTATCTATATGTTATAGATATATAAATACTCGTAATTAATAATCGACTTATTAATTATTTCATGTTACCAAATCCGGTTAATTATTTTTGTATTAGTGTTTTGGGCTCGCTAGACTCATATCACATCATAGGTTTAGTTTAAAACAAATGCAGGGAACTAGCGTAAGAAATGCATGTAATTAAGTATAATTATATACCTAATTTGGAGGAGTGTCACAACTGTTTTCTAGTTAATTGTTAATTTCTATTTTAATTATTCCACCTTTTCCCTGTGTTCGAATCTGACTTACCAAATCTATATTTACAATTGATCGGGTATTCTTGCCTGGTTGCGTGAAAGTATTTATTAGGTATTTCTATTTATAAATTATAAAACAAGACGCGCTTTCATAGGCGACATCACTTTAGCTCGTTTAGTGGATAATGATTTACGAGTTCAGAATAAACAGAATAAAGAAAAGATGTTATATCCAGTTGAAAGTGAATCATCGTGTAAAAGTAACTATAAAATACGAAATAGAAAGTCAAGGAGTCAGAGTATTATAAATGATCGATCTCCCTGGTGTAACGATTGTAAAACTAGACATATGGGAAAGTGTATGTCTCAAACTATCAGGTGCATTAAATGTGGATTGATTGGACATAAAGTCAGAGATTGTGATTATCCTGAGAAAGTGTGTTGGAATTGTCAACGAGAAGGTCATCACGCGGGGCAATGTCCAGAAAAGATAAGTCAGGGTTCGGGTTTGGTTGGTGCATCGTCCTCTCATGGCCATAAGCGGAGGAATCTGCAGTCAGCAGCTAGCAGATTTTCTGATGACAGTTGATGACACTGTCAAGATAGATGACGTCGTTACAGGTACACGTGTATTTACCCTGTGCTAGCATTTATTTATTTGCCTTGGAACTAGTTGTTTCGTTGATGCTTGATTGTTGTGTGATAAAGTGAAAGTGACCCTAATAATTTCTATTCTTTTAGAATAAAGATTGTTGATAAAATAATTTCTGTTACTGTGTTAGTGACTGAAATTGAGTACTTGATTGAGGGTCATTGTATTTGATAAACTTTGTTGTGTCAACCCTTAGTTGAGATCGGATTGACTTGAATTGGATAAATAAAAGTGATCATTAAAAGAAATTGATAAATATCCTTGTTTCATGAGTTGTGTGATTGGCTCGAAGGACTTGATGAAAAAGAGGGTAGGTTATGGAGTTCAGAAAGGCGGTGTGGATTTTATAAATCTGATGAATGGCATATGTTGACATTTGAAAAAAAAGTTATTCTCGTCTGATGAGATTGTCGGTATGATTATCAGTACTTGAAAGTTATTGATGAGACTATTAAATTAATCTGTTGATTGGTAGACAACCGGATTGATATGATTCCAGTGATTGATTTAAAAGAGGATATACCATGATTACTTAGTATATCGTGTATGATGATTATTTTGACCTTTGATTATATAAATGGGATTAACAGATGATCGTGAGATTAAAGGATTTAATAATCCGGATGCGGCAATTTGCTAGTTGACATTGTAATTGCTTGATTGAAGTTGACTGATTTAGTCTATGACTTGAATTGAAATATGAACCTGTGTTGGGAATGGTTCTTTGAACCCTAAAAAGGTGGATTATCTCTGTGATAGATTGTCGGCAATTTGAATTTGAATTTGAATTTGAAAGATCGAAATTTTGAGATATATTAAAAGCGGAGATTAAATTAAAAGTGGATCAGATAAGATTGGAATTATGATTAACTAAATAAGTTTTCTTGGATTAACATTAAAACAATCAGCAGAAAATAATCTTGCGAGATTGAATTGTGATTACGAAGCAAAGAGATTGGGTTGTTGTTGTGTTTTGTTGACTCGGGTCTTATGAAAGAGTTATTTTAACGATGACTTGGAAATGCGATTATGGTGTTGCGATAAATCTAAAGGTATTATTACATGCCTTAAGGAAGACTTATGACAGGGTTTGTAGCATTTTGAAATCCTTTCAGTGGTGGATAAACCAAAAGTTGTTTAGTTGAGAATGATGGATTGTGATAGAAAATCTTGAGGTCTGACCGTGACAAAGATTTATCATGAGATTTGACTATTTGATCATGATGAAGTATCAAATTATAAAATGAGTTGAAACAGGTATATTACTGAAATCTGTTGACGGATTATCAACTGTATTAGGGATAGAATTTATAAAAGAATTATTGGATTAATACTTTTGAAAGTATGTTGCAACTAATGACTAGAAATCGTCATGAGAGGATTTTAATTAAATACTCACAATTGTTAGTTGTTTAATTTTGAGATTTTAGCGGATAAATCGTGATTGAAAACAGTATTTTGATGAATTATCATGAAGACAGATATAACCTTATTGTGGTTTCTGGTCGTATGTGACTTGAGTAAAACTGGATATCAGCGTTATGGTGAATTGCTGAAATAGTTCTAAAATGCTAATGATGGAGTTTAACACTAATTTAACGGGTATCATTAGTTGATAGCGTGTTATGGTAAAGGTATAATGGAAGTAAAATTTTGGATTTGATATCAAGTGTGAAGTGTGGATTAGATATAGTTATGTTACCTTGGTTTATCGGGTAAGATTAGATTTCGAGGACGAAATCTCTTTAAGGGGGAGAGATTTGTAACATCCTCAAATTTGGCCTAGTAGTATTTTAGTATTTCCCCAATTATAATTGAATATTTAAGGTGTTGGGGATAAGGTTTAAATAATTATTTGTTTGATAGATGTTGAATAAAATGGTCGAATAAATAATTGTGACTAGTAAATTATTAATTGATTTAAATTAATAAGATTGAAAGAATATTAAAAGTTTTGGAATCGCGAAATGGTTTTAAGGTTCCAGACAATGGGTTTGGAACGGGTATAAAATTATAAGCCTTGGGTCGGTTTGGTTTGATGACCGACTTATATTGTTACCTTCCCTAAAATTTTAACTTTCTTCCATTTGAAGAATTCTCACAAAAACAAAAAAAAAAAAACAAAAACGAGAAACATTATACAAATTAAAAAGTTGAAAGTAAAATTTGGAAAATCAAGGGAGGCTAAAATTCTTGCTTCATATCATCATCGTCGCCACCAACATCCTACCTTCTTCTTTAATAATTGTAAGTATGGAATTGTCATCTCTTGTAACTTAGTTTATATTAAAGTTAGGTCATAGTGGTACATGATGAATTTTATAATTGATTGATGATTATGTAGCTAGTCGAAATTTCTTGAACTTACATGATTGTTGTAACTGAAATTGAATAATGATTATATGCTCTTAGATTGAATCTCTTGAATTAGAAGTGTATAACTTAATCAAAAGGGGGTTATTGACTTGGAATGGGAATTGAAAGTGAAAAGTGCTAAAACCATAATTTTGTATTGGTATATGATGTTAAAAAAAAAAAAAAAAGTTAGAAACTTGGTTATATGGAATTAGTGGCGGGAAGAATAGAGAAATTTAAGTTTTTGGTTCGTATCTGGGTTTGATGCTTGCTGCGCTGCTGTTGTTGGTTTGCAGGTTGAAGCCGGCTGCTTCATGCAGCAGGCCGGCGGCCTCTTTTGGCTAGGCAAGCCGGCGGTCCTTGTGACCAAGCCGGCAGTCTTTGTTTATGGTCCAGGACGGTGGTTTGTATGTCAAACATGGCTGATTCTCTAGAGTTTATTGTGCGTTATCTTTCTGTTTGTACTAAATATAAATTGCCCGGCGGTTTGGGCTCGAAAGCCGGAGGACTTCTGTTTGTGTTATGAGACCGGCAGTGTGACAACTATCCAAATTAGGTATTAATTAACATTTAAGCATGTGCATTCTTACGCTAATTTCCTGGTTAAATTTTAACAAAACTTTTTGTCATGATATAAGCCTAGCAAGCCCGGTACTTTTAAACAAAAAGTAATACATAATACGTAAGTATTTAAAAGTTACGTACAAATATATCGGAACGAACCCGACAAAAATAAATAACAAAAGTTTCGTGATACAAAAATAATTAATAATATAATTATTAATTACGAGTATTTACATATCTATAACATGTAGATATAAAGGTCTAAATATACGTTTAACATAAAACGTATTATAACACGAACAGAAACAATTCTAAAACGCTCATAAAAGGTCGAATCATAAAAATACAAATTTTCTCATTCGTTTGGAGGAAGTTAGAACATTACCTCAAAATATGAAATCCTAAATTAACTGAAATTTGGCGCTCAAATAGTTGAACGCAGTAAAATGTACACATTTGTACAACATTTTAAAATAATGATAATCTCATTATTCTGATTTTAGATAACGAACCAGGAGAACACCTACAAAATAAAAATATAAAATGTTTACATTTATATTGCTATAATTATACCCGTACTCGAAATTGTAGTACACAAACCGGCCACCAAACTTCAATAATTGAGGGACCGTATCAGTTTTAAACCATACTCGTGCGATCACCTTGTTCCCTCTCATTTCCTTCTTCCTGAAGAAAATTCACACACACAAACACTCTATCATTTCATCTTCTTCTTTTATCATCTGGAGCAACAACAAGATCAGGAGCAGCAGTAGAACACCAAGGCCAGCAACATCATCATCATCGTCTACCATCATCACTATCACCAAAACTCAAAGTGAGAAACCTTCAAAACTAAATCTCTTTACTTATAATTCGTTTATAACATATTTATACATCATAATCATAACATATAACATAGATAAATGATGATTCCTATGATTTTCATGAAAATGGAATTATAAAATCAAAATCTTCAAAACCAAAATTTATACATGAAAACTAGTTAAAAAGAGTTGTTAAGTTGTTAAAATGTTGTAGATTACTTGTTATTAACGATTTGTAAACTGATATAAAGAATTTGAAACCAAAAGATCGAGTTTGTGTTTTGCCCTGTTCGAACAGGCTCTGGAAGTAACATGAATCCGGCGGATTCATGTAGAATCCGGCGGATTCCCCTACGAAACTCGCACACCCCGTAATCGGTTTAACATTTGTGAACGAGTAAAAGACACGCTCGAATCCGGCGGATTCACCTAAATCCGGCGGATTCCCAAAGCTTCACATGAACGTTTTGTGAACACAAAAGAATCCGGCGGATTCAACTAAATCCGGCGGATTCACTTAATTTTGACCCGACCAGGCGGTTTGACCCGAAGATCCGGCAACACCTTCTCTATTAACGAGAATCCGGCGGATTCAAATAGAATCCGGCGGATTCACATACTGGGCTGGGCTTCAGGCTGGGCCGGTGGTCTTTTGGGCCAAAGTAATGGGTTAAACCAAAGATTAAATAAATGGGTTATATAAACTAGTTAACGGACCAAACGAGTTACATTATTATTAGTGGGCCAACGAATCGGGCCGAGCCCAACAAACTATAAAACACTTGACTTTTATTTTAAAACACAAAACAATTCCGTTAACGACTACAATTGTACAAGACATATACGAGACATGATAAATTGTTGAATGACATTATAAAACGAGACAAACTATGAATACGGACATTGGACTTATTTGTTTCGTATGAACAAACGATATATGACATATATATATATATACGAACTTTGTAAATTATACTATTTGGATACGATTACACAATCGGGACATTTAAACTTTTTAACATTTACTAAACAAACGTAGTGATATTAAAAACAAATGACATTCGTTTTATAAAAACAATCTAAGTTTTAAAACAAATAAAACTTGCAACCTTTTTAAAAATACGAAACAACGTATTACAATATATATATATATATATATATATATATATATATATATATATTCGAGGACACACGATATATATAGACACAAACGTATACGTTTTCTTAAACAAATGAAAACTTATATATATATTTTGATATACGTAAACAATGTATTGATTAAATATATATATATACATACGACACTTAAGAATATATATTCACAAATATATATATATATACAATGATATTGGAACAACATTCGAATTATACGTACAACTATATACAAAGTATATGTGCAAAAGACAACAAAACGATCTTCCGTTATATATAGACAATTAAATGATTGTTTGTACACTTAACAAGTGTACGATTTGAGGAATAATAACAATGTTTCAACGATATGTCACTAATAAAGTTAACAACTTATATTACTAAGAAATCAACCATTTCTTCAAACAAACAAACTGTTAACATGAGTGATTAAAACAAATCAAACGTACTTATGTTAATATATTTATTGCATATAGGTTAACAAACCTTGGGCAATTATCTATTTGGCTGCTAGCTTTCATACCGAGCAAATCACCGTGAGTTCACAGCCCCTACTTTGCAAATGTTTTATGCTTTTAAACATAGGGGTGTAAACATAGAAACTGCATGCAAACACATGCAGCAAATTATATAAATGCTTTATTGCTTTATACAACTGTTTGATACGAAATAACATTTTCACAACTGTTTTGGGAATTAGACACTGTATCCTAGTACGGACCAGACTTGAGATGTGTGCATGAAAGACCTTATGTCATGCAGACTTTAACCATTAGCTAGGTGACTCTAGCCACTGAGTATACGAATAGTACTATTGCCGTGACGACCCTCCTGTGGATGGAGCGTATACTTAACTGTCCTTCAGGCAAGAAACATAAGTTTTGGTTGTGGTTTGGTTATAGGGTTAGGTCGCGTTACTTTAACCTGCGAGGTTTAGCTCACCTTTCAGGGGATTATAGTCTAAGTATTCCCACTCATTATTTAGGATGAACGTATCCTACAACTGTTTTATACCAGTATACCTACTGGTCATATTTATATGGTGGTAAACTACCAGATATACATTTTGGGTAACAACCCACATAATACTATATTTTAGGGTAACTATCCCTACAACCTTATAAATTGCAAAACCTGCAAACATTTATTTATTGAATAACAATTCAATAATCTAAACAAAAATGGTTTAACATACCTTATATTTATACAAAACTTGTGAATTCACTCAACATATTTGTTGACGACTTTCTTTCTATGTTTTACAGGAAATTAGCCATGTAAGTAAGGATCGCATGCATTCAGGATGGACAACCCTGGACTACTTAGGATGCCATATATTTTGGGACAGCTTTTGAGGATTTCCTCTGTATTACTGCAGACATTGCAGTTATACTCATGAAATCTTATCTTAACATAAGTATTGTAAAACTCAAATGTTTTAAACTCTATTACTACTGTATGACTTACATAGTCGTACTACCTTTGTAACAACTGTTTTAAACTGGCATCCTTAATATATTATGTTCTGTATGATCATATGCTCTGATACAATGAATGCACAATTGATACGTCATCACCCCGCTGTTAAACTGTTTAAACAAGATGCTTCCGCTAAATCTTAACTTGCTTCCGCTAAACATTAAATAAACACAATTATGGATTTTGGGGGTGTGACAGACTTGGTATCAGAGCCATTGGTTATAGCGAACTAGAAGTCTTTAGGTGACTGAAAACCTTAGAGACCTAGACTATAGCCTTGGCTAGAACATTCATGCATTCATACATACATACGTTTGCATACATCTAACATACGACTGACATGTCACACACAATTTCCTTTGTCACAGTATGTCTAGTCAATCACTTTACCATGTTTATGCTTCGGATGAGGAGCCGACTGAGGCTACTTTTGAGGGTCCTGCGATCACTGTAGGGGATGAGTCATCTGTTCATTTGAGAGACATGTCAGATGACACTAGTGACGCTTACATCGCGCCACCACCGACAGCACATGAGGTTACCCCTATCACTACAGGTATTCACCATCAGGCTGCTGAGACTTCTCGCAGGCCTGTATCTAAGAGGACACCGAGGATGTGTGTCCGAGATCTTCCTATTGGTCCGTTAGCACCAGCGGACGAGTCTGTTGAGTCTCCACAGAGGGCACCCAGGTTTGCTCATCTAGAGTGGATGACTCCTATGTTGAGGCACTGGAGGTCATTAGAGGGTTTTTCCTCCACATTTGAGACAGGAGAGTCCTCACGACCCCCAGCACCACTGCCTACCACTGGAGAGCCGATACACTTCTTGCAATTAGTTTTGTCTGTTCTTTTTTACTGCTTTATGGCCGGTCAAGCTATGTACACTTCTTTGTGCGATTTGAATGGTGATTGAGATGACTGGGTTATATGTGTTAGATTGCATCATGTTTGGCATCAAACGTACAAGAATAGTCCCACTCAAGTATCTAGCAAAGAAATGATCTTGCTTGAATGTCAGGTATTCTAAATATTTTGAGTGAAAAACAGACTTAATTATTAAAATAACTAAACAATGCTGCATGATTTTGAAGATATTCCTTTGTGAACTGTATGTGATGCATCAATCTTATTTCTACATGTCAATACTGATCACGTTTTATTACAATACGTTCACAGGGTAATAAGATTCATGCCAGTGTTAATAAAAACCTACTGCATGATTTCGAACAGTCGATAGAGGAAGAGAACCATATTGAACTGAGTAACTTTGGTGTCGGTTCATATGGTGGCAAGTATATGGCTGTGGACCATCCTAAGTTGCACGGGAACGGGAACGGAGACGGGGACGGGTACCGGGAAACGGCAACATCCAAAAATTCAAGAGACGGGTACGGCGGGGAAACGTCTAATTGTTTTGTAATATTTTAGTATATGGCAAATTGTCTTCAAAAAAATATTACAAAACATTCAAAAATCCAAACGAATATAACTCACAATCATCAACTAAACATTCTAAAACATCAAATTGTCTTCCAAGAAACATTTAAGTAAAGAAAAACATCAACTAGATAGTGGTATCCTCGGAGAAAAAAACTCTCTCCAATTCCGGCTCATCAAGTGAGAGACTCGCAAACTCTAAAAACCCCGTATCCTGGATGGTTTGGCAAGATGAAGTCATGAAGAGTTGAAGACTGAAGAGCCGTGAGTTCTGGAGGGTTTTGAAGAGCCGTGACTATTGTTTAATTCTGTTCAGGTTAATTAAAATAATAGGTTTTCAGTTAATGGGCCATAGGAAGTCAGGAAACGTGGGTTTTTTGGGCCCCAAACGTTTCCCCCAACGTTTCCAAGTTGCTGATCCACGTACCCCCTTTTTAGAAACGTTTCCCCCTTTCTTGGGGACGTTTCCCCGGCGTTTCCCCCCGTTTCCCCGCGTTTCCGAAACGTCGAACGTCATCCCGGCGGAGTTTCCGTGCATCCTAGGGCGACCATCAATACAAAGTCAACTTCTATATGGCCACAAAGGTTCGTAGAGTTGATCCATTTGAAGATGTGGATGGGTATTCAATAGTTGCATATGATGATGTCAACAGATGTGTTCTTAATCCAGACATAGCCTTTGGTATGTATAATCTCTACGTCTATGATAATCCATTATAGTTGTATCTCTTTATATCCAACTCTACTATCTTCTGTAATGCAGATGTCGTTGGTCAACTAATTGAAAATGGTAACATGCGTATCTTGGTGGATGACAATGGTAAACAATCAAAAATGGTCACATGTGTTTTGCGTGATGTTGAGTAAGTGCATTTCTAATTCCAACAAATACATATTTGGATTAAAGAATTCTATAAACTCTGTAAAACCTGATAGTAGGATTTTTATAAAATACAATTGTTGGTTTTGTTTTATTTTACCATGTTTTATTAGTGGTAAGACGATAGACTGTGCGTTATGGGGAGATTTTGCTGCTAAGCTGAATGCGTATGTTCAAGACAAGCATGTGTCATCTGATCCACTCGTTATGTTCATACAGCTTGCCCGACTGAATAAATGGAAAGGTACACACGGTCCAAATTTCCTTTATTATTATGGTCATGCAAGTGCATGGTTGCACAAAATCTCATTTCTTGTGGCTGTTTTCAAATGTTTTATCTCAGGAAATCCGCAAGTTTCCAACTCTCTTTTCACATCATTTATGGAATGTGGACCTCACCTGTGGAACGATGCTTGCAGTGCATTGGTGGTCATCGCTCATCTGAACTAATCAAGGTAATATTTCAAATAACAAAGCTTGACATAATGTAATTACGCATATTGTGTCGGTACTTATACTGTGAACTATTATCCCAATCTTTTATAATTTGTTACGCCTGTAACCTATGATTAGATATAACATAATTTCTTTTTCATCAAATCAGGTTATTGTATCTCAGTTGGACACTTTGACAACTGAGCAGTTGCAACTTCTCAACAATTTAAATCAAACAACACTTGAGACTGAAGACTCGATATCTCAACAGCTATCTACAATGGAACAAACTTTGTTTGAAACTTTGAAGAAGGACGAAACAGTCGTACAAACTAGCTCATCTGATATTGGCAATTACATGGGTCAAATGTCTATGGCCATAGGAAATTTGGGTTCACTTGATCATTTTTTACACCAGGTAATTAAACCACAACACAACTACTAATGTATGTTGGTCTAATTAAGCATGAAAAATTCACCGAGATTTCTTCCCGCTTAATATAACTCACCTAAAATTATTTTTAAATGCCTATAGATTTTGTTAATAAACACTTATGTGCCAATTAAATTTAATAATTTCTTACTCATTTTTTATGCCATTATAGCTACATACAATTGAACTCACATACTTTGTCATATCTCAGGCTGATGACTTGCGGGAAAAAACAATGCAACAAATCAATGCAATACTTACGACTACACAATTTGCAAATGCCATTATTGCAATACATAACTACTTCTCTCGGCTACGTGTGCTTAGCACACTTTGGGTTGCTCGTCATCATAATTGGTCCTTCTAGACGTTCTTGCATATATATTTTATAGTCCCTACTCAAGTCTGAATAGCACTTTCCAATCCCGACATAGAATTTTGCAGTACAAAGCTTAATAATTTTTTTTCTATCTGTGTTTGTTTCACTCTCAATTAAAATCCATTATTTGGTTAAAATCCGCGAATGCGCGAGTCTTAATCTAGTTGTTTGAAGAAGACGTGGAGTTTGTAGGGGTGGAATTAGATGGGTCTGCAAAGGCTATGGATAAAGCTCTTAAAGAGGGCATTGTTGGGGAAGCCGGGGATTTAAAAAGAAAGGTTACACCCAGTGAAGGTGAAAACGAGAATGATAACGAAAACAAGGGGAAAGAGTTCAACGACAGCAATTATTGGAGGGTGGACCAAGAGATTCGGAATGTAAATGAAAATGATATAATGTTTGTGTTGAAGTGAAATACAGTAAAGTATATATAATATATTTTTCTGAAATGGACATAGTTGTGTAGGTTAATCTAAATTGTTATTATTCATTGTTGACTTGTTGTTCAGTGTTTTGTTTCTAATTATGCTTTATAGATTATTGGGGTAGGTTTTAAATCCTCCCTTTGTTCCCCTTTGTATTTTTGGTCCGTTTTTCATTGTTGTCTTTAGCCTACCTTTTTTTTTTTTTAATTATAAGAAGACTGGTTCGTCTAATGGTCTGATCTTCCCCAATAGATTAAATATAGGGCTCGTGTATTAGAGTTTAGTATATGTGACCAACCAAATGTATGGATGAGCTATGGTTATTGGTGTTAAGCTGTAGATGATTGTCAACGTGATACCTAATGCCTCAAGTGATACACTAATACCTCAAGTGATGTATCAACCCGATTGACACCTCAACAAGTTTCAAATACCTGACACACATTTGTGAAAGACAAGGAAACAATCTAACAGTTCGTCTTTGTGGTTACCACTCACCAACACAAGTTTAAAAGGGGTAGTAGAAAATCCACCTTTTGCACATCATGCGTGCCTTTCAAAAACAACGTCCGTAGTGAACTTATATGTCCAAGTGTTGGTAAACGTGTACATCTTCTACAACATTCTTATGTAAGTTGCATTAACCGACCAAATGAGGGATCTCCAACCCAACTAGGAAATTTATTTCCCCTAACGAAATCTTAATATCTTCCAACGTAAAGTGAGGTCTTAGCCTTTGAATTACTTCGTATTCTGTAACTGGATTCCCAGAATCATCAAATACATCACTCCATTGCATATCCAAACTAACAAATCCGGCTTTTGTTGTATAATTAGCATCCTTTTGCTAGTTGTGGATCTATCACCCATTACCCCCAATTGGAGCCCAAATTCGTTTTGTGAAGATTGTATAGCAAATGAAAGAAATGAGCGCCTCATATGCTGACCTTCTCATATTCATGTCAACAGCTACCAACGATAGTTTTGTAACACCCCAAATTTCGAGGTATTATTTTAGTATGCGAAAATACTATTATTATGAAGTATTATTATTTAATTGATATAAAACAGTGGAAAACGTAAATGGATTCTTAGTTCCAGACCGTATTAAATAAAAAGGGGATAACTAATACATATGTTGGTACGTGTTTTATTTTTATTAAATCCATTTCCTTTTTCCTTCCATACGATTCCGGAAACAAAAAATAAAAGAGTAAAACGCAGGAAGCTATCATCATCTTCAAATCTCTCATTTCAACTTCTAATTCAAGCCTATAATCTTCAATTAATCACCTTCTTCATCTTCTTCAATCTATTGTAAGTGTTTTCTCCATGAATTTAACCTAGGTTTTGGGTTTTCATGGGTTTTGTATAACTAGTGGGTTTAATCCGAAATTAAACCTAGAAATTCATTGTGTTAATGTTTATTAGTGTTATTATGATTGTTGGTAACCATAATAGAAACTAGAAGTGATGAAATCACTAGTTGTGTTCTTGAGCAAATTTACGGTTTTTGCTAAATTTATCTAAGTTGATGTTAATTAACTTAGAGTGCTACTAGTGATGTTAATAGAGTAGTAATATGTTGTTTAAACAAGAAATTAACTAGAAATTCAAGTAATCAAGAGTTAATGATGATTATGTGTATAGAGGGAATTGGGTGTGTTAGTTTGAGTGAGATCAAAATAAGTCAAACCCAAAATGGGGGAGTATGATTATGATTTCTAGTTAATTTTGATAATTAGAAAGTTCTAAATACTTGTTGTGTTGTTATGTGTTATGTGTTTAGGTGATTAAAGTTGTGGAATCAATTGTGATCCATTGTGGTTAATCATCATCTATAGACCAAGGTGAGTGTTGTGGGGGTTAATTGGGTAATGATCATGTGTTCCGGATTGCTTACGAGCAAGAGGTTCACATGATCGAGTGGTGCATTGTTGATGTTGTTAATCTTTAATTATGGTTGATTAATTGACGATACTTGTGGATTTATGTGGATTGAGCATCTTTGTAGAGGTTGCTAACTTTGTTAGCATAGAGTTGTTGTTGACTTAGACTTCATTTCGACGTGATTTGGTGCTAAACGATGTTGGCCGCGGATCCGCATAGAGTTTTGACCTCTACTTAATGCTCAGTAGTTATTTGATTAAGATTATGTGGCTAGATAATTGTTTTGGTGAATTACTTAATTAATTGCTCACAAGCTTACTAAGCATAATGCTTATTGTTTAAGTGTTTAAATGTTGTAGGTGGTAAGTGAGCAACGGTGTGAAAAGAGGCGATTAAGAACAAGTAGCGTGGATTTAGCTTGCGATTGTGTGAGTAGCAATCTTTCTCTCTTTTGCTTATCGTTATGTACATAACTTGTATAATCCTCCCTTTGAAACAAGTTTCTAAAGTTAAGCATGGTGCGCCATGAAAACTTGTTTTGTAATAGTTGACTTTGAAAGTCAACAACGTTTGAAAAGCATATATATTGTGGTTTGGAAGGTATATATCAAATGCTAGTGTTAAACTTGTGTTTGTTGAATGTTGAAAGTGTTGAATGGTCAAATTGTGTTTTGGTTAAATTTTGGTAACGACGTTTAGTCAAGTACGTTCATTGGTCAATTATGGGTTATAGTTGACTAGTGAATAGGTCAAAACAGTCCTTGTTGGCTAACGGATCAAAAAGTATCCAAATGGGTCACTAAATGCACCCGCGAGCAAATTCGTTTTAGATAGAGGTTAGAGTTACTTTTTCGGTTCCTTTAACCTTGTTATGATGTGTTTGAAGTGTGGTCAAAATGTCCATATTTCATTCTAAGTGGTTTGTAAATTTGGTAGTAACCAAAAAGTGGTCAAAATGGCATCAAATTGGTCACAAGTCCAAATCGTTCGTTTTTGTAAAATTTGAAAAAGTGTCAAAAGGGAAACCCTTATTTTGGTATAGTGGAGGTGTACACAAAATTTCAAGTCATAACTCCTAACGAGTTAAAAGTTATGCGTATTTGAATTTCGTATATTTTTATGAGTGTGCAGGTTGGTTAGTGTGCACTGTGCTGCAGCCTTACCCGGCGGATAAGCTGTAGTACTCGGCGGATACTCCCTTACCCACTGGGTTTACCCGGCGGGTAGGCTACCCTCTACCGGGTAGCTTCAGTGTAAAACGGGACAACACTGAATCAGTGTTGGAACATCTATGGTTTACCCGGTGGGTAGCCATGGGTACCCGGCGGGTACCCATCTGTGTTGTGGATTCTTTCGTTTGGCTTTTGTTTTGACTCCAATTTTCACCCATTAGTGTCGAGGGTCGATTCAAATGATTTATATAAAATAATGGGACATAAATAAGTGGTTTAAAAAATAAAAAATAAAAATAATATTAGGCGTTTCAAGTTTGTAGATAGACTTCCACCTAGGGGTGTTCACAAAACCGTGAAAACCGGCCAAACTGTGTCAACCGGTCCGGTCTAGTCCACGGTTTCAAAAATACGAAACCGGATTGAATCGGTCCGGTCGACGGTTTCTAATAGAAACCGGCCGTTTAAACCGGACCGGATCGTTTACTAATTTAATATATATATATATATATATATATATATATATATATATATATATATATATATATATATATAGGGTAGTGATCAAGAGGGAAGTGTCTTTTTGGGGGGAAGGGGGGAAACGTTAGTACGCATCAGGAAGCATATTACAATTATCAATCAAAATGTCAACAAAAAATTATTTTTATCGGTAAATAGTAATCAAAATCGATGCTATAAAGAATATTTTAATGAATGAATTTCATTTTTAAGTCATAACATTAGTTGATGAATATTTATTTAATTAATTGTTAAGATGCAGTGTGATGCATATTAACTAAGATGCATCGCGATACATCATAAAACTTCACATTATTTGAAAAATATTTTTATTGATAAGATGCATCACAATGCAGATTAACTAATATGCACCGCGATGCATCTTAACGGATTTGGATCAAATATTCATAAATCGATACTATAACTTGAAGAAAAAAATTTATCAAGGAAGCTTAACATTTATAACATCGATTCTGATTAACATTTACTAAATTTCAGTTTGCTTTTTTTGAGATTAGTATAGGTGAAGGTAATATGCTTCCTGATGCGTACTAACGCTTCCCCCTTCCCTCAAAAAATGGACTTCCCTTTGGATCATGCCACTATATATATATATATATATATATATATATATATATATATATATATATATATATATATATATATATATATATATATATATATATATTTATATATATAACACCCTCCTTTTAGCAAACATATTTTATATTCTTAAATACCGGAAGCGAGTCCCAAACCTTTCAAACCATATTTACATGTACCAAACGTGTAACTTTTCAAAACATCACAATTATAAATATATATATGATTACAAAATACTGGAATCAACAACCGGGTGTTATATTAATTTCCAAAACATAACTTCAAGTTTCCAAAATATCAGAGTTGACGCAGTAGTAGTCAAACATTCCATCCAGAGTCCCAATGCCCGATCCAAATCCCAACCATAATCTGCAAAATGTTAAATATCGAGGGATTAGCTCACAGTTAAGTGAATGGAACTGTACCCGACAGTTCAATCCAGAAATAACAAATCTTACAACAAATAAACACATAATCACACAATACTAACAAGGACCCACGGTTCTTGAGTAAGCCTTCACAAGAACCCCCAATCACTGGTATGCCATCACAGTGATTAACCTAAACACACATAGTCAGAGGATCGGCGGTTCTTGGTATGCCATCACAAGAACACCTTAAACCACTGGTATGCCATCACAGTGATCTACTGATAGTTTGAAGCTATCTTCACTGACTAGGGTTCATCCATCAACGATGTGTATCGGAAACCCCGCCAGCCAAACAATAGTAACAAACCCAACCAGCGTTGACCTCTGAATAAATCCACATAGTCACATATGCCCAATGGCCACGAAATCACATAACGACTAATCATCATGCCATCAGAAAATAACAAATCAATCAACCCAGATCAACAATAGCAATTTCTTAGTACTAAACAGTCAATAATCAATATCAATAATCCAAATGACTAAACAATCCATAACCAATAACAAGTATGTTCACCCATTGTAACCAAACTTGTTACAACTGGGTTGAACCGAAGAATACAGTTACCACTCACCGATATTCCCAGTCTCCACTCAGTGGTCTAATATTACTGAGTTTCCCTTTGCTTATCTGGAATTTACAATAAAATAATGAGTTAGTTAGGCTCATTATTAAACATATCACTTAATGATAATAAAAAAAATTATCAAACATTCACCTTTATTTCATAATCAAATACTTTAAGGTAATATAAGTATCATATTACTAAAGTACCATTTCTTAGTCTTTATAACATATATATATATATATATATATATATATATATATATATATATATATATATATATATATATACAAACATTACAAGTACAACAAAGTCAAATTAATTTGTCCCTATTTAAGACCCACAACCGATCGGCTAGAAACACATACTCGAACGGTTATAAGACTATTTTTTTAGATTTGGCTTCAATTCAACATGCTGTCTTCATTTTGTTCTATTTAAGCCGATAGGCTAAAAATAGCCGATAGGCTGAAGCATAGCCGATCGGCTATCTTACCCAAACCCAGATGCCCTGTAACTTTCTGCAAGCTCCCAGCTCGAACCTAAAACCCATAAACATATAACTCAGCTGCAATAATCGATTTTTATACCTCAAATAACTTCAACAAACACTAACAACATCATATATCATCATTCCAATCATCAATTTCACATATATAACACAAACCCTAACTATTCAAAGTATGTTCTTGAATAAACCATATGAGTACTTACAACTTGGTTATGAACACTATGATGATGAAGAGCGAAAGTAGAACCCAATCAATCTTTTAATTTGATGTTTAAATCTTCTAGTTGAGGTGTTTTTTTCTTGATTTCAAAGAATGAGAGTTAGACAATTTAGGGAAAGTTTGGTGAAATGAGTCGGTCACCACTGATTCCAATTTAAATATAGTACAAATATTATACCCCCTTCTAAGCCTATTGTCTGGAACTCGAAAATACCCACGAGACAAAAAATTTTATTTTACCGTCAACTTTAATAATTTAAAACAAATACTATTTCATCAGTCACATTAATTCCTGTGACTCTTTTACCTACTTATTTTTCAAATGAACCAATCAAAATTATTTCCCATTACTTTAAATAATCATTTAAATCTTAATAAAATACCATTTATTTCTATACCGAAAACAGGATGTTACAAATCTACCCCCCTTAAAAAGATTTCGTCCTCGAAATCTGATTCCACCCAATTTACTCAAAATACAGTAGCCACATATGATTCACCAAATTAAGAAAGTTCCTAATCTCATAATAAGTCTCGTCACTAAGTCACCCCTTGTTCAACTCCATATTTATCACATAAACATTCAATCATATAACTCTACTCGCATATCAACCATGTATGTTCAATTTCCGATCATAACTAATAATCAAACTAATATTCATATATTACTTCACGTGATGAAAATCAATAACCTTTTCTGTAGCGATTTAAACTCATTTCAATTTATAATTTCAAACGCCACTTATCTTTTACACATAAACAAAGTTCCATTCATATCCCTTCGATCCCTAACTCGTTTACACATGCAAACCCATTCTTGATCCATTTTAATCCCTTTTAACCCGTTTACTACAATAACCAGAATTTGACCATTTCAACACTCAATTTCCATAATCACATTAATCCCTGTGATACTTGGTAACCTGAACAATGTTCATGCGACTTAGCATAATATAACAACGGTGATCAAGCGTTACAATATTATGTTTTTCACACTTCCGTTGTCAGGCTACTTCATATCATAATTCATCAACATATAATTATCCTCAATTACCTCCTAACTAGGGAATCATATCAGTTTAATCCAAATCAACTTTACTACTAATCATCATAAAACATATAAGCAATTCAATTTAATTAAATTCAGAAAGCTTATCGTATATTACCTTATTCTCCCAAAAGAACATCTGAGAGCACCAGTCGTACTCTTACCGTCTCTGTAACCAAACAACAACTCAAACTTGATAAGTGTTATTATCTATCATACAAATCAATTTCCCATACAATGACTAACCCCACATTCTGGAATGTTTGACCAACACCGAATAGATTTGGGATTGAACATTTGCCAATGCCCAATTCACCCAAACTTATGCTCTGATACCAACTTATAACACCCTCCTTTTAGCAAACATATTTTATATTCTTAAATACCGGAAGCGAGTCCCAAACCTTTCAAACCATATTTAGATGTACCAAAATGTGTAACTTTTCAAAACATCACAATTATAAATATATATGATTACTAAATACTTGAATCAACAACCGGGTGTTATATCAATTTCCAAAACATAACTTCAAGTTTCCAAAATATCAGAGTTGACGCAGTAGTAGTCAAACATTCCATCCAGAGTCCCAATGCCCGATCCAAATGTAACACCCCCAAATTCGTTGAGCGGAAGCATTTAGTTTAAGTACTGGGGTGTCACAATAATAAAGCATGCATACGTATCAGAGCTTATGATTACAATAGAACATATAATATTAAGATGCCAAAAGTATTAATTACAAAGTTTACGATTCACCGAATCGTATAGGTTAAAAGTAATGAGTTTACAAAAGTGGATTTCTAGAATATGACAAAACAGTTTCAGTTATACTAGAGAAATCCATATGTTTTCCCAAAAAGTTGGCATCCTAAAGCTTCAAGGGTCGCCTAATTCTCCAGGTGTGTTGGCGATCTTACATGCGCAGCTAATTCCCTGAAAAACATAGCAAAAGTCAACAACTAGGTTGAGTGAATCCACAGGTTTTATGTTGTATATTGTTGTTTCAAGTTTTGTAGTCACATTTGTTGGACCAAATACGTTCATAAATAGTAATTGCCATAATAGTCGAGTAATGTTTAGTGGAACGTCATCCAAAGTATAAGTTTAGTGGGTTACTCGCCCAAAAGTTTCGGTTTATGTGGGATGTTGCCCAAAATAGTTGTGTTGGGAAGTTACCCAAAATGCGGTTCATGTGGGATGTTGCCCAAAAATAGTTGTGTTGGGACGTTACCCAAAATCATATGTTTGAAAACGTGTTGCTGGTCGTTCTCCAGTAGTTTTAAAGTTTGAGTCGGTCGTTCTCCGACTAGTTACCAAATGTACCGGTCGTTCTCCGGTAAGATACCAAGTTAGCACCGGTCGTTCTCCGGCGAGATACACTATTAGTACCGGTCGTTCTCCGGTAAGATACCATGTTAGTGTCGGTCGTTCTCCGACAAGTTACCAAATGTACCGGTCGTTCTCCGGTAAGATACCAAATTAGTTTCACATAGTGATAATAGTTTTTGTATGGAATACCATTTCGTACGGACAGTTGTAGTAGTTGACCGCAGTCATAAGCAGTTTGTATAAGTGTACCAAAGGCAGTTATGTGATAGTTTGTATAACAGTTTAACAGTTCAAGTACTCTAATTGTTCGAGTAAACAGTATGATAAATAATCATATAGTAAAAGCAGTTATGGCAATCAGTAAATCAGTAAAGCAGTTGACTATGTTTTCCACCCCAAAAGTAGTTAAAAACAGTAAAAGTCGGGGCTGTGAACTCACCTGTTGAGTTAAGTAATCGTGCGAGTGCTAGCAAACCTAAGCCCAAATACAGTCTGAAATCTCCTAACGTCCTAAACGTACGAGATTTAATAAGTATGTGGATGTCTAAACTAATTATCCATGCTAGTGTTTGTACAACCAAGTCATGTCCAAATCGTTTGTTTAATGTTTATGTTTGTATTTTGTTGTTTGTGAAAATGTATACGACTCGTTGGTGAAAGTTTGAAATCAACATTTCGATAAAACAAGTATGTTTGAATTGCTTGTATGGTTCGTTTATCGTATAATATGTGAGTATTCGTTGCCGGTTAAGTTCGACACTTAGTGAAAAATTAGTTTGTAAAGTTCCTGTTTTATGCGACACTAAGGGCGTCACTTGCTTTGATTATGCGACACTAGGCTAGTGTCTGTATACGTGGTGATCAGATGTTATGCGACACTTATGAAGTGTCGTATATAAAGGAAAAATCTGATTTATGCGGCACTTGGTAAGTGGCGCATAGATGTGTCGGTCAGTGAATAGCGGCACTCGAGGAGTGTCGGTATCGTAAAGTTGGTAGCGTCACTAGGCACTAATAGCGACACTAATGAAGTGTCGCTGTACTGTTTTTGGTCGCTATGCGACACTACCAGCTGTTCGACGAACAGCTTGAAAAAGTCGAGATTTGGTTCGTTTTTGGACATAATCGGTTGTATAAAACACTAAAACATGTTAATCTAAGTATATTAAACATGAAACATTAAATATAACTTCGAAATCTAAAGATTTGCGGAATTTGTCGGAAACTTACGGGTGTCGGATTTGAAATCCGAAAAGGTAGAAATGTAGATCGTGTGGCCGTGGTCGTTTTATTCCAAAGAAGTATGGTGATTCGGCGTCGTTTTAGCGTAGTTTTCTTTGGTTTTGTGTGATTTTTGGTTTGGTGGTGGTGATTGATTAGAGAGAAAAAGTGAAGAGAGAGAGAGAGATAGATGGAGATAATGAAAGAAAGGGAGGTGGGGAGGGGGTTTTGTCCCCTTTTTCGCCTCCGTGTTTGCGCTCCGTGTTTGTTTACCCGATCGTTAAATGTTACAATATTTTATATTAATACATTTTAATTACATATTTCTTTATAATTCTGATTAGGATCTTTTTATAAAACCAAATTGAATTAAGTTATAAAATTTTAAACTTTGTTTTATTTTAATTATACGTTTTGACGTTTTGCGCTATAAAATTATTTGTAAATATTTTTGACAAAATATTTATTCGCTTCTACGTTATTTAATAATTTCGTTTTATTAAATAATTTTGTTCACCAACAGTCGTATGTTTTTGTCGCGTTTGTTTTCAAATTGTTCAGTACGTAAGTACAACTAATTACGAATACGTAATACTACGTGTATTATCTAGTTGGGCTTTGCTAGACTTACCTCTAAAGTGTGTTGTGAATTCACTCAAGTAGGGAATTAGCCTAATAATGCAAGTGATTAACGAAATTAATCGTGTTCAAATTTGCGAGGTGTTACACCAAATCCCAACCATAATCTGCAAAATGTTAAATATCGAGGGATTAGCTCACAGCTAAGTGAATGGAACTGTACCCGACAGTTCAATCCAGAAATAACAAATCTTACAACAAATAAACACATAATCACACAATACTAACAAGGACCCACGGTTCTTGAGTAAGCCTTCACAAGAACCCCCAATCACTGGTATGCCATCACAGTAATTAACCTAAACACACATAGTCAGAGGATCGACGGTTCTTGGTATGCCATCACAAGAACACCTTAAACCACTGGTATGCCATCACAGTGATTTACCGATAGTTTGAAGCAATCTTCACTGACTAGGGTTCATCCATCAACGATGTGTATCGGAAACCCCGCCAGCCAAACAATAGCAACAAACCCAACCAGCGATGACCTCTGAATAAATCCACATAGTCACATATGCCCAATGGCCACGAAATCACATAACGACTAATCATCATGCCATCAGAAAATAACAAATCAATCAACCCAGATCAACAATAGCAATTTCTTAGTACTAAACAGTCAATAATCAATATCAATAATCCAAATGACTAAACAATCCATAACCAATAACAAGTATGTTCACCCATTGTAACCAAACTTGTTACAACTGGGTTGAACCGAAGAATATAGTTACCACTCACCGATATTCCCATTCTCCACTCAGTGGTCTAATATTACTGAGTTTTCCTTTGCTTATCTTGAATTTACAATAAAATAATGAGTTAGTTAGGCTCATTATTAAACATATCACTTAATGATACTCCCTCCGTCCCAATTTAATTGTCCCCAGACAAAAAACACGCAGTTTAAGAAAACATTAACTTATCTCTTACTTTTTGATAAGATTACAGTTTTACCCTTTACTTTTTACCTACTTTTTTGTCCTACATATATAAAGTAAGGGTGAAAAAGGATTTTATCTCATCATTTTTATCCATTTATGGAAGTGGACAATTAATTTGGGACAGCCCAAAATGGAATACTGGACTATTAATATGGGACGGAGGGAGTAATAAACAAAATTATCAAACATTCACCTTTATTTCATAATCAAATACTTTAAGGTAATATAAGTATCATATTACTAAAGTACCATTTCTTAGTCTTTATAACACATATATATACAAACATTACAAGTGCAACAAAGTCAAATTAATTTGTCCCTATTTAAGACCCACAACCGATCGGCTAGAAACACATACTCGAACGGTTATAAGACTAATTTTTTAGATTTGGCTTCAATTCAACATGTTGTCTTCATTTTGTTCTATTTAAGCCGATAGGCTGAACCATAGCCGATAGGCTGAACCATAGCCGATAGGCTGGACCATAGCCGATCGGCTATCTTACCCAGACCCAGAAACCCTGTAACTTTCTGCAAGTTCCCAGCTCGAACCTAAAACCCATAAACATATAACCCAGCTGCAATAATCGATTTTTATACCTCAAATAACTTCAACAAACACTAACAACATCATATATCATCATTTCAATCATCAATTTCACATATATAACACAAACCCTAACTATTCAAAGTAAGTTCTTGAATAAACCATAGGAGTACTTACAACTTGGTTATGAACACTATGATGATGAAGAACGAAAGTAGAACCCAATCAATCTTTTAATTTGATGTTTAAATCTTCTAATTGAGGTGTTTTGTTCTTGATTTCAAAGAATGAGAGTTAGACAATTTGGGGAAAGTTTGGTGAAATGAGTCGGTCACCACTGATTCCAATTTAAATATAGTACAAATATTATACCCCCTTCTAAGCCTATTGTCTGGGATCCGAAAATACCCACGAGACAAAAAATTTTATTTTACCGTCAACTTTAATAATTTAAAACAAATACTATTTCATCAGTCGCATTAATTCCTGTGACTCTTTTACCTACTTATTTTTCAAATGAACCAATCAAAATTATTTCCCATTACATTAAATAATCATTTAAATCTTAATAAAATACCATTTATTTCTAGACCCGAAAACAGGATGTTACAATATATATATATATATATATATATATATATATATATATATATATATATATATATATTGTAAATTATGACAAATTTGAAGTTACAAGTTTAAACTGTTGAGGGACATAATCATAAATTAAGACACCAATTAATTCAAACTATGCTACACAATAATTTAGGAACGCTTCTAAATAACTGGGTTTTCAAATTTCGTGTTACGTAGCAATAAATATTGTAGGTTTTCTTTTTTCTTTTTTCCTTTTTGTAGATAAATGTAATAGTTGGTGTTCATAAAAATTTACACATAAAAGCATACTTGTTTTATTTACATAACATTGTGAATCATGGTATAGTAATATTGATTCACTTATATAAAAACGTGAATCATAGTATACTAATATTCAACTAGTTATAAAAATGTGAATCATTGATTTATAAAGTGAAACCTTAATTTAAAAAATTGGATATATTGAATCATTATACGATAAATTGAATCATCCTCTTTTAAGTTATATTCATATTCATATTTAAGTAAACTATGAATCATAGTTGAAAAAAAATTGTGAATCATAGATAATAAACTTTAAGTCATATCTAAACTATAATGAATCATAGTTTAAATATTTTTGAATCATATTAAGCAAAATATGCGAATCATGAAAATAAAATTGAATCATACATGTATAGAGGATTATTATACCATGCATATTAAGAAAAATATCTGAATCACTTTAGTTATGCTTGATTAATCACTTTTTTTTCCGAATCATTTAGATTTTTTTTCCTTAATCATGGATCGTAAGATTTTGTAGATGAAGCTTATAGAAGGATTTCAACTATTAAAATTTTAATGTCCGAGTTGAAATATTAGAGGAATAAAGGGTTGGCCGATTTCAAAAATTATATGTGATGTTGATCGAATTTTGGGATGAAACATAAAAATCGAATGTAATTCGAAAAACTAAAACTTAAAACCACTGAAAGTTTGATTGTCATTATACTCCAAAATTGTTGAGTGGGAAAAAACAAATAATGGAAAGGGATATCATCAAAAAGAAAAAAAAATGGAGGAGTATTGCCATTGCCAATTAATTAACTTAGATGAATATCACAAATCATACACACGTACAGGAAATGAGAAAGTCTCCCAAACTGTAACCCCTCATTAAACACGTCCATAAATTAAAAATAAAATAAAAAATGGTAAACAATTAATTTATAGATATTAGAAAATACCTATCATGCCCTTACAAGTGATTTTGAAATCAATGGTCTAGATCTCTTCTCTCCCTTCTCCCCCCATACATACACACATATATATATATATATATATATATATATATATATATATATATATATATATATATATATATATATATATAATGGAATGATCTAGATGGAAGTGCATTTTTTGGGAAGGGGGGAAGCGTTATTTTTCATCAAGAAGCATATTACCTTTGCCCATACAAATCTCACAAAAAACGAACTGAAATTTAGTAAATGTTAATCAGAATCAATGCTATGAATGTTAAGCTTCTTTGATAAATTCTTTCTGCAAGTTATAACATCAATTTATGAATAATCGACCCAAAATCATTATTATTCATCGCGGTATATTTTAGTTAACATTCATTGTGATGAATGTTAAAATTAAAAATATTTTTCAAATAATGTGATGTTTTAACATTCATCGTAATGAATGTTAGTTAACATCATAGTTGTTGACTCGTGTATCGTATCGTGTCTCGTTTTCTCGATTTTTGACTTGTGTATTGTATCGTGACTCGACTCGTAAGAGTCACGATCAAGCAATTTTTATATATAAAATTTATGATATCTACGTAAAAAGAAAGTATTAGTTGATAATATAAGCACATTTACTATAATATTCCAATTTCGACTCGTAAGAGTCACGATCAAGCATATTTATGTATACAAATTTATGATATCTACGTAAAAAGAAAGTATTAGTTGATAATATAAGCACATTTTTACTGTAATATTACAATTAAGCTAGTTTCGAGTCATAGACTCATAATTCAAACACCACAAAGTAGCAAAAATATGACTTTGAGATGAAAAACAAACTATTATTTGGTTTTTTTTTTTTTTTGTTTTTTAAATAAAAAACTTCAACATTGAGATAAATTAAAACTCCACAATAAATATTTCTTTTTCCAAAATATCTTTTCGAGGACTACTTTGTTATTATTTAATTTGTTTAAGTTGATTTGTAGTAGTTTAGGTGTGATTTGATTGATAGCCGAGTAAAAAAGTATACACATCACGAATCGTACGAGACACGAGTTGATACGTCTCGGAACGAGTCGGACCGGAATTTGCGAGTCAAGCTACGAGTCAAGTAAACATATGAGTCAAAATCCAATACGTCTCATTTTAGGGCAAAACCGAGATGTATCGTACGAGTCATCTCGTGACTCGTACGATACTAACAACTATGGTTAACATTCATCACGGTGAATGTTAACAATTTATTAAATAAATATTTATCAACTAATGTTATGACTTAAAAATGAAATCCATTCGTTAATATATTCTTTATAGCATCGATTTTGATTACTACTAGACCATAACCCGCAAATTTGCGGGCGAGATCATTATTTTTTTTCACATTATTATTAGTTTACAAACGTTAATTTTTGTGTGATTATGTTAAATTTGTTGCGATCTTGGCAGCAAAAACTGCATGAACCTATTTAATTGGCATAATCAATCAATATCTCTTTTGATAGTAAAGAGAGATTAGATAGATTGAGTTAATGCAGGTTATTGACATAATCAATATCTCTTTTGATATACTTCGTGATTAAATAGAAAAAAATAGTGAAAAGTATCAACACCACATATTAGTTTTATTTGTTTAAATAATGAATGAGAAATGTATCAAGGCAAAACATCCAAATTATAGCTTCAATAAGATAATATAATATGGAGTAACATAAGGATTGGCTTACAAATGTGCAGGCCAAAATGTGCTATCAAAAGAATATAAACACCCCATGAAATATTTCTAAAGAATTGGCTTACAAACGTGCATCAAATTTTCGTTGACATGGGATAAACTAAGGTATGCTGGTATATAACACACGGCTTCATGAGATTATACATATGTGAATGCACTATTGGTGAAAAATAATTAAGCGATTATGTCATTTTGCGATACTGATTATGTTTTACCGCCTATTTTGTCTAGGTTGTTTTAATATCTGATGGTTTAATTGTGTATGGTTTATAGATTCATTTGTATATATATAATAGGCACGTTTATGTTACTGGATGGGGATTTCGTACCAAATATCAATATACAAATTCGTAAAGTTGTAATTTGAAACTCAAAACTCTTGAAAAATAACAATCTGAAGGTAGGAATCGACCAATATCGATATGAGATATAAACTAAAATGTTTGTTTTGCTCACAACAGTTTCAAGAGATAATCACCTAGGCAGACAACTATATACATACAGAACACAAGACATAACCAGCTATCGGGCCCGGAGCTCGAAATTGGGTGGCCCGGTGCCACGACAAAAAAGTGGCCCTTTTGAATCGATCGGTAGTTCCGTGTTGCGTACTTTTTTTCTTTCTTTTTTATATTTTAATTCACATGTAGTTTCAATATTTAATTATGTATGTATATTGCACGATTTGTAAAGGGTAATCAAACTGGATCCTAAACCAAAACAGTTGGGCTTTTTTTTTGTGTTAAAACAAAACTAAAATAATACTCCGTAACTAATATGATAGGCCATTATTAAATTTGAATTGTTAACGAAATATGGGCTTGAAAATGAACCTACATAAATGAACTATATGCAAAATTTGGGGGCCCATTATAAATGGGGGCCCTGTGCAGTCGCCCATTGCGCACTCCTTCATCTCCAGGCCTGCCAGCTATGCTGCTTGTCTGACCACCACGCACCTTGCGAAATCCACTTTGACCTCACTTCACAAAACTAAGCAACAATACTCGATGCAAAAGCACACTCTATCTACCATGTGATATCTAGATAACTGCACCAAGATGCCTAAGTTGCCTTAAACTTCAGGCAAAACCATACATTTAGTTATCCTCCAACTCACAGTTTTTTAGTGTTTTTTTTGTAATGACAAGCTTATGCAATCAGCGTTTTTAAGGATCACCTTATACAGTTGGTTAGCATACGTATTCATATCAATTGACTGTTAGTGCTACCAACTGCAACTATGTGACACCCGGTCAAAAATGACCCAAATTTCAGTCCAAATTTAAACTTTTATTACGAAATATTATATAACCCGAAACGATTATTTAATAATCACATGTACACAAATCTGGTAGAACGCAGAAACCCAAAATAGAATTTGGCGAAAAACATTTTTAAATAAGGTATTATTATTGAGAATAATAATTACGTGCTCCTTTTGAAATTTAGATACATTTCAGATACAGAAAACTATCTGTCAATCTAGACAAAAACAAAGATATATTTTTATACCTTATTAAAAGTATTTTTATGAAATACTTTGATTAAAAACGTATACGAAATAATATTTAGAAAATTATCATTTTAAAATATTATACTACATTACAGGTCAAAGTACCACGAAACGGATCGGAGCTCGGGCCAACCACCTCCAATAATTGGAGAGGCCGACCCATTTTCTTCTCATTTCTATCTATCTCTCGGCTCTATCTCTCCCTCTATTTTCTCTTTTGATTCACCAAAAACAACAACAAACAACATCAACACCATCATCAAATCATCATCATCCTCATAATCATCATCTTGGATCATCATCATCTTCATCAAAGTTCATCATCATCATCCTCACGATCTCGAATTCAAATTGTAAGAATCCTCACTTATTTTCTTCAATTATTATGTGTAATATACTTATATTAACATGTAAAAACGTTATCTAGGTGTAACAATTGATTAGAGTTAGGATAGAATTGATTTGGTGATGATTTGGTGCGTCCAGACCCTGAATCGAACCAAGTGCCGGCGGTACCTTGCAAGGTGCCGGCGGATCCTCCAAATCACAAAGTGCCGGCGGCACTTTATTAGGTGCCGGCGGCACCTTTTTGCAAACCAGGAAACCATACTTTGTAGAATTGTAGTCCTCTGAGTCACGGTCGTTTGGGCAGTTTGATCGCCTAAATCCGAGTTCGTATGAGGGAGATATGACCAAAACGGTGCAGCCTCGCCAAATTTGTTTAACTACGAACTTTTACACATATATTCATGTGAGCAACAAACGTAACTTTTGAAACGTAAATATACGAGTTATATTTATACAAACAAACATACCTTATGTTTTAAAACATTATATATATACGAGATGCATATTTTTTTTATAAAAACAAACCACGTTAGATTTTGGAATATGATTTCAAATTGTCACCATTGAGTCGTACTCGATTTACAAAACTTCAAACATAATACGAGACAAGTACTTTGGACGTAACCAACCAAATGAACAACTAAACAAACGAATTACTACGCGTACACTTACAAATACACAATCTTGCGTGTTTAGGGCATTAGGAGATTACTGTTGGTATACGCACGCACTTTAGGATTGCTTGCTCTACTGGTGAGTCTCACGGCCCCTTTTTACTGTTTTACTGTTTTGGGGGAGATGCATTACGTGTTTTACTCGAACACATGTACTTACTTACTTGATTTACTTACTGATTTACTGGTATATCGATTGCATGGGTTTTACTTAATCTAATGAAGTCCCTTTAATCATAGTTGTTAGTTATGGACTTAAGCGCGAGTTTTAGTATATGGATCCATATGGGACTGACAATCCCCACCTGGGGTGGTAGCGCCACCATGAACCGTACTCGTATAAACAGGTGTTTTCTACTCGTTTCATATGAATGTTTTTGGATTAGCATTCACGGGGGCAAATTACTTAGTTACTGTTAAGCTTCAACTATGGTGCTCATGGCAATGTATACGGAAACTATTGCAACTGTGCAATATTTACTTCCTATTACAAATTGATGTCTTCAAAACTGTTACTTACTATAAACCTGTGAGATTTACCAACCGTTTGGTTGACCTTTTTAGTAATGCATTCTCAGGTACACAGCAACAGTAGGGTTGCTCAGTAAGGATGGCCGCATGATATGCTAAGATAGTACGAGTCGCATGCATACATACTTGGAGATTTTATTGCATTACTTTTGTACTAACTGTTATGTTTTAAAATCTCTAGATACTATTAGACGAACTCCAAGCTATGTCAACTTTTGAAAACTTATGTAATGTACTGTATTGTAATGTATTTTTCTAAAACGTCTCTTCTAGAGTCGTTTGCTTATAATTTGGTGATTTGATATTTGATTAGTGACACCCAAAACTCGCTTCCGCAAAGCATTAATTTGGGGGTGTCATAGATTGGTATCAGAGACTAAGGTTATAGCGAACTAGGTTGCATTTAGTGGGCCTAGACTATGACCGTTAGGCAGTATTCCTCATTAGATATAACTGGTTCAGAGATTTTATCATACGAGTTTAATTTAACATAGCCTGATCAACTATGTACAATTAAATGAAGATGATGTAAGATCTGAAAGGGGTTGTGTTGAACAAGAATGCACTAGTCAACTCTGACCACGAAAGAACCGTGACTTGTACTTGTTTTGCGCTAGATACAACTAGGTGGATAATATGTATGTATACATGGGTTATACATATATGATTAGGCCTAGTGATATCCTCGGATACTTGGTAACGAACTTATTGTTCATTTGCGCCTTAGGAACTGGCCTATGGTAAGTTGATCGAGTCAGGAAGATAGTACCGGGATGTGCCTTGGCTTAGAGGGTCATCTCTTCGAAATAGACTTACCCTAGGTAGAGATTAAGAACTTCGACACCTTATTCTGCACAAACTGGTCATCAGAGGACCATCCTTCGCTCACCCATTAGTTTTAACATTCGAATCCAGTATTTCTCTAAGTACAAATCTTTTCCTACCCCCAATCACATTCCGCATAACTGCTAATATCCGTTCGGATGTAACATCCCTTTTACTTTTGTAAACCTTAATCCTCGTAATCATTTGAACTCGCAAGTTAGATGATTACAACTCTTGTTATTCTACACTATTGATTGTCACTTGTGTTGTGGTATATTACCGTTATATATACAACTACGATGATCATATTCTTATACGAAACTCTGACATGTCCCTTATCTTCATTGAAGGAACATGCCTCCACGACGCCAACAGTTCACTCAAGCTCAGGTCGATCGACTGGTTGCTGATGCACTACTTGCCGAGCGACGACAATCTGAAAGTGCTGAAACACCACCAAATACCACTGTAGTAAAACCTTGCACCTATAAAGACTTCCTTAGCTGCAAACCTCTGAACTTCAATGGCACTGAAGGTGCCATTGGGTTGTTGCGATGGCTGGAAAAGACAGAGGCAGTCTTTCGCATCTGCAGCTGCTCTGAGGACTGTAAGGTCAAGTTCTCCACCTATACTTTTATGGACGATGCTCTGACATGGTGGAACACTTATGTTGACTCCGTGGGCCAAGACATTGCTCTGGAAACGGGATGAGCTGAAGAAAATGCTCAAGGATGAGTATTGTCCTAGAGATGAAATCCAATAGCTCGAGGCGGAATTCTGGAATCTCACCACTCAAGGGAATGACATTGCTGGCTACTCTTCTCGATTCAATCAGTTAGCACACCTGTGCCCATCTATGGTTGATACGGAATCCAAGCGAATTGAGCGCTATCTCTGGGGACTTCCTCCACAAATTCAGGGGATGGTTACTTCATCAAACTCTCCCACATTTCATGGTACAGTCCGTATGGCACACAAACTGATGGCACAAATGGTTCGTCAAGGAACCACTGGCGACAAAAATACTGGAAACAGCTCGGGAGATAGCAAGAGGAAAGCCGATGGAAGCTCTGGAAATCAGAGCCAAGCTAACAAGAAGCCTGCAACTGCTCAGGCCAACACCTCTGAATCCGATGACAAGAAAGAGTATAAGGGAAGAAAGCCCTATTGCTCTAAGTGCAAGCTTCATCATGATGGTCTATGTCCTTGCACCAAATGCAAGCGATTTGGACATCTGACCAAGGACTGTAAAGCAACCACCATTGGTACCGACGCCTCTGCACCCAAAACCTCCTATGAGTGCAATGGTACCGGGCATTTCAAGAGAGATTGCCCAAAACTAAAGGACAAAAACAACAACGCCGCTAAGGGCAGGTTCTATGTACTTAATGCTGAAGGTAATCACCAGAACCCTAGACTTATTGACTTACTCAACACGGGTACGTTCACTCCCGAATAACCAAAACTGCATCTGTACTACTTACTTTGATAGGTTCTATTTACTGCTTAGCATTTTATCTGTTTCCTTAGATTCTAAGTACAAAATAGAATAAGGAAATTGGCGAACTATTTTAAATAGCCAGTATGATATCAAGGAATTGCGTGTTAAACTTATTGAACAAGCAACACAGTCTATACAAATTATCTATCAAAGTAGCATACTGAACACTCCACAAACAATACCAGGTCGAAGGACGACCAACTCAGTGAGGAACATGTGCTGTTTCTTTATCTTCTTACCCTAGATAGCTACATAGTGACAACTGGGAACGTGTTGGAAGAGATGACACTCGAGGTAGAAACTGTGAAACAACCAACGGAATTGGTGATACATACAAATATGATTAGGCTATAATGGGATATAGGTATATATACATACATAGGCTTCGACTAAGTACTACTCACTAGGCTATTATATACTGAATGTATAGGAATAGGCCTTTACTCGATGATACTTTTGAGACCACCTACACCACTACAACCGACAAACATACCTACTTCAACGTCCTTTGATACGAAGATCGGGACGTTGTTTTCAATTGCTACTGTCTACTAAATTCTACGTCTACAACGTACTCCATTTTCAACAATTTCAACATGCTTTTACCCCGAACTTTTTCATAAATTCTGTTTTTGAATAGATTTTGTTAAACAAGATTTCAAAACTTTGCCGCTGACAAAAAATTTCAACCGAACTATTTATCGACTAAAGTCTTCATCAGACTTCAAAGTTTTCAACCGACTTTCACTATCGAAATTTTCTGATAAATGTACTTTTAACAAACATGTTGCAAAGTTTCTTACGAAATGTTTTAAAGAATTTTCAAAACTTCAAAACCGTGCAAACTTACTTACTGTACACAACTTTATACAAAATTTCAAACCCTGAATGGTCAACGAAATTACACAGTACACAATGACCTCCTTGCTGTTTATAAGAACAAAATCTACCAGGATCTGAATAGGGATGCGAGTATGGGTACTCGCTAACAACCTAACTGCTTTCATACTACTTACTTGATAAACTTTACTTGCTACTTGATATTTGTTATGTTTTCCCTAGATTCTAAGTGCACAATAGGGTTAGGGGAAAATAACAATTTAGATCTATAGTCTCTATATATGAAACTAGTTTTAGCACAAAGGTATAGGAATAACATATCCTACGCTGTTGTATACCGGAAAACATACCGGTTAGATTTTCTTTTATATACTGGGTAACGTCCCAAGTAAAACAAATTTTTGGGTAACATCCCACATAAACCTAAAATGTGCTAAACCACTTCGTTTCTATATGAGACTGATAGAGTCTAAGGTAGGCTACTACATTATTGATTGCTACAAACTGTATGGATACAGTGGAAATTACTACATTACTTTGGGCTACAAGTACAAAATGTAGCTGCACTCTAGCAATTGGCTGAACGATCAACCTTGTCCTACCGACAAAACAATCAAGGATTTACTGCATTACTTTAGGCTACTAGTACACATTGTAGCTACCCTCTAGTGATCGACTGGACTGGTCATGTAGACATAATGGTCAACACATCCCGAAAACTTCATTTCGAATTCCTTAGTTGCCGGAAGGGCACTAGTTCAACAAGGGGAGAAAGACAACGCTAGATAGGTGTTGTCCGACTTACGTAGATAACACACAGACTATAACTTGAATACAACGATAAATACCACGAACAAATTTCGGGACGAAATTCTCCTAACAAGGGGGAAATGTGACACCCGGTCAAAAATGACCCAAATTTCAGTCCAAATTTAAACTTTTATTACGAAATATTATATAACCCGAAACGATTATTTAATGATCACATGTACACAAATCTGGTAGAACGCAGAAACCTAAAATATAATTTAGCGAAAAACATTTTTAAATAAGGTATTATTATTGAGAATAATAATTACGTGCTCCTTTTGAAATTTAGATATATTTCAGATACAGAAAACTATCCGTCAATCTAGACAAAAACAAAGATATATTTTTATACCTTATTAAAAGTATTTTTATGAAATACTTTGATTAAAAACGTATACGAAATAATATTTAGAAAATTATCATTTTAAAATATTATACTACATTACGGGTCAAAGTACCACGAAACGGATCGGAGCTCGGGCCAACCACCTCCAATAATTGGAGAGGCCGACCCATTTTCTTCTCATTTCTATCTATCTCTCGGCTCTATCTCTCCCTCTCTTTTCTCTTTTGATTCATCAAAAACAACAACAAACAACATCAACACCATCATCAAATCATCATCATCCTCATAATCATCATCTTGGATCATCATCATCTTCATCAAAGTTCATCATCATCATCCTCACGATCCCGAATTCAAATTGTAAGAATCCTCACTTATTTTCTTCAATTATTATGTGTAATATACTTATTTTAACATGTAAAAACGTTATCTAGGTGTAACAATTGATTAGAGTTAGGATAGAATTGATTTGGTGATGATTTGGTGCGTCCAGACCCTGAATCGAACCAAGTGCCGGCGGTACCTTGCAAGGTGCCGGCGGATCCTCCAAATCACAAAGTGCCGGCGGCACTTTATTAGGTGCCGGCGGCACCTTTTTGCAAACCAGGAAACCATACTTTGTAGAATTGTAGTCCTCTGAGTCACGGTCGTTTGGGCAGCTTGATCGTCTAAATCCGAGTTCGTATGAGGGAGATATGACCAAAACGGTGCAGCCTCGCCAAATTTGTTTAACTACGAAATTTTACACATATATTCATGTGAGCAACAAACGTAACTTTTGAAACGTAAATATACGAGTTATATTTATAAAAACAAACATACCTTATGTTTTAATACATTATATATATACGAGATGCATATTTTTTTACAAAAACAAACCACGTTAGATTTTGGAATATGATTTCAAATTGTAACCAATGAGTCGTACTCGATTTACAAAACTTCAAACATAATACGAGACGAGTACTTTGGACGTAACCAACCAAATGAACAACTAAACAAACGAATTTCTACGCGTACACTTACAAATACACAATCTTGCGTGTTTAGGGCATTAGGAGATTACTGTTGGTATACGCACGCACTTTAGGATTGCTTGCTCTACAGGTGAGTCTCACGGCCCCTTTTTACTGTTTTACTGTTTTGGGGGAGATGCATTACTTGTTTTACTCGAACACATGTACTTACTTACTTGATTTACTTACTGATTTACTGGTATATCGATTGCATGTGTTTACTTAATCCAATGAAGTCCCTTTAATCATAGTTGTTAGTTATGGACTTAAGCGCGAGTTTTAGTATATGGATCCATATGGGACTGACAATCCCCACTTGGGGTGGTAGCGCCACCACGAACCGTACTCGTATAAACATGTGTTTTCTACTCGTTTCATATGAATGTTTTTGGATTAGCATTCACGAGGGAAAATTACTTACTTACTGTTAAGCTTCAACTATGGTGCTCATGGCAATGTATACGGAAACTGTTGCAACTGTGCAATATTTACTTACTATTACAAATTGATGTCTTCAAAACTGTTACTTACTATAAACCTGTGAGATTCACCAACCGTTTGGTTGACCTTTTTAGTAATGCATTCTCAGGTACACAGCAACAGTAGGGTTGCTCAGTAAGGATGGCCGCATGATATGCTAAGATAGTACGAGTCGCATGCATACATACTTGGAGATTTTATTGCATTACTTTTGTACTAACTGTTATGTTTTAAAATCTCTAGATACTATTAGACGAACTCCAAGCTATGTCAACTTTTGAAAACTTATGTAATGTACTGTATTTTAATGTATTTTTCTAAAACGTCTCATCTAGAGTCGTTTTGCTTATACTTTGGTGTTTTGATATTTGATTAGTGGCACCCAAAACTCGCTTCCACAAAGCATTAATTTGGGGGTGTCACAAACTATGACACGCACAATCTCCACTGCCAATATACATATTAAAAGGTTGCTACCAGAATCCAACCGTGGAAAAATCAAAATCTAGAACCCAAATTAAGGAAATTACACAAAAAATAATAATCAAAATACACAGCATATGTTGGATTTAATCTTGATGGGTCGGTTTTTAGGAGTATTTTAGTATGTTTTATTTAGTTATTGAATAAAGAAGTGTAGGTAGACTTTGACCAATTAATGTGCATGAGCATGTTGAGGAGGTTAAAAGAATGGGTCTTTCCAAGTCTACCGAATTTTTAGGATTAGTAGGGTTGAGGTTGGTTACTAGCATGTACTTTTTAAAGGTTATATATAGACCTTCTATTTACATGAATGCATAGAGATCAGTAGCAATGTAGTCTTTTTGTTTGCAAGAGTAGTCTCTTTCTTTCACACTTGAAAGTTGTTTATCCTTTCTTTTGAAGTTCATTTTTCATTTCATATGTGTGTGTGGTGTGAGTTTTCAAAGGGCCTGAACCAACAGCATAACCTACAAAATCGAAACATTGAAGCGTACTAATATAAACAATAAACTTGAAATGGCTACAACCTACTCTCATAACCAACTCACCTTCCTATTCTCTCCATTTTAAGAGTAAATAAGGAGGGTAACATGGTTGTCTCCAATCTTCAGTAATAAATTGAATAACAATCTATAATTCTGAATTTTTGGGTTGTTTTAGCCGTTGGGTGTTCTCTGCGAAAAAGAAAAACTATTGTCTATGTTTAGTTTCTAACAGATATTGCTTTGCAAAATATTATTCAGTCTTATTCTAATGAGTGTAAATGTACACCACAAAACTGAAGTTTTTTATACAATACTATTCACTCTCCCGCACGTTGCATTAAAAAAAGCCGCATCCAAGAATTCAGTTTAGTATTCAGCGCTAAAATATCTTGAGATGTTTACCTTTACCAACCCAAGTAGAAGGCACATCTTGATTGGCTTTATTGTAGTACCTTGTCACTAAAATGATATGCGTTCCCTTTTTGTGTCAAACTTTTACCAAGGTGGCTATAACAGGTTCTTCTGACGTTTAATATGACGATCCTTTCAAATGTCACGACTGTATAATATTCATCAATTGCTGCATAACATAACAGAATAAAATGACACTACGCCAGAGTTTTAGTAAACTGAAAGATATCGTAGTATAATTCACTATTACACTTGTTGACCTTCTTACGTTTTTGACTTTAGTGGCATGATTACAAAATTATTTAGTTTATGTAATGGTTCTGTTGGTTTCTTTCATTATGAAAGCTTTGAGCCACATTGTAGATCAAAACATTATCTTGAATGCATACTTGAATTATAAATGCATACCTGAATTACTTAACCTAACATTGCCTATTTCTTCCCAAGTATACCATACCAACAGACATATCAGTAACTCCTAAAAAAATCAAACAAAGATTATTAAATATCAATGTATAATATAAATACTAAAAGAAGTACCACAAGGTAGAAATGTCCCTTACGTTGCATAGCAAAACGGGTCACTTACATTACATAGTGAAACGGGTCAATTACGTGTCATATCAAACGGGTCAATTATGTTTCAGTATAGTTTATTAGCATACGTATTCAAATCAATTATGTGTCGTGTTATTAGGTGACTTTTAACCCATTTGACTTTTTTCCTTTATAACCTTTATACTAATTTGGCCCAATAGATAACAAACAGTGTGAGGGTAATTTATCAGCCACTTTAGCCTGAAACAACAAAACTGCCAAAATCCACATAGCATGATAAGATTACTATTTACTACCCTTCATATTGTAAACTTTCCTTTACCTGTAAAAATTGGCACGAGTGATCAACTAACAGCTACTGCTTTTCTGAAAATAACAACTGCCACATTCCCATAGCCGTATCCAATGCCAGACACTTCTGACTCTGAAATCATAGTCTTAAATGAGCCCCTGCATATCAAAACACATAAAATTGGCCACTATTTTATAAATGAACATGCTAAATTCAAACATTCTCTTTTTCCCAGCCAAATACAAAGCTATATATATCTCCTTAAATTTTTATGGACAGTAAACTAATCACAAATTAGCACGACATAAAGCATTGCAGTTTTAAGAAACAGAATCAACAATGACCTGACTGGAGGTTGTGCTGGCTATAGAAAACATCAATGCACCTTCAAGATGCCAATCACTTGCTTTCAAAACTTGCAGTGCAAATCTTTAACTACACTCCAAAATATATAAACACATCAACTATATATCAAAATCATGTAAACTAAACCCTACTACATACATATGTTCCAACATATATCATTAAATAACAGGAAACACATATTATTTCAAATGTAAAAATAAGAAGCGAGCAGAGAGCATTATGTTACGTCGTTAATGGCGTCGAATTGTTAAAATTTGTCACGATCTCCTTAGCACATTAACTTATAGGCTTATAGCTGTGTTGAGAACCTAAATTCATCAAAAACCCAAGCAATTAAAGAAGTTGAACTCGGTACAATTGAAAAAAAAAATCAATAAATCTTAGTATGAACCTAAATTCATTTGTGAGATTCAATCTTTTAATATCCCATTGTACAAATGAGTAGATATTTTTTTCAAATAAATGTCAATGGCTATTAATTTCCATTGTTAGCTTCATGAATCGTGTGAATGACTGAAAATTTTTAGTATATGAACTAATCATTATTGACCCGCCCACATATGTAACTTAATCAGAGGGCACATAACTATATGTACATATAAGAACTCATTCTATTTTGATGTAAAGGTATGTGTAAAGGATCGGATATGAAATTGATGGCAAAACCGTGGCTTTGTTCCAGAGAATTTTCTTTAAGAGAAAGGGAAGTAACTGGAAAGAAAGAAAGGAATGATTTGTGTTCCTAAGTTTTTTAAGAAGGGAAAGGGAAAGAAGTTGAGGGATAATCGCATGATATTTTCCTTTATGCCTTTCCTCCCAAATTGGGAAGATTTGGGTTCCTTCCCTTTCTTTCCTTTTCACTTCCTCTCTTTTCTTTTATTAAAAACTCTGGTAAACTCAAGAACAAAAACAACAAATTTCTTTCCCTTCCCTTTCTTTTCTTTTCTCTTCTCCTTTATTCCTTTCTTTTCTGTTCCACTTAGTTTTAAACTCGAGGACAGAGCGTAAAAGATACAATTAAGAAACATATAATGCAGATAGATATGTGATTTCAAACAGGCCCATTAATTATGTCTGTTGCAACCATTGCACAAAATGACCATTTTTAATGTTGTTTTTATCCTTTTTGGGGTTCATAAATGTCAATTACAGAAATGGCTTATCACATATCATAGATAGTCCATTTAGTATATCTAAGTTAAACCCCAAAGCCGTAGCTAACAATGGTACTAATAAACGTTTGTATTGTATGTGTGAACTTATATATACAATTAAGAAACATATATTTCAGATAAAAAGTCGATTTCAAACAGGCCCATCAATTTGAACAATTGCACATTGAACATAACAACCATTCTTAACGGTTCTTCAAAACCCCCTCATATTGTGATACAGTACTCTATCCAGGGGCGGAGCCACCTTGGTGCAACCGGGGTCACTCGCCCCCAACGACTCATATATTTTTTGATATATTTGTATGTAAGTTTAGTGCAATCAGATTGTGGATTTGCTATTTGCCCCCACCTTGGATTTGCTATTTGCCCCCACCTCTCTCATTGTTAAGCTTTTTGTTTTGTGCACAATAGAGAATTAAAACATAATATAAAAGAGGAAAAAAATAAAAAACAAGCTCAACCCCTATTTTAATGGGGTTTCAATGGTGATTGAGGTTGTAGAGAAATGGTTGGGGAAGATAACCCAATGGCCCCACTTATAATTTTAACTTATTGTCTTATTTTCTTTTAAAACCCTCATTGTTATTTAAATACACATTTTAGCCCTTATCAATTTAACACTTACTTCACCTAACATAAGGAAAACACTTAAAAGCATAAAAAAAAAAATTTTCCTTTTTTTCTAAATAGCCTTTGCACTTCCACTGTATATATCGTTTTTTTATTGACTGATAATTAGATAAAATATAAACTTTTTAATTATACTAATATTGAAAAAATGTTGTGTCCCCTAGAACTTAAGAAACTAATATTTACATCCTTTTATGTAATGGAGAAAACACCTTAAAGCTAGTTGTTTTAAACTATTTTTTGTATTTTTTATGTTATGTAACCACTCTATTAATGTTTTCGTGATGTTTTATGCTTCCAAGACGTAGTAATAAAAAAATACAAGATGCAGTAACAAATATACAAAGATGCAGTAACAAAATATATATATACAAAGATGCTGTAAACAAGGTAATACTAATTTTTTAAATTCAAGAATAAAATCAAATATTTACGAACACATCAAAATGCTATAATACATAAGATGCAGTAATAATATACAAAAGATGCAGCAGTAGATCCAAAAAGTATGATGTAGTTAAAAATGTAAGATGTAGTCAAAGAAATGTACGATGCAGTTGTCTTTTTCAGATTTAAAAGGCAGATTTAGATCAATAATACTATGAATACTTAAAATGATGTAGTAAAATCATTTCACCTTAACATATAGTTTGTGTAAAAATATTCAAGATTCACTAACAAAAAAACATCACTGCATCTTAAAAGCATTTCAAATATAACATTACTACATCTTAAAAAGGATGCAGTAAATAAGTACGATTCAGTAGAAAAAACTTAAGATGCAGTGAAAAATGTACGATGCAGTCAGATCGAAAAATTAGATCTAGATCTAAAAAGTAGATCTACTTTTCAGATTTTGATCTACGAGTTTCAAATCCAGATCTATCTCGTGGTGGTGGTGGAGGAGGAGCGGCGGTAGTGGCGTTAAATGGTGGTGACGGTGGAGTGATGGTCGTGGCGGTGGTGGTGGCGAATTGGTGGGAGAATATGAAGAAACGACCACGGTTAGTTACGTCTGGTGAAGGCCGGTTCACCAACGGTGGTGGCTTACATATTAACTCTCCGGCCACAAAGAGCCGCCATCGTTTTATCTTCTTCTTTTATCCGGTCACTAGAACGTGACGGTGGTGGTGGCGGTGGATCTGCAATGGTGGTGGCGGGTGAACTGCGGTGGTGGCGGGTGGAGCTGCAAGGCGACGGGTGAAGCTACAATGGTGGAGCGCCGGGGACGGAAGTGGTGGTGGTGATGTATTTGTGTATGTTTGTTGAAGAGAATGAGAGAGATATGAGAATATAGTGTGTATCTTGTGTGAGATGTCCGAGCTTTCCACTTCCTCCCCCTTTTTCATTTTGTATAAATTGCAAAAAAGCCCTTTGCCCTGTTAAACTATCATTCTCCTCTGATCCTAAATCTTGATTTGATTACTTTATTTGTACGTTTTTAATTTAATTTGTAGTAATTATATTTATTAGTTTGTTAGGTGATAGGGAAGTTAAGGGTAACATAGTAATTAACTAATAAGTGACCTTATTAATTGGCAAATTGAAAAAGTAATCGAAGATCAAAGGCTTATATTCATTTGTCTTATCCATCCAAAGGTCCAGATTAGGTCATAGGAGTTGATTAGGTTTTGAATTAGGCTAATCAAGGCCTAATTTAATAGTTAAGAAGGATTTATTGGTAAATATAATTTTTTGTTGACGTTTTGATTGATAATTGTAATATGCTTCTTGATGAGAATTAACGCTTCCCCCTTCCCCCAAAAAGGCACTTCCCTCTTGATCACTACCCTATATAGAGAAATATATATATATATATATATATATATATATATATATATATATATATATATATATATATATATATATATATATATAATTATGTAATATATGTATACATGTGTGTGTGTGTATAGACTCCGACAACAAGATATAAACTATCTAAATGTCATGAAAACATAAAGAAATCTTATTATCGGTTAGAAGCAAATTAAAGTTTTTTTATATACATTTGTAGTTATAATCTATTAAAAATAAATAATTTGTAATCTATAAGGAATAAATAGTTTCTAATCGTTTTGTATAATTAATTATGATATCGTTATCGAATATTAAATAATAGCATTATATTGTTTACATTTATTCAAAAGAAAATATTTTTTAAAATTTCCTTGCAAAAGGACAAAAAACTGCAAAACCGACCGAACCGGACCGGTATTCGCGGTTTGGTCCGGTCCAGTTACATAAGTTATATGGTCCGGTTCGGTTTTGATTTTACCAAACCGTCAAACCGTGAACCGGTTTTGATTTTCGCCAAAAACCGGTCGGACCGGACCGTGAACACCCCTACCTCCACCCGAATGGGTGGATGGGGTGAGCCTGTCAGGGTCATTCAGTTGAAGATTACGATAATACATCACCTACCATCAGGATTCCAGTGCACCCATCACACCAGTGGGGATTAGGCTCTCAATCATCCCCAGGTTCAGGGATTCTATCCAACGGGCCATCAAGTGACCTGACGGGCAGTTGTATCATTATTTAAAGGTGTGGAGTTTGTAGGAGTGGAATTAGATGGGTTTGAAGAGGCCATGGATAAATCCCTTAAAGAGGACATTGTTGCGGAAGCTGGGGCTCTAAAACGAAATGTGACGCATAGCGGAAGTGAAACAGAGAGTGATAACAAGGTGAAAGAGTTCAATGATAGCAGTCATTCTAATTTTGTAATTATATTATTTACTTTATTTATATTTTTTGGACTTTAGTTGAAATTGTTAAAATTGAATTAGACTTGAGTTGGGTTCGAATTCAATTAACACCACCAGTGTGACTTATGTTCAGTTTATGGAACATAAAATATTCAAATTCGAACAACCCGATCTGAATAGCTTGGGAATACCGAAATTTGACCCAGTGAAGTCCCTAGTTATTGTTTTGTTGATCCTGGATCTCTTCTTCTCAAATATAATAAATAGAAAATAAGATAAGTCAATAAAAATGCTCGAAAGATGATAGATTTGTTAACACGAAGTCTTGGTTAAACGCCTATAGCTTACAACAAATTCATATGGAGATAATACACACAAATAATGAACCCTTCTGAATCATAAAACAACCAACCACAAACGCAACTGTATCAGTATATTCTCGTTTTGTGTCACCAACATCAAAAGGATAAATCATGCTTGATGTCTGTACATAACAACAAAGAAACTCTCCAATGATCACAAATCCAATAAACCCGGTAATTTCTACACAAGTAGACCAATATCATTACATTGTTAAGAGCTTTAATCACATCTTAAACATGCCCCCAAGCCATCTCTTCTCAGGAGGTATCAAACAGCTTTATTTCTGTTGTCCAGCAAAATACAAATTATTAGTAAACATGAGAATTACATTTTGAATTCAAAACTAAGGTGTAAGCTAAAGCCAATACTGATTAGTTAATTAATCCTGTCAAACTATGCTGAGTTCTTAACTAACAACATATTGGTTTCTTGTATAAGCCTGTAAAATATAAATCACAACTTATGTACCATCAACTAAACTAACAGAGATCACACAATAAACAGCTACATGGGTCCGAGCCTTCTTTTCTGCCAGGAGCTATCGAACAGCTTTATTTCTGCTGTCCAACAAAATACAAATTATTTGTAAACATGAGAATTACATTTTGAAATCACAACTGGGTCATAAGCTAAAGCCAATATTGATTAATCATTTAATCCTGCCAAACTGCGTTGAGTTCTTTAATAACAATATATTGGCCTCTCCTATAATCCTGTGAAATTAAAATCACAATTGATATACCATCAACTAAATCTAAACAGATTTTCAATTCCACTTTGATTGTCCTTGTAACAGTTGTACACCAGATGAATCACCACCTGTAGAAGTAGACACATATCATATGTAACATCATAATTAATACTTTGCCGCAAAAAGAATAAAAGGAAAATAAGCACACAAATGAGCACTTAATTATGTTGATAGTTTCCCTAAAACTCAAAGATAAGCAGCAATTTTAGGGATTTAAAAAAATAATAATAATAAGTGCATATGTCTGAGGAATTTCATCAAACAGCCGGACGGCTACCTATTGACGGAAGTGTGAGTATCTGTGAGTTGTTTGCAATGAGGTCTAACAAACATAAATAAATAATAATAATAATCTATTAATAAAGAAAATATACTCACTAGTTATTTTAAGAGATAGAAGTAACGTACCTTTTCTTGAAATTGACATATACATCTAAAAATGAAGTTGACTGTGGCACATCTTTAATATTCGGGCAGTAATAAATATGAAGTTGTTTCAGGTGAGTGAGGTGTTGTAAGACCACCTCTGATATTGATTCCACTTCCTTAATATTCCAGATTTCTAGAGAAGTTAGAGATGGTGGAAGAAGAAAAGATGTTGAACTACTTGTATTGCTTGCATCTTCTTCCATTGCAAATGAAGTCACTCCTCCTGAACTATTACCACCATATAAGTGTAGTTCAACAAGTGAGGGTGGGTAATTCTGAAGTCCCCACTCTGACATTGGCTTCTTGAACCCTCCTATTGATAGCTTCCTTAAATTAGGAGGCCACAACCCACATGGAAATGAATCACCCATGCTTTCACAATCCCATATCCCCAGCTCTTCCAAAGAGATGAGACTCTGCAAATGCTCACCAGGAAATGACTTCAGATTCCTGCAAAGAATTATATGAAGAGACTTGAGAGAGGATGGGAGCTCATGTAATGTTGCTGAGAAGGTCAATGATGTCATTAAATGACACTTATATATTTTCAACTTCTCAACACTATTAGGGCAATTGTAACTCTCAAATGAATCACATTCCAAAAGAGTCACTTTTCTAAGGACAGATACAATGTTGGTGGTGCTACTCCCCACATTAACATTAACCTTCTCTTTCTCTCCCATTAATATTGATACCAACTTTTTACACTCCTCTACTTTCAATTCTTGTAATGTTGATAACAAGGTCAATGATGTCATTGAATTACATTTATATATTTTCAACTTCTCAACATTATTAGGGCCATTGTAACTCTCCAATGAATCACAATTCTTAAGAAACACTATTCTAGGGACATATTTCATTCCCATGCTTTTGCTGCTGCTACTTCCCACATTAACATTAACATTAACCTCGTCTTTCTCTCCCATTGATATAGATACCAACTTTTTACATAGCAATACTTCCAACTCTTGCAATTTTGTTGACAAGCTCAATGATGTGATTGATGAACATTTTATGATCTTCAACTTCTCAACATTATTAGGGCAATTGTAACTCTTCAATGAATCACAAAAAGAAAGATAAACTTCTCTACTTCCAATTGACACCTCTGCTAGTTTCGGACAATTTTCTATACGAAGTTCACGAAGATGAGGAAATGAACCAGTAGTTGTGACATTGTCACCATCACAATTTGAGCATCTCTCCAAGCTTTTCATATTAGTAATTTCCAAGTATTCTAATGATGGAAATGCAATGCCATGAAAATTTGTACAATTTCTGCACCCTTCTATTCTAAGCTCTGTTAACTTATGAAAAGAGCGATCTCCTAGCCAACTAGGAAATTTCGTTCCCCCATAGTTCAAAATCTTCAGTTCTTTCAACTTACGGTGAGGTCTTAGTCTTTCAATTACTTCATATTCAGTTTTCAAATTCCGAGAATCATCAGATACATCACTCCATTCCATATTCAAATGAACAAGACCCTTCTTTCCTTCTAAGTTGGCATCTGTTGCTTCTTGTGGATCTGTCACTTTTTCCAAACCATTAATGGAAAGTTCACCTTGAAGATCCACTAGGTCCTTAAGCTCAGATATCTTAAACCCACTAGCATCTTCGATATTAACCTTGGACAGGGTTTGTAGACTTGTTAATCTACCAATCGCTAAGGGGTTTGTTTTCAACAATGGAGTATTTCTGTTGTCAAAATGCCGCAGGTTTTTTAACTTCTCAAAACTGACTGGCAAGCTATATAAACCCTCACAGTCACAAACCAACAAGCATTGCAGATTATAAAGCTCACTGACCTCTTCCGGTACTTGAGTGATTCGTGTATTCGAAAAATTGAGGTACCGCAAATGCTTGAGCACACCAACGTATTGTGGTACCTCTGTGATACAATCCCAAGTTAAACTGAGAACCCTTAGGAACTGTAATTGGGGAAGCAATTCGACAAGAACATGCTCCAATGTATCAACATATTTCCAACCAATTATTACTTTTAAGAATGTTCGCAAGCGACTAGATCTACGTAATTCCTTGAGCTTTCTATATTCTGCACCTCGTTGACCCATGAATGAAAAGTGACGGAACTTCTCAAAAGCTTTGTTCCTATCATTTAGATCCATCTTATCATCTGACATAAAGAAAAACTCTCCCGCAACACTTACGGCCAAGTCATTCATCAAGCCATGCATTATGTATTTTGATCCGCTATTCGTTGATGGTTGGAAAAATGACCTTGACCGAAGCTCTTCAAAATACTGGCGACCCAGACTCTCCATTGTGTTGCTGCCCTTTGAGTGGGACAGAAACCCTTCCGCCATCCACAATAGGACTAATTCATCCCTTTTGAACTCGTAGTCCTTCGGAAATAAACAGCAATATGCAAAGAGTTGCTTTAGAGGTAAAGGGAGGTCATAGTAACTCAGCTTGAGAGCCGGAAGAATATTACTTTCATCCGGTGAGCTCCATATCTCACTGTTTAACAACTTTTCCCATTCATCATCATCATTTCCTTTTCTTTTCAAGACCCTCCCAGTTGCTATCAATGCCAGGGGCAAACCATCACATTTCTCAGTGATAGATCGAGCAACCGATATAAGTGATGGATGTTTGTCAAAATTATGTTCGTCTAGTGCAGATTTAGCCAACAAAGACAGAGCATGTTCATCTGAAAGAACCCCCAAATTGTAAGGTTGAGCGCAGTTCATCACTGATGCAACAGCAGTCTTCCGTGTGGTAACGATAATTTTACTTCCCATTGCCCCTTTAAGTGGGTTTTCAAGAACGTTCCACTTCTCGTGATCTTCACTCCAAACATCGTCCAATACAATTAGAAACTTTTTGTCTGAAAGTTCTTTTTTAAGGGCTACATGAAGCAGATCTAAATTAGCAAATTCTTTGTTTTCACCAGCTACCGCTTGATAAATCGCCTTGCTAACAGTGAGTACATCAAGATCGTCAGAAACACAAACCCATGCCCAAAGTTGAAAGTGATCCTTAACTTTTTGGTTGTTGTACAAAAGTTGGGCTAGAGTTGTTTTCCCGATCCCACCAAGACCAACTATGGACATGACACTGACATTTTGATCACATGGTTCATCCCCCAACAACTTACTCAGCAATGCCTCTTGATCCACTTCCCGACCCAAAACTGTGGACACATCAACCAGTGATGTTACCTCCTGTCGTTTATTATTTCTGTTTAAACTAGTTTCAAATATCACATTGACATCTAGACCTAGATTCTTGTTACGATTAAAAAGATCATCTAATTTAGTGGAGATCTCATCTAGCTTAGAACTCATATTATGAACGTCCATAACATTACAAGGAGTATGAGTAAAATGATTTTTTACCCTCTTGAGTAACTTACGACTACCGCTAGTGCTGACATCAGCTTCTTCATTCAACTCCCGCTTCATAGATTCGGTGATCATATCATCAAGTATATCGTCAATGTCGTAAGCCAAATCCTGGAGGTCGTTTAGCCACGATTGAACAGCTTTTCTTGTGATTTGCTGTTGACCTGCATCAGCAAGCACATCCTGGATCAGCATCAGAGTATCCTTCCATTTATTCAGCTGAGAATCGATTCCTACGTATCCAGCAAACTTCGTCAAGGCACCAGAGATTAGCTTCTCGATTAACACATTCACGACCGCACCAACAACCATTTCAGAAAATTTAAGATTGTTCGCTTGTTTATAAAGGGATCTGATTGATTTCAAAGGACGAAGAAAAAAGTGGACGACCGACTTAGAGTGTAGAATTTCGAGGAAAAACGATTGCAAAAGATTGGGAATTGCAGATGAAGTGAAGAGATCGAAGAAAAGGTCATCGGAATTTCTGTTAGCAAGCTTCAAAAAAGTCAAAGTCCTGGTGTCTGTTTACAACTGGATTATACTCCTATATAAATAATACTATACTAATAATTATAGTTATAATTATTATTACATAATGGTTTTTGTTTGATCTCCATGTGTGATATATATGTCCACTTGCACGTCTACCTTTCATCTGGTCAGGAGATTGGTCAAATAGAACGTAGTGGGACATTGGGTATTAATCTAGGTTGTATACATGCATCAAATGTAGATTTTGAGTGAGTGCAACTTTCTTAGCTCGTTTGGACATAGAGTTTCATGATTATTTTAAACTTTAGATTATCTTCGTCATATAAAAAATAACAAACGAGTTCAAGTATCGATGATATCTTTGTGACTAAAGCATTGTTCACTAATTAATTTTGATCGGTTATCTTTGGAACTAATTAATTTGTTTTTCCTAAGTATATGGGTGAAAATTTTCATTTTACTATTTTATATCTGTTTATTAATTTCTTTCCCGTTTATTCTAATGAAAACTTATCATAATAGTAGTTTATTGTCTCTGCAACTTTGTGTGATACTGATACTGAAATTATGCAACTACATGAGAGTTACTTAGATGATGAGTATGCTAAGTTACTTAATCGCAGTTCTACCACCAAAGACATTTGATTAGGTAGCAATTTCTTTTCAAAATGTTAATATGGGTGACTGGTAGTCGGCTTCTCGGCGTGGATGAAGAGTGTGGATAAATGACATATTTGTTGTAGTGCCAAATCTGTTCAGTGAAGATTAGGTAGCAAACTAAAAACAAGCGCCTTGGATGTTGACCTTTTAATCTAGCCAAACTGTGTGGAGTTCTTTACTAGTAATATATATTGGTTTCTCATACAATCCTGTCATATTTAAAACACAACTTGTTTTCCATCAATTAAATTGTGAAACTTGAAAAATGATGACAATAACAGGGATCACATCATAACAGAGTTTCTAGTTTTAAGAAGCAACGTGGTGATAATTGCACACATATACTTCCCATCACAACTCTCAAGTTTTGCAATAAATTAAAAGTACTACGTAGCTCATTACTTCTTTACTTCTTACCTTACCATTAAAAGTATAATTTGTTCACTAAAACCAGTTTTTTCACGCGTGTGTTACGATGGGGCGTAACTACCATGTTTAACGCTCAAATTTATTTCTTTTTAGATTGTTTGCTCATTTCGCTGAACTTAATTGAACGTAAGGGGGAGTTCTTTAAAGCAGATTTAAATTCTCTATTATTGTTATAATTTGGTTATGTTGTTAGTTAAAACAACTGTAAGATTGAGATAAACACTTTAAATTTCTATCGTCCTTTTAATTCATTTTTGTGAATTCCATTCAAATTATATTAAACTCTAAATGAAATTTAAGAAAAGAAAAAAGAATACTTGAGGATGTAATATAGTTATAAAATTTCAAGCTATGATGTATACTAGATATGATATGCCCTCGCGTTGCAACGGGATATATCTAGTATCACTAAATTATACTTGTAAGTCGTATGTACGTATTTTAAAGAGATGATGATGATAATAGGTTATTTCATCGTCCGTGCTTACTATCGAGAAATACCTATCATTTATATATGATGTATTTTAAAAAAAATTATAATAATGTACATGTTAACTTATAGTAACCATACATTCATAAAAACTTATAATGATATACTACGTATATGTTAAGAATTAGTTTGTTTAATGATTAACAATGTTTAAAACAAAAAGTCAATTAAATCCTATTAGACTAAAAATCTAAAATATGCAATCATTCACATATTAGTTTTTTCAAAGTAAAAAAAATACTGGCCAACTTTGAGTTTTTTGAGGCAATAAGAAAAATACGTTATAATTCAAAGAAATACCAAATAATTTTATTTATTTTTTTATAAAGGCAAGTAAGTATCCTACCAATACTATCACACGAATATATACAATAATCCATTAATATTTACATTTTATACTGCCCACAGGACTTGAACCTCCAACCTCAAGGTTGGAGGGCCACCTCGATACCGCTAGGCCAATGGCCCTTTGGCAAGAAATACCAAATAATAAAAGACTAATTAGTAGTATCGTATGTTTGTTAATTTATATGTTTACAATGTAAGAATTTAGTACCATTTCGTACGAACATACATTATTGAATTAGTATTATATGTGATTGATCGATGCATACATACATAAGTAATTTAATATTTTAAGCATAAAACATTTAGTACGAACATGTGTTGTTAGTTAAATTAGTGTAATATTTAAATAATTATAATAATGATAATAATACTACGTCAAGGTTTATTATGACAAATGTAAAGTTCTATAATTTAATCTATTATTTTGAAAGTTTAAGAAACACGAAGAAAAAACTATATAAACATATATAGTTAATGGTGAGTTAGGACTTGAACAAATTAGAAACAACCCAACCACCAATGTCATCCTTTATTTGTACATTTTTATCATAATAACGTACTTAATATAATATTTTCAACGTACTTCCACTAAATTCAAACAATATTGAAATATGAAGCGGCTCCAGTTGTTTGAAAAGTGATATTAAGTGATAATATATATACTAAGGAGTAAATAAACATGGGTCAAATCTAGCCACCAGAGTTAAAGTTCAACTTTTAAGGTCATATCACGTATAACAATTTTAGAAATTAATATATTTTGAAAAAAAAAGTTTATTTAAAACTCTTGTAAGGTAAATAACAAAAATATAATTAATTAATATATACAAAGGAGTAGATGGAGACACCAAGAAGATAGGAATAGAACTTTGGTCAAATTTAGCCACCAAACTTACCTTACTACTTTTTTGCCAATCATCCAACTATAATTTTTGTTATAAATTTCATTAAAAAGGTAATTTATCAATAATACTAACAAATTTTTAATCACAAAAGGCCAAACAACATATTATTCATGATTTTTATTTTATCATTCATTTAAAAAGTAATTTATCATTAATACTATTTTTTTTTTAAATCACAAAAGGACAAAATAAAATACTACATAGTATAAAAGAAAAAAATATGGAGAAAGAATATAGTTGTAAGGAATTGAACTTGCATTATCACCAACTTATTTGCTTTAAATATATGCTAATCACAACTTACTCTACCTACTCAATTTGTAGAAATTTACAATGTATAATTATTGGGTGATGATTCGTACACCACCTCTTTTTAGCCGTACACCATTAAATATGCTTCAGGATGTTGTACTGTACAAAACTGTAAAGCACGTTAGTGGTGTATGGCTAAAAAAAGGTGGTGTACGAATCACCACCCATAATTATTTATTTATAAATAAAAGTTACAAAAAGACAAAGTCATTTGATATTATATGATAATTAGAAAGGTAATTTATCATTAATACTACAAAAATTTTAGTTACAAAAGGCCAAATAAAATATTATTCATAATTTTTGTTTTATCATTCATTGAAAAGTAATTTATCATTAATACTATTTTTTTATTAAATCACAAAAGGACAAAATAAGATACTATTCATAAGTAGTTAAAGATTGATATTAGGTAGTAATTGTGGGTAAGGTTCTTTGTCGAATGCCTCAAATGGGGGGAAGGAGGACAGACCGAATTCACTACATTTTAAGATAAGATTATCACCAAATTTACTGAATTTTACCATCGGAACACTGTATTTTAATAACACTATATTTTACACCAATAAAATTTAATTGCACTGTATTTTTTTATTTATAAGTTTGTTCTATAATGCAGCGAATTCGGTCTCTCCATCGTTCCCCTCATTTGAAGTATCATCCTCTTATCCTTATTTTGATGTATAACTCAACAACTGATGCTCAAAATCATCTCATGTATTGTCTTACTTCTTTTTTTTTTATTAATATTATCATTTTTCATTTTTTTTCTAACCCAATATATATCATTTTCATTGTATTGAACTTTGATCCTAACGTTGCGATAAGGCGCAAAAACTTATTTTAATATCTCGATATATCACATTCTTCTTGTTCAAGCGTAAAAACACTTAAGTACAATGATGGTGAAGATGTATGAGGAATTAAGCTTATCACACTCTGATTAACGTGCAAACCCAGAGTCGAGACTTAGTCAATCGAGGGTGGTGAAAGCTCAATTCTTGGAGAGCAATTCGTGAGGAAAAGCTCTGTGGATTTATGAGGTGTTAGTTTGAAATGGAAACATAACACTGGTATTTATACCCAAACCCTAAGCTGACGTGGAGGGTTTGGTCGTGGGGGAGCACCACAGCTCCTGCGTGGATCGCTGACGTGGAAGCTCGGTCGTGGGCGAAGATGACAACTACTGTACATGCGCCCACGTGGACCAATCTGGTGAGCCGACCAGGTTAATGGCCAGGCCATGCTAATAGTACCTGAATAAAACGGCCACAGGTTGTACTTTTGTCAGAGGATGTCGGCACGCCTTGTCATCTTGCTGCCGTACCGTTGCTGCGTTGTGTAACACCCCCAAATTTACTGTTTGGCGGAAGCATACTTTGGGTGTTACTAATCAATAATCAAAGCACATAGATGTATAGCAAACGACTCTATATGCGTCGTTTTAACAAAACATATTTAATATAAGAAATGTTTACAACATTTAAAGCTGTACATAGCTCGCGTTCGATTTAAATAAGAGATTTCAGTACATGAGTACTTGTACAAAATATACTAATGCAAGAAAATCTCTAATGTCTGCATGCTGACTCGAGCTATAGTATCCCTGATGGCAGTCCAACCTACTGCTGGGTACCTGTGAAACATGCTAAAATGGGTCAGCTAAAGCTGGTGAGCTCACAGGTTTGAAATTAGATAATATCGTATGAAACGCAAGATTTAAGTAGTGATTTGCAATCAGCAAATAAATAATAATGTATACAGCCATGAGCACATAGTCTGAGCTTAACTCGAGGGTCGGGTCCCCTATAGAGAATTCCGAGCGAGGTGCCTCCACGAGTGCCTAATCCACACTCGTCTGAACAATTATTAGTACGTCCGTTTACCCAGTTAGTGCATGCTAACCCGGACGAGGAGGGTCAATCCTATATGGTACCATATACTAATAATCACGCTACAATGTATTACCAAACTATGCTGACGGAGGACTTTGAAATGATTAGTGGAAAACAACTCATGTAGTATATTGTAAAGTTTGTACTTGCGTTCATATGTTAAAATAAGCATTGAATCACACCCCTGAGTGAAAACGGTAAAAAGAGGGGCTATGAGACTCACCTGAGTCTTGAAGCGTTTAGTCAATAACGTACGGTGCTTAATTATAACACCCCTCATTCACTTGTAATAATATTATAGATAATACGGAAGCGAAGATAAATAAAATGCCATAATTTGTTACATATTCTTCGAATATACCAAAAACAGTTTAGATGTTTAAGACACATCAACTTAATACTTGTTCAAAAGATTAGCATGACGGGGTATTATATAAACTAAACTGAGCTGTTACAAAAATAATCAGAGTAGCTTGAATATCAAACATTCCATGCATCCAAGGTTTGAACTTCCTGCTACCCACCCGCATGCACAAAACGAAAGTCTGCAGGAAGTAACAACGAGGGATTAGCACATAGCTACGTGAGTAAATCCAACACTCAACATTTAACTTAGCTAAACCAATTAACTACAACAAGTATACGCAACCACAACAATCAACAACAACTTAATGAGGATCGGCAGATCCGGGGATAACCTTAGAACCCGGGTGGCTCCCCAAGATCACTTATCCAAACATATCCGTATGGCCATAACGGACGAGACCGATAGCTAGTGTTTATTATACTTAGGTACAGTTCAGCACACACAACAAATGAAGTACATCCCTGTACCATTCACACAACAACACACTAGCCCAACCAACAGTTCATCAACTCGTTGACCTCATTAACAACAATGCACGAAGGCCACACAAAGCACATATAGGCATATGATCAACAATAACAACTAATCAACTCAATAATCAAGTCTACGTTTACCCGTTGTAATCAAATGATTACAACTAAGCCAAACGGTGAGTTTTGAATCCACTCACCAATACCTTCATCCTCAACTACTCAGATTCTCGGGGCAACTTTGTCTTTCAAAGGATCTGAGATTCATCACCAATAAAAAGTTAGTAATCGAAATCGCCCAAATATAACTTATAAAAGTTCAACACATTTGGAACTCATTAATATAAACATCGAGATTACTAGCTACTAACCATGCATATTCAATCATAATGCATCATTTAATTATCATATAATAACGATTGGAAGGTGTTTTAACAACTAACATAAAATGCCCTGGAACAGCCAGAAGCCGCCGGCTGGGCTCACTTAGCCGTCGGCTTCCGCGTCCAGCCGCCGGTTCCCAACCCTGGGACGCCGGCTCTAAGGCATTTTGAGCAACCAGAAATAAAACGAGTTTTAAAGCTATTTTTACCCGCCGGCTAGGGTCCTTGACCCGCCGGCCAAATGCATTTAGCCGCCGGCTAGGCTTCTTAGCCGCCGGCTTCCCTACCTTTAAACAGAACCCGCCGGCTTGCCTCATCAAGCCGCCGGCTTCTCCTCAAGTTCAAGAACAGCAGCAGTAGCAACTAAGAAATATGCACGAACCAAAAACTAACAATTTCAACTTTTGAGCATAATCCTGAGAAAACTCGATTCATAAAGCTACTACAACCTCATATGATATATAATTAACATTAAGCAACTATAATAACCTCCAAAGATGCTAGATTTACATCCAAATCATGAAACCCAAATTGAAATCTTCCACTACATTAATTCATAGATCAAAACTTGGAGTTAATCTATATTATCAACTATGATCATCGCATAACATCACATATCACAAGTAATTATCTTAAAACACAAACACCCAAAGCAATTCATCCATTTCTAATAAATTTTAACATGTGAGCTTATGAGAAAGTTACTTACAATATATAGATAATCAAGAAGATAATAACTAGGTGATGAGAAGAATGATTAGATGCATCACTTCGATTCACTCTTCTAATTTGATGATTCAAGCTTCTTGATTTAGGTTAGGTTTAGGTTTGTTGTTTGAAAGAGAATGAGAAAGAACCATAAATTGGTAAAGTGACTAAATAAAGATCGGTCCATCTTTTTAACCATTTAACATTGTGGTTATTTCATACCCGCTCTAAATCTATTGTCTGGCACCTAATTACTAAATTCGAGAAACTTATTTTATTATACCGTCAACTTTAATAAATTAAAACAAGCAACATTTCATTATCCACAATAAGTCCTAAGACCTATTTCACCAAATTTCACAATTAAACAATTACATCGCAAAATTATTTAAAACAATTAAATACGAAATTATAACTAGAAAAATACCAGGCTACCGGAGAGGATGTTACAAATCTCCCCTCCTTAAGGAGATTTCGTCCCCGAAATCTCAGCCCTATCAACCAATCCAGGATATCTGGATTTCATCGACTCCTCGGTCTCCCAAGTTAGGTTGGAACCTAAACTATGTCTCCATTTTACTAACACCATAGGAATTTGTTTCTTCCTAAGTTTGGTAATCTTTCGGTCTACAATTTCAACTGGTTCCTCTACTAACTTCTGGGTTTGATCAACCTTTAAATCTTGCAATGGAAGAATTTGTGACTGATCCTCGATATTACACTTTCTTAAGTAACATACGTTAAACGTGTCATGAATACCAGAGAGTTCTGGAGGAAGATCTAATGCCATTGACTGATCGTTTACAACTTGGCGAATCTTGAATGGACCAATGTACCGCGGCGCTAACTTTCCACGTTTTCCGAATCTAATCACACCTTTCCATGGAGAAACTTTAAGATATACTAATTCACCTTCGGTAAACACAACCGGGCGTCTTTTAGGATCCGCATACTGTTTCTGTCTATCTCTTGCGGCTTTCAATTTCTCACGTGCAATAGTTACTTTATCCGCGGTTATTTGTACAATATCGGGCCCAGCAAACTGTTTCTCACCTGCCTCTAACCAACATGTAGGTGTTCGACAACGACGGCCATACAACATTTTATACGGAGGCATCCCAATACTTGAATGATACGAATTGTTGTAAGTAAATTCAACTAATGGGAGATGTGAATCCCATGAACCTCCATATTCCAAAATACAAGCACGAAGCATATCCTCTAAAGTTTGAATCGTACGTTCTGACTGACCGTCTGTCTGAGGATGATAAGCTGTGCTAAGGTTTACACGTGTACCCAACTCTTGTTGCAGACTTTGCCAAAAACGAGAAGCAAACCGAGTATCTCAATCTGACACAATCGATAAGGGAATACCATGCCTGGAAACGATTTCGTTAACATACAATTGAGCAAGTTTAGTCAACGATGCTGTTTCACTTGTAGCAAGAAAATGCGCGCTTTTAGTCAATCGATCCACTATAACCCAAATCATATCATTGCCTCGAACAGTACGCGGTAGTTTAGTCACAAAATCCATGGTTATATGATCCCACTTCCACTCAGGTATCTCCAACTGTTTTAACGACCCATACGGCTTTTGATGTTCCGCTTTGACCTGAGCACAAATATGACAAGATCCCACAAACTTTGCAATGTCGGTTTTCATCGTTGGCCACCAATACAACGGTTTCAAATCATTATACATTCGAGTACTACCCGGATGAATAGACATTCGTGACTTATGAGCTTCATTCAAAATCAAATCTCGAATACCACCAATGGAAGGAATCCAAACACGAGACTGATAAGTCTTTAATTTCCTTGAATCATCAACTAACTCATCCTTGCGTTTTATCATGATTTCGGATTTCAGATTCTGGTCTTTCAATGCCTCAAGTTGTACAGCTTTAATTTGATCAATCAAATCCGAGGAAACATTCACTTTTAAATAGAAAGCTCGATCAGGAGTATTCTTTCGACTTAGAGCATCGGCAACCACATTAGCTTTTCCCGGATGATATCTAATTTCGCAGTCATAATCTTTTATCAATTCCAACCATCGTCTCTGACGCATATTCAATTCTTTCTGAGAGAACACATACTGTAAACTCTTGTGATCGGTACAAACAACACATCGAGTCCCATATAAGTAATGTCTCCAAAGTTTTAGGGCAAATACAACTGCTGCGAGTTCTAAATCATGCGTAGGATAATTCTTCTCATGTGGTTTCAACTGTCGAGTAGCATAAGCGATAACTCTATCCCTTTGCATTAAGACACAACCCAAACCCGAATATGAAGCGTCGCAATAAACCACAAAATCATTAGTACCCTCTGGTAATGCTAATATCGGTGTCTGACACAACAATTGTTTCAATGTCTGAAAAGCTTGCTCCTGTTGATCAGTCCACAAATACTTCTCATCTTTACGTGTTAGTTTGGTTAACGGACCGGCTATCTTAGAAAAATCTTTGATAAATTTCCGATAATATCCCGCTAACCCAAGGAAACTCCTTATCTCAGAAACAGATTTCGGCGCATTCCAATTCATCACAGCTGCAACCTTCGATGGATCCACTTTCACACCATCTCGACAAATTATATAACCTAAAAACTGAACTTCTCGAATCCAGAATTCACATTTGGAAAACTTTGCATACAACTGTTCTTGTCTCAATGTTTCAAGAACCAATCTCAAATGCGTGGCATGCTCAGTTTCAGATTTCGAATAAATAAGCATATCATCAATGAAAACAATCACAAATTTATCCAAGTATGGTCGACACACACGGTTCATCAAATCCATAAATACCGCTGGAGCATTCGTCAAACCAAAAGGCATAACCAAAAATTCATAATGACCGTACCTAGTACGAAAAGCAGTTTTAGGTATATCTTGTTCACAAACCCGGACTTGATGATAACCCGACCTCAAATCAATCTTAGAATATACCGAAGAACCCTGTAACTGATCAAATAAGTCATCTATTCTCGGAAGAGGGTACTTATTCTTTACCGTTCTCTTGTTCAACTCTCTATAATCAATACACATCCGCAATGACCCATCTTTCTTTTTCACAAATAACACTGGTGCACCCCACGGCGAGGAACTAGGTCTTATAAAACCTTTATCCAACAATTTCTGAATCTGATTCATCATTTCACGGATCTCCGAAGGAGCTAATCTATAAGGAGCTTTAGCAATCGACGACGAGCCCGGAACAAGATCAATTCTGTATTCTACTTTCCTAACTGGTGGTAACCCAGGCAACTCATCGGGGAACACTTCAGGGTACTCACAAACAACAGGAACATCCGAAACAGTTTTCCTTTCTAATTTGGCATCGACTACATAGGCTAGGTATGACTCGCAACCTTTTGACAATGACTTCCTAGCTTTCATCAACGAAATCAAAGGAATAGCTACACCATCCCGTTCTCCTCGAGCCACAACATATGACCCTTCGGAGATTGGGATCCTAACCAACTTCTGGTGACAATCAATACTAGCCTTATTCTGACTCAACCAATCCATACCAATTATTACATCGAAACTAGGGATTGGCATCAACAAGAAGGAAATAGGAAAAACATGCTCATCAATAGTAATATTAGCTCCAGTCACCGAGGTGGTAACAAGAACTAACTTCCCACTAACTATTTCTACTTCTATAGGCTTTGTTATCACAGTAGGGGCTAATTTCAACTTATCACAAAATTGCACAGAAATGAAAGTACAATTAGCACCCGAATCAAACAATACACGTGCAGGTACAAAGTTTATAAGAAATGTACCCGTGATAACATCTTCAGTATGCACGGCCTCATCAACCGTCATCTGAAAAGCCCTACTAGTTGCTGGAGGAGGGTTCTTTCTTTTCTGACCGGAAGATCCCGAACTCCCGACCGAACCCGACCCCGTTGACCTTGCCTCCGGACATTGACCAACCCTATGTCCTTCCTTCTTACAAGTCCAACAAACAAAATTTGGATACCGGCAACTTTTTATCTCATGACCCAATTCACCACACTTCATACATTTGTTTGTCTGAGCCGTACACGGACCATCATGCCGAGATCTACACGAACTACACCAGTTGGAACTATTATAACTTCCCGAAGAACTACTTCTTCCAACAAATTTCTTACTCCCTTGCCGATTCCCTTGCCACTTAGATTTATTCCTACCCGACGATTCAGTTCTTGCCTTAGAGAAACTTGTATCCTTTCCTTGCCATAATCTCAAACCTCTCAAATCACTATCGGCAGACCGCGCAAGATTAAAAGCATGCGATAAATCCTTAGCCAATCTCACAACCGTACGGTAGTTATCCGGTAAAGCATCCACAAATTGTTCAATTTGAGTTTTCTCATCCGGAACCCATTGTTGCACGAACCTAAGCTTATCCGTAAACTGTGAAATCAATTCATCAATAGTCATGTCATCCTTTAATCGAAGATTCACAAACTCTCTTCGAATTCTAGCAATATCAAAATCCGAACAGTATTGGTTACGAACAACTTGATGAAACTGAGACCAACTAATATCTTCTTTCTGTTGTTGTGTGAAATGACCGGTAATGGAATCCCACCAAACCATAGCATCATCTTTCATGCATTGAACTGCATATTTGACTTTAAGTTCCTCATCACAGCAAGTCACATCAAATTTGCGTTCCATATCTCTCAACCAATTTAACGTTACCGTAGGATTTTTACTTCCCTGAAATTCCGGTGGTCGACTAGCCATAAAAGTCTTGTATGAACACTTCTTTTCTGATTGAGAGGATGAACCAGAACCAAAGACTGGGGCTTGCTGAAATAACTATCTAGTCGCAGCTTCCTCAGCTTTCCTCTTGAATTCCCTAAGGAATTCCAACTCGTCTTCCATCTCATGAATATACTCATCTCGGTTAGATTGTGTTCCGGTTGGTTGAGAAGTACCATTATGATCATGTTGCTCGGTATGAGTCCCGAATTGAGGAGCGACGATCCGGGAGGCATTGTTGGGGTTGGTGGTCGGTGGTTCGTTATCTGCCATTTCTGAAATTCAACACAACACTTGAACTTTTGTTAATCGTTAGCATCTAAATACTAACTACCATCAACCAATACTAATCCCATTCCCAAGAATGTTTGATATATCACGCTCGAGTTTTGGGATTGATCATTCAACAATGAACAATTATCCCAAAACTATGCTCTGATACCAACTTATAACACCCCTCATTCACTTGTAATAATATTATAGATAATACGGAAGCGAAGATAAATAAAATGCCATAATTTGTTACATATTCTTCGAATATACCAAAAACAGTTTAGATGTTTAAGACACATCAACTTAATACTTGTTCAAAAGATTAGCATGACGGGGTATTATATAAACTAAACTGAGCTGTTACAAAAATAATCAGAGTAGCTTGAATATCAAACATTCCATGCATCCAAGGTTTGAACTTCCTGCTACCCACCCGCATGCACAAAACGAAAGTCTGCAGGAAGTAACAACGAGGGATTAGCACATAGCTACGTGAGTAAATCCAACACTCAACATTTAACTTAGCTAAACCAATTAACTACAACAAGTATACGCAACCACAACAATCAACAACAACTTAATGAGGATCGGCGGATCCGGGGATAACCTTAGTACCCGGGTGGCTCCCCAAGATCACTTATCCAAACATATCCGTATGGCCATAACGGACGAGACCGATAGCTAGTGTTTATTATACTTAGGTACAGTTCAGCACACACAACAAATGAAGTACATCCCTGTACCATTCACACAACAACACACTAGCCCAACCAACAGTTCATCAACTCGTTGACCTCATTAACAACAATGCACGAAGGCCACACAAAGCACATATAGGCATATGATCAACAATAACAACTAATCAACTCAATAATCAAGTCTACGTTTACCCGTTGTAATCAAATGATTACAACTAAGCCAAACGGTGAGTTTTGAATCCACTCACCAATACCTTCGTCCTCAACTACTCAGATTCTCGGGGCAACTTTGTCTTTCAAAGGATCTGAGATTCATCACCAATAAAAAGTTAGTAATCGAAATCGCCCAAATATAACTTATAAAAGTTCAACACATTTGGAACTCATTAATATAAACATCGAGATTACTAGCTACTAACCATGCATATTCAATCATAATGCATCATTTAATTATCATATAATAACGATTGGAAGGTGTTTTAACAACTAACATAAAATGCCCTGGAACAGCCAGAAGCCGCCGGCTGGGCTCACTTAGCCGTCGGCTTCCGCGTCCAGCCGCCGGTTCCCAACCCTGGGACGCCGGCTCTAAGGCATTTTGAGCAACCAGAAATAAAACGAGTTTTAAAGCTATTTTTACCCGCCGGCTAGGGTCCTTGACCCGCCGGCCAAATGCATTTAGCCGCCGGCTAGGCTTCTTAGCCGCCGGCTTCCCTACCTTTAAACAGAACCCGCCGGCTTGCCTCATCAAGCCGCCGGCTTCTCCTCAAGTTCAAGAACAGCAGCAGTAGCAACTAAGAAATATGCACGAACCAAAAACTAACAATTTCAACTTTTGAGCATAATCCTGAGAAAACTCGATTCATAAAGCTACTACAACCTCATATGATATATAATTAACATTAAGCAACTATAATAACCTCCAAAGATGCTAGATTTACATCCAAATCATGAAACCCAAATTGAAATCTTCCACTACATTAATTCATAGATCAAAACTTGGAGTTAATCTATATTATCAACTATGATCATCGCATAACATCACATATCACAAGTAATTATCTTAAAACACAAACACCCAAAGCAATTCATCCATTTCTAATAAATTTTAACATGTGAGCTTATGAGAAAGTTACTTACAATATATAGATAATCAAGAAGATAATAACTAGGTGATGAGAAGAATGATTAGATGCATCACTTCGATTCACTCTTCTAATTTGATGATTCAAGCTTCTTGATTTAGGTTAGGTTTAGGTTTGTTGTTTGAAAGAGAATGAGAAAGAACCATAAATTGGTAAAGTGACTAAATAAAGATCGGTCCATCTTTTTAACCATTTAACATTGTGGTTATTTCATACCCGCTCTAAATCTATTGTCTGGCACCTAATTACTAAATTCGAGAAACTTATTTTATTATACCGTCAACTTTAATAAATTAAAACAAGCAACATTTCATTATCCACAATAAGTCCTAAGACCTATTTCACCAAATTTCACAATTAAACAATTACATCGCAAAATTATTTAAAACAATTAAATACGAAATTATAACTAGAAAAATACCAGGCTACCGGAGAGGATGTTACATTAATCAAGCAATAAGATGTCCGTAGACAGATAACCTGAGGGTGTCAACTACACGCGATGGTTATTAATATGAATAGGTAGTTACAAAGACTACCTCTGTAGTTGTTCGTTCAACTATAATGTCCAAATTACTACGATTTGGTTGTTTGGTTAACTTTTGTTTTGAAATGTGTACGGCCCGTTGGTGATTAGTTGTAATAATAACCTTCAACATTATTATTTTGATTTCGAATAGTTATACTTAAAAGTATTTATAACTTTAGGTGACGGGGGTCCGGGGGCAGCGCCCCTGGTAAGCAGGGTTCCAGGGGTGGCAACCCCTGGCGGGGTCCAAGAGGCTGGCCCCTGGCTGGGGTCGAGATGCCAGGTCAGCTCGAAAAATTTTTATTTCTACTAAGTTGCTTTTGTGAAAAACGCATCTGGACTTGAATTTGGGTGAAATCAAGTGATAAAATTTTTGGTCTCGACACTTAGTAAAATCTGTGTTTTCTGGGTTCTGTTTTTGGCGACACTTTGCTAGTGTCGCTATAGGCGACACTAGTTAGGCGACACTAGGTGAGTGTCGCTACAGACGGCACTGGTTAGGCGACACTTGGTGAGTGTCGCTAGATTTCTGATTTTCAATTGAGGGGCGACACTTGATTAGTGTCGCTATGGGCGACACTTATAATTTTGGCGTCACTAAGAGAGTGTCGCTAATCTAGATCCGGTTACATATTTCAGCGACACTTAAGTAGTGTCGCTATAGGGCGACACTTAGGCATAGCGACACTTAGCTAGTGTCGCTAGCACTGTTTTTGGCACACTAGCGACACTTCAAACTGTTCGCCGGAAATTGAGCCGAAAATGAGTTTTCCGGCCACCGTTCGACTCAATACTTTTACCCAACCCATATTTGGACATTTTGAACATATAGGAACAACTTGTATGTAAAAATGAACGAAATCGAGACGTTTCGGGATTTGTCGGAAACTTACAAAGTTAACGCCGGAGAAATCCGAAAAGATAGGAAGGTAGATCGTGACTCCGTGAATCTTTTATTCTAAACGAGTGATATGATTTGAGGTCGTTTAGCGTTGTTATTTTGCGATTTAATGTGTTGGTGGGGTTTTGAGGTTTGAGAGGAAAAAGAAGAAGAAAGAGAGAAAAGAAAAGAGAAAGTGAGGAAAATGGGGTGGGGAGGTGGTGACCTCACCCCTTTTTGCAGATTTTTGTTCCTCCGTGATTGCGCTCCGTGCGGTGTTCGTTTTCCCGATCGTTAAATTGTTAAATAATTATTTTTATACGTTTAATTATACATTTAAAATGTAAATAATCCCTTGATAAATTTTGTTGAAGTATTTTACTAAATACTTTACATTTGGGTTATTGGATTATAACTTTAGTTTGTTACGTTTTGTTTGCGCGTTAAATCTTTAAATCGCGTAAATTGTTAATTGTATTATACGAAATGAATATGAAATATTATATAAAATAATATTTTTGGATATAATAGTGTTATCAAATAATAATATATCATTTAATAAACTCGTTCACCAACGTCCGTATTTATTGAACTGAATTACATTCGATTTGAAATGCGTACGATTTAATCAAATCGCATAATCGTATATATTAAACAATATACATTTCGATACATTAATTAGCCTAACACAGAACTAATTACATGTATTTACAATGGATTAGGCACTAATTAATAGTCCTAATTTGACGGGTGTCACACATTGGCAGAACGACGAGTGTTGAGGTTCGGCACGGAACTCATCCGGAGCCATGTTTGACCTGGGAACTAGTGCATGTGCCGAGAGCTAAAAGAGATGGGAGCGGACATTACCCGGACCCAGGCGTGGCTCGGATACGGCACCATAATGTTAGCGCAATATGTTGTCCGTCCCAAGGGTCGACAGGGCTGGCAACGGATGTGAGCCGTAGCCAGGCTCGATGCAGATGCCGTGTGGTGGATGGCGTACATCATTAAGTCCCCCAGTCTGTTATTATATTCCGGACCAGGGATATGATGGCGGACTCGGAGTAGGTGACGTGGCATGGTAATGATGGCTTTCCCGTCTTGGCGGCATATAATAAATGCATGTCCTTTCGGTTGTCGCAGCTGGAATATGATGGGACGTCGTACAGGCGCTGCGTCATCATACAGCTGGATACACGACGGTTCGTTGGCCAGATCGTGAGATCTATCGACACGTGGCGAAGTGAGACGTGGTAACCAAACGGTAACTTTTCGATTGTGAGATCTGCCGACACGTGTAGGGCTGAGATTGAAGCCCACAAGGCCCGGCCCATGGAAAGGTGCCTATAAATAGGAGTGCCCCGTTTTTTCTTCATTTTTTACGCGAGTTAAAAAATATCGAGAGCATTCCGGCCAACTCAAACATTCCGACAACCATTCAGGCTTATCAACCCAGTTTCCGGTCAATCTTCAAACACTAACCCAGGTCCGTTCATCTGTACCTTTAATTCTTTTCCTGATTATACCTGTACAATGGCTGCCATGGAAGATGTGCCGGTTATAGAGGCTGCGGCTGGCGATGGGGGTGCCGGTCCGAGTACTGCGAAGCCGGACGTGGCCAACGAGGCCAGTACGGTGATGCCGGAAATGTTAAGGACGGAGGTGTTGCGGAGGTTTAAGTGTTTAGAGAAGTATAACCCCGTGTCGCCCACGGCGGCGCAACGCGCCCACGAGCCACCGGAGGGCAAAGTGGCGGTGTATTGGATGTCGATGGAGAAGGGAAACCTCCGTATGTAACACCCGCCAAATTAGGACTAGTACTTAGTGCCTAATCATATGTTAATACATGTAATTAGTTATGTGTTAGGCTAATTAATGTATCGAATTATATATATTGTTGAATATATACGAAAATGCGATTGATTAAATCGTACACAATTTAAATCGAATGTATTTCGATTCCTTAAATACGGACGTTGGTGACACAATTTATATTTAAGTATAAAATATTATCTGGAAACATTACTGGGTCCAAACTACTGTTTAAATGTTATTCCCAAAGTTGTCCGCTTCGTACAATTTAAACTTACCTAATTAACAACAAAATACGCAAATTATTTATGTCACATTTTAAAATTTTAAATTATTAGAAAATTTGTAAAACAATTTAATTAAAAACAAAATTCGTATTTTAAAAATGGATAATTAACGCGCGAAATATTTATTAAAACATTAAACGACGGAGTAAACGAACACCGCACGGAGCGCGAGTCGGAGACTGAAAAATGGGAGGATAACCTCCCACTTTCCCTTTCATTTCTTTCATTTCCTTTTATCTCTCTCTCTCTCTCTCTCTCTCTCTTACTTTCTTTTCTCTCTTTTCTACAAAACAACCAAACCACCACCATCCACCTAAATCACAAAATAACACAATCAAACAAACTCGGATCGTCAATATTTTTAGAGATTCACGACCACCTCGCAACGATCTACATTTCCATCTTTCCGGATTTCCATTTCGGCACTTTGTAAGTTTCCGACAAAATCCCGAAACCTCTCGATTCTTAGTATTTTCACTTGTTAGTTGTTTATATAACTTGTATATGTCCATTACAAAGTGTAGAACACGATTTTATAGCTTAAAAACGGGTTTGAATTGGGTTTTTGGCCGGAAAAATCTTGACAGTCGGACCTTCTGGGCTGATGTTCTTCAATGCGACACAAGCCTTGTGTCGCATGTTGTGTCGTATTTTACCTGTTATGTCGTATCTTGTGTCGTATGAAACCAGTTATGTCGTATCCTATGCGACACAATATTGTGTCGTACCTTATGTCGCAAATACTACGCGACACTATCACTATGTCGCTGTTGAATCAGCATCTCGAATCTATGCGACACAACCTTTGTGTCGTATAGATGTTGTGTCGCATATCTTATGCGACATAACCTTTGTGTCGCATAACCACCTTTGTGTCGCACGTTGTGTCGCATAAAACAGCAGGTTTTCAAACTAAAATTTCACTAAGTGTCGAACCTATATAACTTCAAACACTTATACGATACGACTTATAAAACACTTTGGAACACACTTGTAAGTGCAAAACACCAATAACATGATAATAATACTTAAAGTTTATTATTTCAAATCCATCACCAACGGGCCGTACGCGTTTTCAAACACTTAACAAATCAACCAAATTTTAGTAATTTGGACATATATATAGTTGTGTAACAACTACAAGGGTGATCTTTTGAGATACCCAATCATGTTTATAACCATCGCGTGTCGTGGACACCCTCAGGTTACAAGTCTTTGGACTTCATACTCGGCTATTCAACTCAAGTTTATTAAGTTAAACTCATAAGACTCAGGTGAGTCTCATGGCCCCTCTTTTTACTATTTTACTCAGGGGTGTGATATATTGCTCATTTTTAACATGTGAACGCAAGTACAAACATTCTCATATACTACATGAGTTTTTCACGACTAATCATTTAAAGTCCTCCGTCAGCATAGTTGTTAATACGTTGTAGCGTGAATATTAGTATATGGTACCATATAGGATTGACCCTCCTCGTTCGGGTTAGCAAGCACTAACCGGGTAAACGGACGTACTAATATTTGGGAAGACGAATGTTGATTAGGCATTCGTGGAGGCACCTCGCCCGGAATTCTCTATAGGGGACCCGGCCCTCGAGTTAAGCTCAACTATGTGCTCATGGCTGTATACACGATTATTATCATTTCATTTGCTGGATGCAAATCATTATTAAATCTTGCGGTTCATACTATATTACTTGATTTCAAACCTGTGAGCTCACCAGCTTTAGCTGACCCATTTAGCATGTATCGCATGTACCAAGCAGTAGGTTGCTTCTACTTCAGGACATTTAGCTCGAGTCAGCATACAGACGATTGAGATTTTCTTGCATTAGTATAATTTTGTACAAGTACTTATGTACTGAAATCTCCTTTTATTTAAACTCGAGCTATGTAAAGCTTTAAATGTTGTAAACATTTCAATATTAATATATTTTGTTAAAACGACGCATATAGAGTCGTTTACTATATATCTTTGTGCTTTGTTATTGATTAGTAACACCCAAATCGTGCTTCCGCAAATCACTAAATTTGGGGGTGTTACAGATTGGTATCAGAGCCTAAGGTTATAGTGAACTAGGTTGCATTTAGTAGGCCTAGACTATGACCATTAGGCAGTATTCCTTATTAGGTGTAACTGGTCCAGTGATTACGTCATACGAGTTAATTTAACATAGCCTGATCAACTATGTACAATTAAGCAAAGATGATGTAAGATCTGAAAGTAGTTATGGCTGAACAGGGTACACTAGAAGACTCTGACCTCGAGAGAACCGAGACTTATTCATGGTTGTGCTAGACACTCAATAGGCTATATTATATAGGAACTATATGAATATAGGCCTCACTCTTACTAACGCTTTGTCTCAGAAATGGCAAACATCCCACCCAACTCATCGCGCTCTCAATCCGGGTCGCAGAACCCAAGGGTAGCAAGGAGGAACTCCAGGTTTCCTCGAGCTGGCCCGTACCCCACTCACTTCACCTTGCCGGCCTTAGCTGCTAGGGTGAACCAACACGATTAGCGACTTCGCACCATGGATGTCGTGTTGCAAGAAACCAACGAGAACTGGAGACTTACATCTCTCGAACGCATCGAACAAGTCACCGAGGATCACGAAACCACCGTTAACAATGTAGACATTCTTTTCAACAAGGTGGTGGAGATAAGCGTAGAAACCGCCCTTTTGAAACACAGGCTTGAAGAGTGTGAGCAACGCTCACGGGAAACGGATGAATATGCCCGTGGATTGGTACAACGACTAGCCTTGGCTGAAGACAACGCCCGACAGGCTAGCAGGCTTGCAAACACTGTGGATCGCCTCATTGAAATGATGGAACCGATTAATCTACGTTAAGACTAGTGTAGTTCTTGTCTTGTAATCTGTCTCGTAATTTAACTATCTAGGCGTTACTCTATAATTCGGTCGGATGTAACTATTCCCGACGCCTTTTGTAATACATCCATGAGATGTAACCTTTGAACTCATATTATCTATCAAATATTCCTTACTGTTTCAACTCATATAAATTGCCATTTTTCATATTGATGTTGTGTATTACCGCTTTTATACATGTACATCTGAGACAAATACAACTTCCTTACAAAATCTCATGTATCTTCATTTCTTTTATTGAAGAATCATGCCGCCAAAGACAAGACCATACATCGATGCTCAGCTTACATCGCTCATAACCTAGGCTGTGACTGAAGCCTTGGCTCGGAATACTCCACAGAATTCCGCAAGGAACAGCGATGCCGCTGAAACCCCCGCTACTAAACCTTGTTCTTACAAGGACTTTCAGAGCTGCAAACCCTCAAGCTTCAAGGGTACTGAAGGAGCCATTGGACTGATCAGATGGTTCGAGAAAATGGAAACTGTTTTCCGCGTCAGCAAATGCGCGGAAGGCGACAAAGTAAACTTCGCCACCTGCTCTCTCGAAGATGATGCCCACTCTTGGTGGAACTCATATACCCAATCAGTGGGTGCTGACACTGCCTACCAACTAACTTGGGAGGACTTGAAAGCAAAACTCACCGCCAAATACTGCTCAATCTCCAAACTCCAAAAGCTGGACGAGGAGTTCTGGAACCTAAAGGTTCAGGGTGGTGATATCGATGGTTATACCACCAGATTCCAGCAACTCGCTGCCCTCCGCCCAGCCATGGTAAGCACAGAACCTGATAAAATCAGGAAGTACATCCTTGGTCTTCCTGAGCCTGTTCGGGGGCATGTCGCCTATTCAAACCAAGCCACCATTGACGGTGCAATCCTCCTGGCCCAAGACCTGATGGCAATGAGCCAAGATTCTGAACCACCCACTTCATCCTCCCACAACAACAAAAGAAAGTGGTCCGACTACCACAACAACCACTCAAACCAACAAAACAAGAAACCCGACACCATCAAAGCCTACAACACCACCACAGACATCAAACGGGGCTACACTGGGAGCAAACCCTATTGTTCCAAGTGCAACCGCCACCACGAAGGTTCCTGTGGTTCCTTTTGCAGCAATTGCAAGAGGCATGGTCATCTCACCCAGGATTGCCATTCCCCTACCAACAACAACCCTAACAACACCAGAACACCCAAAGTCTGCTTTGAGTGTGGGAACCCCGGGCACTTCAGGGACACGTGCCCAAAGCTGAAGAACAACAGCAACAACCGCAACAGCAACAACAACAACACCAGAAGTAGAGCCTTCATCATCAAATCCGGGGACGCCCGCCAAGACCCGAATGTGGTCTCGGGTATGTTCCTCCTCAACAACTTAACTGCTTTTGTCCTATTTGATACTGGTGCTGATAGAAGCTTTATCTCCGATGACTTTTGCCCATTACTTGACATCACTCCTGTTGCCTTAGATGTTAAGTACACTGTAGAGTTAGCAAATGGGGAACTTATAGGGACCAATAGTGTGATACCTAATTGCACTTTAAATCTAGCTGACGAAACCTTTTCAATCGATCTTGTACCCGTCGAAATCGGAAGTTTTGACGTCATTATTGGAATGGACTGGTTGTCCAAACACCGAGCCGAAATCATTTGCTACGATAAGATCGTCCGTATCCCACTCGCCGTCGGTAGAACCTTGATCATACAGGGGGAGACCGGTGGGGCGAGACTCAATATAATCTCTTGCTTAAAAACCCGAAAATTTCTGAGAAAGGGTTACCCTGCAATACTCGCACACATCACAGAGAAGAAGTCGGAGGAGAAGCGACTTGAGGATGTGCCAATTGTTAGAGACTTTCCCGAAGTCTTTCCGGAGGAACTACCTGGTCTACCTCCACCTAGACAGGTTGAGTTCTCAATTGATCTCATGCCGGGTGTCGCACCGGTGGCCCGCGCACTGTACCGTTTAGCCCCATCCGAACTTCAGGAGTTGTCCACCCAGTTACAGGAACTCCTGGATAGAGGATTCATTAGACCGAGTTCTTCACCTTGGGGAGCTCCGGTCTTATTTGTTAAAAAGAAGGACGGTTCATTTCGAATGTGCATCGACTATCGAGAATTGAACAAATTGACCGTCAAAAACCGATACCCACTTCCTCGCATTGATGACCTATTCGACCAACTTCAGGGTTCAAGTTTCTACTCAAAAATCGACCTGCGATCAGGGTATCATCAGTTACGAGTTCGCGACGCCGATATTCCAAAAACTGCTTTCAGAACTCGTTACGGGCACTACGAATTCCAGGTGATGCCCTTTGGTCTAACCAACGCACCGGCTGTATTCATGGACCTCATGAACCGGGTGTGTAAACCTTACCTCGACAAGTTTGTCATTGTCTTTATCGATGACATACTCATTTACTCGCGCAACGAGCAGGAACATGCGCAACACCTCAGAACCATTCTAGAACTACTAAGACACGAGGAGCTTTATGCCAAATTCTCTAAGTGTGAGTTCTGGATAAAAACCGTTCAATTCCTAGGTCACGTGATCGACAGCCAGGGAATTCACGTTGACCCGTCAAAAATCGAAGCTATCAAAGACTGGCAAGCACCCACCACTACAACTGAAGTATGTCAATTCTTGGGTCTTGCTGGATACTATCGGCGATTTATCGAAAATTTCTCCAAAATAGCTCAACCACTCACGGTACTGACTCAGAAGGACAAAAGGTTCGATTGGACCGATAAACAAGAGTCAGCGTTCCAACTTCTGAAACAAAAGCTTTGCAGTGCCCTAATTCTATCCTTACCCGAAGGCACCGATGACTTCGTGGTATACTGCGATGCTTCCCACCAAGGTCTCGGTTGTGTGCTGATGCAACGAGACAAAGTCATTGCCTATGCCTCACGACAGCTGAAAATTCACGAAAAGAACTACACCACTCATGATCTCGAACTTGGAGCTGTCGTTTTTGCTATCAAAATCTGGAGACATTATCTCTATGGCACTAAGTGCACAATCTTTACCGATCATAAAAGTCTCCAACATATATTCGATCAGAAGGATCTCAATATGAGGCAACGTCGATGGGTCGAGTTGCTTACCGATTACGATTGCGAGATCAAGTACCATCCAGGGAAGGCTAATGTTGTAGCTGATGCCCTCAGTTGAAAGGAACGACCAAAACCACTTCGAGTCCGAGCCCTCAGTATGACCATTCACAACGATCTTACCGTTCAGATTCATACCGCTCAAATCGAAGCCCTGAAACCTGAAAACATAAAAAACGAAGCCTTACGGGGTATTGACAAACAATTCGAAATCAGACCTAACGGGATTAGGTATTTCTCAAACCGAATCTGGTTGCCTAATTTCGGGAACCTACAAGAATTGGTGATGGATGAAGCTCACAAGTCCAAATATTCTATCCATCCCGGATCCGATAAGATGTACCACGGAATCAAGGAATTTTATTGGTGGCCGAACATGAAAGCCGAAATCGCCACTTATGTCAGCAAGTGTCTTACTTGCTCGAAAGTCAAAACCGAACATCAGAAACCTCCTGGCTTACTCCAACAACCTGAAATCCCTGAATGGAAATGGGAACAAATTGCCATGGATTTCGTAACCAAACTACCCAAATCGGCGAGCGGTTGCGATACCATTTGGGTGATCGTCGATCGTCTCACCAAATCTGCTCATTTCCTGGCAATCAAGGAAAACGATAAAATGGAACGCCTTGCACAAATCTACATCAAAGAAATCGTTTCTCATCACGGCGTTCCAATCTTGATCATCTCTGACAGAGATGCCCGCTTTACCTCTCACTTTTGGCAGTCACTTCTAAAAGCATTGGGTACTCGTCTCGATATGAGCACCGCGTACCATCCTCAAACCGATGGCCAAAGTGAACGAACCATTCAGACACTGGAAGATATGCTACGCGCCTGCGTAGTTGATTTCGGTACAAACTGGGAAAGACATTTACCATTGTGCGAATTCTCGTACAATAACAGCTATCACGCCAGCATTAAGGCTGCACCTTTTGAGGCACTGTATGGTCGTAAGTGCCGATCACCGATTTGTTGGACCGAAGTTGGAGATAGTCAACTCACTGGTCCTGAACTCATACACGATACCACTGAGAAAATTGTGGAAATCCAAAACCGACTCAAAGCCGCACGTGATCGTCAGAAAAGTTATGCTGACGTGAGACGCAAACCACTCGAGTTCCAAGTTGGGGATCGAGTACTCTTAAAAGTATCGCCTTGGAAAGGCGTCATCCGCTTTGGCAAACGCGGGAAGTTAAATCCCAGGTACATCGGGCCTTTTGAGATCCTCGAACGGATTGGCCCCGTAGCTTACCGATTGCAGCTGCTATCCGAACTCAGCAGCGTACACCATACTTTTCACATTTCTAACTTGAAGAAATGTCTGTCTGATGAAACACTGATTATTCCACTCGATGAAATTCGAGTTGACGACAAACTTCATTTTGTTGAGGAACCCGCTGAAATTATGGACCGTGAGGTCAAACAACTAAAACAAAGTCGTATTCCCATTGTCAAGGTCAGATGGAATTCGCGGCGCGGTCCGGAATTCACCTGGGAACGGGAAGACCAAATGCGACTCAAATATCCTCAGCTATTCTCCGATTCTACATCAAACATGACCTTGAGTTAAATTTCGGGACGAAATTCTTCTAACAGGGGGAGAATGTAACACCCGCCAAATTAGGACTAGTACTTAGTGCCTAATCATATGTTAATACATGTAATTAGTTCTGTGTTAGGCTAATTAATGTATCGAATTATATATATTGTTGAATATATACGAAAATGCGATTGATTAAATCGTACACAATTTAAATCGAATGTATTTCGATTCCATAAATACGGACGTTGGTGACACAATTTATATTTAAGTATAAAATATTATCTGGAAACATTACTGGGTCCAAACTACTGTTAAATGTTATTCCCAAAGTTGTCCGCTTCGTACAATTTAAACTTACCTAATTAACAACAAAATACGCAAATTATTTATGTCACATTTTAAAATTTTAAATTATTAGAAAATTTGTAAAACAATTTAATTAAAAACAAAATTCGTATTTTAAAAATGGATAATTAACGCGCGAAATATTTATTAAAACATTAAACGACGGAGTAAACGAACACCGCACGGAGCGCGAGTCGGAGACTGAAAAATGGGAGGATAACCTCCCACTTTCCCTTTCATTTCTTTCATTTCCTTTTATCTCTCTCTCTCTCTCTCTCTCTTACTTTCTTTTCTCTCTTTTCTACAAAACAACCAAACCACCACCATCCACCTAAATCACAAAATAACACAATCAAACAAACTCGGATCGTCAATATTTTTAGAGATTCACGACCACCTCGCAACGATCTACATTTCCATCTTTCCGGATTTCCATTTCGGCACTTTGTAAGTTTCCGACAAAATCCCGAAACCTCTCGATTCTTAGTATTTTCACTTGTTAGTTGTTTATATAACTTGTATATGTCCATTACAAAGTGTAGAACACGATTTTATAGCTTAAAAACGGGTTTGAATTGGGTTTTTGGCCGGAAAAATCTTGACAGTCGGACCTTCTGGGCTGATGTTCTTCAATGCGACACAAGCCTTGTGTCGCATGTTGTGTCGTATTTTACCTGTTATGTCGTATCTTGTGTCGTATGAAACCAGTTATGTCGTATCCTATGCGACACAATATTGTGTCGTACCTTATGTCGCAAATACTACGCGACACTATCACTATGTCGCTGTTGAATCAGCATCTCGAATCTATGCGACACAACCTTTGTGTCGTATAGATGTTGTGTCGCATATCTTATGCGACATAACCTTTGTGTCGCATAACCACCTTTGTGTCGCACGTTGTGTCGCATAAAACAGCAGGTTTTCAAACTAAAATTTCACTAAGTGTCGAACCTATATAACTTCAAACACTTATACGATACGACTTATAAAACACTTTGGAACACACTTGTAAGTGCAAAACACCAATAACATGATAATAATACTTAAAGTTTATTATTTCAAATCCATCACCAACGGGCCGTACGCGTTTTCAAACACTTAACAAATCAACCAAATTTTAGTAATTTGGACATATATATAGTTGTGTAACAACTACAAGGGTGATCTTTTGAGATACCCAATCATGTTTATAACCATCGCGTGTCGTGGACACCCTCAGGTTACAAGTCTTTGGACTTCATACTCGGCTATTCAACTCAAGTTTATTAAGTTAAACTCATAAGACTCAGGTGAGTCTCATGGCCCCTCTTTTTACTATTTTACTCAGGGGTGTGATATATTGCTCATTTTTAACATGTGAACGCAAGTACAAACATTCTCATATACTACATGAGTTTTTCACGACTAATCATTTAAAGTCCTCCGTCAGCATAGTTGTTAATACGTTGTAGCGTGAATATTAGTATATGGTACCATATAGGATTGACCCTCCTCGTTCGGGTTAGCAAGCACTAACCGGGTAAACGGACGTACTAATATTTGGGAAGACGAATGTTGATTAGGCATTCGTGGAGGCACCTCGCCCGGAATTCTCTATAGGGGACCCGGCCCTCGAGTTAAGCTCAACTATGTGCTCATGGCTGTATACACGATTATTATCATTTCATTTGCTGGATGCAAATCATTATTAAATCTTGCGGTTCATACTATATTACTTGATTTCAAACCTGTGAGCTCACCAGCTTTAGCTGACCCATTTAGCATGTATCGCATGTACCAAGCAGTAGGTTGCTTCTACTTCAGGACATTTAGCTCGAGTCAGCATACAGACGATTGAGATTTTCTTGCATTAGTATAATTTTGTACAAGTACTTATGTACTGAAATCTCCTTTTATTTAAACTCGAGCTATGTAAAGCTTTAAATGTTGTAAACATTTCAATATTAATATATTTTGTTAAAACGACGCATATAGAGTCGTTTACTATATATCTTTGTGCTTTGTTATTGATTAGTAACACCCAAATCGTGCTTCCGCAAATCACTAAATTTGGGGGTGTTACAGATTGGTATCAGAGCCTAAGGTTATAGTGAACTAGGTTGCATTTAGTAGGCCTAGACTATGACCATTAGGCAGTATTCCTTATTAGGTGTAACTGGTCCAGTGATTACGTCATACGAGTTAATTTAACATAGCCTGATCAACTATGTACAATTAAGCAAAGATGATGTAAGATCTGAAAGTAGTTATGGCTGAACAGGGTACACTAGAAGACTCTGACCTCGAGAGAACCGAGACTTAAACATGGTTGTGCTAGACACTCAATAGGCTATATTATATAGGAACTATATGAATATAGGCCTCACTCTTACTAACGCTTTGTCTCAGAAATGGCAAACATCCCACCCAACTCATCGCGCTCTCAATCCGGGTCGCAGAACCCAAGGGTAGCAAGGAGGAACTCCAGGTTTCCTCGAGCTGGCCCGTACCCCACTCACTTCACCTTGCCGGCCTTAGCTGCTAGGGTGAACCAACACGATTAGCGACTTCGCACCATGGATGTCGTGTTGCAAGAAACCAACGAGAACTGGAGACTTACATCTCTCGAACGCATCGAACAAGTCACCGAGGATCACGAAACCACCGTTAACAATGTAGACATTCTTTTCAACAAGGTGGTGGAGATAAGCGTAGAAACCGCCCTTTTGAAACACAGGCTTGAAGAGTGTGAGCAACGCTCACGGGAAACGGATGAATATGCCCGTGGATTGGTACAACGACTAGCCTTGGCTGAAGACAACGCCCGACAGGCTAGCAGGCTTGCAAACACTGTGGATCGCCTCATTGAAATGATGGAACCGATTAATCTACGTTAAGACTAGTGTAGTTCTTGTCTTGTAATCTGTCTCGTAATTTAACTATCTAGGCGTTACTCTATAATTCGGTCGGATGTAACTATTCCCGACGCCTTTTGTAATACATCCATGAGATGTAACCTTTGAACTCATATTATCTATCAAATATTCCTTACTGTTTCAACTCATATAAATTGCCATTTTTCATATTGATGTTGTGTATTACCGCTTTTATACATGTACATCTGAGACAAATACAACTTCCTTACAAAATCTCATGTATCTTCATTTCTTTTATTGAAGAATCATGCCGCCAAAGACAAGACCATACATCGATGCTCAGCTTACATCGCTCATAACCTAGGCTGTGACTGAAGCCTTGGCTCGGAATACTCCACAGAATTCCGCAAGGAACAGCGATGCCGCTGAAACCCCCGCTACTAAACCTTGTTCTTACAAGGACTTTCAGAGCTGCAAACCCTCAAGCTTCAAGGGTACTGAAGGAGCCATTGGACTGATCAGATGGTTCGAGAAAATGGAAACTGTTTTCCGCGTCAGCAAATGCGCGGAAGGCGACAAAGTAAACTTCGCCACCTGCTCTCTCGAAGATGATGCCCACTCTTGGTGGAACTCATATACCCAATCAGTGGGTGCTGACACTGCCTACCAACTAACTTGGGAGGACTTGAAAGCAAAACTCACCGCCAAATACTGCTCAATCTCCAAACTCCAAAAGCTGGACGAGGAGTTCTGGAACCTAAAGGTTCAGGGTGGTGATATCGATGGTTATACCACCAGATTCCAGCAACTCGCTGCCCTCCGCCCAGCCATGGTAAGCACAGAACCTGATAAAATCAGGAAGTACATCATTGGTCTTCCTGAGCCTGTTCGGGGGCATGTCGCCTATTCAAACCAAGCCACCATTGACGGTGCAATCCTCCTGGCCCAAGACCTGATGGCAATGAGCCAAGATTCTGAACCACCCACTTCATCCTCCCACAACAACAAAAGAAAGTGGTCCGACTACCACAACAACCACTCAAACCAACAAAACAAGAAACCCGACACCATCAAAGCCTACAACACCACCACAGACATCAAACGGGGCTACACTGGGAGCAAACCCTATTGTTCCAAGTGCAACCGCCACCACGAAGGTTCCTGTGGTTCCTTTTGCAGCAATTGCAAGAGGCATGGTCATCTCACCCAGGATTGCCATTCCCCTACCAACAACAACCCTAACAACACCAGAACACCCAAAGTCTGCTTTGAGTGTGGGAACCCCGGGCACTTCAGGGACACGTGCCCAAAGCTGAAGAACAACAGCAACAACCGCAACAGCAACAACAACAACACCAGAAGTAGAGCCTTCATCATCAAATCCGGGGACGCCCGCCAAGACCCGAATGTGGTCTCGGGTATGTTCCTCCTCAACAACTTAACTGCTTTTGTCCTATTTGATACTGGTGCTGATAGAAGCTTTATCTCCGATGACTTTTGCCCATTACTTGACATCACTCCTGTTGCCTTAGATGTTAAGTACACTGTAGAGTTAGCAAATGGGGAACTTATAGGGACCAATAGTGTGATACCTAATTGCACTTTAAATCTAGCTGACGAAACCTTTTCAATCGATCTTGTACCCGTCGAAATCGGAAGTTTTGACGTCATTATTGGAATGGACTGGTTGTCCAAACACCGAGCCGAAATCATTTGCTACGATAAGATCGTCCGTATCCCACTCGCCGTCGGTAGAACCTTGATCATACAGGGGGAGACCGGTGGGGCGAGACTCAATATAATCTCTTGCTTAAAAACCCGAAAATTTCTGAGAAAGGGTTACCCTGCAATACTCGCACACATCACAGAGAAGAAGTCGGAGGAGAAGCGACTTGAGGATGTGCCAATTGTTAGAGACTTTCCCGAAGTCTTTCCGGAGGAACTACCTGGTCTACCTCCACCTAGACAGGTTGAGTTCTCAATTGATCTCATGCCGGGTGTCGCACCGGTGGCCCGCGCACTGTACCGTTTAGCCCCATCCGAACTTCAGGAGTTGTCCACCCAGTTACAGGAACTCCTGGATAGAGGATTCATTAGACCGAGTTCTTCACCTTGGGGAGCTCCGGTCTTATTTGTTAAAAAGAAGGACGGTTCATTTCGAATGTGCATCGACTATCGAGAATTGAACAAATTGACCGTCAAAAACCGATACCCACTTCCTCGCATTGATGACCTATTCGACCAACTTCAGGGTTCAAGTTTCTACTCAAAAATCGACCTGCGATCAGGGTATCATCAGTTACGAGTTCGCGACGCCGATATTCCAAAAACTGCTTTCAGAACTCGTTACGGGCACTACGAATTCCAGGTGATGCCCTTTGGTCTAACCAACGCACCGGCTGTATTCATGGACCTCATGAACCGGGTGTGTAAACCTTACCTCGACAAGTTTGTCATTGTCTTTATCGATGACATACTCATTTACTCGCGCAACGAGCAGGAACATGCGCAACACCTCAGAACCATTCTAGAACTACTAAGACACGAGGAGCTTTATGCCAAATTCTCTAAGTGTGAGTTCTGGATAAAAACCGTTCAATTCCTAGGTCACGTGATCGACAGCCAGGGAATTCACGTTGACCCGTCAAAAATCGAAGCTATCAAAGACTGGCAAGCACCCACCACTACAACTGAAGTATGTCAATTATTGGGTCTTGCTGGATACTATCGGCGATTTATCGAAAATTTCTCCAAAATAGCTCAACCACTCACGGTACTGACTCAGAAGGACAAAAGGTTCGATTGGACCGATAAACAAGAGTCAGCGTTCCAACTTCTGAAACAAAAGCTTTGCAGTGCCCCAATTCTATCCTTACCCGAAGGCACCGATGACTTCGTGGTATACTGCGATGCTTCCCACCAAGGTCTCGGTTGTGTGCTGATGCAACGAGACAAAGTCATTGCCTATGCCTCACGACAGCTGAAAATTCACGAAAAGAACTACACCACTCATGATCTCGAACTTGGAGCTGTCGTTTTTGCTATCAAAATCTGGAGACATTATCTCTATGGCACTAAGTGCACAATCTTTACCGATCATAAAAGTCTCCAACATATATTCGATCAGAAGGATCTCAATATGAGGCAACGTCGATGGGTCGAGTTGCTTACCGATTACGATTGCGAGATCAAGTACCATCCAGGGAAGGCTAATGTTGTAGCTGATGCCCTCAGTTGAAAGGAACGACCAAAACCACTTCGAGTCCGAGCCCTCAGTATGACCATTCACAACGATCTTACCGTTCAGATTCATACCGCTCAAATCGAAGCCCTGAAACCTGAAAACATAAAAAACGAAGCCTTACGGGGTATTGACAAACAATTCGAAATCAAACCTAACGGGATTAGGTATTTCTCAAACCGAATCTGGTTGCCTAATTTCGGGAACCTACAAGAATTGGTGATGGATGAAGCTCACAAGTCCAAATATTCTATCCATCCCGGATCCGATAAGATGTACCACGGAATCAAGGAATTTTATTGGTGGCCGAACATGAAAGCCGAAATCGCCACTTATGTCAGCAAGTGTCTTACTTGCTCGAAAGTCAAAACCGAACATCAGAAACCTCCTGGCTTACTCCAACAACCTGAAATCCCTGAATGGAAATGGGAACAAATTGCCATGGATTTCGTAACCAAACTACCCAAATCGGCGAGCGGTTGCGATACCATTTGGGTGATCGTCGATCGTCTCACCAAATCTGCTCATTTCCTGGCAATCAAGGAAAACGATAAAATGGAACGCCTTGCACAAATCTACATCAAAGAAATCGTTTCTCATCACGGCGTTCCAATCTTGATCATCTCTGACAGAGATGCCCGCTTTACCTCTCACTTTTGGCAGTCACTTCTAAAAGCATTGGGTACTCGTCTCGATATGAGCACCGCGTACCATCCTCAAACCGATGGCCAAAGTGAACGAACCATTCAGACACTGGAAGATATGCTACGCGCCTGCGTAGTTGATTTCGGTACAAACTGGGAAAGACATTTACCATTGTGCGAATTCTCGTACAATAACAGCTATCACGCCAGCATTAAGGCTGCACCTTTTGAGGCACTGTATGGTCGTAAGTGCCGATCACCAATTTGTTGGACCGAAGTTGGAGATAGTCAACTCACTGGTCCTGAACTCATACACGATACCACTGAGAAAATTGTGGAAATCCAAAACCGACTCAAAGCCGCACGTGATCGTCAGAAAAGTTATGCTGACGTGAGACGCAAACCACTCGAGTTCCAAGTTGGGGATCGAGTACTCTTAAAAGTATCACCTTGGAAAGGCGTCATCCGTTTTGGCAAACGCGGGAAGTTAAATCCCAGGTACATCGGGCCTTTTGAGATCCTCGAACGGATTGGCCCCGTAGCTTACCGATTGCAGCTGCTATCCGAACTCAGCAGCGTACACCATACTTTTCACATTTCTAACTTGAAGAAATGTCTGTCTGATGAAACACTGATTATTCCACTCGATGAAATTCGAGTTGACGACAAACTTCATTTTGTTGAGGAACCCGCTGAAATTATGGACCGTGAGGTCAAACAACTAAAACAAAGTCGTATTCCCATTGTCAAGGTCAGATGGAATTCGCGGCGCGGTCCGGAATTCACCTGGGAACGGGAAGACCAAATGCGACTCAAATATCCTCAGCTATTCTCCGATTCTACATCAAACATGACCTTGAGTTAAATTTCGGGACGAAATTCTTCTAACAGGGGGAGAATGTAACACCCGCCAAATTAGGACTAGTACTTAGTGCCTAATCATATGTTAATACATGTAATTAGTTCTGTGTTAGGCTAATTAATGTATCGAATTATATATATTGTTGAATATATATACGAAAATGCGATTGATTAAATCGTACACAATTTAAATCGAATGTATTTCGATTCCATAAATACGGACGTTGGTGACACAATTTATATTTAAGTATAAAATATTATCTGGAAACATTACTGGGTCCAAACTACTGTTAAATGTTATTCCCAAAGTTGTCCGCTTCGTACAATTTAAACTTACCTAATTAACAACAAAATACGCAAATTATTTATGTCACATTTTAAAATTTTAAATTATTAGAAAATTTGTAAAACAATTTAATTAAAAACAAAATTCGTATTTTAAAAATGGATAATTAACGCGCGAAATATTTATTAAAACATTAAACGACGGAGTAAACGAACACCGCACGGAGCGCGAGTCGGAGACTGAAAAATGGGAGGATAACCTCCCACTTTCCCTTTCATTTCTTTCATTTCCTTTTATCTCTCTCTCTCTCTCTCTCTCTTACTTTCTTTTCTCTCTTTTCTACAAAACAACCAAACCACCACCATCCACCTAAATCACAAAATAACACAATCAAACAAACTCGGATCGTCAATATTTTTAGAGATTCACGACCACCTCGCAACGATCTACATTTCCATCTTTCCGGATTTCCATTTCGGCACTTTGTAAGTTTCCGACAAAATCCCGAAACCTCTCGATTCTTAGTATTTTCACTTGTTAGTTGTTTATATAACTTGTATATGTCCATTACAAAGCGTAGAACACGATTTTATAGCTTAAAAACGGGTTTGAATTGGGTTTTTGGCCGGAAAAATCTTGACAGTCGGACCTTCTGGGCTGATGTTCTTCAATGCGACACAAGCCTTGTGTCGCATGTTGTGTCGTATTTTACCTGTTATGTCGTATCTTGTGTCGTATGAAACCAGTTATGTCGTATCCTATGCGACACAATATTGTGTCGTACCTTATGTCGCAAATACTACGCGACACTATCACTATGTCGCTGTTGAATCAGCATCTCGAATCTATGCGACACAACCTTTGTGTCGTATAGATGTTGTGTCGCATATCTTATGCGACATAACCTTTGTGTCGCATAACCACCTTTGTGTCGCACGTTGTGTCGCATAAAACAGCAGGTTTTCAAACTAAAATTTCACTAAGTGTCGAACCTATATAACTTCAAACACTTATACGATACGACTTATAAAACACTTTGGAACACACTTGTAAGTGCAAAACACCAATAACATGATAATAATACTTAAAGTTTATTATTTCAAATCCATCACCAACGGGCCGTACGCGTTTTCAAACACTTAACAAATCAACCAAATTTTAGTAATTTGGACATATATATAGTTGTGTAACAACTACAAGGGTGATCTTTTGAGATACCCAATCATGTTTATAACCATCGCGTGTCGTGGACACCCTCAGGTTACAAGTCTTTGGACTTCATACTCGGCTATTCAACTCAAGTTTATTAAGTTAAACTCATAAGACTCAGGTGAGTCTCATGGCCCCTCTTTTTACTATTTTACTCAGGGGTGTGATATATTGCTCATTTTTAACATGTGAACGCAAGTACAAACATTCTCATATACTACATGAGTTTTTCACGACTAATCATTTAAAGTCCTCCGTCAGCATAGTTGTTAATACGTTGTAGCGTGAATATTAGTATATGGTACCATATAGGATTGACCCTCCTCGTTCGGGTTAGCAAGCACTAACCGGGTAAACGGATGTACTAATATTTGGGAAGACGAATGTTGATTAGGCATTCGTGGAGGCACCTCGCCCGGAATTCTCTATAGGGGACCCGGCCCTCGAGTTAAGCTCAACTATGTGCTCATGGCTGTATACTCGATTATTATTATTTCATTTGCTGGATGCAAATCATTATTAAATCTTGCGGTTCATACTATATTACTTGATTTCAAACTTGTGAGCTCACCAGCTTTAGCTGACCCATTTAGCATGTATCGCAGGTACCAAGCAGTAGGTTGCTTCTACTTTAGGACATTTAGCTCGAGTCAGCATATAGACGATTGAGATTTTCTTGCATTAGTATAATTTTGTACAAGTACTTATGTACTGAAATCTCCTTTTATTTAAACTCGAGCTATGTAAAGCTTTAAATGTTGTAAACATTTCAATATTAATATATTTTGTTAAAACGACGCATATAGAGTCGTTTACTATATATCTTTGTGCTTTGTTATTGAATAGTAACACCCAAATCGTGCTTCCGCAAATCACTAAATTTGGGGGTGTTACACCGTATGCCACCGACTACCTTCTTTTTGGACGTGTGCAAGCATTTCAAAGTGGGTTTTAGCCAACTGCACCCCTTTGCGGTGAAAAAATTTACAATATTTGAGATGTGGTTCCGGTCGTTGGGCCTGACCCCTTCGGTGAGGGTGTTCCAAGCTTGTTTCAAGCTGACGCTGAGTGGCAAGGGGTGGTATACCCTGGCGAAGAAGAACGACTTCGTGGGTAGCCAGGATTCGTCTCTCCATGGCTGGAGGGATACTTTCCTTTATATTGACCAGTCCGTGGTCCCCGATGATGCAGTGGAGACGCTTGTGTGGCAATACGAAAGGCCCAAGAGCGTAAGCCTGACGCCGAAGTTGTCAGCAACGGAGGCGGGGTTGTTGGCCGCTTGCAAGGATGCCAAGCTGGCAATGCGAGAGTACCATTCTTTTGTGCTGGTGCTCGGCTGTATGAGCTCGTTCTGGCATCACGAGGGGAAAGTGCCCGTGGTGAAGGAGGGCGGCCATGGTACGGGTTGGAGTGTTTTAACTTGTATTATTATCTGTAATACGTCTCCCCTTTTTTTTTTGTTTAGCTGACCCTTTGTGCCGTTGTTAATGCAGATATGGATCTGAACTCCATTTTGAAGGCGCCCAGCCTTTCCGGCCTCAAATACATTAGGAGGGCGATGGAGGATGTTCCTGACGGCGGCAAGCCTACTGGGGCGTCGGTGACTTTGGCCGAGCCTGTGATTACAACTGCTGTCCCTCTGTCGGCCTATTCTGAGGTGTAGGCATCCGGCGCTCAACCGCTTGCCAAGCGCAAGGGGACTGCAGCGGGCAAGAAGGCAGCCGGCGAAAAAGAAAATGCCCCGGGAGGTTGCTGAGTCCAACCTGGCGAATTTTGAGGACGCGCCGAGCACAGGTGGGCGTTATATTGTGCCTGAGGACGGTCCGTATTTCTCCATCGCTTGTGTAAACAGGTTATTGATTTGGTGCCAACTTTTTGTTGTTGTGTTGTGCAGCTGATGCGGACCCGCATGCTGCCGACGTGGCAGAGATTAGCAATGCGTTGCAGCTCCGTGACGAGGAAAACGAGGAGGATGACGACGGACTCGTCCGTCGTGGCCGGACCTCGGTGCCTGCCACTAACCCCGAAACGGCTTCGTCTGAAGGTGGGGCAGGTTCACGTGCCGAGGAGCCGGTGAACCTTGAAGACAGCCCCCAGCAGCCGTCCCCTGCTCAACCCCGATCACCGAATCCAACAAGGGAACCAATGCCTACGGCCTCGGATAGTATGAGGTAGCCATTGTCCTTCACAAACTTATAGTATTGGCGTGCATAATTCTTTAACTTGGCGTGTTAACCAGGTCTAAACGAATGGCTATTGTCAGGTCGATACTGCCGGAGCAGTTCGTCCCGGAGCAGTTTTTGAAGGTTCCCGCCTTCAACTCCTCTACCTCCAGCGCTGATGCCTTCATCCCGGCCTGGGATTTGAAGGTTGACAACTTGGCCGTGGATGCGCATTCGCTGCGAGAGTTTGCTCGCCATGGCGTTCCGCTGGCGGTCGCAGACAAGCTTGCCCGGCTACCTGCTGGCGACGCCAAGAAGGCGCGACTGCTCATGTCCTTCTGGAACTTCGCGCTCCAAAGCGACGAGCAGTCGCGTACCGAGGTGGCTGCGGAGCAGCATAAATTGAACGCCGCCGTGGTCAGGCGCCAGGAGGAGGAAATTGCCCTGCTGAAGGCTCGGGTGCAGGAGCTGGAGGTGATAGTTGGGCCAGCCAATGAAGCAAGAATGAAAGCCGAGGCTGACCTTCGAAGGGAGAGGACTCTATGGGCGGAGGCGGAGTCGGCCCTCGCACCGCTACAGGACCTGGTGCGGGAGGCGGAGACGGAAAAAGCAGCGCTTGATGAGGAGCATGAGCGGCTCAAGACCAGGTATTTTGACAACTGCTTTATGTCTGTTTAGCACGTTTCGTTTAGTTGCTAAGTGTTTGCTTTGTGCAGGTTCGATGACCTGACGACGGACCTGGACAGCTCGAGGAAAGAGGTGTCCGAGCTGGAGACTGCGTGTCAATTGCATATCAAAGACTTCAACGATGTCACGGCTCAGAAAAAGGAGCTAGCGGATGACTTGCAGCGTCTCCAGAAGGGCATTCCCGGCTTGGTGAAGCGGGCCCTTGCATCGGATAGCGTATCTGCTCCGTTCAAGGAGTTCTTGACCGCCAACCAGGAGGTGGAGGTTTTACAAACGATAAACCTCATCTCGGAGCATGTTCCGGACCTCCCGGCTCCACTTCCGGATGCAATTGCGTCCAAGGTCAACCCGGACTGCGTCGAGCGAGCGCGGCGGGCAAGTGAAGCTTTGCAGACACTCACCATTCCGTTCATAGAGAGGATAGGTAGTGAGGTGTTGTCTGTTGATGAGGTTTTGGTAATGCAGCCGTAGCGGTAGGTACATTTGTAAGGCTGGCATTCCCGCTGATGTAAATATTTAGTGAAATGAATTGCAACGTTGTTCTCGTAATCGCATGTGTTCGGATTTAGATATATTTTTGTGTACGTATATTTTGATATTCCTTGTCATGACTTAGTAGATTTCTAGACTACTTTATGAGTTGGTGTGTGGCGGCGGCTTACCGCGGCTCGACCAATGTGTTCCGGTCGCACCCCGGCGGTAAAGACTGGCACGGGGGGACCTCTGCCTTCAGGAAGCTAGAAGGCATTCCCTTATGGGGGCAGGCTCGCAACGCCTCCGGGCTTAGCTGACCGCGGCGGCCATGAGCCGGGGCGACGACGCCTGAAGGCGGCGTTTTTTTTTCTTTTTTTTTTGCAATGTTACGTGTTGACACAATGTGTAAAGGTAATGAACTTGCAAAACAGAAGAATAGTATGCAATCAAGAACTTTTTATTGATAAGGATAGATGCTACGAAGGCGGGGGATCAGTCCGGCCTGAGCTATTACAAAGTTTGATTACATATAACATTTGTTTAAGTTGGTCACGTGCCAAGTACGAGGCACGGACTTGCCATCTAGAGTGGACAGAACATAGGAGCCATTTGTGCTTGCCTCTGTTACCCGGTACGGGCCTTCCCAGCGCTGGCCCAGTTTGCCTGTGTTTTCGGATTTACTGGCCTCATTATTGCGCTAGACCAGATCTCCGATTTGAAAAGACAATGGGCGAACGCGCTTGTTGTAGTAGCGAGCCATTTTCTGCTTGTTGGTGGCTTGGCGTATGGCTGCCATTTCCCTACGCTCTTGCAGCATGTGGATGTTCAACTGTTGGGCTTTCAAGCTCCCGTCTTCAGTGAAATTGATGACCCTCTCACTGGGGACGCTAATTTCTGCCGGGATGACCGCCTCGCAGCCGTAGACAAGGCTGAAGGGGGTCTCGCCGGTGCTTTCCTTGGGGGTGGTGCGGTGAGCGCATAGCACGTTGGGGAGCTCATCCACCCAACCGGTGCGACGTTCACCGAGCCTGGCTTTGATACCAGCAACCAGGTCTCTGTTTGTGACTTCAACCTTTCCATTGGCCTGAGGGTGGTATACCGAAGTCAATGTCTGCTTCACATTAAGTCCTTCGCACCAGGCTTTGAACGGGTTCTGCGCAAACTGCTTTCCGTTGTCGGTGATGATTTCATGCGGGATGCCGAACCGGCACACGATGTTATCCCATACAAAATTGCGAACCTGCTTGCCACTGATTTGGCATAGCGTCTTGGCTTCGACCCACTTTGTGAAGTAGTCAATAGCAACAATCAAGAACGTTACGTTGCCGGGCCCAGGTGGGAAGGGTCCCACGATGTCAATGCGCCACTTGAAGAAAGGCCATGCTGACGAGATGGGGATTAGATCATGCCTCGGCGACCTAGCAATAGGCGCGTGAATTTGACAGGAGGTACAATGCTTGGTTACTTCGGCGGCGTCCCTGTACATGGACGTCCAGAAATAGCCCATGCGCATGATCTTCGCCACGACGGTCTTGTGGCCGGAGTGCAGGGCGCATGACCCTTCATGCACTTCACGAATGACATTCTCAGCTTGTTTCGGGCCCAGACACCTCAAGTTCGGCCCCAAGTATGACTTCTTCATGAGCTCGCCTTTTTCAATAAAGAACATTGGGGCCTTCATCCGAACTTTCCTTGCTTCGATTGGGTCCTGTGGAAGAACACTGGTCCGGATATAGGACATGATCGGTGTCATCCAGTTGTCTCCCACTTCTTCGACTTGTGCCACAGAGTTGGCCGGGTCAATTGATTTCTGCCCCAGGACCTCCACCAGAACTTTCTGGGTGAGGTGGGCAAAGGTGAGCGATGCCAGCTTGCTCAAGGCGTCAGCCTTCTTGTTCTTGTTTCTTGGGATCTGCTCAATTTCAAATGTTATGAACTGCTTCACCGCATCCTGTACAAGCGCCAGGTACTGCTTCATCGTTGAATCTTTTGCCTCGAAGGCGCCGTTGAACTGGTTGGCGACTAGTTGAGAATCAACGTACGCCCTGAGGTCTTTGATGTCCATTTCAGCTGCGACCCGGATACCGGACAACAGCGCCTCGTATCCGGCCTCGTTATTGGAGGCATGGAAACCGAAACGGAGAGCGTAAGTGTGCTCTTCCCCATCAGGGCTGATGAGTATGAGTCCGGCACCGGCACCTTCCGAGCTTAAGGCCCCGTCGGTAAACAATTCCCAAGTGGCTGGTTGTTCACGGGTAGGGGTAGTCGAGGTGCACCTAGCCTCTACCCCCCCCCCCCCCCCGGAAGCTCGTCAAGGAAGTTAGCCATTACTTGACCCTTGACCGCGCTCCGGGGACAGAATGTGATTTCGTGCTCGCCCAATTCAATTGCCCATTTGGCTAGCCGGCCCGAAATTTCCGGCTTCGAGAGCACTTGCATGATCGGCTGGTCTGTGAGGACCGTAACCGGATGACCCTGAAAATACCGGTGCAGGCGCCGTGCCGAATGTACCAATGCGAGTACAAGTTTTTCAATTGGTGAGTAATTCAGTTCTCCCGGCTGCAGAGCTCGGCTGACAAAGTATACCGGCATTTGTGTTTTGTCCCGCATGGCAATGAGCACGGAACTAACAGCACTCTGGGATGCTGCCAGGTACAGCGTGAGCGTTTCTCCCGGAATAGGGGCTGTCAGGGTTGGCAATTCTGTTAAGAATGTCTTCATGTCCTGGAACGCTTGCTCAGCCTCCGGCGTCCAGGAGAAATCCTTCTTATTTATGCAGCCTTTCAGCGTGTCAAAGAACGACAATGATCGTTCAGCAGCCTTGGAGAGGAAACGAGCCAAGGCTGCTAACTTTCCGTTGAGGCTTTGCACGTCCTTTTTGTTTTGTGGGGACACCATGTCGGCAATTGCCTGAATTTTCTTTGGATTCGCCTTAATACCCCTAGGGGTCACCATGTGCCCCAGGAATTTGCCCTCTTCCATGCCAAATGAACATTTTGCCGGATTGAGCTTCATATTAATTTTCCGCAGTGAGGCGAATGTTTCTAGAACATCCGTGAGTAACTGAGACTCAATGTTGCTTTTGATGACGATGTCGTCAACGTATGCCTCTAAATTGCGCCCAATTTGCGTTTTGAAGGCGCCGTCAACAACACGCTGATAGGTGGCTCCTGCATTTTTGAGACCGAATGGCATTTTCGTGTAGCAGAAAATGCCTTGGTCCGTGTGAAATGCGGTTTTTTCCTCGTCGTCCTCGGCCATCAATATCTGGTGGTACCCCTTGTAGGCATCTAAAAAACACTTGAACCTGAACTTGGACAATGATTCAACCTTCCAGTCAATCTCGGGAAGTGGGTAGTTGTCTTTTGGGCATGGCTTGTTGATATCTTTGAAGTCAATGCACATCCGCCATGAGCCATCGGATTTTTTGACAAGGACAGGGTTGGCAACCCATGTTTGATACTGGACTTCACGCATAATGCCGGCATGGACCAGCTTGTTGACTTCCTCACAAATGAACGGACTTCGGTCAGGGGCCATGCCACGCTTCTTCTGTCTGACCGGCGTGATGTTTGTATTAACGTTTAATCTGTGCTCGGCGATTGATCGCGGAATATCAGTCATTTCGGAGTCTTGCCAGGCAAAGACTTCCGTGTTACTTGCAAGAATTTCGCAGAGCTTTAACCTTGTAGCTGGGCTCAGAGCCAGACCGACTTTGACTTTCTGCTCCGGGAACCTGGGATTGACGGCTACCAGCTCGTCACTGGTCATGGTGAACGGTCCCGAAGTTGTTTTTGATACTTGGGCACATACTGGAATGGCGGTGCCCATCGTCTGCAAGGTGGCAACACCGGCAGGAGTCGGGAACTTCATCAGCCCATGTACTGTAGATGTGATGGCTCCAAACTTGTGGAGTGCGGTGCGGCCTAGGAGTACATTAAACCATGACGGAGCGCGCACGATGACAAATTCCAACTCGGTGGTCCGACAGCATGGGTATTCTCCCAGAGTAACATCCAGTGTGAGCCTGCCAAGCGGCCATTTAGTATCGTTGGCATAGCTGGACAACGGTGACAAAGGCTCTTGCAGCTTCTGTTGCAGGTGATACGGCAACTGCATGAAACAGTGTTCATACATGACTTCGACGGCACTACATGTATCGGTATACACCCTGGAGACTTGACAGTTGCTAATCCGAGCCGAGATGACCACGGGCTCTGGGAGAGCAGGGCTCCGCAGAGGTGGGAATGATATTGGGACCAACTGCCAGTCCTGCAATTCATCGGCTTTCCTCTTCAGGTGCCCTCGCGGAGCGTGAATCATATGAATGACGGTGTCTGGAGGATCACGGGGGTCGTCCTTCCGCTGTCACCCGTAAGTTTTCGTGCCGTCAGCCTTTTTGAACTTCTTTCCAGGCATCAAATGGTTAAGCTTGCCAGCCTGGATGGCTGCCTTGATCTCTTTCTTCAACTGTCTGCAGTCATCGGTATCGTGCCCGTACTCCTCATGAAAGTCACAATACTTTCCATTCTTAGGGACGTCACGGTGTTCCATTGGGGGCGGAGGGTTAAACGCACTCCGCGCCGTCGTCTCGGTGAGCAATATCTCTTTTGGTGACTTGGGGAGCGAGGTCAGCAAAGAGTTCTTGTCATACGGTTGTCGACGAGCCGTGTCGCGATGGTCACCGCGGCGAGTGTCATGCCGGGTGTCGCGACGGAAATCCCGTCTCTGATTGTCACGGCGTCCAGAGCCGGATCCGCCTTCATGATGACGTCCCTGAGGACGGTCAGGCTCGGCTCGGTGCTGGTCCCGGGCCGGCGCGTGTAGATCTTTGTCTTCTCCAGAACGTAGGTAATCCCGAGCCATGGCAACGGCATCGGAATATACTGTTGGTAACTTCCTCTTCAACCGATAGTACAGTGTAGGATATCTGTCCTTGACGATGCCGTAGATGAAACCGGCAATTTGTTGACTTGGGGGTAGCTCGTTAATCTTCTGACATTCCGTTGTGAAACGGGTGATGAAATCGCTAAGTTATTCACGGCTGCCTTGCTTGATCTCGAAGACGTCGAGATGGGTGAGCCTGTGTTGCTTCAGATTGTGGTACTGCTGCAAGAATTTGAATCTGAGATCGGCATAGCTAACAACGCTTCCCGCCGGCAACTTCTCAAACCAACCACGGGCGTTGCCCTGCAGCACCTGTGGAAACATGTGACAGGCCACTGCATCGTCCCAATGCTCTGTTTTGATAGCCCCTTCAAACCGTTGGAGGAAATCTTCCGGATCTGTGTCACCAGAGTATGTGCCGATTGTCAATGGTATGGTAAGCTTTGCTGGCCACGGATGGTTTGCAATTTTGGGGGCTAGCCTAGCAGTGGTGGTCGAAACCGGGACTGGTCGTTTCACCTTTTCACCTTGTAAGGTAGAGTAGAAATTTGCTATTAGGGCATCTGAAGCGGACTCATTAGAACAGTCCGGGATTGACCCCGGTGGAGCTGCGCTAAGGATCAAGTCAGCCAGCATCTTCCGGCTTGCAGCCCTATCCAGCCCGCCTTGGTGCGCTGGTGGCGGGGGTACATTTTGACGCGGTGGAGACGGCAGTGGAGGCTACTGCTCAGGAGCCACAACAAAGCCCATTTCTGCCAACATGCGTTGGGCTTTAGCATTGGAAATGGACTTAGGTGTTGTAGACATGTTTTGCGGTGTACGCTCCGGCGGTGGCCTGTTATCAGAATCAGAATCATTCTGATTGAAGACCAGCTGCCGTGGATCAATTCGGTTGGCCCCCGTCGTGTGAACGACGGTGGTCAGAGGGGATTGATCGGAGAAAGGTGGCGGTAGTGGGTGATTCTGACTAGCACCATCGCCACCATCACTGGGTGTAACGTTAACCATTGTACCAGAAAGTTTTCTGGCGTACGGATGGTCAAAAAGTGGTCGTTTCCGGTAAATCAACCGTGGATAGCGTCAATTTTTCAAGCGTAAAAACACTTAAGTACAACGATGGTGAAGATGTATGAGGAATTAAGCTTATCACACTCCGATTAACGTGCAAACCCAGAGTCGAGACTTAGTCAATCGAGGGTGGTGAAAGCTCAATTCTTGGAGAGCAATTCGTGAGGAAAAGCTCTGTGGATTTATGAGGTGTTAGTTTGAAATGGAAACATAACAGTGGTATTTATACCCAAACCCTAAGTTGATGTGGAGGGTTTGGTCGTGGGGGAGCATGACAGCTCCTGCGTGGATCGCTGACATGGAAGCTTGGTCGTGGGCGAAGATGACAACTACTGTACATGCGCCCACGTGGACCAATCTGGTGAGCCGACCAGGTTAATGGCCAGGCCATGCTAATAGTACCTGAATAAAACGGCCATAGGTTGTACTTTTGTCAGAGGATGTCGGATTTCCTTCTGCAAGGTGGCAACACCGGCAGGAGTCGAGAACTTCATCAGCCCATGTACTGTAGATGTGATGGCTCCAAACTTGTGGAATGCGGTGCAACCTAGGAGTACATTAAACCGTGACGGAGCGCGCATGATGACAAATTCCAACTCGGTGGTCCGACAGCATGGGTATTCGCCCAGAGTAACATCCAGTGTGAGCCTGCCAAGCGGCCATTTGGTATCGTTGGCATAGCTGGACAACGGTGACAAAGGCTCTTGCAGCTTCTGTTGCAGGTGATACGGCAACTGCATGAAACAGTGTTCATACATGACTTCGACGGCACTACCTGTATCGGTATACACCTTGGAGACTTGACAGTTGCTAATCCGAGCCGAGATGACCACGGGCTCTGGGAGAGCAGTGCTCCGCAGAGGTGGGAATGATATTGGGACCAACTGCCAGTCCTGCAATTCATTGGCTTTCCTCTTCAGGTGCCCTCGCGGAGCGTGAATCATATGAATGACGGTGTCTAGAGGATCACGGGGGTCATCCTTCTGCTACCACCCGTAAGTTTTCGTGCCGTCAGCCTTTTTGAACTTCTTTCCAGGCAGCAAATGGTTAAGCTTGCCAGCCTGGATGGCTGCCTTGATCTCTTTCTTCAACTGTCTGCAGTCATCGGTATCGTGCCCGTACTCCTCATGAAAGTCACAATACTTTCCATTCTTAGGGATGTCACGGTATTCCACTGGGGGCGGAGGGTTAAACGCACTCCGCACCGCCGTCTCGGTGAGCAATATCTCTTTTGGTGACTTGGCGAGCGAGGTCAGCAAAGAGTTCTTGTCATACAGTTATTGACGAACCGTGTCGCGATGGTCACCGCGGTGAGTGTCATGCCGGGTGTCGCGACGGAAATACCGTCTCTGATTGTCACGGCGTCCAGAGCCGGATCCGCCTTCATGATGACGTCCCTGAGGACGGTCAAGCTCGTCTCGGTGCTGGTCCCGGGCCGGCGCGTGTAGATCTTTGTCTTCTCCAGAACGTAGGTAATCCCGAGCCATGGCAACGGCATCGGAATATACTGTTGGTAACTTCCTCTTCAATAGATAGTACAGTGTAGGATATCTGTCCTTGACGATGCCGTAGATGAAACCGGCAATTTGTTGACTTGGGGGCAGCTCGTTAATATTCTGACATTCCGTTGTGAAACGGGTGATGAAATCGCTAAGTGATTCACGGCTGCCTTGCTTGATCTCGAAGACGACGAGATGGGTGAGCGTGTGTTGCTTCAGATTGTGGTACTGCTGCAAGAATTTGAATATGAGATCGGCATAGCTAACAACGCTTCCCGCTGGCAACTTCTAAAACCAACCATGGGCGTTGCCCTGCAGCACCTGTGGAAACATGTGACAGGCCACTGCATCCTCCCAATGCTCTGTTTTGATAGCCCCTTCAAACCGTTGGAGGAAAACTTCCGGATCCGTGTCATCAGAGTATGTGCCGATTGTCAATGGTATGGTAAGCTTTGCTGGCAACGGATGGTTTGCAATTTTGGCGGCTAGCCTAGCAGTGGTGGTCGAAACCGGGACTGGTCGTTTCACCTTTTCACCTTGTAAGGTAGAGTAGAAATTTGCTATTAGGGCATCTGAAGCGGACTCATTAGAACAGTCCGGGATTGAGCCCGGTGGAGCTGCGCTAAGGATCAAGTCAGCCAGCATCTTCCGGCTTGCAGCCCTATCCAGCCAGCCTTGGTGCGCTGGTGGCGGGGGTACATTTTGACGCGGTGGAGACGGCAGTGGAGGCTACTGCTCAGGAGCCACAACAAAGCCCATTTCTGCCAACATGCGTTGGGCTTCAGCATTGGAAATGGACTTAGGTGTTGTAGACGTGTTTTCCGGTGTACGCTCCGGCGATGGCCTGTTATCAGAATCAGAATCATTCTGATTGAAGACCAGCTGCCGTGGATCAATTCGGTTGGCCCCCGTCGTGTGAACGACGGTGGTCAGAGGGGATTGATCGGAGAAAGGTGGCGGTAGTGGGTGATTCTGACTAGCACCATCACCACCATCACTGGGTGTAACGTTAAATATTGTACCGGAAAGTTTTCCGGCGTACGGATGGTCAAAAAGTGGTCGTTTCCGGTAAATCAACCGTGGATAGCGTCAATTGTTCAAGCGTAAAAACACTTAAGTACAACGATGGTGAAGATGTATGAGGAATTAAGCTTATCACACTCCGATTAACGTGCAAACCCAGAGTCGAGACTTAGTCAATCGAGGGTGGTGAAAGCTCAATTCTTGGAGAGCAATTCGTGAGGAAAAGCTCTGTGGATTTATGAGGTGTTAGTTTGAAATGGAAAGATAACACTGGTGTTTATACCCAAACCCTAAGTTGACGTGGAGGGTTTGGTCGTGGGGGAGCACGACAGCTCCTGCGTGGATCGCTGACGTGGAAGCTCGGTCGTGGGCGAAGTTGACAACTACTGTACATGCGCCCACGTGGACTAATCTGGTGAGCCGACCAGGTTAATGGCCAGGCCATGCTAATAGTACCTGAATAAAACGGCCACAGGTTGTACTTTTGTCAGAGGATGTCGGATTTCCGTCTGCAAGGTGGCAACACCGGCAGGAGTCGGGAACTTCATCAGCCCATGTACTGTAGATGTGATGGCTCCAAACTTGTGGAGTGCGGTGCGACCTAGCAGTACATTAAACCGTGACGGAGCGCGCATGATGACAAATTCCAACTCGGTGGTCCGACAGCATGGGTATTCACCCAGAGTAACATCCAGTGTGAGCCTGCCAAGCGGCCATTTGGTATCGTTGGCATAGCTGGACAACGGTGACAAAGGCTCTTGCAGCTTCTGTTGCAGGTGATACGGCAACTGCATGAAACAGTGTTCATACATGACTTCGACGGCACTACCTGTACCGGTATACACCCTGGAGACTTGACAGTTGCTAATCCGAGCCGAGATGACCACGGGCTCTGGGAGAGCAGGGCTCCGCAGAGGTGGGAATGATATTGGGACCAACTGCCAGTCCTGCAATTCATCGGCTTTCCTCTTCAGGTGCGCTCGCGGAGCGTGAATCATATGAATGACGGTGTCTAGAGGATCACGGGGGTCATCCTTCCGCTGCCACCCGTAAGTTTTCGTGCCGTCAGCCTTTTTGAACTTCTTTCCAGGCAGCAAATGGTTAAGCTTGCCAGCCTGGATGGCTGCCTTGATCTCTTTCTTCAACTATCTGCAGTCATCGGTATCGTGCCCGTACTCCTCATGAAAGTCACAATACTTTCCATTCTTAGGGACGTCACGGTGTTCCATTGGGGGCGGAGGGTTAAACGCACTTCGCGCCGTCGTCTCGGTGAGCAATATCTCTTTTGGTGACTTGGTGAGCGAGGTCAGCAAAGAGTTCTTGTCATACGGTTATCGACGAGCCGTGTCGCGATGGTCACCGCGGCGAGTGTCATGCCGGGTGTCGCGACGGAAATCCCGTCTCTGATTGTCACGGCGTCCAGAGCCGGATCCGCCTTCATGATGACGTCCCTGAGGACGGTCAGGCTCGGCTCGGTGCTGGTCCCGGGCCGGCGCGTGTAGATCTTTGTCTTCTCCAGAACGTAGGTAATCCCGAGCCATGGCAACGGCATCGGAATATACTGTTGGTAACTTCCTCTTCAACCGATAGTACAGTATAGGATATCTGTCATTGACGATGCCGTAGATGAAACCGGCAATTTGTTGACTTGGGGGCAGCTCGTTAATATTCTGACATTCCGTTGTGAAACGGGTGATGAAATCGCTAAGTGATTCACGGCTGCCTTGCTTGATCTCGAAGACGTCGAGATGGGTGAGCGTGTGTTGCTTCAGATTGTGGTACTGCTGCAAGAATTTGAATCTGAGATCGGCATAGCTAACAACGCTTCCCGCCGGCAACTTCTCAAACCAACCACGGGCGTTGCCTTGCAGCACCTGTGGAAACATGTGACAGGCCACTGCATCCTCCCAATGCTCTGTTTTGATAGCCCTTTCAAACCGTTGGAGGAAATCTTCCGGATCCGTGTCATCAGAGTATGTGCCGATTGTCAATGGTATGGTAAGCTTTGCTGGCAACGGATGGTTTGCAATTTTGGCGGCTAGCCTAGCAGTGGTGGTCGAAACCGGGACTCGTCGTTTCACCTTTTCACCTTGTAAGGTAGAGTAGAAATTTGCTATTAGGGCATCTGAAGCGGACTCATTAGAACAGTCCGGGATTGACCCCGGTGGAGCTGCGCTAAGGATCAAGTCAGCCAGCATCTTCCGGCTTGCAGCCCTATCCAGCCCGCCTTGGTGCGCTGGTGACGGGGGTACATTTTGACGCGGTGGAGACGGCAGTGGAGGCTACTGCTCAGGAGCCACAACAAAGCCCATTTCTGCCAACATGCGTTGGGCTTCAGCATTGGAAATGGACTTAGGTGTTGTAGATGTGTTTTGCGGTGTACGCTCCGGCGATGGCCTGTTATCAGAATCATTCTGATTGAAGACCAGCTGCCGTGGATCAATTCGGTTGGCCCCCGTCGTGTGAACGACGGTGGTCAGAGGGGATTGATCGGAGAAAGGTGGCGGTAGTGGGTGATTCTGACTAGCACCATCACCACCATCACTGGGTGTAACGTTAACCATTGTACCGGAAAGTTTTCCGGCGTACGGATGGTCAAAAAGTGGTCGTTTTCTGGTAAATCAACCGTGGATAGCGCCAATTGTTCAAGCGTAAAAACACTTAAGTAGTAATTGTGGGTAAGGTTCTTTGTCGAATGCCTCAAATGGGGGGAAGGAGGACAGACCGAATTCACTACATTTTAAGATAAGATTATCACCAAATTTACTGAATTTTACCATCGGAACACTGTATTTTAATAACACTATATTTTACACCAATAAAATTTAATTGCACTGTATTTTTTTATTTATAAGTTTGTTCTATAATGCAGCGAATTCGGTCTCTCCATCGTTCCCCTCATTTGAAGTATCATCCTCTTATCCTTATTTTGATGTATAACTCAACAACTGATGCTCAAAATCATCTCATGTATTGTCTTACTTCTTTTTTTATTAATATTATCATTTTTCATTTTTTTCTAACCCAATATATATCATTTTCATTGTATTGAACTTTGATCCTAACGTTGCGATAAGGTGCAAAAACTTATTTTAATATCTCGATATATCACATTCTTCTTGTTCAAGCGTAAAAACACTTAAGTACAATGATGGTGAAGATGTATGAGGAATTAAGCTTATCACACTCCGATTAACGTGCAAACCCAGAGTCGAGACTTAGTCAATCGAGGGTGGTGAAAGCTCAATTCTTGGAGAGCAATTCATGAGGAAAAGCTCTGTGGATTTATGAGGTGTTAGTTTGAATTGGAAACATAACACTGGTATTTATACCCAAACCCTAAGCTGACGTGGAGGGTTTGGTCGTGGGGGAGCACGACAGCTCCTGCGTCGATCGCTGACGTGGAAGCTCGGTCTTGGGCGAAGATGACAACTACTGTACATGAGCCCACGTGGACCAATCTGGTGAGCCGACCAGGTTAATGGCCAGGCCATGCTAATAGTACCTGAATAAAACGGCCACAGGTTGTACTTTTGTTAGAGGATGTCGGCACGCCTTGTCATCTTGCTGCCGTACCGTTGCTGCGTTGGCAGAACGACGAGTGTTGAGGTTCGGCACGGAACTCATCCGGAGCCATGTTTGACCTAGGAACTAGTGCATGTGCCGAGAGCTAAAAGAGCTGGGAGCGGACATTACCCGGACCCAGGCGTGGCTCGGATCCGGCACCATAATGTTAGCGCAATATGTTGTCCGTCCCAAGGGTCGACAGGGCTGGCAACGGATGTGAGCCGGAGCCAGGCTCGGTGCAGATGCCGTGTGGTGGATGGCGTACATCATTACTTCTTTAGACTAGTTTAATTTCTCTAATTTGACTTTTTATAATTAAAAGTAATATCCTTGATGAATTACATATACGTATGTATTAAATTTTGTCCATCGAATATTGTCACAAATCTATTATAATTGACTCTAATCTCGACAGTGCAATTTCCTATGGAGCTGATTTTATTCTTAGGTAAATTATTTGAATCATTAATTTTCCATAAATTAGAGTTGTAATCCGAAATTAATCTTATCTTACTCTGTCTAATACGTAGTACAATATTAGTAATAAATATATAACAAATATACTATATGTTGATTGGTTTAAGAAGCTATAAAACAATATCACTAAATGAGCAAGAACGTATTATACTTGAAAATGCTAAAGTTGTTTGCCTTCTTTGAGGGTGGATGAATTGATCAACCGATTAAAATCTTCGAATTTTTTTTTAACTTGTTATTATAGTAACTAACCCCTAGAATTAATTTGTTTAGAAAACACCCATTTCAAATGAGACGATAAGTAGCTGTTTGATTAACTTTAGAATTCATAAACCTTTCTTCCGAACAAGAAGATTTGATTTGAAAGGTTAGTGTTCTCTTTTAAATGTTGGTAGACATTTTTAATTACTCGTACTACTATTAAAATTGAAATATTATATTTCATAGAACAAAAAAGACAAAATGTATGTATTCCCCTCTATTTATGAAAAGTAAAATCATATAACAAAAAATCACAATTATTACTCTGTATTCATGGAAAGTTTATGTTGAATCCTTCTTGGACTATAGTAAATTAGTAACCATACCTACTCTTACCTATAATTCAACATTCTTTATAATATTATTTTTGTTATAAATTGTATACCAATAATGGATGATCACATAATTCAACCCTCATGTCTAATCCTTGTCTAGCCAATTTACTTGCAATTGTCTTCATTTGGTAATTCAATAGTAGAAGTTGTAGTATAAATACAACCTCAATGTAAAGAAGTAAATTGCACCTTCTTAATACACTCTAAGTGTTTATACTTCTCCCCTCAAAGTTCTTTATCTTTATTCACTTCAAAAGTTCTTATATTATATTGCTAATAGAGCCTTAATTATAGTTAAATTACAACACGTTATCAGCACGAAAGTTCTCTAATTAAGGAAGATCAAAGCAATCCATCTTAATCAAGATAACTAGTCAATGTAAACATTCTCTTAATTATATGTTGTAGTACTAGAAAGATAACTATATTATAAACTAAATGAAAACATTTTCTTAATAATAAGTTATAGTATATGCTAGAAAGATAACTATTATTATAAACTAAATGAAAACATTTTCTAAATAATAAATTATCGTATGTACTAGAAAGATATATATATATATATATATATATATATATATATATATATATATACATCATAATTAGTAATAATTAGTAAAAGTAGGTTATATTTAATCATGGACATTTGGACTACTAACATTTTGGACTACTAACTTTTTATTATTATGCTAACTTTTATTTATGCATACTAACCTTATATTCTTGTGCTAACTTTAATTTTATGCAAGCTAACATTTTATTATTGTACTAACCTTTACTTATGCACTCTAACATTTATTTATGCAAGCTAACATTTTATTATCGTACTAACATTTACTTATGCACTCTAACCTTTATTTATGCAAGCTAATATTTTATTATTATACTAATCTTTACTTATACACTCTAACATTTATTTTATCTATTTTCTTATTTGTATACTAATTCTTAAATTCATCTTACCAACTTTTATTTACAAACATTTCATTATGTTTCAAAATCTTTATATAAATGAGTATAATGTTTCTACAAGTTTACTGTTTCACCGTTTAACTTTTTACTTTTAAAATAATTTACAACGGTAATGAGGTTGTTGCAAAACGTAAGCCGACAGAGTTATACCGGCTATCTTTATCACTATATATTGGATACAATCAATATTCAGTTTCTTTCAAAACATATACTCTTTCACAATCATCTCAGTTCAAAGTTTCTTTCAAGATGATTTATTCAGTTTTAGTTCTGATCTTTGTAATATTAGTACTACTCATTATCCCCCTTGTAATTCTCCCTCGAGGAGAACTATATTTTTTCTTAGGCTTGTTTATATTTGTGGTTTTTCCACTCCTCTGTATTGTTTTAACTATTGATAATATATTCTAATTTTGTTGTTGTTTACTCAAATTGTTGATAGCTACAATATGTCAAGTGTTGCAAAGACAGAGTTTGAATAACTCGATGCAAATGGAATGAATTATATGTCTTGGACTATAGATATGCAATCAAAGCTTGAATCAATGGGCATTTCAGATGCTATAAAAGAAAATAACATTTGTTCTAAACAAGAAAAGGCAAAGGCCCTTATTCTTCTTCGTAAGCATATTAATGATATGCTTAAGTATGAATATCTTCACACAAAAGATCCTAGTGTTTTGTGAAAAGATATCAAAATCGGATTTGATAATCAAAAAGGAGTTTCATTTCCATATGATATGGAAGAATTGAAATCGGTAAGATTTGAAGAGATTACGATGTATTATGAATAAAATGTAATTCTCCTTGTTGTTGAGCAGAATGATGAGCTCTATAAGGCATCCATTATAGAAAATAATAATAAGGAAATGAACCTAGTTGATGACCTTTAATTCACAAATGTTGACATGAATGCTGCAGATTACTGCAATGACATTGACATATGAATCAATGTGGCTATCAATAATCTATCATAACTATGTTCGTTTTCATAAATGCATTTTCCTTTTATTAGTTATGTTTTCCTAACTATGTTTTCTCTTTCATGACTAGCTTTTCATTTCATGTAATATATTCCTGAAATAAGATGTATCTTTTATTACATTCTTCTTATTACTTATATATATATACTCATTATAATATTTTCATATTTGAAGTTTGATATGAATTACAACGGGCTAGATCATAAAGCAAATGGTGGAGATCTATGCCTACCAGATAGTGGTACAACACACACTATTTTGAAATCTAAGAAATATTTCTCTGAATTGAAACCAACAAAGGCAATAATACATACAATATCAGGCCCTGTAGATTTGATAGAAGGAGTTGGAAAAGCCAGATTTACATTGCCAAATGGTACCAAGTTTTTAGTAGAGAATGCTTTATTCTCTCCAAAATCAACGAGAAATCTATCGAGTTTTAATGACATATATCTTAATGGATATGATCATCAATCTGTGACTACAGAAAATGGGAAATATTTACACATTACTGATAAGAATAATGTGTTAGAAAAATTCCCAATGCTTAATTCTGGCTTACATTATACACATATAAATGTAGCAGAATCTCATATGCTAGTTAAAGAAAAGCATAGTGATCCTAGTATTATCAGTTTATGGCATGACAGGTTAGGTCATCCAGGATCTACAATGATGAAGAGAATAATTGGAAGTACCCATGGACATCCATTTAAGGATCAAAAAGTCTCACATGATAAAATGAGTCCATGTACATCTTGTTCTCTAGGAAAACTGATTGTGAGACCTTCACCACTTAAAGTTGAAAATGAATCACCACAGTTTCTTGAAAGAATTCATGGTGATATATATGGACCTATTCATCCACCATCTGGACCATTCAGATACTTTATGGTATTGATAGATGCATCAAGCAAATGGTCTCATGTGTGTTTATTATCAACTCATAATATGGCATTTGCAAAGTTTCTTGCACAAATTATAAAATTACGAGCAAATTTTCCTGATCATGCAATTAAGAAAGTAAGACTTGATAATGCTAGTGAATTTACATCTCAAGCATTCAATGACTATTGCATGTCTGTAGGAATTGTTGTTGAACATCCAGTTGCTCATGTACACACACAAAATGGTTTAGCTGAATCATTGATTAAACGTCTCCAATTGATTGCTAGACCATTGATATTGAGAACAAAATTGACAGTGTCCATTTGGGGATATGCAATTTTACATGGTGCATCATTAGTTCGTATTAGACCAAGTGCATATCATAAGTATTCTCCTCTACAACTTGCCTTGGGCAATAACCAAATATATCTCATCTGAAAATATTTGGTTGTGCAGTATATGTTCCCATTGCACCACCATAATGTACAAAAATGGGTCCTCAAAGGAGATTGGGAAAATATGTTGGGTATGAAACATCCTCCATAATAAGGTATCTTGAACCTTCAACAGGTGATCTTTTTAAAGCACGTTTTGCTGATTGTCATTTTAATGAGAAAAATTTCCAAGCACTTGGAGGAGAAAAGAGAACTCAAGAAAAAGATGTTTCATGGTGTGAACCTTCATTGTTGTATCTTGATCCTCGCACTAAACAAAGTGATATTGAAGTTCAAAGGATCATGCACTTGCAAGAAATTGCTAATCAGATACCTGATGCATTTGCTGATACAAAGAGAGTGACTAAATCTTATATACCGGCTGCTAATGCTCCAGCTCGAGTAGAAATTCCAAATGAACAAACTAATGATAAAGTCACTCAAGAGTCTAAAGCACGTTTGAAACGTGGGAGACCAATTGGTTCAAAGGATAAAAATCCTAGAAAAAGAAAAGGATTGGAACATGCAATTGACCATATGAATGATGTGTTTGAAGAAACACAAATTATGGATACTTCCCAAAGAGAGGAAGTCAATGACATCAATAAAGAAATTTTTATCAATTATGGTCACACAAAAATATTGTGGAATCGAGTTGAAATGGAAAATGTTTATGAAGTATTTTCTTATGCTATTCCATGTGACATTATTGTTGGAAATGATGATCCTGAACCAACATCCGTCATGGATTGTCAAAATAGACAAGACTGGAATAAATGGAAAGAAGCAATACAAACGGAATTAGATTCGCTTAATAAAAGAAGTGTTTTTGGTCGTATTGTTCTCACTTCTAAAACCATAAAACCTGTAGGGTACAAATGGGTTTTCATAAGAAAACGAAATGAGAAAGATGAAATCACAAGATACAAAGCTAGACTTGTAGCTCAAGGTTTTTCTCAAAGATCTGGAATTGATTATGAAGAAACGTATTCTCCTGTTATGGATGCAATCACATTTAGATATTTGCTCAGTCTAGCAGTATCTGAAAATCTTGAAATGCGTCTTATGGATGTTGTTACAGCATATCTATATAGATCATTAGATAGCGATATCTATATGAAGATCCCAGATGGATTTACAATGAGTAAATCATTAAGTGCAAAACCCAAAGAAATGTATTCCATCAAACTACAAAGATCTTTATATGGGTTGAAACAATCGGGATGCATGTGGTATAAACGTTTAAGCGATTACTTGATGAGTAAAGGATATACAAATAATCTTATTTGTCCATGTGTCTTTATTAAGAGAACAACATCTGGATTTGTGATTATCGCTGTCTATGTTGATGATCTAAACATCATTGGAACGAATAAAGAAATTCATGAAGTCATTATGCATTTGAAAAAAGAATTTGAGATGAAGGATCTTGGAAAAACCAAATATTGTCTTGGTTTACAGATTGAGCACATGCCCAATGGAATACTTGTTCATCAGTCAAATTACACACATAAGGTATTAAAACGTTTTAATATGGACAATGCTAAACCCTTAAGCACTCCAATGATTGTTAGATCACTTAATGTAGACAATGATCCATTTCGTCCTCGTGAAAAAAATGAAGAGATCCTTGAACAAGAAGTACCATACCTTAGTGCTATTGGAGCACTTATGTATCTTACAAATTGTACTATACCTGACATTTCTTTTGCAGTTAACATGCTTGCAAGGTTTAGTTTAGAACCAACCAAAAGACATTGGAATGGGATCAAACACATATTTCGATACCTACGTGGAAGTACTGACTTGGGTCTATTTTATTCCAATAATTCAAAGCAAGGATTGGTTGGTTATGCAGATGCAGGTTATTTGTCTGATCCTCATAAAGCTAGATCTCAAACTAGATACGTATTCATGAATGGGGGAACTGCAATTTCATGGCGTTCTCAAAAGCAAACACTTGTTGCAACATCTTCAAATTATGCTGAAGTCATTGCATTGAATGAAGCTAGTAGAGAGTGTGTATGGTTAAGGTCAATGACACAACTCATTTTGTCCTCATGTGGACTAGATAAAGAAAAGATGCCGACAATGATTTATGAAGACAATGCAGCTTGCATTGCACAAATGAAGGAGGGTTATATCAAGAGTGACAGAACTAAACATATACCTCCAAGATTCTTTTCATATACTCAAGACCTTATCAAGAATAATCAGATTGAAATGCAATATGTTTAATCAAGCAATAACTCAACAGATCTTTTCACGAAGGCACTTCCAACTGCAATTTTCAGAAAACACGTTCATAGTATTGGCATGCGACATGTTCAAAACATGTAATGCATTATGTTGTCTACATGAGGGGGAGTCAACTATACACTGCACTCTTTTTCCCTTAGCTAAAGTTTTTTTTTCCACTGGGTTTTCTTTAGCAAGTTTTTTAATGAGGCAGTACTTCAAGGTTGAAATCTATATGTGTCATCCAAGGGGGAGTGTTATAAATTGTATACCAATAATGGATGATCACATAATTCAACCCTCATGTCTAATCCTTGTCTAGCCAACTTACTTGCAATTGTCTTCATTTGGTAATTCAATAGTAGAAGTTGTAGTATAAATACAACATCAATGTAAAGAAGTAGATTGCACCTTCTTAATACACTCTAAGTGTTTATACTTCTCCCTCAAAGTTCTTTATCTTTAATCATTTCAAAAGTTTTTATATTATATTGCTAATAGAGCCTTAATTATAGTTAAATTACAACAATTTTCAAATGTAAAAAATGATGATAAGAGCATGGCCTTGGATTTGATGACTCAACCTCCTATATAAAGCCTAACTTGTTGACCACTTAGCTAGCTCTTTTCATTTTCACTGTGAATATGTTATGAATAGTACTTAAAGCCTCTAGTTGTCTAGTATTGCTAACTCTATTAAACAACACTAGCATCAAGCCCGCACATAGCGGCGGATGGAGTTTTTTTTTAATATTGATGTTGAAAGAAATATTTTGAATTGTTCAGTTTCTTATACGTAGTATTTGATTTGCGAACCATAGTCGTTACTATATAGTGCTATAGTAGAGTAGTATATTGATTTTCAATTATTTGAAGTATCTATTTTTAGAAATTATTACTCTGTATTATTATTATTATTTATTATCATAAGATGTAATTTTAGTTTACTTAAATTAGTACAATTATTCGATTGAAATTTGCTATCAATAATAGTAAGTAAACATTCCCTTTTTAATAAGAACTGTAGTCGAAGTGAATGATTGAGTATATATGTAAGGGTAATATGCTCTTTTCCTTTAATTGAATTTAATTTTAAGTAAATGACTCAAATGCATTATAAGTAGTTATTATAGATGAACTTTTATCAAGTTCAAATTATAGTAAGAGCTTAAAAATTGAGTTTGACGTGTGTATTGACCCGAGCTTAAATGAATATGTAATGTAGAATTTGCCGATAGTAGTATTATTAGATTCTAATACTGTTAAAATATTTTGAGATATTTGACCAATGCTTACCGTTTGCTCGGTTCAACTCGACTCGATTGAATAGTAAATTTGAAAGGATTCACATGAAACCAAGTGATACGTAGGACTATATAGATAACTATGAAAGCGTGTGAACGGCTACTTTAATCAATTTAGCTTATATAAAATAAAGTACATACCCTAGCTTCATAAATCATATTCATAAAAATAGTGATTGAAAATTATGAGATGGGATCAAGAGAGTATGAGATTTTTGGAGAGAATGGGAGAACCAATGAGAATGCTCCATTCTCATTAAAGGAGGAAGGGTATTTCCGTCATTAGCAAATTACCCTGATAAAATTAAAAAAGAAAAGAAAATCATTAGAAACAGAAAATACGCCCAAAATTGTAGCAGCAGAGCGATTGAAGAAATTAGGGTTTTAACTTCAAAATACCTGCAATTAAACAATCGTAATAATTGATATCTGCTGCGAATTTCATGTAATTGATGATGCAAATTCATCTAATTGAAGATGCAATTCGGAACCGATTTATCGTACGTGATTTTCCTCAACTTTTTCTTTGAATAACACATGATGTTGCTGATTGATATTTGCTGTGAATTTCAAGTAATTTATGTTTTGAATTCCACAATTGAAGATGCGATCACAAATGGATTCATCGTATATGAGTTTGTTTCATTTAGTAAAGTCAACGGCGGTTGGTGGTGTCTCTACCGGTGGTTCAGGAGTGTTTGGGATATTTCCATTGAAGGCGAGCACAATTTTACCGTTTTTACAAGGATCGAAGTGGCTTCCGTGTAACGAGATTAATAGTAGTGAGGTGGATAAAGGTGGTACTAATTGAGTTACGGTATTTGTGGTTTCATGTGATTAATTTGAAAGTGTTATCTTGTACTTGCTATATATGTTATCTATAGATAGAATACTCACCATATTGTGGTAATCTGTTTTGTATTCTGATGCATATAGTTCACCTATTTTTGAGCTAGCTTTTATTAGTAATTAGTGGGAGTAGATCACATGAAAGTATACAACAACCACACCAAAAGATGGGTGGAATATAGATTAAATGTTACTAGCTTGATAGGGTAATCATAAAGGAAAAAAATGATTAGCTCAGAAACACGGACGTCTGTTTCACTCAAGATGTCAAGATTATTCCTTGCAAGATGTTGATTTTGTTGTCTTGTTATTGATTTAGGTTTCTTACATCTTTCGGAGGCCAGAAGTTTCAGATATTGTGATATTTAAGGCACCTCCCATTCTTCGGGTGAGACTTTATTTTTGAATTATTATCTTTAATATCAGAAGACTTGTGATAATCATTTATAGGTTTCAATTTTCACCTTTTTTGTTGCTGACTCATCATCCTCATCATGCAGCAAATTGGTTACACTTCTGGTGATGTATTTATAAAAAGAATTGTTGCAAAGGCCGGAGATTGTGTTGAGGTAAGACATCCCCCTCATTTAAAGAGATTTATAGCACTTGTCATAGGATGCGTAAATTAATTTCAATCCATAATTTTAGGTTCGCGGAGGTAAACTGTTGTTGACTGGTGTTGCCCAAGATGAGGAGTTCATTTTAGAGCCTTTAGATTATGAAATGAAACCTATGGTACCTTCTTTAGATCACGAATGGATTCATCATATGAATTTCAAGTAATTTATGTTTTTGCACCTGGACACTTATTTAAACAAGGTATCTGTTTAGTTTCAACCAAAGACACGTTTTACTGTTCAATCACGCGCTGCGTTAACTGAATGAAATCACGTAAACAGGTTATGCTTGGAAGTCAAGATGGTTCACTTCAACTTTGGAACATCAGCACAAAACAGAAACTTTACGAATTTAAAGGATGGAAATCATCGATATGTTGCTGCAAATGATATCAATGGAATTTAAACGATGTAGATATATGCCTAACGCTACCGGAAAAAAGCTTTTAATGTTCAAATACCTAAAAGGAGATCCATCTAGACAGTCACAAGTTGTTGCACATTTGATTACATCTAATGTATCACATGAGTTAAACTATTGTAACACGTGTTTTATCTCATTGTAACACATTGCACATTTGATTCCACATCTATATCATATTAAGTTAGGGTATGACATGTGGTAAGTCATTGTAACACATGTGTTAATTCATTGTAAACACATGTGTTAATTCATTGTAAACACATGTGTTATTATTACTAGTACATGTGTTATGTTATTGAATCACATGTGATATATAAAAACTATTCAATAAAATTGTTTTATACTAGTATATTATTGTGTTGCATTTGTAGACTTGTAGTAATTTGATTCTACTGAATTCTAACAAAAAAATAAATTATGATGTCGATCATGAAACTCTGTGAAATTGAATCACTATAAAACTCGTGTTGTATTATATGTGATAATAGTATTACATGAAGATCGGTTCTTAGTGAATGCATATGATTCAGTTAGTACCACATGTGTTACTAGTTTGTACCACATGTGCTACTCGTTGCTAACACATGTGTTAGTGGTTAGTACTACATGTGTTAGTGGTTCCTCACATTTTGAACCTTTCTTTAGTGAAAACATTCCAAAACATTGATTATTTACTAAAATACACTAAAGTGGTTCAAAAGTAGACGTTGTGATAAAAATCACTGAAAACACTCTAAAAATGCGCAAAACACAGCATTTTAATACAGGCAGATTCCTCCGACCTCATTTTCCTGTCAAGGCACACCTCCTAACTTCTACCATCTGTTGTACAGGTAAAATCGAGACGGAAAAATCTGGAATCAAGTGAAACGGCCAAAGGACGGAGAAACCACTACGCTTTCAGAGCCATTAAAAGTCATTCCGGCTACGCCTAAGCTCTACACATCCAATTTCTGTGAGATTGGCATCATTAGAAGCGTAATGGAATTACGAAACCACAGGCGAAAGAATCAAGTCAAACGGACGCATAACGAAGGAGATACGGACGTTTTAAGCAACGAACGAAATCAGACGGAGACCGTATACGGCCTCAGGCATCGTATACGGCCCATATAAGACCGTATACGGCCTAGACTACACCGTATACGGCCCCTGCAAGGCCGTATACGGCCCCCTACCCCATATCGTGCTCCGTTTGCTTGTACGTGCTGCTTCGTGAGTTGTACGTGCGATTTGGTGGTTTGCCTATAAATAGTGGACATCCCCAACACCTCATTCATACCACTTTTCTCATTTCATTTCTTCCTTACACTTTCTCTCTCACACACATCACTCTCTCTCTAGTTTCTCTCTCTAGAAGATTTTCTCTCTCTAGAATTGAGCTAGTTAGAGAGATAGTTAGGTAGAGGTAGCTTTTAGCTTTTGTACGGAGGCACTCCAAGACATTGTATTTGCGAAGATCTGTCTGTAATAAATTCGTATCAGGTTCTATTTATATATCTCTTACTTTCCAGTTTTAAACATGTGTTGCTTTGTTTATGCTTGTTTAGGATTGTATGCTAGATATATAATGTTAGGCTAGACATTTCTTTGTGTTTACTATGATGTAGTTATGTTAGAATAGTCAAAATGTTTATGCCATGCTGTTACTCTGCCCGTGTTACTTTAAACTGTGTATGAACTCGTAAACTGAATCTCGAATGTTTATCTATCCAACCTATGCTGTGGTTAGAAGCTTCCTGCTAGAACTTGGCCAATTACTAGTGGTACGTTCTCTACCTATTCTATACTTGATGATCAATGAACTTGGTATGGATGTTTTCTTTAGGTTGAAACAAATCATAAGAGACACGGAGCGTAGGATTAGAGATAGATTAGATTCATGTTTATCTGTTATATATCTTTGAGAGAACTTTCGGGATATCTATGATCTGATTATTGGTTATCTGTTATGCTTAGGTTTATGGTGTTCTGTTATGCGTCACCCTATTGCATGTTCTTGTTTGATTGTTGCCTTAGGAATGATGCATGCTAGAGTTATCCCCTTGGTTCATATCAGTAACTGTATAATTAGGTTTTCAAACACAGAATATTGGTTTACACAGTAGATTTACATGCATGGAATAGTTGTGATGGTTTATATCTGTAATGCTGAACAATTTAACTGATCGTTAGCCCGATTATCTCAACTTGGTCCGCGGGATTACCCCCGTTCGTGTTCTTGTTCAATCAACAATTCACGCTACGATACAGACGTCTCTGATGACTATGACTGGGGACCAGGATTCGAGGATAGTCGTCGGTTAAATTGGTCTGTACATTTGGGAGAACTTCCGGTGTATTTGACTTCTATAACTGCTATCCACGTGACATGTTATTTATCTGATTGCGGACAACTCTACGTTAGATATTTAATAGGATCGTAGTTGTAGCTCATTAGGATATAGGAAATCTGTGGGAGTAATGTGGAACCCTAATTAATGTAACGGAAAAACCGTAAAACGCCCTATTACTCGGTATAGTGATGGAAACACCCATTGGTGGAGTACAAACGTATGGAAGCCGCGGAACGGTCGTAGGTACAATACTTTGCATTAATTATGTTTCTATCCTCTCCGGATTAGTCATCACATCTAGTAGCCTTACCCTTGACTATTCATCAAATAACATTTAACGAAATCATAGTAAACACTTGCTTATCCTCTGTTGACCGAGTCTCCGTACAAACCTCTTTAGTTCTGTTTTCTTTATTTAATCAGTATTTAGTTATAAAAACCAAACCTATCCAAAAGCTTTTAAAAACCCTAGCTGAATCTCCAAAGATAATAAAACTTCCTAGACTCCTGTAACACCCCCAAATTTAATGATTTGCGGAAGCATACTTGGGTGTTACTAATCAATATACAAAGCACAAGATATACAGCTAACGACCTCTAAATGAGACGTTTTGTAAAATAATTACATTTCATAATTAAATCGTTTGAAAACATATAGTTTTCTTTACAAAAATATGTAAGCCTAGAGTCCGCGTATGTGGCGGGAGATTCTATTACATAACCATAGTTACAAAAGATAATGCCAAAGAATCTCCGTTAAATGCAGTTTGGAAATCATGCGACTCTAGCTAGTAATCCTGGAGTGATCCTACTCCGTAAGTGTACCTGAGAATACATGCTAAAAAGGGTCAACCAAACGGTTGGTGAATCTCTCAGGTTTATCAGTAAATAATCAGTTTGAACACAAGATTTCATCAGTAGTGCCCGTAGGCGTATATCAAGTATTTGCAAATCTCGCAAAAGTAAAGTAATCAAGTTATACCGTTGCCATGAGGCTCATAATCGAAGCTTAACCCGTAAATAATCAGTTGCTCCCGTGACATGCTCGAAATTGAGCAAGCATAAGTAACAAAATAATAGTCGCCCGTTTATACGTAACAGTTCGTGGTAGCGCTACTACCCCGGGCGGGGAGGGTCATTTCCCTAATGGATCCATTAACTACTGTTCGCGCTTAAGTACATAACTAACGATATATGATGGAGAGACTTCAGTAAATAGTAAGTAACTCATGCAATTCCGTTTGGTATAGTAAACAGTTTAGTACTTGTGTTCAAGAAAATCAGTAGCATGTATCTCCCCCAATAAGATAAAACAGTAAAAGTGGGGTCGTAAGACTCACCTGAGTCAAGCAGTGGTAAATAGCAAGTAGTAGTCAAGCAAGTAGGTTCTCCGAACCCGTGACCTTCTAGTGCCTAAACACGTAAGGTTAAGTAAGTAGATGTCTCGCAAGACCATCTAGGCTAGTTGTTCATACAACCCGTTGTGTTTAAATGTTGGTTTGTTCGCGTTCGTAACAAAGTATACGGCCCGTTGGTGATTTGTTATAATTAAAGTTTATCATTCAATACGCAAATTAAAGTAATTGTAATAGGAAAGTATGTTTTATTATGATTGTTAGGTCGTATCGTATAAGGATTTGAGGTTGTAAAAGTTCGACACTTAGTGAAAATGTGAGTTTTCAAGGTTCTGGTTTGTGCGACGTAGCATGCGACGTTGCAAGCGACGTAAGGTGCGACGTAGGCAGGTACGTCGCATGATGCGACCTTCGCAAATCAATGCGACGTAGGGGGCGACGTCGCTAATGCGACGTTGGTTCGGTTTGCGACGTTAAAGTCTACGTCGCTACGTGCGACGTCCGCAAGTTAATGCGACGTAATAGGCTGCGTCGCTAGTGCGACGTTGAGGTTTTTGTGCGACGTAGGTCGCGACGTCGCAGAGGCCCCTGGCCAGGTGCGACGTAGCGGTCTGTTGGCCGGAAAATGTGCCGAAAATGAGTTTTCCGGTTTCCGTTCGGTCCAAATCTTTTACCCAACCCTTATGTGAACATATTAAGCCTATTAAAACCGTAAACTAGTAAAAATGATCAAAAACGAGAGATGTCGGGATTTGTCGGAAACTTACAAAGTGTCGGATGAAAAATCCGAAAAGATAGCGTTGTAGATCGGGAAGTGGTGAACGTTTTTCTCCAAAGTGATGATGAGATCCAAGGTCGTTTAGTGGTAGTATTTGACGATTTTGTGGGATTTTTGGTGATGAAACTTTGAAAGAAAAAGAGAGGAGGATAGATAGAAAGAGAAAGTGAAATGAAAGAAAATGTGGGAGTTGGGGGTATTAACCTCCAACTTTCGGTCTCCGCTCTTCGTGCGGTGTTCGTTTGCTCCGTCGTTTAATCGTAAATAATTATTTTAAATATTAAATGTACGTTTTAAAAATACAAATTATTACGCGAGATTTTTTTTTTTTTTTTTTTTTAATATTTTACAATTTATATTTGAGTTATAAAATGTACGTTAATTTATTTAGTTGCGCGTTTTAACATTTTAAATTGTGTAACTTTCTGATTGTACAATACGAATGAATACGAAATATTATTAATAATATTTTTGACATAACAATGTTATTTAATAAAATTGGTCACCAACGTCCGTATTAAATTGAATCGAAATACATTCGATTTAAACTGCGTACGATTTAACCAAATCGCATTTTTGTATATATTCAACAATATATTTAATTCGATACATAAATTAGCCTAACACAGAACTAATTACATGTATTAACGAAGAATTAGGCACTAATTCTAGTCCTAATTTGCCGGTTGTTACATTCTCCCCTGTTAAAAGAATTTCGTCCCGAAATTTAAGTCGAAGTCGCGTTAGGGGCAGAATCGGTGAATAAGTGGGGATACTTGAGTCGTATTTGGTCTTCCCGTTCCCAAGTGAATTCCGGACCGCGCCGCGAATTCCACCTGACTTTGACGATTGGAATACGACTTTGTTTCAGTTGTTTGACCTCACGGTCCATAATTTCGACAGGTTCCTCAACGAAATGTAGTTTGTCATCTATGCGAATCTCGTCAAGGGGGATAATAAGTGTCTCGTCAGACAGACATCTCTTTAAGTTAGAAATGTGAAAGGTAGGGTGCACGCTGCTGAGTTTAGAGGGCAGCTGCAATCGGTATGCCACTGGACCTATCTTCTCGAGGATCTCAAAATGTCCAATGTACCTGGGGTTTAATTTTCCGCGTTTGCCGAATCGGATTACGCCTTTCCAAGGCGATAATTTTAAGAGTACTCGATCCCCAACTTGGAACTCGAGTGGTTTGCGTCTCACGTCAGCATAGCTCTTCTGACGATCACGCGCGGCTTTGAGTCGGTTTTGGATTTCAACGATTTTCTCTGTGGTTTCATGTATGAGTTCAGGACCAGTGAGTTGACTCTCTCCCACTTCAGTCCAACAGATCGGTGATCGGCACTTACGACCGTACAGTGCCTCAAAAGGTGCAGCTTTAATGCTGGTGTGATAGCTGTTGTTGTACGAGAACTCGCACAACGGTAGGTGTCTTTCCCAATTTGTGCCGGAATCCACCACGCAGGCTCGTAGCATGTCTTCCAGTGTCTGAATAGTTCGTTCGCTCTGGCCATCGGTCTGAGGATGGTACGCGGTACTCATATCGAGACGGGTACCCAGTGATTTTTGGAGTGATTGCCAGAAGCGAGATGTGAAACGGGCATCCCTGTCAGAGATAATCGAGAGAGGGACACCATGTTGGCAAACGATTTCTTTGATGTAAATTTGTGTAAGGCGTTCCATTTTGTCGGTTTCTCTGATTGCCAAGAAATGAGCCGATTTGGTGAGACGATGGACGATCACCCAAATGGTATCGCAACCGCTCGCCGATTTAGGTAGTTTGGTTATGAAATCCATGGTAATTTGCTCCCATTTCCATTGAGGAATTTCAGGTTGTTGGAGCAATCCAGAAGGTCTTTGGTGCTCGGCCTTGACCTTGGAACAAGTTAAACATTTGCTGACGTACAAAGAAATGTCAGCTTTCATATTCGGCCACCAGTAAAACTCCTTGATGCCGTGATACATTTTGTCGGATCCCGGGTGGATAGAATATTTGGACTTGTGAGCTTCATCCATCACCAAGTCCCGAAGGTTCCCGAAATTAGGCAACCAGATTCGGTTAGAGAAATACTTAACTCCGTTGGGTCTGATCTCGAATTGTCTGTCCATGCCTCGCAAGGCCTCGTTCTTGAAGTTATCGGGTTTCAGGGCTTCGAGTTGGGCAAGGTGTATTTGGGTGGTGAGGTCGTTATGAATGGTAATACTGAGTGCCCGGACTCGGAGTGGTTTCGTTCGTTCCTTACGACTGAGAGCATCAGCAACCACGTTTGCTTTGCCCGGATGATATTTGATCTCACAGTCGTAATCGGTGAGTAATTCAACCCATCTACGTTGCCTCATGTTAAGATCTTTCTGGTTGAAAATGTGTTGGAGGCTTTTGTGGTCGGTGAATACAGTGCTGCGGGTACCATAAAGATAATGTCTCCAGATTTTTAAAGCGAACACCACGGCCCCTAGCTCGAGGTCGTGAGTTGTGTAGTTTTTCTCATGAACTTTAAGTTGTCCGGAGGCGTAAGCAATGACCTTGTCTCGTTGCATCAGCACGCAACCGAGACCTTGGTGAGAAGCATCGCAGTATACCACGAAGTCATCGGTGCCTTCGGGTAGAGATAGAATGGGTGCACTGCAAAGCTTGGATTTCAAGAGTTGAAATGCCGACTCTTGTTTATCGGTCCAATCAAATTTCTTTTCCTTCTGAGTCAGCACTGTGAGGGGTTTGGCAATTTTTGAGAAGTTTTCGATGAAACGACGGTAGTAACCGGCCAATCCCAAGAATTGGCGTACCTCGGTTGGAGTGGTTGGTGCTTTCCAGTTCTTGATTGCCTCGATTTTTGACGGGTCTACATGAATTCCCCGACTGTCGATAACGTATCCAAGGAATTGAACGGTGTGTATCCAGAACTCACACTTAGAAAATTTGGCGTAGAGCTCCTCGTGTCTAAGTAGTTCTAGGATGGTTCTGAGGTGTTGTGCGTGTTCATGTTCGTTTCGCGAATAGATAAGGATGTCATCGATAAAAACAATGACAAACTTGTCGAGGTATGGTCTGCACACCCGATTCATAAGGTCCATGAATACAGCCGGTGCGTTGGTTAGGCCAAAGGGCATTACTTGAAATTCGTAGTGCCCGTAACGGGTTCTGAATGCGGTTTTTGGGATGTCAGCATCGCGAACACGCAACTGATGATAACCTGATCGAAGATCAATTTTTGAATAACAGCTTGATCCTTGGAGTTGATCGAACAGATCATCGATTCGAGGAAGTGGGTATCGGTTCTTGACGGTTAGTTTGTTCAACTCTCGGTAGTCAATACACATTCGAAATGAACCGTCTTTCTTTTTAACAAACAAGACCGGAGCTCCCCAAGGTGAAGAACTCGGTCTGATGAATCCTCTATCCAGGAGTTCCTGTAACTGCGTGGACAACTCCTGAAGTTCAGATGGAGCTAGGCGGTACGGTGCTCGGGCCACCGGTGCGGCACCCGACACGAGATCAATCGAGAACTCGACCTGTCTAGGTGGAGGTAAACCCGGTAGTTCTTCTGGAAAGACTTCGGGAAAGTCTCTAACGATTGGCACATCTTCAAGTAGCTTCTCCTCCGACTTTTTCTCCATGATGTGCGCGAGTATTGCTGGGTAACCCTTTCTCAGGAATTTTCGGGTTTTTAAACAGGAGATTAAGTTTAGTCCCGACCCACCGGTCTCCCCCTGTATGACCAAGGTACTACCGGCGGCGAGAGGAATTCGGACAATTTTATCATGGCACACAATTTCGGCCCGGTGCTTGGACAACCAGTCCATACCCACGATGACATCAAAACTTCCTAGTTCAACAGGCATTAAATCGATTGAGAAGGTTTCGTTTGCGAGGTTTAAAGTGCAATTAGGTATCACACTACTGGTTTCTATGAGTTTACCATTTGCGAGCTCTACAGTGTACTTAACATCTAAGGCCGAAGGGGTGATATTAAGTAGTGGGCAAAACTCATCAGATATGAAACTTTTATCAGCACCGGTATCAAATAATACTGAAGCAGTAAGATCGTTGAGAAGAAACGTACCCGTTACAACATTCGGGTCTTCCCTAGCTTCCCCAGCTTTGATGACAAATGCTCTGCTACGAGCAGGGTTGTTGTTCCGTTTGTTGCTGCTATTGTTGTTGTTGTTGTTGTTGTTGTTTTTCTGCTTAGGGCAATTATTCTGAAAATGCCCAGGACTTCCGCACCCATAACAAGTCTTCGGGGCACTGGTGTTTCGACAATCCTTGGCCAGATGCCCAAAGCGCTTGCAGTTTGTGCAAGGGCAGGAACCGTCGTGGTGACGATTGCATTTGGGACAGTAGGGCCTGCTTCCAACGTACCCTTTCCTTTCTGAAGTGCCAGATGAATAAGCCCTAAGGGGCTCAGGCTTTCGGTTGGTGATTTGGTTGGATGAGTTGGGGTTTCCTTCCCATTTTCGTTTGTTGTTTGCAGGTGGGGCTGAGGTTGTGTTACGGCGGACAGCGTTTGCCGTGAGTTCATGGGCCATACGGATGGCGTTCTGGATAGTACCTGGTTTGGATGAAGTCACCAGGTCCTGGAGTTTCTCGGGCAGTCCATCAACGTATTTCTCGATCCTCTTGTACTCAGGATCGACCATGGTTGGGCACAGAAGTGCCAGCTGGTGGAAACGGTTGGTGTAACCGGTGATATCATTACCTTGCATCTTATGGTTCCAGAATTCCAGCTCCAGTTGTTTCAGTTCATCCCTGGGGCAATACTCACCCCTTAACATCTCCTTCAACTCCTCCCACGGGAGTTTGTAAGCATTGGCAACGCCCACAGTTTGGGCATAGGTGTTCCACCACGTGAGTGCGGTGTCAGTAAAAGTACTAACAGAGAACTTAACTTTGTCCCCCTCCGCACAGTTGCAGATAAGAAATACCGATTCAACTTTCTCGATCCAGCGTTTTAGACCGATAGCTCCCTCGGTACCTGCAAAGTTTAGAGGTTTGCAGTTCTGGAAGTCCTTGTAAGAACAAGGTTTAGCAGCAGAGGTTTCAGCGGCATCGCTGTTTCTCGAGGAATTTGGTGGAGTATTCCGAGCTAAGGCTTCAGTAACAGCCTGGGTTATAAGGGAGGTAATCTGGGCATCGGTGTATGGTCGTGTCTTTGGCGGCATGGTTCTTCAATAAAAGAAATGAAGATGCATGAGATTTTGTATGAGCTGGTAATTGTCACAGATGTACATGTATAAAAGCAGTAATACATAACATCAACATGGAAAATGACAATTAATGTGAGTGGAGATAACAAAGGATATCTGATAGATAAAGTGAGTTCAAAAGTTACATCCTACAGAGATATTACAAAAGGTGTCGGGAATGGTTACATCCGACTAGTTTATAGAGTAGTGCTAGATAGTCCCTAGATTACGAGATAGATTACAAGACAAAAACTACACTAATCTTAATGTAGATTAATTTGTTTCATCAGCGCGACAAGGCAGTCCACGGTTTCTGCTAGTCGGTTGGTTTGCCTGGCGTTGTCTTCCACCAAGGCCAGTCGTTGTGCTATTGTTCGAGAGTGATCCGCAGTCTCCTGTGAATGCTGTTCACATGCTTCTAATCGGTTTCTTACAAGTTCATCTGTACCTAATTCGGCGGTCATGGAATCCTGAATTATGCTTACAGAGAGGTTGGTATCCTCTTGTTCTCGCTGTAGTTGTGATATGCGGTCAAGAGCTTGACGAAGCAGGTAAGTCATTCGGTGTTGTTCCAGTTCCAGGTTTTCGAGTCTTTGCTCCTGACGGCGGGATTGGGTAGCCAATACTGGCAACGTGAGATGTGCCGAGTTCTGAGAGTTATGTACAGGATAAGGGCTGGTTCGAGGTGACCTTGTGTTCCTCCTGGCTACTCGTGGGTTCCGTGACCCATGTGAATGAGAGTGTGTCGGATTAGGTGGTGTGTTTGCCATTCCTGTGGCAGAGTGTAAGTAAGACGAGGCTAATATGTATAAATATATAATATCCAGCCTAGTGTCTAGCACGTATCAAGAAATGGTCCGGTTCTCTCGTGGTTAGAGTCAACTAACGCATTCCTGTTCGACACAACCATTACCGCACATCATCTTTCCTTAATTGTACATAGTTGATCAGGCTATGTTAAATTAAAGTCGTATGATGTGATTCCTGAACCAATTATGCCTAGTAAGGGAATACTGCCTAATGGTCATAGTCTAGGTCCACTAAATGCAACCTAGTTCACTATAACCTTAGGCTCTGATACCAATCTGTAACACCCCCAAATTTAATGATTTGCGGAAGCATACTTGGGTGTTACTAATCAATATACAAAGCACAAGATATACAGCAAACGACCTCTAAATGAGACGTTTTGTAAAATAATTACATTTCATAATTAAATCGTTTGAAAACATATAGTTTTCTTTACAAAAATATGTAAGCCTAGAGTCCGCGTATGTGGCGGGAGATTCTATTACATAACCATAGTTACAAAAGATAATGCCAAAGAATCTCCGTTAAATGCAGTTTGGAAATCATGCGACTCTAGCTAGTAATCCTGGAGTGATCCTACTCCGAAAGTGTACCTGAGAATACATGCTAAAAAGGGTCAACCAAACGGTTGGTGAATCTCACAGGTTTATCAGTAAATAATCAGTTTGAACACAAGATTTCATCAGTAGTGCCCGTAGGCGTATATCAAGTATTTGCAAATCTCGCAAAAGTAAAGTAATCAAGTTATACCGTTGCCATGAGGCTCATAATCAAAGCTTAACCCGTAAATAATCAGTTGCTCCCGTGACATGCTCGAAATTGAGCAAGCATAAGTAACGAAATAATAGTCGCCCGTTTATACGTAACAGTTCGTGGTAGCGCTACTACCCCGGGCGGGGAGGGTCATTTCCCTAATGGATCCATTAACTACTGTTCGCGCTTAAGTACATAACTAACGATATATGATGGAGAGACTTCAGTAAATAGTAAGTAACTCATGCAATTCCGTTTGGTATAGTAAACAGTTTAGTACTTGTGTTCAAGAAAATCAGTAGCATGTATCTCCCCCAATAAGATAAAACAGTAAAAGTGGGGTCGTAAGACTCACCTGAGTCAAGCAGTGGTAAATAGCAAGTAGTAGTCAAGCAAGTAGGTTCTCCGAACCCGTGACCTTCTAGTGCCTAAACACGTAAGGTTAAGTAAGTAGATGTCTCGCAAGACCATCTAGGCTAGTTGTTCATACAACCCGTTGTGTTTAAATGTTGGTTTGTTCGCGTTCGTAACAAAGTATACGGCCCGTTGGTGATTTGTTATAATTAAAGTTTATCATTCAATACGCAAATTAAAGTAATTGTAATAGGAAAGTATGTTTTATTATGATTGTTAGGTCGTATCGTATAAGGATTTGAGGTTGTAAAAGTTCGACACTTAGTGAAAATGTAAGTTTTCAAGGTTCTGGTTTGTGCGACGTAGCATGCGACGTTGCAAGCGACGTAAGGTGCGACGTAGGCAGGTACGTCGCATGATGCGACCTTCGCAAATCAATGCGACGTAGGGGGCGACGTCGCTAATGCGACGTTGGTTCGGTTTGCGACGTTAAAGTCTACGTCGCTACGTGCGACGTCCGCAAGTTAATGCGACGTAATAGGCTGCGTCGCTAGTGCGACGTTGAGGTTTTTGTGCGACGTAGGTCGCGACGTCGCAGAGGCCCCTGGCCAGGTGCGACGTAGCGGTCTGTTGGCCGGAAAATGTGCCGAAAATGAGTTTTCCGGTTTCCGTTCGGTCCAAATCTTTTACCCAACCCTTATGTGAACATATTAAGCCTATTAAAACCGTAAACTAGTAAAAATGATCAAAAACGAGAGATGTCGGGATTTGTCGGAAACTTACAAAGTGTCGGATGAAAAATCCGAAAAGATAGCGTTGTAGATCGGGAAGTGGTGAACGTTTTTCTCCAAAGTGATGATGAGATCCAAGGTCGTTTAGTGGTAGTATTTGACGATTTTGTGGGATTTTTGGTGATGAAACTTTGAAAGAAAAAGAGAGGAGGAGAGATAGAAAGAGAAAGTGAAATGAAAGAAAAGGTGGGAGTTGGGGGTATTAACCTCCAACTTTCGGTCTCCGCTCTTCGTGCGGTGTTCGTTTGCTCCGTCGTTTAATCGTAAATAATTATTTTAAATATTAAATGTACGTTTTAAAAATACAAATTATTACGCGAGATTTTTTTTTTTTTTTTTTAATATTTTACAATTTATATTTGAGTTATAAAATGTACGTTAATTTATTTAGTTGCGCGTTTTAACATTTTAAATTGTGTAACTTTCTGATTGTACAATACGAATGAATACGAAATATTATTAATAATATTTTTGACATAACAATGTTATTTAATAAAATTGGTCACCAACGTCCGTATTAAATTGAATCGAAATACATTCGATTTAAACTGCTTACGATTTAACCAAATCGCATTTTTGTATATATTCAACAATATATTTAATTCGATACATAAATTAGCCTAACACAGAACTAATTACATGTATTAACGAAGAATTAGGCACTAATTCTAGTCCTAATTTGCCGGTTGTTACAACTCCCATGCTCGTTGTAGTTTGAAGAACGACACCTGAGTCATACATACCACTTGCTGCCCTTTCAGGTCTGTCAGTAGTATACAGCTTAGGATTCCCCTGCTCTAAAATTTAAAACTCACTGTTCGCCGCTTCTATTGCTGTTGGATCAACGACCGGAATCAAATCCGTCCGACCAATAGGGGTGACGACAAGTTTTTGGCGCCGCTGCCGGGGACTACAACGACCGATTTTAGGAATTTTGTTATCTTAGTTATTTAGCGATCCTTACGGAAGATAAATATCATCCGCAAGTTACAGTTTTTATCCCTAGGTTAGTTAATTTTTAATTTCCCGTCCTTAGTTAAACCTATCCTTTCAAAAACCCTATTTTCTTCTTAAAACAAGTTATGGCGAATCGTATCACTCTCGCCTCATCAACCCAACCACTGCTAGAGGGACGAGGAGGACCAATCGTATCACCAACCGATGAAACCATTGAAATCAAGCCACACTTCATTAAATTACTTAAATCTCAGTGTCAGTTTCATGGTCTTTCGGTTGAAAATCCAAACGCCCATCTTAACAAATTCATCAACCTTTCCGACTCTTTCGAACAAACCGGATCCAGTGTCAAAGTCACCCGACTTCACCTGTTTCCTTATTCTTTAGCTTTCCGAGCTCAGACATGGTTTTATGAACTCGAACCCAATTCGATTCATACATGGGAGGAGATGGCTACTAAGTTCTTGGCTAAGTTTTTCCCTCCGTCCCTACAAACCAAGCTCAAAAATGAAATCATTAACTTTCGTCAAGGAGCTACTGAATCATTAAGCTCAGCTTGGGAATGCTTTAAGAATCTGCTTGGAAGATGTCCGAATCATCAGTTGGCTGAAACGAATCTGGTCTGCACATTCTACAACAGTCTGAATCCTCATCACCAACAAACCCTCGATGCTGCTTCATCTGGAAATTTCATGCTACATACTTCAGAAGAAGCCTGTAAGTTGATTGAGACGATAACGATGCACCAACATGACTTGGAGTTTGATGAATCAACCTCGGAAGACAAAGACACTTCTGCTCAAGCATTCGACACTTTAAGAACTCAACTCGAATCCATCTCTAAAGTTGTTAAGGATATGCAAGACTCTTCCAAATCTAAGAAGCAACCTCAACGGCTCTTCTCACGCTCGAAGCCCAAGGAAGATGTTCTCGCCACATCAGAAGCCACTGATCAAATCATTCATTCAAAATCTTTCACTCAGCGGTTATCTAAACAACCTATCTCTCATCTGTTAGTTCCCTCTACACCCTCTACTTCCTCTCAATTGTCTTCTCGTCTAAACAATACGATTTTCAATAACTTCATGGTTGAGCAAAATAATAGAAACAAACAAATTGTTGATTTTCAAAACCAAATTGATTATGTGCTCAGAATTTCAAACGATTTAATTAAAAACATGGAGGATAATGTTAAAAGATTGTTTTTAAAAGTTGAGGAGAAGCAAAGAGAAGAAGCGATTAACAAAGCTATTCATCATTCATCTTATGATTATGATGATATCCTTGTTGTCACTAGAGGAGGAAAAGAGACTAAGAATGAGAAATCATCAGATATTTCTTCAGACGAGCCTTCTAGTTCTTCTCTACCCACTGATTCAGTACCTGTTGACACTCCTGTCACCTCTCCTGAACCAGAATCTTCCAAAGCCCCAGAAGTAGTTAAACCAACTCGTATACCTTTCCCTGGAAGGCTTAAGAAAGAGAAACAAGAAGCCCAGTTTGGAAAATATCTAGAGATGTTCAAAAGCCTACACTTAAATGTTCGACTATTAGATGCTTTAGTTGAAATGCCTAGTTGTGCCAAATTCTTTAAAGAACTTATATCCAACAAAGAAAAACTCAGACAAATAGTTAACTTGCCCTTAGACGCAGAATGCTCTTTAATTATGCAATAAGGACTGCCCCCAAAGCTAGGAGACACTGGCCGTTTCACTATTCCTTGTTACCTTCAGGATGTTCAAATAAGTAACGCCTTAGCTGACTTAGGAGCTAGTGTAAACCTTATGCCATACTCGCTTTATAGGAAACTAGGATTAAGCGAACTTTTACCAACCCGTATGACCATCCAATTAGCTGATAGATCAGTTAAACTCCCTCGAGGAATTGCTGAAGATATTATGGTACGTGTTGATAAATTCGTCTTTCCAGTTGATTTTGTTGTTATGGATATTGAGGAAGACACTCAGGTATAACTCATCCTTGGTAGACCTTTCTTAAATACTGCCAAGGCCGTCATTGACGTAAATGAAAAGTCTTTAAAACTTAGAGTGGGAACTAAGGAAGTCACCTTCAATGTCGATAAACTAATAAAACTTCCTATGGGAGAAGACTTTGGTCTTGTAGATTCTATGCAGGAAATAATTGAAGAACACTTGGAAGAAATCCTCGCAGTAAGCAGCATTAATCCCCTTCCAAACACTATCATCACAACAAGGAAAATCTGTGAAGAAGGTGCGGGTCTATGCTTAGCTATCTCGGATCCATCCATTGCATCAAAGGAAGTACTATTACCTTTAAAGAATTCCAACTTACAGCCCAACAGATTTATCACTGCTGTACCGCTTGGGCAAGGCACTCCGGTCACTCTCTTGAGAAGAAGCCATACTTCTGAAGTTCCTGATTCATCTCTCTCAAAAGAAGAAATTCTGAAGACTCTCAAGGAAATGGAGTCAATGCTTAAACCATCCGATCCGCAACTTTCTAAAAGTTGTGAAAACTTGAAACCAGAGATTACTTTTACCACATCTTCTTCAACACATTTTCAGAGATTTGCATTCACAAAGGACAACAAAGAAATAATCACTGAAGATAATGCACTCTCTCAATCCTCCCAAGTAAAATATGAGCTGAGAAAAGATGAGCTTTACAACAATACATAATGGGTTGAAATAGCATCAGCCGACATTCCAGAGGCACCTGCAGTTGAGTCAGATTATCAGACAACATACAATGAGCTTAAGAGAGACGAGATTGTCAGGATGAAGCCTTCCACTGAAGAACCACCCGAATTGGAGCTAAAGGAACTCCCCTCACACCTTGAATATGCTTTTCTCGAAGGAACTTCGCACTTACCAGTTATCATATCCAAAGATCTAAAGCCTGAAGAGAAAGCATTACTCATTAAGGTTCTAAAGTCACATAAGAAAGCGATTGCATGGAAAATCTCTGACATACAAGGGATCAGCCCAAATTACTGCACTCACAAGATCTTAATGGAAAATGACTTCAGGCCTTCCATTCAAAGGCAAAGGAGAGTTAACCCAAAGATTCAAGACGTGGTGAAAAAGGAGGTTATCAAACTCTTGGATGCTGGTCTAATTTACCCTATTTCAGATTCCCCATGGGTCAGTCCAGTTCAAGTTGTCCCAAAGAAAGGAGGCATGACGGTCATCGCTAACGAAGAAAACGAGTTGATTCCAACACGAACCGTCACCGGTTGGAGGGTATGTATCGACTATCGGAAACTAAATGAAGCTACATGCAAAGATCACTTCCCTCTACCATTCATTGATCAGATGCTTAAAAGATTGTCAGGAAACGAATTCTATTGCTTCCTCGACGGTTTCTCTGGCTATTTTCAGATACCTCTCGATCCAAAGGACCAAGAAAAGACAACGTTCACCTGTCCATACGGAACCTTTGCCTACCGACGTATGCCATTTGGCTTATGTAACGCACCGGCGACATTTCAAAGATGCATGGTAGCAATCTTCCATGACATGATTGAACAATGCATGGAAGTGTTCATGGATGATTTTTCGGTTTTCGGAGATTCGTTCACCACTTGTCTTTCTAACTTGAACAAGATGCTCACCCGATGTGAAGAATCTGTGACAACCGTCAATTTAGGACTATAGTTTAGTGCCTAATCAAGTGTAATACATGTAATTAGTTCTGTGTTAGGCTAATTAATGTATCAATTATTATATATATTGTTGAATATATATATCTACAATTATGCGATTTGTTTAAATCGTACGAGTTTCAAATCGAATGAATTTCGATACAATAAATACGGACGTTGGTGAAAAATTGATTTAAGTAATACAAGGATTTTAATAACGTTATTGTATTTAAAAATATTATGTCAATAATATTTAGTATCCAAGTTTTATCACATAATTGATATAAACGCGAATAAAATGTAATTGCGCAAACAAAACGATACAATTCATCTTTTATAATGTAATTATTAAATAGTTAGTAAAATACTTCAACAAAATTACTGAATAATTATTCGTATTTTAAAACGTATATTAAAACATAGAAAATAAATATTTAACGTTCAAACGACGGAGTAAACGAACACCACACGGAGCGGGAACACGGGGCGAAAGTGGGAGTTTAACCTCCCACTCCCACCCACTTTTCTCTCATTTCTCTTTTTCTCTATCTCTCTCCTCTCTAATTTCTCTCAAGTTTCATCACCACCAAACCATCCAAAATCAACAAATAAACACCTTAAACGACCTTGGATCTTCAAGCCCCTTTGGAAATAAACGACCACCTCGCGACGATCTACAATCCTATCTTTCCGGAATTTCATTTCGGCGATTTGTAAGTTTCCGACACAACTCCGAAAACTCTCGTTTTTAAGTTTAATAACTTGCTAGTTGTTTGTATAACCTTGTAATGTCCTAAAATGGGTTGGGTAAAAATATTATGCCGATCGATGGCCGGAAAATGCGTTTTCGAGGTTGAAACTCCGATCAGACCCCGTACGTCGCATTTGGCCTGGAGCAAATGCGCAAATGCGACCTACGTCGCACCATATCCCCAACGTCGCATATAGCGACACAGCCTATTACGTCGCATTGACTTGCGAATGTCGCACATAGCGACGCAGACCTTAACGTCGCAAACCGAACCTACGTCGCATAAGCGACGTAGCACCCTACGTCGCTATTGACTTAGCACTGTTGACTTTGGCGACGCAACCCTTTTCGTCGCAAAAACCTTACGTCGCAGCCTGCGTCGCAGGCTACGTCGCACAAAACAGAATCTTCAAACCTCAAAATTTTCGAAGTCAAAGTTACTGTAGAAAAGTCAAATTTTACTGTAGCAATTCACTGTAGCAATTCACTGTAGCAACAATATAATAACATTTTAGAACTATAGTTTCAACCGTCACCAACGGGCCGTACACATTTTCAAATACACAATTAAATCAACTAAGTCATAGTAACTTAGATAATTCAATCAAACAAGTCGTTGTAACTTGTACCAACTTATTCAAACAAGTCGTTGTAACTTGTATCAACTTATTCCAAACAAGTCGTAGTAACTTGTAACAAAACAATCAACCCAATCGGGGTAATTTGGACATCAAGTTAAGCAAACAATTTCAATGGTAGTCTTTCGAGATACCGGTGCAATTAATAACAATTCAAGTGTCGTGGACACATTCAGGTTTCAAGACTTTGGACACCAAATTACAGCTAATTACCTCAAGTTTATTAAATTAAACACATCAAGAATCAGGTGAGTTTCATAGCCCCATTTTCACTGCTTTACAACTAGGGGTGTGATATTACTACTCGATTTTGTTTTACAAGTAGAACGCAAGTGCCAAACTTCAAATACTACATGAGTTTCAAGCTAATCAATTTAAAGTCCTCCATAAGCATAGTCTCTAGTATTTTATAGCGTGAATGTTAGTATATGATATCATATGGGATTGACAATCCTCATCCGGGTTAGCACGCACTAACCGGTCAAACGGATGTATTAGCATTTGGGAAGACGAGTGTTGATTAGGCACTCGTAGGAGGCATTTCAAGTTAGGTTTCCTTAAGTGGGCCTGACAAATCAAGTTAAGCTCAGACTATGTGCTCATGGACAGTATAACTTTTATTTTGCTTAATTGCATTTTAAATTCAATATAAATCTTGCGGTTCTTACAACTATACATTGACATACAAACCTGTGAACTCACCAGCGTTTTCGCTGACCCACTTTAGTATTTATCACAGGTACCCAGCAGTAGGTTGGCTGCACAAGCAGGAAATATTAGCTCGAGTCAGCATTCATACAACTAGAGATTTGATTGCATTATTATATTTATAAAAGTAATTATTCTATGTAATCTCTCAAATTTCAGGAATCGAGCTAATGTAACTATATTTTGATGTAAACATTTACTTTATCTATACAAGTTTAAAACGACGCATATAGTGGTCGTTCATTATATCTTATGTGCTTTGTATATTGATTAGTGACACCCAAATCAAGCTTCCGCAAATCATCAAATTTGGCGGTGTCACAGATTGGTATCAGAGCCTAAGGTTATAGTGAACTAGGTTGCATTTAGTGGACCTAGACTATGACCGTTAGGCAGTATTCCCTATTAGGTATAACCAGTTCAGAGATTACAGCATACGAATTTAATTTAACATAGCCTGATCAACTATGTACAATTAAATAAAGATGATGTAAGATCTGAAGGAAGTTATGGCTGAACAGGATACATTAGTTGACTCTGACCTCGAGAGAAACGGGACTCAAAATACGTCTGTGCTAGACACTCAATAGGTTATTATGTGATATATATATATATATTTACATAAGTAGACCTCATTACAACTTTAGGCTATATTATATTATATGAATATAGGCCTCTTTCTCTCCAACGCTTTGTCTCGAAATGACAAACACACCACTAGTTCATCATACTCGGACTAGTATCTTATTTCATTTCCTTGTTCTTTCTTACTCAGCATCATGCCTCCTCGTCGTCAAATTACCCTTAGCGAAGCTGAGATCGCGGGAATCATTGCCCGCAGTGTGACCGAAGCCTTGGCTACCCGAACACCACCCGGTAGCGAGGACACAGCAACCAATACTCCACCACCCAAACCCTGCTCCTATAAGGACTTTCTTAGCTGTAAACCGCTATACTTCAAGGGCACGGAAGGTGCCATTGGCTTGATCCGTTGGATTGAGCGTATGGAATCTGTTTTCAGTCTCTGCGACTGCACTGAGAACAACAAGGTCAAATTCGCTGCTTACACCTTTCAGGAAGGTGCACTCACGTGGTGGAAAACCCACGCAAACTCTGTAGGCCTTGAGGTTGCAAATCGACTTCCTTGGGCCGAACTGAAGAAGAAGCTGACAGAAAAGTACTGTCCTGAAGAGGAATTACACAGGCTGGAGGAAGAATTCTGGCACTTGGCGGTGCAGGGAAATGATGTTGCTGAATATACCACCAAGTTTCAGCAGTTTGCCCTATTATGCCCGGGTTTGGTCGAACCAGAAAGTAAGGGCATTAAGAAATACATTCGTGGACTTCCCGAGAACATTCAGGGAAACGTCGCCTCATCCAAACCAACTACTACTGAGAGTGCCATTCGATTGGCCCACGAACTCATGGCTCTAGTTGTCAGCCGTGAGACCTCCAACACCTCATCCTCCAACAACAACAAACGCAAATCCACCGAACACCACCACAACTCAAACAAGAAAAACCACGCCATCCAAGTCTACAACACCAACTCTGAATCCAACCGCAGCTACACCGGGGACAGACCTTATTGTCCCAAGTGTAACTATCACCACTTTGGTCAGTGCGGTACTCCTTGCAACAACTGCAGGAGGTACGGGCATTCGACTAAGGATTGCCGAGCCCCCAAATCCAACAACAGCCCCTCTGACAAAAATACCCGACAACCTAAGTCCTGTTATGAATCTGGAAACCCAGGACACTTCAGGGATTCTTGCCCAAAATTGAAGAATAAGGGCAACAACAACAACAACCACCGCAGCAACACCAACACCAAAAGTAGCGCCTTCGTAATCAACTCAGGGGACGCCCGTCAGGACCCGAATGTGGTCACGGGTATGTTCCTCCTCAACAATTTAACTGCTTCCATACTGTTTGATACTGGTACCGATAGGAGTTTTATTTCCGATGAATTTTGCCCTCTACTTGACATTACACCTGTTGCTTTAGACGTTAAGTACACCGTAGAGCTAGCAAATGGCAAATTGATAGAAACCAATAGTGTGATACCTAATTGCACCTTAAATCTAGCCGACGAAACCTTCTCCATAGATCTTATGCCTGTTGAGATAGGAAGTTTCGATGTCATCGTAGGCATGGACTGGTTATCCAAACATCGTGCCGAAATCATCTGCTATGACAAAATTGTTCGCATACCTCTCACTGTCGGTAGAACCCTAGTCATACAGGGGGAGACCGGAGGGACGAGGCTTAACATCATATCTTGTCTTAAAACCCGGAAATTTCTGAGAAAGGGTTATCCATCAATCCTCGCGCACATCATGGAGAAAAAGTCAGAGGAGAAGCGACTTGAGGATGTTCCAATCGTCCGAGACTTTCCAGAAGTCTTTCCTGAAGAACTACCTGGTCTACCACCACCAAGACAGGTTGAGTTCTCAATCGACCTTGTACCAGGTGCTGCGCCTGTGGCTCGAGCACCATACCGTTTAGCTCCATCCGAACTTCAGGAGCTGTCCACCCAGTTACAGGAACTCCTGGAACGAGGATTCATCAGGCCGAGTTCTTCACCTTGGGGAGCTTTTGGTCCTATTTGTCAAGAAGAAAGACGGTTCTTTTCGAATGTGTATCGACTATCGAGAGTTGAACAAGTTAACTGTCAAGAACCGGTATCCACTTCCTCGAATCGATGATTTGTTCGACCAACTTCAAGGGTCGAGTTGTTATTCAAAGATTGATCTCCGATCCGGTTATCACCAATTGCGTGTTCGCGATGCCGATATTCCAAAAACCGCTTTCAGAACCCGTTACGGGCATTACGAATTCCAAGTGATGCCATTTGGCCTAACCAATGCACCGGCTGTATTCATGGACCTTATGAATCGGGTGTGTAAACCTTACCTTGATAAGTTTGTCATTGTCTTCATCGATGACATCCTCATATATTCACGAAGCAAAGAAGAGCATGCGCAACACCTCAGAACCATCCTTGAACTACTTAAACACGAGGAGCTCTATGCCAAGTTCTCTAAGTGTGAGTTCTGGATCAAAACCGTTCAATTCCTTGGTCACGTGATTGACAGTCAAGGGATTCACGTCGACCCGTCAAAAATCGAGGCTATCAAAGACTGGCAATCGCCAACCACTCCGACCGAAGTACGGCAGTTTCTAGGACTGGCCGGATACTATCGACGATTCATTGAAAATTTCTCCAAGATAGCCATACCACTTACGACTCTGACCCAGAAAGACAAAAAGTTTGACTGGACTGATAAACAAGAATCGGCATTCCAACTCTTAAAACAAAAGCTTTGCTGTGCTCCTATCCTCTCATTACCCGAAGGCACCGATGACTTCGTGGTATACTGCGATGCTTCACATCAAGGTCTCGGTTGTGTGCTTATGCAACGAGACAAAGTCATAGCTTATGCTTCCCGACAGCTCAAGATTCATGAAAAGAATTACACCACCCACGACCTCGAGCTAGGAGCTGTCGTTTTTGCCCTCAAAATCTGGAGACATTACCTTTACAGTACCAGATGTACAATCTTTACCGACCATAAAAGCCTTCAACACATATTCGATCAGAAGGATCTCAACATGAGGCAACGTCGATGGGTCGAGTTGCTTACCGATTACGACTGCGAACTCAAATATCATCCAGGCAAAGCAAATGTTGTTGCTGACGCCCTCAGTCGAAAAGAGCGAGTGAAACCACTTCGGGTTCGAGCCCTCAGTATGACCATTCACAACAATTTAAACATTCAAATCCTCACTGCTCAACTCGAAGCCTTAAAACCCGAAAATGTCAAAGATGAAGCCTTGCGGGGCATGGATAAACAATTCAAAATCAGACCTAACGGGATTAGGTATTTCTCAAACCGAACCTGGTTGCCTAAATTTGGGAACCTACGAGACTTGGTGATGGATGAAGCTCACAAGTCCAAATATTCTATCCATCCGGGATCCGATAAAATGTACCACGGTATCAAGGACTTCTACTGGTGGCCGAACATGAAAGCTGAAATCGCCACCTATGTCAGCAAGTGCCTTACTTGCTCCAAAGTCAAAATCGAATATCAAAAACCTTCTGGTTTACTTCAACAACCCAGTCTTCCTGAATGGAAATGGGAACAAATTGCCATGGACTTCATAACCAAACTACCCAAATCCTCGAACGGTTGCGATTCCATTTGGGTGATCGTGGATCGTCTCACAAAGTCTGCTCACTTCCTGGCAATCAAGGAATCCGACAAAATGGAACGCCTCACCAGAATTTATTTGAAGGAAATCGTAACCAAACACGGTGTTCCAATCTCAATTATCTCCGATAGGGATAGTCGTTTCACTTCACAATTTTGGCAATCACTTCAAAAATCCCTGGGTACTCGACTTGATATGAGTACCGCATACCATCCTCAAACAGACGGTCAAAGTGAACGAACCATTCAAACACTTGAAGATATGCTACGGGCCTGCGTAGTAGACTTCGGTGTAAACTGGGAAAAACATATACCATTGTGCGAGTTCTCCTACAACAACAGTTATCATACCAGCATCAAAGCGGCACCCTTCGAGGCACTGTACGGTCGTAAGTGCCGATCACCTATCTGTTGGACCGAAGTTGGGGATAGCCAACTCACAGGTCCAGAAATCATTCACGAAACGACCGAGAGAATCGTTGAAATCCAAAACAAGCTTAAGGCCGCGCGTGATCGTCAGAAAAGTTATGCTGACGTGAGACGCAAACCACTCGAGTTCCAGGTTGGGGATCGAGTTCTACTCAAGGTATCGCCATGGAAGGGCGTAATCCGATTTGGCAAACGAGGGAAGTTGAATCCCAGATACATAGGACCATTCGAGATCCTCGAAAGGATTGGTCCAGTGGCTTATCGATTGCAGCTGCCATCTGAACTCAGCAGCGTGCATCCCACATTTCATGTTTCAAATCTGAAGAAGTGTCTGTCTGATGAGACACTTATCATTCCACTCGATGAAATTCGAGTTGACGAGAAACTTCACTTTGTTGAGGAACCCGCCGAGATCATGGACCGTGAGGTCAAACAACTTAAACAAATTCGTATTCCTATCGTCAAGGTTAGGTGGAATTCGCGGCGCGGTCCGGAATTTACCTGGGAACGGGAAGACCAAATACGACTCAAGTATCCTCAACTCTTCACCGATTCAACGTCAAAAACGACTTCAACTTAAATTTCGGGACGAAATTCTCCTAACAGGGGGAGAATGTGACAACCGTCAATTTAGGACTATAGTTTAGTGCCTAATCAAGTGTAATACATGTAATTAGTTCTGTGTTAGGCTAATTAATGTATCAATTATTATATATATTGTTGAATATATATATCTACAATTATGCGATTTGTTTAAATCGTACGAGTTTCAAATCGAATGAATTTCGATACAATAAATACGAACGTTGGTGAAAAATTGATTTAAGTAATACAAGGATTTTAATAATGTTATTGTATTTAAAAATATTATGTCAATAATATTTAGTATCCAAGTTTTATCACATAATTGATATAAACGCGAATAAAATGTAATTGCGCAAACAAAACGATACAATTCATCTTTTATAATGTAATTATTAAATAGTTAGTAAAATACTTCAACAAAAATACTGAATAATTATTCGTATTTTAAAACGTATATTAAAACATAGAAAATAAATATTTAACGTTCAAACGACGGAGTAAACGAACACCACACGGAGCGGGAACACGGGGCGAAAGTGGGAGTTTAACCTCCCACTCCCACCCACTTTTCTCTCATTTTTCTTTTTCTCTATCTCTCTCCTCTCTAATTTCTCTCAAGTTTCATCACCACCAAACCATCCAAAATCAACAAATAAACACCTTAAACGACCTTGGATCTTCAAGCCCCTTTGGAAATAAACGACCACCTCGCGACGATCTACAATCCTATCTTTCCGGAATTTCATTTCGGCGATTTGTAAGTTTCCGACACAACTCCGAAAACTCTCGTTTTTAAGTTTTATAACTTGCTAGTTGTTTGTATAACCTTGTAATGTCCTAAAATGGGTTGGGTAAAAATATTATGCCGATCGATGGCCGGAAAATGCGTTTTCGAGGTTGAAACTCCGATCAGACCCCGTACGTCGCATTTGGCCTGGAGCAAATGCGACGCGGCGACCTACGTCGCACCATATCCCCAACGTCGCATATAGCGACGCAGCCTATTACGTCGCATTGACTTGCGAATGTCGCACATAGCGACGCAGACCTTAATGTCGCAAACCGAACCTACGTCGCATAAGCGACGTAGCACCCTACGTCGCTATTGACTTAGCACTGTTGACTTTGGCGACGCAACCCTTTTCGTCGCAAAAACCTTACGTCGCAGCCTGCGTCGCAGGCTACGTCGCACAAAACAGAATCTTCAAACCTCAAAATTTTCGAAGTCAAAGTTACTGTAGAAAAGTCAAATTTTACTGTAGCAATTCACTGTAGCAATTCACTGTAGCAACAATATAATAACATTTTAGAACTATAGTTTCAACCGTCACCAACGGGCCGTACACATTTTCAAATACACAATTAAATCAACTAAGTCATAGTAACTTAGATAATTCAATCAAACAAGTCGTTGTAACTTGTACCAACTTATTCAAACAAGTCGTTGTAACTTGTATCAACTTATTCCAAACAAGTCGTAGTAACTTGTAACAAAACAATCAACCCAATCGGGGTAATTTGGACATCAAGTTAAGCAAACAATTTCAATGGTAGTCTTTCGAGATACCGGTGCAATTAATAACAATTCAAGTGTCGTGGACACATTCAGGTTTCAAGACTTTGGACACCAAATTACAGCTAATTACCTCAAGTTTATTAAATTAAACACATCAAGAATCAGGTGAGTTTCATAGCCCCATTTTCACTGCTTTACAACTAGGGGTGTGATATTACTACTCGATTTTGTTTTACAAGTAGAACGCAAGTGCCAAACTTCAAATACTACATGAGTTTCAAGCTAATCAATTTAAAGTCCTCCATAAGCATAGTCTCTAGTATTTTATAGCGTGAATGTTAGTATATGATATCATATGGGATTGACAATCCTCATCCGGGTTAGCACGCACTAACCGGTCAAACGGATGTATTAGCATTTGGGAAGACGAGTGTTGATTAGGCACTCGTAGGAGGCATTTCAAGTTAGGTTTCCTTAAGTGGGCCTGACAAATCAAGTTAAGCTCAGACTATGTGCTCATGGACAGTATAACTTTTATTTTGCTTAATTGCATTTTAAATTCAATATAAATCTTGCGGTTCTTACAACTATACATTGACATACAAACCTGTGAACTCACCAGCGTTTTCGCTGACCCACTTTAGTATTTATCACAGGTACCCAGCAGTAGGTTGGCTGCACAAGCAGGAAATATTAGCTCGAGTCAGCATTCATACAACTAGAGATTTGATTGCATATTTTGTAAAAGTAATTATGCTATGTAATCTCTCAAATTTCAGGAATCGAGCTAATGTAACTATATTTTGATGTAAACATTTACTTTATCTATACAAGTTTAAAACGACGCATATAGTGGTCGTTCATTATATCTTATGTGCTTTGTATATTGATTAGTGACACCCAAATCAAGCTTCCGCAAATCATCAAATTTGGGGGTGTCACAGAATCGAACCTAGTTCTGAATTGGGAAAAATGCCATTTCATGGTAAAAGAAGGCATAGTTTTCGGACACCGTATATCCAAAGCTGGAATTGAAGTTGACAAAGCAAAAGTCGAGACCATCTCAAAACTTCCACCACCCACCTCTGTTAAAGCCATCCGCAGTTTTCTAGGACACGCCGGGTTCTACCGTCGCTTTATCAAAGATTTCTCTAAGATATCCCGACCTATGACTCATCTCCTCGAAAAAGATACTCCGTTTGTCTTTACAGACGAATGTCTCAAGGCCTTCGATCATCTGAAAGATCTGTTTGTTCATGCACTGATCATGGTTGCTCCAGACTGGAGTCTCCCATTTGAAATCATGTGCGACGCCAGTGATTTCGCAGTCGGAGCAGTTCTGGGACAGCGGAAGGAGAAACAGTTTCAACCAATATACTACGCCAGCAAAACACTCACTGACGCCCAAGAAAATTATACAACTATAGAAAAAGAGCTGCTAGCGGTAGTATTTGCTTTTGATAAATTTCGTTCTTATCTAATCTTGTCCAAAACTATTGTCTATACAGATCACTCAGCTCTGAAATATCTTTTTAAGAAGCACGATGCTAAACCTCGCCTTCTGCGATGGATTTTACTCCTTCAAGAATTCGACATCGAAATCAAAGACAAAAAAAGGAGTAGAAAACGTCGCGGCGGACCATCTCAGCCGATTAGAAAATCCTTCAATGGATAAGTTGCACGAAAAAGACATTCAAGACCAGTTTCCAAAAGAACAACTCATGCATATTGGTAGATACCATCAAGGGTCACGATCTACAAATGATCCCTGGTATGCTGACTATGCCAATTATTTGGTGGGAAAAATTGTACCTAAAGGAATGCCAACCTCTCGAAGACAAAAATTCTTCCGCGATATAAAATATTACTATTGGGACAACCCTTTCCTCTTTAAGGTTTGCCCTGATCAGATCATTAGAAGATGCGTTGATGGGAAAGAGGCAGAACACATCTTACACCAAAGCCACCATGGACCTACTGGAGGACATCACGGTACCAACATGACCGCAAGAAAAGTGTACGATGCCGGCTTTTTCTGGCCAACCATATTTCGAGATGCATACGATCTGGTGAGACGCTGCGATATTTGCCAAAGACAAGGCAATATAACAGCCCGGAATGAAATGCCACTCACAAACATTCAGGCCGTGGAAATCTTCGATATCTGGGGATTAGATTTCATGGGACCATTCCCTAAATCTAACGGTAAAGAATACATCTTGGTTGCAGTCGACTACGTCTCCAGGTGGGCCGAAGCCCAAGCTCTCCCAACAAATGACGCCAAAGTGGTAACCAAATTTCTCAAAAAGCTATTTAGTCGATTTGGAACTCCAAAATTAATAATTAGTGATCGTGGTACACACTTTTGCAACGTTCAATTCATGAAAGTTCTGCAACAGTATGGTGTCACTCACAAAACATCAACAGCTTATCACCCCCAGACAAATGGGCAAGCTGAGGCAACAAATCGAGCTTTGAAAAGAATCTTGGAAAGAACTGTTGGTAATCATGGGTACAAATGGGCTGAAAAATTAGATGATGCATTGTGGGCATTCAGAACCGCCTATAAAACACCATTAGGAACCACACCGTATCGTCTAGTTTATGGCAAGGCATGTCACTTACCAATTGAGCTGGAATATAAAGCATACTGGGCTTTGAAGAACTGCAACTTAGATATTTCTACAGCTGGAGCAAATAGACGAATGCAGTTGAATGAGTTAGCCGAACTAAGGGATCATGCATATGACAGTTCGTTAAGCTTCAAGGAACGAACTAAGAAAATTCATGATGCTAAGCTGAGGCCCTCACGATTCAAAACAGGAGATAAAGTGCTACTCTTCAATTCGCGATTCAAGAAATTCTTTGGCAAGTTTAAGATTAGGTGGAGCGGACCATTCATAGTATCGAAGGTATTTCCTTACGGTGCAGTCGAACTCGAGGCACCAGAAGGTAATTTTAAGGTTAATGGTCATCGTTTAAAGCATTACTTCGAAGACTTTCCCATCAGGGAAGATGTCTTTATCTTTGAACCACCGTGAGTCGACAAAAAGGTACAAAGAGTCAAGCTAGAGACTCGTAAAACAAGCGCTCTTGGGAGGCACCCCAAGCCTATCTTTATTTCTGTCATTTTATTTCTCAGTTTATTTTTATTAAGTATGGTTGTCTCTGAACTAATAAAATTGCAGGCTTGCCACTTATCTGACTTCGAATTGCAAAATCTGAGATAAGTATTGTTCATTAACTATCACTGTTAGCATTACCTGTTTATTTTATCCTGTTTCAGGATGGACGCTGTTGACACTGATCATGTAGCTGCGAGACCACGCAGACGACACAGACCCCGTAGACGCAGAGTACAGAGAGCGGCTATGCTGACTATCACTGAGGAGGACCTGACTGATGTCCCGATCACTCACGAGGAGTTGCCCGATGAGGGGCCCTCATCACCTTTGCCAGCCCCCGTACCCACTTTCGAGTACGGTATCACTACGGCTGACCCAGCTGCTTCGTGGGCCCTCTTTCAGACACTCTCCATCCAGCATGACATCATGTCCTCTATCTGTGAGCAGCTCGAGATTCCGAGACCAGATGCCATTCCCTACAGGCTTGGCCCAGATCCAGGACCATCTCGACTTCCATGGTTCTTCTGTCCTCCTGCTGATCCACCTGTTCTCTCTACTGCTGGACCTTCCACTAGCCCCACTACTGCAGCTGCTGATCTTGATCCAGCATTGCCCACAGGATTTGCATCACCAGATCACAGCCTCACAGAGCAGCTTCTGGCTAGTTTTGATGCTCACACTTCTGTCACTTCCTCTGACGGGATCATGAGTCAGGCTATGGCTGCTATGGATTTCTCCATTCCATCCCCGACTTCTGTTTTCGACAGGGATGTTGAGGCAGAGTTTGATCCTGACACAGACGACCTACTTGATGATTACTAGATTTTATCTTTATTATTTACTTTCTGTATTATGACTCTGTACTTACGCTTTAGACCTGCTACCTAGATGAGATACTGTGATATGTGTGTCGTGGTTTATTGCAGAATTCAGCTTTATGTGGAATGGATGATCTTAAACGAGCCTGGTCCTTAAAATCCAGCAATTCACTAGCACCACTCCTGCACAAACCTGGTCTATTCCAGTAAACACAAATGGGGAGTCTCTCTGTTCCTTTCTCCCCGTTTCAATTATGTTTATTATGCCTATGTTAGTACATTTAATTTTTGTACCTCATCCTAAACTTATCACTAAGTGTGGGATTCCAGCCCAAATTAAACACTTGAGAAACATCTACTTACATGTTCAAACTCTATGTGTGGGATTTTACTAAGTAAAATCTCTACTCAAGAGAACATTAGGGACAATGTTCCTCTAAGTGTGGGATGGTAGGTATAGAATACCTTAATAGGTGATTTTTATGTCCAATAGCAATCTTTCTCTCAAAATTTTTTCAAAAATAAGGTCAAATTTTTTCAAAATCAATGAGTCTAACTCAGTTTTTGAGTCTCAGATACTACTGAGAAAAACCACTTTCAAAATATAAGTATGATATTTCTAAAAGCCTAAAGGAAATAAGGTAGAAATTGCTTAAACAAGAAGTAATAATTAAAGGAACATGACTAGACACATACTGTAACAACCGCCAAATTAGGGCTAGTATTAGCGCCTAACTCTTTGTTAATACATGTAATTAGTTCTGTATTAGGCTAATTTATGTATCAGATTATATGTTGGTTAATATATACAACTTTGCGATTTGATTAAATCGTACGCAACTTAAATAGAATGAAATTCTATTCGGTTAACACGGACGTTGGTGAACAAACGTTTATAAACTAAAATAACGCAATTAGGACCGAAACGCTATTTTTATGATAATTAATAATTACCTCGTATCACTCGATCAAAGTTTACCCGATTTAAAAACAAAGGTATTCAAACTTATTTGTAAAATATTTGAATAGAAATGTCGCGTAATTATTTGTATTTAAAACCTACCATTTAAGATGTAAAATAATTATTTAACGTTTAAACGACGGAGAAAACGAACACCGCATGGAGCACGGGGGACGGGAGCTGAAAATGAGGCTTCCACCTACATCATCACCTCCCACTCTTTCTTTTCATTTATTCTCTTTTCTTTCTCTCTCTTCTTTTCTTTCTCTCTAATCACCAAACACACCACCACCATCAAAACCACCAAATACTACCACTAAACGCAACCGAATCTACTTGACCGTTTAGAAGAAAACGTTCACCATCACACGATCTACAACTTCATCTTTTCGGATTTTCAATCCGACACTTTGTAAGTTTCCGACAAATCCCGACATCTCTCGTTTTTGATATTTTTACTAGTTTATGGTTTAAATAGGCTTAATATGTTCATATAAGGGTTGGGTAAAAGATTTGGACCCAACGGAAACCGGAAAACTCGTTTTCGACAAAAATTCCGGCCATCAGACCGCTACGTCGCATTTGGCCAGGGGCCTCTGCGACGTCGCGGCCTACGTCGCATAAAAACCTCAACGTCGCATTAGCGACGTTGCCTCCTACGTCGCATTGATTTGCGAAGGTCGCATCATGCGACGTACATGCCCACGTCGCACCCGACGTCTCACCTGACGTCGCACCTGACGTCGCACCCGACGTCGCACCTGACGTCGCACCCGACGTCGCACCCTACGTCGCACGCTACGTCGCACATGACAGAACCTTGAAAAGTCAGATTTTACTAAGTGTCGAACTTACACAACTTCAAATACTTATGTCATACGACTTAACAAACGTCATAGAACATACTTTCTATTACAATTACACTAAATTGCGTTATAAATGATAAACTTTGATTATAACAAATCACCAACGGGCCGTCTACTTTGATACAAACGAGAACGAACCAACATTACACACAACGGGTTGTATGAACAACTAGCCTAGATGGTCTTGCGAGACATCTACTTACTTAACCTTACGTGTTTAGGCACTAGAAGGTTACGGGTTCGGAGAACCTACTTGCTTTACTACTACTTGCTAGTTACCACTGCTCGACTCAGGTGAGTCTTACAGCCCCACTTTTACTGTGTTATACTTTGGGGTGAGATACTTAGCAACTGTTTTACGCATGAACACAATGTACTGAACTGAAAACATTACTGATTACAAACAAACGCATGAGTTACTTTTATCCACTGAAAGCCTCCTTATCGTAAGTTGTTAGTTATGGTCTTAAGCGCGAGTACTAGTAAATGGATCCATTTGGGACTGACAATCCCTGTCTGGGGTGGTAGCGCCACCACGTACTGATTTACACGTAGAAACAGACATATTAGTATTTGTTACATATGAGTGTGCGGATAGCACTCACGGGGGTACGTGATTTATTTCACACTACACGGTTAAGCTTCAACTTATGAGCTCATGGCACTGTACTGATATACTGATTAACTTACTTTGCTTGATAGCAATACGGGTACATACTTGTGGTTCATAACACTTACTTATTACTAAACCTGTGAGATTCACCAACCTTTTTGGTTGACACTTTCTAGCTTTGTATCTCAGGTACACTTACGGAGTAGGTTCACTCCAGGATTGCTAGCTAGAGTCGCATGATTTACAAACTGCATTTAACGAAGATTCTTTGGCATTATCTTTTGTAACTATGATTATGTAATAGAATCTTCCGCTATACGCGCGGACTCTAGGAAACTACATTTTTGTGTACGAAAACCTACGGTTTTCAAACGATTCAAATTATGAAATGTAACTATTTTACAAACGTCTCATTTAGAGGTCGTTTGCTATATATCTTGTGCTTTGTATATTGATTAGTAACACCCAATGTATGCTTCCGCAAACCGTTAAATTTGGGGGTGTTACAGATTGGTATCAGAGCCTAAGGTTGTAGTGAACTAGGTTGCATTTAGTGAGCCTAGACTATGACCATTAGGCAGTATCCCTTATTAGGTATAACCGGTTCAGTGATTACATCATACGAGTATAATTTAACATAGCCTGATCAACTATGTACAATTAAGCGAAAATGATGCAAGATCTGAAAGGGGTTATGGCTGAACAGGGTACAATAGAAGACTCTGACTTCGAGAGAACCGAGACTTAAACATGTTTATGCTAGACACTCAATAGGCTATATTATATAGGGACTATATGAATATAGGCCTCAATCTTACTAACGCTTTGTCTCAGAAATGGCAAACATCCCATCCGATTCATCTCGTTCTCAATCCGGGTCGCAGAACCCAAGGGTAGCAAGGAGGAACAACAGGTTACCTCGAGCTGGCCCGTACTCCACTCACTTCACCGTGCCAGCCTTAGCTGCTAGGGTGAACCAACACGAGCAACGACTTCGCACCATGGATGTCGTGTTGCAGGAAACAAACGAAAACTGGAGACTTACAGCACTTGAGCGCATCGAACAAGTCTCTGAGAATCACGAAACCACCGTTACAAATGTGGACATTCTTCTCAACAGAGTGGTGGAGATAAGCGTGGAAACCACTCTTTTGAAACACAGACTTGAGGAGTGTGAACAACGCTCACGGGAAACGGAAGAATATACCCGCGGATTGGTACAGCGACTAGCATTAGCAGAAGACAACGCCCGACAAGCTAGCAGGCTTGCAAACACTGTGGACCGTCTTGTCACGATGATGGAACAAATTAATCTACGTTAAAACTAGTGTAGTCTTTATCCTGTAATCTAGTAACTGTCTAAGCACTACTCTATGTTTCAGTCGGATGTGATAATTCCCGACACCTTTTGTAATACATCCGTAGGATGTAACCTTTGAACTAGCATCATCTATCAAATATTTCTTGTTGTTCAACTCATATTAATTGTCATTTTCCATATTGATGTTATGTATTACCACCTTTATACATGTACATCTGAAATACATACAACCTTCTTGCAAAAATCTCATGTATCTTCATTTCTTTTATTGAAGAGTCATGCCGCCAAAGTCAAGACCTTACACGGATGCCCAGATTACCTCCCTCATAACCCAGGCTGTTACTGAAGCCTTAGCTCGGAATACTCCACCAGGTTCCACAAGAAACAGCGATGCCGCTGAAACCTCTGCTGCTAAACCTTGTTCATACAAGGATTTTCAAAACTGCAAACCCTTGAGCTTCAAGGGGATTGAAGGAGCCATCGGACTTATCAGATGGTTCGAAAAGATGGAATCAGTTTTCCGCATCAGCAAATGTGCGGAAGACGACAAGGTCAAATTCTCCACCTGCACCCTTGAAGATGGTGCCCTCTCGTGGTGGAATTCCTATACCCAGTCTGTGGGTATTGACACCGCTTACCTACTCCCTTGGGAGGACCTGAAGAAAATGCTCACTGATGAGTATTGCCCGTCCGAACAACTTCACAAGCTGGACGAAGAGTTCTGGAACTTAAAAGTACAAGGAACTGATATCGTCGGATACACCACCCGATTCCAACAACTTACTGTTCTTCGCCCAGCTATGGCAGGTAATGGGCCCGACAAGATTAAGAAATACATCCGCGGCCTCCCGGAACCTGTCCGGGGAAATGTCGCCTCATCAAACCAAACCACCCTTCACGGCGCCATTCGGTTGGCCCATGAACTTCTAGCCATGAACGAGGACCCAGAACCACCCACTCCATCCTCCAACAACAACAATAAAAGAAAATGGTCCGACAACCACAACAACCACCAAACCAAGAAACCTGAAACCATTAAAGCCTACACCTCCAATACTGATGACAAGGGAGCATACAAGGGAACCAAGCCCTACTGCTCCAAGTGCCAACGACACCACTTCGGTTCGTGTCCATGTAGCAAGTGTAAGAGATTTGGACACTTGGCTAAGGACTGTAGATCAAACACCACTGACACCAACACCTCGGCACCAAAGACTTGTTATGGGTGCAACGGAACGGGGCATTTCAAGAAAGACTGCCCGAAGCTGAACAACAACAACAACAGGAACAATAACAATGCTCGAGGAAGAGCTTTTGTACTGAAATCTGGGGAAGCCCGTCAAGACCCGAATGTGGTCACGGGTACGTTTCTTCTCAACAACTTGACTGCATCTGTATTATTCGATACTGGTGCTGATAAGAGCTTTATTTCCGACGAATTTTATCCACTACTTGACACTACACCTATTGCCTTAGATTCTAAGTACACAATAGAATTGGCAAACGGAAAACTTATTGAGGCCGACAGTGTAATACCTAATTGCACTCTGAACTTAGCTAATGAGCTCTTTCCCATTGACTTGATACCTGTCGAAATCGGCAGCTTTGACATCATCGTCGGTATGGATTGGTTGTCCAAACACCGAGCCGAAATCGTTTGTTTCGAGAAAATTGTACGCATTCCTCTCGTCACCGGTGGAACTTTGAGCATACAAGGGGAGACCGGTGGGACGAGAATAAACATCATTTCTTGCATGAAAACCCGAAAATACTTGAGAAAAGGGTATCAGGCAATCCTCGCACACGTTATGGAGAAAAAGTCGGTGGAGAAGCGACTTGAGGATGTGCCTATTGTTCGAGACTTCCCAGAAGTCTTTCCTGAAGACTTGCCTGGCCTACCGCCAACTAGACAAGTCGAATTTTCTATTGATCTTGTGCCAGGTGCAGCACCCGTGGCACGAGCCCCTTACCGACTAGCCACATCCGAACTTCAGGAGTTGTCTACTCAATTACAGGAACTCCTGGACAAGGGATTCATTCGACCAAGTTCCTCACCTTGGGGAGCTCCGGTCCTGTTTGTGAAAAAGAAAGACGGTTCTTTCCGCATGTGCATCGACTACCGTGAACTCAACAAATTAACTGTCAAGAACCGTTACCCACTTCCTCGCATCGATGACCTGTTTGACCAACTTCAGGGATCGAGTTTTTATTCAAAGATCGATCTACGGTCAGGTTATCATCAACTCCGAGTTCGTGACGATGACATTCCAAAAACAGCTTTCCGAACTCGCTACGGGCATTATGAATTCCAAGTGATGCCATTCGGCTTAACCAACGCACCGGCTGTGTTCATGGACCTTATGAATCGGGTGTGCAAACCTTACCTTGACAAGTTTGTTATCGTCTTCATCGATGACATCTTGATTTACTCGCGCACTGAACAAGAACACGCGCAACACCTGAAAACCATCCTAGAGCTGCTCAAACACGAAGAGTTATACGCCAAATTCTCTAAGTGTGAGTTCTGGATGCAAACCGTTCAATTCCTTGGACACGTCATTGATAATCAAGGAATTCATGTCGATCCTTCGAAAATCGAGGCTATCAAATGTTGGCAAGCACCTACAACAGCGACCGAGGTACGCCAATTCTTAGGACTCGCCGGATACTACAGGCGGTTCATTGAGAATTTTTCGAAAATAGCCCTACCTCTCACTGCACTGACTCAAAAAGAAAAGAAGTTCGATTGGACTGACAAACAGGAGTCGGCTTTTCAACTACTAAAACAAAAACTCTGCAGTGCACCTATCTTATCTTTACCCGAAGGCAACGATGACTTCGTGGTATACTGTGATGCTTCACACCTAGGTCTGGGTTGCGTGCTGATGCAACGAGACAAGGTCATCGCTTACGCCTCTCGACAACTCAAGGTCCACGAAAAGAATTACACAACTCATGACCTAGAGTTGGGGGCTGTTGTATTCGCTCTAAAAATCTGGAGACACTACTTATACGGTACCAAGTGTACAATCTTTACTGACCATAAAAGTCTCCAACATATCTTCGATCAAAAGGATCTCAACATGAGGCAACGTCGATGGGTCGAGTTGCTCACTGATTACGATTGCGAAATTCGCTATCATCCAGGTAAGGCGAATGTTGTCGCCGATGCCTTAAGCCGAAAAGAACGAGTGAAACCACTTCGAGTTCGAGCTTTCGGAATGACCATTCACAACGACCTCATCAATCAAACTCTCACTGCTCAACTCGAAGCACTCAAACCAGAAAACTTGATAAACGAGGCCTTGCGGGGCATGGACAAACAATTTGAAACCAAACCTAACGGGGCCAAATACTTCTCGAATCGAATCTGGTTACCAAGTTTTGGGAACCTGCGAGACTTGGTGATGGATGAAGCTCACAAGTCTAAATACTCTATACACCCTGGTGCCGACAAAATGTATCACGGCATCAAGGAAATGTACTGGTGGCCCAACATGAAATCTGACATTGCAACCTATGTTGGCAAGTGTCTTACTTGTTCTAAAGTTAAAGCTGAACACCAGAAGCCTTCCGGTTTGCTACAACAACCCGAAATACCACAATGGAAATGGGAGCAGATCACCATGGATTTCATTACTAAACTCCCGAAAACTTCTAGCGGTTGCGATACCATTTGGGTGATCGTCGACCGACTCACTAAATCTGCTCATTTCCTAGCCATCAAGGAAACTGATAAGATGGAACGTTTGACACGGATCTACCTGAAAGAGATCGTGTCAAGACACGGCGTGCCCATCTCAATCATCTCCGACCGAGACGCTCGGTTTACTTCTCGCTTCTGGCAATCACTGCAGAAATCTCTTGGTACTCGTCTGGATATGAGTACGGCTTACCATCCTCAAACCGATGGCCAGAGCGAACGAACCATACAAACACTGGAAGACATGCTACGAGCCTACGTAGTTGACTTCGGTAAAAACTGGGAAAATCACTTGCCGTTGTGCGAGTTTTCGTACAACAACAGTTATCACACCAGCATAAAGGATGCACCCTTCGAGGCACTGTACGGTCGTAAGTGCCGATCACCTATCTGTTGGACTGAGGTGGGGGATACACAACTCACCGGTCCAGAAATCATACATGAAACAACTGAAAAGATCGTCGGCATACAAAACCGACTAAAAGCCGCGCGTGATCGTCAGAAAAGCTATGTTGACGTGAGACGCAAACACCTTGAGTTCCAAGTAGGGGACAAGGTACTTCTCAAAGTGGCACCGTGGAAAGGTGTCATTCGATTCGGAAAACGAGGCAAACTAAATCCTAGATACATCGGGCCATTCGAAATCCTTGAAAAGATTGGTCCAGTGGCATACCGCCTGCAACTTCCTGCTGAACTTAGCAGCGTTCACAACACATTCCACATTTCTAATCTGAAGAAATGTCTGTCTGATGAGACACTGATTATACCGCTCGACGAAATTCAGATCGATGATAAACTTCATTTCGTTGAGAAACCTATGGAAATCATGGACCGCGAGGTCAAACAACTAAAACAGAGTCGTATTCCCATCGTAAAGTCAGGTGGAATTCTAGGCGTGGTCCTGAATTCACTTGGGAACGGGAAGACCAAATGCGACTGAAATACCCACATCTCTTCCCTGATAACGCACCCACCGTGCAATCGAGCTAATTTCGGGACGAAATTCTTTTAACAAGGGGAGAATGTAACAACCGCCAAATTAGGGCTAGTATTAGCGCCTAACTCTTTGTTAATACATGTAATTAGTTCTGTATTAGGCTAATTTATGTATCAGATTATATGTTGGTTAATATATACAACTTTGCGATTTGATTAAATCGTACGCAACTTAAATAGAATGAAATTCTATTCGGTTAACACGGACGTTGGTGAACAAACGTTTATAAACTAAAATAACGCAATTAGGACCGAAACGCTATTTTTATGATAATTAATAATTACCTCGTATCACTCGATCAAAGTTTACCCGATTTAAAAACAAAGGTATTCAAACTTATTTGTAAAATATTTGAATAGAAATGTCGCGTAATTATTTGTATTTAAAACCTACCATTTAAGATGTAAAATAATTATTTAACGTTTAAACGACGGAGAAAACGAACACCGCACGGAGCACGGGGGACGGGAGCTGAAAATGAGGCTTCCACCTACATCATCACCTCCCACTCTTTCTTTTCATTTATTCTCTTTTCTTTCTCTCTCTTCTTTTCTTTCTCTCTAATCACCAAACACACCACCACCATCAAAACCACCAAATACTACCACTAAACGCAACCGAATCTACTTGACCGTTTAGAAGAAAACGTTCACCATCACACGATCTACAACTTCATCTTTTCGGATTTTCAATCCGACACTTTGTAAGTTTCCGACAAATCCCGACATCTCTCGTTTTTGATCATTTTTACTAGTTTATGGTTTAAATAGGCTTAATATGTTCATATAAGGGTTGGGTAAAAGATTTGGACCCAACGGAAACCGGAAAACTCGTTTTCGACAAAAATTCCGGCCATCAGACCGCTACGTCGCATTTGGCCAGGGGCCTCTGCGACGTCGCGGCCTACGTCGCATAAAAACCTCAACGTCGCATTAGCGACGTTGCCTCCTACGTCGCATTGATTTGCGAAGGTCGCATCATGCGACGTACATGCCCACGTCGCACCCGACGTCGCACCTGACGTCGCACCTGACGTCGCACCCGACGTCGCACCTGACGTCGCACCCGACGTCGCACCCTACGTCGCACGCTACGTCGCACATGACAGAACCTTGAAAAGTCAGATTTTACTAAGTGTCGAACTTACACAACTTCAAATACTTATGTCATACGACTTAACAAACGTCATAGAACATACTTTCTATTACAATTACACTAAATTGCGTTATAAATGATAAACTTTGATTATAACAAATCACCAACGGGCCGTCTACTTTGATACAAACGAGAACGAACCAACATTACACACAACGGGTTGTATGAACAACTAGCCTAGATGGTCTTGCGAGACATCTACTTACTTAACCTTACGTGTTTAGGCACTAGAAGGTTACGGGTTTGGAGAACCTACTTGCTTTACTACTACTTGCTAGTTACCACTGCTCGACTCAGGTGAGTCTTACAGCCCCACTTTTACTGTGTTATACTTTGGGGTGAGATACTTAGCAACTGTTTTACGCATGAACACAATGTACTGAACTGAAAACATTACTGATTACAAACAAACGCATGAGTTACTTTTATCCACTGAAAGCCTCCTTATCGTAAGTTGTTAGTTATGGTCTTAAGCGCGAGTACTAGTAAATGGATCCATTTGGGACTGACAATCCCTGTCTGGGGTGGTAGCGCCACCACGTACTGATTTACACGTAGAAACAGACATATTAGTATTTGTTACATATGAGTGTGCGGATAGCACTCACGGGGGTACGTGATTTATTTCACACTACACGGTTAAGCTTCAACTTATGAGCTCATGGCACTGTACTGATATACTGATTAACTTACTTTGCTTGATAGCAATACGGGTACATACTTGTGGTTCATAACACTTACTTATTACTAAACCTGTGAGATTCACCAACCTTTTTGGTTGACACTTTCTAGCTTTGTATCTCAGGTACACTTACGGAGTAGGTTCACTCCAGGATTGCTAGCTAGAGTCGCATGATTTACAAACTGCATTTAACGAAGATTCTTTGGCATTATCTTTTGTAACTATGATTATGTAATAGAATCTTCCGCTATACGCGCGGACTCTAGGAAACTACATTTTTGTGTACGAAAACCTACGGTTTTCAAACGATTCAAATTATGAAATGTAACTATTTTACAAACGTCTCATTTAGAGGTCGTTTGCTATATATCTTGTGATTTGTATATTGATTAGTAACACCCAATGTATGCTTCCGCAAACCGTTAAATTTGGGGGTGTTACACATACAACCCTTTGCAGTGAGGTATCTTGAGCCCAAAAGCATTCATCTTTAATGCTTCACTTTCAATTCTTGTGTGTATGCCGATGTCTGTATCTCTGAATTAGAACTTGCTCTTGACATACGCTTCGAGACCATATTGGTGTGTACCGTACGCGGTATAGGTGCAATTAAATGACCTTGACATTCCTTAGGACTTAACCCATTTCTTACATATCTTTTCAAGCCCAAAACCCTTTCCGATGCTCATTTTTAGTATCGAAGATCCGCCTAGTATACCCTGTTGAGCCTAAACCATTCGTTTCTTCAAAACCCTAATTTTCACCCACTTCCCAAAAATTACCTCCAAACTTATCTTGGAATTTCTGAGGTTATGAAGAACAACCTTTTAGAATATCTGTTTCAAATATCCTACTCATTCACATTCTCCAAAATCAAGCTTCTCAACAAATGGTGCGGGAAAATTAGCACACAAGAGAACTGGAAGGACGATGGTGCGGGAAAAATTAGCACCTGGAAAAGAATCAAAATGATCAAGATAGAGAAAAAGATTTCTAAAGGATTCAAAATATAAATTCCTTGGAAATTCTCTAAAAGAAATTCTGAAGAAAAGAAAAGAAGAAAAAGAAAAGAAAAGAAAAGAAAATAGCTCCGCAAATAAAGCTGAAAGTTTCAAAGCATAGCTCTTCATGAAAAATCCGGCAAAAGCTGAAACAGCTACCAACTCTCCGCTCCCCTCCGTTCTAAATAAAGTTGTTCGTAATCTCAGTGATTTTAGGATAAGCTAAAAACCCTCACGAACCACTATCCATACCCTTCACCCTCACCAAACATTACAACCCTCTGAATGTCTTGAGATAATTAGCACCGTCCTCACCTAAGTGGTGGAGATCCGATTCTCGATCAAGCCTATGACGATGAGTGCAGCATGACTGGCTACTTTGAGCGATTTCGTTTGAGCTAGATTGATAGGAAACCCGATACACTTTGAGTGAATTGAGTGACCACCTATAGTGAGATCGCCTAGTCATGTGTACTCCAAGATCATGAGATTTGGATGTACGCCTAAGATAATCTCTTCTTGTTTATGGAAGGATCATCTTATCCTCCTCCACACTTTTAGAAGTAACTGACTTATATGAGGAAATGCTAATCTCGGAACATATTCTCTGACTCACCCCTAAAAACATGACCTAAAAATATTTTTCAGAGAGTTGTTGCTTGAGGACAAGCAACGTCTAAGTGTGGGATAACTTGATGTGACGTAAAAAGTCATGTTTTTAGAAGCTTTATTCCTCACATTTTGAACCTTTCTTTAGTGAAAACATTCCAAAACATTGATTATTTACTAAAATACACTAAAGTGGTTCAAAAGTAGACGTTGTGATAAAAATCACTGAAAACACTCTAAAAATGCACAAAACACAGCATTTTAATACAGGCAGATTCCTCCGACCTCATTTTCCTGTCAAGGCACACCTCCTAACTTCTACCATCTGTTGTACAGGTAAAATCGAGACGGAAAAATCTGGAATCAAGTGAAACGGCCAAAGGACGGAGAAACCACTACGCTTTCAGAGCCATTAAAAGTCATTCCGGCTACGCCTAAGCTCTACACATCCAATTTCTGTGAGATTGGCATCATTAGAAGCGTAACGGAATTACGAAACCACAGGCGAAAGAATCAAGTCAAACGGACGCATAACGAAGGAGATACGGACGTTTTAAGCAACGAACGAAATCAGACGGAGACTGTATACGGCCTCAGGCACCGTATACGGCCCATATAAGACCGTATACGGCCTAGACTACACCGTATACGGCCCCTGCAAGGCCGTATACGGCCCCCCTACCCCATATCGTGCTCCGTTTGCTTGTACGTGCTGCTTCGTGAGTTGTACGTGCGATTTGGTGGTTTGCTTATAAATAGTGGACATCCCCAACACCTCATTCATACCACTTTTCTCATTTCATTTCTTCCTTACACTTTCTCTCTCACACACATCACTCTCTCTTTAGTTTCTCTCTCTAGAAGATTTTCTCTCTCTAGAATTGAGCTAGTTAGAGAGATAGTTAGGTAGAGGTAGCTTTTAGCTTTTGTACGGAGGCACTCCAAGACATTGTATTTGTGAAGATCTGTCTGTAATAAATTCGTACCAGGTTCTATTTATATATCTCTTACTTTCCAGTTTTAAACATGTGTTGCTTTGTTTATGCTTGTTTAGGATTGTATGCTAGATATATAATGTTAGGCTAGACATTTCTTTGTGTTTACTATGATGTAGTTATGTTAGAATAGTCAAAATGTTTATGCCATGCTGTTACTCTGCCCGTGTTACTTTAAATTGTGTATGAACTCGTAAACTGAATCTCGAATGTTTATCTATCCAACCTTTGCTGTGGTTAGAAGCTTCCTGCTAGAACTTGGCCAATTACTAGTGGTACGTTCTCTACCTATTCTATACTTGATGATCAATGAACTTGGTATGGCTGTGTTCTCTAGGTTGAAACAAATCATAAGAGACACGGAGCGTAGGATTAGAGATAGATTAGATTCATGTTTATCTGTTATATATCTTTGAGAGAACTTTCGGGATATCTATGATCTGATTATTGGTTATCTGTTATGCTTAGGTTTATGGTGTTCTGTTATGCGTCACCCTATTGCATGTTCTTGTTTGATTGTTGCCTTAGGAATGATGCATGCTAGAGTTATCCCCTTGGTTCATATCAGTAACTGTATAATTAGGTTTTCAAACACAGAATATTGGTTTACACAGTAGATTTACATGCATGGAATAGTTGTGATGGTTTATATCTGTAATGCTGAACAATTTAACTGATCGTTAGCCCGATTATCTCAACTTGGTCCACGGGATTACCCCCGTTCGTGTTCTTGTTCAATCAACAATTCACGCTACGATGCAGACGTCTCTGATGACTGTGACTGGGGACCAGGATTCGAGGATAGTCGTCGGTTAAATTGGTCTGTACATTTGGGAGAACTTCCGGTGTATTTGACTTCTATAACTGCTATCCACGTGACATGTTATTTATCTGATTGCGGACAACTCTACGTTAGATATTTAATAGGATCGTAGTTGTAGCTCATTAGGATATAGGAAATCTGTGGGAGTAATGTGGAACCCTAATTAATGTAACGAAAAAACCGTAAAACGCCCTATTACTCGGTATAGTGCTGGAAACACCCATTGGTGGAGTACAAACGTATGGAAGCCGCGGAACGGTCGTAGGTACAATACTTTGCATTAATTATGTTTCTATCCTCTCCGGATTAGTCATCACATCTAGTAGCCTTACCCTTGACTATTCATCAAATAACATTTAACGAAATCATAGTAAACACTTGCTTATCCTCTGTTGACCGAGTCTCCGTACAAACCTCTTTAGTTCTGTTTTCTTTATTTAATCAGTATTTAGTTATAAAAACCAAACCTATCCAAAAGCTTTTAAAAACCCTAGCTGAATCTCCAAAGATAATAAAACTTCCTAGACTCCCATGCCCGTTGTAGTTTGAAGAACGACACCTGAGTCATACATACCACTTGCTGCCCTTTCAGGTCTGTCAGTAGTATACAGCTTAGGATTCCCCTGCTCTACAAATTTAAAACTCACTGTTCGCCGCTTCTATTGCTGTTGGATCAACGACCGGAATCAAATCCGTCCGACCAATAGGGGTGACGACATACTGCTTGGTAACACATGTGTTAGTGACTGATAACACATGTGTTACTGCTTCGTAACACATGTGTTACTGCTTTTTTATTTTACCGGATTGGGTATGAACTGTTATGAACAAACATACTTGGTTACATCGTATTAAACAAACCCGATTACAAAAAAACATGACCAAAAACTGTTATGAACCAAATGTACTTGATTTACATCACTATAACATCACTTTTCTAAAACATTATCCGTGGTATCATCCTCTTCAACATCTTCAGCGGCCTCCTTTTGTTGGTTTTTTATGGCATCTTTTATATGATCCATTGTCAAACCGAACCTTCTTCAACGCAACAATTTTTCCTATCATTGTGTCCCTAGCTTTGTACACATTACTGTACGTACCTTGTCTAATCTAATCACAACATCACAAAGTAGACCATAATCAATAATCAAAACAACATATTATAGCACATTTTTATAAAAAAAAATAAAAGCTGCTTTCTTTGTATGCCTCTCTTTTGGAGGATTGTCACAGGGAGCAACTGATCCATCATTCTTTTTGGAAGATTATGACTCTTTTGTAACTTTGTCATCATCAACCAAAAGTAATGAGTCTCCATCCTTTTTAGAAAGCACCTTCGAAACCAATTTCCTCCTAGCCTTTGGTGGCTTTGCTGCTTTAATATAATGAAATTTTTGTATAAGTGTAGTTGGAACCTCCGCTGAAATAAACAAAGTATAACACATATGTTATAAGGGATATCATATACAATCTATAAACAAAAAAAGCAATGTAAGAAAACAAAACACATATGTTATAGCAAATAAAAGATGAATTCATTTAGATGAATTCATGAACTCTTTTAATCATCCATTTAGTTAATATCATGCTACAAATTTCAGCTAGGCATATAATCAAACACCTGGAGTGCATAACACATGGAACACAACAAAAATAAAGTTTGAGTAGGCTACAATTGCCTGATAGTAACAAGTATCATGTACATGTAGATACAACAATAATAACTTAAGATCATTTGATTAACATATAGCCATTTAAGTAAAAATCAAGTAGATAGGCTTTCATAATCTATAACTTCACCCCCAAAATATCTCATAGCTACAAATTAAGGAACATCTTACCAAGATGAATCGATTGCAATATAGTCGTTGGAATAATGAACTACCAGTATGTCGCAAAACTCTTCCGCCCTTAATATCCATGATTTACAGCTTCGAATTTGATGAAATATAGCAAACTAGGGTAAAAATCGATTTACGGCAAAAAGTTAACTAAAAACACAATTTCACGGATCAAAATAGTCGAGATGTTGTGAAGATTACAGATGCTAAATTTATATTTGATAAATCGTAAGATTAAACCTAGAATTGGAATAAGTGTGGATTAGGGTTTATGTGGGAGAGAGACGAACGAGCGAGCAGATAGTTTCAGACTGAAAAGTGTGACCATCTAATTGTTTTGTGTGTGTGTAAAATTTCATCATTACCCCTCCGCCCAAAAACATATTGCAATGCATTTTAATTTAATCAAATGCTGGAAAATAATATAGGCCATTGATTTTGATGATCCAATGGCTATAATTGCATCCTCCCATACTTTTTTAAAAGGGTTGTACTGCAATGAACTTTTGTCTAAAAATTATATTACTCCGTGAAATTTAAGTAATTAAAAGAGTTAATTCCATAAATGGTCCATGTGGTTTACATTGATTTATGAAAACAATTCTCGTACTATTTTTTAAACATTTTCGGTCCAATAACTTTGGATTTTCTCGCAAATGGTCCATTAAGGGACCATTTGCGAGCAAATCTAAAGTTAGACGGAGGGACCATTTGCGAGCAAAAATCCAAAGTTAAGGGACCATTTGCGAGAAAATCCAAAGTTATTGGACCGAGGACTTTGAAAAAAGAGGACAGAGACTAAATCAATGTAAACCACAGGGACCATTTATGAAATTTACTCTAATTCAAAATTATATATCACACACATTGAGAGGCTAGCTTATAACTAATGAACATCATGGATCTTATTTCGGAAGATTATGCATAGTCGGTTGATAAAAAACATATTCCAATTGTTACCAAACTCTTACTTCTAAATTGTGTCTGCAAATTATAGGCCTGCAACAAATATAAATGGGATTGACTAGAAAAGTAGAAAAATATCACGTACTCCCTGGGTTCTAAATTAAGTATTCACATTTCATTACGATGTATCTCAATATATTTTACTAAATGCCTTTAGAAAAGAGAAAAAAAGAAGTAAAAAAAAAAAGCATTTCACTAAATAGTAATTACAACCGTCTAATCTATCATTTCTTACTCGTTTATAGAAATAAGCAAAATAGTCTAAAATTAAAACCTATCTTAAACTATACTAAAGCCGGTCCTAAAAAAATAGACCAAAAGAGACCAGTCCTAAGACTTACCACTGGTCCTAGTTCATTCCTACTTTATGTCGAAAGACCAGTTAAAAACTGGACTTTCAAACCGAAGCTGGTTTTAGTTCAAAACTAGTTAAAAACTGAAATTGATCATGAATCAAAACCGGCTAAAAACCAATTAGAGAATGAAATCAGTTTTAAAAAGAATGAAATCAGCCCATAACTAATAAAAAAAATTTAAATCAGTCCTACGTTATTTTTGCAAAATTTTTAAGTTTTCCAATGTAATTAATAATATGCATTTATGTATTTGTAGAGGTGTATGAGCCTATCTACTCGATCTCGACTTGTTAAAAAATTGATTTGAACCTAGCTTATATGATTACAAACAGTTTTGTGTGATTACTGTGTTTTTCATTGAAATAAAACCTCAAAACAAACTACTAATCACTTCAACGATTTACGAATTAAACCACAGAAGCCTAAAATTATGATTTACCGAAATCAAACCTATGAAACTCTCTCAATCGAATATCTCACAAATGCTCACAAACTATGAATTAAGAAATTAGTTCATCAATCTGATGAACAACGGAAAACAACAAGATCTGGAAATTGTATCTCAAACAATGAATGTGAAGAAAGAATTTTTGTTATCCTCTGGAAACGAGAATGTGATTCATATATATGGCTGCCACATTTCATATTTAGTCCCTGCATTCTTTATCTTGTCAACTTGAGCAGAAAGATACCCTCCAGATCCATTGCACTCTGACCTTTCAGCTTTATTAACTAATACCTGCAAAATAAAGGCTAGAACAAACCACATATAAGTATAAAATTATATTCATGTTGACTTATTCACAAGCTTGATTTACCATATTTTAACATTCACCATTTAGAAAAATATTCAGTCTATGTAAGTTTTTATTATGTGTGCACATGTGCACACATCCTTATGAAAAATATAATAAAAGACGAATTTGATGTGCACATATTAACATTTCATGTATTTTTCTTGTTTCTTAAGGCTTGTTTTGGTCTCTAGCTAGTTGTTGTATAAAACAAGAACTTTAATTTGTGTGCACATATGAACATCTCGTTTTCTTGCTTGTGTCGTTTCATTTTGGCGTGCATTTGTGAACAACCCGTCATTTTTCGTCATGAAGAGGCACTGACATACATTAACAACGATTTTCGTTTTTCTTAACTTCAAAATCAACCCCAAACTCTAAACTAAAAAATAATAATAACCCACATATACATAAAGGACCCGGATATCAGATTGATCGAAAATGGCGTGAAATATATGAGAGAGAGAGAGAGAGGGGGGAATGAAATGAATCTTGTTTCCATAAATTACGTATTTCAGGTTTAATGCTAGCCATTTTCTTTTGTTAGTGGTTTTTATAAAACTAGGAGATTGTCCTTTCCTCCTTTGAAAATGTTAGCTAAAATCAATTTAACTAGTTTAAAACCCGCAAAAAATTGCGGGCCTCTTTATGCCGAGCTTTTGTAGGTGGGTATTAGAAGCACAGTTATGCATAGTTGATTTGATGATAAGCAAATATGTAGAATAAAAGAATGAGGGGAAGATGATAATTAACATGGTAGCTGGCGTGTCACAAGTTAATTTTGATGTATGAAAAATGTAATACAAATAAATTTAAACATCCATGAGCTAGTAGCATCAACTTAGAGACTTAAGTAGACATGAGGTATGTAGTAGAATTTTTTGACCCGTGAAATTCGCGGGCTACTTTAAAATTTCAAAATTTTAATACAAATGTTATATTATATATTGTACCTTTTCTTACTAAACCAATTCCGCAACACCAATAATACAGTATTACATAATATTTGCAAATTTGCAATATAACACTCCATTACAAGATGATCTGTTGGCATTTTCAGCTCTATTCACTTACGAATGATCGATTCGTGTTGTCTTATGTCTCTAATGGGTCAAACAACTTAGCTTAAGACCTGAATTGAAAAATGGGTGACATTACAATTCAATTAACGCTATATGCACTTCAATGTTCAGTCAAATAGTTATAAGTCAACATTATAGAAGTGTAAACTTCGGCCTATTCTGTTTTTTATAATGGGTCAAAGAATTCTAAAAGCAGAGCTTGTCAATTGGGTCACACCAGGTAAAAGTAGCCCAAACTATATTATCGATTCACACAGCCTAGTGACAAAAGTATTGGATGAAAATTAATCATTCTGAATCAATTAAACAATTAGTATTTATCATCATTCACAATACACAAAGCATGAAAAAAACAACCATAATTCCTCTCAGGAGGATCAGATAGTTGACAAACACAAGGGCTTTGCAGCAAATATGTTCCGATAAGATATAGCAAAAGAAAGTGTTTCTCACTCTGACTTGTACCTATAGTTTCCGCATTACGAAAAGCTTTTTTAAAAAAGTACACCATAAAGCCAGCATAACAATAATTTGATTAATAATTCATGTAAACTTTTTGAAGAATAAAATTGAAAGATTACTTCATTATAAACATGTTAATATGAAGAGGAACAAAAATTTCTATGAAACCTTTGGGACTCTCTGTTCAACCCTTATTCCATCAGTAGACCAAATAATCATGTAGGAAGTGGCAATTTCAACCCAATTACTTGAATAGATCAGCTATAATTATTATCAACCTAAGAGGCTTCATAAAACAAAATTAGCAAACAACATGAGTCAAATGCAACCAGTTACTAACTTTGTTAAAACTGGACTGCAACTTCATCAAGTAAGCCATTAGATCCTTTGTAGACCTGTGTCGCGCACCTATCGGTCGGTCATATTTGACTTCGGTCGTTGTTCCAACAGCAACAGAGGCGGCGGACAGTGAGTTTTAAATTTATATGAGCTGGGGCTCAAACTATAAGTACTACCTACCTTGGGAGCAAGCAGTAAGTATAACTCGAGGTCGTTCTTTTATCAGAGCGAATTGAAATAAAGCGATTCACCAAAGATTTTGGTCGCAATTAGGATGAGGGTAGGTAGATAGATTTTTGGATTGATTTGGTTTTCTAATTTTATCCTAAATACAGTAAAATAAATGCAGGAGATAAAAAATAGGGAATGAGCAGACAGGTAGAGATGTGATTGCTGGAACTTGAATAATTAGGGTTTCGGGATGATGTTCATTATAAAATTGATTGGAGATTTACCAGATAAAAAGCAGACATACTTTCGGTGTAAACACTAGGACCCTACGTTCAGGTGAAACTCTAGACACATTAGTCACTGGAATCCTAGGTTATCATGATTCTGATCAGATCAGACTGTTTTCAAACCCCCCTGAACTTTTGCTTAAATAAGACAAAGTCACCCTTAATTTTCTAGGGAGTAGGCATAAGGCAACAGACCGCAATTGTATTTACTGACCTTTCTTAACACCTAATCGTCTATTTACTTTTATCATAGCAAATACTGATTGTATCTTGTGTATGTTAAACTATTGGTGTGATTAGGGTTTTGCATGTCTAGGTAATATGATTGACACTACCCTGTATTGTTTCTGTTGAATCACATACTTAACCATCGTAAATATAGACCCTCCTTTACATTCAGGCGTTCATCCCTAGGAATAATCACGGTGTACAGTGCAATTAGGCATTTCCATAGGGTTCCAATCCTAGATGTACTAACGGTGTACAAGGCATTTAAGCATTTCCACAGTGTTCCAGATCTTAGGTGTACTAACGGTGTACAGGGCAACGAGCATTTCCACAACTTTGATTCCTAGACCACAGTTCTAGAAGGGTCACTTCTAGGTAATTCACGATGAAACAATCCATGGCATTTCCTTAGCTTCCACGTATTTGTACTCCACACGAGGTGTTTCGAACGCTATACGAAGTACCGTGCCTTTTCAAGGAAAGTTCATAGTTTCATACTGTAACTGGAGATAACTGTATATTCATAGTATTAGGGTTGATCAAATCCTATCCTAGGGCAACAGTCACGTGAAAGTCTGGAAAGGGTGATGAGAGACTAGATCTATATTCAGGATAAGCTTAACCAGATACACATCATAACAATTTCCAATCGTATAAATGAAATGTTAATTTAACATCATCCCAACTCCTAATATCTACATTTCAGCAATCACAATATTAAACTACTCTATAAACATGGCAATAAGTAAAGCACAAACTGAAATAACATAAAGCACAAGCATTATAACAGTAAGTAAAGTTTAGATATCACCGGGAATACAGCAGTGTAATACTGAGGATTACAAATAGTATGAACTTGAAAAACTCGTTACAACAAGATTACCAAGCTAAACCTTCCTCTAGACTCGAACCGTAAGCTCAACCCTAACCTTTCTCCTCTAACTCCTAAGAGTAGTGCTAGAGAGAGAAAGTTAAAGAGAGAAAGTGAAAGAAAGAGAGAAATGAGAAAAGTGTGAGAATGAGAAAATGTGTGGAGGTGTGTGGAATGAGGAGGGGTGACCCTCTATTTATAGGCAAAGCTTCAAATCTTCCGTACAACTCGCGAAACAGCTCGTACAAGCAAACGAAGCACGATACGGGGTCAGGGGGCCATATACGGCCTTGGTAGGGCCGTATACGGTGTTGGTTAGGCCGTATACGGTCTCCGTCTGATTTCGTTCGTTGCTTAAAACGCACGTATCTCCTTCGTTATGCGTCCGTTTGACCTGATTCTTTCGCCTGTGTCTTCGTAATTCCGTTACGCTTCTAATGATGCCAATTTCACTGAAATTGGATGTGTATAGCTTAAGCATAGCTGAAATGACTTTGTAGGGTCTGATACTGCCCAGTCTTCTCCGTCCTTTATCCAATTTGCATGATTCTTGATTTTCCCATCTCGATTTTACCTGTTTTATCATATGATGAAGTTAGAATGTGATCTATGTAAGGTAAATGAGGCCGGAGGATTTTGTGCACGTTTATCTGCCCTAATTTGCTTGTTATTTGGACGTTTTTAGTGATTTTTGCAGCAACGCCTATATTTGGACCACTTTAGTGAATTTTAGTAAATAATGATCATTTTGGAATGTTTTCACTAAAGATACGTCCAAAAAGTGTGGAATATTGCCTTTAAAAACATGACTATTTGAGTCACATCAAGTTATCCCACACTTATACGTTGCTTGTTGTGACACCCGGTCAAAAAGGGCCAAAATTAGGGGCCAATTTAAACTTTAATTATTCGTACTCTGTACGAATCAAAAACAAAGTATTCGGATAATATATATATAACTATATATATAACACGAAATGATTATTTAATAATCACACGCGAACAAATCCGAAACCACTCAGAAAACATGAAAATAAAAGTTGTCCCAAAACATTTCCAAATAGAATATTATTAACAGAAATAATATTACAGTACTCGAAAAATTTGCAAAACTCTTTTTTGGATAATTAAAAGTATCCGTAAGTTCAAAGTGAAACAACGATATAATTTAGTATCACACTAAAAGTATTTTTGTGAAATACTTCAAATAAAAACCTATACGATTTAAATTTTAGAAATTTATCGTTTGAAAACATTTTACTAAATAACGATCGGGTACACGAACACGGGTCGGAAAACACCCACTCACCTCAATAATTGAGACCGGTTATAACAACCGACCTCAATTATTTCACAGACTCTTCATCACTCTCGGTTCCCTCCTCTCTTCTCTTTTCTCTCGGTTCCAATTCAACAACAACAAAACTACAACAATAACAACATCACAGCAACAATCATCATCATCATAATCAGTGATCATCTTCTTCATCATCATCATCGGGACATCACCATCATCCTCACGGGTTCAAATTTTATTACGTAAGAACACTAATCAATTCTTGTTAATTTTTCGTTTAAAGTACGTAATATATCATGTTGTAGCATAATACTAAGTTCCTTGTTTGCGGAAATTGGATTAAAACTAGTTTTGTTAAGTTTCTGCACAAACAAACACGAACAGACACGAACCAGAGAGAATCACGCGATCGCGAGATGTTTTTCTTGAGTTCACGCGATCGGGTCAAAGGGATAGTCACGCGATCGGCCGAAAGGGTCACGCGATCGGGTCAAAGGGATAGTCACGCGATCGGCCGAAAGGGTCACGCGATCGGGTAAAAGGGAAAGCCACGCGATCGGTTGGGAGGATCACGCGATCGCGTGATCTTCTATTCTGGGTCAGAATTGTTCAGTGACATTTTTATAAACTTGAACGAGAAATACAAACTTAAACAATAGAATATGATACGACCGAATACATATTAATACAAATAAAGATTATACAATCAAATGCTCATTAAAATCTCGCGTGTTTAGGACATTAGGAGACTTTGGACCATACGTTCCTCGTTGGATATATTCACTGCTCGGATAGACTCAGGTGAGTCTCACAGCCCCATTTTTACTGTTTCAAATATTGGGGTGAGATACAATGCTTACATGTTTTCGTGATCATATGTTATTTGATTAGTTAATTTGAGAATTAACTCAAGGAATTAAATGATTATTTAGTTCAGATAACTATATTAGTTACATTGTTTGACTACCATTATTTGGTCTTGATTATCATTGTTAAATCATTATTTCGGAACCTGCGTTGGTTTCATCATTGTTAAATTTAGTATTGTTCAAAAACCTGCGTTGGTTTGTTCAATATTACGAAACCTGCGTTGGTTTCATCATTGTTAAATTTATTATTGTTCAAAAACCTGCGTTGGTTTGTTCAATATTACGAAACCTGCGTTGGTTTCATCATTGTTAAATTATTATTGTTCAAAAACCTGCGTTGGTTTGTTCAATATTACGAAACCTGCGTTGGTTTCATCATTGTTAAATTTAATGTTGTTCTAAAACCTGCGTTGGTTTGTTCAATATTACGAAACCTGCGTTGGTTTCACCATTGTTTAAAAATCATTATTTCGAAACCTGCGTTGGTTTCATCATTGTTTTGAAAACTAAACTGTTTAATCATTGTTTAGGAAACCTGCGTTGGTTTCATCATTGTTTTGAAAACTAAATTGTTAAATCATTGTTTAGAAAACCCGCGTTGGTTTCATGGTTGTTTGAGGAACCTGCGTTGGTTCAAATCATTATTTAGTAACCTTAATTGGTTAAATCATGGTTTTAGAAAACTTAATTGTTTTAAATCATTGTTTGGTTTATTAATTTAAATCCTTGTTCAGACGAAACATTTTATTATCGTCAAATTATCATGTTGATCACATCAATGTTTATGTTAAACCTGTGAGATTCACCAGCTTTATAGCTGACCCTTTTAGCGTTGTATTCTCAGGTGATCAGCAGTAGTAGGATGGCCCTCAGGATAAGCTATCTACTCACGAGTCGCATGCATCCATTTTGGCATGAAGATTTTCCTGCATTATATTTTGTATAATGGTTATGTATTAAAATCTTCAAAACTACTTTTGCGAACTCGCTATTATGTCGTAAACTTTAACTCAAAACTTGTATTACTTTTGTAATATTTATAAACGTCTCATGTAGAGTCGTTTGCTTATATTTTGGTGCTTTGTATATTGATTAGTCACACCCAAATCGTCGCTTCCGCAAATCATGAAATTGGGGGTGTGACAGATTGGTATCAAAGCCTGAGGTTATAGCGAACTAGGTTGCATTTAGTGGGCCTAGACTATAACCATTAGGCTGTATTCCTCATTAGGTATAACTGGTCCAGGAATTACATCATATGAATTTAATTTAACATAGCCTAGCTAACTATGTACAATTAGATGAAAATGATGTAAAGTCTGAAAGGGGTTATGTCGAACAGGAAGACAATAGTAGACTCTGACCACGAGAGAACCGGGACTCAAGCTGTTTTGTGCTAGACACAACTAGGCGGATATATACGCGTATATGGTATGTGCGTATATGATTAAGCTATTATATATATATAATGTATATATATGGATATGCCTTGGACATGAAATATACGATAGGGCCTTGGATAAATCATAAGGACTTACCGGTCGTAAGTAGATCGAATCAGGGAAAATAGTACCGGGATGTGCCCTAGGTATAGAGGGTCATCTCTTCGAGAGAGTCTTACTCCGGTAAGGATAGAAAATCTTGTTCTTCATCTGTCGTTATGCTTAACGATCAAAATCAATATTCCTCTTAGGATTGAGATCTTTTCCTATCATTCCTAACCAATTCTCTCAAATCGGCAAACACCCAATGGATAATCCCGCGTTGGATAACAAACAAAATTTAAATATCTGTTCTGATGAGATATTCTTGACACTTATGTAAACTTCAACTCTTGTAATCTGTTAGACTTGCATGTTAACTGATTACAATCCTATTATCTCTTATTGTCAAATGACATTTCATACGTCAGTTCATTTGTTCAGTATTCATATGATTAAGATAATCATTTACTTCGATTCAAACTCTGACATGTTCCTTATCTTGTTATTGAAGGAACATGCCTCCAAAACGAAAATCCTTCACAAATGCTGAACTGGAACGACTCATCAACCAGCGAGTAACTGAAGCACTGGCTACACGAAAACCTCCTCCTACCAGCGAATCTGGACCAAACCCGAGGAGCACAGGAGTCAACAACGACGCTCCGGTGCCAAAACCCTGCACCTACAAAGACTTCCTCAATTGCAACCCTCTTACTTTCAAAGGTACGGAAGGAGCCATCGGTCTACTACAGTGGATTGAGAAGATGGAGTCTGTCTTCCGTATCTGCAACTGCCCGGAGGACTGCAAGGTAAAGTTCTCTATCTGCACATTACTGGAGGGTGCACTCACCTGGTGGAACACTTATGCCCAGACGGTGGGTGTCGATGAGGCTTACAAACTTCCCTGGGATGATCTGAAAAGGATGATGACCGAAGAGTACTGCCCTAGGGAAGAGATCCAACGGCTGGAAACAGAGTTATGGAATCACTCTATCAGTGGCAATGACATAGCTGGATACACTACTCGCTTCCACCAACTAGCTCTCTTGTGTCCAACAATGGTTAACCCCGAGTATAAAAGGGTGGAGAGGTACATCTGGGGACTTCCTGCAAGTATCAGAGGGATGGTGACCGCTTCCAAACCAGGAACCATCCAGGGTGCCGTTCGTATGGCTCATAGCCTCATGGTACAGGTTGTTCAGGAAGGAAAGGACAACAAAAGGAAATCTGAGGGAAACTCTGACAACCAGAGTCAGGCTACCAAGAAGTCTGCAACCACCAAAGTCAATGCCTCTGGATCTGGATCTGGAACAGAAAACAAGAAGGAGTACTATGGAACAAAACCCTACTGTTCAAAGTGCAAACGCCATCATGATGGACCTTGTGGCGACCCCTATGAGAAGTGCAAGCGTTTTGGGCATCTTGCAAAAGATTGCCGAGTAAAAGCTTGTTTTGAATGTGGTGTAATGGGACACTACCGAAACGACTGTCCTAAGCTGAAAAACACCAACACTGCCAAAGGAAGGTTCTTCGTACTGAGAGCTAAGGATGCTCAAGCAGACCCTGACACTGGTACGTACGATTGTGCGTCATGTCTATTCTATTCCTTGATGATAAATATACAATTAGATTAGCAAATTGTGGTTAATCGAATCAGGAAGTGTAAAACGTAATTACACTTTAGAATTCAATGGCTAGGCTTTTTGGTCTAGAACGGTAATTTGGATATCATTATTGATATACATAGGCGAATAGGCCATCTTGTTGGAATCATTGTTGAAGGAAACTCATCGTTTTCCTAATCATGAATGTATCAGTGAAAATATGTGCTACAGTATTCGATTAGCTAAAACAGTATATGGCTAGGCATGCATGTTTTGGCATATAAATTGATTATCACTTCGGTGATCTAGTCGGGTATCACTTCGGTGATATAATCTGGTTATCACTGCGGTGATCTAGTCGGAACATGGTTATCACGTTAGTGACATAAAAATTGGATAAGTATCGAAAAACTATATTTGTTAATATAGGACATGTGTACATTATGGCGGTGTTGATAGTTACATTGAACTTTAAGAACACCGTAGGAACTCATTGAATTCGGTGGATTATAAATCCAAATCATAGTGATACTTGGTAAGACGGACCGACCCTGTTATGTAGGTAACGGGCGGGTAAAGAATCGGACTTCTCCATTATTCATTGAGATCAGTAGGTTTAAGCCTAACAAGGGGAGAAGGATTAATCGGATGTCTTAGTATTAGACATATCACATAGTCGGCCTTAGAAACACGCGAATCTAGGTTTCACTTGAATTTCGGGACGAAATTCTCCTAACAAGGGGAGAATGTGACACCCGGTCAAAAAAGGCCAAAATTAGGGGCCAATTTAAACTTTAATTATTCGTACTCTGTACGAATCAAAAACAAAGTATTCGGATAATATATATATAACTATATATATAACACGAAATGATTATTTAATAATCACACGCGAACAAATCCGAAACCACTCAGAAAACATGGAAATAAAAGTTGTCCCAAAACATTTCCAAATAGAATATTATTAACAGAAATAATATTACAGTACTCGGAAAATTTGCAAAACTCTTTTTTGGATAATTAAAAGTATCCGTAAGTTCAAAGTGAAACAACGATATAATTTAGTAACACACTAAAAGTATTTTTGTGAAATACTTCAAATAAAAACCTATACGATTTAAATTTCAGAAATTTATCGTTTGAAAACATTTTACTAAATAACGATCGGGTACACGAACACGGGTCGGAAAACACCCACTCACCTCAATAATTGAGACCGGTTATAACAACCGACCTCAATTATTTCACAGACTCTTCATCACTCTCGGTTCCCTCCTCTCTTCTCTTTTCTCTCGGTTCCAATTCAACAACAACAAAACTACAACAATAACAACATCACAGCAACAATCATCATCATCATAATCAGTGATCACCTTCTTCATCATCATCATCGGGACATCACCATCATCCTCACGGGTTCAAATTTTATTACGTAAGAACACTAATCAATTCTTGTTAATTTTTTGTTTAAAATACGTAATATATCATGTTGTAGCATAATACTAAGTTCCTTGTTTGCGGAAATTGGATTAAAACTAGTTTTGTTAAGTTTCTGCACAAACAGACACGAACAGACACGAACCAGAGAGAATCACGCGATCGCGTGATGTTTTTCTTGAGTTCACGCGATCGGGTCAAAGGGATAGTCACGCGATCGGCCGAAAGGGTCACGCGATCGGGTCAAAGGGATAGTCACGCGATCGGCCGAAAGGGTCACGCGATCGGGTAAAAGGGAAAGCCACGCGATCGGTTGGGAGGATCACGCGATCGCGTGATCTTCTATTCTGGGTCAGAATTGTTCAGTGACATTTTTATAAACTTGAACGAGAAATACAAACTTAAACAATAGAATATGATACGACCGAATACATATTAATACAAATAAAGATTATACAATCAAATGCTCATTAAAATCTCGCGTGTTTAGGACATTAGGAGACTTTGGACCATACGTTCCTCGTTGGATATATTCACTGCTCGGATAGACTCAGGTGAGTCTCACAGCCCCATTTTTACTGTTTCAAATATTGGGGTGAGATACAATGCTTACATGTTTTCGTGATCATATGTTATTTGATTAGTTAATTTGAGAATTAACTCAAGGAATTAAATGATTATTTAGTTCAGATAACTATATTAGTTACATTGTTTGACTACCATTATTTGGTCTTGATTATCATTGTTAAATCATTATTTCGGAACCTGCGTTGGTTTCATCATTGTTAAATTTAGTATTGTTCAAAAACCTGCGTTGGTTTGTTCAATATTACGAAACCTGCGTTGGTTTCATCATTGTTAAATTTATTATTGTTCAAAAACCTGCGTTGGTTTGTTCAATATTACGAAACCTGCGTTGGTTTCATCATAGTTAAATTATTATTGTTCAAAAACCTGCGTTGGTTTGTTCAATATTACGAAACCTGCGTTGGTTTCATCATTGTTAAATTTAATGTTGTTCTAAAACCTGCGCTGGTTTGTTCAATATTACGAAACCTGCGTTGGTTTCACCATTGTTTAAAAATCATTATTTCGAAACCTGCGTTGGTTTCATCATTGTTTTGAAAACTAAACTGTTTAATCATTGTTTAGGAAACCTGCGTTGGTTTCATCATTGTTTTGAAAACTAAATTGTTAAATCATTGTTTAGAAAACCCGCGTTGGTTTCATGGTTGTTTGAGGAACCTGCGTTGGTTCAAATCATTATTTAGTAACCTTAATTGGTTAAATCATGGCTTTAGAAAACTTAATTGTTTTAAATCATTGTTTGGTTTATTAATTTAAATCCTTGTTCAGACGAAACATTTTATTATCGTCAAATTATCATGTTGATCACATCAATGTTTATGTTAAACCTGTGAGATTCACCAGCTTTATAGCTGACCCTTTTAGCGTTGTATTCTTAGGTGATCAGCAGTAGTAGGATGGCCCTCAGGATAAGCTATCTACTCACGAGTCGCATGCATCCATTTTGGCATGAAGATTTTCCTGCATTATATTTTGTATAATGGTTATGTATTAAAATCTTCAAAACTACTTTTGCGAACTCGCTATTATGTTGTAAACTTTAACTCAAAACTTGTATTACTTTTGTAATATTTATAAACGTCTCATGTAGAGCCATTTGCTTATATTTTGGTGCTTTGTATATTGATTAGTCACACCCAAATCGTCGCTTCCGCAAATCATGAAATTGGGGGTGTGACACTTGTCCTCAAGCAACACTCAGTTTGAAAACATATTTTTAAAATTTTGTTTTTAAGGGTGAGTCAGAATAATTTCAAAAGATACCACTTTTAATATGACTAAGACTGTTTAAGAATAAGGGGAAGGATAAGATAATCCTTTCAGAAGCAAGAAGCAATTATCATCAAACATACTACCAATCCTCGTGATCTTGGAGTACACATGACTAGGCGATCTCACTAAAGGTGGTCACTCAATTCACTCAAAGTGTATCGGGTTTCCTATCAATCTAGAACAATTGAAATCGCTCAAATAAGCCAGTCATGCAGCACTCATCGTCATAAGCTTGGTCGAGAATCGGATCTCCATCACTTAGGTGAGGACGGTGCTAACTATCCCAAGACATTCAACGGGTGGTAGTGTTTTGGTGAGGTTTAAGGGTATGGATAGTGGTATATGTTTGGTTGTAGGGGTTTGACTTATCTTAAAACTCAAAGATAGTGAAAAACTTTATTTCAGAACGGAACGGAGGATTCTGTAGCTGCTCGTCTTCTATCAAATATTTCTTGAGAAGGTGATACTTGAAGCACCCAGCTTTATTTGATGGAACTATTTTCTTTTTCTTTTCTTGATTTTCTACTTTTTATTTTTCTTTTCGTCTTCATAACTTCTTTGCCAGAGAACTTCTAAGGATATTTTAAGTTGATTCTTTCAGAAATCCTTTTCGGAATTATGATCTTTGATCTTGAACTTCAATTCCTTTTATCGTGCCAATATTTCGCACTTTTGACTTCAGAGTACACAGAAGAGGAAGACTTTGGAGCATAATTGAAAAGGATGTTCCAAAAGATGTTTTTCACGACCTTAGAAATTCTAAGATAAGGTTTTGGGAATTTTGGGTGAGTAGGGTTTGAGTATGAGGGTTTTTATGAAACGAAAGGTTTAGGCTCAACAGGGTTTACTAGGCGGATCATCGATACTGAAAATAAGTATCGGAAGGGTTTTGGGTTTGAAGAGATATGTAAGAATTGGGTTTAAATCCTAGGGAATGTTGAGGTCATCTAGCTGCACCTATACCGCGTACGGTACATACCAGTGTGGTCTCGAAACGTATGTCTGGAGCAAGTTCTAATTTAGAGATGCAAGCATCGGCACACACAAGAAATGAAAGTGAAGCATTAAAGATGAATGCTTTAGGCTCAAGATACCTCACTACAAAATAGGGTTGTATGTGCCTAGCCATGCTCCTTTTAGATCATTGTTTCTTGCTCGAGAAATTTCTACCTTATTTTCCCTATGTTCCAAAATAACTTACTCATATTTTGAGAATGATTTCTTTCGAAAGTATTAAATCCCAAAAACTTTTGAAAATTTTTGAAAAATTTATTTGGAAAAGTCTGTTTTGGAGAAACATTTTCTGAGTAATGCTATTTTGGACACAAAAATTACCTAAAAATTATCCAAGGTATTCTATACCTAGCTATCCCACATTTAGAGGAACATTGTCCCTAATGTTCTCTTGAATTGAGATTTTACTGGAGGTAAAATCCCACACTTAGAGTTTAAACATGTAAGAAAATGTTTCTGTAAGTGTTATACTTGGGTTTGAATCCCACACTTAGTGATAAGCTCAGGATAGGGTATAGATTATAACAAGCTAATAAGACAGAATATATGCGATCATGAAATGGATAGAGGGTTAAGAAACTCCCCATATAATGCTTTGAAGCTTATGAAATGTTGCAGGAAAGAAAGAGTCGAGGTGAGCCTTCTTCTGCATTCTTCTTGAAGGTTAGTTAGCTTCATTCGGGGTTATCCGGTGTCATGTATCCAACGTTATCAGAAATCAACTTCAATTCTTTTAAGTAGGGAATCTTATGGTGTAGAATCCCATACTTTAAGTTTTGAAGAAACTGGAGTGATTTTGATAAGTGTTTGTGGTGTGGGGAGCGATCCCACACTTAGTTCTTTGAGGTGCTTAGATACAAGGAAGTTTTGAGAAGAAACGAGGCCCCTCCATGAGATGTTTTGAATGCTCCGTAGTCTTGCAAAGATGGAAAACTGGTTTGGGTTGCCTTTGACTTCACGGATTTTCTTCTTGAAAGTGCGTCATCTCGCCTATTTCCACTTTCATTCATCACAACATTTCTACTTATTTAACACAAAGAAAATAAAACATAATAAGTAATAGCATAATGTAAATAAGGATAGAGTGATAAACCAACCAGTGGCGGATACAAATAAGTTCCAAAAGTAAGGTCCAATAGTAGCCAAACAAACACAATATAATAATGATAATAATGTCTGAAACCAAAGTCAAATGATGCAAATGGGGTAGAACTATGAGGCTGGGGATCCCTGATCAGGTATGTCATCATGCTGAGTAGGGGCTGGTGCTGTGGATGGTCCCACGACTGACTGCTGGCCACTCGACACTCTCTGTATTTCTTCAGCAGTGATAAGCTTGAGCTGAATCAAAATATCTCTGAGTGTAGCTGCCGGCAGCTTCATCGGATCTGTAATACCCCACTGTAGCAGAACATCTGATGTGATATTGGCATCCTCAAGTAGCTTCATATAGGCCTGACGAAGCATGGTCTCGGTGGGCACATTGGAGGAAGAGATCGGTCCAAGGTTTAATAGCATCCCGGCAGTGTCAAAAGATAGAGCATCCGTGCCCAAGTAGACTGTGTCAGCACGGTAAGATCCACTGGCGACTGGCTGGGCAGGATGAGAAATCACATGTGCAGAAATCACTGGCTGAACTACCGGTATCTCGGTCTCAACTGACTGGACCTGCTCTGGTACTGGTGTGGTCCGGATAGCGGGTGATGGTGTATGGGTGTTAAGTGATGGGATGAATGTATGTGGTGGTGCTATGGCTGGTGGTGGTGGACCGCATCGATACATGTAAGGCTCAGGGTCAGGAATACCAAGTCTCCTGGAAATCAACAGCTGGTGGGAACGGCTAACCTGAAGAGCATGCAAAAGATAATACTGTGTCAGCGAGGTCACCGGATCTGTATAGTGAACAGTAGCCAGAGCTAGTGGCTCGGCTGTCTCAGCTCCTCCATGCGGGACACTAGTATGAGTAGTAGGTGCTCGGGCTCAATCAGATGGGCCATCCTCAGTATCTGCAACAGGTGAGGATCCTCTAACACGCTTCCCGGGGAGATGACATCCTGGAGTGATCTGTTTGGTGTTCTTCCATAGGCACTGCTTCTGCTTATCTACCTCAATAAGATGGATCAACTTGCAGTATTCCAAGTTGAATGGCAAAGAACGAGAACAAACAGTAAACTCCTCAGTGTGTGCCTCGGTCAACAATCCCATACCATATAGCAATCTAGTGATAATCGACCCCATGAACATGTGCTTATCCAAGTCTGTCTCATCCCAAAGTCTCTCAGCGATCAAGAAGGCAACATTCAGATTCTTTCCTCCTATGATTGCTTCCATGAACTTCAACTCTTCGGCACTCACAGCTCCACCTTCCTTCTTCCCAAATATAGAACATGCTAGTAACTTGTGAAGGATGTGATGAACCGGCTTGATGAAGGTGGATGACTTAACACAACTCCTAAAGTTTGATCCTGCTAAATCCATCCAAATATCCTTGTGGTTCCTGTTTGGTAGGCTGGAGATGTCTTGAACACTGTTTCTAAACCATGCAGAGTTGACCTGAGACTCTGTATATAAACCAAGATACACTCCCAAGTCGACAACTGAGATATGATGAATTTGTTCCTGAAATCTGAATGAGATCTTTCTTTTGTCGGATACGCTCATTTTTTGATACAGCTGGTATGTCATCATGAACTCTGTTACTACTTCTCGGTATGCATCCTTATCTATATCGAAAAGACGAAGAAAGGCATTGTTCACTTGACCCTCGGTCTCATACATCAACAAACTCTTCAACTCATCCCTGATTCCTAGCTTAATCATATCTTTCCATACCACATACCAATTACTGCCTAACGGTCGCTGCAACCACTGGCGAATGAGTGACCTATTCTTTGAAGATTTGGCCAAGTAGCTGAGTGAAGGTGGGCAATTATCCATATGTGACAAAAGACAAGAAAATATTAAACCATAATAGTGGTATATTAATGGATATGCTAAAGTACTTCCAGATTTTTAGAAAAAATTGGAAATGTAGGCTTTAGAAATGGGCATATCCAGAAATTTAAAATTGCTAAACCTAACCGCAACCAATCACAAATCCAAAATCTTTTATTAACTTATGTCTAAATAAGGGAAAGTGGCACAAAGCTTCAAGTTTCTAGCATAATCAAAGCAAGTCAACAAGGTACCTAACTCAATTATCCCAAGCACTGAAAACTTAAACACTTTATGTTCATGGTTAATCAATTTAAATGAGCTTAATACTTTGAATAAATCCAAGGTCATATAATTACCTCAAGTGAATCAATTAATCATAAAAGGGCATATTACCAATTTAATATGTAATCCAACTTTCCGCAATTTCCAAAGGACATAAAGCTTATTTACATGATTTCAAGCAAAGAATGGAAGTAAACTTATTTAACAAAATGGTAGTTTTTAGAAAATGGCGTTTTTGTTGGTTCCATTTCAAAGTCATACACTTTATTAATTAAAGTGATGAACTTTAAGAATGATTATGAACCGAAGCTTTGTTTTGACAATTTTGTAAGCTTTTAAGTTTAGAAAAGTCATAAACATGGTTTAAGAATAAAAGTTTTAAGTGAAAATGATGTTTATGATAATTTTATCAAAAATTAGCTTACTTTAATTACCAAAAACTAGCTTAACCATTTTCTAAGTGCAAACGATCAATCAAAGCATGTTAACCTATCATATTTAAGCATAACTCAATCAACAAAAGTCAACATAAGCAATTAATCAACCCAAAAGTCAGACTAGCCATAGTTCATCCAAAAAGTCAACACTTTAATCTTCAAACTTGCAATTAAGCCAACAAATCACTAGATTATGTTTGTAATCATGTTAAGCATCAAGATAAGCATGGAATAACACCAAAGATTGCAACTTTTAACCATGAAATCTATGAAAATGAGTTACAAGCCTTAATTTTTAAAGTTTCATGAAAATCACAAAATTAAGTCAAGGATTACCTTAAACTTGATGTAGTGATGTTGTGGATGCAAGAAAGATCATAAAATGATGAATTTTGAGCTTGGAATCATGCAAAATGGTGAAGTAATGAAGATTTGAGGATGGTGATGGTGAGGCCGACGGTGGGGGTAGAGGAAGAGGGAAGAAGATGAATTTTTTTGTGTTTTGTCATTTTGTGTTGGCTAAAAGTCCCTTTTATACCCTTTTAAACGTACGCGATTTAAAATTCACGAAAGATACGAAACATACAAGTAAAATTTCAAAGTTTAAAAATTTTTAATAAAATAATTTTAAAAAGTATGTTCGTAATTTTCTGAATCTTTACGCGGAGTCTGAAATGATATTGCGAGTCGTATGCGAAATCGTATACGTTTTTATTTAAAGCAAGACAATATTTTTGTGTTCTTTAAAATTCAAGACAAATTCAAAATTAATTTTTCAAAATTTAAAAATAAACTTTTTCAAATTTTCTGAAAATGTCTGTAATTCGTTACGGTGTTGCGCGAATTTGAACTTTGAAAGAACATTTTCTTATGTTTTTAATTAAAAGCTTTTAAACCTGAAACTTAACCACTAATATTACTTAGCCTAAATACTTAAAGTAAAACTAAATTAACTAAAGTTTGGGTTGCCTCCCAAAAAGCGCTTGGTTAAAGTCGGTAGCTCGACTTTTGGACAAATTTATTGAATATTGCCCAAGAGCAATTTTTTGAGTGAATTTGGTGCTCTTGGCTGAGGGAAAGTGTAGCGAGGAATAAAGTCGCAAGTAAGAATCTTAATGACATAATCAACTAGGTCTGCGGGATGTAACGAGAATCGTTCGTGTTCAGTGAGAAACATACGTTCCTTTTTGCCTAAATCTAGAAGATTGTCAATAAACTTGTTAAATTCCTTTCTAACTTTCTTAGGGTTTGAAATTCCGTTTCGTGATCCGTCATCTATATGGTTTAAGTCATGAAGAAGCATTCCTAGGGTTTGTTGAAATTCCCATTCTTCTCTTGAATCGGGATCTCCGGTGGTAGTATGAACTGACTCCGTGATTTCTTCGATTAAAGATGTTTGTGAAACAGTGAAAGGAAATTTTGACTGAGCGAATAACAAAGTGAGTGAGACGTTAATATTCTTTCTTCTAGCAAAGAAAGCAGCTTCCATGTTATCGTCAGTGGCTCCAGGGAATATCTCTAACAACTTGTTGATCATGTAAGTAGCAGGGTCAACGAAAAATGGAATTTTATCAAGAATGACGAGAGATATAGAGGGGTCTTTGCTGATCCAGAACTCAAGCTCATAAATCATAGCCGCAACATAACAATTAATTAGGGTTTGGGAAACCGGCTGATAATCGGTGCAGGCGAATAGGTCCATTAGTAGGTCTATTTCTGATTTAAGCTTTAGTTCTTGCTCTCGATATTGTGTGAAGATACCTTCCTCCTTTTGGTTTGGAAGACGGTGGAGAATACCAACCTGTTTCTTTATCCTACGAGTGACTTCTCTTTGTTCAACCGAAAAAGGAAAGTCAGACGTTTTGAGTTGTCTAGCAAATGCCCGACAAACATCTAATCTCCTATCGGGATCAAAAGAGTTACCTACGTAGCGGATATTTTCTTCAGGTTTGATTGGTAGAATCCTATCAACAACATGATAGATGGTGTACTCGGGTTCGGGTACGAGGTTCAAAAAGATAGGTGATTTTGGAGGGTATTCGTAAACTTCTTCGTCCCATGGTGGAAGACGTTCTTCAATGGGTGGAAAACGAAAGGGTTGAAGATGTTCAGGGTTACTCTCGACAAAACCAGATGAAGTAGGGAATTGAAAGAAATTTTCTAAGGAATATGAAATCTCAGGGGCAGGTATAACCTGATAGCTTAGAATGCTAGACGTAGAAGTTAAGATCTTCTGATGAGAATCATGGGTTCCTAAGTCAAGGTCTAAGAATTGCCCTATGGTTCTAGATTCATCGTCTGAATTAGCGGAGATATCTTCGGAAGAGGATAAAGATGAAGAGTAGACGTCAGGTTCCAACTCTTGTTCTAAGCAGGCGAAGAACTCAGCGTCATCCATGGCCATCATTTCTTCGGACGTCTTGAAGGCGAGTGGAGAAATGGGGCTAGACGGAAATGAATCATAGAAAGATATTTTTGTATTTTTCATTTTTAATTAACCTAAATTTAACTAAATTATTCAACGGAAAGCAAATAACTATCAACTAAGTTTGAGAAAACCTAATTGGAAAGGATCTCCTAAAAGCTAGAATATCTAAGGCGGCTTCAAATCGTAACTCTCTACGATACCCGGCAGCGGCGCCAAAAACTTGTCGCGCTCCTATCGGTCGGTCGGATTTGACTCCGGTCGTTGTTCCAACAGCAACAGAGGCGGCGGACAGTGAGTTTTAAATTTATATGAGCTGGGGCTCAAACTATAAGTACTACCTACCTTGGGAGCAAGCAGTAAATATAACTCGAGGTCGTTCTTTTATCGGAGCGAATTGAAATAAAGCGATTCACCAAAGATTTTGGTCGCAATTAGGATGAGGGTAGGTAGATAGATTTTTGGATTGATTTGGTTATCTAATTTTATCCTAAATACAGTAAAATAAATGCAGGAGATAAAAGATAGGGAATGAGCAGACAGGTAGAGATGTGATTGCTGAAACTTGGATAATTAGGGTTTCGGGATGATGTTCATTATAAAATTGATTGGAGATTTACCAGATAAAAAGCAGACATACTTTCGGTGTAAACACTAGGACCCTACGTTCAGGTGAAACCCTAGAAACATATGTCACTGGAATCCTAGGTTATCATGATTCTGATCAGATCAGGCTGTTTTCAAACCCCCTAAACTTTTGCTTAAATAAGACAAAGTCACCCTTAATTTTCTATGTAACACTCCGCAAATTTGAACACGATTATTAATATTAATCACTTGCATTATTAGGCTAATTCCCTACTTGAGTGAATTCACAACACATTTTAGAGGTAAGTCTAGCATAGCCCAACTAGTTAGTACGCGTAGTATTACATATTCGTAATTAGTTGAAATTACGTACAGAACAATTTGAAAACAAACGCGACAAAAACATACGACTGTTGGTGAACAAAATTAGTTAATAAAACGAAATTATTAAATAACGTCGTAACGAATAAATATTTTGTCAAAAATATTTACTAATCATTTTATAACGCAAAATGTCAAAACGCATAATTAAAAATGAAACCAAGTCAAAAATTTATAACTTAATTCAATTTGGTTTTATAAAAAGATTCTAATTAAAAATATAAAGAAATATGTAATTAAAATGTATTAATTTAAAATATTGTAACATTTAACGATCGGGTAAACAAACACAGGACGAAAACGCAGGAGATGAAAAGTGGAACAAAACCACCTTCCATCTCCATCTTTCCTTTCATTTTCATTTCAATCTCACCAAAAACACCTACAAACTCTCTCCACCCAAATTCTACCAAATTTTCGGATTCGCAAATCAATCAACAAAAGTTACATTTTCGGAATCACCATTACGCAAGGAACAACATTAACAAAAACCATATCATCATCTTCTTCCTCAATCGGTCCCGATTCGCAATTGTAAGAAATTTCTAAAAACTTAGATTTACTCGTTTTTATGTGTTATATGGGTGTAATATTGAACATACAACTTTGTTGTAACTATATAATGGAAGAAATCAAGGTTTTATGACCGGAAAACATGTTAAAATCGGGTTTTGGCCGGAAAAATCATGGCAGTCGCTGCTACTGTCTGGGTGTTCATCTTTGCGACACAACGTCTGTGTCGCATATAGTGTCGCATAAACCATCCATGCGACACAACCATTGTGTCGCATGTTGTGTCGTACCATTGTGTCGTAGAATCTCTGCGACACAACCATAGTGTCGCTATTGAATTAGCATCGATCGCCTATGCGACACAACCCTTGTGTCGCATAGTCCTTGTGTCGCACCCTTATGCGACACAACCCTTGTGTCGCATAATCATGTTAGTGTCGCATACTGTGTCGCAGAAAACAGAAACTTCACAAACTATTTTTACACTAAGTGTCGAACTTAACCGATAACGAATACTTACATACAATGCTATATGTGGATTTTACGAACAATGCAAACACGCTATTTTATTGAAATTATGCTTTCAAACTCTTACCAACGAGTCGTATACATTTTCACAAACAACGAAATACAAACATAAACATTAAACAAACGATTTGGACATGACTTGGTTGTACAAACACTAGCATGGATGATTAGTCTAGACATCCACATACTTATAAATCTTATACGTTTAGGACGTTAGGAGATTCTGGACTGTACTTGGGCTTAGGTTTGCTAGCACTCGCACGATTACTTAACTCAACAGGTGAGTTCACAGTCCCTACTTCTACTGTTTTTTTAACTACTTTTGGGGTGGAAAACATAGTCAACTGTTTTACTGATTTACTGATTGCCATAACTGCTTTTACTATATGATTAATTATCATACTGTTTACTCGAACAATTAGAGTACTTGAACTGTTAAACTGTTATACAAACTATCACATAACTGCCTTTTGGTACACTTATACAAATTGCTTATGACTGCGGTCAACTACTACAACTGTCCGTACGATATGGTATTCCAAACAAAAACTATTATCACTATGTGAAACTAATTTGGTATCTTACCGGAGAACGACCGGTACATATTGGTAACTTGTCGGAGAACGACCGACACTAACATGGTATCTTACCGGAGAACGACCGGTACTAACAGTGTATCTTACCGGAGAACGACCGGTACTAACAATGTATCTCACCGGAGAACGACCGGTGCTAACTTGGTATCTTACCGGAGAACGACCGGTACATTTGGTAACTAGTCGGAGAACGACCGACTCAAACTTTAAAACTACTGGGGAATGACCAGCAACACGTTTTCAAACATATGATTTGGGTAACGTCCCAACGTAACTATTTTTGGGCAACATCCCACATGAATCGCATTTTGAGTAACGTCCCGACAGAAACCGAAACTTTTGGGCGAATAACCCACTAAACTTATACCTTGGATGACGTTCCACTAAACATTACTCGACTATTATGGCAATTACTATTTATGAACGTATTTGGTTCAACAACTATGACTACAAAACTTGAAACAACAATATACAACATAAAACCTGTGGATTCACTCAACCTAGTTGTTGACTTTTACTATGTTTTTCAGGGAATTAGCTGCGCATGTAAGATCGCCAACACACATGGAGAATTAGGCGACCCTTGAAGCTTAGGATGCCAACTTTTGGAAACATATGGATTTCTTTAGTATAACTGAAATGTTTTAGTCATATTTCAGAAATCTACATTTGTAAACATACTACTTTTAACTTATACGATTCGATGAATTGTAAACTTTGTAATTAACACTTTTGGCATCTTTATATATATTGTTCTGTTGTAATCATAAGCTCTGATACGTATGCATGCTTTGTTATTGTAACACCCTCAAATTTCGGTTTGCGGAAGCGATCGGGTCGGGTGTTACCAAATTAAATATCACAGCATAAGATACATAATGAACGACTCTAAATGAGACGTTTGAAAATAATTATACATTTATCAAAATAGAACGTTTACAACGTGGCAAGTTTAATAGAAATTTCAAATACATAATTTGAAAATACAAAAGTAAATGCAGAGTAGTCCCAATTATTTGAAATCATGCGACTCGAGCTAGCATAATCTTGTAGAAATCCTAATCCTGCTGGGCACCTGAGAACACATGCTAAAACAGGTCAGCTATAAAGCTGGTGAGTTCATAGGATTGTTAGTTGAAATCATGATGTAATAAAACTCTGTATGTTTTGAAAAGTCGTTTCAAATTCAGCCAGCTTGATAAGTATTATATTGAAGTTTGTAACACCAATGTGTACACGTCTAATCGAGGTATCTCATACCTAATTGTTCTATTCATGTACCTAAGTACATATAAATAAATATGGCATTCCATGCCTTGATACCTAAGAGGTAGTTGTGTCGATAAACGTAAGGCAATACCTGCCTATAACTATTTATTTGATTTCATGACCGCGTCGTATGAAAACAAGTAATTATAGTCCCGCAGAACTATGATTTAATATATGATGTGTTGCATCCAGCAACAAATGATTGTAGATCCGCAGATCTATGTTTTAATATATGATGTGTTGCATCCAGCAACAAATGATTGTAGATCCGCAGATCTATGTTTGAAAACGTTTAACGTGTCCGTTTACCTGATTAGCATAAGCTAACCCGGACTTGAATTGAGCTAACGGCCTCGCGTGGCAGCACCACCGATCCGTTAACTTATTGTGAATCCCGAGTATCACTCGCTGATCCATTGATTGAAATTTCGTCCACTGCAATACCGTGGTTTCGTTTTGTGCCCACTTTACCGTGGCATCGTTTGGTGCCCGCTGCAATACCGCGGCATCGTTTTTGGAATTGCTCGCAGCAATTTGTGATTGAGCCGGCAGTACAACGACATGCCCGACTAAGTTGTTTGAGAGCCAGCAGTACTCGACATGCCTGACTAAGTAGGTCGTATAATAGTATGTAGATATTCATCAGATGACACCCCCACGGTTGGATTACATCCTGAGCCGGGGGACCATCCCTGGTTGGATTACATCCTGAGCCAGAGTCGTCACCAGTTGAGTTGTATTAATATAAGAAGTCTGTACTAACGTGTGATCATATTGTATACTCCTAGCCTAAAGCCTAGCAAGTATATATAACAGAGTCTTGAGAAAATGTTCACTTAGGTTTAGTTCCCATTCTAGTGAAAATGAAGTGTGTCGACAGTTTTAGTTCTTAAAGAATAACTAAACTTGTAACAGTATAGATGTTGTCCAGTGCAGGTAGAACTAACTAGTTCTAATGTATTCAATGATATTGTCCCGTGACAATATGGCCAAAGATTTTGATAACTAAATCAAGTTATGTGTTGGTAATCGTCTTCCAAAGACCTAACTGGGTGCGATTGTAACCTATCTAGGTTAAGTATTGATATTGTCCTAAAACAATATTTCGGGTGTAATTCCTAAGTATTACACATTTTGTATTACATACAGTAATAAAATAGTTGTGAGTTATAAACGATTATTAATATAATTCGAAAACAGAAATTGAGCATGTGTTTCACCCCGAAAATAGTAAAACAGTTGAAAGAGTGGGGCTATGAAACTCACCTGTGAGTTGTTAGCGATACGATGATACGCGCGTCGTCCGAATGGTAACCTTCTAGTGTCCTAAACACGTGAGGTTATATAAGTATGAGACAAATCAGTTTGTCTAAGCGAGTTGTTCATGTATGCATTTGTTGTTGAAGTCTGGGAATGGTGTACGGGGGTCCGGGGGCAGCGCCCCTGGTAGCGGGGTCCAAGGGGCAGAGCCCCTGGCTGGGGTCGAGTTGCCAGGTCAGCTTGGAAAATTTTTATTTCTACTACTTTGCTTTAAAGAAAACGCATTCGAAATCCAAATTCGGGTAAAATCGAGTGGTAAAATTTGGTTGTCAATACTTAGTGAAAAACATAGGTTTTTAAGGTTCTGCGACGTCAGATGCGACGTCAGCTGCGACGTCAGAGGCGACGTAGGGTCTTGCGTCGCTATGTGCGACATTCGCAAGTCAATGCGACGTTATGGGCTACGTCGCTATATGCAACGTCAGTGTTTAGTGCGACGTAAGGGTTGACGTCGCTATATGCGACGTTCGCAATTTCATGCGACGTTGAGCTGCGACGTTGGCTGCGACGTCGCAGCACTGTTTTCGGTCCAAATGCGACGTCGTCGTCTGTTCGACGATTTCAAGATCCAAATCGAGTTTTGGCTCGATTTTTGGGTGTTTTGATGTTATAGAAAGCTTCTAGCATGTATTTTGAAGTAATCTAAGTAATTTATAGAATGAGAAACGATTTCTAGAGAGAGAAAGTGAGAAATCTTACTTTTTGATGAAAATGGAGATGAAGATGATGGTGAAGGAGATGAAGATGATGATGAGCTCCGAAAATGACGATGATTATGATGATTCCGATTTTTGATGATGATGATATTGTTGTTGATGTTGTTGGTTGTTGTTGTTGTTGTTGTTAGAGAATGAGAGAGAGATAGGGATGAGAAAAAGAAGAAGAAAATGAAAATGAAAGAGTGGAATGGGGGTGGGTTGGTTTAGGCCGGCTCATCCCCAACCATGTGGGTATTTTGTCCACAATTGCAGTATAGAATACCCGTGTTTTTGTACCCGAAGGTAAAATAAATTTAATACTTTACTTTCATTATTTTGTTTATATTATTTCGTAAATATTTTAAATAAAATATTTCATTTGAACCATAAAAATGTAATTAATTAAAGTTTAAAATTGGCGCGAAATTTGACTTTTTGACCAGGTGTTACATTCTCCCCCTGTTAAGAAAATTTCGTCCCGAAATTTCGTGTGAAGTCGTGGTCGCGCGGAGTCTGGGGAGCAATGTTCGTACGAGAGGTTTGTTGAATAGATTGTAGACATACCACGTCTATGACGGAGTTGAAGAGCAGTCAATCCATGACTGTGTCGCGGTTTGTTATCATAGTCACATCCTGACTATTTCGTTTGTTCGAGTTATAGTTTTATTGTTGTTACAGGGTAACCGTTTACTTTGTAGTCCACCCGAGACTAGATAGTTGTCACATAGTGACCGTTTAGTGGATAGTCCTATCAGGACTAAGTAATTTGTGAACATTCAGTTGGTCCAGTTTGCTGAACGCAAACTTTGAGTTTTACGTTGTCCTAGGCTAACTAGCCCTAAGATGTCATCGATATTAGTTTGATAAAAATGATATCGGGGATAATAAGTATGTGTTTAGCGAATTTATAATTGAAGGGTTATGTTTTCGAGGAGAAATTGTACTTACATTATCGTTGGAGATTTATTTGATTTACTCGGAGTCGATTAAGTGAATTTTGCGTCTTTTTGGGCAGTCCTTCTTGTAATGACCGGGTTCCTTACATTTGAAGCATATCCTTTGAGAGTCGGGATTGGCGGGAACTCTGCAGTTCCGGATTACGTGTCCATATCGTTGGCATCTTTCGCAGGGTAATCCGCATAATCCGTCATGATGACGTTTACAGCCGTGACAAAATGGTTTGTTACCCGCATAGCCTTGTCTTTCGTTGGGTTCGACAGCATAGTACCCCAAGGGTTCAGGTTGATTGGTTGGATTTTGACTAGAGCTAGAATCCCCACTCCATTTTGTTAGGTTGTTTTCGGTTGCAGTGGCTTCGCGTCGTTCCCTCTGTGCCATAAGTCTGTGGGCCATACGAATGGCCTCTTCAATAGTAGCGGGTTTAGAGGCGGTGACCATTCCCTCAATTAGTAGCGGGAGTCCACCGGTGTACCTTGCGATTTGTTGACCTTCAGGGTTTACTATGGTTGGGCACAAGTGTGCTAGTTGTTGGAAACGATTGGTATATGTTTCGATGTCGTTGTCTTTTACGGTGAGGTGCCAAAGTTCGTCCTCAAGTTTGTGAAGTACTTCGATGGGACAATACTTGTCCTTCATGATTCGTTTCAGGTCTTCCCACGGAAGTTCGTGAGCAGTGTCGATTCCTACAGTTCGGGCGTAAAAATTCCACCAGGTAGAGGCATCATCCTGGAGGGTGTATGTGGCGTACAAGACCTTGCAGTCGTCAGGGCAGTTGCACACGTGGAAAATAGATTCCATTTTCTCGAACCATCGAATTAATCCGATAGCTCCTTCAGTACCAACGAAGTTTGGTGGTTCGCACCTCAGGAAATCCTTAAAAGTGCAAGGCTTTACTTGGTTCTGAGCAGCTAGGGTCGCAGTCACTGCTTGATTAATGATTTGATCGTGCTCAGCTTGCGTGAAAGTTTGTCGTTTATGAGGCATGATTCTTGAACAAGAATGAAATGACAAAGTGTGAGATCTTTATTCAAAGATTTTGACTTTTATAGTTGTATACTCGGATGTAAAAGTGATAGTTATCCAGAAACCACTTAAGGTATTCTTATGAAAGTCCTCGGACTTTGAAATTTTTAAATGTATAGTCGTACTAACGACCTAGTTGCGTATTATATGTAGTTCGACCAAAACTAATGGTATTGTCGTAGTCTATCAAACTGTAATGTAGTACTAAGGTACTATAGATGTAATCCCAATAAATTAGAGGGTATTCATCGAATGAGGCATCACATGCCTTAGTAGTAGTGGTGTGGCACTTCGTGCCTAGTAAAGTACTCGCGTATGCGTATAAGTGTACAAGTGCCTATAGCGAGTGTTCCTACGCAAAGTAATCAAGTGGGACACCTCGTGTCCAGTAGAGTAGTCATAGATACATATATGGTGTACACGTAACTATACAAGTATACGTGCGTAGTAAAAGTCAGGTGTGGCATCTCGTGCCCAGTTAAGTAAATGTATATGTATATATAAGTCGTACATGTAACTATAACAAGTCCACATGCATATTGAGAGTAGCACCTAGTGCTGAAGTGTAGTGCCTAAAGCACTGGAGTGTAGTAACAACGTATTGTAATGCAGTGCTATCAGCACAGTAAGGGAAATACCAATGTATTGTGATTGTAGTACTGAAGTACTATGAAATGCAGCACCACGTGCCGTAATGAAGTGCCCGCGGCACCGAAATTGCAGTACCCACGTACTGTGAATGTAGCACCAATGTGCCAAATGCAGTATAAACATACTGTGTAGTTGCAGCACCACGTGCCGTGTGTTGTTTGATTGTAGCCCTAAGGCCAAAATATGTTGAAGTTATGTGATTTCCCAAATGTAGCACAAAGGCTAGAATGTGAGTGCCGAGGCACTGAGGTATTGAGTTGATTGATCCAAATGATCAAGTTGTGATTGAGATAAATAATTTGTTGTGGACTTAGTCAACACTAATCCAATTGTGACCAGCACGGTCAAAGGTGAAAGATTCGTTGGTTTGTCTTAAATTTTCGTGGATGTTTAGCATGTGTGGGTTTCCATTCCCATTGAATACGGTTGTACCTCCTTCCCGAGGTTCAGTGATATATGTGATATCCTTCTATACGTACATACGGAGGAAGATGTCGAGTCGTGATAGTTAGGAAGACGGCGATGTGCCTCTTCACGAGTAAATGATAGTACAGCGGAATTTAGTTGTATATACCAAGTATATATTTGATACGTAGAAGTAGTATACATGTAAGGCCTATTCATATATACCTACAGTACATATAATAGCCTAGGATGTCTAGCACATAACAATCAGAGTCAACTACGCATTCCTGTTTCAGTATAACCCCTTTCAGATCTTACATCATCTTTATTTAATTGTACATAGTTAGCTACGCTATGTTAAATTAAACTCGTATGATGTAATTCCTGAACCAGTCATACCTAATGAGGAATACTGCCTAACGGTCATAGTCTAGGCCCACTAAATGCAACCTAGTTCACTATAACCTTAGGCTCTGATACCAATCTGTAACACCCTCAAATTTCAGTTTGGGGAAGCGATCGGGTCGGGTGTTACCAAATTAAATATCACAGCATAAGATACATAATGAACGACTCTAAATGAGACGTTTGAAAATAATTATACATTTATCAAAATAGAACGTTTACAACGTGGCAAGTTTAATAGAAATTTCAAATACATAATTTGAAAATACAAAAGTAAATGCAGAGTAGTCCCAATTGTTTGAAATCATGCGACTCGAGCTAGCATAATCTTGTAGAAATCCTAATCCTGCTGGGCACCTGAGAACACATGCTAAAATAGGTCAGCTATAAAGCTGGTGAGTTCATAGGATTGTTAGTTGAAATCATGATGTAATAAAACTCTGTATGTTTTGAAAAGTCGTTTCAAATTCAGCCAGCTTGATAAGTATTATATTGAAGTTTGTAACACCAATGTGTACAAGTCTAATCGAGGTATCTCATACCTAATTGTTCTATTCATGTACCTAAGTACATATAAATAAATATGGCATTCCATGCCTTGATACCTAAGAGGTAGTTGTGTCGATAAACGTAAGGCAATACCTGCCTATAACTATTTATTTGATTTCATGACCGCGTCGTATGATAACAAGTAATTATAGTCATGCAGAACTATGATTTAATATATGATGTGTTGCATCCAGCAACAAATGATTGTAGATCCGCAGATCTATGTTTTAATATATGATGTGTTGCATCCAGCAACAAATGATTGTAGATCCGCAGATCTATGTTTGAAAACGTTTAACGTGTCCGTTTACCCGATTAGCATAAGCTAACCCGGACTTGAATTGAGCTAACGGCCTCGCGTGGCAGCACCACCGATCCGTTAACTTATTGTGAATCCCGAGTATCACTCGCTGATCCATTGATTGAAATTTCGTCCACTGCAATACCGTGGTTTCGTTTTGTGCCCACTTTACCGTGGCATCGTTTGGTGCCCGCTGCAATACCGCGACATCGTTTTTGGAATTGCTCGCAGCAATTTGTGATTGAGCCGGCAGTACAACGACATGCCCGACTAAGTTGTTTGAGAGCCAGCAGTACTCGACATGCCTGACTAAGTAGGTCGTATAATAGTATGTAGATATTCATCAGATGACACCCCCACGGTTGGATTACATCCTGAGCCGGGGGACCATCCCTGGTTGGATTACATCCTGAGCCAGAGTCGTCACCAGTTGAGTTGTATTAATATAAGAAGTCTGTACTAACGTGTGATCATATTGTATACTCCTAGCCTAAAGCCTAGCAAGTATATATAACAGAGTCTTGAGAAAATGTTCACTTAGGTTTAGTTCCCATTCTAGTGAAAATGAAGTGTGTCGACAGTTTTAGTTCTTAAAGAATAACTAAACTTGTAACAGTATAGATGTTGTCCAGTGCAGGTAGAACTAACTAGTTCTAATGTATTCAATGATATTGTCCCGTGACAATATGGCCAAAGATTTTGATAACTAAATCAAGTTATGTGTTGGTAATCGTCTTCCAAAGACCTAATTGGGTGCGATTGTAACCTATCTAGGTTAAGTATTGATATTGTCCTAAAACAATATTTCGGGTGTAATTCCTAAGTATTACACATTTTGTATTACATACAGTAATAAAATAGTTGTGAGTTATAAACAATTATTAATATAATTCGAAAACAGAAATTGAGCATGTGTTTCACCCCAAAAATAGTAAAACAGTTGAAAGAGTGGGGCTATGAAACTCACCTGTGAGTTGTTAGCGATACGATGATACGCGCGTCGTCCGAATGGTAACCTTCTAGTGTCCTAAACACGTGAGGTTATATAAGTATGAGACAAATCAGTTTGTCTAAGCGAGTTGTTCATGTATGCATTTGTTGTTGAAGTCTGGGAATGGTGTACGGGGGTCCGGGGGCAGCGCCCCTGGTAGCGGGGTCCAAGGGGCAGAGCCCCTGGCTGGGGTCGAGCTGCCAGGTCAGCTTGGAAAATTTTTATTTCTACTACTTTGCTTTAAAGAAAACGCATTCGAAATCCAAATTCGGGTAAAATCGAGTGGTAAAATTTGGTTGTCAATACTTAGTGAAAAACATAGGTTTTTAAGGTTCTGCGACGTCAGATGCGACGTCAGCTGCGACGTCAGAGGCGACGTAGGGTCTTGCGTCGCTATGTGCGACATTCGCAAGTCAATGCGACGTTATGGGCTACATCGCTATATGCAACGTCAGTGTTTAGTGCGACGTAAGGGTTGACGTCGCTATATGCGACGTTCGCAATTTCATGCGACGTTGAGCTGCGACGTTGGTTGCGACGTCGCAGCACTGTTTTCGGTCCAAATGCGACGTCGTCTGTTCGACGATTTCGAGATCCAAATCGAGTTTTGGCTCGATTTTTGGGTGTTTTGATGTTATAGAAAGCTTCTAGCATGTATTTTGAAGTAATCTAAGTAATTTATAGAATGACAAACGATTTCTAGAGAGAGAAAGTGAGAAATCTTACTTTTTGATGAAAATAGAGATGAAGATGATGGTGAAGGAGATGAAGATGATGATGAGCTCCGAAAATGACGATGATTATGATGATTCCGATTTTTGATGATGATGATATTGTTGTTGATGTTGTTGGTTGTTGTTGTTGTTGTTGTTGTTAGAGAATGAGAGAGAGATAGGGATGAGAAAAAGAAGAAGAAAATGAAAATGAAAGAGTGGAATGGGGGTGGGTTGGTTTAGGCCGGCTCATCCCCAACCATGTGGGTATTTTGTCCACAATTGCAGTATAGAATACCCGTGTTTTTGTACCCGACGGTAAAATAAATTTAATACTTTACTTTCATGATTTTGTTTATATTATTTCGTAAATATTTTAAATAAAATATTTCATTTGAACCATAAAAATGTAATTAATTAAAGTTTAAAATTGGCGCGAAATTTGACTTTTTGACCAGGTGTTACAGTTATTGTGACACCCCAATACTTAAACTAAATGCTTCCGCTCAACGAATTTGGGGGTGTTACAGATTGGTATCAGAGACAGGTTTTAGCGAACTAGGAAACTTTAGGTGACTTAGCGACCCAGAGACCTAGACTATAGCCTTGGCTAGAACGCACATGCATACATACATTTGCATACATCTAAACTATCGTTACGATACCTCGATACGCGTGAACTGTTCACCACATTCGACTCGTTCATTGTACTCAGATCTCATATGAACCTGATCGTATTAAACGGTTGATGAAAAGAAGTATGTATTTAGCATCATATAATGACGCCTGGCCAACGTGATTATATTATACTGAGTACATATGGGTGTTTCATAGTCGTAAGATACGTGATGGGGATTCGACAATTTTTCTTGATACTCGAAAACTTGAAATATGTGAAACTTTACTCCTCACATATTTTTCATTGGCATTGACTTCTGCATCTTTTCATCGCAGAACGTCAGCATGCCTCCTAAACAAAGAAAGACTCGAAACAGTCGCCGAAATACTCCACCTCCGCCTCCGGAAACAAACGAGCAAATAATCGAACGCCGCGTGGCTGAAGCCATCGCTCAATACGAGGCCAACCGCAATCGTGAAAACCTGACCAACAATAGCGGAGCCACTCCAGTTAACAGCGAAACCCCAAACAATACCCAGCAGGGGTGCTCCTACAAAACCTTCCAGTCTTGTAAACCTAGCACCTTCACCGGGACCGAATGGGCCATTGGCCTGGTCCACTGGATTGAGAAAATGGAATCGGTGATCGACATCAGCGACTGTGCCACCGACAAAATTGTGAAATACGCCACCTGCACTCTAGCCAACAAAGCGCTAACCTGGTGGAACGCTCAAGTCCAGATTATGGGACGCCCAGCTGCTTACTCCATGACCTGGGGAACTTTGAAACAAATGATGATGGGGGAATTTTGCCCTCCCAACGAGATGCAGAAACTTGAAACTGAATTCTGGAACATACAAATGACCGGCGCTGACATTTCCGGTTACACAACTAGATTCCAGGAGCTTGCACGTCTGGTGCCCCATATGGTAACCCCCAAGAGCAAACGCATCGAGCGTTATAACAGGGGTTTGGCACCACAAATCCGAGGCATGGTTATGTCCTCCAAACCTGCCACTTTTAGGAGCGCTGTTGATCTGGCTCAAAGCTTGACCGACGACGCGGTCTTGATTGGAACCCTGAAAGCTACTACAGGGAAAGCTGAACTTACCCGTACTGATGAGGGCGACTCTGGAAACAATAAACGCAAATGGAACAACGAGGGTAACGACCGCCAGGGTCAACAAAACAAAAACCCGGGAAACACCCGAGCCTTCGCTGCAATCACCAACCCTGGACCCAAAACCTACCTTGGCAACAAACCGAGGTGTGACAAGTGCGGGAGACACCACGATGGTGACTGTACATTTTGTCAAAACTGCAGACGTCCCGGTCACTTAGCACAGAACTGTAGGACAAACCTACCTCCTCAAGCCGCCCCCGAGGGGCAAAACACCGGCTGCTTTAGGTGTGGTGATCCTGGACATCACCGAAACCAATGCCAACAACCGCAACAATCAAAACGACAACAACCGCACCGTTAACAAAGGCTACACCCCAAGCCGCGCATACATCCTCCGTGCACCAGAAACGGTTGCAGACCTCAACTAGCATGGTACGTTTTAGCGACTATTGCTACGATTTAATATACGTTTTATTCGAATGTCGATTTGAACACAACATTTGGTAAACTTTAACCACGAAACGAAACACACAACGTATTGAACTATGCCGCGAGCATACATAAACTGATTGAACTTTTATGGCAACAATTTAACGCCATGCAAACTATTACTATTGGTAACAACATGACTTATCGGAGAACATACGCCACGGGCGATCCGACTTGATTTAAATCTCGGGACGAGATTTCTCTAACGAGGGGAGAATGTAACACTCCGCAAATTTGAACACGATTATTAATATTAATCACTTGCATTATTAGGCTAATTCACTACTTGAGTGAATTCACAACACATTTTAGAGGTAAGTCTAGCATAGCCCAACTAGTTAGTACGCGTAGTATTACGTATTCGTAATTAGTTGAAATTACGTACAGAACAATTTGAAAACAAACGCAACAAAAACATACGACTGTTGGTGAACAAAATTAGTTAATAAAACGAAATTATTAAATAACGTCGTAACGAATAAATATTTTGTCAAAAATATTTACTAATCATTTTATAACGCAAAATGTCAAAACGCATAATTAAAAATGAAACCAAGTCAAAAATTTATAACTTAATTCAATTTGGTTTTATAAAAAGATTCTAATTAAAAATATAAAGAAATATGTAATTAAAATGTATTAATTTAAAATATTGTAGCATTTAACGATCGGGTAAACAAACACGGGACGAAAACGCAGGAGATGAAAAGTGGAACAAAACCACCTTCCATCTCCATCTTTCCTTTCATTTTCATTTCAATCTCACCAAAAACACCTACAAACTCTCTCCACCCAAATTCTACCAAATTTTCGGATTCGCAAATCAATCAACAAAAGTTACATTTTCGGAATCACCATTACGCAAGGAACAACATTAACAAAAGCCATATCATCATCTTCTTCCTCAATCGGTCCCGATTCGCAATTGTAAGAAATTTCTAAAAACTTAGATTTACTCGTTTTTATGTGTTATATGGGTGTAATATTGAACATACAACTTTGTTTTAACTACATAATGGAAGAAATCAAGGTTTTATGACCGGAAAACATGTTAAAATCGGGTTTTGGCCTGAAAAATCACGGCAGTCGCTGCTACTGTCTGGGTGTTCATCTTTGCGACACAACGTCTGTGTCGCATATAGTGTCGCATAAACCATCCATGCGACACAACCATTGTGTCGCATGTTGTGTCGTACCATTGTGTCGTAGAATCTCTGCGACACAACCATAGTGTCGCTATTGAATTAGCATCGATCGCCTATGCGACACAACCCTTGTGTCGCATAGTCCTTGTGTCGCACCCTTATGCGACACAACCCTTGTGTCGCATAATCATGTTAGTGTCGCATACTGTGTCGCAGAAAACAGAAACTTCACAAACTATTTTTACACTAAGTGTCGAACTTAACCGATAACGAATACTTACATACAATGCTATATGTGGATTTTACGAACAATGCAAACACGCTATTTTATTGAAATTATGCTTTCAAACTCTTACCAACGAGTCGTATACATTTTCACAAACAACGAAATACAAACATAAACATTAAACAAACGATTTGGACATGACTTGGTTGTACAAACACTAGCATGGATGATTAGTCTAGACATCCACATACTTATAAATCTTATACGTTTAGGACGTTAGGAGATTCTGGACTGTACTTGGGCTTAGGTTTGCTAGCACTCGCACGATTACTTAACTCAACAGGTGAGTTCACAGCCCCTACTTCTACTATTTTTTTAACTACTTTTGGGGTGGAAAACATAGTCAAATGTTTTACTGATTTACTGATTGCCATAACTGCTTTTACTATATGATTAATTATCATACTGTTTACTCGAACAATTAGAGTACTTGAACTGTTAAACTGTTATACAAACTATCACATAACTGCCTTTTGGTACACTTATACAAATTGCTTATGACTGCGGTCAACTACTACAACTGTCCGTACGATATGGTATTCCAAACAAAAACTATTATCACTATGTGAAACTAATTTGGTATCTTACCGGAGAACGACCGGTACATATTGGTAACTTGTCGGAGAACGACCGACAATAACATGGTATCTTACCGGAGAACGACCGGTACTAACAGTGTATCTTACCGGAGAACGACCGGTACTAACAACGTATCTCACCGGAGAACGACCGGTGCTAACTTGGTATCTTACCGGAGAACGACCGGTACATTTGGTAACTAGTCGGAGAACGACCGTCTCAAACTTTAAAACTACTGGGGAACGACCAGCAACACGTTTTCAAACATATGATTTGGGTAACGTCCCAACGTAACTATTTTTGGGCAACATCCCACATGAATCGCATTTTGAGTAACGTCCCGACAGAAACCGAAACTTTTGGGCGAATAACCCACTAAACTTATACCTTGGATGACGTTCCACTAAACATTACTCGACTATTATGGCAATTACTATTTATGAACGTATTTGGTTCAACAACTATGACTACAAAACTTGAAACAACAATATACAACATAAAACCTGTGGATTCACTCAACCTAGTTGTTGAATTTTACTATGTTTTTCAGGGAATTAGCTGCGCATGTAAGATCGCCAACACACATGGAGAATTAGGCGACCCTTGAAGCTTAGGATGCCAACTTTTGGAAACATATGGATTTCTTTAGTATAACTGAAATGTTTTAGTCATATTTCAGAAATCTACTTTTGTAAACTTACTACTTTTAACTTATATGATTCGATGAATCGTAAACTTTGTAATTAACACTTTTGGCATCTTTATATATATTGTTCTGTTGTAATCATAAGCTCTGATACGTATGCATGCTTTGTTATTGTGACACCCCAATACTTAAACTAAATGCTTCCGCTCAACGAATTTGGGGGTGTTACATTCTAGGGAGCGGGCATAAGGCAACAGACCGCAATTGTATTTACTGACCTTTCTTAACACCTAATCGTCTATTTACTTTTATCATAGCAAATACTGATTGTATCATGTGTATGTTAAACTATTGGTGTGATTAGGGTTTTGCATGTCGAGGTAATATGATTGACACTACCCTGTATTGTTTCTGTTGAAGCACATACTTAACCATCGTAAATATAGACCCTCTTTTACATTCAGGCGTTCATCCCTAGGAATAATCATGGTGTACAGGGCAATTAGGCATTTCCACAGGGTTCCAATCCTAGATGTACTAACGGTGTACAGGGCATTTAAGCATTTCCACAGTGTTCCAGATCTTAGGTGTACTAACGGTGTACAGGGCAACGAGCATTTCCACAGCTTTGATTCCTAGACCACAGTTCTAGAAGGGTCACTTCTAGGTAATTCACGATGAAACAATCCATGGCATTTCCTTAGCTTCCACGTATTTGTACTCCACACGAGGTGTTTCGAACGCTATACGAAGTACCGTGCCTTTTCAAGGAAAGTTCATAGTTTCATACTATAACTGGAAATAACTGTATATTCATAGTATTAGGGTTGATCAAATCCTATCCTAGGGCAACAGTCACGTGAATGTCTGGAAAGGGTGATGAGAGACTAGATCTATATTCAGGATAAGCTTAACTAGATACACAGCATAACAATTTCCAATCGTATAAATGAAATGTTAATTTAACATCATCCCTACTCCTAATATCTACATTTCAGCAATCACAATATTAAACTACTCTATAAACATGGCAATAAGTAAAGCACAAACTGAAATAACATAAAGCACAGGCATTATAACAGTAAGTAAAGTTTAGATATCACCGGGAATACAGCAGTGTAATAATGAGGATTACAAATAGTATGAACTTGAAAAACTCGTTACAACAAGATTACCAAGCTAAACCTTCCTCTAGACTCGAACCGTAAGCTCAACCCTAACCTTTCTCCTCTAACTCCTAAGAGTAGTGCTAGAGAGAGAAAGTTAGAGAGAGAAAGTGAAAGAAAGAGAGAAATGAGAAAAGTGTGAGAATAAGAAAATGTGTGGAGGTGTGTGGAATGAGGAGGGGTGACCCTCTATTTATAGGCAAAGCTTTAAATATTCCGTACAACTCGCGAAACAGCACGTACAAGTAATCGAAGCACGATACGGGGTCAGGGGGCCGTATACGGCCTTGGTAGGGCTGTATACGGTGTTGGTTAGGCCGTATATGGTCTCTGTGGGGCCGTATACGGTTCCTGAGGCCGTATACGGGCTCCGTCTGATTTCGTTCGTTGCTTAAAACGCGCGTATCTCCTTCGTTATGCGTCCTTTTGACCTGATTCTTTCGCCTCTGTCTTCGTAATTCCGTTACTGTATAACAAAGATTATTTTACATAATCCAATTATTAGAACAAACTGTATAACAAATTAAACCACACCGGTAGTCATTTCTTAATACTATTAGCTCATATTCAATTGCTAACAGGATCAAACAGTCAGAATCAGAAAAGGTCAAAGCCTAAAAATCTGTGATGTAAACTAAAAATAATTCAATCTTACAGAAGAAACTAAATGACAATTTATTACCATACCCACTAACTATAACTTGAAATTATCATCTTAAATTTAATAGTTATAGTATTAATTTATAAGGTAAAAATCCGAAAAAATGACCAAACATTGAAAACAAACTCATTAAACTCTTAGATTCTTCATCAAGATATGTAGAAGATGACCATCAACAAAATTATGAGCAACAAAAGTTAATTAACACCAAGACTTGAAAGGAAAATTAAGTAGATCAAATAGGTTAAAAGTCTTCTAAATGTGATTTGAAGGTTCTCACACTTATAAACCGATTTTGTAAACAAATAGAATATTCTTTAAACAATACTAAACATTAGTCAATGAGTCCACGTACATAAGGTAACCATATTTACACAATTTAGAACTGGCAATTTCAACCTATTAACTTACGAAAGAGCTGACATCCATTATGTTTCATTTCAACCAACATGACCCGCCCATATTGCCATCACTTCACTTATAAAAATTAAGGAATGTAATTTTTACATGAATGCTGGCACCCTTTCCCTCTCCAAGGTTTGAAAGCTGACACTAACCAATGCATATGATGTATTGTTCTGATATTTTCACATTATCACAACAACCTCAACTCGAGCATGGCACCAACCTCAACTCGACCATAGCGGGCAAATCTGTTTAAGAAGTAAAGCAAAAAAATAACAATATTATGTAAATTGAGATGCTACTCTCCATGATAAGTATGAGATCAAAATTTCATTTAAGGATAACCATACATATGTCCTTAAAAGAAGAAAGGTTCACAGCTAAATTTAGAAAATGATAATCTAGAAATGAAAACAGGTGTAAAAGAAATCATACCAATTACTCTATTTGTCTCAGGCATTTCATCGAACACCTTTCAGGCACTGCATAATCACTAATTTTGAATTGGAAATGAAAAGAAAAGTAGAAGAATGAAAGAGCATTTACCGAATGACATACCGTAATCAGCATTTTTGAATATTCATTGTCACCATATTCTTCCAAATCTGATAAACTATACCTTAATCCACTATATTAAACCTCATAGCACACAGAAGAAGATTACAAAAGCATAAATCGCATAATAATTTAGATGATCGAGTTTGCAAAACAAAAACAAATAGAAGTAGGCGAGAAGATCACATATAATATACATGTGATTTTTCAAGCTAACATAACCTATGTATATCACCGTGTATTCCATACAGTATATCCTAGTTTTGTCACTATTGAAACGTTTATACATTCTTAAGTCTTCAAACTTAAACTGTTAAACATATGTATCTTTTTCCAAAACACAGTAAAAGATTTATTAAAATCCAATAATATTACCTTCCCATTCAAGGCAGATAAAACAGACTCTGCTTCTTCTTTAGATGCAAAAGTCAGAAATCCATATCCTGCAGACCTTCCTTCAGGGCTTTCAAAAACAACCCTTGTAGATACAGGATTAAAATCAGCACCAAAGAACTCTTTAAGATTGTTACTTCTTACCCTCCACGCGAGATTTGACACATACAGCTTGCAACGCTTCTCACCAGGAGGAGAAGGTGGTGGTGAAGATTTCTTATTATCTTTTGCAAATTCTACCCGAATAATCTAGAAAAATTGCATACATTTAACATAACTCCTTGAGAAGAGAATAAAGATGCTGAAAGGTGTTCAAATGAATGGATCTGAAGAAAGTGATACTCCCTATAATATTTTGATTGTTGTATTTGAAATTTAAAATTAAGAAGGGGTTGCTTTCAAAGAAAGACGGTGGAAAAGAGCCAGAGAAATAGAAGCGTGCAAATTAAGAAGGTATGTTTCCAAGAAAATAGCGGCTGAAAGGAGGAAAATTATTATTAGCCCTCTTTAATAAATTTTTGAAAAATATAAATTTAACATACTTAAATTACAGATATATGACATCACCAAGTTAACCACATGTTGACAACTCAGCACAAGAGACTACCTAATGAATCGCCAAGCCAGCAATATGACATCAGCGTAACTCCCTTTTATAAGATAAGATAGATATATATATAGAGATTACTAGATCGCAGTTGGCATTTTTAACCGTACAATAAAAAAACAAACGTTTAGATTTGAATCTTTTTGTTTATTATTCAATGGTTCTCAAATGAACCTCCTCCTATATATATATATATATATATATATATATATATATATATATATATATATATAGGGGAATGATCAAGAGGGAAGCTCATGATCTTGGGGAAGCAGGGAAGTAGGTTTTTCACCATTGATCTGACATGTTTAAAAATCTCAGCCGGCTCCTCCCTTCTGCTATTTTTGTTAATGCTATTTTAGGGACAAGGGTTTTTTTGTCTTCTCACATATTATTTTTCTTTTAATCATTAAATACAAATACAATTTCAAGAATTAACTGGTAATAATTACGTAAACACATACGCTTTAAGTTCTACATCACCGATTTCACTTAGATTCATCGATCTTTTGACTTCGATTATACATACGATTATGGTTGTTGATAACAATTTCATCTCAATTTCAGGTTTAATCGTCAATTACATTTGTTCGTTCATCTTTTTCTTTTTATGTTTAATATGTTTTAACTATCGAATCGTTTTTTTGCAGCTTTTATAATGTCAATTAGTCTGAATCATCCTTGCGAAAAATACTTCTACAGTTGATGATGCTGTGAGTAAGTTTAATTTTATAGTATCGTCTGTGTTTTTAGGGTTTTTTTCAGTAATTTTTGTTTTAGGTATTTTTTTCCTTTATCATTCACTTTTATTTGTTTACATGATAAAGTTTATGTTAATGAAGATGCTGAACTGAAATTAGGTTTTGGATCAATCATCTTGGATGTTAGCTGTTAACATGCTTTTATAATGAATATTAGATGTTAACATGCTTTTGTAGCCGATACTTGGTTTTTCTACTGAATGTTTACTTTTGTAATGCATATAAGCTTTTAACGTGCTTTTGCACTTATTGTTATCCGTTAACATGTTTTTAGGTTGAATTGTTATCTGTTAACATGTTTTTTTGTAACGCATATAAGCTTTTAACGTGCTTTTGCACTTATTGTTATCTGTTAACATGTTTTTAGGTTGAATGTTAGCTATTAACATGTTTTTTGCACTTATTTTTATCAGCTTAAATGTAATATCAGTGGTGACCATGATATGGTCGGTCTACATAATGTTGACTATAAGATATTTAGGAGGGATACAAATAGATATAAAGGAGACAGTAAAGTTCATATTGTAATCAAGACAGTATTAAGAAAACAAGAGAATCTTCCAAATTATACGTGTGAGTACAGATGTGATGAACAAGGTTCACTTCTTGATGTTTTTAGGGTTAAGAATATTTCCAAGATGAATTATCAAGAATTTTTGGAGATATTGTTTGCTTTGATGCTAAATATGATACAAACAGTTATAATGACTTCATTTTTTAGCCTTATTTGTTTATTAGCATAACATCATTAGTAAATGAATGTCATATATTATCTGTTTTTCTTTAATTATTTTGGATTTTGTTATGTTTTTAATTTTTTTAACATGACTGTGAGTTGAATTTTAACAAACAGGTACAATATGAAGTTTGTGAAGCACAAGAGGTTTGTCGTTTTTCATGTTGCATTGTTACCCATTGATTCCTTCAAATGGTACGTTGATGCATTTTTTCATTGTATATTTTAATTTCAAAGTACGGTCATTTTCTTTTTGTAATTTTTTTTTTAAGTTGGTTTTTCTCTTAACGTTCATTTGATTTTGCTTTAATGCAGTAGAAATTATGTTTATAAAGAGTTTGGGCTGAAATTATCTTTTATATCAAACATTGTGAATGTTAGTTGTTTAACATGCTTATCGACTGAATGGTATATGTTATTTTGTTTTTGTGTTTATTTTCTTCATATAGTTAACATGCTTACCCACTGAATGTTACTGTATTCCTTTTTTTTTTTTAATATGTAGCTATGTTTTCATGTTCTAATTTTTAACATGTGTTTTCAAATGAATGTAAGTTAAAAAAACTAAAATCAATAATATTATGGCAATAAAATATTAACATTCATATGTTAATAACTGTTTTCAATTCATTTATTTTTTGTATTTTTAGGTAAAATTATCTGTACAATAAGTACAAGAAGTTGAACATTCAATGACTGTCGTTTTTTAAAAATCAACAATAAAAAGAAAAAGAGATGAAATGGAGGTCAGAAATTAGATTTGATTGTTGAGAGTTATTGATGTATCACATAGAAGAGTACAAACGAGATGAGCACTGGATTGTGGGTTGGCAGCAGAGGAACATATCCTCTGTAAGAGATGTCATGGAACAATGGAAGATTGAAGCTGTTGATCTCTGCTACTATATCCATTTGGATCGGTTTGTGTAGATGGGTTAGGATGCTACATGTCGTTTTGTCGCGAGTCAAATCTGGATGTTTATTATTTTGGTCTTTTGCTCGATCGTAATGTTCGGTGTCTGTTGTTTTGGTTCATTTTTGTATATGCTTCGTGTTAGTTTTTATGTTATGATGGTCTGTTATGGTTGATTTTTCTAGATGTATGTGGACTATTTGTTTTGGAGGTCTTGTCTTGTTTCCATTTGTTTTAAATTGGAATCTGAATTTAGATGAGGGTGTTCTATTTGTTTTGGTTACGATGATTAGTTACATCTGCTTCTCCACCAACAATTGCATACCATTTACTTGAAACCGAGTTACTACATTGCTATTTTTAAATGGAGTGGTGATATTCAAATTGAAATCTAGTGACATAAATTATATATGGTCACTTTCAAATCCAGTTCAAAACCTGTCAATCAGTGACCTCACCCGTTTAGAGGATCACAATATGATGTAGGTAAATCAAGTAATAAAAAAGCGACCATTGGTGGTTGTATTTGCCGCTATATTTCTTGCCGGGTTCTTTGTTTGCTTTGTTTCTCACAGAAGAAAACAAAAGAATCAAAATTTGAGTGATGGGAGTCTAGGGGTGTCAAAATGGCCAGGTCAACTATAACATGGTATGTCTTTTTTACAAAGATACTTGGCCAGACTTAATTTCTGTGCATAGTACATAAACCGATAAAAGCAAGATATATAAATTCTTGAATACATATAAGAATACAATTATTTTAAACCCCTTGAAAACTAAAGCAGTATGATGCTAAAGCCTAAATATTTGCAATTCATAATAGTGTTTGATATTCAATGACTAACCCGATAAGTATATAAACCTAACTCGATTGGACCCGGACCCGAATGAGCACGAACCCGAAAACCCAATTTCTTATACGGTCGGATTACACGTTACTTTTTTAAAACCTTTAACCCGATCTGATAACCCGACCCTATAACACCCCTAGATGACGCGTCTAATTGGGTATCACTTTCCTCATATAAAGACTCACACTTTTGGCTCTACTGGTAGGACCAACACTACAGACCTTATGGTCATTCAGACCTTGGGGCCAGTTTCTGCCACGAACATCATATAATTATGATCATCAAATTTTAATAAAAATGGGAATTATCCAACTCTGTGCATGATATTAGCAACAATATATCATAGATAACATTCACTAACTAATATCAAAATCGTAGTATTCATCAAAGAACAATGATATTCATCATTTTGAATTTATTACGACTAACATAAGTGTAACATTCAACAAATGATAACTACATAAACTAATTGCAAAAATTTGGATCATAATCCAAACACTTGACCCCCGTACGTTAGGCCCCACCGTCTATTTACTTGAACAGCAACAACGGATGAGCAGATTATTGAAAATAACTCCGGCTTAAATGTACTTGACTCATCATTCACACACTTGTACCTCTACCCCAAATTGTCAACAGCCTCGTTGTGCGAGTATAAATTCCTGTCAACAGCCTTGTTGTGGCCAAGCTGTCCATTTGTACCTCTACCCAAAGAAAATACATTATGTGTGTCAATTACAGCAAGTGTGTGCCTCCATCCACATGAAATCTGAACTACCTTCTCTTGATAGGTAGAGATATGCATACAATAAAAACCTTAATGTAGGTGAAATAAGTTAATATTCAAGAATGAATGTTAACGACAATCATATATAGGTTAATATTCATCAAGACTGAATGTTAGCGACTAGCGTATATAAGTTAATATTCATTAAGAAGGAATACTAACGACTAGCATATATAAGTTAATATTAATTATGAACGAATGTTAACGACTAGAATATATAAGGTAAATATTCATCAAGACTTAATGTTAGCAACTAGCATATATAAGTAAATATTCCTCAAAAACAAATGTTTAACGACTAGAATATATAAGGTAAATATTCATCAAGAAGGAATGCTAACGACTAGCATATATAAGGTAAATATTCATCAAGAAGGAATGTTAACGACTAGCATATATAAGTTAATATTAATCTTGGTCGAATGTTAACGAATAGAATATATAAAGTAAATATTCATCAAGACTGAATGTTAGCGACTAGCATATATAAGTAAATATTCCTCAAAAAAAAAAATGTTTAACGACTAGCATATATAAGGTAAATATTCATCAAGAAGGAAAGTTAACGACTATATGATATATAAGTTAACATTCATCAAGAACGAATGTTAACGACTAGCATATATAAGTTATATACATCAAGAATGAATGTTAACGACTTGCATATATAAGTTAATATTCATCGAGAACGAATGTTAATGACTAGCATATATAAGTTAATTATTCATCAAGAACGAATGTTAACGACTAGCTTATATAAGTTAATATTCTTCAAGAGTGAATGTTAACGACTAGCATATATAAGGTAAATATTAATCAAGAAGGAATGTTAACGACTACCATATATAAGGTAAATATTCATCAAGAAGGAATGTTAACGACTACCATATATAAGTTAATATTCATCTTGAACGAATGTTAACGACTAACATAAATAGTATATAAGTTAATATTCTATAACAATGAATGTTAACGGCTAACATATATAACCCGAATTCATGCACATCTACCTACTAAGCACTAAGCCCTTCAAAAATGGAAGCTTCATCGAGTCTTGAAATTCAGTTTTTAGCATACTTCTTAGGTTGAGAATTTGCAGCCCAACTTGCTTATATACAAAAGAGTAGCAAATCAGCAAAACTGAACCAAAAACTATCACTAAATATGCTAGTTAATCGTATTCATCATCATTCAAAATGGAAGGCGAGTCATATCGATAAAATATTCAACGTATACAATTATTATCTAACATTCATCACGTACAATGAGTATTTATATCAGATTAAGAAAATATCAAATTTAGAAGACAACAGAAATTGATGTAAAAGATAACAAGTTACAAACTTCTAACATAATTGAAATACTAAATCATACCTGAATGTTATTGAGTTAATAATCATCGATTCGTCGTTTATTTTACGATGCATATGATTTCTTCAACTAGGTTTAGTTTTCCCCCAATTCTTCTTCAACTTTTTTTTATTAATTTAACTGATGTGAATGATTCTTCACTAATTCCAAATTCATATGAATGTTTTGATGATTCAATCGTGCCATTTTTGTTCGACGACTCATGATTCTGGTGTTGTTTTCGAATCGGTCGTATCGTAAGCGCTCAAATAGGTTACGTATTGATTTTTGCTTTGTTACCTTCTATCCCCAGGTTTTAATTGTTATTGTTTAATATATTTAATTAATAAATATATTTATGTTATTACTAAAGTGCCCCTCCACCTTTTTTTTAAAGGAGATCAATCATGTGGTCCAGATTCACTTCCCTCCTTCCCTAATTATATATATATATATATATATATATATATATATATACATACTAGCATATTACCCGTGCAATGAGGCGGTGACAATCGTGTAATAATATGTTAAGGTTATCTTTACATATTTCATGTTACATATTTCAATTTTATAAAACAAACATGCCAAAATTTTTACAAAAAACCTTTGTAGATTTTGGATTCATTAATATCATTTCATAAAAGAGTTGTTTGAGTTTATTATTATTATTATTATTATTATTATTATTATTATTATTATTATTATTATTATTATTATTATTATTATTATTATTATATCTATGTATATATATATATATATATATATATATATATATATATATATATATATGTATATGTATATATGTATAATATGGGAAGGTTCAAATGAGAATCAATATAAAGTTGAGAACTTTGAGAACCACAAAGAATACATGTTTGTTCACATGAGATTTACTTCAATCATATGTGAACATTGATGCACGTTAAATTGAGGGTATGTTTGGTAAAATACCTGTAGGCTGTAGCTGCAGGCTGTAAGCTGCAGCTGTAGGCTGTAGCTGTGAGCTGTAACTTTATTTATATAGAATTGTTTGGTAACTAGCTATAGCTGTAACTTTGAAGTGTAAAATGACATATAAGGGCATCAATATTATTAAATGATAAAAATAGTTGAACAATAAATTTAACAGATAATATCTATTATGTAAATGAAGTACTTTATTGATTGGATAATATAATAGTCATTTTCTCATATACATTTAAAACTAAATAAAATCGAAAGGCAAACAGAAAAACAATATGCTCTTAATAAATTGTTGTCAACATATATTCTATATTAATGTAGCAATATCAATATATATCTATTTCATCTCTTCGATGGATTTTCGTTGTTTGTTTGAGATGCATAGCATCGAAAAGTCCATATGTTTTTGAGCTAGCTACATATCTATTTCGTTGTTTGGTATACATCATATCTTCTTTTGAGCTATTACGAATATAGAACGTAAAATCTAGGTACATGTATATCTAGGTAAAGTTTCAAAAGTTTGTAGCCATATACTTTTAAAGAGTTATAATTTGATTGATTATGTAAATCTATGTCTGCTTGAATCTCAGAATTTTTTTATAATTATATTTCTTATTGAAAAAATAAATAAAAAATAAGTACGTAAATCCGTAAATTTTGATTGTTTTTCACATTTTTAATTAAAATTTCTTTTGTTGAAATAAATAAAATAATAAGTAGAGTAGTAACAAACGTTTGCATGCCGTGGGTTTTTTACATATGCAAGAAGTGGGATTAATTGGTAAGGAATTTAATTCAAGGGTAAGTGTGTAACTTTAAGTTTTAAAAGCTCCCTCAAGTTTTAAACGCTTCCAAGACTAGCGTTCTATTTGAAGCTTTTTAATTTGAGATAAAGCTTAAAGCTCCCGTTCACCAAACAAGGCTTTATAATCTGTAGGAGTTTTTATTTTTAAAATCAAAAGCTAAAGCTTCTAAAAGCTTTTAAAAGTTTCATGCCAAACAGACCCTAAAGCTCCAGTTCACCAAACAAGGCTTTATAATCTGTAGGAGTTTTTATTTTTAAAATCAAAAGCTAAAGCTCTTAAAAGCTTCATGCCAAACAGACCCCGAAAAAGAAAAAAGTCAAAAAATCATAAAATTATATCGAAAAACGCAATAAATAAATAAAAACAAATCAGTTAAAATGTGTTTTAAGACGTAAATTTGACTTTTTTGACTTTTTTCTTTCTCAATCTAACATAAATCTGTGTTCACATATAATTGAAGTTAATCACACGTGAACAAACACGTATTCATTGTGGTCTCCAAAGTTCTCAATTTTAGAGTAGTTTTCATTTGAACCTCCCAATATATATATATATATATATATATATATATATATATGAATAATAATTATAATGTAGATAAACAAGTATGGATACGAAGATGGATAATTGGGCAGGTTACCAGTCACCAAACCCATATCCAACAAGAAATTTATATTTACCTCTAACCCACCTCCAAACACAACAACATGCACACGATCTGACTCAAATTGTTTGGGTTTCAGTTTTCCGCATATGTCCGGGGTATTTTTGTCATCCCTACCTATAACAGCTTAAAATTTCTATCTTGATGTCTAATCAGAATTACAACAATGCTTGAAAATGCCATAAGCCGAATTTGGTAGCCTTGTCATCTTCGAAGATGAATTTGTTACCCGTACTTTCATAATCTATACAATCGCTTGACACACATATTTTTTATGACAACTAAAACTGTTACGACCCATATATATGCATGATGATCTCACCAACCACGCATCATAAAAAGGCCCCATGTGCCATCATTCATTCATTTGTATAGGTTGATACAATCTTCTTCTACCTATTTACATCCAATATTAATACTATTCCATCACGTCTTCGCAATAAGAGCATAATCTGAATCCAAGACTCCAATCCTATTTAGAACTACTCGAACAAGAAGGCTCCTTATTGGCACACCCTCCACACAAATATAAAGTTACCATTATTAGAGTTATGTTGATCCATTTGGTCTCTATCTCCTCACCATTCTTTACTAGAACTTGTTGTGGCACCATGTCCTTGAGTAAATTTACTTTCATCATCTAACAATCTCACCCACTTGTCCACATGTTGGCAATTCGAAGCAATATCACCAAGCATCGTGGTTAATTCTTCGAATTTTCCCACCAAATACTTACCCTCAATTCTAGTCCAATAAGCATCTACTATACATTCTCCTCGCCAAGTAAGCACAACCACCACGACCTCTTGTTATGCTCAAGGTGAAAAGGCCTTGGACATTTCTTACTAATACTCCCTTCATCCCAATAAACGTGTTCGACCATTATCCTTCCAGGTTGGAGACTTTGTTTGGCGCAACAATGAGGCCAGCATGTCGCAGGACATCGGCAAGTTGGGACAACGTTGAGAAGGCCCATATCAAATCATGGAGGCAAAAAAAATGGTTCATACATTTTAGCCCCCCATAGATGGTAAACCCGTGCCACGTACATGTCACGTAACCAAGCTGAAGAAATATTACATGTGATCAGACTGTGTGAAAGCACAAGCCGGGCTGATCTCCCGGGCTTGTAAACATATATATTCAATGAAAAGTTTGTGGTAGCATTCTTCTAAGTTGTGCAAATTAATAGCTTGTTTGTCAACGCATATACTTGTTTCAAACTTATAAAAGTGAAACAAGAAATTAAAACCGCCTTCGACGTCATCGCATCGCGTAATGGCATATGATTTTTTATGCAAATAGCTAAGCCCAAGGAGCGCTGTGAGCCTGCCCCCGTAAGGGAATGCCTTCTAGCTTCCCGCTGGCAGAGGTCCACCAAGTTATCATTTGAAAGAGACCGGAATATTGGTCAAGCCGAGGTCAAACCTCCGCCACACACCAACTCATAATGTAGTCTAAAAATCTACAACTAAGTTATGACAACACAAATGGTTCGAAGTAATAAAACACGTACAATTACAAAATGAACGTTGTATTGATAATTTCAAAATTACAAGTACGGGGACGCTGGCCTTACAAGTTTGCTAGCTATTTATGGCCGCATCCCCAAATTTTTATCTACAGAGAGTTTTTCATTGCCTATCCTCTCTACAAAAGGGATAACCAGAGACTTCAGTGCTTGGCCAGCCTGTTGCGATCTGATGGCAGTCCGGGTTAACTCGGGCCAGCACAACATCACCATAAGGTTAATTGTCTCCATAACCTCCACCTACTGAACCGCAGTAAAAAATTCCTTAAAAGGGGTCGTTACGCTTTCGGAAGCAAGAGCAAGCTTAGCAATTCCCGGCACCCCCTTTTACAAACGCTCCAGATCCTCGGACAATGATAAATTTTCAGACACTTTATCACGCAGATCCTTTACAGTTGAGGACAGCGTGGTCTCAAGTCCCGAGATCTGCTTCATCGCGTTCTCAAGGTCGGTGGTGGACATATTGAAGCTCTCTTGAAGCTTCTGATCTTTTTCCACCACCGCGACATGATCTGCCTCCAAAAATGAAACACGCTCCTTTAGGGGTGCAAGGGCAGCATCTGATTGCTCCCTTCGGCGGCGCTGCTCCGTCTTCAGGCCAGCCTCAGCTTTCATATTCGCTTCATTAGCTAGCCGCAGCTCCTCCTCCTAAGCCCGCAGCTTCTCCCGGAGGGCGGCCACCTCTTCCTCCTGCTTACGGTAGACACCAGCAGTCAATGTAACACCCCCAAAATTCGGGTTGCGAAAGCGGTCGGGTCGGGGTGTCACCAATCAAATATCATAAGCACAAAGGTACATAATGAACGACTCTAAATGAGACGTTTGAAAATAGTTATTACATTTCCAAAATAAAGGTTTACAAAGTTACGAGGTTGTAAGTAATTCCAAATACATAATTTGAAAATACAAAAGCAATGCATGAACAAAAGCGATACATGGGTAGTCCCAAATGTTTGAAAGCGTGCGACTCGAGCTAGGATCCTGATGGGCCGATCCTATCTTAGCGATGTACCTGAGAATGCACACTAAAATGGTCAGCTATAAAGATGGTGAGTACATAGGTTTGATTAAACAATTCGTAACGTTATAAAACATTATAAGTTCAAAAATAGTTTGTAAACCATATGATGTAGTTATAGTGTTAAGCAAGGATTTCTCCCCTGAGCAATATCGTGAGCCATTACGTAAACCTACAGTTCTAAACCAGTAGGGTACTAAAAGTGGTTACTTGAGGGCGAGCATAAACTTGAGTATATTCTAATGCGATGAGTACAACTCGTAGTAATACTAATGAGGACAAGTATTAACTTTCATTAATACTAACGATGGCGAGTAATGATTCGCATGTATTTTGATAATGACGAGTGTAAACTCGTATTGTGTTTTAATAAGGATGAGTCTAACTCGTATTGATTTCTAGTGAGGACGAGTGCCAACTCGTAGATATAATGATGAGAATTAACTCGTATTGATTTTATATAATGAAGAGTGCCAACTCGTAGATGTGATGACGAGAATTAACTCGTATTGATAAATGTTGTGTATCACAACCTGGGATAGCGATTTGTATCACCCACCGTGATATCGTTTTGTACCACCCACCGTGGTATCGATTTGTATCATCCACGATGATAGCGATTTGTACCACCTACCATGGTATAGTTTTGTATCATCCAAGATGATAGCGATCAATGATTCATGTAAGTCTGTATGCATAGGGGAATCGGGTGTATCAAGACAGGCCCGAATGAGGACTCATGGGTGCATATGTGCATGTATACAATATACATATATAAATTGAGATAGCACCGAGTGCTGAGAATAGTATATATGTAAGTATATAAATATATATATATATATATATATATATATATATATATATATATATATATATATATATATATACTTAGTTAACGGATAACACTAACAGAGTGTTATTGATTTTTATTTAACAGAGAGATGATACAGGTTCTCAGGTTGTACCTATGATTGTCATATAATATATGAGAATAATTTTTGTGTATCTAAGTATGTACAAACATCACTTAGATATTGAGTGTAGCATAATGAGCCTAGGTATGTACAACCATCACCTAGTTGACTGGAATCAGTATAAAGTACTATAATAACGTATGCTACTATCGTATACTCATAGCCTTCAGCCTAGCAAGTATATTGAGGTAACTGAGTGATGTTCACTTAAGTACTAGCCTAGGTCCAGTAATCGTGGAACATAAGTGTAGGGTAAAACTATGGTCCCTAAAGCAATCATATGTATACTTAACACACTTAAGTATAATTGAGAAAAGTTATTGATGTGGAAACCTAAATTTTATGCTACAGATATTCAGTAAATGGTTTGTATTCATTAAGCAATGAAATGATTTAATTGAGTATGCATTCTCCCCCAAAATATATAAAACAGTTAAAAGGTGGGGCTATGATATCGCGTAAAAAGTCACGTTTTTACTATCGATATCTCTCTCATTTTGGAACGATTCTTGGCATTTTAACTCAAAACAATTACAAATCAATAGTATTATGCCAAGATGGTCAAAACAAGGTTGCACGATGAAAATCAAGCAAAACGGATGAAAAACGAAGATTTCACACACGTTTGAAGATTCAAGGCATCAAAATGAGATTTCAAGACAAAAGTGCCCATCACCAACATCCATCTCATCCAAGATGTTCGTTTTCAAATTACAAATCCAACAGGAGAAGAATCAACAAAAACATACGAAGAATGAAGATTCTACGCATGCCGGAAGATTCAAACGATTCGTACGACACATCTAAAGTTCAGAGACATATTGTGGGGATATCTTTTCATCAAAGTCTTCTTTTTTGAATTACGAATCCAACGCAAAAAGAATCAACGCAAACGAACACATAACGAAGAAAACACGCGCGAATCAAGAAACAAGGCAACAGGCGACGAACCGTGGCGGGGGGGTGCCAGCCGCCGCCATCCACCACCCAGCCACAGCCGGCCAAAGGTGGGGCGGCGCCGGCCACCTCCTCCCCATCCCGATTCTGCTTTTTGGTCCTTGCGTGTACCCGGTGCTAGGCCTTTAATCGCTTTTTCGTACCCGGGGCACCACCTTTTCGCCTTTTTTCGTACCCGGTGCACCACCTTTTCCACCTTTTGCTAATGTGAGCCTCCAACGGCTAAAATGCACCAAGACTTCCCTATAAATAGGAGGCTTAGGTTTCATTTGAAGACACACCATTCTTTCCACATTTTGAAAGATACACTTTCTTTCTAGCTTCTAGCTTTTTCTTTCTTTCTTTATTTTCTTACTTTAAAATAGTGTTAGGCTAGTTAGAATAGAAGCAAGGAACATGTTTGTAGCATTTGGTGAGGAACGAATTTGTAATCTTTGGTGTACGCTTGGAGCAACTCTTATTAATTCAAGTATATTCCTTCTCGCATATTAATCTCGGTTATTTCTATCCTTATCTATCTTAATTAAATATGTATACTTTAATTATGCTAGAGATTGTTTGTTCCATGATTAGCGAGTAGATTACTATTGTATTTGTTGTGATGTAGTTAGTATATATAATTGTGGGATGACTTTAACTACGTCGTGAAATAATATGACGGCCCCTATTCGACTGTTTACTTGGTATAGTGCTGGAAATGCTTTTGAGCAAAGTACAAAATCATGGAAGCCGGTAACGACCGAAGGTAGTTGTATTATGGATCGACGTTGAAATGGAAACTTTATGAACGGACTTATCTTATGATTTTAAACCTAAAACTTATATTCGCCTTTCGATTAACAAACGTGATTGTAACCTTGTAGAGAGGAGTCGCGAACCTTAATACTTGGTCAATAGTTATCTGTGTAAAAACTATGTTTTAATTGTAACGTCATGCGAGCATCATAAAATGCAATGTGATTACGTGGAATTGCCATGAGTATTGTACACTTGCAATCACAATGTACTTATCATGTAAACATCGCGAAGCAATTAAGTCCGAATATGTTTGCTAAGTTAGTTGTTTGCTGGATTTATAGTTTTTATGGTATTAAGAATGGTTAGACTTGTTGTGGACTTGCTACTATGTTCCTTCGCCCACGAGCGAATGCGTTCAATAATAAGGGCCACTGACTCCCTCACAGGAGAGTGTGGAGAGTTGAGCATTGTCCGTCTGATCAGAATCACGACACCTTGGTTCCTCGTGACATATTAGTTGATAACCGACTAATAAAGAATCTATTGGTTATACCATAAACTACCAAGTCTAGTGAACATTCCAAACTTAGTCAACGTTTTCCCCCAAAAGTCATCATCCCACATTATTAGCTAATGAACTCACAACAAATACTACTTTTATTATCTGATTTATTATTACATTTTATTCACTTTATTTAGTTTACTTAGTTAACTGAACCAAAACCCCCAACGCACTCTTTTAAACCTTTACTAGAAAAGAAAGATTGATTGGATCACCTCCGTTTCAATTCAGTTTCTCTTTAAGAACGACTCTAGGTCATACTTACCATCTACTAGCCTTTGGTTCAGTATTAGTAAGTCACGCTTAGACCCCAGCAATTATAAATTTTAAAACTTCAACCGATCGCTCGCAACTGCGGGAGTGCATCAAGTTTTTGGCGCCGCTACCGGGGAGACTAACTGTCCAATACAGAGGCCAAACCAATCCCAATTCTAGTAAACCCTTAGGATAAAACCTTCTAATAAAAAAAACACAAAAACATTTTCTTTATTGTCTTTCCTTTTTAGTGTATGACCTGTTCCCCTAGATCTGCACCACTGTTTAACTTTCCAGATCCAGAACTTATAATACGTACCATTCGACGAGAAAATAAGCAATCCGCGCTTAAATAAATAGGCCTTTAGAGTCCGGTTATATAGCCGGACTCTATGAGAGGAGGTATCTATTGGTTAGTACGGTCATTTAACCGAACTCTTTTTTTAAGAAAAAGATCGGTGCCTTGTAAATATCTGGACTCTAGTTATTAATAAAGGAACCATCAATCTTATTTGCGACTGGACTCTATTCATGAATAAGGGAACATCCATTCTATTTGCAACTGGACTCTATTCATTCATAAGATACCATTTCTTTTACCTTTTAACTGAACTCTTTTGAGCAGGACTACATTCTAAGAACTGCACTCTTTTCAACCAACACACACCTGGACCCTAATCTAAGGTTGTTCCCATTTAAAAACTAAATTAACCATACATATACAATAATTCTCAAAAGCAGTTGTACACAAAACAAAACTTTCTAATATATAAAAAAAAAATACAACCAACAAAACTCAAATATTCTCATTACATAAAAAATATCAAGTTATGAACCAATAATCTGTAACTAGTCAACATAGAATTACATAGTTCTCTAAGAGTCTACATAAATGCATAAGCACATTGAAATCATATGTACTTCAACAGCGATATGATCACGTCCTACAACCTGAACAACACCAACTTTCTTGACCTTGTAATACCCATTTTAGCATTGAACATCCTTCTCTCTTATCTACCAAATTAAAAATAGGCAGTCAAAATCAATAACATACCGAATTAAGTACCAAACGAATGCAAACAAAGTGATATTTAATGAATCTCACAAACTATACAACAATTTTTGATTATACACAATGAACATATGAATAACTTTAAAAGCAATTCAATTTCCATAAGAAAATAACAAGAAATATCAAAAACTTATTGACTGATTGATTTTTTTCTATGTTCACAACGCTTGAGGCTACTCCAAACCACACATGAACGAGTTACAGTAAAAACAAGAAAACTATAACTTTAAATACTAATTAAATTCTTTGAGAAGTTTTAGCCATACCAGATAAGGCTTGGCTTAGCTTCAAGCCTTTGGTAGCACGATCTATGCACATTTCACCAACGGAGCCGCTGGATCAATTATAGAAAACCTAAATAATTTAAACCCAAATACCAACAATTATGAATTCTTCTTTAACTCTATCAATTCATTAAAGTCAAGTGTATAAATAATAGTAATATTGCATCACCTACTTATAACATGATCAAGAACCTCACGTACACAAACTTCTTATAATATGAAATCTTAAGGAATCTATTATGATCAGCCGCTTTGTCACTCCTTCGTTCTTATTGCTCACAAAAAATAAACAGAGAAAAAAAATTAAAAACTGAAAAAAAAACAAAAAAGCCCTAATAGCGAATATGAATGGCTATTGTTTAATCTTGAAATTGCGAAAGGAACGTACCTGATCGGATCAAGGGATTTGCAGAAGAACTTCATTCGATATGGAATGATCGATTAAAATATTCAAGTTTCATTTTGGGATTAAATAATAAACAAAGGGTGAATGGCGGCAGTAGGTTTACATAAGGCCCTCATAGAGTCATGGGTCGAATTATTTGAAATTTCATTTTTTAATTTGTCGCCTGCGATTGAATTTAGTTTATTGCTACTCCGTATAAGTTAATGTTTATTGTAATTGTAAAATGGGTCAAAAAAAGTCCGTCTAACTTGCAAATAACCGGATACACAAAAGGAGTCCCATTATTTTAAATGACCGGACTCTTATAAATAAAAAAGGATCCGGTTGAATTATAATTATCTGGATTCATAAAAAGAGACCACCAATTTTTAGTATTAACCGGAGTCTATTCTTTAAAGAGTCCAGTTTGTTATTAAGGCATCTAAACCGGACTTTATTAGAGGTCCCTATTCTTATTTGTGTAGTAGTGGCATTACTCTCGCTGACAACAGTAAGCCCTCTATTGAAGGAAGAGGAGGCCCGATTCTCTACCCTGAAACCCCAGGACAATCGTTCGAGCTCAAACACCACATCATCCAACTAATCCAGAACCACCGTCAATTCCATGGATTACCCAGCGATGATCCAAACTCTCACCTCGACAAGTTCATATCTCTTTCAAATTCCTACAAACAAAACGGAATTAGTCAAGACACGATCCGCTTGTATCTTTTCCCTTATTCGCTCACACATCATGCGCAAACATGGTTTAAAGGTTTAGAGACCGGTTCTATCCCTTCATGGACCGTAATGGCGACAAAGTTTCTAACCAAATACTTTCCGCCCTCTAAACAAACCAAACTTCGAAATGACATCATGAACTTCCGACAAGCTTTTGACGAGTCATTATACACCGCATGGGAACAATTCAAAGGAGCCTTGAAGAAATGCCCCAATCACCGTCTCGACAAATCCGCACAATTGTGTACCTTCTACAATGGTTTAGATCCTAACCACCGAACCACCCTCGATGCTGCTGCACAAGGAAGCTTCATGGAAAAGACCGACGAAGAAGGATGGGGCCTTATAGAGAACATGACTATGCATCACCATGATTGGAGCTCTCGAGACCACTCAACATCTTCAGCACCTATCGCTGCATCGAATCCAATTCCAGTCGAAGCGATTAAGGTATTGACAGAGAAAATGGACTCACTTGTCAAACATTTGGAGAACTTAAGAAACAACAGCACCAAGTACACCAAGTGCAAATCTGTCAACATTGCACCAACCCGCAACCATCTGGTGAATATCAAGTTGAATACGAAGAAGCAGACGGCACCGTTTACTATGCTCAGTTTCCCGTTCGACCACAAAATTTTCCACCCGGTTTCAACCAAAACAACAACCAACCTAGAGGACCCCCATTCCCGCAAAGAACCAACCAACCTTTTCAACCCCGATACCCACCTTACCCACAACAACCACCACTTCCTTACAACCAACCCCTCGCACTTCCCGCACCAACGTCCGATACAAACCAAACCTCTAAACAACCTGCAAAGACATATGCTCCAGCTTCAAGTTCAAATGACGCCTTCACCCAGTTCATGCAAGGTCTACACCTACTCAATCAAAAGATGTCCGCCAGACAAGATCAAGCCGACCTCTTTATGAGAAACCAATTGGTTGTGCTCAAGAACTTGGAAGCCCAAATTGGACAATTGGCACAACGTCTTGAAAATAGACCTAGAGGAAGTTTGCCTAGTAACACGGTCACAACCCACATGTTGAGGAAGCAAAGCAACTCACTACCACCAAAGAAGCATCTACTACACCGCCTGCTGCTGTACCAGTGACGGAAGAACCAAAAATCAAGATACCAGCTGTGGAAACCGCTCCGACCATGAACAAAGAGGTTAGAATTCCCTACCCCGCTAGACTTAAAGCCCGACCTAAGAAATTATCACCCTGAAGTTAGATGGAAAATTCCTTGACACAATGTCTAGAGTTCCCGGTCGTAACAAATATATTAGGAAATTGCTATCCACTAAGGATAAATTGCCCGAAGTAAACAACATTCCCCTCAGTTCTGAAACCTCAGCCCTACTTAAGAATAGCCTTCCCGAAAAACTAGGAGACACCGGTAGATTCACATTCCCTTGTTCCATCTACCAATCCGGAGATATAAGTGCCTTGGCCGACCTAGGAGCTAGCATTAACGTTATGCCCTACTCCCTGTTCAAAAGGCTAGAACTTGAAAATTTGAAACCCACTAAGATGACTGTCCAGCTAGCTGACCAATCCGTTAGATACCCAAAAGGAATAGCTGAGAATGTCTTAGTTCAAGTTAACAAATTTTTCTTTCCTACGGATTTCGTGGTAATGGATATCCACGAGGACATTAGCATCCCGATTATCCTTGGAAGACCATTCATGAACACGGCTAGAGCTGTGATTGATGTGTATAACCACACGATTGTTCTACGAGCACATGGTGAAAGCATCACTTACATGATCGACCAACCGGAATGTACACCCGAACAAGAAGAATGTTATGTTATATCAACAGGCAAGATTACCTACGGCAATGAATCAGAATCCGAAGAAGAACGAAGTTTCACTCGACCAACAACCTTGGTCTATGATACTGAAACTGGTAGAGACGAGGACGAGGAATATCAAGAAGCAGAGGAAGACATAGAATCTGAAGAGGACGAATCAGACCCTGAAGAAGAAAAGGAAGAACCTGAGGAGGAAGAAGGAACTAAAGAAGAGACGGAAGAAATGGACGATGAAGAAGAAGAGGAAGACATGGAGGAAGATGAAGATCAAAGTGATTCACCACAATTAGCTGAAGTCAACAAAATAAAAAGCTATGATGATTATACTTCATCAGAAGAATCCGTTGATTATGAAACCCTCCGTCAAGAACTCAAATCCACTCATCTCAGAAGAATGAGAAACATTCTTAGCTCCTATCTCAATCCTTCAAAACCCTTCACCCGAACCCGACTCTGAGACATAGATCATCTTGAAAAAGAATTCAAATCATCAAGGCACCCAGACCTGTATGCTGAACTTCTGCAAAGAATCTCTGCATATAAGGCACGTCAAACTGGAGGCTTTGTTGAAGAGAACCTTCAAAATGCAACCACGGAAGTCAGAACCATCGAAGTTGATAGTACCCAACCTTTCAACAATGCACCCTCAGATGAAGAATTCCACCAATTCCCAGATTCACGTGATGAAGATTCTGAAGAGGAAGCCGAGTATGATGGCGATTGTATCGACGTCACTCTCGACGAACGCTCTATTCCACAAACTCCTCTTGCTCCGCCAAACTCCCCCGTCATCACAACTGTCACAACTGAAAGGCTAGCAATTCCACTCGTAGATACCCACGAAGAGATGATGGATTTAATTGATGAGAACAGCGATGTACGAATCATCGTAGAAGCTATCAGAGAATCAACCAATGATTACACCACCGCCCAGAGACACCTGATAAGGCAAATTGAACGAGAGTACGATTCATACCTCGCCAATTATGGAGAACCAGTACCACAGACTCTACTCAGACATATTCAAGAATTATCTGATGCGCTTCAAGAACAAGTCACCAGAGAAGCTCAACAGCCAGAAAGACCCCGCTACCCAATGGGAGAAGTCGAATTCTGCAGCAACCAAAAGCAAATATACCAAAAGTATATTGTGCTTTGGCCGGATCAGCTTTTCCCTATTCAGCAAGTCAGAAAGCTACACTAGCATCCATGAGAACCCATCTTGAAAGAGCTACTGGAAACCATGAAAACTATGTTGATATCAGAATGGCGGGAGATCTTCGAACCCTTCTAGATCTCATCGAGACTGGAGAGCACCTCACAGCCTCATAGAATTTTAGGATCGTCATCCATTCCACCATTGGCCATCATGTCGAGCTGATAATTGATGAACTGAACCAATCAGCATATGATGAAGAAACTCATGAGGTACCAAGGTTTATCCCGCACTTGTCACAAATCAACCTAGCAACTTACGTGATAACTCGACTACGCGGAATGTACACTGAAGAAGATGTAGAGCTTAATGTTTATCGTGATGGATATCGCGAAATATTCAGCAAGTTAATCTATGTCTTCACAGACAAACACTTTCCCTTCAATCGTGAGCAACATCAACTCATTCGACAAGTATGCCAAGCAACCAGATCCTTCGGAGGAGACCCTCTAGCTGAAGACTTTGAAGAAGTAAAGACTCAGTTCATGGCCCTAATCGCCTCAATAGGTCGAAACCACCCCCAGCGTGAGATTGGTCGAACCTTCACCTGCACCCGAATTGACCCTAACGGACCAGTCACAAGGGCAGTTCGATACATCAGCTATGGGATGGAAATCCTTGACCGACTAGCCACTGATCACTTCAAAATCTTCAGGATGGAATCCACCAACCCACCAACCCTAATTACCAACATGATTGAGCAATTAAATTGGTATTACCCTCCACAATACGTCCTACCTAGGAGCCACGGTGACCACTCCAGCAACAGGGACACATCCAGCATCAACTGAAGAAAGGACTAAGTCGAGCTCCCGAATTTAAAAGAGCGCTTCTCGGGAGGCAACCCGTGTTTTTACATTTCCGCAATTTTACTTTCCAAGAAGTGATGAAATCTCCGACTATCTTTCACACTCGGATCTTGCGAAGAATGCTCCACCCTGCAAGGAAGCATCAACACCCGAAGAATCACATATCCGACGTGTTCACACCTACGAGACAAATCACAAGAAGACTTGATCAAGGATGCACCAAGAAAGACGGAGTCTGGCAAATGCAAACCAAGGAACACTGCAACTACCGAGGAGTACTTCTACACCGTCTCTTTCATTCGTTTTAATTATACCATATCCAATATGCTTATCACTAAGTGTGGGATTCAAACCTAACACACATTGAAAGAATACGACTTAGATGTTTAAAACCCTAAGTGTGGGATTTTACCCCATTTAGAGCTTAGTATAACATCGAGGATGATGTTCCTTTAAGTGTGGGATAGCAGTAGTTGCACTACTGTAAAATGGATATTGGTATATGCTTGATTCTAAAATCGTTGCTCTTTATAAGACCATCCTTCTCCAAAAAAGTAAACAAAATTTTCAAAGTTGAGTTAAAAATATGTTGAAAATGAAAAATTTTAAACAAAGAATGATTTACTTTGGGGAAGAAGGAAAAATAAAATCCAAATTCTTCTGAAAAACAAGTTTAGTAATCCCATAAAGAGCATCGCATGACTAGGCACACAGCAACCCAACTTTCGATTCGTGAGGTATCTTGAGCCATATGAAAAGCATTCACTTTTAATGCTTCACTTTTTCGATTCTTGAGTGTGCCGATTATTGAACCCATCTATACACCCAAAAACAAATACGTTATCCCTTTCCTACTCAAAAAGCATCCCTCAAACTTCATAGAAAGTTCCAAAGATGAAAAAAGAGAAGCCACAAGGATATGACGTCAAAATAAAGAAAAATATCCAAGAAAATTCGAAGAAAAGAAAGTCAAATGGAGAAAAAGACTCCTCCCAAAAGAAAAAGGCGTCAAACCTCCCGAAAATTCAAAAATTTCAGCTTTCCGCTTCACCAAAAAGAAAACCTAGGAAAAACCAACACAACCCCCTCTCATACCACCAACACTCCACTCCAAAAACCCTACATCACTTCCCTTAGAATGATTGTGGCTAGATCGACTTCACGCTCACTTAAAAGGTAACGATTTGATTCTCGATCAAGCCTATGACGATAAACGATACATGACTGGCGTTCTGAGTGATTGATATAGTAGAATAGAAAACCCTAAACAATTTGAGTGATTTGAGTGACCACCTTGAGAGGATCGCCTAGTCATGTATCTAAGATCAAAGATCAAAAGCATGCTCCTAAAGATTACAACCCTTCCTTTTCAAAGAACAAGTACTTTACTTTTCCAAAACCCCTTAGTGAAAAGTTCTGCCTTAAAATATTTCATTATCTGCTTACTTTTAACCATGCTTGAAAATGAGTTTGCTTGAGGACAAGCAAAGTTCTAAGTGTGGGATACTTGATATCGCATAAAAAGTCACGTTTTTACTACCGATATCTCTCTCATTCTGGAACGATTCATGGCATTTTAACTCAAAACCATTACAAATCAATAGTATTATGCCAAGATGGTCAAAACAATGTTGCACGATGAAAATCAAGCAAAACAGATGAAAAACGAAGATTTCACACACGTTTGAAGATTCAAGGCATCAAAACGAGATTTCAAGACAAAAGTGCCCATCACCAACATCCATCTCATCCAAGATGTTTTTTTTCAAATTACGAATCCAACAGAAGAAGAATCAACAAAAACGGACGAAGAATGAAGATTCTACGCATGTCGGAAGATTCAAACGATTCGTACGACACATCTAAAGTTCACATACATATTTTGGGGATATCTTTTCATCATAGTCTTCGTTTTTGAATTATGAATCCAATGCAAAAAGAATAAACGCAAACGGACGCATAACGAAGAAAACACGCGCGAATCAAGAAACGAGGCAACAGGCGACGAACCGGGGCGGGGGGGGCCAGCCGCCGCCGGCCAAAGGTGGGGCGGCGCCGGTCACCTCCTCCCCATCCCGATTCCGCTTTTTGGTCATTGCGTGTACCCGGTGCTAGGCCTTTATGGGCTTTTTCGTACCCGGGGCACCACCTTTTTGCCCTTTTTCGTACCCGGTGCACCACCTTTTCCACCTTTTGCTAATGTGAGCCTCCAATGGCTAAAATGCACCAAGAATTCCCTATAAATAGGAGGCTTGGGTTTATTTTGAAGACACACCATTCTTTCCACACTTTGGAAGATACACTTTCTTTCTAGCTTCTAGCTTTTTCTTTCTTTCTTTATTTTCTTACTTTAAAATAGTGTTAGGCTAGTTAGAATAGAAGCAATGAACGTGTTTGTAGCCTTTGGTGTGGAACGAATTTGTAATATTTGGTGTACGCTTGGAGCAACTCTTATTAATTCAAGTATATTGCTTCTCGCATATTAATCTCGGTTATTTCTATCCTTATCTATCTTAATTAAATATATAACACCCCTCATTTATAATCATTTAAATATAGTAAATCGGAAGCGTAAGTCCAAATAGATAGTCATAATTTACTTCATTATATCAACATATAAAATTCAACCTTTTCAAAACTATAATTTCTTCAACCGAGGTGTTATATAAAAACATGATGAAACATTATTTTATAAAAATCAACTATCAGAGTAGAGCCTCGTAGTCAAACATTCCTTCTAGTCTAACTTCTTGCCCACCCAAAAATAAGGCCAAAACCTGCAAGAAGTGTTAATGTGGGGGATTAGCATAACGCTAAGTGAGCAGATAACTAATCAACAGCCTAACTTAGCTCAACAACTTTGTGTACAACACTTAACACTAAACAAGCAAATACACAATATGTAACACCCCGCAATTTAAAACGCGATTATTAACGTTAATCACTTGCATTATTAGGCTAATTCCCTACTTGAGTGAATTCACAACACATTTTAGAGGTAAGTCTAGCAAAGCCCAACTAGATAATACGCGTAGTATTACGTATTCGTAATTAGTTGTAATTACGTACTTAACGATTTGAAAACAAACGCGACAAAAACATACGACTGTTGGTGAACAGATTTATCTAATAAAATGAAATTATTAAATAACGTCATTAACAATTAAATATTATGTCGATAATATTTACATATCATTTGATAACATAAAACGTAAATTTGTATAATTAAAATAAAACAAGGTTTAAAATTTTGTAACTAAATTAATTTGGTTTCATAAAAAGATCCTAATTAAAAACATAATGAAATATGTAATTAAAAATGCATTATTTAAAATATTGTAACATTTAACAATCGGGTAAACAAACAGGGGACTAAAACACGGAGGCGAAAAAGGGGACAAAACCCCCTCCCCACCTCCCTTTTCTTCCATTATCTCCATCTATCTCTCTCTCTCTTCACTTTTTCTCTCTAATCAACTATCACCACCAACTAAAAACCACCACAAAACGACACCAAAACTACCATTAAACGGCCCCCGATCACCTCGCTCCTTTGGAATAAAGTGATCACGACAACGAGCTCTACACATCTATCTTTTCGGATTTCAAATCCGGCACTCGTAAGTTTCCGACAAATCCCACAAATCTTTAGATCTTGAAGTTTTCGTTCATATTTAGTGTTTAATATACTTAGTATAACATGTTTTAGTGTTTTATACAACCAAAAATGTCCACACCGAACCAAAACTCATTGATTTTTAAGCTGTTCGTCGAACAGGCGACTACGTCGCTTTTGGGCCAAAAACAGTAGTGCGACGTAGGCCTTTACGTCGCATTACCCTTCCTTACGTCGCACATAGCAACGCAACCCACTACGTCGCATTGAATTGCGAATGTCGCAAATTGCGACGCAGACCCTAACGTCGCAACACCCGTATGCGACGTAACCCGTTACGTCGCACAATTATTTAATTTCGCAACAACTGCGACGCAACGCTTAACGTCGCACCCTACGTCGCACTTCAACCCAACGTCGCATATTGTGTCGCAGAAAGCAGAATCAAGATTTTTGGAAGTCAAAGTTACTGTAGAAAAGTCAAATTTACTGTAGCAGTACTGTAGCAATTGAAATAATAACATTTTAGAACTATTGTTTCAAACTATCACCAACGAGTCGTATACACTTTCACAAACAACGAAATACAACGTAAACATTTAACAAATACTTTGGACATAACTTGGTTGTACGAACACTAGCATGGATGATTAGCTTAGACATCCACATACTTATTAATCTCATACGTTTAGGACGTTAGGAGATCTCGGACTATACTTGGGCTTAGGTTTGCTAGCACTCGCACAACTACTTAACTCGAACAGGTGAGTTCACAGCCCCTACTTCTACTGTTTTTAACTACTTTTGGGGTGGAAAACGTAGTCAACTGCTTTACTGATTTACTGATTGCCATAACTGCTTTTACTATATGATTATTTATCATACTGTTTACTCGAACAATTAGAGTACTTGAACTGTTAAACTGTTATACAAACTGTCACATAACTGCCTTTGGTACACTTATACAAATTGCTTATGACTGCGGACAACTACTACAACTGTCTGTACGAAATGGTATTCCATACAAAAACTAATATTACTATGTGAAACTAATTTGGTATCTTACCGGAGAACGACCGGTACATATTGGTAACTCGTCGGAGAACGACCGACACTAACATGGTATCTTACCGGAGAACGACCGGTACTAACAGTGTATCTCGCCGGAGAACGACCGGTGCTAACTTGGTATCTTACCGGAGAACGACCGGTACATTTGGTAACTAGTCGGAGAACGACCGACTCAAACTTTAAAACTACTGGGGAACGACCAGCAACACGTTTTCAAACATATGATTTGGTTAACGTCCCAACGCAACTATTTTTGGGCAACATCCCACATGAACCTCATTTTGGGTAACGTCCCGACTAAAACCGAAACTTTTGGGCGAATAATCCACTAAACTGATATTTTGGATGACGTTCCACTAAACATTTCTCGACTATTATGGCAATTACTATTTACGAACGTATTTGGTTCAACAACTATGACTACAAAACTTGAAACAACAACTTACAACATAAAACCTGTGATTTCACTCAACCTCGTTGTTGACTTTTACTATGTTTTTCAGGGAATTAGCTGCGCATGTAAGAATCGCCAACACATGGAGAATTAGGCGACCCGTGAAGCTTTAGGATGCCAACTTTTTGGAAAAACATATGGATTTCTCTAGTATAACTGAAACTGTTTTGTCATATTCTAGAAATCCACTTTTGTATACATATTACTTTTAACTTGTACGATTTGATAAAATCGTAAATCTTGTAATTAATACTTTTGGCATCTTAATATATTTTGTTCTGTTGTAATCACAAGCTCTGATACGTATGCATGCTTTATTATTGTGACACCCCTGTACTTAAACTAAATGCTTCCGCTAAACGATATTTGGGGGTGTTACAGATTGGTATCAGAGCCATTGGTTATAGCGAACTAGGAAACTTTAGGTGACTTAGCGACCTAGAGACCTAGACTATAGCCATGGCTAGAACGTACATGCATACATACATTTGCATACATCTAAACTATCGTTACGATACCTCGATACGCGTGAACAGGTCACCACATTCGACTCGTTCATTTTACTCAGACCTCATATGAACCTGATCGTATTAAACGGTTGATGAAAAGAAGTATGTATTTAGCATCATATAATGACGCCTGGCCAACGTGATTATATTATACTAAGTACATATGGGTGTTTCATAGTCGTAAGATACGTGATGGGGATTCGGCAATTTTTCTTGATACTCGACAAACTTGAAATATTTGAAACTTCATTCCTCACATACTTTACATTGGCATTGACTTCTGCATCTTTTCATCGCAGAACGTCATCATGCCGCCTAAAAGAAATACTCGAAACAGTCGACGAAATGTTCCTCCTCCACCTCCGCCTCCAGAAACAACCGAACAAATAATCGAACGCCGCGTGGCTGAGGCTATTGCTCAGTACGAGGCCAGCCGCAATCGTTAAAACTTGACCAACAATAGCGGAGCCACTCCCGTCAATAGCGAAACCCCAACCAATACCCAGCAGGGGTGTTCCTACAAAACCTTCCAGTCTTGTAAACCCAGCACCTTCACCGGGACCGAAGGGGCCATTGGCCTAGTCCACTGGATTGAAAAGATGGAATCAGTCATAGACATCAGCGACTGCGCCACCGACAAAATCGTGAAATACGCCACCTGCACTTTAGCCGACAAAGCGCTAACCTGGTGGAACGCTCAAGTCCAGATTATGGGACGCCCAGCTGCTTACTCCATGACCTGGGTAACTCTAAAATAGATGCTGATGGAGGAATTTTGCCCTCCCAACGAGATGCAGAAACTTGAAACCGAATTCTGGAACATCCAAATGATCGGCGCTGATATTTTCGGTTATACAACTAGATTCCAGGAGCTTGCACGTCTTGTGCCCCACATGGTAACCCCCGAGAGCAAACGCATTGAGCGTTACAACAGGGGTTTGGCCCCACAAATCCGAGGCATGGTTATGTCCTCCAAACCAGCTACCTTTAGGAGCGCAGTGGACCTGGCTCAAAGCTTAACCGACGACGCCATTCTGATCGGCACTTTGAAAACTGCTACAGGGAAAACTGAACCTACCCGTACTGATGCGGGCGACTCCGGAAACAACAAACGGAAATGGAACAACGAGGGAAATGACCGCCAGGGTCAACAAAACAAAAACCCGGGAAACACCCGAGCCTACGCTGCAATCAACAACTCTGGACCCAAAACCTACCTTGGCAACAAACCGAGGTGTGACAAGTGCGGGAGACACCACGATGGTGATTGTACATTTTGTCAAAACTGCAGACGTCCCAGTCACTTAGCACAGAACTGTAGGACAAACCTACCTCCTCAAGCCGCCCCCGAGGGACAAAACACCGGCTGCTTTAGGTGTGGTGATCCTGGACATCACCGAAACCAATGCCAACAACCGAACAACAACCGCAACAATCAAAACGACAACAACCGCGTCGCAAACAAAGGCTACACCCCAAGCCGCGCATACATCCTCCATGCACCAGAAACGGTCGCGGATCTCAACTAGCACGGTACGTTTTAGCGACTATTGCTACGATTTAACATACGTTTTATTCGAATGTCGATTTGAACACAACACTTGGTAAACTCTGACCACGAAACGAAACACACAACATATTGAACTATGCCGCGAGCATACTTAAACTGATTGAACTTCTATGGCAACAATTGAACGCCACGCAAACTATTACTATTGTTAACAACATGACTTATCGGAGAACATACGCCGCGGGCGATCCGACTTGATTTAAATCTCGGGACGAGATTTCTCTAACAAGGGGAGAATGTAACACCCCGCAATTTAAAACGCGATTATTAACGTTAATCACTTGCATTATTATGCTAATTCCCTACTTGAGTGAATTCACAACACATTTTAGAGGTAAGTCTAGCAAAGCCCAACTAGATAATACGCGTAGTATTACGTATTCGTAATTAGTTGTAATTACGTACTTAACGATTTGAAAACAAACGCGACAAAAACATACGACTGTTGGTGAACAGATTTATCTGATAAAACGAAATTATTAAATAACGTCATTAACAATTAAATATTATGTCGATAATATTTACATATCATTTGATAACATAAAACGTAAATTTGTATAATTAAAATAAAACAAGGTTTAAAATTTTGTAACTAAATTAATTTGGTTTCATAAAAAGATCCTAATTAAAAACATAATGAAATATGTAATTAAAAATGCATTATTTAAAATATTGTAACATTTAACAATCGGGTAAACAAACAGGGGACTAAAACACGGAGGCGAAAAAGGGGACAAAACCCCCTCCCCACCTCCCTTTTCTTCCATTATCTCCATCTATCTCTCTCTCTCTTCACTTTTTCTCTCTAATCAACTATCACCACCAACTAAAAACCACCACAAAACGACACCAAAACTACCATTAAACGGCCCCCGATCACCTCGCTCCTTTGGAATAAAGTGATCACGACAACGAGCTCTACACATCTATCTTTTCGGATTTCAAATCCGGCACTCGTAAGTTTCCGACAAATCCCACAAATCTTTAGATCTTGAAGTTTTCGTTCATATTTAGTGTTTAATATACTTAGTATAACATGTTTTAGTGTTTTATACAAACAAAAATGTCCACACCGAACTAAAACTCATTGATTTTTAAGCTGTTCGTCGAACAGGCGACTACGTCGCTTTTGGGCCAAAAACAGTAGTGCGACGTAGGCCTTTACGTCGCATTACCCTTCCTTACGTCGTACATAGCGACGCAACCCACTACGTCGCATTGAATTGCGAACGTCGCAAATTGCGACGCAGACCCTAACGTCGCAACACCCGTATGCGACGTAACCCGTTACGTCGCACAATTATTTAATTTCGCAACAACTGCGACGCAACGCTTAACGTCGCACCCTACGTCGCACTTCAACCCAACGTCGCATATTGTGTCGCAGAAAGCAGAATCAAGATTTTTGGAAGTCAAAGTTACTGTAGAAAAGTCAAATTTACTGTAGCAGTACTGTAGCAATTGAAATAATAACATTTTAGAACTATTGTTTCAAACTATCACCAACGAGTCGTATACACTTTCACAAACAACGAAATACAACGTAAACGTTTAACAAATACTTTGGACATAACTTGGTTGTACGAACACTAGCATGGATGATTAGCTTAGACATCCACATACTTATTAATCTCATACGTTTAGGACGTTAGGAGATCTCGGACTATACTTGGGCTTAGGTTTGCTAGCACTCGCACAACTACTTAACTCGAACAGGTGAGTTCACAGCCCCTACTTCTACTGTTTTTAACTACTTTTGGGGTGGAAAACGTAGTCAACTGCTTTACTGATTTACTGATTGCCATAACTGCTTTTACTATATGATTATTTATCATACTGTTTACTCGAACAATTAGAGTACTTGAACTGTTAAACTGTTATACAAACTGTCACATAACTGCCTTTGGTACACTTATACAAACTGCTTATGACTGCGGACAACTACTACAACTGTCCGTACGAAATGGTATTCCATACAAAAACTAATATTACTATGTGAAACTAATTTGGTATCTTACCGGAGAACGACCGGTACATATTGGTAACTCGTCGGAGAACGACCGACACTAACATGGTATCTTACCGGAGAACGACCGGTACTAACAGTGTATCTCGCCGGAGAACGACCGGTGCTAACTTGGTATCTTACCGGAGAACGACCGGTACATTTGGTAACTAGTCGGAGAACGACCGACTCAAACTTTAAAACTACTGGGGAACGACCAGCAACACGTTTTCAAACATATGATTTGGGTAACGTCCCAACGCAACTATTTTTGGGCAACATCCCACATGAACCGCATTTTGGGTAACGTCCCGACTAAAACCGAAACTTTTGGGCGAATAACCCACTAAACTGATATTTTGGATGACGTTCCACTAAACATTTCTCGACTATTATGGCAATTACTATTTACGAACATATTTGGTTCAACAACTATGACTACAAAACTTGAAACAACAACTTACAACATAAAACCTGTGATTTCACTCAACCTCGTTGTTGACTTTTACTATGTTTTTCAGGGAATTAGCTGCGCATGTAAGAATCGCCAACACATGGAGAATTAGGCGACCCGTGAAGCTTTAGGATGCCAACTTTTTGGAAAAACATATGGATTTCTCTAGTATAACTGAAACTGTTTTGTCATATTCTAGAAATCCACTTTTGTATACATATTACTTTTAACTTGTACGATTTGATAAAATCGTAAATCTTGTAATTAATACTTTTGGCATCTTAATATATTTTGTTCTGTTGTAATCATAAGCTCTGATACGTATGCATGCTTTATTATTGTGACACCCATGTACTTAAACTAAATGCTTCCGCTAAACGATATTTGGGGGTGTTACACAGTACAACTCATCAACTAATCAACAACACCATAATGAGGATCGGCGGCTCTGGGGATAACCATAAACCCGGGTGGCTCCCCAAGAACACTTATCCAACATATCCGTATGGTCATACGGACGAGACCGATATCTAGTGGTTATCCTACTCAGATACAGTTCAATACACACAACAAATGAAGTAAATCCCTGTATCATTCACACGATAACCGACTAGCCCAACCAACCATTCAACAACTCGTTGGCCTTATTAACAACTGATGCCCGAAGGCCAAATAAATCAGGTGATCACGTAATCAACAAGTCACATATTCAACTAGTCAACATATCAACAGTATTATTACTATCAACATAATCATCAATGCAACTAATAAAGTAATAACACGTTACTTGTTGTAACCAAATTTGTTACAACCAAGTTACGCTGAGGATTATAGATCCACTCACCGACCACCTCAGACATCCACTCAGTAGTCTAATATCACTGAGCCTTCTGCGCATCTGAGAATACAATAGAACAACACAAGTTAGTAACTTGTCTTAAAATGATATTAATTACTGAATTAATCCACATTACACAAGTACTACGTTCAATACTTAAAACCATATTAACAACACTTATCAAGTATACATCACTTAACAAGCTTATAGCTTTAATTCTTAAATTACATATTAAGTTCATGACTTTCTTTATGAACATATATCAAATTCATCAATTCTAAATTATAGCTTAGCTCATAACCGTGGTTCAATCATCAACTAACCATTATAACAAGATTACAAGCTATAATTCATAATTATTCAACTAAACCCATCACTATTTATATGATTATACTTCAATTCTTCCTAATAATATTCCAACAACCTTTATAATTACCAATTATAGTGTGTTAACACCAAAACATCATCATATAATCAAAACCCATCTAAATCATAAACTCTACAACTTAATTAATTCACTTTTAGGGTAGTTTAAGGTTACTAATCATCTTATTAACACTTAGTAACACCACTTTAACTAATATCAATCTTTAATTTCGAATTATAACCACAATTTCATCAAACTCATCATATATCACAAGAACACTAATCAATCTCACAAACCCTAATTCAAATCTACAAGATAACCCTTAAATCATGTTACATATCATCATTTATGAGTTTAATAAACATCAATTTAGCAACTTCAAGCCTCAATTTCGGATTACAATCAATAACCCTCAAAACCCCAAATTTTTAGATTTATGAACATGAAGAATCAAGACTTACCAAGATGTTTGTGATGATCAGAAGATGATTAATCCATGTTATTGAAGCTAAATTTTGAACTTGCCATCTTCAATTTGTGGTAGAAAAGGAAATTGAAAGAGTAATCTAGGGTTTCTCATATTATGTATGTATATATGATAGAATACGATGCGTACATATGTATATAGATAAAAGAGACCGACTCAAACATTTAAAAGTGTACTACAAGTGTTTAAATTTCATTCCCCGTACTTATAATTGTCTGGAACTTAAAAACCAATTACGGGAACCATTATTTTATTTTACCGTCAACTAAATAAAATTAAAACCATTGATAATTTATTAGTCACAATAAATTATTTGACTCTTTTACCCATTTATTTTCAACTAGCACAACAAAATTATTTTCTGACACATTTAAATAATCATTTGCAGACAGAAAATATTTAATACTACTAGACCCGAAAACTGGGTGTTACAAAATATGTATACTTTAATTATGCTAGAGATCGTTTGTGCCATGATTAGCGAGTAGATTACTATTGTATTTGTTGTGATGTAGTTAGTATATATAATTTTGGGATGACTTTAACTACGTCGTGAAATAATATGATGGCCCCTCTTCGACTGTTTACTTGGTATAGTGCTGGAAATGCTTTTGAGCAAAGTACAAACGCATGGAAGCCGGTAACGACCGAAGGTAGTTGTATTATGGATCGACGTTGAAATGGAAACTTTATGAACAGACTTATCTTATGATTTTAAACCTGAAACTTACATTCGCCTTTCGATTAACAAACGTGATTGTAACCTTGTAGAGAGGAGTCGCGAACCTTAATACTTGGTCAATAGTTATCTGTGTAAAAACTATGTTTTAATTGTAACGTTATGCGAGCATCATAAAATGCAATGTGATTACGTGGAATTGCCATGAGTATTGTACACTTGCAATCACAATGTACTTATCATGTAAACATCGCGAAGCAATTAAATTCACAATGGAAACATCGGTAAACGATTAAATACATTGTGAACTACCATAGCTTTTTCTGACATGGTCTGGGTTTAACTTTATGCAAAAAGCCGTCAGCATTTTAATTAGCATTTTAATTAGATTAGTTAGTTTAGATTAGATTAGGTAGGCTATAGGCTAAATAATCATCTACGAAAACCTAGGGATTTGTTGATTGTATTGAGAAAGGCAAGTTTAAAATCCAATTTAAAATGATACTTTTCCTCAATCTATGAAATCTAGAGTAAGGTACGCAAGAAACCTCAACACTTTCCTTCGCTTACCACGCTTAAATTTCATTAATAGGAATTGATCAATAAGTCCGAACATGATTGCTAAGTTAGTTGTTTGCTGGATTTATAGTTTTTAAGGTATTAAGAACGGTTAGACTTGTTGTGGACTTGCTACTCTATTCCTTCGCCCACGAGCGAATGCGTTCAATAATAAGGGCCACTGACTCCCTCACAGGAGAGTGTGGAGAGTTGAGCATTGTCTGTCTGATCAGAATCACGACACCTTGGTTCCTCGTGACATATTAGTTGATAACCGACTAATAAGGAATCTATTGGTTATACCATAAACTACCAAGTCTAGTGAACATTCCAAACTTAGTCAACGTTTTCCCCCAAAAGTCATCATCCCACATTATTAGCTAATGAACTCACAACAAATACTACTTTTATTATCTGATTTATTATTACATTTTATTCGCTTTATTTAGATTACTTAGTTAACTGAACCAAAACCCCCAACGCACTCTTTTAAACCTTTACTAGAAAAGAAAGATTGATTGGATCACCTCCGTTTCAATTCAGTTTCTCTTTAAGAATGACTCTAGGTCATACTTACCATCTACTAGCCTTTGGTTCAATATTAGTAAGTCACGCTTAGACCCCAGCAATTATAAATTTTAAAACTTCAACCGATCGCTCGCAACTGCGGGAGTGCATCAGGCTATGTACTCACCTGAGGAGCAAGCAATCCTAAAGTACGCTCGTTGTACCAATGACAATCTCCTAGTGTCCTAAACACACGAGATTAAAATGAATGAATGGATGTTTGGATAAATCATCAACATTAACGTTTGTTTGATATGATTATACCCAAAGTATTCACTAAGTGTTTACGTTTGATGTTTGTAAAATGATTGTGGCCCGTTGGTGACGGATAAAAATTATATTCCAAAATATAATTACGCTTGTTTTCGTACAAATATGCTTTGTACATTTTCGTGTCATATATATATATATATATATATATATATATATATATATATATATATATATATATATATATATATATATATATATATATATTTTAGTACGTAGCATATGTTTAAATCCATACGTTTCTATAGTTGCATATTTTGTGATCATTGTTAACAAAATATCCGCAATGTAGTATATACATATGTATACACATATATACTTAACACTACACGTTTCTTTGCCAACACAATCTGTTAATTACGAGCTTGTACTCATTCGCAGTATATTATATCAACATATATTAACCATAAACACTACATGCAAAGGTTATATAGTATATACATGTAAGAGTTATATCATCCGAAGGTTAAACATAATACTCGTTTGGGTCAGAGGCACACCCGAATGGTTAGATGAAAGAACCCGATCGGCTGAACAAGAAAGACCCGATCGGCTGGATCATCATAGCCGATTGGCTGGGTGATCACAGCCGATCGGTTGGGCTAGGTTCTTGGGTGTTCCAGCTTCAATCAGACGCAATAATGTTACCAAAACGAGTTTCTAACTTAGTTTCTCGGATATAATCATGTTATACGAGTAATGATATGTGTTTATAAGCAAAAGTTATAAAGAATTATTAAAGAGAAAGTGTGCTCACGGGTGGAGATGGTGATCGGAGATGTGACCGGAGATGGTGATGCCGAGAGTGATGATCACGATGATGGTGATGGCGGTCGACTGTTGCTTATGTTTATCGTTGTTGTTGCTTCGATGATGATGGAGGTGGCTCGGGTGTGGTGGTGAGCCAAGAGGGGAAGGAGAAAGAGATGATGATGATGATCGATTGATGATGATGATTATAATACCTTGTGTTGTTTTTAATTATTGTTGTTGATTGTTGTTATTGAAGAGAAGAAGAAAATAGATGATGAAATGAAATGAAGAAGAAGATGAAATGGAGTCACAGGGTGTGTTTGGTCGTGACTTATTGAAGAAGGAGCTGACTAGCTCCAATAATTGGAGTTGGTTGGCTCCAATCGCGGTACAAAATACCCGTGTTTTCGTACCCGATCGTAAAATAATGAAATCTTTCAATCTCATAATTTTGTTTACATATATTCGAATACATTTTCGATTGAAGTATTTTACAAAAATACTTTACTCCAGTTATAAAATATAACTCTGTTTTCGAGTGGTCCCAACTAAATAGAAACACATTTTTTTAATGAAACAAAATGTGTTTAAATTGTATCCGGGTAAATAAATATTATTTTTCACAATAATACTTTGTTTAGAAATGTTTGGCACCAATGTCCATTTTGAGTTTCTGCGTTCTGCCAGATTTGTTTATATGCGATTATTAAATAATCGTTTGACGTTATATATATCATTATATATATAATGCTTGAATACTTTGGTATTAAGTGTATATAATACTTAAAAAGAAAGTTTAAATTTGGGCGCAAATTTTGCCCTTTTTGACTGGGTGTCACATTCTCCCCCTGTTAAGAAAATTTCGTCCCGAAATTTCAATGATAGCCGCGGTTATGTGGAGTCCGGGGAGAAGTGTGTGTATGCGTGAATAGTTCGATGCGAGTACATCTCGCTGCGTGGATTAGTTATAAATCACGCATTGGATTTTGTGTGTAAATTAAATGATTGCTTCTACAAGGAATGTTATGGGCACTATGAAGACCTATAATTCTAATTCAATGGAATTTTAGAGGTTTTTAAACTGAAATCTTAGTAAAATCCTTACTAGGTAATGTATTACTCCATTTCCACGAAATAATAATTTATGTGTGATAATTGAAGCCTAACAACTTTTCTGCCCTACTAATAGGGAAATTCTAACATGTCACCCGACATAGGGTTTGGCTCAACAGCAACAATGATACTACTCTGCTAGTAGTAAGGTAATGATATGCCATCAGGCAGGGAACAATTGCTCTACAGCAATGATGATGCTACTCTACAAGTAGTGAGACACATTTCTTAAACTAAGAGTGGCAGACATAACGACATCTGAATGATTTAAAAGCCAGTCAACCCATGTCTACTTAGTAGCTTATCATAATAGTTGAATCCTGACCATTTGACTGTTCGAATCTTGGCTAAGTCATGGCTACAATGTGACAACCGTCACAAAACCGTGACCGTAATTAAACCATTACCGTAACTTAAACATTGAAACTCATTCTTGTGTTAGGACTCACCACATGGATTTCTTTACATCAAAGTCTTCATTTTCAAAGATCGAATCCAATGCAAAAAGAATCATCGCAATCGGATGTGTAACGAAAAAGATACAAGGCAAAACGTAAATGCGTTCATAATTTCGAAACTTAAGATAATGTGTGAAGTATGATAAACAAAATATAATAATAAGTAATTTATAAATAATAAGAATATTAACAATGACAATACAATAATAATAATAAGCTAAGTAAAAACATATCACACGTAAAAAAAGAAGAAGATAAAAGCTGAATTTCTGCGAAGTTTCATGATTTGGGCCATAACTCTCTCATCCGGACTCCAAATGACTTGAATCCAAAACCCATGATTTCTAAACTCCTTGGGCTACAACATTTTCAGAATTAAGCCCATAAAATCTTGAAAAATTCGGCCTAAGGATTGGAGGAGGAGCAAGGAAGATTTTTCTCAAAACAAGTCATACATGATCACAATATTTTCTCATTAAAACTCTCTCAAAACCCTAGGAACGACTCTCCCTCTTTTTCTCAGCCATTTTCACTCTCAAACAACATCAAATCAAAGGGTTTAATCATCTATTCAAGTCTAGCAAACGTTATTGTTTTCGTTTCGGTTTCGTTGGTAAGTTTTCGACATTCTATTCGATCATATGATATCTATTCGTATAAAATCATGAACTAATACTATTTAGTTCGTTATAGTTCCAGACCTTATATAGATGTAATCACGAGTCGATGATATCATTTGACCTTAGTTAAAGACATAATCCGTAAACCCTAGTTTATACGAATGAATTTTGATTTCTGATTGAATTGTTACAGCCGATTTCAGAGACAGTTTTGACCAATTTAGAATCATTTTCAGGATTCGGACAAAACTAAAAAGTTGTAGATCTCGATGTTTTACACAGACACAAAAGGTTTCAGCCACTGAAACTAAACAGATGATTTTATAAAAATTATTTAGTAAACTGATGCAGTGTATTACGAATTTTCTGAAAACTTTGGTTAGTTTGAATTGAATGGATTAATTACTTTTTGATTACTTTGAGATCTTTGAATTATGTTAAAACTTGAAATTTTCTGTATAAAACTTTTATTTTCATAATCTTAAATTTAATTAATAAAATCATTTTACTTAAATGTATTTGTTAAAGTAATATGTTTTAAAGTATAAATTGTAGTCTTTGATTTCTTAATTCTTTTAAATTAAAATTTTCATGAGTGATGTCTGTATAACATGGTTTATAAAATATTTTCTAAGTTTGGGTTAGATAAGGAATCTTGATAACGTGTTGGTGAATAGTTATGAAAATTTTGAATTTGGAATGGTTATCACTAGCAATGTGTAGACATAAGCTTGAGTAACTATAGGACTTAGTTCATTTGGGAAATTGTGGGAACTATATCATATAAATATAAACATGAGATGGACATAAACATATAGGAACCCTTGACTCGACTCGTGTACATAATTTGTAAGATACATAACTCATGAACAATTCCTTTGTATTATAGGACGTTTATAGTTCACTGCGGTTGTGTGTGATACGTGACTTGCTTTAACCTCGTTATTCAGGTGAGTTTTCGTGGCCCCATTTTCTTTTCTTATTTTCAAATTGGGGGAAAAGTATGCTCACATGTTTTACCAACTATTTTATGCTGTGAACGTATTCATTTTCATTTTTGGACATTTGCATGAAATGTATGACACTATGTGAAGTATGTGCATTTGGTTGTTGGATTCATTATCATTGTAAGGCCTTGCTCTTTCGGGAGTGAGTACCTGATGTATACATTATTCTTGATATACATTAAAGCCATGTTGTTTCACAAGGCCTTAGTACCTAATGTTATACGTTATGTATACATTAAAGCCATTATGGGTAGCTACTGCATTCACAGGGTTTGTTTGGTCATACTTCTTCGTGGGGTGATGACAGTGTGTTGAGGTGTTTCATTTACATTATTTCACTTATGTGTACATTTTCATTGCATTGTCCTAAATCGTATCTTTATCACAGCAAATATTTATTTTGTGTCATTTATAAACCTGCGGAACTCACCAACCATTGTGTTGACACTTTTTGAGCATATCTTTTCAGGTAGCACTAGTGGAACTAAGATTGAGGACAAGAAAGCTTAGTGGACCAATTAGGTTGCATTAAGTGTTACTTCAAGACATATGACATTTGGTTTTAGTATTTCGGTGGGTTGAGAAAGGCGTGTTTTGCCTTATCATTTATATTGTGGGATGTTTGTTTACTAATTTGCTTCCTTGTTGAAATGTACGCGTAGCGTGAACCACTATTCATGTTACAAGTATCATAACACATTGGAGTTTTATTTTCATATAGATTCTTTATAATAATGTGTTGTGATCCTATCATGGTTGCATTCCATTGTTTCCGCTTTAGACGGGGTGTGACGGACTGGTATCAGAGCCATTGTTTATAGAGAACTAGGTGGAATATTCGACCTAGACTATAAACTAGGAACCTTCATATAGTTTACATACTAGGAACTATGTGTGCATAAATCTACGTGTATCTTTTGCTCGTAACATCGACTTTCGATCTCATTCATATTAAATCACCGCACATCATGTCGTGTATGTTCTTTACTTCCCTTAAACAAATTTCGCCCTCGAAATTTACTACTATGAACTATATACTAATTAACATACTCAATGTACATTGTGACATACAACGCTGGTAGTGCGGAAATTAATTGAGAATATATTTAAAATACGGGGGCCCACGTATTGTAAATATATCCTATGTTAGCGAGTCACTTGGCCGTGTTGTATGAATCGATGTTTAAACTTCAAAAGCAATAAAACTTGAAATCAATAATCCTTTCAATGAACAGTAAATGACCATGTGGCTTATATGCTACTTGGGTACCAAACGAATCAAATGAAAAATGTATATCAAATGGAATTATGACATCATAAGGTGAAATAATCTCGGGTTACATAAAAAAAAAGAGCATTTGTGTGAGCGCGATGTTCACACTTTTGAGGGAATTAAAAATGAAATAATTAGAAAATATTTTAGAACGTTAAGTTCACACTATACTGCACCTGAAACGAATTAGACAAATTGAATTGAGTACTATATGCAATGTCCTTTCTTACATGGTACGCCAAACATTGATTTAAAATGATAGAATACGAGAAGACCGTATAAATATTTTTAGGGGAAGAATGATGAAATTAAATAAACCCTGACAAGTAGATATCTCATTTTCTTCCCTAAATTATGTGGAGGATTTTCACATATCTAAAACACTTATAAAGCGATTCTCATTTAGCTTTAAACCGTACCCAAGTCCTATGAAAAACCCCAAAATGCCCTTTTTAGTAAAAAGTCAAATGTCTCAAATTTTGATTCGATCAAAGGAAATCACTATATTACCCCGATCAAATTTCTACTCCACATTCCAACTGAGGTTTCCAACAATGCTACTCCCTACTAATAATCTATTACTCCTTTTATATAAAAATCAAACTTGACCCTATAAGGAACAAAATCAATAAAGAACACATAGAAGAATAAAATGAGTGAATGATTGTCGTATATGCGGCATGATTCTTTTAGTAAGAATAAAATGACAAGTTATGAGATTCCGTTCAAGTATTTCGATTATTATAGATGCATACATAAGGAAGTGTTACAACTGTATGACTTGACAATCAATGTTGTAAAATGATAAGACTCAAAAACCACTTAGGGTATGTGTTTGAAAGTCCTCGGACTTCTGAGTTGTCATGACGTGAATAGTTCACGTATGTTTATAATGAGCGTTTTTAGATATCGTAGTTTTAATGTTTAGTCGTAATAATGACTAAATAGTGTTTTCAATGTAGTCATCAAGACTATGTTATTGGGGTAGTCCTATGGACAATGATGCAGTATTATAATACTATGAGTGTAACTCTAATGAGCCAAGATGCAGTACTCAGAGTACCAAAATGCGGTAACATCTGTAACACCCGCCAAAATTAGGACTAGTAATTAGTGCCTAATCATATGTTAATACATGTAATTAGTTCTGTGTTAGGCTAATTAATGTATCGAATTATATATATTGTTGAATATATACGACAATGCGATTTGATTAAATCGTACGCGACTTAAATCGAATGTATTTCGATTCAATCAAATACGGACGTTGGTGACCCATTTTATTAAATAACGCTTTTATGTCAAAAAAATATTATTTTGATAATATTTTGTATTCAATTCGTATCGTACAAACCGAACTTACACAATTTAAAACAATAAAATGCGTAAACTAAATAAACAAACTAACTTACATCTTATAACACAAATATAAATTGATTTGTAAAATATTTAAACAATATATCGCGTAATAAATCGTATTTTAAAATTTATAATCAAAATGTAAATAATTATTTAACGTTTAAACGACGGAGCAAACGAACAACACGCGGAACGCGGGGCGAGAAACTGAAAAGTGGGGATAACCCCACCTCCCACTCCTTTTCTTTCTCATTCTTCTATCAATTCTCTCTCTCTTCTCTTATTTTCTCCAAAATCACCAAATCACCAAAAACTCACAAAACCGCAAAATAACGTCACGAAACGCAACCGAATCACCAATATTTTTAGAGATTCACGACCACCTCGCAACAATCTACATTTCTACCTTTCCGGATTTTCATTTCGGCAAATTGTAAGTTTCCGACAAAATCCCGAAATCTCTTGATTCTTAGTATTTTTCATTTGTGGTTGTTTTTATAACTAGTATATGTCCATTACAATGTATAGAACACGATTTCATAGCTTAAAAACGAGTTTAAAACGGATTTTTCGCCGGAAAAACGTTAACAGCCGGACTTTCTGGGCTGGTGTTCATCCATGCGACACAAGCATTGTGTCGCATGTTGTGTCGTATTTTGGCCTTTATGTCGCATAAAATCCCTTGTGTCGTACCTTATGTCGTACCAGATAATTAGTGTCGCAAGTCCTGCGACACAACCACTATGTCGTATTCTATGTCGTATTTCCATACGACACAATCACTATGTCGCTGTTGAATCAGCATCTCGCATCTATGCGACACAACCCTTGTGTCGCATAGACATTGTGTCGCATTTTTATGCGACACAACCCTTGTGTCGCATAACTACCCTTGTGTCGCATATTGTGTCGCAAAACACAGAAAACTCAGATTTTTACTAAGTGTCGAGACTCGAAATTTATCACTCGATTTTGCCCGAATTCAGATCCCAGATGCGTTTTTCGTCAAAGCAATATAGTAGAAATAAAAATTTTCCAAGCTGACCTGGCAGCTCGACCCCAGCCAGGGGCTGCCGCCCCTTGGACCCCGCTACCAGGGGCGCCGCCCCCGGACCCCCGTACTTAGATTCCGTAACGGCTTCTAAAACACATTTTTCAAGTGAAACGCCACGAAATCAAAATAATAATAGTTGAGATTATTATTACAAATCCGTCACCAACGGGCCGTACATGTTTTCAAACACTTAACAAATCAACCAAATCGTAGTAATTTGGACATATATATAGTTGTGTAACAACTACAAGGGTGATCTTTTGAGATACCCAATCATGTTTATAACCATCGCGTGTCGTGGACACCCTCAGGTTACAAGTCTTTGGACTTCATTCTCGGCTAATCAACTTACGTTTGTTTAAACGCTTTCAGACTCAGGTGAGTTTCATAGCCCCTCTTTTACTGTTTTACTCAGGGGTGTGATATACTGCTCAACTTTTAACATGTGAACGCAAGTACCAACTTTTCATATACTACATGAGTTTTTCGAAACTAATCATTTAAAGTCCTCCGTCAGCATAGTTGTTAATACGTTGTAGCGTGAATATTAGTATATGGTACCATATAGGATTGACCCACCTCGTCCGGGTTAGCAAGCACTAACCGGGTAAACGGACGTACTAATATTTGGAAAGACGAATGTTGATTAGGCATTCGTGGAGGCACCTCGCCCGGAATTCTCTATAGGGGACCCGGCCCTCGAGTTAAGCTCAACTATGTGCTCATGGCTGTATACACGATGACTATCATTTAATTGCTGGATGCAATTCATTATTTAATTGCTGGATGCAATTCATTATTTTAAATCTTGCGGTTCATACTATATTAACTGATTTCAAACCTGTGAGCTCACCAGCTTTCTAGCTGACCTTTTAGCATATATCGCAGGTACCAAGCAGTAGGATGTTTCTGCTTCAGGATTTTAGCTCGAGTCAGCATGCAGACGATTGAGATTTTCTTGCATTAGTATATTTTGTACAAGTACTTATGTACTGAAATCTCATTTTAATTAACTCGAGCTATGTAAGTCTTTAAATGTTGTAAACATTTCAATTATCAATATATTTTGTTAAAACGACGCATATAGAGTCGTTTGCTATTTATCTTTGTGCTTTGTTATTGATTAGTAACACCCAAAACAAGCTTCCGCAAATCATCAAATTTGGGGGTGTTACAGATTGGTATCAGAGCCTAAGGTTATAGTGAACTAGGTTGCATTTAGTGAGCCTAGACTATGACCATTAGGCAGTATTCCTTATTAGGTATGACTGGTTCAGGGATTACAGCATACGAGTTTAATTTAACATAGCCTGATCAACTATGTACAATTAAGCAAAGATGATGTAAGATCTGAAAGTAGTTATGGCTGAACAGGATACAATAGAAGACTCTGACCTCGAGAGAACCGAGACTCAAACATGTTTATGCTAGACACTCAATAGGCTATATTATATAGGAGCTATATGAATATAGGCCTCAATCTTACTAACGCTTTGTCTCAGAAATGGCAAACATCCCATCAAATTCATCTCGTTCTCCATCCGGGTCGCAGAACCCAAGGGTAGCAAGGAGGAACAACAGGTTGCCTCGAGCTGGCCCGTATCCCACTCACATCGCCTTACCGGCTTTAACTGCTAGGGTAAATCAACACGAGCAGCGACTTCGCACCATGGATGTCGTGTTGCAGGAAACAAATGAAAACTGGCGACTTACGTCTCTTGAACGCATAGAACAGGTCTCCGACGACCTTGAAACCACAAACAACAACATGGATGTCCTTCGCAACCAAATTATAGAAATAAGGGTGGAAAATGCCCTTCTACAACAAAGGATGGAAGAATGTGAGCAACGCTCACATGAAGCAGAAGAGTATGCCCGCGGAATAACACAACGACTTGCGCTAGCAGAAGACAACGCCCGACAAGCTAGCAGGCTTGCAAACACTGTGGACCGTCTTGTCACGATGATGGAACAAATTAATCTACGTCAAGACTAGTGTAGTCTTTGTCTTGTAATCTATCCTGTAATCTAGTAACTATCTACGCGCTACTCTATAATTCAGTCGGATGTAACAATTCCCGACATCTTTTGTAATACATCTGTAGGATGTAACCTTTGAACTCGTATTAGCTATCAAATATTTCTTGTTGTTCAACTCATATTAATTGCCATAATTCTTTTTCATATTGATGTTATGTATTACCACCTTCATACATGTACATCTGAAATAAATACAATTTTCTTACAAAATCTCATGTATCTTCATTTCTTTTATTGAAGAATCATGCCGCCAAAGACACGACCTTACACAGATGCTCAGATCACGTCACTCATAACCCAGGCTGTTACTGAAGCCTTGGCTCGGAATACCCCACCCAACTCCACAAGAAACAGCGATACCGCTGGAACCTCTGCCGTCAAACCTTGTTCTTACAAGGACTTCCAAAGCTGCAAACCCTCGAACTTCAAGGGTTCTGAAGGAGCCATCGGACTGATCAGATGGTTCGAGAAAATGGAAACTGTTTTCCGTGTTAGTAAATGCGCGGAGAACGACAAAGTAAACTTCGCCACCTGCTCTCTTGAAGATGATGCCCACTCTTGGTGGAATTCATATACCCAATCAGTGGGTGCTGACATTGCCTACCAACTCACTTGGGAGGAATTGAAGGCAAAACTCACTGCCAAATACTGCTCTATCGCCAAACTCCAAAAGCTAGATGAGGAGTTCTGGAACTTAAAGGTTCAAGGTGGTGATATCGATGGTTATACCACCAGGTTTCAACAACTCGCGGCCCTCCGCCCAGCCATGGTAAGCACTGAACCTGATAAGATCAGGAAGTACATCCTTGGCCTTCCTGAGCCTGTTCGGGGGCATGTCGCCTCTTCAAACCAAACCACCATTGACGGTGCAATCCTACTGGCCCAAGACCTGATGTCAATGAGCCAAGATTCTGAACCACCTACTTCGTCCTCTCACAACAACAAACGAAAGTGGTCCGACTACCACAATAACCACTCCAGCCAACAAAACAAGAAACCCGACACCATCAAAGCCTACAACACCACCACCGACATCACACGGGGCTACACTGGGAACAAACCCTATTGTTCCAAGTGCAGTCGCCACCATGAAGGCTCCTGTGGTCCCTTTTGCAACAATTGCAAGAGGTACGGCCACCTCACCAAAGATTGCAATTCTCCTGCCAACAACAATTCCAACAACACCAGACCACCCAAAGTCTGCTTTGAGTGTGGGAAACCCGGGCACTTCAGGGACACGTGCCCAAAGCTGAAGAATAACAACAACAACCGCAACAGCAACAACAACAACACCCGAAGCAGAGCCTTCGTCATCAAATCTGGGGACGCCCGCCAAGACCCGAATGTGGTCTCGGGTATGTTCCTCCTCAACAACTTACATGCTTCTGTTCTATTTGATACTGGTGCTGATAGAAGCTTTATCTCTGATGACTTTTGCCCACTACTTGACATCACTCCTGTTGCCTTAGATGTTAAGTACACTGTAGAGCTAGCAAATGGGGAACTTATAGAAACCGATAGTGTGATACCTAATTGCACTTTAAACCTAGCTGATGAAACCTTTTCAATCGATCTTGTACCCGTTGAAATCGGAAGTTTCGATGTCATCATTGGAATGGACTGGTTGTCCAAACATCGAGCCGAAATCATTTGTTACGATAAGATTGTCCGCATTCCACTCGCTGCCGGTGGAACCTTGATCATACAGGGGGAGACCGGTGGGACGGGACTTAATATAATCTCTTGCTTAAAAACCCGAAAATTTCTGAGAAAGGGTTACCCTGCAATACTCGCACACATCACAGAGAAGAAGTCGGAGGAGAAGCGACTTGAGGATGTGCCAATTGTTAGAGACTTTCCCGAAGTCTTTCCGGAAGAACTACCTGGTTTACCTCCACCTAGACAGGTTGAGTTCTCAATTGATCTCGTGCCGGGTGCCGCACCGGTGGCCCGTGCACCGTACCGTTTAGCCCCATCCGAACTTCAGGAGTTGTCCGCCCAGTTACAGGAACTTCTGGATAGAGGATTCATTAGACCGAGTTCTTCACCTTGGGGAGCTCCGGTCTTATTTGTTAAAAAGAAGGACGGTTCATTCAGAATGTGCATCGACTATCGAGAGTTGAACAAATTGACCGTCAAGAACCGTTATCCACTTCCTCGCATTGATGATCTGTTCGACCAACTTCAGGGTTCAAGTTTCTACTCAAAAATTGACCTGCGATCAGGTTATCATCAGTTACGGGTTCGCGACACCGATATTCCAAAAACTGCTTTCAGAACTCGTTACGGGCACTACGAATTCCAAGTGATGCCCTTTGGCCTAACAAACGCACCGGCTGTATTCATGGACCTTATGAACCGGGTGTGCAAGCCTTACCTCGACAAGTTTGTCATTGTTTTTATTGATGACATACTCATTTACTCGCGCAACGAGCAAGAACATGCGCAACACCTCAAAACCATCCTTGAACTACTTAGACACGAGGAGCTGTATGCGAAATTCTCTAAGTGTGAGTTCTGGATCCAAACTGTTCAATTCCTGGGTCACGTGATCGACAGTCAGGGAATTCACGTTGACCCATCAAAAATAGAGGCTATCAAAGACTGGCAAGCACCCACCTCTGCAACTGAAGTACGACAATTCTTGGGTCTTGCTGGGTACTATCGGCGATTTATCGAAAATTTCTCCAAAATAGCTCAACCACTCACGGTACTGACTCAGAAGGACAAAAGGTTCGATTGGACCGATAAACAAGAGTCAGCGTTCCAACTTCTGAAACAAAAGCTTTGCAGTGCTCCAATTTTATCCTTACCCGAAGGCACCGATGACTTCGTGGTATACTGCGATGCTTCTCACCAAGGTCTCGGTTGCGTGCTGATGCAACGAGACAAAGTCATTGCCTATGCTTCGCGACAGCTGAAAATTCACGAAAAGAACTACACCACTCATGATCTCGAACTTGGAGCTGTCGTTTTTGCTCTCAAAATCTGGAGACATTATCTCTACGGCACTAAGTGCACCATCTTTACCGACCACAAAAGTCTCCAACATATATTCGATCAGAAGGATCTCAATATGAGGCAACGTCGATGGGTCGAGTTGCTTACCGATTATGATTGCGAGATCAAGTACCATCCAGGGAAGGCTAATGTCGTAGCCGATGCCCTCAGCCGAAAGGAACGACCAAAACCACTTCGAGTCCGAGCCCTCAGTATGACCATTCACAACGATCTTGCCCTTCAGATTCATACCGCTCAGATCGAAGCCCTGAAACCTGAAAACCTCAAAAACGAAGCCTTACGGGGTATTGATAAACAATTCGAAATCAAATCTAACGGAATTAGGTATTTCTCAAACCGAATCTGGTTGCCTAATTTCGGGAACTTACGAAACTTGGTGATGGATGAAGCTCACAAGTCCAAATATTCTATCCATCCGGGATCCGATAAGATGTACCACGACATCAAGGAATTTTATTGGTGGCCGAACATGAAAGCCGAAATCGCCACTTATGTCAGTAAGTGTCTTACTTGCTCGAAAGTCAAAACCGAACATCAGAAACCTTCTGGTTTACTCCAACAACCTGAAATCCCTGAATGGAAATGGGATCAAATTGCCATGGATTTCATAACCAAACTACCCAAATCGTCGAACGGTTGCGATACCATTTGGGTGATCGTCGATCGTCTCACCAAATCTGCTCATTTCCTGGCAATCAAGGAAAACGATAAAATGGAGCGTCTCGCACAAATCTACATCAAGGAAATCGTTTCTCATCACGGCGTTCCAATCTCGATCATCTCTGACAGAGATGCCCGTTTCAGCTCTCACTTTTGGCAGTCACTTCAAAAAGCAATGGGTACCCGTCTAGATATGAGTACCGCGTACCATCCTCAAACCGATGGCCAAAGTGAACGAACCATCCAAACCCTGGAAGATATGCTACGCGCCTGCGTAGTTGATTTCGGTACAAACTGGGAAAGACATCTACCGTTGTGCGAATTTTCGTACAATAACAGTTATCACGCCAGCATTAAGGCTGCACCTTTTGAGGCACTGTACGGTCGTAAGTGCCGATCACCGATCTGTTGGACTGAAGTGGGTGATAGTCAACTCACTGGTCCTGAACTCATTCACGCCACCACTGAGAAAATTGTGGAAATCCAAAACCGACTCAAAGCCGCACGTGATCGTCAGAAAAGTTATGCTGACGTGAGACGCAAACCACTCGAGTTCCAAGTTGGGGATCGAGTACTCTTAAAAGTATCGCCTTGGAAAGGCGTCATCCGTTTTGGCAAACGCGGGAAGTTGAATCCCCGGTATATCGGGCCTTTTGAGATCCTCGAACGGATTGGCCCCGTAGCTTATCGATTGCAGCTGCCATCCGAACTCAGCAGCGTGCACCCTACTTTTCATATTTCGAATTTGAAGAAGTGTATGTCTGATGAGACACTTATTATTCCACTAGATGAAATTCGTGTTGACGATAAACTTCACTTCGTTGAGGAACCCGTTGAAATTATGGACCGTGAGGTCAAACAACTGAAACAAAGTCGTATTCCCATCGTCAAGGTCAGATGGAATTCGCGGCGTGGTCCGGAATTCACCTGGGAACGGGAAGACCAAATGCGACTCAAATATCCTCAACTTTTCACTGATTCTACATCAAACACGACTTCGAACTAAATTTCGGGACGAAATTCTTCTAACAGGGGGAGAATGTAACACCCGCCAAAATTAGGACTAGTAATTAGTGCCTAATCATATGTTAATACATGTAATTAGTTCTGTGTTAGTCTAATTAATGTATCGAATTATATATATTGTTGAATATATACGACAATGCGATTTGATTAAATCGTACGCGACTTAAATCGAATGTATTTCGATTCAATCAAATACGGACGTTGGTGACCCATTTTATTAAATAACGCTTTTATGTCAAAAAAATATTATTTTGATAATATTTTGTATTCAATTCGTATCGTACAAACCGAACTTACACAATTTAAAACAATAAAATGCGTAAACTAAATAAACAAACTAACTTACATCTTATAACACAAATATAAATTGATTTGTAAAATATTTAAACAATATATCGCGTAATAAATCGTATTTTAAAATTTATAATCAAAATGTAAATAATTATTTAACGTTTAAACGACGGAGCAAACGAACACCACGCGGAACGCGGGGCGAGAAACTGAAAAGTGGGGATAACCCCACCTCCCACTCCTTTTCTTTCTCATTCTTCTATCAATTCTCTCTCTCTTCTCTTATTTTCTCCAAAATCACCAAATCACCAAAAACTCACAAAACCGCAAAATAACGTCACGAAACGCAACCGAATCACCAATATTTTTAGAGATTCACGACCACCTCGCAACAATCTACATTTCTACCTTTCCGGATTTTCATTTCGGCAAATTGTAAGTTTCCGACAAAATCCCGAAATCTCTTGATTCTTAGTATTTTTCATTTGTGGTTGTTTTTATAACTAGTATATGTCCATTACAATGTATAGAACACGATTTCATAGCTTAAAAACGAGTTTAAAACGGATTTTTCGCCGGAAAAACGTTAACAGCCGGACTTTCTGGGCTGGTGTTCATCCATGCGACACAAGCATTGTGTCGCATGTTGTGTCGTATTTTGGCCTTTATGTCGCATAAAATCCCTTGTGTCGTACCTTATGTCGTACCAGATAATTAGTGTCGCAAGTCCTGCGACACAACCACTATGTCGTATTCTATGTCGTATTTCCATACGACACAATCACTACGTCGCTGTTGAATCAGCATCTCGCATCTATGCGACACAACCCTTGTGTCGCATAGACATTGTGTCGCATTTTTATGCGACACAACCCTTGTGTCGCATAACTACCCTTGTGTCGCATATTGTGTCGCAAAACACAGAAAACTCAGATTTTTACTAAGTGTCGAGACTCGAAATTTATCACTCGATTTTGCCCGAATTCAGATCCCAGATGCGTTTTTCGTCAAAGCAATATAGTAGAAATAAAAATTTTCCAAGCTGACCTGGCAGCTCGACCCCAGCCAGGGGCTCTGCCCCTTGGACCCCGCCAGGGGCTGCCGCCCCTTGGACCCCGCTACCAGGGGCGCCGCCCCCGGACCCCCGTACTTAGATTCCGTAACGGCTTCTAAAACACATTTTTCAAGTGAAACGCCACGAAATCAAAATAATAATAGTTGAGATTATTATTACAAATCCGTCACCAACGGGCCGTACATGTTTTCAAACACTTAACAAATCAACCAAATCGTAGTAATTTGGACATATATATAGTTGTGTAACAACTACAAGGGTGATCTTTTGAGATACCCAATCATGTTTATAACCATCGCGTGTCGTGGACACCCTCAGGTTACAAGTCTTTGGACTTCATTCTCGGCTAATCAACTTACGTTTGTTTAAACGCTTTCAGACTCAGGTGAGTTTCATAGCCCCTCTTTTACTGTTTTACTCAGGGGTGTGATATACTGCTCAACTTTTAACATGTGAACGCAAGTACCAACTTTTCATATACTACATGAGTTTTTCGAAACTAATCATTTAAAGTCCTCCGTCAGCATAGTTGTTAATACGTTGTAGCGTGAATATTAGTATATGGTACCATATAGGATTGACCCACCTCGTCCGGGTTAGCAAGCACTAACCGGGTAAACGGACGTACTAAAATTTGGGAAGACGAATGTTGATTAGGCATTCGTGGAGGCACCTCGCCCGGAATTCTCTATAGGGGACCCGGCCCTCGAGTTAAGCTCAACTATGTGCTCATGGCTGTATACACGATGACTATCATTTAATTGCTGGATGCAATTCATTATTTAATTGCTGGATGCAATTCATTATTTTAAATCTTGCGGTTCATACTATATTAACTGATTTCAAACCTGTGAGCTCACCAGCTTTCTAGCTGACCTTTTAGCATATATCGCAGGTACCAAGCAGTAGGATGTTTCTGCTTCAGGATTTTAGCTCGAGTCAGCATGCAGACGATTGAGATTTTCTTGCATTAGTATATTTTGTACAAGTACTTATGTACTGAAATCTCATTTTAATTAACTCGAGCTATGTAAATCTTTAAATGTTGTAAACATTTCAATTATCAATATATTTTGTTAAAACGACGCATATAGAGTCGTTTGCTATTTATCTTTGTGCTTTGTTATTGATTAGTAACACCCAAAACAAGCTTCCGCAAATCATCAAATTTGGGGGTGTTACAACATCGTACCATGAAATGCGATGCTAGAGGCACAGTAATGTTGTACCAACGTACGATGAAGGCAGTACCTAAGTACTATGAATTGCAGCACCACGTGCCGTAATGAAGTGCCTGAGGCACCGTAATGCTGTATCAATCGTACTGTGAATGTAGCACTAAGTGCCGTGTGTGCAGCACCCATGTGCCGTATGTATGTATGTATGTATGTATGTATGTATGTATGTATGTATGTATGTATGTATGTATGTATGTATGTATATATGTATGTATGTATGTATATATGTATGTATGTATGTTTGTATGTATGTATGAATCATACATTGTTTAATTGTAGTCGTAAGGCCAAAAATAGGTCGTAGTCATGCGGTTTTCTAAATGTAGCATGAAGGCTAAGTAAGTCTAAGTTGTGAGGTTTTCATGTGTAGCATGAGAGCTAAGAGTAGTATGTATCATAAACTTTTATATGCATGTGTAAATGCCTTTATGTAAATACAGAGACACAGAATTGAGTGAGTATTGAGGTATTGCGATGATCAAAATGATCAGATTGTGGTTGAAGTAATTTTTGTGGACTTAGTCATTGTGAGTTCCCCTCGCAATACTGATCCATTGGTAACCTGTGTGGTTAGAGTTGAAATCAAAACACGCGTAAGTCGTTGTGGTTCGGTTTAACTGTTGGAAGAATATTCCAAAATGTGAGTATTGTGATTGGCCAATTTAATTGGTGGTCGTCTGCACGACGATAAGAGGGAGTGAAGATAGTACGAAAGAGTAGACATGACACGTCTTGATAATGAATTCTCATAAGATGAGAATTTTCGTTGATTTATTATAATTGAGGGAGCGATTAGTGTGGGTGTGTCTCTATCACCGTAGCTAGAGTGTCGAGATGTGATGATGAGGAAAATGATAATCTACCTCTTCGCGAGTATACGACGATGTAGCGGAACGTGTTGTAAATGATTTCGTGTATATATATAAATAGAGTAATGTTAATAGATGAGAACAGTCTCATTCTTTGATATTGAATAATGTTGTAATGGCCATACTTGGCATCTTTGATAGCGTGTGCTTCGATGATTGTGTTATCGAGTGAGGTCTATATATATTCAATATATAGTATGGCGTATAAAGTAATACGCAGATAAGGCCTATTCATATATACCTACAGTACATATAATAGGCTAGAGTGTCTAGCACAGAACAATCAGAGTCAACTAACGTATCCCTGTTTCAATATAACCCCTTTCAGATCTCACACCATCCTCATTTAATTATACATAACTGGCCAGACTATGTTAAATTAAACTTGTATGATGAAATCACTGAACCAGTTATACTTAATAAGGAATACAGCCTAACGGATAGTCTAGGCCCACTAAATGCAACCTAGTTCACTATAACCTTAGGCTCTGATACCAACCTGTAACACCCCCAAATTTCGGGTTGCGGAAGCGGCCGAGTCAGGGTGTCACCAATCAAATATCACAAGCACAAAGGTACATAATGAACGACTCTAAATGAGACATTTGAAAAAAGTTATTACATTTCCAAAATAAAGGTTTACAAAGTTACGAGGTTGTAAGTAATTCCAAATACATAATTTGAAAATACAAAAGCAATGCATGGGTAGTCCCAAATGTTTGAAAGCGTGCGACTCGAGCTAGGATCCTGATGGGCCGATCCTATCTTAGCGATGTACCTGAGAATGCACACTAAAATGGTCAGCTATAAAGCTGGTGAGTACATAGGTTTGATTAAACAATTCGTAACGTTATAAAACATTATAAGTTCAAAAATAGTTTGTAAACCGTATGATGTATTTATAGTGTTAAGCAAGGATTTCTCCCTTGAGCAATATCGTGAGCCATTAGGTAAACCTACAGTTCTAAACCAGTAGGGTACTAAAAGTGGTAACCTGAGGGAGAGCATAAACTCGAGTATATTCTAATGCGATGAGTACAACTCGTAGTAATACTAATGAGGACAAGTATTAACTTTGATTAATACTAATGATGGCGAGTAATGATTCTCATGTATTTTGATAATGACGAGTGTAAACTCGTATTGTGTTTTAATAAGGATGAGTCTAACTCGTATTGATTTCTAGTGAGGACGAGTTCCAACTCGTAGATATAATGATGAGAATTAACTCGTATTGATTTTATATAATGAAGAGTGCCAACTCGTAGATGTGATGATGAGAATTAACTCGTATTGATAAATGTTGTGTATCACAACCTGGGATAGCGATTTGTATCACCTACCGTGATATCGTTTTGTACCACCCACCGTGGTATCGATTTGTATCATCCATGATGATAGCGATTTGTACCACCTACCATGGTATAGTTTTGTATCATCCAAGATGATAGCGATCAATGATTCATGTAAGTCTGTATGCATAGGGGAATCGGGTGTATCAAGACAGGCCCGAATGAGGAGTCATGGATGCATATGTGCATGTATACAATATACATATATAAATTGAGATATCACCGAGTGCTGAGAATAGTATATATGTAAGTATATATATATATATATATACTTAGTTAACGGATAACACTAACACAGTGTTATTGATTTTGATAACAGAGAGATGATACAGGTACTTAGGTTGTACCTATGATTGTCATATAATATATGAGAATAATTTTTGTGTATCTAAGTATGTACAAACATCACTTAGATGTTGAGTGTAGCATAATGAGCCTAGGTATGTACAACCATCATCTAGTTGACTGGAATCAGTATAAAGTACTATAATAACGTATGCTACTATCGTATACTCCTAGCCTTCAGCCTAGCAAGTATATTGAGGTAACTGAGTGATGTTCACTTAAATACTAGCCTAGGTCCAGTAATCGTGGAACATAAGTGTAGGGAAAAACTATGGTCCCTAAAGCAACCATATGTATACTTAACACACTTAAGTATAATTGAGAAAAGTTATTGATGTTGAAACATAAAGTTTATGCTACAGATATCCAGTAAATGGTTTGTATTCATTAAGCAATGAAATGATTTAATTGAGTATGCATTCTCCCCCAAAATATATAAAACAGTTAAAAGGTGGGGTTATGTACTCACCTGAGGAGCAAGCAATCCTAAAGTACGCTCGTTGTACCAATGACAATCTCCTAGTGTCCTAAACACACGAGAGTAAATTGAATAAATGGATGTTTGAATAAATCATCCACATTAACGTTTGTTTGATATGATTATACCCAAAGTATTCACTAAGTGTTTACGTTTGATGTTTGTAAAATGATTGTGGCCCGGGTGACGGATAAAAATTATATTCCAAAATATAATTACGCTTGTTTTCGTACAAATATGCTAATTTGTACATTTTCGTGTCATTTATATATATATATATATATATATATATATATATATATATATATATATATATATATGTACGTAGCATATGTATAAATCCATATGTTTCAATAGTTGCATATTTTGTGAATTGTTAACAAAATATCCGCAATGTAGTATATACATATGTATACACATATATACTTAGCACTACACGTTTCTTTGCCGACACAATCTGTTAATTACGAGCTTGTACTCATTCACAGTATATTATATCAAAATATATTAACCATAAACACTACATGCAAAGTTATATAGTATATACATGTAAGAGTTTTATCATCCGAAGGTTAAACATAATACTCGTCTGGGTCAGAGGCACACCCGAACGGTTAGATGAAAAAACCCGATCGACTGAACAAGAGAGACCCGATCGGCTGGATCATCATAGCCGATCGGCTGGGTGATCACAGCCGATCGGTTGGGCTAAGTTCTTGGGTGTTCCAGCTTCAATCAGACGTAATAATGTTACCAAAACGAGTTTTAACTTAGTTTCTCGGATATAATCATGTTATACGAGTAATGATATGTGTTTATAAGCAAAAGTTATAAAGAAATATGGGATTAGTATCTGGAAATGTAACAAACTTTGACCAAATCTCTATTGTGTGTACCCAACTTACATTTGCTAATTTTAATGCAACCAACTTTCGAAAAAGGTGTTTTTATTGTAACTTGATGACGTGTCGCTCTCTCCATACGCCATGTGGCACACTATACGAGCGACACGTCATCAAGTTACATCAAAAACACCATTTTGGAAAGTTGGTTGCATTAAAATTAGCATATGTAAGTTGGGTACACACAATAGAGATTTGGTCAAAGTTTGTTACATTTCCAGACCCTAATCCCAAGAAATATTAAAGAGAAATTGTGCTCACGGGTGGAGGTGGTGATCGGAGATGTGACCGGAGATGGTGATGCCGAGAGTGATGATCACGATGATGGTGATGGAGGTCGAGTGTTGCTTATGTTCATCGTTGTTGTTGCTTCGATGATTATGGAGGTGGCTCGGGTGTGGTGGTGAGCCAAGAGGGGAAGGAGAAAAAGATGATGATGATGATGATCGATTGATGATGATGATTATAATACCTTGTGTCGTTTTTAATTATTGTTGTTGATTGTTGTTATTGAAGAGAAGAAGAAAATAGATGATGAAATGAAATGAAGAAGAAGATGAAATGGAGTCACAGGGTGTGTTTGGTCGTGACTTATTGAAGAAGGAGCTGACGAGCTCCAATAATTGGAGTTGGTTGGCTCCAATCGCGGTGTCACAGTCAAGTTGAGCTGCTCTGTTACTCTCTCCGTACGAACTTGTTCGTCGCACTGGAGAGCATAATTCCAGAAGGATAGCATCGAGCGATCATGCTTCACCTCATCGGCCGACAATTTCTGAATCCTCTCGAAAATGGCAGAAGGCACGACATGCCCGGTAAAATCCCGCAGTGATTGGGCATCCCCAGCCAGATTGTCAACTTTGAACCCCCACCCGGGCACAAGAGTACGGGCATCGGTACCAGCATATCCTGACAAACGGCATCTTTATAAAATGGTCCAAGTCAGCAAGCCCGGAGTTGAGATGGCTGTAATCGGGGCCGCGAACAGCGCCCTTGGGCGGCGGTGAAGACTAAGGAGGCCTGGAACCCTCAGCCGACGCAGTGCTTTTTGCAGCTCTCTTGCCGGATCCATGTGGTGGTTAACGGGCACCCCGCGGCTCATCATCATCCGTATCCTCATCGATCAACTGACAAAGAGGGGTCTTTATGCCCGGATCAGCTACAAAATAAACCAAAGTGTTAGGGAAAAAACCAATAATCACCAAGCAACCGATGCCGAGGATACGCACCATTCTCAGGAATGTAATAGTTCCCACCTGTACTCGGAGCTCCGGAACGTTTGGCCAGGTTCATATCCGCCACCTGGGCCACCATCATTTTCTTGCGCGGTTGGGTGGCAGCGATTTTCTTTGGAGCAGGTGCGGACTTGCTAGGTGGCAAGGTAGCCTTCCGCTTGGAAGGTGCATTATTGTCCCCACTCAATTTAATCACAAGGGGGCGGCCTGCGGTTTGCTCGCTGGGATGGGGTGCGGCTTAGACGCACTGGATGAGGTAGCAGCATTCCCGGGTACACCGATCGAAGCGTCATTTGCCCCCACCGGAGGGGAATATCCTTTTTGGTCGAAGTATTCCAGACCTCAGCCACTGTGTTGGCAGCATCTTTCTTCTCCCTCTCCACCGGGCGGCGAAAGTATTTAAGGCGATCCACGTTCGGCGCCTTCAAGACCGTATTCAAGTCCATCTCTGCAAAAAAAAAAACAAATATACATAAGTACATAGGAGTATGTTCTCAAAGCAAAGCATAATTTGCATCCCAACCCGTACCATGACCTTCTAGTTCAACGTACGGAACCTGGCCCGGATAAGGCCAAAAAGAGCAAATACAACCCGTCACCAGCACATATTTGTGGTACGACCGCATCTCCAATCTGGCCTCCTATTAAACATCAAGGAGATGCTGCTCGGTCGCCGTCAACTTGGGTGTGACGCCGACATTTTTTGGCCGCTGGTATTGCCATACGCACGCCTCCGCATAATCGCGAGGCACGACGGACTCGTCCACAAAAAAAAATGAATTCCGCCGGTCATCTAATTTCGACTCTAGTCCCCAACAAAATTGTTTATCTTGGCAAAGGTATACCAACCAACCCCTGAAGCGGCCATGAGAAAGCAGGCGCGAAAGACACTGACGGAGGCCGACAAGTTCAGAGATCGGAAAAACATCTCAAAAATTGTAACTTTCTGCACCGCAAAAGGATGCAGTTGACAGAGGCCAACTTTGTAGTGCCTCGGGACTTCCAAGAAAAATGAAGTCGGAGGTAACCGAAGGTTTCCCTTCTCCATAGTTCTCCAATAAATGGCCACTTTCCCTTCCGGTGGCCCATTAGCCCGATGCTCTAGCGTCGGCACTACCAGATTATACTTGGAAAGGCAGCAGTACTCATTGACCACCAGGGACAAGGTCCGCTCGCCCACCGCGCTGACCTCGTTGGCCACATTGGCCGGTCCTTTGATGGGCACCATATCATCATGGTCAGCCATGCTAAATTATAAAAGTGGAGAGAGGAGGATACGGACCTGAAAAAGTTCGAAGATCGACCGGAAACTGCTAAATGCTTGAAGTTTTGATCGGAAATTGGGTTGATCGTCGGAACTTCGGAGGATTTCAAATTTTACTGGTGAAGTAAATGGAAGTGTAAACCGTAGAAAGTAAAAAAGCCATGTACTTATAGCACGCATCGAGCAGGTCGGGCCGTAATGGGCCTCATCCATGGCCGTAAACGTGTCGCAAGATCTCACGATCCGATAAGAATTGACGCGTGTCACAGGATCTCACGAGCCTTGACAATCCGATTGATTACAGCTGTAAATGCTGATGCAAGGCCATTAAATGCATACCTCATGCGTCCCATCATATGCTAGGTGCAGTACTCGAGGTTACAGGCACTTTATGAAAAAAGGGCGCACATTTAATGATTCGAAGAGAACGAAGGCACGACCCCGGATGAAACTAAAGTCCGCCCCCAAATTTCCGTCTGCAAATTTCGTAACGGACTGGGAGGACTAAATGACATACAATGTCAATGACACACATATTTTTTATGACAACTAAAACTGTTACGCCCCATATGCATGATGATCTCACCAACCACGCATCATAAAAAGTCCCCATGTGTCATCATTTGTATAGGTTGATACAACCTTCTTCTACCTATTTACATCCAATAATACTATTCCGCCGATTCTATCACGTCTTCGCAACAAGCGCATAATCTGAATCCAAGACTCCAATCCTATTAAGAACTACTCGAACAAGAAGGCTCCTTGGCACTCCCTCCACACAAATATAAATTTACCATTATTAGAGTTATGTTGTTCCATTTGGTCTCTATCTCCTCACCATTCTTTACAAGAACTTGTTGCGGCACCATGTCCTTGAGTAAATTTACCGTCATCATCTAACAATCACACCCACTTGTCCACATGTTGGCAATTCGAAGCAATATCACCAAGCATCGTGGTTAATTCTTCGAATTTTCCCAAATACTTACCCTCAATTCTATTCCAATAAACATCTACTATACATTCTCCTCGCCAAGTAACCACAACCACCACGACTTCTTGTTATGCTCAAGGTGAAAAGGCCTTAGACATTTCTTACTAATACTCCCTTCATCCCAAATACATTGTCCATCTTTCCTTTTTGAATGTCTTAAACTAATTGATGGCCAAACGGTCGTTACGTAACAGCCGCGATCTGGTTTGTTTTAAATTTATAAATGCTGGAGTCTAAGTATGACTTACAATTACTGAACCAATGATTAGTATGGCAAGTATGACCTAGAGTCGTTCTTAAAGAGAAATTGAATTGAAACAGAGGAGATTCCAATCAATCAGAGGTTTTCTAGCAAAAAGGGTTTATAAAAGTGATGGGGGTTTTGGTCCAGTTTACTATGTAAAATAAATAAAGCGATAAAAATGTAATAATAAATCAGATGTGGAAAGCTGTATTTGTTGTGACTTCATTAGCTGATAATTATGGGATTATGACCTTGAGTTTTGAGGAAACATGGATCTAAACTAAATGAGTTTGTTAAATCTGTTATCTAATGGTATAATAATAAAGTTCCCTATTAGTCGGTTATCAACTAATATGTCACGAGGAACTCGGGTGTAATGATTCTGATCGGACACACAATGCTATATTAGTTGTGTACTACACTCATGGTGATTCCAACACAATTACATTGCGTTTCACGATGTTTACATGACGTTGTAATTAAACCATAGTTTTGACGCAGATAATTACTGACTAAGTATTGAGGTTCGCGACTCCTCGTTACAAAGTTACAATCACGTTTGTTGACCGAAAGGCGATTAAATAATTTTTTAGTTTAAAATTGTAAAGATGAAGTAATTCCGAACAATAAGTTTCCATTTTTATGATGTCGATCAATAATATAACTACATTCGGTCGTTTCAGACTTCCGTATATTTGTACTTTGCATAAAGCATTTCCAGCACTATATCAAAGAACAGTCGAATCGGGGCCGTCATGTTACTTCACGACAAATTAAGGTCATCCCATATATATTTAGGCTAATTACATCACAACAAATACAAAAGTAATCTACTCGCTAAGCATGGCAATAACTATATCTAGCATTATTAAATAATACATTTTAATTAAAATAGATTAGGATAGAAATAACCGAGATTAAATGCGAAAAGGAGAAGACTTGAATTTTATATAATATTCTCAAGCTTACATCCACAAAATTACAACACGTTCCGTGCTTTCGTTATATTCTAAAAACGCTCCTAAAACTAGCCTAAAACTAATTTAGAGTGAGAAAGTAAACTGATTTTTTAAAGAGTAAAATATTCTAGGAATGTGTATTTTTGAAAAACGGATTTAATGGTATATTTATAGTTGAAATTCGGCTCACGATAGCGAAGATAGGCTCATTTTATCGATAAAGCGCGCGCGGTACGCGGACGAAAAAGGTGGCGCACGGAAAAAAAAGCAACCGGCACCGGCCGGATACGGGCCGGCACTGGTTGGACCCGGGCCGGCACCGGTTGACCGGGCCTAAAAGTAAGTCGGCACCGGTTGGTGCCCAGCCGGCGGCGGCCGGCCTTGCCCGTACAACTTTTTCGGTTCACATTTTCGTGCGTATATCCTTCGTTATGCGTCCGATTGTGACGATTCTTTTTGCGTTGGAATCGATTTTTTAAAAACGAAGACTTTGATGTAAAGAAATCCTCAAAAATGATTTTCTGATCTTGAGATGTCTTGTTCCGAATGTTTTGAATCTTTCGCAGCGCGTAGAACCTTCATTCTTCATTTGTTTTTGTTGATTCTTTTTGCGCTGGATTCTATATTTGAAAACGAAGACTTTGGTATAGAGAAACCTCTCAGATGATCCTTTTTACTTAAAATCTCGTCTCGATTGCCTTGAATCTTCAAATGCGCGTGAATTCTTCGTTTTTCCGTCAATTTTGCCTGATTTTTCTCGTGGGTTCCTTATTTTAACCTACTTGACAAAATATAATTGATTAACGTAATATTTGAGCTTATTTGCCAAGTTTCGTTTTAAAATGAGAAAGATATCGCTAGTAAAAATGTGATTTTTTACGCGATATCACTAATCGTCCACCTCCAATTTCAGCGTATCAGAAACGATTTTTTATGTGGGTGATAATAAAATCTGATTAGTATTCTACTTTTTGAAAATTGGACAATTAAATTATATTGGGATGGAGGGAGTGGTATAATTTTCCACTGTGATGTCATAATAACGTATTGTTCTCTTTCTCAATTTTCTTTCCAATAGATGACTTAATATTAATTCCTATATATTATTGCAATGCCTCCCCACTCGTATAATATCCCCCGACACCACTTTTACATGAAAGCCTTTTTACTAATCTAACCCATAACGCTTTGAATTCTACATTAAAATCCCTACCAAAATTATCAAGCAAACTCAAATTTGAAGCTTTGAGACTACCCATTTAACTTTTCAATGTATATTTCCATCTAACCCAAGCCGTTTTCCTACTATCCCCATTATGCCCGTAAAATATTTTTTTCCTTACAAGATAAAAATGACAATCTGAGGGACATGTAACAAGAAAAAGTAATACATGGACATAATACCAATGACCATTTTAACCCAAGTTAATCTCCTTGCAAAAAAATTATCTTTGATACAATTCCGACTACTTATTTTAAAATTTTTTAATCCTTCATTCTCATATAGATAACCCATATGTCGAACTTGCCACTTCACCTCTAATGACATACAATGTCAATGACATCTATGCGGGAACGGAAAATGCTCCCCGGGGCGGGCGCATTCTTTTCCAAGTGCGGCAAAATTATACTCCTATGTCCATATGGCATCGGACCACGCACATAGGCCTCGGAACGGAAAATATTCCCCAGGGCGGAGACATTCTTTTCCGGGTTCGGTCGCTCTGCACTCCGAACCCCGCTCCAACAATAGCTCCGAAGGTGCATCGCAACACGGATAAACGCATGGTAATCAGAGCCAGGAGCAGGTAGCCGAACCATGCTGCTCAATCACCGCACGCGCAAGGAAAGTCAAACACACTGTTGCTCGTGGTAATCAGTGCCAAAGCAGTCGCCTGAACCACGTCGCCCGGTAGTCACAGTGTGTACGAAATATCTGACCATATCTTTCTTCATAAGGAGTTGGTCGTTCGAATCGTACGAATACCACCAGATGACGCCACGTGGCCACGTGGCTCATCAAACTAATCTCGATGTCCGTATAAATACCTCTCTAGTGCTTCATACAACAACAAACACCTCATACATTCAACAACAAAAGGATTTAGCTTTCTACCACCCTCGATTGACTTCGTCTCGAAATGGGTTTGCACGTTAATCGGAGTGTAGAAGCTTAATCCCTCATAAACCTTACTAATCACACCTTTATTGCACTCATACGAATATAGGCTTGATCAACCTCTTCATTAGAGACACCTACACCGACACTTGTTGCAAACAATTTAAACTCGTAGAATTTACGTTGTAACATATTTCATTCATTCAAAAGTTATTGTATCAGCCACATATTGAACATACAGTTCAATTTTGATCCTTAAGACTCTTTAACTAGTAGCTTCATGATCAAAACATTCAAATAATCTATTTGATATAATCAACCAATCGATGACACAAATCTTGAAGTATTAACTCAAATAACAGTCTAATGTTTATCTAGAAGAATACAAATCTAAACGAAAACTCCGTAACCAAATGATTATGCTAAATGTACTAAAGATAATCTTCACAAGTTGATGAAGACGAGATTTATCATGCCCGTGTGTTATGCTGGGATCTTTACACACACACACACACACACACACACATATATATATATATATATATATATATATATTGATTAATTAATTCGCTAGTGTAATTGAAAAAAATAATCCAAATGGTAAATATAATGTAATCAAGAAATTTGTATTGAATTGATTGATGATAATAAAAAACTTACATACGTTAACTTTGAAGAACAATTCACCCTACAATTTATAGATGAATCTGAAGTTAAATATTAAATTGAATTTTAATTAATCAAATCAACAATTACATAGCTAAGTAATACTCCGTATATTTTTTTAACAATGCGAGATACATAACATTTAGCACCCTTACTTATGGACCTTATATAGTTTTATCCCATATATCTACAACAAATTTGTCTGGCTTCTTCGTATCAAAACACACCTGCACCCAACAAAACACACATGCACAACATATTTTATCGAAATAAAAAGAAAGAAAAAGGAAAAAGGGAAAAAAGAAAGCAAAAAAGAAAAAAAGAAAACGCAGTTCAAACCAACATCTTGTTTCGGACGCCTGTCGCAAAACGCCGGCTGGAAGGCCGTCGGAAACGTCATCCCGGAGCGGCGGAACGCCATCCGACGACGTTCTCGGCCTTGAACGGCGACAATTGTTTGCCACTCCTTGTGCTCTAATGTGTTGTTGCTGCTGCGATGCAAGGTAGAAGAAGAAGAAAAAGTATCTGCAAATAATTTAGGTAATGTTGTGGGCTTAAAAAATAAATTGGGCCAAGCCCATAATTAAAAAAAAAAAACTATCTACATTTTTTCTATTTTTAAATTATTGTGGTTATGTAATTTCGATCTTATAAAGAAAGGGATCAAAGGAGCATGGCCTAATTGAGGAGTAGGAGGAGCAGCACAAATTTCGTTCCGTTTCATCCATCAACAGCTTAGATGATGCCACGTCATTCGAGGGGGTTTGTTTGCAAACTTTTTTGGGCGGAGGGACCTATATGCAATTTACATAAAAATTTTGAAGGGTAAAGCTTGACCTACATTTTTGGTCGCTCATTTTGCCTCATTCACTCTCTCTCTCTCTCTCTCTTCACACAAATCCTCCCAAATTCTCTCTTTACACACACATTCACCACCACCTTTTACCACCACCACCACCACCTTTCACCACCACCACCACCTTTCACGCCACCACCTGCCACCGTCGCCACCACCACCTTCACTGCCATCGTCACCACTTTGCACCTTCGCCACCACCTTTCCCCGCCGCCAACACCTTCCACCGTCGCCTTCATCTATAACACATTCCAAAATCACCAAGGCTTTTTTTTTTTTTTTTACATATCGGAAGCTTACAATATCGAATACCACATAGATTGCATCAAAAGCATAAATACAATTCACAAAGTATTATCTAAATACTTAGTATAATACAACTTTCAAAATAATAAGCCTTAGTGTATTTAAAACCAATCTTGAATAATAATTAGTTAAAATCATTAACCAAAACAGAGTAAGCATCTTCAAACATTCCATTCCCATCATCTTGCCAACCCACATACAATATAATAACCTGCAAGAGATAAGGAGGAGGGATTAGCACGAAGCTAAGTGATTAGATCAATAACTATCAACCTAACTTAGCATATCAATTGTCTACAATAAAGCAGTCAGACAACTAACGTCAAAGAGGATCGGTGGTCCTTGAGGCACCCTAATGCCGCGGAGGCCCCCAAGCAACACTTACGATCACTGAAGGCCAAATCAGTGATCTAACCGATAGTTGGTACTATTACTACTTCCAACATTATTCCAATGAGCAACACATGTACAAAGTACTAATGTTATCCAAGTAATAGAACCCAAACCCAATCGCAATTGACCTCTGAAAAGTAAATCATATAACCCATAATCATCATGGCAATATGTGACAACAAACAGTGTACAAGGCATAACTACATTTACCCATTGTAACCCGATTGTTACAACCAACTTAGACCGAAAGTCAATGATCCCTTCACCCTTGATGATCACCGTCTCCACTCAAAAGTCTTATTTTATTGAGTCTTCGGTTGATCTGAGAACATAATCAAAACACAAGTTAGATTCTCGTATCAAGTTTATTACAATCTAATCATGTATGCAATATCAAATAAGAGCGCCTAATATACTTTTAATACTAGGTAAGTAACATGAATGCACAAGTCATAAGTTATCAATTTCGTCAATGTATAACTAGCAAACGCGATCCTGGAAGGAGTGAGCTGGATCGCGTTCCACAGTACAAAAACATTCTGTTAACAAATTACACTTACAAACGCGATCCGGGTTGAGGTTCAGGATCGCGTTCCAAAGAACAAAATCAATCCGACTTAATTTTAACACTGACTAACGCGATCCGGGTAGAAGGAGCTGGATCGTGTTTCAAAGAACAAAATGTACTAAGACCAATTTACACATAGCAACGCGATCCGGGTGAGTGAGCTGGATCGCGTTCGTACGATTTAAAACAGGGGTACAAACCTGCAACACTATGCACGAACTCAAACTCGAAAATAAACATCTAAACATCATCAAACTCAATATTCACCAAATCAAACACATCACAATATGCATATAATCATCATATAACAACAACACTTCACATGCAACACTCAATTCCTTTCACCTAACAAAATTTACCCAATTTAGTGAAAACCCATTTTATACATTGAAACCTAAAACACTTGTATTTTATATAACTAGATGATGATGATTAGTAAATCTCAGTAATAATCAATCATTCAAGCATAAGCAATCAAACATGCATCAAGTTTCCACCTAATTTGATCAAATGAGATTATGTAGGTTAAACATACAACTTACAAGCAATTGGGGAAGAAATAACAAGATGATGATGAAGAATCAGCTGTAGAATCAAAATCACAGCCACAATTGATTGATAGATGTGTTTTCCTTGGATTTCAAGTGTAGTAGTAGTATATGTGTTCTTGAGGGTTTTTAGAAAAATGTCTGAGTAAACAAGAAAAATGGTCGACCCATTCTATCCAAAATCAGGTATAAGTGATTAAATATTATACCCATCCTAAATCTATTGTCTGGAACCTAAAAACCACATGCGAGAAATCAATTTTATTATACCGTCAACTAAATTAATTTAAAACAACTAATAATTTATTTATCACAATAAGTCTTTTGACCAATTAACTTATAAATTTCAATTTCTGAATAGGCCAAACTATTTCTAAATACAATTTAAATACGAATAAAGTAAGGAAAATAACGTATTTCTACTAGGCCCAAATCGAGGATGTTACAAATCTTCCCTCCTTAGAAAGATTTCGTCCCCGAAATCTCGCCATGCCCAAACAGACTAGGATATCGCATCCTCATGCTAGACTTGGTCTCCCAAGTAAGGTTTGGACCCAAAATGTGATTCCACTTAACCAACACCATGGGTATGTCCTTCTTCCGAAGTTTAGTCACCTTACGGTCTAGTGGCTCTACGGGTTCCTCTACAAGCCTTTGACTTTGGTCAACACGGAGGTCTTGCAATGGAAGAACTTGGGATTGGTCCTCCACATTGCATTTTCTCAAGTAACACACGTTGAAAGTATCATGAATACCCGCTAACTCAGGAGGAAGCTCTAATGACACAGTTTGATCATTAACCACTTGCCGAATTCTAAATGGTCCAATGAATCTAGGGGCAAGTTTACCACGTTTACCAAACCGGATAACACCCTTCCAAGGTGAAACCTTCAAGTAAACAACTCACCCACAACAAATGAAACGGGTCGACGACGAGGATCGGCATATTGCTTTTGTCTATCACGGGCAACTTTTAACCTATCACGGGCTATAGCTACTTTATCGGCTGTAATTTGTACTATGTCAGGACCCGCAAACTGTTTCCCACCCGCCTCTAACCAACAAGTGAGTGTTCTACACTTACGACCATACAACATTTCATAGGGTGGCATGCCTATACTAGAATGACAATAGTTGTTGTATGAAAATTCAATTAGCGTTAATGAGAATCCCAAGATCCCCCAAACTCCAAAACACATGCCCGCAACATGTCCTCTAAGGTTTGAATAGTTCGCTCAGACTGACCGTCAGTCTGAGGATGATAAGCTGTAACACCTGCATAATTAGGATAATTAATTATGCCTAATTGTTTGTAACTAGTTGTAATTAGTATGTAATAGGACTAATTACAGGCTCTATTTGTATGTACATATAAGGTGATTTATATATGTGTGTGTGTACTTACGCGATTTGGATAAATCGTGCGAATTAACCGGACTGAGTCCGACACAGTTTACTTGGACGTTGGTGACAGAAATTTACTTAAATAATGAGAACGTATTTTATTATATAAAATACGCAACCGAACGAGCATTATTTAGATATTATCGTGACGACATTTTAACTAACGCAACAAAATGCTATAAACGCGACTTAATAATTAAAATATTGCGACAAATGTTTTACTATTAATTTCAAAGTATGTTTATTTAAATACTTTAGTTACATTTTAAAAATATAAACGTTCGGCTAAATATTAAAAACTAGTGATTAAACGATTAGGACACGGAGTCAACACTGTGTTTTGGGGAGTATTTTCCCCTCTTTCCTTGATGGATCAGCCATCAACCTCACCCCACCCCAAATTTCTCTTTCATTTTCATTTTTACCAAAACACACAAACACATAAACTCTCTCAACCTCAATTCACACCCAAATTTCGGAATCAAATCCCGATCACGAAAATTACATATTCGGAATCACCATCACGAGTGGAGCAAGAATATCAAGACCGTTTTCATCATCTCATCCTCCATTTAGCTCGAATTGCAAAAGTAAGAAATTTCTAAAATCTTAGATCTATTCAATTTGGTGTAATGTTTTGATGTTTTGAAGTGTACACAACTTAGATATAACCTAATACATGTAGAATACACGATTTTATAGCTTAAAAATGGGTTAGATTTGCGTTTTTGGTCCGAAATTCTTGAAACCCGAAAGTTTCTGGGCTGGTGTTCATCAATGCGACACAAGCCTTGTGTCGCATACTGTGTCGCATAAACCTGTTTGTGTCGCACCTTGTGTCGTACCAATCCTTTAGTGTCGTAACCTTTGCGACACAATATTGTGTCGCACTCTATGTCGCATACTATGTCGTATTTAATACGACACAACCGTTCTGTCGCTATTGAATTAGCATCGCAAGCTTTTTGCGACACAATCACTGTGTCGCAGAGCTCTTGTGTCGCATCCCTCATGCGACACAACCCTTGTGTCGCATATAAACCCTTGTGTCGCATATTATGTCGCAGAAAACAGAAAACTTGGAAATTTTAAAGGATTTTCACTATAGAAAAAGTCAAAGTTACTGTACAAAAAAGTCAAATTTTACTGTAGCAGTACTGTAGCAAATCTACTGTAGCAAAGTCAACATTTTAGAATTTTTGCTACAAACCGTCACCAACGGGCCAAACATGTTTTCCAACAAACAAACAATTACAAACATACGGACAAACACTGGATATACTAGTTGTGTACAACTAAACGAAACGTCTCGTGAGACGCATACTTACATAACTTCATATGATTAGGCATTTGAAGGTTACGGGTTCAGAGAACCTACTTGCTTTACTTACTACTTGCTAATTGCAACGAATTACTACAAGACTCAGGTGAGTCTTACGGCCCCACTTTTACTGCTTTATCTTATTGGGGGAGATACATGCTACTGATTTTTCCTGAACACAAGTACTAAACTGATTTCTATACCAAACGGAATTGCATGAGTTAATTACTATTTACAGAAGTCTCTCCATCATATATCGTTAGTTATGGACTTAAGCGCGAACAGTAGTTAATGGATCCATTAGGGAAATGACCCTCCCCACCCGGGGCAGTAGCGCTGCCACGTACCGATTTACACGTATAAACGGGTGACAACTTATTCGTTACTGATGCTTGCTCACTTACGAGCATGTCACGGGAGCAAACATATCATTTACGGGTTAAGCTTCGATTATGAGCCTCATGGCAACGGTATAAACTTACTTATTTACATTTGCTGGACTGCAAATACTGATTTTACGATTGCTGGATTGCAATGGCTGATTTTTACGCCTACGGGCATTACTAATGAAATCTCGTGTTCAAAGCCGATATTACTTACAAACCTGTGAGATTCACCAACCTTTTGGTTGACACTTTTTAGCATGTTTTCTCAGGTACCCGGATGGAGTAGGATTACTCCAGGATTTTTGCTAGAGTCGCATGATTTCAACACAAATGCATTAACGGAGATTCTTAGCATTATCTTTTGTACATTACGATTATGTAATAGAATCTCCCGCTATACGCGTGGACTCTAGGGGAAACTACATTTTGTATACGAAAACACTAAGTTTTCAAACATTATATCTATGGAATGTAACTAATTTACAAACGTTGCATATAGATGTCGTTTGCTTTATCTTTGTGCTGTGATATTTGATTAGTAACACCCCAAACTATGCTTCCGCAAAACAGTGAATTTCGGGGGTGTTACATAAGCCGTACTCATATTTACTCTAGAACCCAATTCCCTCTGCAAACTCTGCCAAAAACCTGATGTGAACCGAGAATCTCTGTCAAAAACAATGGACATTGGGATTCCATGCCTAGAAACCACCTCATTAATATACAACTGTGCTAACTTGCTCAAAGATGCCGTCTCACAAGTAGCAAGAAAATGCACTCTTGGTTAATCTGTCAACAATCACCCAAATCATATCGTTACCCTTAACCGTTCGAGGCAATTTGGTTACAAAATCCATGGTAATATGCTCCCATTTCCACTCGGGAATCTCAAGTTGTTTCAAAGCTCCGTATGGTTTTTGATGTTCGGCTTTTACTTGCGAACAAATATGACAAGATTCCACAAACCGGGCCACATCCAATTTCAAAGTAGGCCACCAATACAATGGTTTCAAATCATGATACATCTTAGTACTTCTAGGATGAACCGACAATCTAGATTTGTGAGCCTCCAACAAAATCACATCTCTAAGACCACCAAGCAAAGGAACCCAAACTCGGGATTGAAAGGTCTTCAAACCCCGAGAATCATCAATCAACAAATCCTTCCTTTTTAACATAACCTCAGATATCAAGTTACTATCCATCAATGCCTCCATCTGAGCCGCTTTCAACTGATTAATCAAGTCTAAAGAAACCTCCAAACGCATAAAACAAACCTTTTCTGATTTTCCTTTCCGGCTTAACGCATCCGCCACAACATTGGCCTTACCCGGGTGGTAACGAATCTCACAATCGTAATCTTTGATCAATTCCAACCATCGCCGTTGTCGCATATTGAGCTCTTTCTGAGTGAATATATACTGAAGACTTTTATGATCCGTACAAATGACGCATTTCGTGCCATAAAGGTAGTGCCTCCAAAGTTTCAAAGCAAAAACCACGGCCGCTAACTCCAAGTCATGGGTAGGATAATTAATCTCATTGGGTTTCAATTGACGTGAAGCATAGGCAATAACACGGTCTCGTTGCATCAAAACTCAACCCAACCCTGCAGAAGAAGCATCACAATACACAATGAAGTCATCGGACCCATCCGGCAATGCTAAAACCGGAGCCTAACACAACAGTTGCCTCAAAGTTTGAAAAGCTAATTCCTGACGTTCAGTCCATTAAAATTTAACATCTTTCCGGGTTAGCTTAGTCAAAGGACCCGCAATCTTAGAAAAATCCTTAATGAACTTTCGGTATTAACCCGCTAAACCCATAAAACGCTTAATTTCTGAAGGAGACTTAGGTGCTTGCCAATTCATAACCGCCTCAATTTTTTATGGATCCACTTTAACCCCGTTCTCACAAATTATGAGTCCCAAAAACTGTACCTCACGCAACCAAAACTCGCATTTAGAGAATTTAGCTTATAATTTTTCTTTCCTTAAAGTTTCCAGAACCAATCTCAAATACATTTCATGCTCAGCTTCTGATTTAGAATACACCAAGATGTCATCAATAAACACAATGACAAATTTATCAAGAAAAGGCCGACAGACTCTATTCATTAAATCCATGAAAATAGCCGGAGCATTTGTCAACCCAAATGGCATAACCAGAAACTCATAGCGACCATATCTAGTGCGGAAAGCTGTCTTAGGAATATCCTCCTCACTAACCTTCACTTGGTGATAACCCGATCTCAAGTTAATTTTGGAAAAATAAGAAGACCCTTGCAATTGATCAAACAACTCATCTATTCGGGGCAAAGGGTACTTATTCTTTACGATTCTCTTATTCAACTCTCTATAATCAATACACATACGAAAGGTGCCATCCTTCCTTTTAACAAATAACACCGGTGCACCCCAGGGAGAAGAACTAGGTCTAACAAAACCTTTATCTAATAACTCCTGAATTTGACTCATCATTTCACAAATTTCGGAGGGAGCTAATCTATAAGGAGCCTTAGCTATAGGAGAAGAACCAGGAATCAACTTGATTTTATACTCTACTTCTCTAATAGGAGGTAAGCCAGGCAACTCATCGGGAAAGACATCCAAGTATTCACAAACCACTCGGACATCGAAGACCTTTTTCTTTTCTAACTTAGCGTCAATGATATAGGCTAAGTATGATTCACACCCTTTAGCTAAAGATTTACTTGCTTTCAACAAGGAGATCAAAGGGATACTACCGTGCTCCCGTTCCCCTTGAACCACGACATGCAACCCATCCGGGATTGGGAGTTTTATTAACTTTCTATGGCAAATGTTAGCCTTATGTTGGCTCAACCAATCCATACCCAAAACCGCATCAAAACCGGGAATAGGCATTAAAAGGAAAGAAACAGAAAAACTATGGCCCTCAATCGTAATATTAGATCCAGTCACCGATGTGGTAACCGGAACCATTTTTCCACTAGCTACCTCGACCTCAATAGGATTTGTAATAACCGTAGGTGTCAATTTCAATCTATCACAGAAATTCATAGATACAAAAGAACAATTGGCTTCCGAATCAAATAAAACACATGCCGGTACAGAATTGATAAGAAAAGTACCGGTTGTGACAACTCTCCAAATTAGGTATTAATTAACATTTAAGCATGTTCATTCTTACGCTAATTTCCTGGTTAAGTTTTAACAAAACTTTTTGTCGTGATGTAAGTCTAGCAAGCCCAAATACTTTTAAACAAAAAGTATTACGTAATACGTAATTATGTATAATTATGTACAAATGTATCGGAATGAACCCGACAAAAATAAATGACAAAAGTTCGTGACACAAAAATAATTAATAATTCAATTATTAATTACGAGCATTAATATATCTATAACATATAGATAGAATGAATTAAATATACGTTTAACATAAAACGTATTATAAACGAACAGAAACAATTTTAAAACGTACTCAGAAATCACAAATGATAAAAATTCTATTTTTCTCATACATTTGAAAGTATTTAGAACATTACCTCAAAATATGAAATCATAATTTGACTGAAATTTGGCGCCCAATTAACTGTGCGTAGTAAAATGTACAGATTTGTACAACAGTCTAAAATAATGAAAACATCATTATTCTGAATTTAAATAACGAACCAGGAGAGCACCTACAAAATAAAAATATAAAATGTTTACTTTTATATTGCTATAATTATACCCGTACTCGAAATTAACGGGCTTAAAATGGTCACCAAACCTCAATAATTGAGGAGACCGTATCCAGTTTTAAACCATACTCGCTTGATCTTTTGTTCCCTCCATTCCTTCTTCCTGAAGATTAAACACACACACACCAATCATTCACTCTCAAAATCACCATCTTTTTCTCCTTCTCTGTGAGGAACTAGAGCAAGAAGCAGAGGCACAACATCATCATCATCACCATCGACATATCATCATCTTCACCATCTATATCACTTTGTAAGAAACTTTCCATATCTTTGATTTCCTTACTTAAATTCGTTATATAACTTGTATATATATCATAACCCAAGTATATAAATCATTAAATTTGATGATTAAAAAGTTTGTTCATGAAATGGGTTTTAGAAATCAAGACTTGAATCCAAGAATATAAATGTAAAAACTTGCTATTAAGTAATAACTAGTTGCTATACATGTTTGAGATTGTGAAACAAACGTTTGGAACCAAAAATCAAGTGGGTATATATATATGCGAACTGATCAGACTGTGAGGAAGATGATGCTTCAGTGACAAAACTATCTAACGGATATATACATGTACTAAGCAAGTTATAACACAAAAGCATGAATAGCCTACTGGTTAGCGCTGAAGGGTGGATGCAGAAGGTCAGGGGTTCGATCCCCTTTACCTGCATTGACTCCCTGTTTAAATTTTTGACCCTTAAAACCCATATATTAATCATTAGCTAACAGGATATATAGTTAAATGTATCATAATATTTCAATTAGGGGCTAATAGCCTAGAAGTTATGCAAGCTTGTGATATACCAACAGGTCGCAGGTTCGAGTCCTGGACCTGTGGTCTTTTTATTTTTTTTTCTGTTTACAATATATTGTGTCATTTTATTTAATTAATTGCCTTATCGAACATAAATAAATAAATAAACATAGATATATATAATGATAAATAATATATTATAAAATTTGAGTAAAAAGGTATACGAACCTCTAAACGATTATATTGGTATGTGACAACGGTGCGACATAAATTTATTAACAATCTATAAATGGTACAAACACTAGCGTGTACAAGTGTTTAACTAATTACTTTGGATACGAGACAATACCGTGACTTAAAATCTTTTGATAACGTATCAATGGGACAAGTGCGAGGAATGAATAATGATCTTAAAGATTTGCGCAAACAAATAAATTATATATATATGGACTATATACGTTTATACTATCGTGAAACCCGATACGAAATCAATAACAATGATACAATCAATCGTACACGATGATTTTTGGAAACAACGATATTTATTTTATTAACGAAAATAAATACAAGAAAATATACAAACGACATAACATATCGTTTTAAAACAATATTTTGTATGTATATATAGATAGCAAGTGACAAAACCTTTTCTATACATATACGCAAATACATACTCGCTTAAACGTTGAAATTGAATAATTAGTAATATTCACAAAAAGGGATTTTTATAACAAACGAGACTTATATCTTTATACGTAAACAACGTATTGGAATTACATATAGATATGACACTTGTAATTATATATCTCTATATACAAATGGAATATATGTTTAACAAACATACGAAATATAATATACAACAGGTATATTTATATACATATATATGTACAACAATTATATATATGTACGAAGCTATACAATTAGAACATATATGTGGATATACCCAACAAGGAATAAGACATAAGAAATAATGACAATATTGCAACGCAACGTCACCAACAAATTCAACGACTTATATTATTAAGAAATCAACCATTTCTTTAAACAAACAAACTGTTAACATAAGTTGACCAATCAAATCAAACGTACTTATGTTAATACATTTATTGTATATAGGTTAACATACCTTGGGCATTTATCTGTCGGCTGCTAGCTTTCTTACCGAGCAAATCACCGTGAGTTCACAAACCCCTTTTCACTGTTTTAATGCTTTTAAAACTCGGGGTGGAAAACATAGAAATCGTATGTATAACTGCATGCGACAACTGCTTTAAATACTGTATGTATTTACTTGATTGTTTATGAAAGGGTATTTCATATGTGACTGTTTGTGAAAGGGTATTTCACACAACTACTTGAACTATGACTTATGAAATGTTTTCATACTATTTTGGGAATTTAGACAACGAATCTTGGTACAGATCTAGGCTGAACGATGTAGTGCATAAAAGACCTTATGGCTACAGACTATAACCATTAGCTAGGTGACTCTAGCCACTGAGTATACGGATAGTACTATCGCCGTGACAACCCTCCTACGGTTTTGGGAGCGTATACTTAAATGTCCTGCTTGGCAAACAACAACATATTAGGGTCGTGGTTTGGTTATAGGGTTAGTTCGTGTTACCTTACTCGACAGGTTTAGCTCGAATTTCGAGGGATCACCGTCTAAATATTCCCACAAAACTACTGTTTAGGAAGTAATTTTCCTACGTACACTGATTGGAAATGTTAATCTTTATTTAGGTTGACCTGTGTTTCCTACGACAACTACAATTATTTTTGGGAAATGTTATTTGTTTAATAACTTGTGTTTCCTACTTGACAAACAACGCTTATTTGGAAATGTTATTCTTAAGAAATTAACTTGTGTTTCATACACTACATACAAACTTGTGAATTCACTCAACATCATTGTTGACGATTTCTCTATGTTTATCAGGGAATTAGCAGCGTAAGTAAGATCTGCATGCATAATCAGGACGGACTACCCTGGACTTGTTAGGATGCCACTGCTTTTGGGACACTTGGATTTCCTCTGTATAACTGCAACTATTGCAGTCATACCTATGAAATCTACTTTTGATATTATGTATTTTATGAAATACTGATTTCAACTATTACTATTACTGTTACTATTTTTCAAGTAGTAACCTTTTGTAAAACTTTAACTAATGGCATCTTAATCTATTTCGTTCTGCGATAACCATATGCTCTGAGTATGTATGTATCTGTTGGTTGTTTTTACTGCTCGCACCCCCGCCACATCACTAAGCTTCCGCAAACCACTCTATGTAACTGTAATTACCGTTTGGCGGGGTGTGACAGACTTGGTATCAGAGCCATTGGTTATAGCGAACTAGCAGTCTTTAAGTGACTTAGAACCTTAGAGACCTAGACTATAGCCTTGGCTAGAACATTTGTGCATTCATGCATACATACTTTGCATACAACTAACATACGACTGACACGTCACACACGATTCTTTTGTCTCAGCATGTCAAGACGGGCACCGATCTATATCACTGATTCTGATTCTGAGGAGGAGCCCATGGAGGACTCCTACTTTAGCATAGCGAGTACTGGAGTGACCACACACCATGGACCATCTGCTTACATTACTCCTACCCCTGCGCCAGCCATCGTGAGTACTTCTCGTGTGCCTGTACCTAGGATGACAGCTAGGATCAGTGTTCGGGATTTTCCCAGGGGACCACTCGCGCCGCGCGATAAGGCGCCAGTGACTGAGCCTGAGGTTCCAGTTGTCGAGCCACCACAGAAGAGGCTCCGACCTTCTCATCTGGACTGGATGCCTCGAGTATTGAGAGAGTGGAGATCACTAGAGGGTATTCCCTCGACCTTTGAGATTGGAGAGTCCTCCCATTCACCACCATCTGCACCTTTCACTGGTGAGCCTCTGGAGCTCACTGTACCTACCCTTGTGGCTGTGATCTACACTGTGATTAGGAGATATGCTAGTCAGAGCAGAGACGTGATGAAGCTACTGAGCGATGCCTCCCGCACTGACATGGATATGACTATGCTCTATCAGAGGATGGATTTTGTGGAGACTCACCGTCAGACAGACTGGCAGAGTCTAGCATCCACCCGTGCACGCGTTGCAGCTTTAGAGAGGCGTGCTAGGGTGTCAGAGATTGTAGCTAGTGTTTGTGTGATGACTGCAGCAGTGATGGTTGCGGTTAGGATGTATTTACCATGGTTCCATTAGGCCTGTGTATGGCGGTTTGTGTTTGCACCACATTAGACTATTACTTTTGGGGAAACATATATGTATGTATTAGTTATGGACTAGCTGTATGTTGGATGGAACTATGTTAGTAGAATGGGTATATGTATAGGAAACCCATCATCTTTTGTATAACGCTAACCATCGATGGGTATATTAGAAATCCCATCTCATTTTGTACTAAACTCATGTAACAGCGTTATGACCTTTAATATATAATGTATGTTTGGTTTACAACTCGTGTTCGTTATGCCTATTATCAACCATATTATTTCCTCTTACAACTGTCGACTTGTGATTAAAACTATACTTTATCGATAATTTTGTGATCAATTCTTGTAAACCCTGAAACATATTGCAACTTGATGATTGATTATTCTTGAGAACCTCTGAAATTAACGGTGCTAAACAACAATGAAAAGAAATATGTATTGGACATTATATAATGACGCCTGGCCAACGTGATTATATTATGCTAGGTACATGTGGGTGTTTCAAAGTTGTAAAGCACGTGTTGTAAAACTCTGTTCATTCATCTTTTCATGTCATTCATTTCTATCAAATGTGAATCTTTGATCTATTCACATTCAATATCTCAACATTAACACTCTGCATTTTATTCATCGCAGAGCTGAATCATGCCTCCCAAACGACGAGTCACTAGAAAAAGTCAAAGGACGACTACGCCACCACCACCACCCCCTGAAACCACCGAACAGATGATCGCACGAAGAATAGCTGAAGGTATTGCTGAATATGAGGCAAGCCGTAGTCGCGAACCTGGAGTTAACAACAGTGGATCTACCCCTGCTAATACTGAGACACCCGTGAATGCTCGCCAAGGGTGTTCATACAAAACATTTCAGGCTTGTAAGCCGATTTCTTTCCATGGCACCGAGGGTGCAATTGGTATGATTCATTGGATAGAGAAAACTGAATCGGTATTGGACATTAGTGACTGTTCACCTGACTGTATGGTGAAGTATGCTACTTGCACTTTGGCTGACAAAGCGCTCACTTGGTGGAACAGTCAGATCCAATCACTTGGTCGACCAGCTGCTTATTCAATGTCATGGGGGACATTTAAAAGTTTGATGTTGGAGGAATTCTGTCCTCGCAGTGAGATGCAGAAAATAGAAACAGAGTTGTGGAACATCACCATGATTGGTGCTGATATTACTGGGTACACCACTAAGTTTCAGGAGCTTGCACGTCTAGTGCCACACATGGTGACACCAGAGTATAAGCGTATCGAACGCTACATATACGGTTTGGCACCACAAATTCGTAGCCTAGTGACATCGTCCAAACCGGACACTTTCAGGAGTGCTGTTTCTTTAGCCCAGAGTCTAATCGATGAGGCGGTCAGGATGGGGACAATGACTAAGAAAGCTGTGTCGGGAAAAAGTGAACCGAACAGTACTGATGTTAGTAGTTCTGGTGGTGCAAAGCGAAAGTGGAACGGTAGTGGTACTGACCGTCAGGGTCAGCAAAACAAGAAACATTCTGGAAATGCAAAAGCATATGTTGCCACTACTACCGAATCGAAACCATACCTGGGTAACAAACCCAAATGTGATAAGTGCAACCGACACCACGAAGGTGGGTGTGGGTATTGTGGAAATTGTAGAGCATGGGGACACAGAACCCGAGACTGCAAAACTAACCCTCCCCCACGGACAAACACTGAGCGTCAAAACCAGGGGTGTTTTGAATGTGGTGAGCAAGGACACTACCGTAACCGCTGCCCTAAGCTCAACAACAACAACCAAAACCGCAACAACAACAACCGCGGTAACAACAACAACCGAGCCAACAACATCAACAATCAACCGGCTCAAGGAAGGGCATTCGTGATCGGGGCACAAGAGGCACGCCAGGACCCAAACACCGTGACTGGTACGTTCCTCGTAAACAACCATTATGCCTCTGTGTTAATTGATTCAGGTGCTGATTTAAGTTTTGTGTCTACTGAGTTTAAACCACTATTAGAACTTGAATCCCGTAAATTAGACAACAAGTATACCATAGAGTTAGCCGATGGTGAGTTGATCGAATCAGGAGAAATAGTACCGGGATGTACCTTGGAGTTAGAAGGTCATCTCTTCGAAATAGACTTACTACCGGTTAAGTTGGGAAGTTTTGACATTGTAGTCGGTATGGATTGGTTATCTAAGAACCGTGCCGAGATCATATGTCATGATAAGATGGTTCGCTTACCGTTACCGACAGGAGAAACTTTAGTGATTCAAGGCGAGAAACGAAAGAGTGCCACAAAAATGATTTCGTGCTTGAAGGCCAGTAAGTATCTCCGAAAGGGGTACCAAGCATTTTTGGCACACATTGTAGAAAAGAAACCCGAGGAGCGACGTACAGACAATGTACCCATTGTACGCGACTATCCAGGAGTGTTCCCTGATGAGTTGCCGGGGTTGCCACCCCCACGACAAGTTGAGTTTCACATTGACCTGGTGCCAGGAGCCGCTCCTATCGCACGTGCACCTTATCGTCTAGCTCCCTCGGAAATGCAAGAGCTATCTACACAATTGCAAGAACTTCTAGACTTGGGATTCATCCGTCCGAGCTTTTCACCTTGGGGAGCTCCGGTTTTGTTTGTTAAGAAAAAGGATGGATCTATGCGGATGTGTATCGATTATCGAGAACTGAACAAAGTGACCATCAAGAACCGATACCCGTTACCACGCATTGACGATCTGTTTGATCAACTGCAAGGGTCAAGTTATTATTCAAAAATTGACCTACGATCTGGTTACCATCAACTTAAGGTACGAGAAGAAGATGTACCGAAAACTGCGTTTAGGACTCGATACGGTCATTATGAGTTCCTAGTCATGCCTTTTGGACTGACCAACGCACCAGCAGTATTCATGGACTTGATGAATAGAGTATGCAAACCCTATCTGGATAAATTCGTCATTGTGTTTATTGACGACATCTTGGTATACTCACGATCGAAAGAGGATCACGAGCAACATTTGAAGCTTATCCTCGAGCTACTACAAAAAGAGAAGCTTTATGCAAAGTTCTCTAAGTGTGAATTTTGGATACGAGAGGTTCAATTCCTTGGTCATGTGATAAATGACAAGGGAATTCACGTAGACCCATCCAAAATTGAGGCAATCAACAACTGGGAAGCACCGAAAACCCCAACTGAAGTACGACAATTTCTTGGTCTAGCTGGCTATTACAGGCGATTCATCGCAAACTTTTCAAAGATAGCCTAGCCACTTACCACATTAACTCAAAAAGACAAGAAATTTGAGTGGAATGAGAAGCAAGAGAATGCATTCCAACTATTGAAACAGAAACTGAGCAGCGCACCCATACTATCTCTACCTGAAGGAGTAGATAACTTTGTTGTTTACTGTGATGCTTCGCATCAGGGACTGGGTTGCGTATTGATGCAAAATGACAAGGTCATTGCATATGCATCACGACAATTGAAAGTACATGAGAAAAACTATACCACCCACGACTTGGAGTTGGGAGCAGTTGTTTTTGCACTGAAGATCTGGAGACACTACCTATACGGTACAAAGTGTACGATCTTCACGGATCATAAGAGCCTGCAACATATATTCGACCAGAAAGAACTAAATATGAGACAACGACGATGGGTCGAATTACTTAACGATTACGACTGTGAGATAAAGTATCACCCGGGTAAGGCTAACGTGGTAGCAGATGCCCTGAGTCGTAAGGAACGAATCAAACCTCGAAGAGTTCGAGCCTTGGGATTGACAATCCACTCGAATCTCATTACTCAAATTCGCGATGCACAAGAAACTGCTTTCACTCCCGAACGTCTTAAGGATGAATCCTTGAAGGGAATGGAAAAGCAACTCGAGAAAAAGGACAACGGAATGTTGTACTTTATGAATCGAATTTGGGTACCATGCGTAGACGAGTTGCGTAAACTGATTTTGGATGAGGCTCATAAATCCAACTACTCAATACATCCTGGTGCAGACAAGATGTACCATGACGTGAAAGGTTTCTACTGGTGGCCTGGAATGAAACGTGACATTGCTACCTACGTAAGCAAATGTTTGACTTGCTCAAAAGTCAAAGTCGAATACCAAAAGCCGTCTGGACTTTTGCAGCAACCTGAGTTGCCCAAGTGGAAATGGGAGCAAATAACAATGGACTTCATTACGAAGTTACCTAGAACGGCATCGGGAGCAAACGCCATATGGGTGATTGTCGATCGACTTACAAAATCAGCCCACTTTCTTGCTATTAAGGAAATGGATGGAATGGAGAAACTAGCAAAAATCTATATTAAAGAGATTGTTTCTCGGCATGGTGTGCCACTATCCATCATCTCTGATAGAGATGCACGATTCACTTCTCGTTTTTGGCAAACATTACAACAGGCATTGGGTACTCGACTTGATATGAGTACTGCCTACCACCCGCAGACTGACGGCCAAAGTGAGCGAACGATACAGACGCTCGAAGACTTGTTGCGAGCATGTGTGATAGACTTTGGAGGTAACTGGGATACCCACCTACCTCTAGCCGAATTTTCTTATAACAATAGTTATCACACGAGTATACAAATGGCACCTTTTGAGGCGTTATATGGACGCAAGTGCCGATCACCACTTTGTTGGGCAGAGTTGGACGACAGACAACTATCTGGACCCGAACTTGTCCAGGAAACCACTGACAAAATAACTCAAGTATTAAACCGATTGAAATCGGCACGAGACCGACAAAAGAGTTACGCTGATAACCGCCGTAAACCTCTTGAGTTTCAAGTAGGAGACAAAGTCCTACTCAAAGTATCGCCCTGGAAGGGGGTAGCACGATTTGGCAAACGAGGAAAGCTGAACCCACGATACATCGGACCATTTGAAATCCTTGCTAGGGTTGGTCCTGTCGCGTACAAGCTCAAACTACCGCAAGAGCTTTGTAGCATACACGATACTTTCCACGTTAGCAACCTCAAAAAGTGTCTTTCTGATGAAACGCTTATCATTCCTCCTGACGAAGTCTTCATTGACTCAAAACTTAACTTTGTGGAGGAACCTGTTGAAGTTATGGATTCTAAAACGTAGAAGCTCCGAAACAGTCGGATCAAACTTGTCAAAATTCGATGGAACTCGAAAAGAGGTCCAGAGTTCACCTGGGAATGTGAGGATGAGATGTGCAAGAAGTATCCACACCTATTTGAACCCGTGACCATGACTCACGACACAAATTAAATCTCGGGACGAGATTTCCCTAACGGGGGGAGAATGTGACAACTCTCCAAATTAGGTATTAATTAACATTTAAGCATGTTCATTCTTACGCTAATTTCCTGGTTAAGTTTTAACAAAACTTTTTGTCGTGATGTAAGTCTAGCAAGCCCAAATACTTTTAAACAAAAAGTATTACGTAATACGTAATTATGTATAATTATGTACAAATGTATCGGAATGAACCCGACAAAAATAAATGACAAAAGTTCGTGACACAAAAATAATTAATAATTCAATTATTAATTACGAGCATTAATATATCTATAACATATAGATAGAATGAATTAAATATACGTTTAACATAAAACGTATTATAAACGAACAGAAACAATTTTAAAACGTACTCAGAAATCACAAATGATAAAAATTCTATTTTTCTCATACATTTGAAAGTATTTAGAACATTACCTCAAAATATGAAATCATAATTTGACTGAAATTTGGCGCCCAATTAACTGTGCGTAGTAAAATGTACAGATTTGTACAACAGTCTAAAATAATGAAAACCTCATTATTCTGAATTTAAATAACGAACCAGGAGAGCACCTACAAAATAAAAATATAAAATGTTTACTTTTATATTGCTATAATTATACCCGTACTCGAAATTAACGGGCTTAAAATGGTCACCAAACCTCAATAATTGAGGAGACCGTATCCAGTTTTAAACCATACTCGCTTGATCTTTTGTTCCCTCCGTTCCTTCTTCCTGAAGATTAAACACACACACACCAATAATTCACTCTCAAAATCACCATCTTTTTCTCCTTCTCTGTGAGGAACTAGAGCAAGAAGCAGAGGCACAACATCATCATCATCACCATCGACATATCATCATCTTCACCATCTATATCACTTTGTAAGAAACTTTCCATATCTTTGATTTCCTTACTTAAATTCGTTATATAACTTGTATATATATCATAACCCAAGTATATAAATCATTAAATTTGATGATTAAAAAGTTTGTTCATGAAATGGGTTTTAGAAATCAAGACTTGAATCCAAGAATATAGATGTAAAAACTTGCTATTAAGTAATAACTAGTTGCTATACATGTTTGAGATTGTGAAACAAACGTTTGGAACCAAAAATCAAGTGGGTATATATATATGCGAACTGATCAGACTGTGAGGAAGATGATGCTTCAGTGACAAAACTATCTAACGGATATATACATGTACTAAGCAAGTTATAACACAAAAGCATGAATAGCCTACTGGTTAGCGCTGAAGGGTGGATGCAGAAGGTCAGGGGTTCGATCCCCTTTACCTGCATTGACTCCCTTTTTAAATTTTTGACCCTTAAAACCCATATATTAATCATTAGCTAACAGGATATATAGTTAAATGTATCATAATATTTCAATTAGGGGCTAATAGCCTAGTGGTTATGCAAGCTTGTGATATACCAACAGGTCGCAGGTTCGAGTCCTGGACCTGTGGTCTTTTTATTTTTTTTTCTGTTTACAATATATTGTGTCATTTTATTTAATTAATTGCCTTATCGAACATAAATAAATAAATAAACATAGATATATATAATGATAAATAATATATTATAAAATTTGAGTAAAAAGGTATACGAACCTCTAAACGATTATATTGGTATGTGACAACGGTGCGACATAAATTTATTAACAATCTATAAATGGTACAAACACTAGCGTGTACAAGTGTTTAACTAATTACTTTGGATACGAGACAATACCGTGACTTAAAATCTTTTGATAACGTATCAATGGGACAAGTGCGAGGAATGAATAATGATCTTAAAGATTTGCGCAAACAATTAAATTATATATATATGGACTATATACGTTTATACTATCGTGAAACCCGATACGAAATCAATAACAATGATACAATCAATCGTACACGATGATTTTTGGAAACAACGATATTTATTTTATTAACGAAAATAAATACAAGAAAATATACAAACGACATAACATATCGTTTTAAAACAATATTTTGTATGTATATATAGATAGCAAGTGACAAAACCTTTTCTATACATATACGCAAATACATACTCGCTTAAACGTTGAAATTGAATAATTAGTAATATTCACAAAAAGGGATTTTTATAACAAACGAGACTTATATCTTTATACGTAAACAACGTATTGGAATTACATATAGATATGACACTTGTAATTATATATCTCTATATACAAATGGAATATATGTTTAACAAACATACGAAATATAATATACAACAGGTATATTTATATACATATATATGTACAACAATTATATATATGTACGAAGCTATACAATTAGAACATATATGTGGATATACCCAACAAGGAATAAGACATAAGAAATAATGACAATATTGCAACGCAACGTCACCAACAAATTCAACGACTTATATTATTAAGAAATCAACCATTTCTTTAAACAAACAAACTGTTAACATAAGTTGACCAATCAAATCAAACGTACTTATGTTAATACATTTATTGTATATAGGTTAACATACCTTGGGCATTTATCTGTCGGCTGCTAGCTTTCTTACCGAGCAAATCACCGTGAGTTCACAAACCCCTTTTCACTGTTTTAATGCTTTTAAAACTCGGGGTGGAAAACATAGAAATCGTATGTATAATTGCATGCGACAACTGCTTTAAATACTGTATGTATTTACTTGATTGTTTATGAAAGGGTATTTCATATGTGACTGTTTGTGAAAGGGTATTTCACACAACTACTTGAACTATGACTTATGAAATGTTTTCATACTATTTTGGGAATTTAGACAACGAATCTTGGTACAGATCTAGGCTGAACGATGTAGTGCATAAAAGACCTTATGGCTACAGACTATAACCATTAGCTAGGTGACTCTAGCCACTGAGTATACGGATAGTACTATCGCCGTGACAACCCTCCTACGGTTTTGGGAGCGTATACTTAAATGTCCTGCTTGGCAAACAACAACAGATTAGGGTCGTGGTTTGGTTATAGGGTTAGTTCGTGTTACCTTACTCGACAGGTTTAGCTCGCCTTTCGAGGGATCACCGTCTAAATATTCCCACAAAACTACTGTTTAGGAAGTAATTTTCCTACGTACACTGATTGGAAATGTTAATCTTTATTTAGGTTGACCTGTGTTTCCTACGACAACTACTATTATTTTTGGGAAATGTTATTTGTTTAATAACTTGTGTTTCCTACTTGACAAACAACGCTTATTTGGAAATGTTATTCTTAAGAAATTAACTTGTGTTTCATACACTACATACAAACTTGTGAATTCACTCAACATCATTGTTGACGATTTCTCTATGTTTTTCAGGGAATTAGCAGCGTAAGTAAGATCTGCATGCATAATCAGGACGGACTACCCTGGACTTGTTAGGATGACACTGCTTTTGGGACACTTGGATTTCCTCTGTATAACTGCAACTATTGCAGTCATACCTATGAAATCTACTTTTGATATTATGTATTTTATGAAATACTGATTTCAACTATTACTATTACTGTTACTATTTTTCAAGTAGTAACCTTTTGTAAAACTTTAACTAATGGCATCTTAATCTATTTCGTTCTGCGATAACCATATGCTCTGAGTATGTATGTATCTGTTGGTTGTTTTTACTGCTCGCACCCCCGCCACGTCACTAAGCTTCCGCAAACCACTCTATGTAACTGTAATTACCGTTTGGCGGGGTGTGACACCGGTTATGACATCCTCTGTTCTGACAGCTTCATCAGCTGTCATCTGGAAAGCTCTGCTAGATGCCGCTGGTGGATTCTTTCTTTTCTGGCCAGACGATGAAGATCCTCCAACCGTACCCGTTCTTTGCTTACCTGCCTCGGTAAATTGCCCTGCACAATGCCCCTCCTTAAGACAATTCCAGCACACATTCCTTGGAAAATTACAATCTTTGTAATCATGCCCAAATTGTCCACACTTCACACGCCTATGGGTTTGAGGAGTACAAGGCCCGGTGTGTTTGGATTTACAACTGTGACACCAATTGGCCTTATCCACTATACCACTACCCGAACTTTGCTTCTTACTTGGCGACGATCCTTGCCGTTTCTTTTTCCCTGGACTCCCTGAGGAATCACCTTTTGGTTTCAATGGAGATTTTTCCTTAATCTCCAAGCCTTGCGCCCGAATATCACCATCCACGGAACGGGCTAAGTCAAAAGCTTGAGTAAGGGTACCCGCAAGTCTCACTGTTGTCCGATAAGTATGGGGTAACATTCCAACAAAATGATCAATTTGTGTACCTTCATCCGGTACCCACTGATGTACAAATCTCAATTTTTCAGAGAATTGAGAGATAAGGTCATCCATAGTCATACTATCTGTTAATTGCAAGTCCAAAAACTCTCTCCGAATACAGGTCATGTCAAATCCAGAACAATATTTCTTGCAAACCTCGTTATAGAAATCCGACCATCTTAATGAAGACCTTTGTTGTGGTGTTAAATGGGAGGTAATAGAATCCCACCAACCCATTGCAGGACCCTTGAGTAGTTGTACCGCATAAGGGACCTTAACCTCATCCTCACACCGACAAACCTCGAATTTTCTCTCAACATCTCTCAACCAATCCAAGGTAACGGAGGGATTAGTACTACCATGATAATCAGATGGTCCACAAGATTTGAAAGACTTGAAAGAACAAAGCTTATGTTGATATGGCGATGGAAATACAGGAATTTGATATCCAGAAGGCCCAGAAGAGAATGGAGCCGATGTTTGATAACCATCATGCTGCTGTTGATGATAAAAAGGTTAAGATGTAGGAATCTGTGATGTCATCAAGACAGGCGGTATAGTGCTAATAACATGTGGTAAAGTCTGATGAATTTGTTGAGATACCCGAGCTTGTTGACTTTGCAAAAACTGTTGTTCAATAGCCTTAAGCCTAACCACTTCTCCTTCTAAATGTAACATATAATCCTCTTGATTTAAATCCTCTGCTGTGAAGGAAGTGCCAGTCTGACCCTGACTAACATTTTGAATTTCTGGAGGGTTAACTTCCGTTCTAGAGACCTCATTGAAGGTAATGGTCAGGTTCTCATTATCTGCCATTTCCTGCACTACATCACATCTCACAACTCGTTAATAGTTAGTACCTACATACTAACCAATTATCCTATCATAGCTAAATCCCACTCCCTGGAATGTTTGAGTAACACAAATAGGTTTGGAATTGAACATTTAACCCATGCTCAATTCACCCAAACCTTTGCTCTGATACCAATTTATAACACACTCCAAATCACCACTACTACAAAATCTCAAATGGCTCACGGTTAAAATCATATATGGACCACGGAAAACGGGGGGTGGACTAAGGGGGGAGAAGTCTATTTGCAAAGTAAAAGGACCACGGTCAGAATTTTGTGGTCTAATAACTGCACGGACCACGGTATATCCGTTAAGACCGTGGTAAATTAGGTTGACCATCGTAGTCACGGACCACGGCTCTCTTTTTCTAAACCGTGGTCCTAAAATTTAATATAATTATTTAAAATATTCTTTGCTACGGTTTATTTTTAGAACCGTGGTCCTTTTTGTTTGACTTACCACGGTTCTGATAATGAGAGACACGTGGTCCAATATTTAATTCTTAATGATACTGGCTACGGTTCGTTATAAAGAACCGTGGTCCTTTTTTTGTAATTATAAATAAAAAAAAGACCCCGTTATAATGAATCGGACCCTGTTTATTATTACAGAAGCTTTCCAGCATTATTAATTCTACATTCAAAAAATTAAAAAATACAACCTCTAATGTTATATACAACATGAAACATGCCCAAAATTGGGCATCTGCTAAAAATTCCAACCTAGACTCCAAAATTTAAAACCTGCAAACTATATACACACGATCCAAACTATACAGCCATCACAATGCGAAGTTGAAAAAATATCACAACCACAGCCTTCTTAAATATCTCAGCCTTTTCGATCTCACACAACCACAGCCTTCTGAATTTAATTTTATTCATCATTGAGCTTGTAACCATCTCAAACTGCCTTTTTTCAACCTCTTGTACTCACATTAACGCTGTATGATCCAGGATGTTGCAACCATTGAAACCATCTGAAACTGCCTTTTTTCAAGCTCTTGGACACCCATTAGTTATTATTCATCATTGAGCATCTCATCATGGAAAATTTGAAACCAAATGAACTAAAGCATATGATCAACATCTAAGCATTTTCAACATCTAAGTATATAATTAAACATATATACAAGCACATAGCACATAAGCAGTTAGGCATTCAAACATGCATATAATTAATATAAAAATAATACGGAGTAATTAACAGTAAAAGAAATAACATATATTCACCTAGTTAATTATTGTTCTGCTGTCCAGGATGCAGAACCGTCTGTTCAAACCATGAACACCACGCGACAACAATTCTATCCAGCTTGGCTTGCGTAAGTGAAGTATTATTGGACCTCTTCTCCGAAAGCTATATCCAAATTTATTTGAAAGAAAATATGTTGGAGTACGTATAAGATAAAAAGGAACAAATTTATATCAAAGTACATTATGATAAAAATGATTGTTACATTCTTGGGAAAGGCAAACTGATGTTTCCACACGAAGTCGAATATGAACTTCATGGCATAGTACCCGCATTCCTATCCTCCTATTTGTTGATTACAGTCAACCATATGGTATTTTGGCTGATAACGGAACTTGGACAAAAATGCTCTAAACATAATGTAGAAATTAGGTGGTGTTAGAAATTATAATAAGATGCATTTCAAGCTTATATATTGTTATATGTTTATAAAAATCCTTACTCGTTAACACACTCCGTGAGGTGGTAATGATCTTCTTTGGGGGTTTTATCATTTAGGGAGACCTTGGAGTCGAGTATGTACACCGAGTGGCCACCAGGGAATAAGATATACAATACCCAGTGTTTACTATTATATTTTATTAATGTTAGTATGTAACAATAAACATATTTTACTAAACAATAAGGACTAGGTTAACACTGATCATACCCCTGCCAATACGGTGCTAAGAGAATGGACTTTGAAGGAAAATAGAGGTCCATACATTCAAGGATGAAGCTTGTAACCGTTCCTTTTGTGGATGCAATGATATCACTAGTAATCCCAGAGGGATTGATGAATGCGCATCTGTTTACGCTGCTTTTCTGAGAGTTCGTGATAACCCCCCTAAGAACATACTAAATCGTTGAAAAATACATAATAATTGTTCTAGGAATGTAATACATTATACATTCAAAAAGAATACTTACGTCAAGAAAACAATGAGGATGGTAATATCGATTTCCCCATTCGTCATTAATAATTTGATATCTGCAGCATCCAATTGTAAGAAGATAGAGTTTGCACCTAAAAATCCAGCGGGGATATTTACATCCAAATTGCCCCCGTTTAACACTTTTCTCCAGACACGATTTACCACCAGAGGCTTAAGACCCAAAACACCTTCCTGCAGGTCGGTAGTTAACACACATTTATCCTCCCTCCTCAGGGTACTAGGTTTGACTTGTTGATCACCCACATTCCTTCCTGTGGTTGTTTGTGGGTTGACTTGTCGACCGGCATTTCCTTTGTTTCGTTGGGGGTTGACTTCCATTGCTAGCAACAACTTTGTTTTATTTAACGTCCCCGGTGCTCGGGTTGAACAGCCACTCTGCTTGGAAACCCGTTCTGTACTTCCTACCCGCTTGACAAATTTTTTAGGCTGATCAGGTAACGGTATAGGGGCCCGCTTTTTCTGACTTGGAGCAGGTTGTACTGGTTGTTTTGTGGGTGTACCCGTTTTCTGCCTTTGAGGCATACCCTGATCATTTACGGGTGTCTGGGCCCGCTTTTTCTGACTTGGAGCAGGTTGTACTGGTTGTTTTGTGGGTGTACCCGTTTTCTGCCTTTGAGGCATACCCTGATCATTTACGGGTGTCTTGGCCCGCTTTTTCTGAGCTGTAGCAGCTTGTACCAGTTGTTTCTTAGGTGTACCTTTTTTCTGCCTTTGATTCGCAACATCTTCCGAATGGAACAAAAAATCTGTCTCATCCTAGTAACAAATTAAACCGAAAGCATGCAATATCGAATACCACATAGATTGCATCAAAAGCATAAATACAATTCACAAAGTATTATCTAAATACTTAGTATAATACAACTTTCAAAATAATAAGCCTTAGTGTGTTTAAAACCAATCTTGAATAATAATTAGTTAAAATCATTAACCAAAACAGAGTAAGCATCTTCAAACATTCCATTCCCATCATCTTGCCAACCCACATACAATATAATAACCTGCAAGAGATAAGGATGAGGGATTAGCACAAAGCTAAGTGATTAGATCAATAATTATCAACCTAACTTAGCATATCAATTGTCTACAATAAAGCAGTCAGACAACTGACGTCAAAGAGGATCGGTGGTCCTTGAGGCACCCTAATGCCGCGGAGGCCCCCAAGCAACACTTACGATCACTGAAGGCCAAATCAGTGATCTAACCGATAGTTGGTACTATTACTACTTCCAACATTATTCCAATGAGCAACACATGTACAAAGTACTAATGTTATCCAAGTAATAGTACCCATACCCAATCGCAATTGACCTCTGAAAAGTAAATCATATAACCCATAATCATCATGGCAATATGTGACAACAAACAGTGTACAAGGCATAACTACATTTACCCATTGTAACCCGATTGTTACAACCAACTTAGACCGAAAGTCAATGATCCACTCACCCTTGATGATCACCGTCTCCACTCAAAAGTCTTATTTTATTAAGTCTTCGGTTTATCTGAGAACATAATCAAAACACAAGTTCGATTCTTGTATCAAGTTTATTACAATCTAATCATGTATGCAATATCAAATAAGAGCGCCTAATATACTTTTAATACTAGGTAAGTAACATGGATGCACAAGTCATAAGTTATCAATTTCGTCAAATTATAACTAGCAAACGCGATCCTGGAAGGAGTGAGCTGGATCGCGTTCCACAGTACAAAAACATTATGTTAACAAATTACACTTACAAACGCGATCCGGGTTGAGGTTCAGGATCGCGTTCCAACGAACAAAATCAAAACGACTTAATTTTAACACTGACTAACGCGATCCGGGTAGAAGGAGCTGGATCGCGTTTCAAAGAACAAAATGTACTGAGACCAATTTACACATAGCAACGCGATCCGGGTGAGTGAGCTGGATCGTGTTCGTACGATTTAAAACAGGGGTACAAACCTGCAACACTATGCACGAACTCAAACTCGAAAATAAACATCTAAACATCATCAAACTCAATATTCACCAAATCAAACACATCACAATATGCATATAATCATCATATAACAACAACACTTCACATGCAACACTCAATTCCTTTCACCTAACAAAATTTACCCAATTTAGTGAAAACCCATTTCATACATTGAAACCTAAAACACTTGTATTTTATATAACTAGATGATGATGATTAGTAAATCTCAGTAACAATCAATCATTTAAGCATAAGCAATCAAACATGCATCAAGTTTCCACCTAATTTGATCAAATGAGATTATGTAGGTTAAACATACAACTTACAAGCAATTGGGGAAGAAATAACAAGATGATGATGAAGAATCAGCTGTAGAATCAAAATCACAGCCACAATTGATTGATAGATGTGTTTTCCTTGGATTTCAAGTGTAGTAGTAGTATATGTGTTCTTGAGGGTTTTTAGAAAAATGTCTGAGTAAACAAGAAAAATGGTCGACCCATTCTATCCAAAATCAGGTATAAGTGATTAAATATTATACACATCCTAAATCTATTGTCTGGAACCTAAAAACCACATGCGAGAAATCAATTTTATTATATCGTCAACTAAATTAATTTAAAACAATTAATAATTTATTTATCACAATAAGTCTTTTGACCAATTAACTTATAAATTTCAATTTCTCAATAAGCCAAATTAACTATTTCTAAATACAATTTAAATACGAATAAAGTAAGAAAAATACCGTATTTCTACTAGGCCCAAATCAAGGATGTTACATCATCGTTACCGTTCACCTTCACCGCAACAGCCACCTTCACCGTCATCTTCAAAGCTCACCTTCACCACCTGCTTCATTGTCCACCTCCTTCATCATCCACCACTTTCCCCATCATCGTGCATCACCACCTTCACCATCACCGTACACCACCACCTTCACCGTTACCGTACACCACCACATCACCGTCATCGTACACCATCTAGATCTGAATATGTAGATGTAGATCTACTTTTCAGGTCTAGATAAGTAAATCTGAAAAATCCATTGCATTTTACACGTCGGAACTGCATTTTAGATCTAGAAAAAAGTCATTGCATTTTACGTTTTGCTTACTGCATTTTAGATCTACTTTTTAAAAAGTAGATCTGGAAAAAAAATCACTACATATTATGTTTTATTCTACTGCATTTTATGGTTTATCAACTGCATTTTACATTTTTTAGCATTTTTATGCATTATACTTTGTTTACTGCATTTTATATGTTTTTTCATTGCATTTTATGCTTTTTCAGCATATTTATTTATTTATTTTCTTAAAAAAGTTTATGTTTTTCACTGCATTTTACGGGTTTTCACTGCATTTTTTTTTTTTACGGAATCTTACATATTTTCATGTTTTTAAATAAATATATTTTTTTGCAATTTTTTGGATAAAATTTCGGGCAATTTTTCGGGCAGGTCCTTAGATTTTTCAAAATTACAAAATAGTCACTGATGGAAGAAAAAGGGGGGACCGCAGGTGACACATGTCACATTTTGGTTGACCAAAAACCTGCCTTTTCTGCCTCTCTTAAAGGGTCTGCTCCTCTGAACCCCACCCATCTTATAAATTGTATTTTTTTTTAATTGTTTTAATGAATGAATTGTTATTTTATTTAAATTTGTTGTTATTCAAATTAATTTTGTTGAATTATTTGTATTTAAAAAATTAAAAAACAAATAATAAAAAACTTCTTAACACTGTCCAAAACACTGTCACCACACCACAGAATTCTCGGTCACAACATTCTCCGGAACACTGTGGTGACAGTGTTACCACTCCTTGTGCTCTTAGCATCATAGGGTTTTATAAATCTTTATTTTATAAAATTGAATAGATAAATGTTGAAGTGGTAGTGATGTGGAGTGCCTTTAAACTCTAAAGGATTTAATGCATTGTGGATGGTTTTAAGAGGAATGTACAATTTAAGTGTGTGTACCTACATGCCAATAAACTTTAATAATATTATTATTAACTTAGAGCATCTTCAATATGTGCATTATTTTAGTGTGACAAATTGCACTATTTTAATGCAAAATAAGCATATTTATGAAATATACTTACACTTAAAAAAGTTGTTTCGATGTGTATCACTAAATATTTACACTAAAACTTTTTTATTGAACAAAAGAATATATAATTCAACATTGTCTTTTATAATCTTTATTTGCTTAATACTTATTTAGTTCAACACTATTATTTTGTCAAATGTATGATTTTTTTGAAGTTAAAACTATCAAAAGTTTAGCTTAAAACTAGTACACTATATGTAATTGAATTTGCTGAAGGTAGAAGCGCAGTTTAAAAGACTTCTTCTATGTCACATTCCAATTATCATATTTTATTTTGTTTATATAATAAATAGAAAACATATTACTGGCAATAAATAAAAGATGCATTATATGAATTATTATTATATTGGTATTATAATTATAATGTGAATAGTGTTCAGTGCAATATCAAATATAGTGCAATTTTGTAACACCCCCAAATTCGTTGATTTTGTTTAGCGGAAGCATTTAGTTTGAGTACGGGGGTGCCACAATAACAAAGCATGCATACGTATCAGAGCTTATGATTACAACAGAACATAATATATTAAGATGCCAAAAGTATTAATTACAAAGTTTACGATTCATCGAATCGTACAAGTCTGACATGTTGTTTGTTATGATTCATCAATTCGTGTTCGTTTAGAAAAATCATTCTGGTAATTAATTAGTAGGAAAATCTTCCAGTATAGTGGTTTGTGAAATAAACATTTCAAATATAGTTCATAGGTTTTTGTTTCGATAAAGTTTGCTACTCGTGTTTCGTTTCGCAAGGTTAGGTCCGATCACCAGAGTGATTGTGTGAGACTCCGTCTCGATTATCTGGTAGTAGTACATAGCTAGGTTTCGTTCGCATAGTACCTGAAAGGCTCGTAAATCTCCGATGTATATACGATCTCTGTTTGTTTCCCACCCGTCTATCCGGTTGGTGAGTCGTCGGTTCCATTCGTTAAACGTTTAGTACAATTTCGTTCGATCGTTAGAGAGCAAGAGTTTGTTTGCAGAGTGGTCAACTCGACCGAATAGTTGTCAAACGTGACTGAGTATTAGTTCAAATAGTAGCCAACGCTAAAGTAGAAAATGTGAAGAATGAGGGTTCACATGTTTTCAGTTTTTCGAGTATCAAGAAAAGTTGTCGAATCCCCATCACGTATCATACGACTATGAAACACCCATATGTACTTAGTATAATATAATCACGTTGGCCAGGCGTCATTATATGATGCTAAATACATACTTCTTTTCATCAATCGCTTGACACGATCCGGTTCACATGAGATCGAAGTACAAGGAACGAGTCGAATGTGGTGAATAGATCACGCGTATCGAAGTATCGTAACGATAGTTTAGAGGTATGTAAATGCGTGTATGCACGTGCGTTCTAGCCAAGGCTATAGTCTAGGTCTCTAGGTCTCTAAGTCACCTAAAGTTTCCTAGTTCGCTATAACCATTGGCTCTGATACCAATCTGTAACACCCCCAAATTCGTTGATTTTGTTTAGCGGAAGCATTTAGTTTGAGTACGGGGGTGCCACAATAACAAAGCATGCATACGTATCAGAGCTTATGATTACAACAGAACATAATATATTAAGATGCCAAAAGTATTAATTACAAAGTTTACGATTCATCGAATCGTACAAGTTAAAAGTAATAAGTTTACAAAAGTAGATTTCTGAAATATGACTAAAACATTTCAGTTATACTAAAGAAATCCATGTGTTTCCAAAAGTTGGCATCCTAAACTTCACGGGTCGCCTAATTCTCCATGTGTGTTGGCGATTCTTATATGCGCAGCTAATTCCCTGAAAAACATAGTAAAAGTCAACAACTAGGTTGAGTGAATTCACAGGTTTTATGTTTACAAGTACAGTTGATAACCCACTTGTTGTTTATACAGTATCGTTGGGTTGTCACCCAAATGTGTAATTCGTAAAACCAAATACGTTTCCAAATAGTTGTTTGTAGGAAAGTTCGTATCCTAGTAGTTGTAGGAAATCAGTATCCTATTTTCAAGTATGTTCTGCAGGAATATACGTATCCAAATCGTGGATATGTTTCGTTAGGATGCTGCCCAAAAGTATAGTTCAAGTTATAGTAGGAATGTAGGTATCCTATTAGTTAATCGTAGGAATATCAGTATCCTAATCGTTTAGTGGGACCATGTCAGTAGGAACCCGGTGCCCATGTCAGAAGGGACTTTCCATCAGATTAATAACAATAGTAGACCCATGTTCGCAGGATCTAGTGCCCATGTCAGAAGGGACTTTTCAACAGTCGATGCCCATGTAAGTAGGGACTTTTCAATAATTTGTGCCCATGTCAGAAGGGACTTTTCAGTAGTGTTGCCCATGTCAGTAGGGACTTTTCGATCGTGCAATACCAATAGTAGATCCGTGTTAATGGGATCTAGTGCCCATGTCAGTAGGGACATTTAGTTACCCAGTCCGTTATATAAGGTGTTGCTGGTTATCCTCCAGCGTTCTCAAAACATGTTCATGTGTTTACAGCGTTGGTAGTATGAAAGTATTATGTAACACCCCCATAAGACCCGTACCTGGACCACGTGCGGGCAGTGTTACATATTATGTTGTAATCGTCAATTTATTTATCAGTTTACCAGTTCAATGTACTCCACTTGTTTGAGTAAAATAGTATACAACCATGTTAGTATAAAAGTGTTTGACTATGTTTTCCACCCCTATTCAAAGCAGTTAAAACAGTAAAAGTAGGGGCTGTGAACTCACCTGTTGAGTTAAATAGTTGTGCGAGTGCTAGCAAACCTAAGCCCAAGTACAGTCCAGAATCTCCTAACGTCCTAAACGTATGAGATTTAATAAGTATGTGGATGTCTAAACTAATCATCCATGCTAGTGTTTGTACAACTAAGTTATGTCCAAAGTGTTGGTTTATACGTTTGTGTTTTGGAAAATATGTACGGCTCGTTGGTGAGTTTTCGTAATAATAATTCAAAGTATTATTATTATATTTATCGTATTGTATACTACCCAAAGTATATGTGTTTCATGTGCGAGTTATATCATAAAGGTTTGGTTCTGGAAGATGTTTAATGATTAGCGTGAAAGTATCCTTAAATTTATAGTTATTTTATCCGAAAGTATACATATATATATATGTACATATGTCCGAATGTGTCAAAATTCATCTTTTAGGATCAAAATGCACTTTTTCAAAAAGTCAACTCGCAGTCAAAAAAGTCAACTCGCAAGTGGACTCGCAAGTCAAGTGGACCCGCAAGTCAAGTCGACCCGCAAGTCAAGTCGACCCGCAAGTCAAGTCGACTCGCAAGTTAAGTCGACTCGCAAGTCAAGTCGACTCACAAGTCAAGTCGACTCGCAAGTTAAGTCGACCCGCAAGTCCAAATCTCGACTCGCGAAATTCGTCAGGTTTGGATCTCGGCTCGCGAAACTGGCTGTTCAGCGATTTTTATGCAAAATTTGACTTTTAAAGCGTTTTTAATGATGTTTTTGGACATAATAAGTTAATGTAACACTAATACATGGTATATTAAGTATTATAAACACGAAAACTTCGAAATCTAAAGATTTGCGGGATTTGTCGGAAACTTACGGGTGTCGGATTTGAAATCCGAAAAGATGGAAAGATAGATCGTGGTGTCGTGATCACTTTTTCCTAAAGAAGCTCGGTGATTCGTGACGTTTTTGTGGTAGTTTTTGTGGTTTTTGTGTGATTTTGGTGGTGGGTTTTAGAGTGAGAAAAAGATGGAGAAAGTGAGGGACAGAGAGAGAAGAGAAAGATGGAAAATGAGAATGGTGGAGGTGGGGAGGTGGGTTTTGTTCCCCATTTTTCGTCTCCGTGGTTGCACTCCGTGTTTGTTTACCCGATCGTTAAATGTTACTTTATTTTAACTAATATATTTTTAATGACCCATTTCATTATATTTTTAACTAGGATCTTTTATGAAACCAAATTAAATAAATTTTATAAATTTCAAACTTTGTTTTATTTTAGTTATACAAGTTAACGTTTTGCGTTATAAAATGATATGTAAATATTATCGACATAATATTTAATTGTTTACGACGTTATTTAATAATTCCTTTTATTAAATAATTTTGTTCACCAACAGTCGTATATTTTTGTCGCGTTTGTTTTCAGATTGTTCAGTACGTAATTACAACTAATTACGAATACGTAATACTACGCGTATTATCTAGTTGGGCTTTGCTAGACTTACCTCTAAAATGTGTTGTGAATTCACTCAAGTAGGGAATTAGCCTAATAATGCAAGTGATTAACGTTAATAATAGTGTTTAAATTTGCGGGGTGTTACAAATTTGACATTGACTTTCAATTGTACTAAAAATATGCAATGTTTAGTGCATATATTGGAGTGTAGTTTTGGATATTTGTACTATTTTAGTGCAGAAAAGTACATTTAGTGTATACATTGGAGATTTGGAGATGCTAATGACAAATAAGTAGATATAACTATTACCAAGCATATATCTCTACTACTATAAAAGAGATGAAACTCTCTCCAAACAAATTTTAAGATTTCCTAAGATTAATTTTTTAAGTAATTACAAAATCTATAGCACACTTTTCATCCTTATCTATACTACTATATAAAACAAATGAGACAAAGACTTAAAAGAGTAATAGTAATTTACTAATTTACCCTTCATTTCATTAATATGTTTACAATTAAATACTTAATCAATGTAATTAATTATAAACTTTAATTTTTAATTTCAGTTTCAAATATATACGTAACTTAAAATTATAACTAACTAAGATAACATATTAGTATATATTAGAATGTCAGTTACAACTGTTTTGTTAGAATAATTACTACATTTTTTTCCCTTACGGATTATAACTATCTTTATTATATACTAATATATAAAAGGTTGAAAACTTATATTAAACTTTTAATAAAGAGATACTATAACTTTTTTACTAACCGATTTAAGTAACTTGAAACTTATATTATTAAGTTATAAAATGTGAATATCAGTAGTTAAATAAATATATTCAAATAATAATGTCTAAAACCATAAAAGGCGATTATGATAGAGTTTGAACCTTCTAACCCTTCTTCAACATGTTCGCCATCATTATCAATTTCGTTGATGGATACTCCATGCCTGGGTATATTGGGATGCCACCCTGACTCACCGTTTGGGAAAAACAAAGGATAAGATAATGGATCGTAACAACCATAATGAGGTTGAATAGTTTCGCTGTATTCGGACCTCCCATAAACAACAATACTTCTCTTATATGAAGTGATGTTTTCATTACCTTCAACCCAGATACCGGCAACCTGTAGTACATTGCAAGTCAGCATGGTGTGTTACTTGTAAGCAAGAATAAAATGTAATATATAATCAAATCGATTGACATAGTGTAAGTACTTGTATACTCCTACCTCAGACGTAGTTGGCCGATTGTACACCCTTTGATCAAGCTCGACTGATGCATTCAAAGTCAGTCTATAGTTGTCAAGAGGTCCCAACTCACCCATGGTACGTAATGTTCTTACATACGGGTTTGTTGCAAGAACCCGTGTCAGCTTTTGAATGATGTTTCTATCAAGGTTTGGCCACCGGAGCCTTTGTGCAAGCTCAGCTTCAGGGTCATAAAAATACAATTGTAAATACCTAGGTTGTCCATCCCTAGGAATCAACTGATCGAGTTTATGATATATTCCTCCAAGAGCACGAAATGTATATACTCCAGAAGTCGAATTATAACTATCTTTATTAAATGGTTCATCATATTATATGAATGGTTTAATCGACCGATAAATGGTTCATCATATTATATGAATCAAGTGATGGAAATGGCGTCAAGTTCAAATCAGACAACAAGCTTGCAAAATACATTTGATGGAAATAAAGAAAATCGTACACCGTACAACACACAACTTCTGCATGAACCAAGTAGGGATGAGACGCATTCAAAGGTGGTGAAGGATTCACAAAGTAGAAAAATTACAAATCGAAATTATTACCAGCGAAGTAAGGTTAATAATACAGCCTCAACAAGTAATAACAATCCAACGCCTAGATATGACAACATTCAAGAGGATGCGTATGATTTTGTTTATAATAGTATCCCAAAAAAGCATCGGGTCTTGAAAAAGCAAACTCCGTGTATTCATTGTGGAGCAGTGCGGTTTAAATTTGAATTCCCTACGTTTTGTTGCATGAGTGGGAAGACAAAACTGGCGCACTCAACTGTTCCAGAAGAGTTGTACGATCTATTCACCTCACAATCTAATTTGGGAGAAATGTTTCGTCACTATATACGTGCATACAACACGAATTTTTCATTCACGTCGATGGGTGTGAATCTGGATACTTCGTTGGCCAATTCGACTTCTGGAGTATATACATTTCGTGCTCTTGGAGGAATATATCATAAACTCGATCAGTTGATTCCTAGGGATGGACAACCTAGGTATTTACAATTGTATTTTTATGACCCTGAAGCTGAGCTTGCACAAAGGCTCCGGTGGCCAAACCTTGATAGAAACATCATTCAAAAGCTGACACGGGTTCTTGCAACAAACCCGTATGTAAGAACATTACGTACCATGGGTGAGTTGGGACCTCTTGACAACTATAGACTGACTTTGAATGCATCAGTCGAGCTTGATCAAAGGGTGTACAATCGGCCAACTACGTCTGAGGTAGGAGTATACAAGTACTTACACTATGTCAATCGATTTGATTATATATTACATTTTATTCTTGCTTACAAGTAACACACCATGCTGACTTGCAATGTACTACAGGTTGCCGGTATCTGGGTTGAAGGTAATGAAAACATCACTTCATATAAGAGAAGTATTGTTGTTTATGGGAGGTCCGAATACAGCGAAACTATTCAACCTCATTATGGTTGTTACGATGCATTATCTTATCCTTTGTTTTTCCCAAACGGTGAGTCAGGGTGGCATCCCAATATACCCAGGCATGGAGTATCCATCAACGAAATTGATAATGATGGCGAACATGTTGAAGAAGAGTTAGAAGGTTCAAACTCTATCATAATCGCTTTTTATGGTTTTAGACATTATTATTTGAATATATTTATTTAACTACTGATATTCACATTTTATAACTTAATAATATAAGTTTCAAGTTACTTTCGACAAACTTTTTATTTGTTATAGATAGATATAGATAGATTTAAATATTAATAACATTTGTCCTAGTATGATATGATGAGTATTAGAAATCCACATTTTGTTAACTAAGAAAACTGGAGTAGTATTTAACCCGGGCGTTGCCCAGTTAAATGGTTGCCATTTGAACCTTGATATTGTAAAGTTCATGCACATAGAACTTCCCATACCGTAATACTTATGCACATATGTATTTCATAATCATATACGTAGCAGTCATGTGTATACAACTATATAATGTATATGTTTTCATAATGTTTGGATGAAAATAAAATCAACTATTAAAATTCATTAAACACACTCATATTTCGTCACTTAAATACAAATTAGAGATGCCCAGAAACTTTGGAAGTTGAGTCAACGAATGTAGGAGTCCCGATATCAAGCATAGTTTCGAAATTAAACCTGCACCGGTCACCATAGATCAATAAAAAGATAAAAACTGTTAATGATACGCGGGAGGTGTCCCGGGAACATTATTATTGATAAGTTAAATGTACAATGTGGTATTTTAGTGAGCAACGGTAAACATAGAAAAGGAGCTCTAATGTTGAAAAGAATGAAACTATAAAGTACCAAGGACAAACATATATTCATTACATTGACTAAAAATATAGCTAAAAATATTGTGATGACATTTTAAAAAATAAAGTATACTCACATCAAACATTGTGTGCTTATAAAACCATTGACTCCGGTAGTCAAGTCTAAGAAGATGTTATGAAAATTTTCATCACTCAAAAACGTTGATGAATGGAGATCGGGTCAAATTCCACTTGTCAAGCAAAAATGATAATAGTAATAAAAAAAAAAAAAAAAAAAAAAAAAAGGAAGGAAGGCATTACAGATTAAGGTTACTGTGAGATTTAGAAGAAAAAAAAAGAGAGGCACAAGATATAAGTTAGTAAAAACGTAATATTAGAGGAAGACATAACAGATTTATTCATAAACAAATCATCATTAATAACCCAAATTCATCATTTGCAATATTATGGATACGTACAAAAGTCAGTAGAAGTTACCTTGAATTCGAACTTCACTGAGAAATCCATCAAATAAAGTGATTGAAATTGTCTCCGTTGTTGCATAAAGGCAACTGTAAAGATGCCAAAGTCCATATTAAACAAATAACATAATAAAGTACTCTAAAGTTGAAAAAAAAAATGTTTAAAATCAAACAGGTTGCATACTTCTGCTGATGTTTTTCCCTCTGCTGCCGGTTGGTGGTGGACTCATCTTGTTAAGCATCTTTCCATCTTGATTCACCAAGTGTTTTCCATCCTATATAAAAGTTCTCAAAACTGTAAAGTTATATATAATATTTTTTAGTTCAAACTATATTTTACAACTTTCAACAACACAATTGTAACATCCCAAAAATCTGTAAGTTGTAAATATATTTAAATGTCTTTACTTTATAAGTCTATATTATTTTTAAGAATTAATAAGGACTAGAAATGCAATGATAATGTAAGTGGTGGTTATTATGTGAAATATTAGTTAGTTAAGTTATGCTAAAGAAATTTGAAGGACCAAATATGACAAATTAATAGAGTTAAAAGGTTAAAAGTGAAAATTTATTAATTAGACCCCTTATCTTGAGAAACCTGGAGAAAACAAATCTCAGAGTGTGTGTGGGTTTGTGGTTGGCGACAGAAACAAGAAAGAGGGGAGGGAAGAACACCAAAACGAAATTCATCAAAATTGGAATCTAATTTGTGTGTTTTAGGGCTTGTAATCAGTGACTATCTCATCTCCAAGGTAAGATTATCCATTTCCTTCCTTTATCTTGAGTTAATTGGTGATTTGGTGATGAACCCTAATTGGGTTTTTGGAAAAAGTTAGATTTTAGATGGAAGATGTTTCTATTGTTGTTATTAAGTGTAAATGAGTAACTTTTAACTTTAAGGAGTTTGTGTAGATACTATATAGTGGTTATCCTTGAAATTATAAATTTAGCTAATGAAGGATTTTTAAAGAAGTTTTATAGATGATGTTAATTGTTGCTTATATGTTATTATTGTTGTAGAATTATCAAAGGAACCCAATGCATGCTAAATCTTTAAAAATGTTTGGAGGTTTAATAGTTGAAGTAATTATGTAGTATGGGTGAGTTAGATTGAAATTGAGAATATGTTTTAATTTAACATAAGGGTTAGCTTGAATGAATCAAAGAAAAGAAATAAGTTAGTTAATGGGAATGCCTAGAGGTAAGAACATGAGAATTTGATAAGTTAGAGGTTTTCACTTTGAGAGGTGAATAACCTTGTTTATGTGTTTATGTGAATAGGTGATTGTTGAGCTATCTTGAGAATTCGTTAGAGATTCAATTATCTACAAATGTGCAAGGTAAGTAATAGTTAACTTAAAGTGTTGTATGCGGTAAGAAAATATTTAAGAAATTTTATAATGTATGTGAAAGTAAATGATGACTAACTCATGTTATGTTTGTAGTAAGAAGATAAATTATAAAGTTTGTAATGAAAGCTGTGCGAGCACACATTGTAAGTTGTAAGAATGTAAGGGTGTACGAGTACACTAATGGTAAGTGGTAAGAATGTAAGGGTGTACGAGTACACCAATGGAAAGGTTATGTATTAGGTGTTTCACACGAGTGTGAGCACCTATTGGTAAGTGAAAGTAAGAGTATGTTACAATAACGGTAGTAAAGTATTATGTGATATGTTTATTGTGAAAGTCGTATGTTAAGTTTCTATTACTTACTAGGCAAGTTGTGCTTATTCCGTTATTGTTGTAATGATGTGTAGGTAAGCGGGTCAAGTGGTAAGTTGGGCAAGGGAAGCAAGAATCAGCTAAGGGTGGAACTTGCTATCACTTAGTAAGTTGAATCCCTTACCTTTTGTAAATCATGCTCTTGAACGACCAAGAAAGCCCTATTTTGTAGTAAGACTTGTGTAAATGAAGTTTATGTAAATGATGTGTATTGGGTCAAAATGTAATGGTCATGTTTTGGAAGTCAAGAAATTATGTTAAGGTTGATACTTTTAAATATGAAGTATGTTGTGTAAATGAATGTGATGTTTATTGTTGAAAAGCTGGAAAGAACTAAAACAGTCTTGTTCTAGTACTAAAACAGCCTTGTTTTAGCTAAGTCTTGTTCTACTTACTTACTTGATAGTGTTTCACAATGGGTTTAAACTGTTGGGACTTTATTATATGAGTTTTGAGACAAGTAAAAAAAAAAAAAAAAATGGGGCGTTTCAACAATTCTTAAAAAACCCTTTTGTGTCCACCTTTTTAAGTGATGAGTAATTATTGGAATAAATAGTAACATAAAAATGATATTTGTATAAAAGAATCAAATCTAATTTTTTTATAAACCAATTTGGGAAATTTTATGCATAATCAGCCAATCGGGTTCACTTCCTATCAGCCAACTTTTTAATATATTACCAGTTTGACCCATTTTGAACATGTTACCCAATCGACCAAACCTACCCATTTAGCCACCTCCAGAAAAAGACTAAAGTTGCTATACTTTTTAATAGGGTGATGGTGTTGCAAAACCTTTGAACCTAATAAAGTAGGTGATCATCAAATCAAGAATTTGAAATATATATTTCAACCCATACCAAATAAAGAAATGTCAAGTTGTATCCTTCTCTAGGAGAACCTGTACGACGATTGTAGGTCACTATCATGCAAAAGTAATAATTGCAAATCCTTTTTTATGTTTCAAAATAGAATTCCAAGTATTGATTTTTCAGAGCACCAAAGTACCAACTGGAAAAATGAAATCATAGATGTAAACCAAGCATCATTAAACTCATATCAAATCATACGTACATATATATATAATCTTAATGTAACGCCTAACCTGAATAGTGTTTGCAGCCATGTCAAAATCATATTTGTCCCCATGTCACCTCTAGCACTGGTGCATGATGCTTGAGTGCCGCTATAGTGGTACAGAGGAACAAATGACAACAACAACACATTTATCTAAGACAAAACAAACGAATAAATTTAAATGAAAAAATCCCAAGTAATAACGATACCCTACCACGTACACCCTTCAAACCCGAAAACTCAACAGGAATAAACCGGACCAGACAACTAAAGCACAATTAAGAACTATAATGAGAAATGGTTATGCACAGCGGTTGAATCAAGCAATCTGGACAAATGGAATTAAAGTCAATAAAAGTGCATATACAATGTATAATACCTCGAAAATCATTTCGAATCAAATTTCATATCATGATATTTGTAGGTGCTTTGCTAAAACTTCCACAAACAGTCCCTGCAACATAACAAAATAAAATTTCAATTACTATGACCAAGTGTGAAAAGGTGAAAGTATTGAGCTCTAAAATCAGTCCCTGCCTTCTACTTCTTCTGATCGAAGGTCAAGCTCAATGTTTCCGCCTTTCCATTTCCTACATCTTCCTCCCTTATTCTTGCTCATCTCCTGCAAAATTGAAATATACAAAAGTACACAAGTTTGTGCTGGAATTAGAGAATAAACCGAACTTAATTGGAGCTAAATCACTAATATATATCTATATAAAATCAAATTAACTGTATCACCTGGGCTGCAGTCTGTTAACGATCCAAAAAAATCCGATTGCCAATATTAACAAAAACCAGGTATCACGTTGAATTACATGTTCAAAATAGAACCATAATGAAAATACAACATAACACTTTTCGAAAAATAAGGGACTACAATCATAACAAAGTAACGATAAAGAATAAACAAACTTGGAAAGGTGCAAGCATCAGCTAGTTGGTTAAGATCGTCTATAAGAGTTATAACAACTCACGAATCTCAAAAGCACGCACTCCATGATCTGGATAAAGAAATCATAGATTCTTCTCGAAAATTGGGGCAAAAAAAAAATCAAACGGGGTCCTCTGTTTCCAAGAATTCCACATAAATCGACAACAACCAAATCTACCATGACCTGTACCTCACCTGGAACCATATATATGGACAATTAGTGCCCACAAAGACAAACTAATAAAAATTTAAACTATTCTATCATAAATTGGTAAAAAAATCAGTAAGAAATCAGTCAGATTTAAACAAACAAAAAACTTATCTAAAATGTAGTGTTTGGGTCAAGAAAAACTAATCCAACCCATTTCAAACTATTTATAAAGGAAAGAGGCAAATGTATCAAATGGCTGTTAAGAATCGGTTCTCCAGCGTTTGGGCTTTTACCACTGTTACATCCTGACCCGCAATCTCTTGAGAAAGAATATTTATGGGTATTCCAAAACACAACTAACTTGTCCCTGCCTGTCGTGACAACCCAAACAACAAAATTAATGATTTATCTACTACAGATACTATTGTTATATGTATGCATCAAAGACTACCTAAAATCAAATCAGTTTAGAAAACAAATCACAGGTCTCATTGCATTACATCACCTCCAAAGAGTACTAAAGGTTCACCTTTGCACATATTAATAACAGCATACTCCACACCTAGGGGCAATTGTCACTGAGTCATCAATTGTATGCTATCAATATTTGAGTCATATGAAGCCAATTACCAATGAAGATGGTTCCTGAATTATGTAAACATCACCATTAGTTTTAAAAATATGAAAAAAATAGTATTTAACACTTTTAAAAACTAAGGTATTTCATATTAAATACTCAACCTCAACATCCATTGTTATTTTATTTGTGTAATTTCGTATGTTATTATTAGTATATATATTAATCACTATTTCCTGTCAACCAAATTAACTCATCCCCTTCTGAAATGAACACATTTTCACATGAAACCATTACCCAATCGGCATGACCCACCCATTTTGTGACCTCTAGAAAAAAATAATACTAAAGTTGCTATAGCTTATGAATGGTGGTGGTGTTGCAAAACCTTTTCAGCTGAGAAAGTTGAATTTGACTGATGTATTTCTCCTTAGCTTCCCATCCCCATACCAAATAAAGAAACCTCAAAGCTCCATCTTCTCAAGGAACTCATGTATCGAGATTGTAAGTCGCCGTTAAGCCAAAGTTGGAAAAGTAATAATCACTAGTCTTTTGTCATGTTTCAAAATCGAATCTGCAGTAAAGACATTCAGGTGACAAAGTACCAACTCGAAAAAAATCAAATCATACATAATACCAGCATTCATCAAACTCACCTTCAAATCATATGAATATATACTTTACCTCAAAGTAACCCCTACCCTGAATAGTGCTTGCAGCATATGAATGTCATACTACATGGTTTGTACCCATGGGCAGTTAGGCCATGACTATAACTTACTGATTTCCGTCAAGTCACCCTTATTATTGGTATGTGTGTTGCATAGCTGCCGCTACAGAGGAGCAAAAAATAACACCAATAAGATAATTTTCCAAGACAGATAACCGGAACTTAAGAGTAAGTTTCAGCAAATATATCAAGCAACCTAGATAACCTTACCAAGTACACCCCTCAACAACTAATACTTACAAGAAATGAGCCCAACCAGGCAACTAAAATTACAATTAAAAACTATAACGAAAAATGGTTGAATTAGAAAGTAGAAAATAAGAAAGTATGATTTTAAAAGCGATGCATTACCCGCATATTATTTAGTCCTTATATCCCCACTCGATGCCATAGAGTTCCAGGTCCAAATCTTTAGTAGGAATAGATGGGTCATCCGCTGAAGCTACAAATCCAGTTATGAACAGAAACAATTAAGAATAAATATCTGATTAACAGTTGCACCATTCAAATGCAAAATAAATCATGATTCTGAAACCAAAACTGATATGACATGGCTTATTATTAATTATATTGACACTTCACAAAATAGACAAACATTTATTCCAATGCAAATTAAGTCATGATCCTTAACTCAAAATTAACTGATATTGACTATTAGAGATTAAGTAGACAACTAAAATAAATCATAAACGAAGAACTTACTTAAAGTTAATGTAATCTATAAATGATTCGCAATTATCGAAAAAAGGTGTTTCCAGTCATCCCGAAAAGATTCAATTCAGCTCTTATCCGAAAACATAGTTTGAACTGTGACCCAACCTGGATTCGTAAGGTTAAGCATAAATTGATATGTATAGTATACTGTAATACGAGACAATAAAAAGATCTTGCTCTTTTGCCAGTTCTCTACCATCACAAAGTCATAGTCCAAAACAGCATAGCAGGACTAACAGCATGAAGATTTTGTTGCTTAGGAATCCAAAATCATAATCATAAACAAAGCACTTCGAGTGTTTATATTCGAGTGCTGCTTTCACAAAATTAACTGAATCACTACTTTTTTGTTATATGAATGTACCACGGATAACCACTATATAAAATTTTGTTATACTAACAAAAGAATGGCGTCAAATGGAATTAGGCATTTCATCGAATACCTGGTGGGCAGAATAGTGGCACAAGAAGATCAACATATGAACCACTTTTAACTTCATTCATGAAATCTGAAATAGATAACAATTATTTCAAATTCATACTCACGAAACAACTACGTACATATAACATCATATAATACTTACATAATCCAAATCCAATTCAAAATAATCTCATGAAGAGAAGAAGCTGCTCTGAATTTCGAATTCCTGGAGGTCGAGAGGTGTTAGAGTGATTCCTGATTTCAGAATAATTTACCCAAATCATGTTTGTGAATTCTGATGACGATCGGGAAGAACAGAAATTTCTGAAAAAATCGCATGAAACTTGTTGATTTGATGCTGGAACCTAGATAATTTGATGTTAACTTCATATTTCAGCATGTATAAACGATGGAATTGAAATCAAATTTCAAGCGCGCCCCTTGAATAGCGGAGAACGTGCAGCAGTTTGCAGTGGTTAGTAGATGTCTTCCAAAAAACTGATTTCAGGAGAAAAAAAACTGAAAATTATGGAATAACAGACGGCTGTGATTTAAAGTCAACCAAATCGGACGATTCACAATGCAAGTAAACGAAAAAAAAAACCGCCAAGACGGTTGTCACTACTCCGGAGCCATATATATGGCAAATTATCTTTTCGTAAAATGAAATTTACTTTAGTTTGTTTTAATCAACTTTTTCTTATAAATCGTTAATTAATAATAATCTAAGTATGATTAAAAACCATTATATGTATTATAGTTAAAAAATAATTAAGTGGGTACAGAATAGAATAACAATAAAACTAATAGAGTTAACAATTTATATGGTATTAGCAATTACTCCGTATTATTTGTTTTAAGCTTTGAAAGGTGTGTGGGTGTTCTGTTACTAAGAATCATAGGGTTTTGTATTAGCCGATTGTTTTGTTATCAAGAGTCAAGAGATAAAACAAAAGAGGAGTATTAGACTATAGGTTATAAATTTTTAGTACGTGACGTGGCATAGGTAGAAATGAGTTATTTAACATTGTCCTTTTTTAATTGTGTGACATGTGGCAACTAATTTAGTTAAGCTGCCAAATAAGCAACGCAAATATTTGTTTTATAAGAATGAATAGATAAATGTTGAAGCAGTAGTGATGTGGAGTGCCTTTAAACTCTGGATTTAATGCATTGAATTAGGAGGCATGTTCAAATCTTTGTTTTATAAGAATGAACGTATAGATAGATGTTGAAGTGGAATTGATGTGCAGTGTCTTTAAACGGTAAAGGATTTAATGTATTCGAGATGGTCTAAAGAGGCATGTACAATTTAAGTGTGTACCTACATGTCAGTAAACTTTAATGATATTATCATTAACTTAAAGCATCTCCAATATGTTTAGTGTGGTAAATAAGTAAATTACACTATTTTAGTGCAAAATGAGCATTTTGTTAAAATATGCTTACACTAAAAAAAGTTGCTCCAACGTATATCACAATATATTTACAGAGAAGAGTTCAATTGAGACCATTTATTTTATGTGAGAACGGGGGAACTAACCACAATATGCCATGTGTCACTTTTTTCTCTCTCATCCACATTTTTAAAAATTCAATATCTCACAAACGACAAGTCGAAAAATCATGAAAATTGCACCATATTTTTCAGCCTTTTATCATCTTCGATTTGCCGTCCATCAAGGCATACTTCCGACGAACTTTTTTTTTCATTTTTTTTGTGGGTTTTACATATTAGTAACACATGTGTTAGTAATTGATTATACATTTGATTTAGGGTTAGGGTTTAGAGTTAGGGTTTAGCAGGGTTTAGTGTTAGGGTTTAGCAGGGTTTAGGGTTTAGTATGATTTAGGGGTTAGAGTTTTATAAAGCCTTTAGGGGTTAGGGTTTAGGGTTGGGAGTTTGGGGTTTCGGGACGAAACCCCAAACTCCCAACACTAAACCCTAAACCACAAACCCTAAACCCTAAACGCAACACTGTAACACACGTGTTATTAATATGAAACCCACTAAAAATAATGAAAAAAAAAAACTCGTCGAAAATATGCCTTAATGGACGGCAAATCGAAGAGGATCAAACGCTGAATCTAATGGTGCAATTTTCATAATTTTTCGATTTGTCGTTTGTGAGATATTTAACTTAAGGGGTAAATGGGTTTTGTATTCTCTTTATACACATGACACCATATCATTGGTTCCTCTATTCTCACACAAATTTTTAGTCTAATTTGATCCTTACCCTATATTTACACTAAAACTTTTTTTATTGAACAAAAGAATACATAATTCAACAATGTCTTTTATAAATTTTATTTGCTTAATACTTGTTTAGTTCGAGATTATTATTTTGTCAACTGTATGATTGTTTTGAAGTTGAAACAATCAAAAGTTAAGCTTAAAACTACTACACTACACTGTATGTAATTGAATTTGCTGAAGGTAGAAGTGTAGTTTAAAAGACTTCTCTTTATGGAGTTGATACATACAACATACAAATTAATACATACACCAAATTGTACCATTGCTAAAGCTCATAGTACAAACAGACTGAAGCATAAGTTTGGTGTCCTAATCAAATTTTATGTTGTATTTATCACTTCCCTTATCTTTATGTCCCATTACATTTATCATATTTTATTAAATTAATTTTTATAATAAATAGAAAACATATTAATTTTTTCATATTACCAAATATGCTATCAGCTCAACAGGTGCTTGTCGTTTCATATTTTAACCTATGTCGTTTTCTACTGTTTATAAGGGGTAGGATGGACTTTTGTGCACTTTTTTTTTACTGTATATATAAATTCTTGGTGGATCTTAAGTAAATTTCATCTCTACATCAATGGTTAGCTGCTTCTTTTTTGAATCAGGCGTCGAGGGTTCGATTCCCTTTATTTTTTTAGGTTTTACTGGTGAAAGGAATTTCCTCGGTACCGACATACACATGTCGACTTCGTGTCTTCCTCTATAGCCAGCTGTAGCTTCCCTCTTTACTTTCAATCTTACACATCATCTAACCCCCTGTTATATTCTTTTTGTCTAAATCCTAACTAACTCCACCCTTTTTTGAAACCCTAACTGTCCAACTGCCTGACTTCCTTTTTCTAAACCCTAGCTCTACAACTTCATTCCAATTTGGTATGGCTTTCCCTCTAGACTTTGGTTATCATTAAGACTTATATGTTCCTATTTTTCTTATCTTTTCACGCATGGGTGTTCTGTCATGGTGGACTAATCTTGCAGGTTCAACCTTCTTTTTTGCAGCTGCTTTACTTCCTGCATACATTACGGTATTTTCAGGTTTTCTGGTGCACTACTACTTTCTTTGTATATGATTACTTTTGTAGTACGGTTGCTAATTTCTGTTTTGTTCAAACTGAATATGGTTTTTACAATGGCCTATGCATTTACAATGATTAGTTATAAGTTACCAGTTTTTAAATTACATTTTACATTCAGTAGTTACACATTAATATTACCCAAGTATGAGAGGCAAAAGAAAGCAAAAAAATAATAGTGGTTCATGTGGTGATCAATTAAGTGCTGTTGTTATAAGTTTAGAGACAAGTTCTGTATCGCCTAGACAAATAGCTCGAAGAAGTATATTATACCATTCCAATGCCTCACTTGATGGGTCTACAAGCAGTACCGGCAGAATCAGTGAACAACCTGATGTAAATATAATCGGTTGTGACAAAGACATCGTCATTGCTGAAAAAGTGAGGCCGACCGATACCGCGCCTCATGTAAATCCAGAAAGTAAAAAGGTGGTCTTTAAATCTGTTGAGGACATTTCAGCAACCGCCTCCACTTCTTCTCCTCCAGTCAAACGAAAAAGAACAGGAAGATCCTCTACCGTAGAATACCCATCGCCTCGAATTAAACCGTTCGATGCGGCTATGAATGGAGGGAAAAAAACTTATTATGGCCGCCTGCCTTTCGAAAAAAAACAGACACCAACAGGTAACTTTCAATCGTTGTGAATATACCTTGAGATATATGATTCATGTAATTTGACTCAAACAATTTTGGTTCAATTTTATTGTATGCTACGATATGCAGATATCGGTGGTGACCAGCCAAGTTCTTCTCGAACAACTATGCAACTGCCAGGTAGCAATATAGGCGGCCATGATACAGCACTTATATGCGAACCCTCTCTTCACCTTGAACTTGAAGGTAAATAATTAATCATATTGACTTCTCTTTTTGGTGAGATTTCCATATGCGTCATTGGTAACCTGCATGGTATTGTATTTGTTAGCTTTGCTTCCAGATTTTCATGTTACCTACAACTGGAATTGCAAAAAAACATACTCACTTAAAAGATATTTTACTTTTTTTATTTCTAGATCTATCTTACATTTCAGTTCTTTGTTCACGTTTGGGTATGTATTAGTATCCACGATTAATAGCCTATATGAAATTGTTTCTTTTTTTAAACATTAACATTTTCATCATGTTATATTATCCCTTTTTTCAGAAATAGTTTTTCTGATTTCATTTTGTTTTGTTATTTGTCAAGGTGTCACGCATTTTTACATGGATCTGGGTGATTGTGACCACGTTTGCCAACATTGTAAAGCAACTTTCTGGTACGAGGAGCGTCTAAAGTCATATTTCAGAGATCGAAAGCTTCATTATCATCGTTGTTGTGAAGGGGGAAAGGTTGTTTTGCCCGTAGAACCGCAGCCTCCTGAATACATCAAGGGTTTGTTAGCTAATGCCCATTTCCTAGACAACATACGTGCATACAATCAAATGTTTAGCATGACCTCATTTGGTGCTCATATTGACGAATCAGTTAACAGCGGTCGTGGGCCTTATGTGTTTAAGATTTCAGGCCAGATCTATCATTGGATCGGTGCATTATGCCCAACAGAGGGAGACGTGCCGAGGTTCTTACAACTATATATACATGACACACAAAATGAGGTTGCTAACAGGTTGTCTCACTTTGGTGGGCAAGAATCTGGTAACTTAAGTTCCGAAATAGTGGAACACCTAATTCATCTGTTAGATACACATAATGACTTAGTTAGGCTATTCAGGACAGCCAGGGATAAGTGTCAGGAAAAAGACGTTCCAGATTTCAGAATCAGATTATATAGTGTTGCTGGTATTCGGCAATATGAGTTACCCACTTCTCAAGCACTTGGAGCTATAGTTTTTGATAGCGGGCCAAAGAGTCAGGGAGATTACGATGTCATCATTGAGATGAAGGACAAAACACCTCATAGAATTAACAAGTTACACCCATCCTATATGTCCCTTCAATTCCCTTTAATATTTGTTTACGGTCAGCCTGGTTATCATCCATCAATGAAGTTGAGGAACACAGATGTCGGCGGTTCCAGGAAAACTAGAAAGTTAACGATGAATATGTATTATAGCTATCAGCTACATGATAGGTTCAACCTTATAGTTTGCTGCCAAATACAGGTAGATTGTTCCAACAATATATTGTAACCGCTTACTGCAGCATAGAACTTGATAGAATGGACTTCATCAGAAACAAGCAACAAGACATTAGAAATGAGTATCTTTCAGGCTTATATGATGCAATTACCAGGGGAGACCACGACGGTTCTGACGTTGGAACAAGAACAATTTTACCTGCCTCCTTCACTGGGGGCCCGAGATACATGTATAGCCATTATTTGGATGCTTTAGCGATATGTCGTGTCCATGGAAATCCTCAGTATTTTATTACATTCACATGTAACGTTAAATGGCCAGAAATCAGAAGATATATGAATGAGTTTCCACATCTAACGCCAACAGATCGTGCTGATGTAGTAGTCCGGGTATTTCAGCTGAAAGTTAAACATCTTATGAATGTCCTCAAAGATGAGAAACCGTTCGGCTATGTAACAGCAGGTGACACTATTTCCCCTTATTTATGATCATGTGATATAATTATTTACTTTCATCTATTCATTTTTATTGTGTTCTCCAATTATCAAAACATACATAACAGTAAACACATCTTGGTGATTAGAAATTACTATTATATTCATATTATGAGTTAATTCAAACCTATTGACTATTTAACTTTTTGTAACAGTTCTCTACACAATCGAATTTCAAAAGCGTGGCCTTCCGCATTGCCATACACTTTTATGGGTTCAACCATCCATAAAAATATTAACCGCTGAAGATGTTGACAAATACATCTCTGCAGAACTACCAGACCCAACAGCTGACTCCCACGGTTATAGAGTTGTTTCAGAGATGATGACACACGGGCCTTGTGGATTAGCAAAGCCTACTGCAGCATGCATGCAAGAGTTGGTTTGTACTAAGAATTTTCCAAAAAAGTACAACGACAAGACTTTTTTTGACAAGGACGGATATGTCCACTACCAAAGAAGAAATACAGGCATTTATACAACTAGGCGAACAATAAAGCTCGACAACAGCTATGTAGTTCCGTATAATCGCTTCCTGTGTCTTATCTTTCATGCTCATATTAACGTTGAGTATTGTGGTTGGACCATGCTGATCAAATACTTATTTAAATATATCTCAAAGGGGACAGATCGCGTTGCAGCGCGTATTACCAGACCAGTTGGTGATCCATCTTCATCCAACGGGCAGGCACGGATAAACATTGACGAGATTCAAAATTTTATTGACGCACGTTATATCTGCCCACATGAGGCATGCTGGAGAATCTTTAACTTTCCTATACATTGTAGAGAACCAGCAGTTCAGATATTGGCTGTTCACTTAAAGAATATGCAGCTGCTTACTTTTCGAGCTCGCGAACCATTGGATAGGATTGTAAATAACTTTGAAAGGAAGAAAACTACATTAACTGAATGGTTAAAGTTCAACAAATACTCTGATGAAGGCAAACACCTTACATATTTGAATTTTCCATCAGAATTTGTGTGGTACGCAGCTGGAAAGGGATGGAAAAAAAGAAGCAACTTAAACAAACCTATGGTTGGTAGATTATCATATATACATCCAGCTTTTGGAGAGGTTTTCTATCTTAGAATGTTGCTATGCCATCAAAAAGGTTGCAAATCCTTTCAAGACATAAGGACAGTTCGCCGCAATATTTACACAACATACTAATCAGCATGTGAGGCTCTGGGTTTACTTGCTGATGATAAAGAGTGGACAACTGCTTTAGAAGAGGCCAAAGTGTCAGCCACATCTACACAATTGCGGTCGCTATTTGCTCATATTCTTCTTTTCTGTGAAGTCGCGGACCCGCTCAAACTGTGGAAACAACATTGGAAAGAAATGTCTGACGACATTCCAATGAGAGGAGCGGCTTCTTTACACATAAGAGGTTTACATATTAACAGCTTAGAGTTAGAGGGTTATGTTCTGTATGAATTAGAGATCATTTTGAATTGTTGCTCCAAGTCTGTGCAAGATTTTGGTTTACCTCTACCGCCGCGGCATCTATTAGATGACCTACGGAATAGGCTACTAATGGAGGAAAGAAACTACAACCGAGATAGTTTAATGACTGACCGATCTGCATTGGTATCACAGTTAAATGGGAGGCAAAAAGAAATCTACAACTTAGTCATCAGTGCTACTACAAATAATAATCAAGCATTGATATTTGTATATGGTCACGGGGGAACTGGAAAAACTTTTCTATGGAAAACGATAATCACTGCATTAAGATCGGAAGGAAAAATTGTTCTAGCAGTAGCGTCTTCTGGCATTGCTTCTTGCTTCTTCCATCAGGTCAAACAGCCCACTCTCGATTCAAGCTTCCAATCAACTTAACAGATGAGTCAATGTGCAATATCAAAAAGAGTACACACATGGCAGATTTACTCGCTCAAACCAATCTTATAGTTTGGGATGAGGCCCCAATAAACCACCGTCAATGCTTTGAAACGCTAGACAGGACTCTTAGAGACATCCTTGATACTCCAAATACTCTGTTTGGAGGGAAATCAATTATTTTAGGCAGTGGCGGAGCTAGCCTCCAATGTTAGGGTGGGCCAACAAGTTTGGTAGGTATACACATTCTGAGTTTCTTAACTAATTTATACATGAAATCATTGGTTTTTCTCCATGTTAGGGTGGGCCAAGGCCCTCCTTGTGTCTAGTGTGGCTCCGCCACTGATTTTAGGTGGAGACTTCAGGCAAACACTTCCTGTGAAAAAAAGAGCTTCTAAGATGGAGATATTAAGCGCTTCTTTTACTAATTCTGAACTATGGCCACATTTCAGGATTCACACCCTCAAAGAAAATATGAGGCTTCTACAACCAGACCTAGATGAGGATGGCAAAAAACTTATTAACACATTCTCTTCATGGCTACTTGATGTCGGAAATGGAAATATTGGTGAACCCGATGACTTAGATCCAGTTAATTCATCGTGGATCCAGATCCCAGATACTTATTGTATTCCAGACGACGCTAATGGACTCTCAAAACTCATTGCTTTCATTTATGATAAGGAGACACTACAAAAACCAACAGCTGTGCAACTGCAACAAAAGGTTATCGTATGCCCAAAAAATGAGACAGCTGATCTAATTAATGCAGATGTTCTAGCCATGGTGCAGGGAGAAAGTAAAACGTACGTCAGCTCAGATGAGGCAATTCCTTTTGGAAATGATGGTGGCGAGACTGAGATGCTATATCCTGGTGAATACTTGAATACACTTAATTTCCCAGGTTTACCTCCACATAGACTTCAGCTTAAAGTTGGAGTACCGACCATACTTTTAAGGAACATCAGCTTAGCTGGTGGATTATGCAACGGAACAAGGATGATAGTAACACAACTATTAACCAAACTCATAGAAGTAGAGATCATCACAGGAACAAGAGTCGGAGAAAAGGTCTACATTCCAAGAATTATTCTTATTCACAGAGACACGATCTTACCGTTTGTTTTCAAGAGGAAGCAATTTCCGCTTAAAGTTTGCTACGCTATGACTATAAACAAAAGCCAGGGGCAATCTTTAAATAAAATAGGCATCTACTTACCTAAACCCGTATTTGGACACGGTCAGTTATATGTTGCATTATCTAGAGCAACATCACCCCACGGTTTGAAAATACTCATCAAACAACAAGAAAACCACCTGCAAAACACGACCAAAAACATCGTTTATAAAGATTTCTTAACCAACATTACCAATTCACTGGTTTTCTTCATTTTTCATAAGTGTATAGGCCATTGTAACGCATCTTCGCTTACATAATTGTTATTTCATCATGTTTTATATATCCAAATGATACATGCCTATTATTTAATCCTGTCTTCAGTCTTCACAGGATGGCACAGGTGGTGAGTGTTGCTGATCTGAGGCCAAACGATCGAAATAAAGTAATCGAGGCGAAGGTATATCGTAAATGGATTAGCAGAAATCCCCCCAATCCAGCACCGACCGGATACTGTTGCATACTACTGGATACACTGGTAGGCATTATAGAGTATAATATAAATGATATCACTTAATATATCTATGTATTCTTTTTTCAACTTTATTCCATTACCTGGCACAGGGACATGCAATACAAGCCAACATGAGTTATAATGACATGCAATATTTCGACAACCTTCTAGAACTACAGTCAGCATATAAAAATCTCTGATTTCAACTGTGAGGAAACCAGGAAATGGCAGCAAACTTTACCGAATCCCACATCTATAAGGTTTGGAAGATTCACCAAGTTTCAAAGTATAATCACCAACGGTTTTCCAGATCATTATTTCAGGTTCGTTTCATACAACCAGCTATATCAGAGACTTCCAAAAGATTCCATCCTCACAGGTAATCCAAAATCTACACTGTTTTATGTACAAAAATATATTGATCATTATTGTTGTCTTACATGAACAGACTACATAGGATGTATTCAGAATGCCGGAGAGGTAGTCACTACTGGAAATCCAAATCGGAATCAAACAATAAAAAGAACTGTTGATATTGTAAATCTTAAGTACGACAACACTTCGATTGTGAACCCTATGGATATATCACAATAATAAAGTACATTTTTCATTATATAACCATCAAATATGTCTTTGCAGTGATAATCTCATCCAGCTAACTTTCTGGAACGACATGGCAATACATTTTGACGAGCAGACATATGAATCATTAGAAAAACCTGTTATAATAGCTGCAAGTTCATGTTGGGTTTCAAATTACAAAGGTCAACTATTTATCTACAGCTACCATATAATGTAACTCTCAATTTCTACATATATATTATGTTAACACTATTTTCTGATGTTGCAGAACAACTACAGTTGTCTGCAACTCCAGCAACTCACTACTACTTCAATCCCAATATAGAAGAGGTGGAACAATCACTTGATGAGTAAGCAAAAATAGATAATAGATGTATCATGCATTGTCTTTGCAATTTATTAATTCTGAAATATTATGATATCATATCATCTATCTACAAACTGATCAAGTACAAAGCAAGGTACGCCCTGAATCCAACACTACAAATCCACAGGCAAAGGTACGAAAATCAAGATAAAGAAAAAACAAGAAACAGATTCCCTTTGAGTGTATTGGTGACACAAAACCCAGACAACTACAAGATAAGTATATTTACAATTCATATGCCTTTTTCCATTATTGTAACCTAATATTTCAAGCTTTCTATTACAGGCAGTGACCAATGGGGCTTTGCCTCAGTGGTACCGCCGCCGCAAATCCCCACGCCCCACCCGGGTTCAAGCCTCTGGGAGTACAAAAAATCCTATGCTCCGTGTGTGGGGTCACTGGGGCCAGGTGTTTAGCCGGACGGGTTGCCTCTTGCGGGTGGGGCTCCGTGGATCTACGGATCCGGGGTTAAAGGTTCCCTCCAATAACCTTTTTTTATTACAGGCAGTGAGATTTACATGCCAGGGAACAATAGTACAGACAGTGGCGGAGCTAGCCTCCAATGTTAGGGTGGGCCAACAAGCTTGGTAGGTATACACATTCTGAGTTTCTTAACTAATTTATACATGAAATCATTGGTTTTTCTCCATGTTAGGGTGGGCCAAGGCCCTCCTTGTGTCTAGTGTGGCTCCGCCACTGAGTACAGATCAATACAAACAAAGAATGGTACTACAACACATGCACAATGTGTAACAAAAAACTGGTGGGTAGTACCTCCACATTCGAATGCCGCGATCACGGTCCACAACCAAACCACAACAATAGGTAACATCTTCTCATAAATTAAATACTATTCTCAGTCACTAATAACTACATTTAACATTTAAAATGCAGCTACTGCTTTAGAGCTTTCGTTGCAGATGAATCAACAACGGCAACATTTACTTTCTTCTCCCCCGGGGCGGACAACATTGTAGAAACCGACTGCAACATGCTGGTAAAGGATATGGGATATGATAACCCTTATGATATTCCACCTGCTGTTCGAGCCATTGAAGGAAAAAAACACATCTTTCAGTTTCACTTCAGCCCTCAGTCTAGAAGAGGATCACCTGAGTTTGTCGTTGATAACATTCTAGACAACACGATACCTACCATTAGAGCCTCGAAAGAAATGATGCCAGCATCTGCAACTGCAATTGATACAACCTGTACTTTACAGGAACCAGGTTAGAAATTCAAATAAATTCTACCCACATAAACAGATACTTTTATACATTAAATATCCATTTGTCATACACTGTTATATTATGTAATAGATTCAAAAACACCCCCGCAACTGACTCCAATCAAAACCTCGACAACACATGCATCGGAATTTCCAACCGCCTCATTAAAGAGAATGTTATTCTCACAAGGTGGTAACTGTCGCATATAATCAACATATTTATAAATATAAGAATGCTTACCTAATTCACACTCAACTAATCCTGAGCAGATGACACAACTGAAATGTTGCAAACAAAGCGAGAAAAGGTAACGGACACAGCAACAACACAAAAAGAGAAGTGATAACATTGGCTACGGTAAGATGAATGTAGCTGAAGTCAAAGCCCACAAGTGAATCACAAATTTTTACTAACCATATTTCTTAATATTGCAGATAGCTTTTTTTGGTTTCTTACGAAGCTTTTTGGGTGACCTGTGTACAGACAACCTGAACGTCACTCTAAACATAAACGAATGGCCAATTCAAAGGCAAAACCCAATCTTTTGTAATATGGCAACGTTAGCTTCGTTTAATATTACCTACATATGGAGCTTCCATCTACAAATGCGTATGAGCCATATTGTTTTGTTCTGAAATATGGCAACATTAGCATATAATGACTGCAAACTACTTTTTAGTAGATAAATGAATGTAAATAGCCTTAACATACCTGTGTGTTAATTTAAGTCCTTGCTATTAGACTCCTCCCAATGGTGACGCGAACTGACGCGTCAGTTGCCTGCCAGCTCAGCGCCACGTCAGCTTTTCCACTGACTGACACAAACTGACACAAACTGACATTCCACTGCCAACAGCAACATCACTTCCCTTATTTTCAAGGCCCCACACACTATTTAATCTATTTATTTAATACAAAACTTAAATAACACATTTAAATTAAAACTAAAAATAAGGGATTAATTAAAAATTAAACATTACAATTCCTAAAAAAATAAAATATTACAATTCCTAAAAAAGAAAAAAAATTACAATTCCTAAAAAATTAAAATGTTACAAATCCTAAAAAATGAAAAATGTTACAAATCCTAAAAAAGAAAAAAAATACATTTATTGAAATTTAAAAATACAACTATACTCGGATTCGTTGTCGTCTTCATTGTCGTCTTCATTGTTGTCCTCTTCTTCACCCGAATCTAGCACTTGGGTTGAACCCGAACCCGCGTCGTGACCAAAGAACGTTTTGTAGTCCGACTCATAGTTGTCAACCAAGGTTTTTCTTACTTCCTTGATCATTTTTTTCTCCTTGCCTTTGAGAAACGACGGGATCGGTTGAAGAAGCATTTTCCACAATTTAATGATCGTTTTTTTGGCCGCGGCTTTTCCGATTTGCGCTATTGTACGTTCTGACGTTTGCGCGGCTCGTATGTTGGCCAAACGTTCTTGTTCTTTCAAAGAACGTGAAGCAGTAGCGGCATCACTTGAACTCGAGCTTTTTTGGCTTTTCCTAGAAGATATACGACCGGGCGGGCGACGAATAGGGTCGTCGGTGAACAAGTGTTGCATGTTAGCCGTAAGAGGATCGGAATAAGGCATGTCGTCACTAAGATTGATGGGTTCGAGCTCGGGTTGGGATGGAATTTCTCGGTTGCTCAAAACACCAAACGATGCCAGAAACTTTGGATGATCCTTGACTACGTCCCAACAACTTTCATATATGAAATCTCTTCCCATTCGGTCCTTGAACCTCCTATGACATGCTTTCACAATGTCATCTTCTTTGGCACCGCTCGGACGAGGATTTGTAACCTCTTTGTAAATTCCAATGAAGATCTTGCAATCCGAACGGATCTTGTTCCATTTGCCTTGAAGTTGGCTCACGGAACGGGTTTGGGGAGCCACCGAGTTGTAGTCCTCATGAACTTTTCTCCAGAAAACTTCTCCAGTTTGTGCCTTGCCTTTTTTGTCTTTTTCAGACCGGTGGATCCATCGTTGGGCCAAGATAACCGACTCCTCATCGGTCCATTTTACTTGCACCCGGGTTGAGGCAGTGGACACGGATTTTCCTCTAGATCTTCCTCTCTTTGGAGCCGGCTCGGGTTCGGGTTCGGGTTCGGTTTGGGTTTCGGGTTCGGGTTGGATTTCGGGTTCGGGTTCGGCTCGGGGCGGAGTGTTGATGTTTCCGAATTGTTGGAGGCTAATTGGTGTTGGTGGATATTTGTTGAAAGCCGAAGGATGAGGTTGGTGCATGTAGTGTGGGTTTCCGAACGCCGCGGAAGATTGGTGATATGGGATTGTTGGTGAATAATGATGATACGTTGGGTAGCTTTGATAAGTTTGGTATGGTGCGGATGGACTATGGTATGGACCGGGTGGGCTTACGTATGTTGCAAAACCGGGGGGTTGGCTAGGTGATGAGTTGCTCGATTGAGCCGAAAAAGTGGATGTTGGTGAAGTTGGATTTGGAAGCGGGTTGTTGATAAGGTTGTTCCACATATCGTCGGCGGTAGAATGTTGGGTTGGCCTCATTTTTTGGTTTATAAAACTGGTAGAAGTTGAAAGTGGTGATTGAAGAAGTTGGTGAAATGGTATATAAAAGTGGTGAAATTGTATATAAAAGTGGTGAATTGGGGTGTAAATATTGTGGAAAGTAGGTTGAAAGTGGTGAATTGGATGTATAAATTATATAAAGTAGTGAAATATTTAAAAAGTTGGAGAGTGAATGGGTTGAAAAATTGGTTGGATTTGGTTTGAATTTATAGTGTGTAAAAAGTAAAAAAATTATAAAAATTTAATGTTTTTTTTTTAGCCGTTCCTCACACTTTTTTTCAAAATTTTTTTTTTTTTTTTTTTTTTTTATGTTAACGGCTAAACACGAAAAGGGGCCCACGACCACCCTCTCTCCTCCGTCGCTTCCCCGACGCTTGCAACTGACGCCAACTGACCGACGGGCCGTGCCTATGGCGTCGGTCCCGTCGGTCCAAACCGACGCCCAGCGACGGATGCCATAGGGAGCAGTCTTATGGTGTTCAACTTTCTTTCACCTTTGTTGCTTGCTTGAAACAACATATACTATATATGCATACAAGAACACAAAGGTAAACACAGAGCCAATGCCCGCAGCGAAGCGCGGCAGGCCACTACTCTTGTTATCATCATCATTTAGAACTTGTTATCATCATCATTTAGAAGAACCCCAAAAACCCACAAGTGGGTCATTCCAATACTCTAAACTGATAATAACTCTTAACACAATATTAGACTCACAACTAACTAACTAGCTAGTCACGAACAAAGTCCAGTAGTGGTGTCTGTTGTATTTGAAGTCAAAGTCTTCTTCACAACATAATTATCATCATCAATACCTGCTCCCTTCTGTCTCATCTGTGAGAGTTTCAAAGGCAGGGCAGTTGACGCCATGTTTATCAAATCTGGGGTTGTTCCAGATGTTTCTACATTCAGCCATTTGATCATAATGTGCTGCAAGTATCAAAGATGCCTGTCAGGTGTTCGCTAAAATGCCTCAACGGCACCTTATTTCGTGGACAACTTTAATTTCGTCTTATTCTCAATGTGGAATTAGGTCAATTGAGGCTATGGATTGTTTTAGATCAATGGTGGTTGATGGTAGTGTACCGAATTACTATACTTATGCTATTGCATTATTAGAGTCTTCTAGTTTAGGTGTTTTGAATACTGGTAAGGATATATTCATGCAAGGATCAGAAGGTTTAAGGAGATGTTAAATAGTTTTGTGGAGAATGCTTTGGTTAATTTATATGGGAAATGTGGGATGTTAAAATGATGCTATTTCGGTTTTTGATCAGATTTTGGAACCGAACGAGGTTCTTTGGACGTCACTTGTTTCATGTGCTTGTCAGTGCGGATCAAATGTGGAAGGATTAAATGTTGAGGGATTAAAGATTTTATTTCGAAATTACATAAAGCAGGAGTGAAGGTTAATGACTTTGCGTATGCTAGTGTATTGGGTGCTTGTGCTGGTGCAGGAAATATGGAGGTTGGTATGCAAGTACATTCATACACTATATAAACTGGGACCCGAACGACTGATTTGTCGTGACTAGATTGGTTAATTTGTATGCAAAATGTGCTGACGTGGACTTGGCTAAACAAGCGTTTAGTGAGGTCAACATGCCACATTTGACCGCTTGGACTGCGATAATTGTTTATTCTGGCCTTATTTGAACACAGGTCTTGGTGAGACTTGATGGATCTGATGACCATATGTATCCTGATTCCATGGATCTGGTACAGTGGTTAATAGAGAGCAAGCGGTTGGAGATTATTGTGGATAAACGGGGTCCATCTGTGAGTACAATGTCATATTTTTGGATATATGTGTATATGTTTAATTATAATTGCATATGTTTGACAGCTTCAATGGACTGTAATGTTTCCTTTGTTCTTGAAATTGATCTAGAGCACTCATGAAGTACATGCTAATGCAGCAGATACTTTATGTGCTATAACTAGAAATATGTCGTCTCCTCTTGCCTCTAAACTTTCTACCCCAAGGTTTCTATGATCTCATATACTGATATACTGGAGTTCTGCTTGTTGTTAATTTCTTCGGTTTGTGAGTCTTTTTTCTGCAGTTTTGCTTCAAAGGTTCACATTCAAAATCTGGACTTATCAGCTCATTGTCTGTGTGTATTTCTTTTTTGGATCCAAAAAGATCGGTTCCTTCTTCTCCCTTCTATTCTTTTCAAGGTCAGCATATGTATGAGTCACCCGTGCAAGTTAACCAGGAAAGCGTAGGAGCACTGCTACCCAAACTTGGTGAGTTTTGTACAACTGATGTCACATTTTAATATTCAGTACTTTTATGCTGTTGTAATTTTGTAAAGATCTATATAAAGGAAAAGATGATAGCCGTAGGAATGTAAAAATTATTTGTTTGAGCTGTGCTCGGTATTTAAAACTAACAGAGATTATAAAGTTCCCAACTACATTTTATTCTGCTTTATAAATTGTACTAGATAAAAGACCCGCGGCAACGCGGGTTATTGTTAAGTTTTTCGGTTATTTACTTCAGAGTATGATTGTTTTTTTTTCCTTATCAAGTTAAAGAAAGCTTTGAAATTTGGAAGTTTCTTAAACGGGAACTTAGGATATTTATGAAAAAAAACCTTTAATTGGATAACTGTTTTCTGGCGACGGTTATCGGAAGTGATGTGAGAGAGGAATTTTTGAAAGTGAAACCGATCCCAAAGGGAAACCCCTATATATATTCAAGAAACACGTGTCAGGTCATCCTGGGGCGGAAAGCCACGTCCATACATGTGGAGGGCCCAGATGAGATGAATTCAAATGGATACCAACCCCTCACGTGCTGGTCACATCACATTGCTTCACTTCCTTCCCACTTGCTTTCCAAAAGACAGAGGCGCCGGGGTAGACGTGCGACAAGACGTGTGATCAAGGTGCGCAGTTAATGGCAGTCATCATGGGTATGCTACTTATGCATGCAGGCTTCTTTATAAAGTTTAACTCCAAATGGCAAAGTCAAACTGGGGGGATTTGATTGTGTAACCACCTTTGGCTTATCACTAGGTCCAGGTCATCCATAGCGAACGTCCAGGTATGCTGACCTGTCGGGGATTACCCCATGGGCAGTATAATCATCGTCAACGCGTTCCTGGGGTCAGGTCGTCCATAGCATGATGTCCAAGAATGCTGACCTGCCAAGGATTGCTCCTAAGTACAGTTTGACGTGGCACAAACATGTGTTCCCTTCCCCCAACATTCTATGAGGAAAGTTTACTTCCGTATGTACCAATATCAGTACCAGAATGCCCTGGGCGTTAGCATTGTTCCAGTGTTCCCTCACTCCTATTGTCTGCCCAATACGACAGTTGGCTAACCCAGCTGTCCCTCATTCCCATTGATGGGCCAATAACGAAAACCACGACAGATGGTCAGGCCATTTGTCCCTCTTTCACATTTGCCACGTGTCCACGACTGTTGGGCCAAACTGAATGGGCCTCATCAAGCCCAACTCCCCTGAACGGTCAAGTGTTCCATATAAGTGCTAAAGAAAGAATGAATCACATTCATTCTCACCACCATATTCACAACACATACTTAACCATTAATCGGAAAACTCTACCGGATTTTACCACTCATCTTGACTAAGTTCGGGTTATAACAGTTATTCGAGTGTAATAATCTGATCCTTTCCCACACCCTAATAACATTTATGCTTGATCATAGGACAAGTTCAAGCTCGGTAGATTATGCATTCATGCTTGTTATAGTCCACATGCGGCACAATTGCCACAATACCCGTGATTGCATTGAGACTCATATAGAACCATAAGCATACCTTAGACTTGCATGTGTAAATAATGGTCTGAAATGGGGGCATGTTACAATGATGTACAGTAAATTTTAAATTGGCTTATTCATTCTGGCTAACAATGGTACAGTCAATCTCAGAATCTTATCATCAATAAAACACTACCAGGCACCTCCTTATAAGCAATACCGAACCATCCACCACAAAACACACGTATGTATAGACCAGCAGTCTAGCCTAACCCAGGAGTCCATGACATCATCAACCCCTGCATCATCACCAATACAAAAAATGTTCTACATCTGCACCTTTTAACCAGCAGTTTTAGCCATAGATTAGCTATCCCACTATTAACCAAAGACACAGGCTCGAATATACACGAAATGAAAGAAAAATAAAACTAATTGAGAAATATGCCAACTCAGGACCAAATTTGAAAGGACTACAAGCTTAAAACTAAAGCATTTAAACCAACTGGAGTAGCTGTATGTAATAGGGACAAGAACGGAATGTATACTAAGATCAGAAACCAAACTGACAAATTCAAACCGAGGACAACAAAAGCTGATCCATGGAGGAAACACAATAAAAAACAAAAGAATCTGGCATCACATCCTAATCCATGGTATATTTCAGCAAATCAAAGGATTCTCCATCTACCAAAAATGACCCATACCAAAACAGAATTATAATGGACAGGAAACAAATGACCCATAAACACTATAATCAAACTTTAAATCAGGACATATGGACCCTGCACCATGGATAGGAGGCATCTAGACACAACAAACGAACAAAACACTATGGACAAGCAGATATAACAAACATACATGCTAAAATCAAACATATAAGAAAATACAAAAAGACTTTAGGACAGAATTTGAGACAAAAAAGAGGACAGAAGTTGGAGGATAAATAATCAGAATCAGTATAACAGAGAGAAAGATAACTTATACCTCCGAACAGGAAGAATGATAGTGCAACCCTGCACATGAATTAAAATCTCTAATAAATGATCCCGTTCTTTCTAGAGAACTTAATCTGGTAACTGATGGCACTTATTGTTATAAATGTACTTTTTAAGAATAATTACTCGTAGTATTAGGCCAAATACTTTTACAACTGTTTGCTCATAAATCATAGACAGAAAAGAAATAAAACTTGTATACTTTGGTTCAAATTTAACAAAAACAGTTTTAATTGGTATTTCATATTACATATTTCCAAAAAAAGGTTTGATCATAAGTGATGAGTTATTCAAAAGTTTATCTGAATTTGATATAGTAGTTACAATGTTAGTACCTCCAGTGCCATTCTTCAACTATTTCACCTTCTTTCTGGACTTCAATTTGTGTGGAGTAAGATAATAGCAGTGGTAGCTTGTAACAATAGCCAAATCAGGAATTTTAGCTAAAGCATTTGACTACAAAACGAAACGATTTCCAAAGGACTCTTTGTAAACCGAGATGTTACAGTTTTCATGGGTCAAAGGAGGGACTGTACTTAGCTATTGATGATTGGGTTAGTTTGAGTTATGTTAAATGGGCCAACTAAAAAAAGTTTGTTATTTGACAGCGGATGTAAGTTGGTGCATAAGAGCACAGGGTGTGGGGAACAGTGTTCTGGACAGTGTTATGAAGAATGTTGAAAGTGAAGATTCTGTGGTGTGGTGAAACTGAAATCACAGTGTTTTGGACAGTGTTCTGGAGTTTTTTATTATTTGTTTTATTTGATTTTTTAAAAGATAATTATATAAATTAATATATAAAAAAACTGATAAATTAAATACAAAACATTTAGTAAAACAAACTTGAAAAATTTACAATTCATAAAATCCAAAATATATAAATGTACATTAATTAAAAGATAATATAACAATGAGGCCCACACCATTTTTTTAGACCCAATTTAATTATATTTAATAACCCATCATCTATTCTATCTTCTTCTTCCTATTGTATCTATCTATATCTATATCTTCTGTGTATCTGTATCTTTATATCTATATCTTTATTTCCTACCATTTGTATATATTTATGTATATATTTCCTCCTCATCAGCATGAGAAAGACAGAAAACAACAAAAACAAAGTTGGGAACGTCGAACTAGTACCCCGTCTTGATCCGGACGGCGACGTCAAAAATTTACGAGAACGCCGGCCCGGTCTGGCAGAACGCCGGCGCACGGCGTTCTCGCCCCTGAACGTCGATGCCACGTCGGTGCACACCTTGTGCTCTAAGCATGCACTTGTAATTAACTTCTCTGCACTTCTTGTGGTCAAAAGAAATTAATTAATCATCAATAAAAAATTAGATTGAACATTATAGTTAACGGCAGAGCTAACACATCTGTTCCTTTAAATGAGCATATGACTTATGTATACTAAAGTGTCGATATTTACATGGATAATAAATAGCCATAGTTTGCAATAGCAATAATCTAACTTGGTCTGTGAGGAACTTTATCAAACAGCTAGAGGGCTACTATTAAAACAGATATAAGGCTACAGGTCAAATAATCAGTTATGTATCAGTTGCACAAAACGAATTATCTAAGAGTAATACGATGGATGAGATGAAAACCTTATCTGTAATGACGATGATAAATCCATATTTTTTTAAACCCCAATCGGAGCCCAATTCCTTTTCGTGAAGATTATCTTCTCAAATATAATAAAAGAAATTATGATAAATCCATATTTTTTGAAAGATGGTTGGTTACACATACTACCCTAAAGCTTCAAATAAGTTCAAATCGAGCTAATGCACACATATAATGAACACTTACAAAGCATAAAAGAATCAAGCAGAAACATGACTGTTTCATTTATTCAAGTTTTGTTTCACCAACATCAAAAGCATATCAATCATGCTTTATGCCGTCGTTTAAAAACAAAGAAACTTCTCAAAAGATCACAATAAATCCTGTAATTTCTACACAAGTAATCCAACATAATTACATAGTTACGAGCTTTAATCATATCTTAACATGGCTCCGAGCCTTCTCTTTTGCCAGGAGCTATCCAACAGCTCCTATCCAACAAAACACCACTGATTTGCAAACATGAGAAATACAAAGGATTCACAAATGAGTCGTAAGCTAAAGCCAATATTGATTAGTCATATAATCTTGCCAAACTGTGTTTGGGCTCTTAACTAACCACATTTGTTTCTTGTATAATCCTGTCAAATTTAAATCACAACTAATGTACCATCAACTAAACCTAAACATATTTTCAAGTTATAAACAGTTACATGATGATATTTGCAAACGTACCCTTACTTGAAAGCTCCTAATTCCACTTTGATTGTCCTTGTAACAGTTGTACACCAGATGAATCACCGCCTGTGGAAGTAGACACATATCATATGTAACATCATAATTAATACTTTGCCGCAAAAAGAATAAAAGGAAAATAAGCACACAAATGAGCACTTAATTATGTTGATAGTTTCCCTAAAACTCAAAGATAAGCACCAATTATAGAGATTTTAAAAAATAATAATAATAAGTGCATATGTTTGAGGAATTTCATCAAACAGCTGGAGGGCTACCTGTTGACGGAAGTGTGAGTATCTGTGAGTTGTTTGCAATGAGGTCTAACAAACATAAATAAATAATACTCCATAATAATCTACTAATAAAGAAAATATACTCACTAGTTATTTTAAGAGATAGAAGTAACGTACCTTTTCTCGAAATTGACATATACATCTAAAAATGAAGTTGACTGTGGCACATCTTTAATATTCAGGCATGAAGTAATATACAGTTTTTTCAGGTGAGTGAGGTGTTGTAAGACCTCTAAAATTGATTCCACATCCTCAAAATTCAAGATCTTTAGATGCGTTAGAGATGGTGGAAGAAGAAAAGTTGTTGAACTACTACTTGTATTGCTTGCATCTTCTTCCATAGCAAATGAATCCACTCCTGAACTATTATCACCAAATAAGTATAGGTCAACAAGTGAGGATGGGTAATTCTGAAGCCTCCACTCTGACATTGGCTTCTTTAACCTTCCTATTCTTAGGATCCTTAAATTAGGAGGCCACAACCCACATGGAAATGAATCATCCAAGCTTGGACAACTAGTTATATGCAGCTCTTCCAAAGAGGTGAAACTTTGCAAATGCTCATGAGAAATAGACTTTAAATTACTGCAATATGTTATTTCAAGAGACTTGAGAGAGGATGGGACCTCCTGTAATGTTGCTGAGAAGGTCAATGATGTGAATGAATCAAAAGCAGATATCTTCAACCTCTCAACACTATTAGGGCAATTGTAACTCTCCAATGAATCACATCCCAAAAGAGTCACTTCTCTAAGGACAGATCCAATGTTGCTGCTGCTACTCCCCACATTAACATTAACCTCCTTTTTCTCTCCCATTGATACCAACTTTTTACAATCATATACATACAACTTTTGTAATGTTGTTGACAAGGTCAATGATGTCATTGATGAACATCCTGCAATTACCAAGTTCTCAACACTATTGGGGCAACTGTAACTCTTCAATACATCACAACTTTCAAGATTAACTTTTCTAATGACAGATTGCATGTTCTTACTTCCAATTGACACCTCGGCCAGTTTCGGACATTTTTTTATATGAAGTTCATGAAGATGAGGAAATGAGACGGTAGTTTTTTCATTGTCAGCATCACAATCTGACCATACCTCCAAGCCTTCCATATCAGAAATTTCCAAGTATTCTAATGATGGAAATGCAATGCCATTGAAATGTGTACAATTTCTGCACCCTTTTAATGTAAGCTCTGTTAACTTATCAAATGAGGGATCTCCTAACCAACTAGGAAATTCCATTCCCCCATAGTACACAATATTCAGTTTTTTCAACTTAGTCGGAGGTCCTAGCCTTTGAATTACTTCATATTCAGTCTGCAAATTCCGAGAATCATCAAAGACATCACTCCATTCCATATCCAAACTAACAAGACCCTTCTTTCCTTCTAAATTGGCATCCATTGCTTCTTGTGGATCTGTCACTTTTTCCAAACCATTAACAGAAAGTTCACCTTGAAGATCCACTAGTTCCTTAAGCTCAGTTATCTTAAACCCACTAGCATCTTCGATAGTAACCTTGGACAGAGTTTGTAGACTCGTTAATCTGCCAATCCCTAAGGGGTTTGTTTTCAACAATGGAGTATTGCTGTTGTCAAAATGCCGCAGGTTTATTAACTTCACAAAACTGACCCGCAACCTGGATAACTCCTCACAGTCACAAACCAACAAGCTTTGCAGATTATAAAGCTCACTGACCTCTTCCGGTACTTGTTTGATACTTGTGTCCGAAAAATTGACGTACCGCAAATGCTTTAGACCACCAATGGATTGTGGTACCTTTGTGATAGAATTCTGAGTTAAACTGAGCACCCTTAGGAACTGTAATCGGGGAAGCAATTCGACAATAACATGGTCCAATGTATCAAAGTTTTCCCATCCAATTGATACTGGAAAGAACGTTCGCAAGCGTTTAGATCTATGTAATTCCTTGAACTTTCTGTATTTTGCATGTCGTTGACCTATGAATGAAAAGTGACGGAACTTCTCAAAAGCTTCGTTCCTACCATTTACATCCATGTTATCATCTAACGTAAAGAAAAACTCTCCAGCAACATTTATGGCCAAGTCATTCATTAAATCATGCATTATGTATTCTGATTCGTTATTCGTTGAATGTTGAAAAAACGACCTTGACCACAGCTCCTCAAAATACTGGCGACCCAGACTCTCCATTATCTTACTGCCCTTTGACTGGGACAGAAACCCTTCAGCCATCCACAATAGAACTAATTCATCCTTGTTGAACTTGTAGCCCTTTGGAAATAAGCAGCAATATGCAAACAATTGCTTCAGATGTAGAGGGAGGTCATAATAACTTAACTTTAGAGCTGGAAGAATGCCACTTCCATCATCCATATTCCATATCTCGCTATTCAACAACTCCTCCCATTCATCCTCGTTTGTTCCTTTTGCCTTCAAGACCCTCCCAAGGGTTACCAAGGCCAATGGCAAACCATGACATTTCTTAATTATCCCTTGAGCAATTACTTTAAGTGATGGATATTTGTCAAAGTTCTCTTCATACAGTGCGTTATAAGCAAATAACGAAAGAGCTATCTCATCAGACAAAACCTCCAGATTGTAAGGCTGAACAGAGTGCATCACTAAAGCGACTTTATTCTTGCGGGTGGTTACGATGATTTTACTTCCAGGGGGCCCAACAACAAAAGGGCTTTTAAGGAGTTCCCATTGATTGTGGTCTTCGTTCCAAACATCGTCTAATACAACTAGGAACCTCTTCTTTGATAGTATTTCTTTCAAGGCCACATGAAGCAGATCTAAATTAGCAAATGCTTTATCCTCCCCAGCCACCGCTTGATAAATTCCCATGCTAATATTGAATACATCAAATTCTTCAGAAACACAAACCCATGCCTTGAGCTCAAACTTAGCGTTAACTTTCTCGTCATTGTACAAAAGCTTGGCAAGAGTTGTTTTGCCAATCCCACCTAGACCTAATATGGACATGACACTTACTTTCTGATTAAGGGCTTCATCCTCCAACAACTTGGTGAGCAATGCCTCTTTATCCGCTTCCCGACCAAAAACTGTGGACTTATCAACTAATGAAGTTTGCTGGAATTGTCTATTTGTTTGGTTTGATCCAATTTCAATATTCACATGCACATCCAACAGGCCTAGATCATTTTTCTGCTCAGCAAGATCGTTTAGTCTACTGGTAATCTCATCTAGCTTTGAACTCATGTTATGACCATAAATCATGTTATGAGGAGTGAAATTAGTACAACAAGCTGGAAAAATCTTCAATAACTTACTACTAGCGATTGTACTGGCATAAGGTTCTCGATTCAGTTTGCGCTTTATAACTTCAGTGGCCAAATCATCAAGCACATCGTCTATGTCGTAAGCCAATTCCTGAAGACTGTGTAACCACGATTCAACACTTTTTTTGGTTGTCTGCTGCTGGGCTGCATCAGCAAGCACATCTTGGATGAGGGTCAAACTTTTCGTCCATTTTTCCAGCCGAGATTTGATTCCTTCAGACTTAGCCAGCTTCATAAAGTCACCGGAGAGTAGCTTCTCAATCAGCACAGTGACAGCAGCACTAACAACAATTTCAGCCATTGGAAATTAGGAGAATTTTATCAAAAGATTGATTGTTTGTTTGGTTGTAATGGGATATGATTGATTTTAAAGATGGGAAAATAGCAGATCAAAATTCATAAAAGTCAAAAGTCCTGGTGTCTATTGTTTACAACTGGATTCCACTTGTATAATCCAGCATTTTGTATATTAATATCATATATAAATATAAATAATTGTAATTATTATATAATGGTTTTTGTTTGTTTTCCATGTTTATTATTTGTATACTAAGTGAATTATATCAATCGATTCCCACTTGCAATAATCCAAATATAATATATTACTGATTTATTACCTATAACATCAATCTATATAATTAAGAGAGGAGACCTTCCATTATTTGTCAACTATACACATATGCCACATCATCTATATCCTATTTGTCATCATTATATTAAACACTTTGATGAGGTGGATTCTCCTACACTTAAAAGGTAAATAAGGTAATATTTTATTAAAAAATCAAATTATAATTAATTTAATTTAATGTGTCATTATTTTTTAATAATAAATAATGTAATAGGTAATTAAAAATTATAGTCAATTTAATCCAAACTAATATAAGGGATAGCTTCTGTTATATAATTTTTAGTTGTAGCTGAAAATCAAGAATTTAATTATCTATTTTTCGCCCTAATTTTGAGTTATATAATTTGTTTATTCTTCTTTATCTTAATCTTCGTCATTCTTTCTCTGATTCTATAAATTAAATCACGATAACTTACTTTTGATATCAATATAGCTTTCATTGTAATTTGTCAATTTGACAATATTTTTATCATCTTGTGAACTCAGGGATTACAATTTCATTTATTTTGTCATCTAAATACAACCTTCATGAATATGTAAATCAAGTTCATTGTCTCTCTTTTAAAAAAAAAAAGGTTTATTAGTTTCAATCACAAAGTAAGTTTATTTTTTCACGCGACTGGTGAGAGATGTAATTTTATAATTTCTATATTAATTTTCAAATCTATATAATGTATTATTTATGTATTTGTATATATTTGATTGTAATAGTAGAATGATTTTTGTTTTATATATTTGGATGTACATTAGTTGTTCAATAAAATGTCAAAATAGTTATATTTTCAAAAGGTTGTTTCGACGGGCAACCTTAACCCGGTATCATGGGGATCTGATACAACCCTTCCTCAAAGACTACACCTCAGACAATATTCAGCTATTTGTGTTTGCTAAAACTATAAACACACGCATTGTTATTGCAACTTTAGCAATGAAAAATGTTACTATGCTCAAACAATTATTTTTAGTTAGAAAATGTTACTTTACATTTTAATCTTTTTAATTTATTGATATATTATAGGGGGAAAATGTTGTTTATATTTCAATTTTTAATGGGTCAAAACTTAAAAAGTTATATTTTTAAAACAATTTGAAAGTGTTTAAGGGGTTAGCTGTCATCCATCTCCTGATATTTACTTAAATATTATTTAACTTTTAAATATTATAAAAAATGATTATATAAAGGGAAGTAATTTGTACACTACATTTTTAGCAATATACCACAAAATAAGTTTTACAGTGTTGTAATTGAATAATGATAATGTACTTACCATCACTCTTGTATGAGGTGTATACAATGCCAGATTAAATATGATCATTAAAATATTTAATATAACATTTTAGATTATGATCGATTTGGATTTGCTCGCAAATGGTCCCATAACTTTGGATTTTCGCTTGCAAATGGTCCCTCGTCTAACTTTGGATATGCTCGCAAGTGGTCCCTTAAAGGACCATTTCCGAGCATATTCAAAGTTATTGGACCAAAAACGTTGAAAAAAAATATAGGAACTGTTTTCGTAAATCAATGTAAACCACAGGGACCATTTATGAAATTTACTCTTTTAAAATTAAAAGACTGGATGCATTGTTATGTGTTTGTTAAAAATAATATAATAGAGGTTGGTTAAAATGAGAAGACTAATTATCGTGAGAAATAAGAAACACTACAAATTTAGTTTTTAACTATTCGAAATACACTTTCCTAGAAAACTTTTAAATGATTAGTATTAAAATAATTTTTGGAAGCTATGATATAGATATAAATTAAAAATTTTAACTTTTTCTTAAATGTTATGAGTAAAAAAAATGAATAAAAAATAATAAAACGTCAGAAGAATTTTATTTGAAAAAGAACTTCTAATAGTTATTTGAAAAAAGAGCTATGAGGAAATTTTGTAAAATAACTATATAGATATATAGATTATATTGTTTCCGTTATTATTAATTTTATACGTTAATATTTTGAACTCCATGTGTGATGTGTCCGCTAACTACTGTTTACTAAAAATTTAACTTATTTAGGTCCATCTTTATCCGGGGAAAGTTACAATATAGAGGTGGCAAGATGGTTGGGAGATTGGTCAAAATAGAAAGTGTTAGGGTGTACCCACAATCACTTTTGTCTCTATCACGTCAGCATAGTAACACTACTTTTACAATAATGAAACTTTTACATATATAACGCATCGATTAGTTATTTAGGTCCATGTATTCGTCCGAAACCCCAAACTCCCAACCCTAAACCCTAAACCCTAACCCCTAAACCCTAAACCCCAAACCCTAAACCCTAAACGCTTTATAAAACTCTAAACCCTAAATCATACTAAACCCTAAACCCTGCTAAACCCTGCTAAACCCTAACACTAAACCCTGCTAAACCCTAACACTAAACCCTGCTAAACCCTAACTCTAAACCTTAACCCTAAACCCTAAATCAAATGTATAATCAATCACTAACACATGTGTTACTAATATGTAAAACCCACCAAAAAAATGAAAAAAAAAAGTTCGTCGGAAGTATGTCTTGATGGACGGCAAATCGAAGAGGATAAAACGCTGAAAAATATGGTGCAATTTTCATGATTTTTCGACTTGTCGTTTGTGAGATATTTAATTTTTAAAAACGTGGATGAGAGAGAAAAAAGTGACACATGGCATATTGTGGTTGGTTCCCCCATTCCCACACAAAATAAATGGTCTCAATTGAACTCTTCTCTAATAAAATAATTTATTGTATCAAATATGCTACTTTTGAAACAAATCTATATAAGAAGTTGAATACACGTTGAATATACTTTTGTAAGCCATCTTTCAAAATGATTAGTTGAAGCTTTTATGAGTATTTCTTCCAAATTTAACACGTTAGATTTCCACAATCCTCATGTTTTGATTTATTAGGAGTACTAGAAACCTTAATGGCTGTGCAAATGCACAACCCTCCTTTATTTTAACTAATATTACTGAGTAATGATATACTCCGTATAAGCCTACTTAGATAGATCTAAAAGTAGGTTTAACTTATTAATTAGTTGATCAAATTTTTTTAATCTTATAAGTTGAAAATAAAAATATGTATCATTCACATATTTTTAGGTTTACTTTAGATCTTTCTAAATAAACATATCTATCATTTTTCAATGTTAACCATAAAAAGTTGTTCCTTTATTGTATAGTTAATTACTTGCTGAAATAGTAAGACATACAATTATAAAAGTTGGAACTAAAAAAGATCAACTAATAACTCAAACAAGATGTCATGAAACGTCAAAAAGAGATCATTTTTAAAATTGTTGAGATTTAGAATGAACGGAAAAATCATCTAAGTTGAATACATATAAAAATTAGTGCAAAATAAAAAGTGGTTGAGATAGATAATAGAGTTATACATAATTTGTTAAGAAAATATATGCTATGTTTTTAGATAAGTATATCAAATTATGAAAGAATGAGTTGAGATTAACTATAAATGAAAAGGAGAAACTATGAAGAAGTTAACATATAAATAAGAATTAGATATTATCAAAAATTTAATATATAAACGAATTATCACAAGAAAGTTAATTAATAAGTATTAAAGAAAATTGAAATGATTTATTAAAGGATGATGATGTGGCAAAATTCTAAGCTCACATAGTTTTCTTTATATATATAGAACTAGACCTAAAACCCGTGTATACACACGGCCTGACATTTTTTTAATTATTTATCGTAAATACTGGTAGAATCGTAATTTGATTAATTAGAAAGTTTGTATTTTTTAAGATATATGTAACAATGTTTGGTGTTAAAATATATATATGCCTTATGTATGTAGATTGTGTGTGTCGGTTGTAAATTTTTGACGTAGGTATTTATTATAAGTGAAAATTGATTGTATTTTAATGGCATGTTATCATACATATGCAATTTAATAGTTTGGAGGAATAATTTAAGTTTTCCATTATAAACTGTTTATTTTATACACAGATCGCAAATTATAATTTTTGTAATACTTCTTTGTACACCACATTTTTCGTCATATTTGTTTGTTTGCCATCCTTGTCACAAAGAAGAACCTTTATTCCCTTCTTGCTTTTAACACGTGAGACAGCCACATATAGTTGTCCGTGAGAGAAGACCGGACGTCTCAAATACAAGCCCACGGTTTGCAACGATTGTCCCTGGCTTTTGTTGATCGTCATTGCGAAACATACAGACAAAGGATATTGTCTTCGATTAAACTTGAAAGGTATTGTTTTATCAGACGGCATTAATTTCATTCTTGGAATATAAGTTATATCCCCGATGTTGCTACCTGATATGATCATCGCTTCGATAACATGTTCACTTAGTCTTTTAATTTGTAGTCTTGTTCCGTTGCATAGTCCGTTGGACTGATCAATGTTCCGAAGTAACATTACCGGCACCCCTTTTTTGAGTGTTAGTTTATGGTTTGGTATTCCAGATGCCTTCACTCCATTTAATATCTCGGGCGAATACAAAGTTTGTTCAAATTTATCGGTAATTTCTGTCTCACAAACAGTATCTGAGCTGTAATATGTTTTCTCGTCCTCTATAATTTTGGAGAGCATGAAGTCGTTTAACGAATCGACCTCCTCGTTTGTGGGGGCTAGGATTGCTTTGTCTTCGAAGTATCCTTTATTGTTTATGTGTTCGTTTATCGAAGGGTATATACACGAAACTATAGCGTCCATATGATCACCTGCTGAGCTTATGAGAACGTCTTGTGGGAATTCAACATCAGTCTCTCCATCGTTCGGTTCACCCACAGTTCCTTCTCCTATCTCCAAAATCCATTCTGCGAACCTCTTTGTTTCCGATTCAACACCGTTAGCGGCATTCGTTTTCAAACGCATATTAACCGTTAGGTTTAAAACAGTGCAGTGGTCCCATATGTGTGAGTGATTGATCGTAGCATTGACAATATCGTGCCTCGATCCTTTCTGAACGACAGGTAGTATTTGCCGAAAGTCACCTCCGAATACAATTACCTTGCCCCCAAAGGGTTTGTCATTACGGAGTATGTCTTTCAAAGTCCTATCCAAAGCTTCAAAACAATGTTTATGCGTCATCGGTGCTTCGTCCCAAATAATAAGTTTGGCCTTCTTTAGCAGTCCAGCTAAGTCGCTGTCCGGAGTAATGGAGCAGAAAGAAAGTTCATCCGGATTTATCGGGAGTTTGAAACGTGAGTGCGCTGTTCTGCCACCTGTAAGTAATAGGGCGGCGATTCCGCTTGATGCCACATTTATAACAATTTCTCCTTTCGAGCGTATTCCGGCAGATAAAGTTTTCCATACGAAAGTCTTCCCCGTGCCACCATAACCGTATAGGAAGAAGACGCTACCTTGGTTATTATTATTAACCGCATTCATAATCTTGTTGTAGACACCTTTTTGTTCATCCGTCATGATTTTGTACCAGTTTTCGTGGTCAATCTTCAATTGTTTGACGTCATAATTTTGTTCCTCCTGAATCATCACGTTTCCGGCTTCTTTTATGTGGTTGTAATCTGGATATGGCATATTTGGTATGTTTTTAAGGCTCATGCCACTCGCAAGCAATAGCAGCTCAATCTTAGCCAATGCTATATTCTTCTCTACTACGGGGTCGTGCGGCAAATCTGAAATGTTTAGCATTTTATACTGTTAGTGAAGGTTTATCAAAATAAATGAGTTAGACTGTGCATTTTAATTTATGCGTCGTGTTCGTTGAAGCGACCGAAACTCAGATTTACCATGGGCGCCGTGTAAATGATTTGTGTTATATAGATTGTAAAAATTTGTTCCAGACCATGTACACTTATGATAGTTATGCAGATGCCACATTAATATTGTTTGTGAATTAAGCAATACATATGTACTTCAGTGTGATTTGTGCCTATGCTAGCTAATTTGATTCAATTAAATATATATGTCGAGTCTTGCATCTTTTTTTTTAAGCTATTGTTGGTTCAGAATTTTCTAATTTATGGGTTATTTTCAATATATGATATTGTTTTTCTAAATTTGGAGGGTCATATACATAGACAGGCACAAAATTTGTGTAGGTGAATCAGTAGACATAAAATAGAAGATAATGAAAAATTTAGTGATAGATAGATAAAGCGTAGCAAATGTTTTACGTATTGCGTACCTGGCATATTAAGATCTTGGCGTTGAATATGAAGGATGTCATCCGATAATTTATCCCATGTTTCCTCCCAAACATATTCTGGTCTCGACAAACTGTCTGATGTAATTAGCATAGCAAATAATGAACGACAGTAGGCACCTGTTGCCCATGAGCTGGTTTCGTTAATGCACTCTATGTACTCTTTGTCATCGTCCATTAAGCCTAATGCATAGCAAGCATCTCTGTATGTATCATATACTTTTTCATTAACTGTCCGAATGTCTTCATAACATGTAGGTCCTTTCACTTTATTAAGCAATATTCTCAGATAATATGCTTCGCCGGCTTTAGGTGGGACATAGTTGATCCTTCCCACTGCAGTGGTTCCTTGGCGTCGTGTCCATTTACGTTGTTGTATGTTCCAAACGTATTCAGTGGGGAAATCGGCGTAGGTTAGTTTACGTGCGTTTTCATCATTTTTGTTGCACTCCATCCATTTTATAAATTGTGATTGGCCAACTGATGGTTTTGTTACAATGTTATCTACACTGTCATTCTCATCATACACAATTGGTTGTTGACCTGGTAGGTGAAATGATAATCTTTCAACATGAGGAGTTTGATAATGAACATTAAATTTAAAAAGTCTCCAAGCCGCTTCACATGCGGATATATAACGACAATCATAGTATTTTTCAATCTCGTCCACGTTCTTTTGTTGGTTACATTGTTGATCCGTAGTGTCATTCTTTGGTCGGCTAAACTTTGCGCATATCCTATCAGGACCCTTATTGATGTACTTGAATAGATATTTTATGGATCCGAGCTGGTTACACCATTCCACATTTATGTGTGCCTGATATTGCTTAAGTAGTTTGGCGTTGTACCCGACTACACTCCTGTGATTTAAATGTAGCAATAATTATAGATTAGAAAGCGGTTATCGCATTATCAAATCATAGTATACGATACATAGTGCAGTTTGTAAGATTAGATACATACCTATTATCTAAGTCAACCCCGGATTTTTTTATAGTCGATCCATTGTCACGTCTTCTATAAACAGGGAATCCATCATCATCGATGTAAGTTGTATCGGTGAAGTCCTTTGGGAATCTTTTGGAGCACTTTTTATTTATCATGCAAGGACAACTCGGATCATCCTTGCCGCAAGGTCCATGCATCATAAATTCTGATACAAGTTGGTATAATTCAGCGTCTTCATCTTCTTGTGGTATCTCTGTGGATATTACACGGTCTATATCTTCTGGGTTTGGTAGTTTGTCGTCTTTGTGTAGGAATAGGCATACATGCGCATGAGGTAGACCACGTTTCTGGAATTCAACGGTGTAGACGACTGTAACACAATATTAAGAACATGTGTTACTTTATAAACTGTATAAAGACATTAGTCATATATAATCATATCTCTGTTTTTGTTTTCCTTTTACTCGATATATACCTGCATTAACCCGGCCAAGGATTCTTTTTTCTTTCAAGTTCTTGATTAAATGATCGAGTTTTAACTTAAACAGCCTGCTCAGCACATCTGGTCTGTCTTCGGCATTCAGCCCATGTTCTTCCAGGAATCTACAAATTTCCGGCCACTTTGGATTGCAAGTCATCGTAATAAAAAGATCTGGGTAGCCAAAGAACTTGCAAAGAGTCATAGCGTCCAGATAGTTCTGCTGCATGTATCTTGTGCCACCAGTGAATGATGATGGTAGTATTACACGGTTCCCCATCGATGATGCGTTTGATTCGCCGTCGTCAAGTGCCTTTGATAAACTGTTTACGGGTGCTATTCTTAGTTCCTTTTGATGGTAGCGTATGTAGTTCAGTCTTTCATTTTCCACCATGGTGTAATCGTCCACTAAGAATTGTTGGAAAAGCCTCCTTGATTTAAGCATTAACGACTCTTCAGTTTCTCTTTGTTGGATCCTATACGCAAAGAACTCTCTCATTGAAAGCGTTGTTCTTCCTTGTTCTGTTCCGTCTACTATTCCCCTAAGAAGTATGTCAGTTCTGTAACCGTCTTCTGCATATGGGTTTAACAATGGATATTGTAGTGCGAGGTATGATGGATGTAGTTCACTGATACGTTGTAACTTTCCTGACTTTGTCTGTAATACAATATCTCTTTTATCTGCTGATCCGTCAATATCACCTATGATCAATGCTGCAACTTCATTTGCTGTTGGAAGATTGTACGTTCGTCCATCCTTTTCTCTTTTTCCGATCAGTTTGAGCCTAATGTTTTCATTTTCGTTTAAATTGAAGCGATCTCTGACCATTCTGAACTTTTTCACTAACGGGTTTATTTCATCCAAAAGTCCCTTTAGCTCATGAACAATGAAGAATTCAATTGAATTTGGATTTTTAATTGACTTTGCTAGGGTTGAACTGCATTGAAATCATATGACAATGTACATGTGAGAGTTGTGTGTATACGTTGTAAAATAATGTAACTGAAACACAAGAGTAATGAATTCTGCACTATTTTATGATAGCTGACCTGTGATGGTTTAATCTGTTTTCTACCTCGTGCTCAGTATCATATATGTAGAGTTGTAAGAACTTTGGGATTTCGCCTTCTTCAGGTAGCAAGCTTCCTGCTGTGTGATAATTTTGCCCATTTATTCTAAAACTGTAGGGACCTCGACCATTGTTGTAATGATTGTCTATTTTCCCTCCCATTGATGTAAAGCTAAACATCATATTGAACTGTCTGATATATTTAATGAATATTTTGCTTCTTTCACTCCTACCGTTGTACAGTTGCGAGAGCATATGTGGTGGTTGTTTCAATTTTGGTAGCTCAACCTTTCCGTTCATGCAGCATAAAGAAAACGCGTTCTTCTTGCTTAATGCTTCTTTCCTCCCTTTGGATGCTTCTCCACGCCACAGCTTTGCATCACAGGCCTTGCATATATATGTTGGGTCACCCATGTCTTTATAGGCTGAAGAAGTATGTGAATGTACATGTTAATACAATTAGAGTATGGATTAGTTATGTAATAGGCTGCAGCACAATACTGATTATTAGTTGTTTTTATCAAGTTTTTTTACCTTTTGAAATCCCGGTGAAGCGTTTGTCTGGTAGATCGTTGTTGTCTATATGAACTTCTATTCGCTTATTTGGTGTTCTGTTCTTCTGATGCATGTGTCCTGTTACACATAATTATACAATTTAATTAAAGCACCACATAATTGTCGTCAATACAGTAAGCTATGATCTAAATGTTACCTTTTTTTATTAAATCTTCATAATCTGTTGATGTGGTTATTGGTACTTCATGAAGGTTACTTGAATCAAATAAAGAATCTGGTAATCATGATTATTTAAGTTTCAATAAGTAAAAGTATATATGTATGTACATTTACGTACATAAGTTAATTATAATATTAAGAATTAACATGCAGTTAATTAGTTTTGCAGCATGATTTAAGGATTACCTGTGTCATGCAAATTTTTTGATAGTGCCGTTCTCTTTTTCTTGCGGGTACCTGATAGTTGAATCTCATATGTTAAACTTATTGGTACCTCTTGTAGATTGGTTGTCTCACATAGGTTATGGTTTGAATAAGTATTTGTTAGAGGATCATAGTAAACTGGGATGTCGTGTTCATTCGGTGCGTATGAACTGTTTGTAGTAATAACTGAGTTTCTCTTCATGGTGTGATGGATTTCCGAGTCACGTAAAAGAAGTAGTATTAGTATATATTGTTTAATATAGAAGATATAGAAGAGAAGATATGTATGAGTTTTTATCAACTGCTAACATATTTATAGAGTAGCGTAATTTAATTAATTAATATTTAGTACGTTCGAGTGTAATTGTAGTCGAATTGAAAGTAAAGGGTGAAAAGTTTTATTGGAAGTATATTTCCTTTTTTGTTGATAATTGTTTCCCTTAATAATAAAATTGTTTGATATGAATACGATAATTAAACAATTATAATTTAGGGAAACTTTGTCAACAACCTGATAGCCACAAATCTAAAGAAACGATTTATTTATTTCTTGTTTGTATTTTAAAGGTATCCTTCGAATTTTTGGATTTTAATTGGGATTTTAAAAGTTTGTTTAGAATTTTTTTTATACATATCTTTTTTTTACATATATAATTAGTATTAGTATTAGTATTTATAGTTTTTTATTTATTGGTTGATATTTGATTTATATCAAAATAAGGTTTACTATAGCCTCTCATATATAATATATCCCTTTACAATTACAATTCCCCAATTTTGTTTGATATTCACTTGTTTGTTTTTCTTTGTTCAACAAAAAGATCATAAAAGTTTTTGTGGTCGTATTTCTATTTTTCATGTTAATTTTTGTCATGTAAGTGCTTCATATTTTATCAATTTTTCTTTTGCTACGAAGATGCTAATAAATCTGGACATTCCCGAATTGGACTCGTAATTTACAATGGTTGGTTTGCAAGAGTTCTTTTGACCAACTACCGGGTGATATATGAGTTAACAGAAAAAGTATAAGTAAAGTTTATAAGTCGATGGAGATGAATGAGATGGTGGTTTGGTGGTTGTGGATATCAAAGGTGATTAGGTGTTGATTTTCATACTTCGTATTTGTTTTCATGTTCTGTGTTTGCTTAAGTTTTTATTTTGATTATGATTTTACTGTGATGAGCAGATTATATGCCAGCAGTTGCATATTGCATATATTTAATAAATACATTCATGTTTGACTTGAATGTGCTGAAGTTGTTCTCAAAGCATATTATAGGTAAAATAAAGTGACCAACAATAGCATATGACAGGTAAAATAAAGTGACCAACAATAGCATATGATAGGTAGAATAAAGTGACCAACAATATCACTAAACATAAAAATTAATTTACTGATAAATTGTTTCTACATGTAAATAAATAGTTAAAAACATAAAATGTTGCTGGGAAACGGAAAACCAAATATTGCATAAATGTAAAAAAAAACATCTACTCAATTGTTCATGAAAAGAAAAACCCTTACGGGAAATAGACAAATATTAATCTTTCTCGACTTTCGGGATTTTGAGTTTTGGGCCTTCTTGTGCATTGTTTGATGTGGATGATATAATCAGCAGGTCATCCTCTTCGGAGTCTATTTTTCTCTTTAACGTCCCAACAGATGTATTCAACGAAGAAACCTGGTTAAAAAAAGTATACGAATATTAGCAGACTGATATTATAAATTCTATTTGGTGGGTTTTAAAATTAATACATACTTGGGATTTATCTGTTTCATGCATTGTATCTGTTTTATCGTTATCTTTATCATCATCTTTACCCTACCGACAACCGCAATGAATTTAAGCAATTATTAATTATATGAACATTTTCGAACTTAGTTTAATAATACTTATGGTAAGTTATGTAAAAGTACAAACTATGTAGTCTACCTGAGCATGGACAGATTTTTCCAAAACGGATTTTATGACATCTGCATCATCATTCGCTATATCAACGGTGTAGGTATGATAGTTTTTATCAAGGTTGAAACTTGAAATTTTAATCTTGAAGGCGCATTTTTTCTGGAGCATGGTGTCCAATTCATCAGGGTACGTGTTATAGTCTTCATCCTGAAGTTGATGATTATCATCTCAGTAATACTACAATAGTTATAAGGTCACATGATAATTTAACTACTGATAGTCGAATTACCTTCTTAATTTTCGCAAGTAAATAGGAAGCAGACTTGTTGATAAGTCTGGTGACCTCGCGTTGAAACAACCAAAAACATATTGTTCCGGTACTATCTTGAACTTGAACTTGCACCTTGATTCTGCAAAAGATGTATATCGTATTTCGTTAACCTATATAGGACATTATTCTATTTTTATAATACATATACACAAAAAATTCAATACGCATAAATTTTTGAAGGAGAATTATACCTATTATAAACATCCGAAACGCCTTTACATTTAGCACATTGAAATGGTGAAGGTGGGTTACCGGTTTCTGATTCCACTTGGTTTTTCTCAGTTTCCACTGCCTTACCGTTGCACTTCCGACAAGCAAGATAGTACCAGCCTTGTTCCGGCTTAATTTTGATTATTGTTGCAACAACAACGCACCCGGTAGGCTGCGTCATATTTAGCAACCATGTTAATTTAGCAACTTACTGAAATTTACAGTGATGCACACATTTAAGTACTCAATTCAAAAACTATGTACTTATAAATTTGTTACCTTTTTTATATCATTTAATTCATTGATATTCTTCAAACTAAAGTTTGTGAAATAGTCCTCGGGGTTTGTGTAGATGGTGTTGCTTGTGAGTTTAATCTCGGTTTCCATCAGACCACCATCAAGTTTCTTTTCTTGCAAACTAATAATAGTACATGTTAAACTTGAAGTTAAGATACATGCATATATTAAATACACTAAAATGTAAATCAAATAGGTGTATAAATCAGAAGTTAGAGTTATAAGGTTAAAGCAGATAATACTTTATTTAAGTTACCTTTTCCTATAAGAGGAGATTACAGGAATGTCTTCGTTTATGTAAACTTTGGAGCCAAACATACAGTTTGAAACTTGTGGTTGTTCTACAAAACAATAGTAAGTTTCAAATTCAAAGCCAGACAAATGTAACATAACATAAAATTAGTCAACATAGTTTTAGAATCATACTTCTCCACGTGTTAAACTTGGCTAGTTGGATGACTATGATAATAGGTGCTGTTCCTTCTTTGTTTTCAGATATGTAAGTATGCAATTTTATAGCATGTTCATCCCACAATGCACAAGCTACCTTCTCATCACTGTTTAAAAGCAAATTATATGACATCTTGCGACGTGAATAAATTTATCAAAGATCGTGATTACTATCTTATCTAATGATTTATATTCTAATTCCGTCTTTAAAAACGAATATAATCCTAATCTTAAATATAAACAGTTGACATTCAATCTTTACTTGATTATATTGTATAAAAGAACTTTACCTCGAATTTTGTAATTCGCATTCTAAGATTCGTCTGGTCTGTCCGTTGACCTTCATCACCCTGATATCTTTATTTGAGATTACTTGACCAACAACATCTATGTTTACATTAATATACAAATATGTTAGGCACATAATATGTGTATGAATCTTATACAAATAAGTGAAAACATTTAGGTGATAAGACTAACCGAAAGCAAGACTTTTGTCAATCTTCTGATCTAAAGCGTCTTTGATTGAAACGAAGTCAAAAACATCAAATGTGCATGTATAACCAGTACAATTTCGAACCAAAGTATCTTCATGAAAGTCTATCTTTGAAGCATGATTTGCTAACCGAATGACGAAATTGTTTCCTTTTACCTCAAAATTTGAAATCAGGTATGTACCACCTTCTTGCAGCAGATATTCAAACTTTGGAACCAAAACATTGTGTACAGTAGCTTGGATTTTTTTACCCTAAAACAGAGTAAGTACAGTTATGTATCTAAAAAATAAACTGCGATTAAATTATAATTATAAGATGATTACATTACCTTTTCATCTATCAAAATCATATCAAGGCTTGCTACTTTAGTCGGGTTGTTGTTGTAATATTGTTTCCAGAGAAGCACAACCTTAACTTTAATCTTCCATAGCATGGTGCGAGGGTTTATCTCTTCTATATAATTGACTGTTGCCGAATCCATTACAAAGAAATCGATTTATTAGTTGGCAGCAAAAGAAAAGTTAACGAATAAACAGAACCAAATCGTATGGTTTATTTTTTGATCCGATAATCGTATGGTTTATTAGTGCAGGGCAAGTCGTATATATAAAGAGTATATAGGGAGTAGTTTTTGTTTACTGTAAGAATTTTAATTGTACCAGAAGTATGATTATTAGTTAAGTTTTGTATATGATAAGGATTCTTAAAATAGATTAAATATTTGAAAATTATAAATATAAAGATATTATCTAATTTTTATCTAATTTTTAGTGATTATCTTTTTACTCTGAAAAGATAATGCTTTCCAAATTTAAAAAAAGAAATAGTTGACCGAGTAATCACTTTTCCCACCATAATTAAATAAAAACGAAATTAAACTGCACCTGGTGATTATGCAGTTCTTTTAACTGATCAAGGTATTGGACCTAAGAAAGTTCCAACCACAATAGTCTTATCGAAGAATAACTGATTTGTGTGATTGTGTGTAAATATATACATAGATTTTGATATTAGGTTTGAAGCATTACCATTGGCAGTTTACCTAAATTTTTAGCATACAGAAAATAGTACAAAAATTCAATGATAATAGTTGTAAAAAGGAAACCTATGTTCAAGGATATAGTCACATGCCTGAGAGTGAGCAACACCAATCCAAAGCCACCAGGCCAAGCATACGCAAAGTCCATTGACCGACTCCTTTTGCATCCCATTCGTAAGTAGATCAACTGAAATTGCCACATGTAGCTCTGATGAATTGAATATGTATAAACAAAAGCTCATTGACACAAACTCTTTTCAGACATACGGGATTAGAATACTTGAATCCTGATGGGCTGTTACCATATTCTCAAAATTCAACACTTTTGAAGTCGAGTATGGCATCAGAGTCAAAAACATGTCTCTCGATTGCTGCACACTCTAAGAAAACCTCACAAATATTCTGAATCAACTCATGGTTTTACCTAAATCTTAATTGAACCTAATTGCACAAAAATTATTGATTAAAGTGTAATTTTGATACCTGATAGGTAATCAACAGTCGGAAGCAACAATAAAACTCCTTTAATCTCTACATCAGAACAACAATCGATCGATTAAAGTGAAAAAAAAGGAAGGGTAGAGAGTAATCAAATTATCGATAGTTGCACACTCTAAGAAAACCTAACAAATATTCTGAATCAACTCAAGGTTTTACCTAAATCTTAATTGAACCTAATTGCACAAAAATTATTGAATCTCTACATCAGAACAACAAATCGATCGATTAAAGTGAAAAAAAGGAAAAATGTGACCTGAATAACAACAAATCGATCGATTAAAGTGAAAAAAAGGAAAAATGTGACCTGAATAAAGTGGTGGAAGGACTGATTGAGTTGTAGAATCAGATTTTGAATCAGATCGCAGATTGAGATGAAGCCTTGATGATCGTCGCTGGCTCGGGTAAAGAGTAATCAAATTATTGGGGTAAATTGAGGGGGACTCAGGTAGAGAGTAATAATCAAATTATTGAGGTAAATCGAAGGCCGTGTTTGTGAAATTGAATTTCGATTTGAAAGGATTGAGGTAAATTGAAGGCCGTGAATCGAAATTTGAAAGGATTGAGGTAAATTGAAGGCCGTGTTTGTGAAATTGAATTTCGATTTGAAAGGATGACGTCAGAAAGGTGAATGGTATATTATATTTAAGATGAATTATAATACTTAATAATTAGCGTTAATATTATTATAGCTTTTAAACTTTTGTATATACAGTGGGATTTATTGTACACATGTCGATAAGATTCATAACGTTGATATCTATCTATAAATATTAATAAAAGAAGTCTTTTACTAAAACTTTTTTTTTTTTAAATTGACATCTATTAACCAATCAAATTCTTCTATTTCATCAAACTTGCAATTAACCAATCAAATACATTTATTCACCTAAAAATTTGACTTCAATAATTAAACCACTAAAAAATCATTAATTAATTAATTCATCAAAACTAAATCCGTACGTAATTCAATCACAATCAAGTGATGATGTCAAAGTCATTTATTTTTTTGAGAAATCTATTATTCATCGTTAAAAAAATAAAATTAATAAATAATTCGTTTTTAAGTTTATTCAAGTTTATATGATAGTTTATATTGCTTATATATATAGACTTGGGATCCTATGAGAACATGAAGATTTCGTGAGAACTGATGTGCTAAATCCAGTTATAAAGTTTATCGTTGAAACGTAACCAAGAAAGTACCGAGCTAGACCAAAACACAACCGGGCAGTGGACCCTGTCGAGTGGTAGTATAGTTTGGCAAGTTCGGATTCGAACACAGGGAACTAAGGTTTAAGATGTCAAAGTCAAGTGTAAACAATTTAGAAAGTGAAAATAAAAGTTGGTTTGGTGTGACCGAATTGTCACGTTGCTTAAAACTACAAATTTCAGTTAACCTAGGCAATTGGACTCTTAAGAGTCAAAGTAATTGTTTGGAACTTTCAAATATTTAAAAACAATGCTTGCTTGGATTATTTCACTAGTGATTTCGGGGTGTGAGTTATAACCGGTTAAGACATATGCTAAGGTAACATTCATCAAACATAAGATCAACGTTCGCTAAGACCTAATGTTTAACTTCAATTAACAAACCTATTATTTAATCAAGTAACGGACGTTCGCCATGGTTACCAACTTACACAATTTAGCTAAAATCATTTGACACATTCCAAAACCACATTCGCAATTTTGTTCAATATTTATAGACAAATGATCAATAATAATTTACTTGGTTGAAAACGTTCGCTATATCAATTAGTAAATTACCAAATGGCCAAATTCTAGAGATTAAGCTCAATCACACAAGGTTCTCCAATTAAACATAAATTTAGATTTTTGTGAGTTTGCAAATCATCCACACGACAAACATTCGCTATAATCGCTAACTTGTATTTATCTAACTAGTGTTGTTACAATCATCAAATGCTTTGTTCCACAAATGACAACAACTTAATGAGGTATTTTTACTAAGCAAAGAACATTCGCTATAATTGTTTAGCTAAAATGCCGAAAGTTTTGTAACAACAACCAACTAAATGCATATAAATCCATGGATGATTCACAAACTCAAGCATAAACTAACATCCAAAATATACACCCCTAATCATCTAGCTATATCATCCAAACAAGCACAAAATCACTAGCCACTCATAACAACCATAATCAAACAACAATCATAAATAATTAAGGAAATCATTAAGAACTTGAAATTAGATTAGATAGAGATTATACCAAAGTTATTACACCACAAATGAAAAAAATGTTCTTGATGAAATTGTTGCTTGCTTGATGACCTCCTCAAATTTCCAAGTGAAAATCCTTAAGAATTAATGAGAGTAAAATGGTGGTTTTTAGTTGGTGAAGATGAAGTGAATGAGAGTAAATGTATGTGTTTAATGTGGGTGATGATAATGAATATGTAAGAGATCCATGGTAATGAATGAGACATGGATATATGATGATAATAATATGAATGTGAAGCTCAGTCGGCCAAACACCCCTAATCACTTTATTTTCTTTTTTATTTTTTTCTTTTCTTTTTTTTTATTGTAAAATGGGGAGAAAAGGGGACAAAAACGGTTGGCATTATATGCCTGGCCAATCACAAACGCACAGCACATCAACTACCATGGACCTCGTTCAGATCCAACACCTGCCGATCGGCTGAAAGATGAAAGCCGATCGGCTTTAGATGATTAGCCGAACGGCTTGTAGAGAGAAACCGATCTGCTTCTGCCTTTGAAATCCTTAGCTCCAACAAGGGCAACATTCGGTAACGAGATTGAACTAACAAAACCGATCTTCTATATTTAGCCGATCTTCTGGGTCAGGAAAGCAGATCGGCTGAGCAACTGAAGCCGATCGGCTTTGGTCTTTTTTCCAGCCCAGCCCAGATTTGTTCCAACTTGATCAAATCTTCACCAATCGCATGCGTTTCCAGCTTTTTACCTGAAATAGATTTCCAAACAAAATAAGTATCGAAAGTTCCGGAAATCTACTCAAATATAAATGCAAAACAATGATATCGCGATAGATTTACATAGCCAAAATGAGCGATATCAAATATCCCCACACTTGAACTTTGCTTGTCCTCAAGCAAACCATCATTTTACCATTTCATAGCCCACTCTTGCAACATCATAAATAAAGATTAAGTTTACCAAAACAATACTAACACTAACTACCAAAGCAATTAGGCTAGCAACATATGTATAAGCAATGTAAACTCGAGATGTTAAGTTTGTCAAGCCCGAATGCACGACCTAACACCTCACATAAGGATAAGTGTTTAGTCACTCACTCTCAACCTATAAAACTACAAGGTAAGGAAGTAAGTAATGTAACACTCAATCAAGCCAAGTCGTGATGCATTGTTACCATAGGCTTGCAAAAGGATCAAATCTCCACCGACTTGGCGTGAGCACCAAGTGAGATCTCAAAGGAGGTATTCTAACATGTGATGTAACAAATGTAGGCTAATTATGGAATGGGGTATGATAGACACAATAATTGGTGATAAATGATAGTCAAGACCCGTGAAAAAAAAAATGTGGAAATGTTACCTACTGGTTTAAACACGTGACAGTAATGAAATTTAGGATGTTTGTGCTAAATCAATTCAAATTATTATTTGTTCTCATTTATAACTTATACTTCAACAATTGCACACAAATAACTCAAATTGATTTTTCACATTTGATTGGAATAATTGCATTCTATGACTTTCTATGAATCCTGTGAAACGAACTTTCGGACCAACCATCCTAGACCGGATAAAGGCCTTCGGTGGCTAGGTGTAGAACACCCCTTGGAACTACTTGTTCAGGAATTCAAAGGCCATTTAGTTGACTACAATCATCCAACCATAAACTTTAAGCATATTAATTAACTTCTATTCATTTAATTGTTTCCAACCTCAATCATAGAATTTAACACTAGAATCCCAATTCAAAACAATTTAAGTCACATTTTGGTAAAATTCATCATAAGTTCCAACTAGGCAACATCTTAGAAAAGTGATGGTTCGGGAATTGACTACACAAAAATAAGGCTAATATTTAGTGGATTGAATGTGGAAGTTTTCTAAGGGTTTCTTAGCACTAAAAATGAGTGCTAACGACCTGTGTAAACTGGATATAAATGGTTTTAAAGGAAAATAAGATCAAAAATCCTAAGAATACCACCTCGTCTTTGACCTCACCTATATCACATTTCTGTGATCCCACAGCGGTCTCAAAATGCATCACTAGGGAAAGTTCTAGAACAAACTACAATCACCGGCACACTCATAGCAACAAACAATATAAACACTAAAGGTAAGTGTTTTTCTCAAATAGGCTCAAATTTCTCACAATTTTCATAGTGGAGACTACAAGTGTGCTAGTCATGCAATTCACCCTATTAGGTTGCTTTTTATGACACATCTCAAAAGGTTAAGTTGCAAGAGGGAAGATTAAATCACTTCTAATTAATTTTCAAAGTTTAAGATTTTCAAAGCAATCAATCTTTTAAGGACAAGCACATCCCTAACAAACTATCATTCCCTGACCCTTTATTAGAATTTGCAAAAATCTATCGGGCCAAGATCAACAACAGACCTACTAAATGACCAATGGCCCGTTAATAGGATTCGTAAAGTTCGATTGGGGAACCAATAGACTTTACAAACCCCAATAAAAGGCAAGAAACAACAATTCACTAAGAATGGAATTCAAGTGAATCTACCTCCCCACACTTGAGATTTGCATTGCCCCCAATGCAAACATAAGCAATGAAAAAGCATAAGTGCGAAGGTAAAAAGAAACGAGAACTTCCCCGGGGGTTTTGCATAAAGGCGTGGAAACACGAGCTGGCTCTTGATAAACGTGTAGAGATCCACTCCAGCTCGGCATGCTACAAATGGGGCAACAAACAAACAAGCACCAAAACACAAGTGCCACATAGATAATAATAATAATAATGAAAAGGTCAATGAATGCTAATCATCCAAAGCACCAAAAAGAAAAATAACACAGAATAAAAATTGTTCAAATATTTTTACATGTCCAAATAAGAAACATAACACCCTACAACCAACCCCCATCATGGGGCGGGTCCTGGGTGGGATCCTGCTGATGCTGATGCTGCTGCCCATAAGGTGATGGAGATCCAAATAGCCAGGGAGTATGGGCCTCTTGCTGCCAGTTAGAGGGTGCAGGAACAGTCCAAGAGCTCTGAGGGGCGGTGGAGGGAGGGGATGACCAAGAAGTGCCCCAGTCTTGCTACTGCTGATGATAACTAGATGTGTGCATATGCTCCTGATGTCGCTGGAGCTCCACTAAGGCAGCATCTCTATCATAGATAGGGGCAGGGAGAATACCTCCCGGTTCGCCCCAACGAGGTGGTTCGTGATAAGGGACAGGCACATGGTCAGGAATATGGTTGGCCATCCGCTCATGATCATGAATGAGCCAATCGTTTTGATACCGATTGACCCCCTACTCGTACTGGGAATGCTCCTGGATCTCTGCTGCTCCAAACGCATATTCCCAAAATCGGTCATAAAGCTGCTCCAATAGGCAGGTTCCCCAGAATGAGATGAATCACCATGACCAGGTATCTCACCCGCTTGCACATTTTCTGTATCTTCTTCTTTCTCATCGGAATCTTGAATAGTAACGGGCTTTTTTCCCCTAGCCCCGACCCGAGACACATTTGCCGCCTCCCTAGGAGTGGGATTATAGGCAACATACGATCCTCCTTTCTTTCTCAAGATCTTGGCAGTGGCATACGATTCAGCCCCAATTGGAAGAGTATCGTTTTCAACTTCGGTATAGGGGGAACGCCTCGGGGCTTCAAACTGATCTTTAGGCCTTTGGCGATCCGGGTGATGAGATGACCACCACAAAGCTTGGAATTTGGCTTATGCCTACTAGCATAGGCGTGAAGGTATTTTCCCACAGCAAAAGGAACATTGATCCTATCCCAACTTTTCAGCTTATCTAAAAACCACAAGTCGATCAACGTGACCTTTTCCCTATTGCTCCCCCGAAGAGTGAATGTGTTTGCCAACATCTTGTGTATCACCCTATACTTGGGGGATGTAAGATGTCTATTCAAATTCTTTCCCCCAAGATATGGTGACGTACTGAACTTTGCCCAAACTTGAGCATTACACTGCCAATCCTCCAATCTTGCCCCAGTCATTATATACCGATCAATCCAATGAGAAGAATATTCCTCGTCAGTGTAAATCCCCAAACAACCTGCAAGCTCTTTCAAGGATAAACTTCTCGGAGACCCACCAAGTTTGAAACTCAAAAACCTATCGTTGACATTGTTAATAATGAACATTTCTACAGTTGCCAAGAATTTCATCACCAACTCTTCGTAGATAGGTTCTTGAATCTCGAGAAGCTTCTCAAAGTCATTCACACCAAAAGCTTCGTCATCAAATTTCACAGTTTGAGTGAAAACCTTTCGAATATCGTGAGCAACACCAACAACCTCCAACGGGTTCCAGTCGATTTCCCGAGGGTATTCACACTCCTTTTTATGAATTTTATGTAAGGCTTCAGTGAATTCCAGGTAGCGATACCGATGGCGCCCAAAGATTAAATGAGGGTGGCGGTCACCGGGAAGTAGATCCTCATAAATACTATGAGGATATTGTTGCTCATAGGCGTCTGGTTGGTTAGTCCTGCCTCTCTGCACAACACAACACAACAAAATAAAAAATGTCCAAAATTGGTGTGAGAGTTAGCAAAAATATGACAAAATGAGCGATCAATGTCAAACACAACCACACCTCCTAATAACAAAGCATACTAGCCAATAACTGCATCACAATGCAAACAACAACATATGCCAATCATAGCTCATACCGACAATTCACAATCAAAACTCAAACCTTACAAAGAATAGCATGTAATCCAATATCAAACAAGCTTGAATCATGCCTATGACATACAATTTCAACTCAAGCAAGTCTTACAATCAAAATTTCATGCTAAATCAAGTGACTTTCACATAAGCAAATAACTCTAATATCAAACATAAATTGAATTAAGTAAAAATGATCACTCAATTTGAATCAAGGCATGTCTCACAATCAAAAGTTAAATCCAAAAAAGTCAAAGTCAAAGTAAGAGTTTGACCAGAAAAAGTCAACTCTTTCTTCCCCAATTTTTCACATAAACCATAATTTTCTAAATCAACCCATAAATGGAAGCTAATCAATCAAACAACTACATTATGCTAGAAAACATGCATTACACTATAATTAACACCAAACACCAAGCATAAATCACTAAATTCGGATTACCCCCAAATTAGCATACAAACCCTAATTTGCAAATCATCTAAATCAAGCAATTCAAACAATGAATCATGGTATAAACTAAGTATTAAGCATGAATCAAGCATAATAAACAACATAATCACAAAGGAAATCATCCCCACACTTGAATCAAACCAAACCCGGATTCAAGAGTTCATCCCCAAAAATTACTAATGGAAAGATTAAATGGGAGTGATATGATATACCTTTGGTCTAGACATGATTAGAGGATGATTTCTTGAAAGATTTGAAGAATTAGATGATTATTAGTGAAGATTTATGGGAGTTTTTTCGTTTTTATTTGGGAGAGAAATAGAGAGCGTCGGCTGTTGCTTTTGTGTGGTAGGAGTGAAAGAGATAATGTTTTATCACTTATAAAATTCGCACAGAAATTGCATAAAGCCGATCGGTTTTTAACCATTAGCCGAACGGTTTCTCTTTTAATTATTAGCCGAACGGCTGCAACCCCCTAGCCGATCGGCTTTGACAACTAATATGCACATCAGATTGAAGGGTCACGCGCTGCATCACAATTGCACTACGCAAGCCGATCGGCTAAACATTGCCGATCTGTTTTGACACAATAGCCGAACTGTTACCTCAAAGCCGATCGGCTTTAGCTGAACAAAAATTAACTTCAGCAAAAGGAGGTAAGCCGCGGTGTGTGAAAATCAAAGGAAAAGAAGATCGGCTAAGTTTAGCAGATCTGTTTATTAACCACAGCCAAACGGCTATTCTAAAGCCGATCGGCTTACCCAGTGAAATCTCAGCACATACAGCAGCAGCTCACAAACACTTAAACACTTAACAATACACATAATCGCAGCAGCAGCAAACACACAAAATTATCAAAACGCAGGCAAAAATATATCTAAACTACCAAAAAGGATATAAACACGAGTTTCCTCGTGCCCGGGCTTCATTTATTAACGAGTCCAAGCTAGACTCGACCCCGAATTCATTTGTCCTTGGGGTAAGTTGCGAGCTCCTCCCACTCGCCATCAACTTCTTCTTCATGGTAAAGCTTTAACCGATGACCATTGACAATAAAAGTTCATCCATCCGAACCGAAAAGTTCAACATATCCAGATGGATAACCATGTTTGACCGTATAAGGACCGGTCCACCTTGGTTCAAACTTTGGTTGTTTTAACTTGAAACGTGATTGAAAGAGAAGAACTTTGTCGCCGGCTTTGAATTCTTTCCTTGTTTTCAACTTCCGGTCATGCAAAACTTTAGTTCTTTCCTTATACAAATGGGAATTTTCATAAGCTTGAAGTCTAAGCTTATCCAACTCGTGGAGTTGTAACATCCTTTTATCACCCGCTTCAACCAAATCCAAGTTGCAATTTTTGAGCGCCCAATATGCTTTATGCTCAACTTCAATAGGCAAATGGCAAGTCTTGCCATAGAGCAACCGGTAGGGTGTTGTCCCAATGGGTGTTTTGAAGGCGGTTCTAAACGCCCACAATGCATCTTCAAGCTTCTTTGACCAAATTGCCCTATTATCCTTTACCGTTTTCTCAAGAATCCTCTTCAAAGCGCGATTGATGTTTTCAACTTGACCACTTGTTTGAGGGTGGTAAGAAGTTGAAAACCGATGATTCACCCCATGCTTTTTGAGCACTTTTTCAAGTTGAGCATTAGCAAAGTGGCTCCCCCGGTCACTAATCAACGCTTTAGGCATCCCAAATCGACAAAACAAACTCTTTAAGAAGTCGATTACCACTCTAGCATCCTTCTTGGGCAAAGCTTTGGCTTCCGCCCATTTGGACACGTAATCAACCGCCACAAGAATGTATTCATTTTTGAATGAAGGTGGGAACGGTCCCATGAAGTCTATGCCCCAAATATCAAATACTTTGCAAACTTGGATGCTAGTTTGTGGCATTTCATCCCTTTTGGAGATGCTTCCGGTTCTTTGACAAGCATCACAAGTTTGACACAAGGTATTCGCTTCCTTGAAAATCGTCGGCCAATAGAAACCCGCATCATAAACTTTCTTAGCTGTGACCGAAGGGCCATAATGACCACCGGTGGGTCCATGGTGGCATGCATCCAAAATTTCCCGTGTCTCTCCCCCCGAGACACATCTCCTTATCATCCCATCCGCGCAAACACCGAACAAATACAGCTCCTCCCAAAAATAATGCTTCAAGTTAGAGAAAAATTTGCTTTTCTCTTGGTGACTCATGCCCTTCCTCCAAACGCCCCCAACCAAGTAATTTGCCAAGTCGGCATACCATGGTGCCTCATCCTCCTTTTCATCACCTATCTGCAAAAGAAATTCCTTTGGAAAAGAATCATCAATATTAGTATCGCCTTGCTTGTCAAGATGTGGATTTTCCAATCTTGACAAGTGATCGGCGGCAAGGTTTTCGGCTCCTTTCTTATTCTTAATCTCAATGTCGAATTCTTGTAAAAGAAGAATCCAACAGATGAGACGAGGTTTAGCATCTTGTTTGTTGAAGAGATACTTTAAAGCCAAATGGTCGGTGAAAACTACGGTTTTAGATAGCACAAGATATTGCCTAAATTTGTCAAAGGCAAATACAACCGCAAGTAATTCCTTTTCGGTCGTGGTGTAGTTTTGTTGGGCCACATTCAGTGTTTTTCTAGCAAAATAGATAGGTTTGAAATGCTTGTCCTCCCTTTGTCCTAGGACGGCTCCTAGGGCAAAGTCGCTCGCATCACACATTAGTTCAAACGGTTGAGACCAATCGGGGGAGACTATGATAGGTGCCTTGGTCAATTGGTCTTTTAGGGTCTCAAAGGCATCTAAACACGGTTTATCAAATACAAAAGGGGCTTCTTTCTCAAGGAGTTTGGTCAATGGTCTCGTGATCTTGGAAAAGTCCTTGATGAATCTACGGTAGAAACCGGCATGACCTAATAAACTCCTAATGCCTTTCACATTTGTGGGTGGAGGTAGCTTTGCAATCACATCAATTTTAGCTCTATCGACCTCTATACCCAAACCCGACACCTTGTGTCCCAACACAATGCCCTCTCTCACCATAAAATGGCATTTTTCCCAATTCAAGACTAGGTGGGCTCTCTCACACCTCTCAAGCATTTTGTCCAAGTTTTTCAAACATGACTCAAATGAATTGCCAAATACCGAAAAATCATCCATGAAGACTTCCATGGAAGTTTCAACCATATCGTGAAAAATGGCAATCATACAACGTTGAAATGTGGTGGGAGCATTGCAAAGACCGAAAGGCATCCTCCTATAGGCATAAGTACCAAAAGGGCAAGTGAATGTGGTCTTTTCTTGGTCCTCGGGGTCTATGGGGATTTGAAAGTATCCCGAGAACCCATCTAAAAAACAATAAAATTCATTCCCTGCAAGCCTTTCTAACATTTGGTCAATGAATGATAATGGGAAGTGGTCTTTTCTAGTGGCATCATTCAACCTCCTATAGTCAATACAAACTCGCCACCCGGTCACGGTCCTTGTGGGAATCATTTCATTTTTATCATTAGCCACAATCATCATCCCCCCTTTTTCGGCACACAATGTACCGGGCTCACCCAAGAGCTATCCGCGATGGGGTAGATGATACCCGCATCAAGAAGCTTGATAACTTCTTTCTTGATCACATCCACCATATTGGAATTAAGCCTCCGTTGCCTTTGGACAACGGGTTTAAAATCATCAACAAAGTTAATTTTATGTTTACAAAAGGATGGGCTTATTTCCGGTATGTCGGATGTGCGCCAAGCAAAGGCTCCTTTGTGAGCCACAAGCACATCAATCAATTTGGATTTTTCATTAGGTAAAAGAGATGAAGAGATAATTACGGGCAACAAATTCTCCTCATGAAGGTATGCATATTCCAAATGACTTGGAAGTTCTTTCAACTCCAAATCTTTTGGTGGATCTTCCAAGGATGTTTTGATTCGCATATGGTCATCCTTTGTGAGCTCCTCAAAAGTGTCCTCACCATCAAGCTCTTCTTCGTCCAATCCACCTTCCATGCTCATCACAAGCTCTTCTTCGGTCATTCCTTCAACATGCGACTCTAACAAGCCAACTAATTCCGATTCCATGCCAAGGAGAGTTTGCAATTCTTCATCCACCGCTTCATCTATAACATCAATTCTAAAACAAGATTCATTATTAGAATAAGGATGCTTCATGGCCTTATCGACCGTGAAAGCAATCCTTTCGTCACCTACTCCTAAGGTCAATTTCTTGTCTTTGACTCCTATTATGGCATCCGCGGTGTGCAAGAAAGGTCGTCCAAAAATCAAGGGCACTTTACTATCCTCCTCCATTTCGAGGATAACAAAGCCAACCGGGAAAGTGAATTGGCCAACTTCAATCAACATGTTTTCCGCAATCCCAACGGGATATTGGAAAGATCTATCGGCTAATCTAATACTTATGTGTAACACCTCGCAAATTTGAACACGATTAATAACATTAATCACTTGCATTATTAGGCTAATTCCCTACTTGAGTGAATTCACAACACATTTTAGAGGTAAGTCTAGCATAGCCCAACTAGTTAGTACGCGTAGTATTACGTATTCGTAATTAGTTGTAATTACGTACAGAACAATTTGAAAACAAACGCGACAAAAATGTACGACTGTTGGTGAACAAAATTATTTAATAAAACGAAATTATTAAATAACATAGTAACTAATAAATATTTTGTCAAAAATATTTACCAATTTATTTTATAACGCAAAACGTCAAAACGTATAATTAAAAATCAAACAAAGTTTGAAATTTATAAAATTTATAAATTTGGTTCCATAAAAAGAGCCTAATTAAATATAATGAAATATGTAATTTAAAAATACATTAGTTGAAATACCGTAACATTTAATGGTCGGGTAAACAAACACGGAGCGCAAACACGGAGGCGAAAAAGGAGACAAAACCCCCTCCCCACCTCACTTTTCTTTCATTCTCATCTCATCTCTCTCTCTCTCCTCTTTTCTTTTCTCCTCCTTCTCTCTAAAAACTCATCCAAAAATCACACAAATCACACCAAAACTACGCTAAAACGACGCCGAATCACATAGCTCCTTTGGAATAAAACGATCACGAGTTCCCGATCTACACTTCTACCTTTTCGGATTTCAAATCCGACACTCGTAAGTTTCCGACAAATCCCGCAAATCTTTAGATTTCAAAGTTATAATTGCTACTTAGTGTTTAACATACTTAGAATAACATGTTTTAGTGTTTTATACAACCGAAAACGTCCGAAATCGACCCAAAACTCGTTATTTTCTCGCTGTTCGTCGAACAGGCGACTACGTCGCATTGGGACCGAAAACAGTACTGCGACGTAGGCCTCTACGTCGCATTACCCTTCCTTACGTCGCACATAGCGACGCAGACCACTACGTCGCATTAAATTGCGAGCGTCGCCTATGCGACGCAACCCATGACGTCGCAAAACCTGAATGCGACGTAGACCCGTACGTCGCACCCTACGTCGCATAACCACCCAGCGTCGCACCTTACGTCGCTAAAAACAGAAAGTTTAAAAACTTGTTTTCACTAAGTGTCGAACTAACCGAAAACGCATATCTTTATACAAATTCGATTCACGAGCCTTACAAACAATTTAAACATACTTGTTTTATCGAAATGTTGATTTCAAACTTTCACCAACGAGTCGTATACATTTTCATAAACAACGAAATACAAACATTAAACAAACGATTTGGACGTGACTTGGATGTACAAACACTAGCATGGATGATTAGTTTAGACATCCACATACTTATTAAATCTCGTACGTTTAGGACGTTAGGAGATTTCAGACCGTACTTGGGCTTAGGTTTGCTAGCACTCGCACAACTACTTAAACGCAACAGGTGAGTTCACAGCCCCTACTTTTATTGATTTAACTGCTTTTGAACAGGGGTGGAAAACATAGTCAACTGTTTTACTTATTGCCATAATTGCTTTTACTTATATGATTGTTTATCATACGTGTTTTACTCAAACTGTTAGAGTACTTTGAACTACTGAACTATTGTTCGAACTTTGTTTATGAAATAACATTTTCATACTGATACACTGAACAAATGGGATAACTTATTCGACAAACTGTTTTAACTAGACCGGAGAACGACCGGTAAACTGTTTTGCAAACGACTGAAAACTCTTAAACTTGTTTGGTATACCGGAGAACGACCGGTACTTTTGTGTAAATGCTGGAGAACGACCAGCTACGTATTTTAGTGCCAGAGAACGACTGGCCACTGGACGGGAGAACGACCCGTGCGTCTTTGGATGGGAGAACGACCCATGCGTATTAACCGGAGAACGACCGGTACTGTATTTCGCTGGAGAACGACCAGCAGTGTTTGGACGGGAGAACGACCCGTGCGTATTAACCGGAGAACGACCGGTACTGTTTGTAAATCGCTGGAGAACGACCAGCACATGTTTAACCTGACATTTTGGGCGAACAACCCACTAAACTTATACTTTGGGCGAACAACCCACTAAACTGGTACTTTGGGCGAACAACCCACTAAACTTGCATTTGGATAACATTCCACTAAACTTATTCTCGACTATTATGGCAATACTATTTGCGAACGAATTTGGATAACAACTGTACTACAAACTTGATATAACTTGTGTAAACATAAAACCTGTGAATTCACTCAACCTAGTTGTTGACTTTTACTATGTTTTTCAGGGAATTAGCTGCGCATGTAAGAATCGCCAACACATGGAGAATTAGGCGACCCTTGAAGCTTAGGATGCCAACTTTTGGAAACATATGGATTTCTTTAGTATAACTGAAATGTTTTAGTCATATTTCAGAAATCTACTTTTGTAAACTTACTACTATTAACTAATACGATTCGATGAATCGTAAACTTTGTAATTAACTCTTTTGGCATCTTAATATATATTGTTCTGTTGTAATCATAAGCTCTGATACGTATGCATGCTTTATTATTGTGACACCCCAGTACTTAAACTAAACGCTTCCGCTAAACGAATTTTGGGGGTGTTACAGATTGGTATCAGAGCCATTGGTTATAGCGAACTAGGAAACTTTAGGTGACTTAGAAACCTAGAGACCTAGACTATAGCCTTGGCTAGAACGTACATGCATACATACATTTGCATACATCTAAACTATCGTTACGATACCTCGATACGCGTGAACTGTTCACCACATCCGACTCGTTCATTGTACTCTGATCTCATATGAACCTGATCGTGATTAAACGGTTGATGAAAAGAAGTATGTATTTGGCATCATATAATGACGCCTGGCCAACGTGATTATATCATACTAAGTACATATGGGTGTTTCATAGTCGTAAGATACGTGATGGGGATTCGACAAATTTTGCTTGATACTCGAAAACTTGAAATATGTGAAACTTTATTCCTCACATATTTTTCATTGGCATTGACTTCTGCATCTTTTCATCGCAGAACGTCAGCATGCCGCCTAAACAAAGAAAGACTCGAAACAGTCGACGAAATTCTCCACCTGTACCTCCAGAAACAACCGAACAAATCATCGAACGCCGCGTGGCTGAGGCTATTGCTCAGTACGAGGCTAGCAGAAATCGTGAAAACCCAACCAACAACAGTGGAGCTACCCCCGTCAACAGCGAAACTCCAACTAATACCCAACAGGGGTGTTCCTACAAAACCTTTCAGTCTTGTAAACCCAGCACCTTCACCGGGACCGAAGGGGCCATTGGCCTGGTCCACTGGATTGAAAAGATGGAATCAGTCATCGACATCAGCGACTGCGCCAACGACAAGATCGTGAAATACGCCACCTGCACTTTAGCCGACAAAGCGCTAACCTGGTGGAACGCTCAAGTCCAGATTATGGGACGCCCAGCTGCTCATTCTATGACCTGGGTAACTCTGAAGCAGATGATGATGGAGGAATTTTGCCCTCCCAACGAGATGCAGAAACTCGAAACCGAGTTTTGGAACATTCAGATGATCGGAGCTGACATTTCCGGTTACACAACTAGATTTCAGGAGCTTGCACGTCTGGTGCCTCATATGGTAACCCCCGAGAGCAAACGCATTGAGCGTTACAACAGGGGTTTGGCACCACAAATCCGAGGCATGGTTATGTCCTCCAAACCCGCCACTTTTAGGAGCGCAGTGGATCTGGCTCAGAGCTTAACCGACGACGCGGTCGAGATTGGAACCCTGAAAGCTATCACAGGGAAAACTGAACCTACCCGTACTGATGCGGGCGACTCTGGAACCCACAAACGTAAATGGAACAATGATGGTAACGACCGTCAGGGTCAACAAAACAGAAACCCGGGAAACACCCGAGCCTTTGCCGCAATCACCAACTCTGGATCCAAAACCTATCTTGGCAACAAACCAAAATGCGACAAGTGCGGGATGCATCATAATGGCAACTGTGCTTTCTGCCAAGATTGCAAAAACTGGGGTCATTTGGCCCAAAACTGTAAAACCAACCCTCCTCCTCGATCAAACGCGTGTTACGAGTGCGGTGAATCCGGACATTTTCGAAACCAATGTCCGAAACTGAACAACAACCAGAACAACCCCGGAAACAACAATCAAAACAACAACAACCACATCGCAACCATCCCACCAGCTCGTGGCCGCGCATACATCCTCCGTGCACCGGAAACTGTTGCGGACTATGGCAAACACGGTATGTCTTACCAACTCTTGCTACGATTTAACGTTCCTTTCATTCGAATGTCAATTCGAACACACCACTTGGTAAACGCTAACCACGAAACGAACTTGAACTATCAAACTATACCGCGAGTATACTAAACAGTTAAAACTATATTGGCAAACATAGATCACTACACAAACTATTACTATTATTGTAACGACATGACTTATCGGAGAACATACGCCGCGGGCGATCCGACTTGATTCAAATCTCGGGACGAGATTTCTCTAACATGGGGAGAATGTAACACCTCGCAAATTTGAACACGATTAATAACATTAATCACTTGCATTATTAGGCTAATTCCCTACTTGAGTGAATTCACAACACATTTTAGAGGTAAGTCTAGCATAGCCCAACTAGTTAGTACGCGTAGTATTACGTATTCGTAATTAGTTGTAATTACGTACAGAACAATTTGAAAACAAACGCGACAAAAATGTACGACTGTTGGTGAACAAAATTATTTAATAAAACGAAATTATTAAATAACATAGTAACTAATAAATATTTTGTCAAAAATATTTACCAATTTATTTTATAACGCAAAACGTCAAAACGTATAATTAAAAATCAAACAAAGTTTGAAATTTATAAAATTTATAAATTTGGTTCCATAAAAAGAGCCTAATTAAATATAATGAAATATGTAATTTAAAAATACATTAGTTGAAATACCGTAACATTTAATGGTCGGGTAAACAAACACGGAGCGCAAACACGGAGGCGAAAAAGGAGACAAAACCCCCTCCCCACCTCACTTTTCTTTCATTCTCATCTCATCTCTCTCTCTCTCCTCTTTTCTTTTCTCCTCCTTCTCTCTAAAAACTCATCCAAAAATCACACAAATCACACCAAAACTACGCTAAAACGACGCCGAATCACATAGCTCCTTTGGAATAAAACGATCACGAGTTCCCGATCTACACTTCTACCTTTTCGGATTTCAAATCCGACACTCGTAAGTTTCCGACAAATCCCGCAAATCTTTAGATTTCAAAGTTATAATTGCTACTTAGTGTTTAACATACTTAGAATAACATGTTTTAGTGTTTTATACAACCGAAAACGTCCGAAATCGACCCAAAACTCGTTATTTTCTCGCTGTTCGTCGAACAGGCGACTACGTCGCATTGGGACCGAAAACAGTACTGCGACGTAGGCCTCTACGTCGCATTACCCTTCCTTACGTCGCACATAGCGACGCAGACCACTACGTCGCATTAAATTGCGAGCGTCGCCTATGCGACGCAACCCATGACGTCGCAAAACCTGAATGCGACGTAGACCCGTACGTCGCACCCTACGTCGCATAACCACCCAGCGTCGCACCTTACGTCGCTAAAAACAGAAAGTTTAAAAACTTGTTTTCACTAAGTGTCGAACTAACCGAAAACGCATATCTTTATACAAATTCGATTCACGAGCCTTACAAACAATTTAAACATACTTGTTTTATCGAAATGTTGATTTCAAACTTTCACCAACGAGTCGTATACATTTTCATAAACAACGAAATACAAACATTAAACAAACGATTTGGACGTGACTTGGATGTACAAACACTAGCATGGATGATTAGTTTAGACATCCACATACTTATTAAATCTCGTACGTTTAGGACGTTAGGAGATTTCAGACCGTACTTGGGCTTAGGTTTGCTAGCACTCGCACAACTACTTAAACGCAACAGGTGAGTTCACAGCCCCTACTTTTATTGATTTAACTACTTTTGAACAGGGGTGGAAAACATAGTCAACTGTTTTACTTATTGCCATAATTGCTTTTACTTATATGATTGTTTATCATACGTGTTTTACTCAAACTGTTAGAGTACTTTGAACTACTGAACTATTGTTCGAACTTTGTTTATGAAATAACATTTTCATACTGATACACTGAACAAATGGGATAACTTATTCGACAAACTGTTTTAACTAGACCGGAGAACGACCGGTAAACTGTTTTGCAAACGACTGAAAACTCTTAAACTTGTTTGGTATACCGGAGAACGACCGGTACTTTTGTGTAAATGCTGGAGAACGACCAGCTACGTATTTTAGTGCCAGAGAACGACTGGCCACTGGACGGGAGAACGACCCGTGCGTCTTTGGATGGGAGAACGACCCATGCGTATTAACCGGAGAACGACCGGTACTGTATTTCGCTGGAGAACGACCAGCAGTGTTTGGACGGGAGAACGACCCGTGCGTATTAACCGGAGAACGACCGGTACTGTTTGTAAATCGCTGGAGAATGACCAGCACATGTTTAACCTGACATTTTGGGCGAACAACCCACTAAACTTATACTTTGGGCGAACAACCCACTAAACTGGTACTTTGGGCGAACAACCCACTAAACTTGCATTTGGATAACATTCCACTAAACTTATTCTCGACTATTATGGCAATACTATTTGCGAACGAATTTGGATAACAACTGTACTACAAACTTGATATAACTTGTGTAAACATAAAACCTGTGAATTCACTCAACCTAGTTGTTGACTTTTACTATGTTTTTCAGGGAATTAGCTGCGCATGTAAGAATCGCCAACACATGGAGAATTAGGCGACCCTTGAAGCTTAGGATGCCAACTTTTGGAAACATATGGATTTCTTTAGTATAACTGAAATGTTTTAGTCATATTTCAGAAATCTACTTTTGTAAACTTACTACTATTAACTAATACGATTCGATGAATCGTAAACTTTGTAATTAACTCTTTTGGCATCTTAATATATATTGTTCTGTTGTAATCATAAGCTCTGATACGTATGCATGCTTTATTATTGTGACACCCCAGTACTTAAACTAAACGCTTCCGCTAAACGAATTTTGGGGGTGTTACATTATGCGGGTTGGGGTCAAGGATCCTAAGGCCAATTTAGCATAAAGAGAATATGGCATTAAATTTATGCTAGCACCTAAGTCCGCAAGTGCATCACAAGTAATGATTTTACCCAATTTACAAGAGATGATGAAACTCCCGGGATCACCAAGTTTTGGTGGGATTTGGTGTTGAACAAGAACCGAGCATTCTTCATTCAAAAACATTGCCGAAGCTTCCGAAAGCTTTTCTTTGTTGCTCACCAAATCCTTGATGAATTTGGCATAGTTCGGCATACCGGCTAATACATTAACCAAAGGCACATTGATTCGGATGCCTTTGATCATGTCCACAAATTTCCCGTATTGGGCCGCCATCTTTTCTTTCCTTAACCTTTGAGGATAAGGGATTTTTGGCTTGTAAGCTTTCACAATCGGTGTAGGTGACACCGGTGTAACCGTTGGTGCAGGAGCATCAACATTCTCTTCACTTTCTTCCTCCTCAATTTCCTGCACAAAAGAGTTAGAAATATTTTTGTCTTTGGCTTGAGGTGGTGGTGTAAGTTCCTTCCCGCTCCGTGTAATGATAACATTCACATGCTCGTTTCTTGCGGGCGGTGGTTGGTATGGCTTTGGTCCACTACTTGAAGAAGATGGTTGTTGTCTCGGGTTTTGTTGTGTATTACTCGGTAAGTCACCGGTTGGCCTACTACTTGGCCCCTCGGACAATCTTTCCATCTTTCGCTCCAAGTCTTGGATTGAAGCTTGTTGGTTCTTTTAACCTTGCTCCATGCTCAACCGAATATTTGTCATTTGAGCTTTCATCCTTTCGGTTGCGGTGTCTTGCTTTGCCATAAACTCCTTCATCATTTGTTCCATTGGAGTCAAGGCTTGTTCTTGTTTTTGAACCGGTGGTGGTTGATTGTCTCTAGATGGGCTTTGGTGACGGTTTTGGTTGTAATTTTGGTTTTGGGATTGGTTTTGATTGTAGCCTTGGTTCGAGGTTTGGTTATAATTTTGGTTTGGTCTAGGAAATCGGTTTTGGTTGTTGTAACTTCCTTGATAACCACCCAAGTTTCTATTTTGGTAACCACCCCGTTGGTAGTTTCCACTTTGGTAATTTCCTTGTTAAAGGAAATTAACACCTTCCTCATATCCCGCCATTGGCAAATCATCTTGTGCACAATTTGCCGTGGCATGGTTACCACCACAATTACCACAACCTTCTCGAAGCTCCTTGATCTCTCCTTTTATGGTCTTGAATTGAGTATCAAATTTAGAAGACAATGCTCTAATTTCCTTCATCATTGCCGAGTCATTGGAGCTTCCACCTCCACTACTAGTTTCCTCGGCAAAAGAAATGTGCTTTCTAACCGGTTTTCCTCCTTTATCCTTAGCCCAATTTAAGCTTTGGATAACTTTATCTTCAAAGCACCCTCCATGCTTCATTTGGTGTTTTGTAGAGAAATTGACCTCCTCCCGAGGCATCAAGAATACTAGCCGAATCCAAGTTAAGACCATTGTAGAACAACACAATGATTTCCCTTTTCTTCAAATCGTGGCCATGGCAATTTCTCAACATTTCTTTCATCCGACACCATGCCTCTACCAAAGTTTCACCTTCTTGTTGTTTGAAGGCTCTAATCTCATTCAAAAGTCTTTCGGCCAAAGCCGGAGGATAATATCGCCTAACAAATGCTTCTCTCATCTCATCCCAAGTCCTAATGGTATTAGGCTCCAATTCTTGAAACCAAATCTTTGCCTCACCACAAAGAGACATAGGAAAAGTCCGTTGGCGAATCACCTCATCCATATTTGCCCCATACTTAAAATAACTCCCAATCTCAAGAAAACTAGCAATGTGTTTGTTCGGATCGTCCCACACCCTTCCATCAAATTGGGTGTCTCAGATTAGTTGCATATGGTGACCTTTCAAGGAAAAGTTGTCATTCTCAATATCTTGAACCCGAATGGCCGACTCGGGTGTCGGTGCCACGGTTCTCGTCCGTGAGAAAATAGGAGTATCATCCTCATCCGCCATCTCCTCTTCTTCTTGAAAAGGTGTTCCCGGATTTTCTTCGGGTGATACAAGTTCGTCCTCAATTACCACAACTTCTTCCTCTTCTTGTTGTGATTCAACCTCGTCTTCAAATGTTTCCTCAACAAGGATGTGTCCCGAGGATCTTTCCGTATCCGTGTGGCTATTAGTGGAATCCGTTGGTTTATTCTTTGATTTCTTCCTTCGTTTCTTTTTGGAGGCTTTCTCCGGATTGGACAAGGGGCTAAGAAGTTCGTGGCCCGAACTTCTTGTGCTCATCCACTACCAAATCAAACCTGTAAAAGCACAAAAGATAAAACCGTCAAATGCACCGGCGCAACACCACTTTAAAAAGTAACTTTCAAAGAATAAATTCCTAGAAAGGATCAATCAATCACACTTAAATTAACTTCAATTAAACACAAAGTTCCCCGGCAGCGGTGCCAAAAACTTGATGTGCTAAATCCAGTTATAAAATTTATCGTTGAAACGTAACCAAGAAAGTACCGAGCTAGACCAAAACACAACCGGGCAGTGGACCCTGTCGAGTGGTAGTATATGTAACACCCCCAAATTTAACAGTTTGCGGAAGCGATTTTTGGGTGTTACTAATCAATAATCACAAGCACAAAGGATACAGTGAACGACTCTATATGAGACGTTCGAAATGTAATTTCATTATTACATAATTAGTTTCAAAATACAAGCTCGGGTTTCGAATAAATTCCTAGAGATTCTAATACATAACAACTAGTACAAAAGTAATGTATAAAAATCTCCAAGCTTGTAAATGTATGCGACTCGAGCTAATAAGCATATCCTGCTGGGCATCCCTACTGATGCTGTGTACATGAGAAGCATTACTAAAACGGTCAACCAAAAGGTTGGTGAATCTCACAGGTTTGTAAGTAAATAGTTTGAACACACAAGTAACAGTTGTATTTGTAAATATTAGCCAGCCAGTAAGTAAGTGGTGGTTGCAGGTCATGCTAACCGTTTGATAACTTTGCCATGAGCCACCATAGTTGAAGCTTAACGTACAGTAGGTATAGTGCCCCCGTGAATGTTAATCCAAAACATTCATATGTAACGAGTAAGAAACGTCCGTTTCTACAGTAACGGTTCGTGGTAGTGCGTGCTACCCCGGGCGGGGATTGTCAGTCCCATATGGATCCATATACTAAAACTCGCGCTTAAGTCCATAACTAACAACTATGATTAAGGAGGCCTTCATTGGATTAGTCGAAAACTCATGCAACAGTGTATCGGTAAGTTTGTAGTAATCAAGTAAATGGCTAGTAAGTAAGTAAAGTTGTGTGTTCATGTAAAACAAGTAATGCATCTCACCCCTGAGTATAAAACAGTAAAATAGGGGCTGTAAGACTCACCTGAGTCTGGTATGTTGCTATCAAGCAAGTATGATGTTGTACCAAGTAATGTCGTCCGAAGACTGTAACCTGCCGGACGTTCAAAACGCGCAAGGTTATAAGTATGTGTAGACGTCTCAAAAGACCGTCTATGCTAGTTGTTCATCCAACTAGTAATGTCTAAATGATTTGGTTGTTTGATTGATTAGTTTGAGTTTTGAAGATATGTACGGCCCGTTGGTGACGGATTGTAATAATAATCTCAAACTATTATTATACTTGAATTGTTGTATACTTATAAAAGTACAGATGTTTCGTTATGTTGTATGCTTATCAAAGTATAAGTATATCATGCAATGATGTTATCATATAGAGTTTAGTTGTTGTAAGTATTTCAATACTTAGCGAAAATATTTTAACGTATCCGTTCCGTGCGATAATATGTATCCGCCAATAGCTATGCGACAATAGGGGTTTATGTACTGTTCATGCGACAATCGATTCTCGGATCACTGTTCATGCGCCAATAGCATTCACGGAGTTTTGTTCATGCGACAATAGTATTCTCGGAACACTATTCATGCGATAATAGATTGCCGGAGGTGGATGTTTTCCGTTTTCATTTAAGTGTTAGTTTAAGTTGACTAGGTTAAACGGTTTTGGTTTGATTTGAGCATTTATTAAGTCCGAAACTATGCATCCGAGTCTCACCCTAAAGTCCGAGAGTCAACCTTCAGTCCGAGAGTCAACAAAAGTCAATTTTACTGTTCATCCGACACTAGTATTCACGAAGTACTGTTCATCCGTCAATAGGATTCACGGAGTCACTGTTCATCCGTCAAAAGGAATTTTATTTAAAATAGTAAACGTTATCGAATTGTTCTGAAATTTTTACACAATGTTCCTATATGTCTTGGGTACTTTCAGTATTTTTTTCACGAATATTGGAGGTCGTTTAGTATTTTTTAAAAATCTAGAAGTGTGACTGTGTACTGTTTATCCGTGATTCAAACTGTTTTCATGTTTTGAATTTTCTAGAAAAATGATTGTATTTTCAGACGAAGCTAAAGAAGAACTTTTTAAAGTTAACAGATTTACCAAGATTTTCCAAGTGGTCTCATACGTTTTCGAGGTCTGTAGCTCGAGATATGGTCCCGAGAAGTAAGCGGAAATTTCAGCTCGTCGGAACAGTATTTCTATGTCATGGGAGAAAAATGTTTTCGAGTAGTAAACGGAGTCGAAAAGTCACGAGACTAATTTTGTTGGAAAGTTAACTTCTTGTACTACATTTTAGACTTAAGAAACGTCTATTTTGGTGTTGTAATGATTTTTATAAAATTCGTGAAAGTGGGTACAAAATCTGGACAGGAAGATTAACTTCCTGTTTTCGGGTTTTAACATGCAATTCGATTTGTGTTTTGGACATTTTCTAGTTAAATAAGCAAGCTAACATGTAAATAAGTAGATTAACATATTATAGGTAAAATACATGAGTTTGAGGCCCTTACAAAGTGTATGAAGATTCCGAAAAGATAGAAACGAAGCTCGTGACGCGGTGAACGTTTTTGCTTCCAATCGCCTCGTGATTCAAGATGTTTTTAAGGAGTGTTTTTGGTAGATTATGGTGGTGGTGAAGCTGCTGTTTTCCAGCAGAAAAGAGAGGTAGAGAGAAAGGTGAAAGAGTGATCAAATGAGTATGGGTGTTTGGTGTGGCTTGTAAGAAATCAAAAGGGAGAAAGTCAAGACATGGTATGCCATGTCTTGGCTGCAGTTTTTCATGGGTCCCACCCACTAGGTGGGTGTTTAATTTGTTTCCTCAATCTTACGTTAAATCCGGTGTTTGTTTACCCCATCGTTTTACGTTTTAATTAATCGCGTAATGTTTAAATTAAACGTTTTTGTTGTCGTTATTATTCGCGACATATTTAATCATCAAAACTATGTAAAATAATATATTTTAAGTTTATAAAATATATTTTGGCGTTTATTCGATTGTCGGGCGCGTTCCGCGCGGTTTGGGTCGTTTCTGAGCATTTTACACAATGCAAAATGCTTATTTGATATTATCGAAATAATATTTGGAATTAAATATGTTTATCAAATAATCTCATATTATTTAATAAATTGAGTTCACCCACGTTCGTATTTTGTACAATTGTAGTTTCATACGATTTGAACGAATCGTATACGTGTATATATATATCACCTATATATATAGTAAGTAAGTAACGTATTTAATCCTATTTCACATTAAATACGAGTAGTAAACACGTAATTAGAAAAATTTTAAATTGACCCTAATTTTGGGGTTGTTACAGTATAGTTTGGCAAGTTCGGGTTCGAACACAGGGAACTAAGGTTTAAGATGTCAAAGTCAAGTGTGAACAATTTAGAAAGTGAAAATAAAAGTTGGTTTGGTGTGACCGAATTGTCACGTTGCTTAAAACTACAAATTTCAGTTAACCTAGGCAATTGGACTCTTAAGAGTCAAAGTAATTGTTTGGAACTTTCAAATATTTAAAAACAATGCTTGCTTGGATTATTTCACTAGTGATTTCGGGGTGTGAGTTAAAACCGGTTAAGATATATGCTAAGGTAACATTCATCAAACATAAGCTCAACGTTCGCTAAGACCTAATGTTTAACTTCAATTAACAAACCTATTATTTAATCAAGTAACGGACGTTCGCCATGGTTACCAACTTACACAATTTAGCTAAAATCATTTGACACATTCCAAAACCACATTCGCAATTTTGTTCAATCATTTATAGACAAATGATCAATAATAATTTACTTGGTTGAAAACGTTCGCTATATCAATTAGTAAATTACCAAATGACCAAATTCTAGAGATTAAGCTCAATCACACAAGGTTCTCCAATTAAACATAAATTTAGATTTTTGTGAGTTTGCAAATCATCCACGCGACAAACATTCGCTATAATCGCTAACTTGTATTTATCTAACTAGTGTTGTTACAATCATCAAATGCTTTGTTCCACAAATGACAACAACTTAATGATGTATTTTTACTAAGCAAAGAACATTCGCTATAATTGTTTAGCTAAAATGCCGAAAGTTTTGTAACAACAACCAACTAAATGCATATAAATCCATGGATGATTCACAAACTCAAGCATAAACTAACATCCAAAATATACACCCCTAATCATCTAGCTATATCATCCAAACAAGCACAAAATCACTAGCCACTCATAACAACCATAATCAAACAACAATCATAAATAATTAAGGAAATCATTAAGAACTTGAAATTAGATTAGATAGAGATTATACCAAAGTTATTACACCACAAATGAAAAAAATGTTCTTGATGAAATTGTTGCTTGCTTGATGACCTCCTCAAATTTCCAAGTGAAAATCCTTAAGAATTAATGAGAGTAAAATGGTGGTTTTTAGTTGGTGAAGATGAAGTGAATGAGAGTAAATGTATGTGTTTAATGTGGGTGATGATAATGAATATGTAAGAGATCCATGGTAATGAATGAAAGATGGATATATGATGATAATAATATGAATGTGAAGCTCAGTCGGCCAAACACCCCTAATCACTCTAATTTCTTTTTTATTTTTTTATTTTCTTTTTTTTTTAATTGTAAAATGGGGAGAAAAGGGGACAAAAACGGTTGGCATTATATGCCTGGCCAATCACAAACGCACAGCACATCAACTACCATGGACCTCGTTCAGATCCAACACCAGCCGATCGGCTGAAAGATGAAAGCCGATCGGCTTTAGATGATTAGCCGAACGGCTTGTAGAGAGAAACCGATCTGCTTCTGCCTTTGAAATCTTCAGCTCCAACAAGGGCAACATTCGGTAACGAGATTGAACTAACAAAACCGATCTTCTATATTTAGCCGATCTTCTGGGTCAGGAAAGCAGATCGGCTGAGCAACTGAAGCCGATCGGCTTTGGTCTTTTTTCCAGCCCAGCCCAGATTTGTTCCAACTTGATCAAATCTTCACCAATCGCATGCGTTTCCAGCTTTTTACCTGAAATAGATTTCCAAACAAAATAAGTATCGAAAGTTCCGGAAATCTACTCAAATACAAATGCAAAACAATGATATCGCGATACATTTACATAGCCAAAATGAGCGATATCAAATATCCCCACACTTGAACTTTGCTTGTCCTCAAGCAAACCATCATTTTACCATTTCATAGCCCACTCTTGCAACATCATAAATAAAGATTAAGTTTACCAAAACAATACTAACACTAACTACCAAAGCAATTAGGCTAGCAACATATGTATAAGCAATGTAAACTCGAGATGTTAAGTTTGTCAAGCCCGAATGCACGACCTAGCACCTCACATAAGGATAAGTGTTTAGTCACTCACTCTCAACCTATAAAACTACAAGGTAAGGAAGTAAGTAATGTAACACTCAATCAAGCCAAGTCGTGATGCATTGTTACCATAGGCTTGCAAAAGGATCAAATCTCCACCGACTTGGCGTGAGCACCAAGTGAGATCTCAAAGGAGGTATTCTAACATGTGATGTAACAAATGTAGGCTAATTAAGGAATGGGGTATGATAGACACAATAATTGGTGATAAATGATAGTCAAGACCCGTGAAAAAAAATGTGGAAATGTTACCTACTGGTTTAAACACGTGACAGTAATGAAATTTAGGATTCTTGTGCTAAATCAATTCAAATTATTATTTGTTCTCATTTATAACTTATACTTCAACAATTGCACACAAATAACTCAAATTGATTTTTCACATTTGATTGGAATAATTACATTCTATGACTTTCTATGAATCCTGTGTAACGAACTTTCGGACCAACCATCCTAGACCGGATAAAGGCCTTCGGTGGCTAGGTGTAAAACACCCCTTGGGAACTACTTGTTCAGGAATTCAAAGGCCATTTAGTTGACTACAATCATCCAACCATAAACTTTAAGCATATTAATTAACTTCTATTCATTTAATTGTTTCCAACCTCAATCATAGAATTTAACACTAGAATCCCAATTCAAAACAATTTAAGTCACATTTTGGTAAAATTCATCATAAGTTCCAACTAGGCAACATCTTAGAAAAGTGGTGGTTCAGGAATTGACTACACAAAAATAAGGCTAATATTTAATGGATTGAATGTGGAAGTTTTCTAAGGGTTTCTTAGCACTAAAAATGAGTGCTAACGACCTGTGTAAACTGGATATAAATGGTTTTAAAGGAAAATAAGATCAAAAATCCTAAGAATACCACCTCGTCTTCGACCTCACCTATATCACATTTCTGTGATCCCACAGCGGTCTCAAAATGCATCACTAGGGCAAGTTCTAGAACAAACTACAATCACCGGCACACTCATAGCAACAAACAATATAAACACTAAAGGTAAGTGTTTTTCTCAACTAGCCTAAAATTTCTCACAATTTTCATAGTGGAGGCTACAAGTGTGCTAGTCATGCAATTCACCCTATTAGGTTGCTTTTTATGACACATCTCAAAAGGTTAAGTTGTAAGAGGGAAGATTAAATCACTTCTAATTAATTTTCAAAGTTTAAGATTTTCAAAGCAATCAATCTTTTAAGGACAAGCACATCCCTAGCAAACTATCATTCCCCGACCCTTTATTAGAATTTGCAAAAATCTATCGGGCCAAGATCAACAACAGACCTACTAAATGACCAATGGCCCGTTAATAGGATTCGTAAAGTTCGATTGGGGAACCAATAGACTTTACAAACCCCAATAAAAGGCAAGAAACAACAATTCACTAAGAATGGAATTCAAGTGAATCTACCTCCCCACACTTGAGATTTACATTGCCCCCAATGCAAACATAAGCAATGAAAAAGCATAAGTGCGAAGGTAAAAAGAAACGAGAACTTCCCCGGGGGTTTTGCATAAAGGCGTGGAAACACGAGCTGGCTCTTGATAAACGTGTAGAGATCCACTCTAGCTCGACATGCTACAAATGGGGCAACAAACAAACAAGCACCAAAACACAAGTGCCACATAGATAATAATAATAATGAAAAGGTCAATGAATGCTAATCATCCAAAGCACCAAAAAGAAAAATAACACAGAATAAAAATTGTTCAAATATTTTTACATGTCCAAATCAGAAACATAACACCCTACAACCAAACCCCATCATGGGGCGGGTCCTGGGTGGGATCCTGCTGATGCTGATGCTGCTGCCCATAAGGTGATGGAGATCCAAATAGCCAGGGAGTATGGGCCTCTTGCTGCCAGTTAGAGGGTGCAGGAACAGTCCATGAGCTCTGAGGGGCGGTGGAGGGAGAGGATGACCAAGAAGTGCCCTAGTCTTGCTACTGCTGATGATAACTAGATGTGTGCATATGCTCCTGATGTCGCTGGAGCTCCACTAAGGCAGCATCTCTATCATAGATAGGGGCAGGGAGAATACCTCCCGGTTCGCCCCAACGAGGTGGTTCGTGATAGGGGACAGGCACATGGTCAGGAATATGGTTGGCCATCCGCTCATGATCATGAATGAGCCAATCGTTTTGATACCGATTGACCCCCCACTCGTACTGGGAATGCTCCTGGAATCTCTGCTGCTCCAAACGCATATTCCCAAAATCAGTCATAAAGCTGCTCCAATAGGCAGGTTCCCCAGAATGAGATGAATCACCATGACCAGGTATCTCACCCGCTTGCACATTTTCTATATCTTCTTCTTTCTCATCAGAATCTTGAATAGTAACGGGCTTTTTTCCCTAGCCCCGACCCGAGACACATTTGCCGCCTCCCTAGGAGTGGGATTATAGGCAACATACGATCCTCCTTTCTTTCTCAAGATCTTGGCAGTGGCATACGATTCAGCCCCAATTGGAAGAGTATCGTTTTCAACTTCGGTATAGGGGGAACGCCTCGGGGCTTCAAACTGATCTTTAGGCCTTTGGCGATCCGGGTGATGAGATGACCACCACAAAGCTTGGAATTTGGCTTATGCCCACTAGCATAGGCGTGAAGGTATTTTCCCACAGCAAAAGGAACATTGATCCTATCCCTACTTTTCAGCTTATCTAAAAACCACAAGTCGATCAACGTGACCTTTTCGCTATTGCTCTCCCGAAGAGTGAATGTGTTTGCCAACATCTTGTGTATCACCCTATACTTGGGGGATGTAAGGTGTCTATTCAAATTCTTTCCCCCAAGATATGGTGACGTACTGAACTTTGCCCAAACTTGAGCATTACACTGCCCCTCCTCCAATCTTGCCCCAGTCATTATATACCGATCAATCCAATGAGAAGAATATTCCTCGTCAGTGTAAATCCCCAAACAACCTGCAAGCTCTTTCAAGGATAAACTTCTCGGAGACCCACCAAGTTTGAAACTCAAAAACCTATCGTTGACATTGTTAATAATGAACATTTCTACAGTTGCCAAGAATTCCATCATCAACTCTTCGTAGATAGGTTCTTGAATCTCGAGAAACTTCTCAAAGTCATTCACACCAAAAGCTTCGTCATCAAATTTCACAGTTTGAGTGAAAACCTTTCGAATATCGTGAGCAACACCAACAACCTCCAACGGGTTCCAGTCGATTTCCCGAGGGTATTCACACTCCTTTTTATGAATTTTATGTAAGGCTTCAGTGAATTCCAGGTAACGATACTGATGGTGCCCAAAGATTAAATGAGGGTGGCGGTCACCGGGAAGTAGATCCTCATAAATACTATGAGGATATTGTTGCTCATAGGCGTCTGGTTGGTTAGTCCTGCCTCTCTGCACAACACAACACAACAAAATACAAAATGTCCAAAATTGGTGTGAGAGTTAGCAAAAATATGACAAAATGAGCGATCAATGTCAAACACAACCACACCTCCTAATAACAAAGCATACTAGCCAATAACTGCATCACAATGCAAACAACAACACATGCCAATCATAGCTCATACCGACAATTCACAATCAAAACTCAAACCTTACAAAGAATAGCATGTAATCCAATATCAAACAAGCTTGAATCATGCCTATGACATACAATTTCAACTCAAGCAAGTCTTACAATCAAAATTTCATGCTAAATCAAGTGACTTTCACATAAGCAAATAACTCTAATATCAAACATAAATTGAATTAAGTAAAAATGATCACTCAATTTGAATCAAGGCATGTCTCACAATCAAAAGTTAAATCCAAAAAAGTCAAAGTCAAAGTAAGAGTTTGACCAGAAAAAGTCAACTCTTTCTTCCCCAATTTTTCACATAAACCATAATTTTCTAAATCAACCCATAAATGGAAGCTAATCAATCAAACAACTACATTATGCTAGAAAACATGCATTATACTATAATTAACACCGAGCATAAATCACTAAATTCGGATTACCCCCAAATTAGCATACAAACCCTAATTTGCAAATCATCTAAATCAAGCAATTCAAACAATGAATCATGGTATAAACTAAGTATTAAGCATGAATCAAGCATAATAAACAACATAATCACAAAGAAAATCATCCCCACACTTGAATCAAACCAAACCCGGATTCAAGAGTTCATCCCCAAAAATTACTAATGGAAAGATTAAATGGGAGTGATATGATATACCTTTGGTCTAGACATGATTAGAGGATGATTTCTTGAAAGATTTGAAGAATTAGATGATTATTAGTGAAGATTTATGGGAGTTTTTTCGTTTTTATTTGGGAGAGAAATAGAGAGCTTCGACTGTTGCTTTTGTGTGGTAGGAGTGAAAGAGATAATGTTTTATGTGACAACCGTCAATTTAGGACTATAATTTAGTGCCTAATAAAGTTTTAATACATGTAATTAGTTCTGTGTTAGGCTAATTAATGTATCAATTATTATATATATTGTTGAATATATATCTACAATTATGCGATTGGTTTTAATCGTACGAGTTTCAAATCGAATGAATTTCGATACAATAAATACGGACGTTGGTGAACAATTTTATTAAGTAATACAAATATTATTTAATAACTCAATTTATTCAAAATATTATTCATAATAACATTTCGTATCCAAGTTTTATTAAACAATTAACGTATATGCTATTAAACATGCAAACGCGCAAACACATAAAACAAATTTCAATTTAGATATCCCCAAAGGGATAATTGATGAATTATTTCAATAAAACATTGTTATAATAAATTCGTAATTTAAAACGTATAGTAAAACATAGAAAATAAATATTTAACGTTTAAACGACGGAGTAAACGAACACCACACGGAGCGTGGTGCGTGGACTGAAAGTGGTGGGGGATCCCCACCAAAACCACCTACTTTTCTTTCTTTTCTTTCATTCTCATTTCTATCTCTCTCTCTCCTTCATCTTTTTCTCTCAACTCTCATCACCACCAAATTCTCTCAAAATCGCAAATAAACACCTCGAAACGCAACCGTATCAACAATATTTTTAGAGATTCACGACCACCACGAGACGATCTACACTTCTATCTTTCCGGAATTTCATTTCGTCGATTTGTAAGTTTCCGACACAACTCCGAAAACTCTCGTTTTTAAGTTTTATAACTTGCTAGTTGTTTGTATAACCTTGTAATGTCCTAAAATGGGTTGGGTAAAAATATTAGGCCGATCGATGGTCGGAAAATGCGTTTTTGGAGTTGAAACTCCGATCAGACCCCGTACGTAGCATTTGGTCTGGAGCAGATGCGACGTAGCGACCTACGTCGCATTATATCCCCAACGTCGCATACAGCGACGCAGCCTATTACGTCGCATTGACTTGCGAACGTCGCACATAGCGACGCAGACCTTAACGTCGCAAAAACGAACCTACGTCGCATGAGCGACGTAGCACCCTACGTCGCTATTGACTTAGCACTGTTGACCTTAGCGACGTAACCCATTACGTCGCAAAACTCTTACGTCGCAGCCTACGTCGCAGGCTACGTCGCACAAAACAGAATCTTCAAAACTCAAAATTTTCGAAGTCAAAGTTACTATAGCAATTCACTGTAGCAACAATATAATAACCTTTTGAACTATTGTTACAACCGTCACCAACGAGCCGTACGCGTTTTCAAAACATACTTCAAAATCAAACAAGTCGTTGTAACTTGTATCAATTTATTCAAACAAGTCGTTGTAACTTGTATCAATTTAAATCAAACAAGTCGGAGTAACTTGTAACAATACAATCAACCAAATCGGGGTAATTTGGACATTAAGTTAGACAAACAATTCAAATGGTAGTCTTTCGAGATACCAATACAATTAATAACAATTCAAGTGTCGTGGACACATTCAGGTTTCAAGCCTTTGGACACCAACTCACAGCTAATTACTTCAAGTTTATTAAGTTAAACATATCAGGAATCAGGTGAGTTTCATAGCCCCATTTTCACTACTTTTACCAGGGGTGTGATATTACTGCATCATTTTGTTTTACAAGTAGAACGCAAGTGACAAACTTCAAATACTACATGAGTTTCAAGCTAATCAATTTAAAGTCCTCCATAAGCATAGTCTCTAGTATTTTATAGCGTGAATGTTAGTATATGATATCATATGGGATTGACAATCCTCATCCGGGTTAGCACGCACTAATCGGTCAAACGGATGTATTAGCATTTGGGAAGACGAGTGTTGATTAGGCACTCGTAGGAGGCAAATCATGTTAGGTTTCCTTAATTGGACCTGACAAATCAGTTAAGCTCAGACTATGTGCTCATGGACAGTATAACTTTTATTTTGCTTAATTGCATTTTAAATTCAATATAAATCTTGCGGTTCTGACAACTATACAATTGACATACAAACCTGTGAGCTCACCAGCGTTTTCGCTGACCCATTTTAGTATATATCACAGGTACCCAGCAGTAGGTTGACTGCACAAGCAGGGATTTCTAGCTCGAGTCAGCATACATACAATTAGAGATTGGACTGCATTATTATATTTTGTAAAAGTAATTATGCCATGTAATCTCTCAATTTCAGGAACCGAGCTAGTGCAATATTATTTTTGATGTAAACGTTAACTTTATTAGTACAAGCTTAAAACGACGCATATAGTGGTCGTTCATTGTTATCTTTGTGCTTTGTATATTGATTAGTGGCACCCAAATCAAGCTTCCGCAAATCATTAAATTTGGGGGTGTCACAGATTGGTATCAGAGCCTAAGGTTATAGTGAACTAGGTTGCATTTAGTGGGCCTAGACTATGACTGTTAGGCAGTATTCCTTATTAGTTATGACTAGTTCAGGGATTACATCATACGACTTTAATTTAACATAGCCTGATCAACTATGTACAATTAAAGAAAGATGATGTGAAATCTGAAAGAGTTATGTTGAACAGGAATGCATTAGTTGACTCTGACCTCGAGAGAAACGGGACTCAAAACACGTCTGTGCTAGACACTCAATAGGTTATTATGTGATATATATATATTTACATGAATAGACCTCGTTACAACTCTAGGCTATATTATATTATATGAATATAGGCCTCTTTCTCTCTAACGCTTTGTCTCGAAATGACAACCACACCACTAGTTCATCATACTCGGACTAGTATCTTATTTCATTTCCTTGTTCTTTCTTACTCAGCATCATGCCTCCTCGTCGTCAAATTACCCTTAGCGAAGCTGAGATCGCGGGAATCATTGCCCGCAGTGTGACCGAAGCCTTGGCTACCAGAACACCACCCGGTAGCGAGGACACAGCAACCAATACTCCACCACCCAAACCCTGCTCCTATAAGGACTTCCTTAGCTGTAAACCGCTATACTTCAAGGGCACGGAAGGTGCCATTGGCTTGATCCGTTGGATTGAGCGCATGGAATCTGTTTTCAGTCTCTGCGACTGCACTGAGAACAACAAGGTCAAATTCGCTGTTTACACCTTTCAGGAAGGTGCATCCACGTGGTGGAAAACCCACGCAAACTCTGTAGGCCTTGAGGTTGCAAACCGACTTCCTTGGGCCGAACTGAAGAAGAAACTGACAGAGAAATACTGTCCTGAAGAGGAATTACACAGGCTGGAAGAAGAATTCTGGCATCTGGAGGTGCAGGGAAATGATGTCGCTGATTATACCACCAAATTTCAGCAGTTTGCTCTATTATGCCCGGGTTTAGTCGAACCAGAAAGTAAGGGCATTAAGAAATACATTCGTGGACTCCCCGAGAACATCCAAGGAAACGTCGCCTCATCCAAACCAACCACTACTGAGAGTGCCATTCGATTGGCCCACGAACTCATGGCCCTAGTTGTCAGCCGTGAGACCTCCAACACCTCATCCTCCAACAAACGCAAATCCACTGAACATCACCACAACTCAAGCAAGAAAAACAACGCCATCCAAGTCTACACCTCCAACTCTGAAACCACCCGCAACTACACCGGGGACAGACCTTATTGTCCCAAGTGTAACTACCACCATTTTGGTCAGTGCGGTACTCCTTGCAACAACTGCAGGAGGCAAGGGCATTTGACTAAAGATTGCCGAGCTCCCAAATCCAACAACAACCTCTCTGACAGAAATACCCGACAACCTAAGTCCTGCTATGAATGTGGAAACCCAGGACACTTCAGGGATTCTTGCCCAAAGTTGAAGAATAAGGGCAACAACAACAACAACTCCCGCAACAACAACAACGCCAAAAGTACCGCTTTCGTGATCAACTCCGGGGACGCCCGTCTAGACCCGAATGTGGTCACGGGTATGTTCCTCCTCAACAATTTAACTGCTTCCATTCTGTTTGATACTGGTGCCGATAGGAGTTTTATTTCCGATGAATTTTGCCCTCTACTTGACATTTCACCTGTTGCTTTAGACGTTAAGTACACCGTAGAGCTAGCAAATGGCAAGCTGATAGAAACCGATAGTGTGATACCTAATTGCACTTTAAATCTAGCCGACGAAACCTTCCCCATAGATCTTATGCCTATTGAGATAGGAAGTTTCGATGTCATCGTAGGCATGGACTGGTTATCCAAACATCGCGCCGAAATCATCTGCTATGACAAAATTGTTCGCATACCTCTCACTGTCGGTAGAACCCTAGTCATACAGGGGGAGACCGGAGGGACGAGGCTCAACCTCATATCTTGTTTAAAAACCCGAAAATTTCTGAGAAAGGGTTATCCTGCAATCCTCGCGCACATCATGGAGAAAAAGTCGGAAGAGAAGCGACTTGAGGATGTTCCAATTGTTCGAGACTTTCCAGAAGTCTTTCCTGAAGAACTACCTGGTCTACCACCACCAAGACAGGTTGAGTTCTCAATCGATCTTGTACCAGGTGCTGCGCCTGTGGCCCGAGCACCATACCGTTTAGCTCCATCCGAACTTCAGGAGTTGTCCACCCAGTTACAGGAACTCCTGGAACGGGGGTTTATCAGGCCGAGTTCTTCACCTTGGGGAGCTCCGGTCCTATTCGTTAAGAAGAAAGATGGTTCCTTTCGAATGTGTATCGACTATCGAGAGTTGAACAAGTTAACTGTCAAGAACCGGTATCCACTTCCTCGAATCGATGATTTGTTCGACCAACTGCAAGGGTCGAGTTGTTATTCAAAGATTGATCTCCGATCCGGTTATCATCAATTGCGTGTTCGCGATGCCGATATTCCGAAAACCGCTTTCAGAACCCGTTATGGGCATTACGAATTCCAAGTGATGCCATTCGGCCTAACCAACGCACCGGCGGTATTCATGGATCTTATGAATCGGGTGTGCAAGCCTTATCTTGACAAATTTGTCATTGTCTTCATCGACGACATCCTTATATATTCACGAAACAAAGAAGAACACGCGCAACACCTCAAAACCATCCTTGAACTGCTTAAACACGAGGAGCTCTATGCCAAGTTCTCTAAGTGTGAGTTCTGGATCAAAACCGTTCAATTCCTTGGTCACGTGATTGACAGTCAGGGGATTCACGTTGACCCGTCAAAAATCGAGGCTATCAAAGATTGGCAATCGCCAACCACTCCAACCGAAGTACGGCAGTTTTTGGGACTTGCCGGGTACTATCGACGCTTCATTGAAAATTTCTCCAAGATAGCCATACCACTCACGACTCTGACCCAGAAAGACAAAAAGTTTGACTGGACTGAGAAACAAGAATCGGCATTCCAACTCTTAAAACAAAAGCTTTGCAGTGCTCCTATCCTCTCATTACCCGAAGGCACCGATGACTTCGTGGTATACTGCGATGCTTCACATCAAGGTCTCGGTTGTGTGCTTATGCAACGAGACAAAGTCATAGCTTATGCTTCCCGACAGCTCAAGATTCATGAAAAGAATTACACCACCCACGACCTCGAGCTAGGAGCTGTCGTTTTTGCCCTCAAAATCTGGAGACATTACCTTTACGGTACCAGATGTACAATCTTTACCGACCATAAAAGCCTTCAACACATATTCGATCAGAAGGATCTCAACATGAGGCAACGTCGATGGGTAGAGTTGCTTACCGATTATGACTGCGAACTCAAATATCACCCAGGCAAAGCAAATGTTGTTGCTGATGCCCTCAGTCGGAAAGAGCGAGTGAAACCACTTCGGGTTCGAGCCTTCAGCATGACCATTCACAACAATTTAAATATTCAAATTCTCACTGCTCAACTCGAAGCCTTAAAACACGAAAACGTCAAGGATGAAGCCTTGCGAGGCATGGATAAGCAATTCGAAATCAAACCTAACGGGATTAGGTATTTCTCAAACCGAATATGGTTGCCTAAATGTGGGAACCTACGAGACTTGGTGATGGATGAAGCTCACAAGTCCAAATATTCTATCCATCCGGGATCCGATAAAATGTACCACGGTATCAAGGACTTCTACTGGTGGCCGAACATGAAAGCTGAAATCGCCACCTATGTCAGCAAGTGCCTTACTTGCTCCAAAGTCAAAATCGAATATCAAAAACCTTCTGGTTTACTTCAACAACCCAGTCTTCCTGAATGGAAATGGGAACAAATTGCCATGGACTTCATAACCAAACTACCTCGATCCTCGAACGGTTGCGATACCATTTGGGTGATCGTGGATCGTCTCACCAAATCTGCTCACTTCCTGGCAATCAAGGAATCCGACAAAATGGAACGCCTCACCAACATTTATCTAAAGGAAATCGTGACCAAACACGGTGTTCCAATTTCAATTATCTCCGATAGAGATAGTCGTTTCACTTCACAATTTTGGCAATCACTTCAAAAATCTCTGGGTACTCGACTTGATATGAGTACCGCATACCATCCTCAAACAGACGGCCAAAGTGAACGAACCATTCAAACACTTGAAGACATGCTACGGTCCTGCGTAATAGACTTCGGTGTAAACTGGGAAAAACACCTACCATTGTGCGAGTTCTCGTACAACAACAGTTACCATACCAGCATCAAAGCTGCACCTTTCGAGGCACTGTACGGTCGTAAGTGCCGGTCACCTATCTGTTGGACCGAAGTTGGGGATAGCCAACTCACAGGTCCAGAAATCATTCACGAGACGACCGAGAGAATCGTTGAAATTCAGAACAAGCTCAAAGCCGCGCGTGATCGTCAGAAAAGTTATGCTGACGTGAGACGCAAGCCACTCGAGTTCCAGGTTGGGGATCGAGTTCTACTCAAAGTATCGCCTTGGAAAGGCGTAATCCGATTTGGCAAACGAGGGAAGTTGAATCCCAGATACATTGGACCATTCGAGATCCTCGAAAGGATTGGTCCAGTGGCTTACCGATTGCAGCTGCCATCTGAACTCAGCAGCGTACATCCCACTTTTCATGTTTCAAATCTGAAGAAGTGTCTGTCTGATGAAGCACTTATCATTCCACTCGATGAAATTCGAGTTGACGAGAAACTTCACTTTGTTGAGGAACCCGCTGAAATCATGGACCGTGAGGTCAAACAACTTAAACAAAGTCGTATTCCCATTGTCAAGGTTAGGTGGAATTCGCGACGTGGTCCGGAATTTACCTGGGAACGGGAGGACCAAATGCGACTCAAGTATCCTCAACTCTTCACTGATTCAACGTCAAACACGACTTCAACATAAATTTCGGGACGAAATTCTTCTAACAGGGGGAGAATGTGACAACCGTCAATTTAGGACTATAATTTAGTGCCTAATAAAGTTTTAATACATGTAATTAGTTCTGTGTTAGGCTAATTAATGTATCAATTATTATATATATTGTTGAATATATATCTACAATTATGCGATTGGTTTTAATCGTACGAGTTTCAAATCGAATGAATTTCGATACAATAAATACGGACGTTGGTGAACAATTTTATTAAGTAATACAAATATTATTTAATAACTCAATTTATTCAAAATATTATTCATAATAACATTTCGTATCCAAGTTTTATTAAACAATTAACGTATATGCTATTAAACATGCAAACGCGCAAACACATAAAACAAATTTCAATTTAGATATCCCCAAAGGGATAATTGATGAATTATTTCAATAAAACATTGTTATAATAAATTCGTAATTTAAAACGTATAGTAAAACATAGAAAATAAATATTTAACGTTTAAACGACGGAGTAAACGAACACCACACGGAGCGTGGTGCGTGGACTGAAAGTGGTGGGGGATCCCCACCAAAACCACCTACTTTTCTTTCTTTTCTTTCATTCTCATTTCTATCTCTCTCTCTCCTTCATCTTTTTCTCTCAACTCTCATCACCACCAAATTCTCTCAAAATCGCAAATAAACACCTCGAAACGCAACCGTATCAACAATATTTTTAGAGATTCACGACCACCACGAGACGATCTACACTTCTATCTTTCCGGAATTTCATTTCGTCGATTTGTAAGTTTCCGACACAACTCCGAAAACTCTCGTTTTTAAGTTTTATAACTTGCTAGTTGTTTGTATAACCTTGTAATGTCCTAAAATGGGTTGGGTAAAAATATTAGGCCGATCGATGGTCGGAAAATGCGTTTTTGGAGTTGAAACTCCGATCAGACCCCGTACGTAGCATTTGGTCTGGAGCAGATGCGACGTAGCGACCTACGTCGCATTATATCCCCAACGTCGCATACAGCGACGCAGCCTATTACGTCGCATTGACTTGCGAACGTCGCACATAGCGACGCAGACCTTAACGTCGCAAAAACGAACCTACGTCGCATGAGCGACGTAGCACCCTACGTCGCTATTGACTTAGCACTGTTGACCTTAGCGACGTAACCCATTACGTCGCAAAACTCTTACGTCGCAGCCTACGTCGCAGGCTACGTCGCACAAAACAGAATCTTCAAAACTCAAAATTTTCGAAGTCAAAGTTACTATAGCAATTCACTGTAGCAACAATATAATAACCTTTTGAACTATTGTTACAACCGTCACCAACGAGCCGTACGCGTTTTCAAAACATACTTCAAAATCAAACAAGTCGTTGTAACTTGTATCAATTTATTCAAACAAGTCGTTGTAACTTGTATCAATTTAAATCAAACAAGTCGGAGTAACTTGTAACAATACAATCAACCAAATCGGGGTAATTTGGACATTAAGTTAGACAAACAATTCAAATGGTAGTCTTTCGAGATACCAATACAATTAATAACAATTCAAGTGTCGTGGACACATTCAGGTTTCAAGCCTTTGGACACCAACTCACAGCTAATTACTTCAAGTTTATTAAGTTAAACATATCAGGAATCAGGTGAGTTTCATAGCCCCATTTTCACTACTTTTACCAGGGGTGTGATATTACTGCATCATTTTGTTTTACAAGTAGAACGCAAGTGACAAACTTCAAATACTACATGAGTTTCAAGCTAATCAATTTAAAGTCCTCCATAAGCATAGTCTCTAGTATTTTATAGCGTGAATGTTAGTATATGATATCATATGGGATTGACAATCCTCATCCGGGTTAGCACGCACTAATCGGTCAAACGGATGTATTAGCATTTGGGAAGACGAGTGTTGATTAGGCACTCGTAGGAGGCAAATCATGTTAGGTTTCCTTAATTGGACCTGACAAATCAGTTAAGCTCAGACTATGTGCTCATGGACAGTATAACTTTTATTTTGCTTAATTGCATTTTAAATTCAATATAAATCTTGCGGTTCTGACAACTATACAATTGACATACAAACCTGTGAGCTCACCAGCGTTTTCGCTGACCCATTTTAGTATATATCACAGGTACCCAGCAGTAGGTTGACTGCACAAGCAGGGATTTCTAGCTCGAGTCAGCATACATACAATTAGAGATTGGACTGCATTATTATATTTTGTAAAAGTAATTATGCCATGTAATCTCTCAATTTCAGGAACCGAGCTAGTGCAATATTATTTTTGATGTAAACGTTAACTTTATTAGTACAAGCTTAAAACGACGCATATAGTGGTCGTTCATTGTTATCTTTGTGCTTTGTATATTGATTAGTGGCACCCAAATCAAGCTTCCGCAAATCATTAAATTTGGGGGTGTCACATTTTATCACTTATAAAATTCGCACAGAAATTGCATAAAGCCGATCGGTTTTTAACCATTAGCCGAACGGTTTCTCTTTTAATTATTAGCCGAACGGCTGCAACCCCCTAGCCGATCGGCTTTGACAACTAATATGCACATCAGATTGAAGGGTCACGCGCTGCATCACAATTGCACTACGCAAGCCGATCGGCTAAACATTGCCGATCTGTTTTAACACAATAGCCGAACTGTTACCTCAAAGCCGATCGGCTTTAGCTGAACAAAAATTAACTTCAGCAAAAGGAGGTAAGCCGCGGTGTGTGAAAATCAAAGGAAAAGAAGATCGGCTAAGTTTAGCAGATCTGTTTATTAACCACAGCCAAACGGCTATTCTAAAGCCGATCGGCTTACCCAGTGAAATCTCAGCACATACAGCAGCAGCTCACAAACACTTAAACACTTAACAATACACATAATCGCAGCAGCAGCAAACACACAAAATTATCAAAACGCAGGAAAAAATATATCTAAACTACCAAAAAGGATATAAACACGAGTTTCCTCGTGCCCGGGCTTCATTTATTAACGAGTCCAAGCTAGACTCGACCCCGAATTCATTTGTCCTTGGGGTAAGTTGCGAGCTCCTCCCACTCGCCATCAACTTCTTCTTCATGGTAAAGCTTTAACCGATGACCATTGACAATAAAAGTTCATCCATCCGAACCGAAAAGTTCAACATATCCAGATGGATAACCATGTTTTACAGTATAAGGACCGGTCCACCTTGGTTCAAACTTTGGTTGTTTTAACTTGAAACGTGATTGAAAGAGAAGAACTTTGTCGCCGGCTTTGAATTCTTTCCTTGTTTTCAACTTCCGGTCATGCAAAACTTTAGTTCTTTCCTTATACAAATGGGAATTTTCATAAGCTTGAAGTCTAAGCTTATCCAACTCGTGGAGTTGTAACATCCTTTTATCACCCGCTTCAACCAAATCCAAGTTGCAATTTTTGAGCGCCCAATATGCTTTATGCTCAACTTCAATAGGCAAATGGCAAGTCTTGCCATAGAGCAACCGGTAGGGTGTTGTCCCAATGGGTGTTTTGTAGGCGGTTCTAAACGCCCACAATGCATCTTCAAGCTTCTTTGACCAAATTGCCCTATTATCCTTTACCGTTTTCTCAAGAATCCTCTTCAAAGCGCGATTGATGTTTTCAACTTGACCACTTGTTTGAGGGTGGTAAGAAGTTGAAAACCGATGATTCACCCCATGCTTTTTGAGCACTTTTTCAAGTTGAGCATTAGCAAAGTGGCTCCCCCGGTCACTAATCAACGCTTTAGGCATCCCAAATCGACAAAACAAACTCTTTAAGAAGTCGATTACCACTCTAGCATCCTTCTTGGGCAAAGCTTTGGCTTCCGCCCATTTGGACACGTAATCAACCTCCACAAGAATGTATTCATTTTTTGAATGAAGGTGGGAACGGTCCTATGAAGTCTATGCCCCAAATATCAAATACTTCGCAAACTTGGATGCTAGTTTGTGGCATTTCATCCCTTTTGGAGATGCTTCCGGTTCTTTGACAAGCATCACAAGTTTGACACAAGGTATTGGCTTCCTTGTAAATCGTCGGCCAATAGAAACCCGCATCATAAACTTTCTTAGCGGTGACCGAAGGGCCATAATGACCACCGGTGGGTCCATGGTGGCATGCATCCAAAATTTCCCGTGTCTCTCCCCCCGAGACACATCTCCTTATCATCCCATCCGCGCAAACACCGAACAAATACAGCTCCTCCCAAAAATAATGCTTCAAGTTAGAGAAAAATTTGCTTTTCTCTTGGTGACTCATGCCCTTCCTCCAAACGCCCCCAACCAAGTAATTTGCCAAGTCGGCATACCATGGTGCCTCATCCTCCTTTTCATCACCTACCTGCAAAAGAAATTCCTCTGGAAAAGAATCATCAATATTAGTATCGCCTTGCTTGTCAAGATGTGGATTTTCCAATCTTGACAAGTGATCGGCGGCAAGGTTTTCGGCTCCTTTCTTATTCTTAATCTCAATGTCGAATTCTTGTAAAAGAAGAATCCAACGGATGAGACGAGGTTTAGCATCTTGTTTGTTGAAGAGATACTTTAAAGCCAAATGGTCGGTGAAAACTACGGTTTTAGATAGCACAAGATATTGCCTAAATTTGTCAAAGGCAAATACAACCGCAAGTAATTCCTTTTCGGTCGTGGTGTAGTTTTGTTGGGCCCCATTCAGTGTTTTGCTAGCAAAATAGATAGGTTTGAAATGCTTGTCCTCCCTTTGTCCTAGGACGGCTCCTAGGGCAAAGTCGCTCGCATCACACATTAGTTCAAACGGTTGAGACCAATCGGGGGAGACTATGATAGGTGCCTTGGTCAATTGGTCTTTTAGGGTCTCAAAGGCATCTAAACACGGTTTATCAAATACAAAAGGGGCTTCTTTCTCAAGGAGTTTGGTCAATGGTCTCGTGATCTTGGAAAAGTCCTTGATGAATCTACGGTAGAAACCGGCATGACCTAATAAACTCCTAATGCCTTTCACATTTGTGGGTGGAGGTAGCTTTGCAATCACATCAATTTTAGCTCTATCGACCTCTATACCCAAACCCGACACCTTGTGTCCCAACACAATGCCCTCTCTCACCATAAAATGGCATTTTTCCCAATTCAAGACTAGGTGGGCTCTCTCACACCTCTCAAGCATTTTGTCCAAGTTTTTCAAACATGACTCAAATGAATTGCCAAATACCGAAAAATCATCCATGAAGACTTCCATGGAAGTTTCAACCATATCGTGAAAAATGGCAATCATACAACGTTGAAATGTGGTGGGAGCATTGCAAAGACCGAAAGGCATCCTCCTATAGGCATAAGTACCAAAAGGGCAAGTGAATGTGGTCTTTTCTTGGTCCTCGGGGTCTATGGGGATTTGAAAGTATCCCGAGAACCCATCTAAAAAACAATAAAATTCATTCCCTGCAAGCCTTTCTAACATTTGGTCAATGAATGATAATGGGAAGTGGTCTTTTCTAGTGGCATCATTCAACCTCCTATAGTCAATACAAACTCGCCACCCGGTCACGGTCCTTGTGGGAATCATTTCATTTTTATCATTAGCCACAATCATCATCCCCCCTTTTTCGGCACACAATGTACCGGGCTCACCCAAGAGCTATCCGCGATGGGGTAGATGATACCCGCATCAAGAAGCTTGATAACTTCTTTCTTGATCACATCCACCATATTGGAATTAAGCCTCCGTTGCCTTTGGACAACGGGTTTAAAATCATCAACAAAGTTAATTTTATGTTTACAAAAGGATGGGCTTATTTCCGGTATGTCGGATGTGCGCCAAGCAAAGGCTCCTTTGTGAGCCACAAGCACATCAATCAATTTGGATTTTTCATTAGGTAAAAGAGATGAAGAGATAATTACGGGCAACAAATTCTCCTCATGAAGGTATGCATATTCCAAATGACTTGGAAGTTCTTTCAACTCCAAATCTTTTGGTGGATCTTCCAAGGATGTTTTGATTCGCATATGGTCATCCTTTGTGAGCTCCTCAAAAGTGTCCTCACCATCAAGCTCTTCTTCGTCCAATCCACCTTCCATGCTCATCACAAGCTCTTCTTCGGTCATTCCTTCAACATGCGACTCTAACAAGCCAACTAATTCCGATTCCATGCCAAGGAGAGTTTGCAATTCTTCATCCACCGCTTCATCTATAACATCAATTCTAAAACAAGATTCATTATTAGAATAAGGATGCTTCATGGCCTTATCGACCATGAAAGCAATCCTTTCGTCACCTACTCCTAAGGTCAATTTCTTGTCTTTGACTCCTATTATGGCATCCGCGGTGTGCAAGAAAGGTCGTCCTAAAATCAAGGGCACTTTACTATCCTCCTCCATTTCGAGGATAACAAAGCCAACCGGGAAAGTGAATTGGCCAACTTCAATCAACATGTTTTCCGCAATCCCAACAGGATATTGGAAAGATCTATCGGCTAATCTAATACTCATGCGGGTTGGGGTCAAGGATCCTAGGGCCAATCTAGCATAAAGAGAATATGGCATTAAATTTATGCTAGCACCTAAGTCCGCAAGTGCATCACAAGTAATGATTTTACCCAATTTACAAGAGATGATGAAACTCCCGGGATCACCAAGTTTTGGTGGGATTTGGTGTTGAACAAGAACCGAGCATTCTTCATTCAAAAACATTGCTGAAGCTTCCGAAAGCTTTTCTTTGTTGCTCACCAAATCCTTGATGAATTTGGCATAGTTCGGCATACCGGCTAATACATTAACCAAAGGCACATTGATTCGGATGCCTTTGATCATGTCCACAAATTTCCCGTATTGGGCGGCCATCTTTTCTTTCCTTAACCTTTGAGGATAAGGGATTTTTGGCTTGTAAGCTTTCACAATCGGTGTAGGTGACACCGGTGTAACCGTTGGTGCAGGAGCATCAACATTCTCTTCACTTTCTTTGTAACAACCGCCAAATTAGGGCTAGTAATTAGCGCCTAATTCTCTGTAAATACATGTAATTAGTTCTGTATTAGGCTAATTAATGTAACAAAATATATATTTGTGAATATATACGAATACTCGATTAGATTTGATCGTACAAAATTTTTAAATCGAATGTAATTCGATTCGGTAAATACGGACGTTGGTGAAACATTTTAAATATAAACACGAGCCATTATTTAAAAACATTATGACATTCGGAATAGCCTTTTAATAATACTCTCAAATTGTCCCATTTCGTACAATTAAAATTTCGCGATTTAAAAACAAAACACATGAAAATATTTAAAGACGTGACGAAATAATGCGATTAAATTATTTAACAAAGATTAGTATTTTTAAATGAATAATTACGCGAAAAATAAATATTTAACGTTTAAACAACGGAGAAAACGAACACCGCACGGGGCGTGATGACGGGGACCGAAAATGGGAGGTTAAACCTCCCACTCTCTCTCTTTTCCCTCACTTTCTCCACCTCTTTCTCTTTCTTCCTCTTCTTTTCTCTCAATCACCAAACCACCACCATCACTAAAAATCGCCAAATAACACCAAAAAACGACCACGAAATATATAGCCCGTTTGGAGAAAAGTGACCACGACGACACGATCTACCTTCCTATCTTTTCGGATTTCTCATCCGACATTTTGTAAGTTTCCGACAAAACCCGACATCTCTCGATTCTTAATGTTTGTACGTTTTAATTGTTTATAATAGCTTGTAATGTCCATTGGAGGGTTGGGTAAAAGAATCGGACCAAACGGAAACCCGAAAACATGTTTTTGGCTCGAAATCCGTCGATCAGACCGTTTCGCGAGCTGAGGTATGTTCTTCCTGCGAACCGAGCCGAGCAGCGAACCGAGCCGAGCAGCGAATCGAACCGAGTAGCAAACCGAGCCGAGCAGCGAATCGGACCGAGCAGCGAATCGAACCGGGCTGCGAATCGAACCGAGCTGCGAATTGAGCCGAGAAGCGAACCGAGCCGAGTTGCGAATCGAACCGAACTCGCGAGCCGAACCGAGCCGAACCGAGCCGAACTGACCTGGTCTGCGAACTGAGGTTCTGCCCTGCGAACTGAGTTTCTACTCAACGATTCGACATTCGCGTAACGACAACTACACTTGTTACGACGATGATTAACATACAAAAATACATACTTTTACTAAACGTAAAACGAGACGAAAAATAATAACACTTATGGATTATTATTACAAACCGTCACCAACGGGCCAACCATATTTTCTAAGAACAAACGATAACGAACCAACATTGGACATAACGAGTTGTGTAGACAACCAGCATAGATGGTCTTACGGGACATCTACTTACTTAACTTTACATGTTTAGGCATTTAAAGGTTACGGGTTCGGAGAACCACATACGGGATTTCATCCGCATTACTTACTCGATTTCACATACTGACTTGCTAGACTCAGGTGAGTCTTACGGCCCCACTTTTACTGTTTTTCTTATTGGGGGAGATACATGCTACTGATTTTTCCTTGAACACAAGTACTAAAACTGCTTACTATACCAAACGGAATTGCATGAGTTATTTACTATTTACAGAAGTCTCTCCATTATATATCGTTAGTTATGTACTTAAGCGCGAACACTAGTTAATGGATCCATTAGGGAAATGACCCTCCCCGCCCGGGGCAGTAGCGCTGCCACGTACTGATTTACACGTAGAAACGGGTGACTATTATTCGTCACTTATGCTTGCTCAATTACGAGCATGTCACGGGAGCAAATTATTACTTACGGGTTAAGCTTCGATTATGAGCCTCATGGCAACGGTATAACTTATTTACTTTACATTTGCTAGATTTGCAAATACTTGATTTACGCCTACGGGCACTACTGATGAAATCTTGTGTTCAAAAACTGACATTATTTACAAACCTGTGAGATTCACCAACATTCGTGTTGACCCTTTTAGCATGTATTCTCAGGTACCCAGACGGAGTAGGATTTCTCCAGGCATAGCTAGAGTCGCATGATTTCACTAAACTGCATTAACGGAGATTCTCAGCATTATCTTTTTGTACATGTTGATTATGTAATAGAATCTCCCGCTACACGCGCGGACTCTAGGGGACTACATTTTGTGTACGAAAACAATAAGTTTTCAAACACTTACTTATATGAAATCGTTTTACAACGTCTCATTTAGAGGTCGTTTACTGTATATCTTGTGCTTTGTGTATTGATTAGTAACACCCAAGTATGCTTCCGCAAATTATTAAATTTGGGGGTGTTACAGATTGGTATCAGAGCCTAAGGTTATAGTGAACTAGGTTGCATTTAGTGGGCCTAGACTATGACCATTAGGCAGCATTCCCTTACTAGGCATGATTGGTTCAGGAATTACATCATACGACTTTAATTTAACAAAGCCTGATCAACTATGTACAATTAAGGAAAGATGATGTGAGGTCTGAAATGGTTATGTTGAACAGGAATGCGTTAGTTGACTCTGACCACGAGAGAACCTGACCATTACTTGATACGTGCTAGACACTAGGCTGGATATTATATACTTATATATATTAGCCTCGTCTTACTTACACTCTGCCACAGGAATGGCAAACACACCACCTAATCCATCACACTCTCACTCACATGGGTCACGAAACCCACGAGTAGCCAGGAGGAACACAAGGTCACCTCGAACCAGCCCCTATCCTATTCATAACTTTCAGAACTCGGCACATCTCCCGGTGCCAGTGTTGGCTACCCAACTCCGCCGTCAGGAACAAAGGCTCGAAAGCCTCGAACGGGAACAACACCAAATGACCTACCTGCTTCGCCAAGCTCTTGACCGCATATCACAACTTCAGCGAGAACAAGAATATACCAGCCTCTCGGTAAGCATAATCCAAGATTCAATGACTGATGAATTAGGTGCGGATGAACTCGTAAGAAACCGACTAGAGGAATGTGAACAACGTTCACAGGAGACTGAGGAGTACTCTCGAGCACTGGTACAACGACTGGCCTTGGTTGAAGACAACGCCAGGCAAGCCAACAGACTTGCAGAAACCGTGGACCGCCTTGTCGCGCTGATGGAGCAGATTAATCTGCATCAAGATTAGATCAGTCTGTAACTTGTAACCAGTTAACTACTTTATTAGGGCCTATGTAATTCAACCGGATGTAACAATTCCCGGCACTTTTGTACTACTATTACTCTGTGATCTTTTGGAAAACATGTACCTTGTATCCAACTTGTTTATCTAAATGGAACGTGATTATCACTTCGTACTGTTATCGTGTATCTCCTTATATACACTTGTGATATATCATAATTTCATGCAAATATCTTATCCCTCTTTCTTTGTTCTTTTCTTGTTCAGCATCATGCCTCCTCGCCGGCAAATCACCCTCAGTGAAGCCGAAATTGCGGGTCTGATTGCCCGTAGTGTGGCCCAAGCCCTAGCTACCCGAACATCAACTCCTGGTAGCGAAGATACAGCTACTAATGGGCCACAACCCAAACCCTGTTCTCACAAAGACTTCTAGAACGGCAAACCTCTGAATTTTGCAGGTACTGAGGGAGCTATCAGTCTAGTACGCTGGATCGAGAAAGTCGAATCTGTATTTCTTATCTGCAACTGTGCGGAGGGAGACAAGGTTAAGTTCTTCGTTAGTACTTTCACTGACACCGCTCTCACCTGGTGGAACACCTATGCCCAGCTGTGGGTATCTCTAATGCTTACAAACTCCCGTGGGAGGAGTTGAAGGAGATGTTGAGGGGCGAGTATTGCCCCAGGGACGAATTGAAACAACTGGAGTTGGAATTTTGGAACCACAAGATGCAAGGTGATGACATCACCGGGTACACCAACCGTTTCCACCAACTGGCACTTCTGTGCCCATCCATGGTCGATCCTGAATACAAGAGGATCAAGAAATATGTTGATGGACTGCCCGAGAAACTCCAGGACCTGGTGACTTCATCCAAACCAGGTACTATCCAGAACGCCATCCGTATGGCCCATGAACTTACGGCAAACGCTGTCCGCCGTAACACAACCTCAGCCCCACCTACAAACCACAAACGAAAGTGGGAAGGAAACCCCAACTCATCCAACCAAATCACCAACCGAAAGCCTGAGTCTGTTAAGGCTTATTCATCCGGCTCTTCAGAAAAGAAAGGGTACATCGGGAGCAAGCCCTACTGCCCCAAATGCAATCGTCACCACGACGGTTCCTGCCCTTGCACAAACTGCAAACGTTTTGGGCATCTGGCCAAAGATTGTCGAAACACCAGTGCCCCAAAGACTTGTTATGGGTGCGGAAGTCCTGGGCACTTTCAGAATAATTGCCCTAAGCAGAAGAACAACAACAACAACAAACGGAACAACAACCCTGCTCGCAGCAGAGCATTTGTCATCAAAGCTGGGGAAGCTAGGGAAGACCCGAATGTTGTAACGGGTACGTTCCTTCTCAACGATCTTACTGCTTCAGTATTATTTGATACTGGTGCTGATAGAAGTTTCATATCTGATGAGTTTTGCCCTCTACTTAATATCACCCCTTCGGTCTTAGATGTTAAGTACACTGTAGAACTTGCAAACGGTAAACTCATAGAAACCAATAGTGTAATACCTAATTGCACTTTAAGCCTCGCCGACGAAATTTTCTCAATCGATCTCATGCCTGTAGATCTAGGAAGTTTTGACGTCATCGTGGGTATGGACTGGTTGTCCAAGCATCGGGCCGAAATAATTTGCCATGATAAAATCGTCCGAATTCCTCTCGCCGCCGGTAGTACCTTGATCATACAGGGGGAGACCGGTGGGTCGAGACTAAATATAATCTCCTGTTTAAAAACCCGAAAATTTCTACGAAAGGGTTACCCAGCAATTCTCGCGCACATCATGGAGAAAAAGTCGGAGGAGAAGCGACTTGAAGATGTGCCAATCGTTAGAGACTTTCCCGAAGTCTTTCCAGAAGAACTACCTGGTTTACCTCCACCTAGACAGGTCGAGTTCTCGATTGATCTGGTGCCGGGTGCCGCACCGGTGGCCCGAGCACCATACCGCCTTGCTCCATCTGAACTTCAGGAGTTGTCCGCTCAGTTACAGGAACTCTTGGATAGAGGATTCATCAGACCGAGTTCTTCACCTTGGGGAGCTCCGGTCTTGTTTGTCAAAAAGAAAGACGGTTCATTTCGAATGTGTATTGACTACCGAGAGTTGAACAAACTAACCGTCAAGAACCGATACCCACTTTCCCGAATCGATGATCTGTTCGATCAACTTCAAGGATCAAGCTGTTATTCCAAGATTGATCTTCGATCAGGTTATCATCAATTGCGTGTTCGCGATACCGACATCCCAAAAACCGCATTCAGAACCCGTTATGGGCACTACGAATTCCAAGTGATGCCCTTTGGCCTAACCAACGCACCGGCTGTATTCATGGACCTTATGAATCGGGTGTGCAAACCTTATCTCGACAAGTTTGTCATTGTCTTCATCGATGACATCCTCATATACTCACGAAACGAACAAGAACACACACAACACCTCAGAACCATCCTAGAACTACTTAGACACGAGGAGCTTTACGCCAAATTCTCTAAGTGTGAGTTCTGGATAAATACCGTTCAATTCCTTGGACACGTGATTGACAGTCAGGGAATTCATGTAGACCCATCAAAAATTGAGGCCATCAAGAACTGGCAAGCGCCAACCACTCCAACCGAGGTACGCCAATTCTTGGGATTGGCCGGTTATTACCGCCGGTTCATTGAAAACTTCTCAAAAATAGCTCAACCACTCACGACACTAACTCAGAAGGAAAAGAAGTTCGATTGGACTGATAAACAAGAGTCAGCATTTCAGCTATTGAAACTCAAGCTCTGCAGTGCACCCATTCTGTCCTTACCCGAAGGCACCGATGACTTCGTGGTATACTGCGATGCTTCTCACCAAGGTCTCGGTTGCGTGCTGATGCAACGAGACAAGGTCATTGCTTACGCCTCTCGACAACTTAAAGTTCACGAGAAGAACTACACAACTCACGACCTCGAGTTAGGGGCCGTGGTATTCGCTCTCAAAATCTGGAGACACTACCTTTATGGCACCCGAAGTACCATATTCACCGACCACAAAAGTCTCCAACACATCTTCGACCAGAAAGATCTTAACATGAGGCAACGTAGATGGGTTGAATTACTCACCGATTACGACTGTGAGATCAAATATCATCCGGGCAAGGCAAACGTGGTCGCCGATGCTCTCAGTCATAAGGAACAAACAAAACCATTTCGAGTCCGAGCCCTCAGTATGACAATTCACAACGACCTGAATATCCAAATCCTCACCGCACAACTCGAAGCTCTCAAACACGATAACGTCAAAAACGAGGCCTTACAAGGCATGGATAAACAATTCGAAACCAGACCTAATGGAGTTAGATACTTCTCTAACCGAATCTGGTTGCCTAGTTTCGGGAATCTGCGGGACTTGGTGATGGATGAAGCTCACAAGTCCAAATATTCTATCCACCCGGGATCCGACAAAATGTATCACGGCATCAAAGAGTTTTATTGGTGGCCGAACATGAAAGCAGAAATTGCCACGTACGTCAGCAAGTGTCTTACTTGTTCAAAGGTCAAAGCCGAATACCAGAAACCTTCCGGCTTACTCCAACAACCCGACATTCCTGAATGGAAATGGGAACAGATTGCCATGGATTTCATAACCAAACTTCCTAAGTCGTCGAGCGGTTGCGATACCATTTGGGTGATCGTCGATCATCTCACCAAATCAGCTCATTTCCTGGCAATCAGAGAAACCGACAAAATGGAACGTCTCACACAGATCTACATCAAAGAAATTGTTTGCCGACACGGTGTCCCTACCTCGATCATTTCTGACAGGGATGCTCGTTTCACATCTCGTTTCTGGTAATCACTCCAAAAAGCATTGGGTACCCGTCTCGATATGAGTACCGCGTACCACCCTCAAACCGATGGCCATAGCGAACGAACTATTCAGACACTGGAAGATATGCTACGAGCCTGCGTAGTTGATTCTGGTACAAATTGGGAAAGACATCTACCATTGTGAGAATTCTCGTACAATAACAGCTATCACACCAGCATCAAGGCTGCACCTTTCGAGGCACTGTACGGTCGTAAGTGCCGATCACCGATCTGTTGGACTGAAGTGGGGGATAGTCAATTCACTGGTCCTGAACTCATACACGAAACCACCGAGAAAATTGTTGAAATTCAAAACAGACTCAAAGCCGCACGTGACCGTCAGAAAAGTTACGCTGACGTTAGACGCAAGCCACTCGAGTTCCAAGTTGGGGATCGAGTACTCTTGAAAGTATCGCCTTGGAAAGGCGTAATTCGTTTTGGCAAACGCGGGAAATTGAATCCCAGGTACATTGGGCCTTTTGAGATCCTCGAACGAATTGGCCCCGTGGCATATCGATTGCAGCTGCCTTCCGAACTCAGCAGCGTGCACCCTACCTTTCACATTTCTAACTTGAAAAAAAATGTCTGTCCGACGAGACACTTGTTATACCACTCGACGAGATTCGTATCGATAACAAACTTCACTTCGTGGAGGAACCCGCTGAAATTATGGACCGTGAGGTCAAACAACTGAAACAAAGTCGTATTCCCATCGTCAAAGTCAGGTGGAATTCGCGGCGTGGTCCAGAATTCACTTGGGAACGGGAAGACCAAATGCGACTCAAGTATCCTCACTTGTTCACCGATTCTACCCCGAACACGACTTCGACTTAAATTTCGGGACGAAATTCTTTTAACAGGGGGAGAATGTAACAACCGCCAAATTAGGGCTAGTAATTAGCGCCTAATTCTCTGTAAATACATGTAATTAGTTCTGTATTAGGCTAATTAATGTAACAAAATATATATTTGTGAATATATACGAATACGCGATTAGATTTGACCGTACAAAATTTTTAAATCGAATGTAATTCGATTCGGTAAATACGGACGTTGGTGAAACATTTTAAATATAAACACGAGCCATTATTTAAAAACATTATGACATTCGGAATAGCCTTTTAATAATACTCTTAAATTGTCCCATTTCGTACAATTAAAATTTCGCAATTTAAAAACAAAACACATGAAAATATTTAAAGACGTGACGAAATAATGCGATTAAATTATTTAACAAAGATTAGTATTTTTAAATGAATAATTACGCGAAAAATAAATATTTAACGTTTAAACAACGGAGAAAACGAACACCGCACGGGGCGTGATGACGGGGACCGAAAATGGGAGGTTAAACCTCCCACTCTCTCTCTTTTCCCTCACTTTCTCCACCTCTTTCTCTTTCTTCCTCTTCTTTTCTCTCAATCACCAAACCACCACCATCACTAAAAATCGCCAAATAACACCACAAAACGACCACGAAATATATAGCCCGTTTGGAGAAAAGTGACCACGACGACACGATCTACCTTCCTATCTTTTCGGATTTCTCATCCGACATTTTGTAAGTTTCCGACAAAACCCGACATCTCTCGATTCTTAATGTTTGTACGTTTTAATTGTTTATAATAGCTTGTAATGTCCATTGGAGGGTTGGGTAAAAGAATCGGACCAAACGGAAACCCGAAAACATGTTTTTGGCTCGAAATCCGTCGATCAGACCGTTTCGCGAGCTGAGGTATGTTCTTCCTGCGAACCGAGCCGAGCAGCGAACCGAGCCGAGCAGCGAATTGAACCGAGTAGCAAACCGAGCCGAGCAGCGAATCGGACCGAGCAGCGATTCGAACCGGGCTGCGAATCGAACCGAGCTGCGAATTGAGCCGAGAAGCGAACCGAGCCGAGTTGCGAATCGAACCGAACTCGCGAGCCGAACCGAGCCGAACCGAGCCGAACTGACCTGGTCTGCGAACTGAGGTTCTGCCCTGCGAACTGAGTTTCTACTCAACGATTCTACATTCGCGTAACGACAACTACACTTGTTACGACGATGATTAACATACAAAAATACATACTTTTACTAAACGTAAAACGAGACGAAAAATAATAACACTTATGGATTATTATTACAAACCGTCACCAACGGGCCAACCATATTTTCTAAGAACAAACGATAACGAACCAACATTGGACATAACGAGTTGTGTAGACAACCAGCATAGATGGTCTTACGGGACATCTACTTACTTAACTTTACATGTTTAGGCATTTAAAGGTTACGGGTTCGGAGAACCACATACGGGATTTCATCCGCCTTACTTACTCAATTTCACATACTGACTTGCTAGACTCAGGTGAGTCTTACGGCCTCACTTTTACTGTTTTTCTTATTGGGGGAGATACATGCTACTGATTTTTCCTTGAACACAAGTACTAAAACTGCTTACTATACCAAACGGAATTGCATGAGTTATTTACTATTTACAGAAGTCTCTCCATCATATATCGTTAGTTATGTACTTAAGTGCGAACACTAGTTAATGGATCCATTAGGGAAATGACCCTCCCCGCCCGGGGCAGTAGCGCTGCCACGTACTGATTTACACGTAGAAACGGGTGACTATTATTCGTCACTTATGCTTGCTCAATTACGAGCATGTCACGGGAGCAAATTATTACTTACGGGTTAAGCTTCGATTATGAGCCTCATGGCAACGGTATAACTTATTTACTTTACATTTGCTAGATTTGCAAATACTTGATTTACGCCTACGGGCACTACTGATGAAATCTTGTGTTCAAAAACTGATATTATTTACAAACCTGTGAGATTCACCAACATTCGTGTTGACCCTTTTAGCATGTATTCTCAGGTACCCAGACGGAGTAGGATTTCTCCAGGCATAGCTAGAGTCGTATGATTTCACTAAACTGCATTAACGGAGATTCTCAGCATTATCTTTTTGTACATGTTGATTATGTAATAGAATCTCCCGCTACACGCGCGGACTCTAGGGGACTACATTTTGTATACGAAAACAATAAGTTTACAAACACTTACTTATATGAAATCGTTTTACAACGTCTCATTTAGAGGTCGTTTACTGTATATCTTGTGCTTTGTGTATTGATTAGTAACACCCAAGTATGCTTCCGCAAATCATTAAATTTGGGGGTGTTACATTCTTCCTCCTCAATTTCCTGCACAAAAGAGTTAGAAATATTTTTGTCTTTGGCTTGAGGTGGTGGTGTAAGTTCCTTCCCGCTCCGTGTAATGATAACATTCACATGCTCGTTTCTTGCGGGCGGTGGTTGGTATGGCTTTGGTCCACTACTTGAAGAAGATGGTTGTTGTCTCGGGTTTTGTTGTGTATTACTCGGTAAGCCACCGGTTGGCCTACTACTTGGCCCCTCGGACAATCTTTCCATCTTTCGCTCCAAGTCTTGGATTGAAGCTTGTTGGTTCTTTTGACCTTGCTCCATGCTCAACCGAATATTTGTCATTTGAGCTTTCATCCTTTCGGTTGCGGTGTCTTGCTTTGCCATAAACTCCTTTATCATTTGTTCCATTGGAGTCAAGGCTTGTTCTTGTTTTTGAACTGGTGGTGGTTGATTGTCTCTAGATGGGCTTTGGTGACGGTTTTGGTTGTAATTTTGGTTTTGGAATTGATTTTGATTGTAGCCTTGGTTCGAGGTTTGGTTATAATTTTGGTTTGGTCTAGGAAATCGGTTTTGGTTTTGGTTGTTGTAACTTCCTTGATAACCACCCAAGTTTCTATTTTGGTAACCACCCCGTTGGTAGTTTCCACTTTGGTAATTTCCTTGTTGAAGGAAATTAACACCTTCCTCATCTCCCGCCATCGGCAAATCATCTTGTGCATAATTCGCCGTGGCATGGTTACCACCAATTACCACAACCTTCTCGAAGCTCCTTGATCTCTCCTTTTATGGTCTTGAATTGAGTATCAAGTTTAGAAGACAATGCTCTAATTTCCTTCATCATTGCCGAGTCATTGGAGCTTCCACCTCCACTACTAGTTCCCTCGGCAAAAGAAACGTGCTTTCTAACCGGTTTTCCTCCTTTATCCTTAGCCCAATTTAAGCTTTGGATAACTTTATCTTCAAAGCACCCTCCATGCTTCATTTGGTGTTTTGTAGAGAAATTGACCTCCTCCCGAGGCATCAAGAATACTAGCCGAATCCAAGTTAAGACCATTGTAGAACAACATAATGATTTCCCTTTTCTTCAAATCGTGGCCATGGCAATTTCTCAACATTTCTTTCATCCGACACCATGCCTCTACCAAAGTTTCGCCTTCTTGTCGTTTGAAGGCTCTAATCTCATTCAAAAGTCTTTCGGCCAAAGCCGGAGGATAATATCGCCTAACAAATGCTTCTCTCATCTCATCCCAAGTCCTAATGGTATTAGGCTCCAATTCTTGAAACCAAATCTTTGCCTCACCACATAGAGACATAGGAAAAGTCCGTTGGCGAATCACCTCATCCATATTTGCCCCATACTTAAAATAACTCCCAATCTCAAGAAAACTAGCAATGTGTTTGTGCGGATCGGCCCACACCCTTCCATCAAATTGGGTGTCTCAGATTAGTTGCATATGGTGACCTTTCAAGGAAAATTTGTCATTCTCAATATCTTGAACCCGAATGGCCGACTCGGGTGTCGGTGCCACGGTTCTCGTCCGTGAGAAAATAGGAGTATCATCCTCATCTTCTATCTCCTCTTCTTCTTGAAAAGGTGTTCCCGGATTTTCTTCGGGTGATACAAGTTCGTCCTCAATTACCACAACTTCTTCCTCTTCGTGTTGTGATTCAACCTCGTCTTCAAATGTTTCCTCAACAAGGATGTGTCCCGAGGATGTTTCCGTATCCGTGTGGCTATTAGTGGAATCCGTTGGTTTATTCTTTGATTTCTTCCTTCATTTCTTTTTGGAGGCTTTCTCCGGATTGGACAAGGGGCTAAGAAGTTCGTGGCCCGAACTTCTTGTGCTCATCCACTACCAAATCAAACCTGTAAAAGCACAAAAGATAAAACCGTCAAATGCACCGGCGCAACACCACTTTAAAAAGTAACTTTCAAAGAATAAATTCCTAGAAAGGATCAATCAATCACACTTAAATTAACTTCAATTAAACACTAAGTTCCCCGGCAGCGGTGCCAAAAACTTGATGTGCTAAATCCAGTTATAAAATTTATCGTTGAAACGTAACCAAGAAAGTACCGAGCTAGACCAAAACACAACCGGGCAGTGGACCCTGTCGAGTGGTAGTATAGTTTGGCAAGTTCGGGTTCGAACACAGGGAACTAAGGTTTAAGATGTCAAAGTCAAGTGTGAACAATTTAGAAAGTGAAAATAAAAGTTGGTTTGGTGTGACCGAATTGTCACGTTGCTTAAAACTACAAATTTCAGTTAACCTAGGCAATTGGACTCTTAAGAGTCAAAGTAATTGTTTGGAACTTTCAAATATTTAAAAACAATGCTTGCTTGGATTATTTCACTAGTGATTTCGGGGTGTGAGTTATAACCGGTTAAGACATATGCTAAGGTAACATTCATCAAACATAAGCTCAACGTTCGCTAAGACCTAATGTTTAACTTCAATTAACAAACCTATTATTTAATCAAGTAACGGACGTTCGCCATGGTTACCAACTTACACAATTTAGCTAAAATCATTTGACACATTCCAAAACCACATTCGCAATTTTGTTCAATCATTTATAGACAAATGATCAATAATAATTTACTTGGTTGAAAACGTTCGCTATATCAATTAGTAAATTACCAAATGGCCAAATTCTAGAGATTAAGCTCAATCACACAAGGTTCTCCAATTAAACTTAAATTTAGATTTTTGTGAGTTTGCAAATCATCCACACGACAATCATTCTCTATAATCGCTAACTTGTATTTATCTAACTAGTGTTGTTACAATCATCAAATGCTTTGTTCCACAAATGACAACAACTTAATGAGGTATTTTTACTAAGCAAAGAACATTCGCTATAATTGTTTAGCTAAAATGCCGAAAGTTTTGTAACAACAACCAACTAAATGCATATAAATCCATGGATGATTCACAAACTCAAGCATAAACTAACATCCAAAATATACACCCCTAATCATCTAATCCAAACAAGCACAAAATCACTAGCCACTCATAACAACCATAATCAAACAACAATCACAAATAATTAAGGAAATTATTAAGAACTTGAAATTAGATTAGATAGAGATTATACCAAAGTTATTACACCACACATGAAAAAAAATGTTCTTGATGAAATTGTTGCTTGCTTGATGACCTCCTCAAATTTCCAAGTGAAAATCCTTAAGAATTAATGAGAGTAAAATGGTGGTTTTTGGTTGGTGAAGATGAAGTGAATGAGAGTAAATGTGTGTGTTTAATGTGGGTGATGATAATGAATATGTAAGATATCCATGGTAATGAATGAGAGATGGATATATGATGATAATAATATGAATGTGAAGCTCAGCCGGCCAAACACCCCTAATCACTGTATTTTCTTTTTTATTTTTTTTCTTTTCTTTTTTTTTAATTGTAAAATGGGAAGAAAATGGGACAAAAATGGTTGGCATTAAATGCCTAGCCAATCACAAACGCACAGCACATCAACTACCATGGACCTCGTTCAGATCCAACACCAGCCGATCGACTGAAAGATGAAAGCCGATCGGCTTTAGATGATTAGCTGAATGGCTTGTAGAGAGAAACCGATCTGCTTCTGCCTTTGAAATCCTCAGCTCCAACAAGGGCAACATTCGGTAACGAGATTGAACTAACAAAACCGATCTTCTATATTTAGCCGATCTTGTGGGTCAGGAAAGCAAATCGGCTGAGCAACTGAAGCTGATCGGCTTTGGTCTTTTTTCCAGCCCAGCCCAGATTTGTTCCAACTTGATCAAATCTTCACCAATCGCATGCGTTTCCAGCTTTTTACCTGAAATGGATTTCCAAACAAAATAAGTATCGAAAGTTCCGGAAATCTACTCAAATACAAATGCAAAACAATGATATCGCGATAGATATACATAGCCAAAATTAGCGATATCAAGAACAGTAAGAACACATCTCAGCCATCCATTTTTTGGTTAAAAAACCTAAATTTGGAAGTGGCATTTTTGTAAATACTTTGAAGTTTGATTTTGGAGGGTTCAAATAAGGATTGCTAGGTAAAGTTTAATTTTTTTTGCTTCACAATAGTTTTAACATGGTGAAGTTTTATTTAATTTTTGTTAACAACATGTTTGAAGTAGTGAAGGGTCGCCTATGTTCCATATGTGCAGGCGGATCTTAAGTGCGCAGCTAATTCCCTGAAAAACATAGTAACAGTCAACAACGAGGTTGAGCGAATTCACAGGTTTTATGTTTACAATAATAGTTGGTAGTTCGAAATGTTTCACCAAATAGTTATCATCATTAAGATCAAGTAAGGTTTCGTGGAATGTTATCCAAAGAATGCAGTTTACAGTTTGAGTGGGATGTTACCCAAAATACGGTTTAAGTTTCGTAGGAAAGCAGTATCCTATTAAGTTACCCAAGAAGTAGGAATTTAAATTGTTTGTCCAAGAAGTAGTGTTTAAAAATGTTTGCCCAAGATGTAGGGACTTTTCAAGTGTGCCCAAGAAGTAGGGACTAAATCGTTTGTCCAAGAAGTAGGACCCATCAGTATCTGCCCAAGAAGTAGGGACTTCTATGTATGTGCCCAAGACGTAGGGACTTGTATAAGTTGTGTCCAAGAAGTAGGACTGGCATCCAAGACGTAGGACCCATCTGCTCAAGAAGTAGAGCCTTCATCCAAGACGTAGGATGGCACCTTGCCCAAGAAGTAGGGACTTTCTGTTTGCCCAAGACGTAGGGACTTTCTGTGCGTGTGCCCAAGACGTAGGGACATTCTGTGTGGGTGCCCAAGACGTAGGGACTTTCTGTGTGTGTGTGCCCAAGAAGTAGGGACTTTTCAAATACGTTTATGAAAATGTTGTTTCATAAAAACCAGTTTGTAAAAGTGTGTGTGGCTGGTCGTTCTCCAGTGTATTCCCAATTCCAGTTTTCGTATGAAATCCCGTTTCATAATTAACAGTTATAATCGTTTGACCGCAGTCATAAATAGTTAGCACAATTTATATCACAACAGTTATATAAAAGTTTGCTCACGTAGCAAAAGCGTTGACTATGTTTTCCACCCCTGTTCAAAAGCAGTTAAAACAATAAAAGTAGGGGCTGTGAACTCACCTGTTGAGTTAAGTAACGTGCGAGTGCTAGCAAACCTAAGCCCAAGTATGGTCCAGAATCTCCTAACGCCCTAAACGTATGAGATTAAATAAGTACGTGGATGTCTAAGTCGACCATCCATGCCAGTGTTCGTACAACTAAGTTATGTCCAAAGTGTTTGTTAAACGTTTAAGTTTGCTATGAAAATGTATACGACTCGTTGGTAACGGCTTGAAATCACAATTTCAATAAAATAAGTGTGTTTGCAAAGTTTGCATTGTTCACGTATAGTATCGTTTATGATGGTTTCCATAATAATAATTCTCGATTAAATCATTATTAAAAATCATTTTGTTTTTGATTTTGAAAATTCGACTCGCAAGCTCGACTCGTAACTCGGCTCGAAAGCTCGACTCGCAAGCTCGACTCGCGAGTTCAGTTCGTGATGGTTCGATTCGCAGCTCGGCTCGGCTCGGTTCGTAGTTCAACTCGACTCGCCGCTCGGTTCGACTCGCAGCTCGGCTCGGCTCGGTTCGTAGTTCAACTCGACTCGCCGCTCGGTTCGACTCGCAGCTCGGTTCGGCTCGAGTCTCGACTCGGCTCGTAGCTCGACTCGGCTCGCAGGAAGAACATATCTTAGCTCGCAGAACGAGCTGATCGTATTTTTAACTTTTAAAAACGCATTTTTGGTCATTTTTGGTCATTTTTGGACATAATCAGTTGATGAAAACACTAAAACATGATGTATTAAGTATATTAAACATGAAATAGCAAAGAAAACTTCGAAATCTAAGGATTTACGGGAAATGTCGGAAACTTACGCGTGTCGGTTTTGAAATCCGAAAAGGTAGAAATGTAGATCGTGACTCCGTGATCGTTTTATTCCAAAGGAGCTAGTTGATTCGATGCGTTTTTGTTGTAGTTTTTGTTGATTTTTGTAGAGTTTGGTGTGGTTTTTAGAGAGAAGGTGGAGAGGATGAGAGTATAGAGAGAGAGAGTGAAAGATATCAAATGAGGTGGGGAGGGGGTTGAGGGGCCGATTTTTACCAAAGAGAAAGGGGAAGGAAGTTTGTCCCGTATTGTGGTATTTTATCCGTGTTTGTTTACCCGATCGTTAAATGTTTAAATATTTTTAAATGATAAATTTTTAATTACATATTCGCTTACATTTTTAGTTGAAATATCTTATGGAAATTATTTAGTTAAGTTTATAAAATTTTAACTTTGTTTCGTTTCAGTTTACGAAATAAACGTTTATATGTTATAAAATACTTTGTAAATACTATCGATATAATATTTATTAAACGTTAACGTTATTTAATAACTTCGTTTTATTAAATAAATTTGTTCACCAACAGTCGTATATTTTTGTCGCGTTTGTTCCAATCGTTTTGTACGTAATTATGATTAATTATGAATCGTAATACTACGCGTATTAACTAGTTGGGCTTTGCTAGACTTACCTCTAAAATGTGTTGTGAATTCACTCAAGTATGGAATTAGGCTAAAAATGCATGAGTTTAACGTTTATAATCGCGTTTAAATTTGCGGGGTGTCACATGTGAAGCTAAAAAAAAAAACTTCACATGAGCAAAGGTGATGTGAACCCTCCAAAATCAAACTTCAAAGTATTTACAAAATTGTCACCTTCAAAATCAGGTTTTTTGATCAAAAAATGATTGGCTAAGATGTGTTCTCACCGTTCTCACGAAATCCTCTTGTTCTCACCAGAACCCAACCCTATATATATATATATATATATATATATATATATATATATGGGAAGGATCAAGAGGAAGCTCTTAAATTGGGGGAAGGAGGGGAATAAACCACAACCACTTATTTTCTCACATCATCTACAATACCCATTTTCTCAATTTATGCCTAAAATCCAAAATTAAAGCATGTAGTTCAATGATTCCTTCAATCAAAAACATTGTAAATCTTCAGATCCATCAAACACAGTCATACACATCTTCAATTCATCATAATCCGGATTCATCCAAAATTATAAAATTTGGTGTAACTTTTGGGTGTTTTGAGATAATGTTGATTTGGTGATGAAAAACAATAGAATTAAATGAATTTCTTTGTAAAAAGTCATATAAACGAGTAATTAATCGAATTATAGTCGCCATTACAATCGAATTTTACAAACTCAAAAAATTCCCTGAACGTTAACATTCATCTTAAAAGCATGTTATCAAAGTTACAACTTCATAGTTCTAAATATTCATTTACGATGAATATTAACGTATATATGCTATTTAACATCTTTGAATGTGATAACATAAAATTCATTAGTGTATAATAATGTATACGAGTTACATTCATCGTAAATGTGCATAATATCATGCATGTACTGTATTAGTTAATATGCATTGTAAATGAATATTAAAGTGTTCATCATTGTCAATAACACATAGGGCTGTTGACGAACCGAGTCGATTCGAATATCCTGATGCTCGACTCGACTCGTTTAAAAAATAAGTATGTTCGAGTTCAACTCGAACTCGATTAACTTTTTAAAACCATATTCGAGTTCGAGCTCGGATAATAATTTAGTGTTCGAGCTCGATACTCGTTTTAGTTTATGACAATTTACAAAAAAATTAGTTATTTGAGTTCAAAATATTTGTTTAGAAGCTCAAGCTTGATAAAATCGTTTACAAACTTAAACAAGTTCATTAAAAAGTATACTAACTATTTTGTGAAACTTGAAATAAAGTATGTAAAATACATTTACACTTAATCAAACTTAAAATGTGTAAGTTTAATTAGTTATCATCAAACACAAATAATAAGTATGTAACACTACTACAAAATCTCAAATGGCTCACGGTTAAAACCATATATGGACCACGGAAAACGGGGGGTGGACTAAGGGGGAGAAGTCTATTTGCAAAACAAAAGGACCACGGTCAGAAATTCGTGGTCTAATAACTGCATGGACCATGGTATATCAGTTAAAACCGTGGTAAATAAGGTTGACCATCGTCAGCACGGACCACGGATCCCTTATCTAAACCGTGGTCCTAAAATTTAATTTTAATTATATAAATTATTCTTTACTACGGTTTATTTTAGAACCGTGGTCCTTTTTTGTTAAAATTACCACGGTTCTGATAATGAGACACGTGATCCAATATTTAATTCTTAATGAGATTGGCTACGGTTCGTTTTTAAGAACCGTGGTCCTTTTTTGTAATTATAAATAAAAAAAACCCGTTATAAAGAACCGGGCCCTGTTTATTATTACAGAAGCTGTTTCCAGCATTATTAATTCTACATTCAAAAAATGAAAAAATACAACCTCGAATGTTATATACAACATGGAACATGACCAAAATTGGGCATCAGCTAAAAATTCCAACCTAGACTCCAAAATTTAAAACCTGCAAACTATATACACACGATCCAAACTATACAGCCATCACAATGCGAACTTGAAAAAAATATCACAACCACAGCCTTCTGAAATATCTCAGCCTTTTCGATCTCACACAACCACATCCTTTTGAATTTAATTTTATTCATCATTGATCTTGCAACCACCTCACACTGCCTTTTTTCAACCTCTTGGACTCACATTAACACTGCATGATCCAGGATCTTGCAACCATTGAAACCATCTCACACTGCCTTTTTTCAACCTCTTGGACACCGATTAGTTATTATTCATCATAGCATCTCATCATGGAAAATTTGAAACCAACTGAACTAAAGCATATGATCAACATCTAAGCATTTTCAACATCTAAGTATATAATTAAACATATATACAAGCACATATATAGCACATAAGCAGTTAAGCATTCAAACATGCATATAATTAATATAAAAATAATATGGAGTAATTAACAGTAAAAGAAATAACATATATTCACCTAGTTAATTATTGTTCTGCTGTAGAGGATGCAGAACCGTCTGGTCAAACCATGAACACCACGCAGCAACAATTCTATCCAGCTCATCTTGCGTAAGTGAAGTATTATTGGACCTCATCTCCGAAAGCTATATCCAAATTTATTTGAAAGAAAATATGTTGGAGTAAGTATAAGATAAAAAGGAACAAATTTATATCAACGTACATTATGATAAAAATGATTGTTACATTTGTGGGAAAGGTAAACTGATGTTTCCACACGAAGTCGAATATGAACTTCATGGCATAGTACCCGCATTCCCATCCTCCTTGTTGTTGATTACAGTCAACCATATGGTATTTTGGCTGATAACGGAACTTGGACAAAAATACTCTAAACATAATGAAGAAATTAGGCGGTGTTAGAAATTATAATAAGATGCATTTCAAGCTTATATATTGTTATATGTTTATTAAAATCCTTACTCGTTAACACACTCCGTGAGGTGGTAATGATCTTCTTTGGGGGTTTTATCATTTAGGGAGACCTTGGAGTCGAGTATGTACACTGAGCGGCCATCAGGGAATAAGATATACAATACCCAGTGTTTACTATTATATTTTATTAATGTTAGTATATAACAATAAACATATATAACTAAACAATAAGGATTAGGTTAACACTGATCATACCCCTGCCAATACGGTGCTAAGAGAATGGACTTTGAAGGAAAATAGAGGTCCATACATTCAAGGATGAAGCTTGTAACCGTTTCTTTTCTGGATGCAATGATATCACTACTAATCCTAGAGGGATTGATGAATGCGCATCTGTTATGGCGGAATTTCTGAGAGTTCGCGATAACCCCACTAAGAACATACTAAATCGTTAGAAAAATACATGATAATTGTTCTAGGAATGTAATACAGTATACATTCAAAAAGAATACTTACGTCAAGAAAACAATGAGGACGGTAATATCGATTTCCCCATTCGTCAGTAATAATTTGATATGTGCAGCAATCAATTGTAAGAAGATAGAGTTTGCACCTAAAAATCCAGCGGGGATATTTACATCCAAATTGCACCCGTTTAACACTTTTCTCCAGAGACGATTTACCACCGGAGTTTTATGAACCAAAACATCTTTCTGCAGGTCGGTAGTTAACACACAGGTACTAGGTTTGACTTGTTGATCACCCACATTCCTTTATGTGGTTGTTTGTGGGTTGACTTGTCGACCGGCATTTCCTTTGTTTCGTTGGGGGTTGACTTCCCTTGCTAGCAAGGGCTTTGTTTTATTTAACGTCCCCGGTGCTTGGGTTGAACAGCCAATCTGCTTGGAAACCCGTTCTGTACTTCCTACCCGCTTGACAAATTTTTTAGGCTGATTAGGTAACGGTATAGGGGCCCGCTTTTTCTGACTTGGAGCAGGTTGTACTAGTTGTTTTGTAGGTGTACCCGTTTTCTGCCTTTGAGGCATACCCTGATCATTTACGGGTGTCTGGGCCCGCTTTTTCTGAGCAGTAGCAGCTTGTACCAGTTCTTTTGTAGGTGTACCCTTTTTCTGCCTTTGATTCGCAACATCTTCCGAATGGAACAAAAAATCTGTCTCATCCTAGTAACAAATTAAACCGAAAGCAGGCATTTGTTAGGTTTTCAATACAATAATTAAAGTACATACGATTTACTTATAGATAAATATTGGGTACGTACATCAGTATATTCAATCAACGAACTTGGCCATAAAATGAAACTGTTTTTGGCTTCTCCCAAAGTAGTCATTCCACCAACCGGCTTAGGAAGTTTCATGTTCCTGTATTGATCATCAAATTTATCAACCTGTACCTTTTGGTGGTCTGGTGACATATGCTGCCCGTGTACCTGCCCATTCCCTCGAGGATAGGCCATTCCTCTAGCAACTTTCACCCTTTCGAACCCAAAATCAGCGAGCAAGTTACATGCAATAGGGGTCTGCATTGGTATGTTATGAAAAAATATAAAAGTGATATATAATTCCTCCAGCTGGTAAAAACGTAATATTTAAATCTGAATACCGTTAAATCCTCAAAAGGATAAAACCCTGACCCAACACTACTCCGCCTTATATCGAGACTTGCTCCAAATATACCCAAATCCCCTGATGCCTGCGGTGCTGTCGCATCCTTCCTTTCTAGCTCAATCCTCTCTAGCTGAGCCACCCTTCTTTCTAAACTCTCCTTTTCCTCTTTCTTTTTGTTTCTCATTGATTGCTTCTCATAACCTGAGACTGCCTTTGAGAAGCCGATTGTGTGGCCCACCGCCCTAGTCCTGCCGGGGTGCTCTTTTCCCACTACACCCCATATCGCATCTCTGCCGTTGGAATCCGGATCTGCACACAGCTCCCGGTCCTTCTGAATCTGTTACAACCAATAAATAGGTAAATTGTAATTGTTTATAAATAATAATAAGTTTAATAAAATATGTAACCAAACACAATTGACATTACCAATTCCTCCACAATAGGAACAAAACCCTCAGGTATAAGCAGTTGCTTTCGGCTATTGACTCCACATCGAGCCCTAATGTATGTAAACACCCGCTTATTGTGAACTTTAAACAAGCGAGCAACAAGAGAGGTGGGATCCAAATCTTTGGCCTCTTCCCTCTCCTTTTGCCACTCTGCTTCATGTCCCCGATACCCCTTAGGTCCTAGCTTAGGGGGATTCTTGTTCAAAGTAGCTAGATATCTACCTCTCTCACTTAATTTCTTCGGTTAACATGAAATAGTTTAAACAGGAATACATAAATGTTTAGTTAAATGATTACTAAATACAGATTATGTACCAAAAACAGAATATGATTAGTTAAAAGAAAAACATGACATGTTACCTGAAATTCCACACTGTTGATCCTCTCAACGAATCGTTCCCAGAGTCCTTCTTCCTCTCCTAGATAAGGATAATTCTTAAATGGGTTTTCTCCCGTTCTCACATACTTCTTAACCAAATAACTCTTAAAATCTGTCCATGCCTGGTTGCATTGCCCAAGAACAACCTTCTTGTTCTTGTCATCTTTAATACTGGGTGTTGATGTCTGGATTTCATAGAATAGAAACTATTTATATATTCATAGTTGTATTATGAGATACAAAAATACTTAACGGTTTAGATTTAGTTACCTTAATCTCGTCCCATATTCGATCTTTCAATGGGGGGTCAACTTTGTCCCATGACTCGTGGAGGATACTAACCCTGCACCTAGTCACAAGCCCTATGTAATTACTAAAACTAACTTGACCCGGCCCAATATTAAGTCCATAAACATTGAAATCAACATCTCTATCACGAAGCAGCTTGGTATTACGCTTCTTCTTATATAATGTCACCCCTCTCTTTTTCCTTTGACGTGGAGGCGGTGGACTAGACTCTGGATTGTCATGTGTAGCATCCTCATTATCTTGATGATCCGATTCTTGACTATCACTAACATCATCACCAAATCTTGAACTAAACATATCATCTTCCGAATTATGTAGGAAATTATCTTGATTATCCTACAAATAATTAGATAACTTCAAAATCTTCTATATATATATATCAAAGATCATCAAACAGTAAATAATAATAATATAGATACTCATTATTCATGGAGTATATACTACAATAATAAATAAAGTTACCTAGCAAATAAATACTCATAACTCAATAATAGATATTCACAAGTCATCATATCATATATATATATATATACTACAATAAAAAATACTCAGGATTAAATCGGTCCCAACAAATATACTACTCCGTGTATAAACGGACTAAAGTCCTAAACATTTGGTCCCTACAGACTGATAGTATTCCCCATAACAAAAAATGACTTTTCTTTTAGTTACTTACATTATTCCCCACATACTGATAGTATAATTCCCGACAACAAAAAAAGCAAATCTTCACTTCTGGAATTCAGATTATCATACAAACATTCCCTTTTTGTTCTTATACATTTTAATTCAAATTAATGTTGAACACAAGCTGTATATAGACAAATAAGTTACCATTATAGTTGTAGTTGGACGAATCCTAACTGAAATTCCAAAATCGAGAAAGAAAAGACCATCGCTAAACGGACAACAATCCAAGGGTTCAGACAAACAAACACACCACGGTTCGGCAGAAAATGGAGAAAAATGATGGATTATGATTGTGGTTTATGGATTTGTTGAGAAATTTTGGTAGTAATGTTTGGAGGTAAATGGGGAATATATATATATGAAGTGAAAATAATGGCGGGGTACTTGAATTTTTGAAAAAACAACGATTTCACTAGAATATATGTGGTCTATATAAGATAAAAATACCACGGTTTTATTAAAGGGACCCGTGTTCCGTTCACTTTGCACTTTTGAATATTTTTTGTTGTTCACTTGAAAACAGCTGTATTAATAATTATAATTAATAATTAATTTAATTACATACGGAGTAGATGATAGAGTGATAGACCATCCTTTTTTGAAACTTGTTACGTCAATAGTCCTTTACACTAACGACTAGCCATTAAACCCGTGTATACACACGGGTTATGTAAAGTAAAATTATAATTATTTTTTGTTCTCATTATATTTTTTAAAAACATTCCATAACCGCATTCTCATAGCGATTTCCCATAGAAAACCACCCTCGATAACAATTTTAGAATAACCGCAAGAAGACTCAACGATGTCAGGTAATTTTCAAAAAAATTTTCTGTTCAGAATTCTCCTCTTTACTCTTTTAATTTCTTCCTAATCTTTCAGTGCATTTCACTCTGTCCGACATTGATTTGGAGATCTCACCCCAAAAGGAAGTGATCAAGATCAGCGGTTCAAGTTTCAGGCCTTTTCCGACAGAGTTCCTCTCCAAAACGAGAAAAGTCAAAGAATTATATGATCTTAATAACCCTGCTTCCAATCTTCTGATAGTAAGGCCCTCTTCCCTCAGTCCCTTTTAAATAAACAAAACCTGATATAATTTTTTATCAGGCTGCAGATAGCATGATAGAGGATTACACGGATAAAGTCATAACGATTGACGCTCTGACTGCAACCCTCAAGAAGAGTACCCTCGAACTGGAGAAAGCCAAACGAAAAATTAGAACTCTTAAAGCTACGCTTGCCGAGAAATCCGATTGTGCCAAAGGAGAAGGATCCAACATAAACAATACCCTGATGGAAGAGATGAAGAAAGATGCCACTATTGCTGTATTGGAATCCAAAATCCATATGGTCACGGAAGCTGCCGAAAATGGACTAGATGCTAGCCTATGGGACATCAAGGGATGGAAGGACAAATTAGCAAGAATGAAAGATGATTATCCCCATACAGTGAACAGGAGTGAAGAGTTCTATTCCAAAAATAACGAGAAAGTAGCTGCAGCCGTCGATTTAGCCGACAGCGAAGGATCCTCGGGCGAGGAAGGTATTTGACTAGCCGGAGCCCGATTTCTATTTTCATTTCGATGCTCATTTACTTTCTAAGGGTTGTGTTTGTAACGAACAATTTATTTGGGACGAGGTTGATCTAGCATGGTCAACCACGGTGGTTTTTTGAATGTGGTTCATGTTGGCCACAAGACAATTTTTATTTCGTGCACTTTAGAACTTATTCCAAAGGTTTGAATAATCCTTTGGTCTTTTGCTATAAATATTATTAGGATTAGGATATTATCTATATCTCGTGTCTTCAGGATATTGAGAAGATCCCCTCAGTATGAATATTTGCTTGATAGGTGTTTAAAAACAGGATCCTGTGTCTTTAGGATTGAGTAATGTGAAAACATTACAAACCGTTTGATTCTTGGGCTACGCCATTTGAGACATGAAAATGCCTAACCAATTGGTAATGTGAAAACATTACAAACCTTAGAGTGACGTGAAAACGACACAAACCTTAGATCGATACGTTTAGTGCACATCAGTATCGACATTGGTTAGCGCTTGATCTATAGGCCAATGGAAATGAAGTTGTCGGGTACAAGAGGCATCACCGATTCCCTAACCGTGGCACTATAATCAAACATCGTGCGCACCTAGCGGGGTGTATAAACCCTAGAGGTGTTTATCCGTTCCGAAACCTCTAAACCTTAAATTTTAATTGTTAAAAATTAAAGAATAAATCAGACTAGCTAGTAAATCGAATTAAAATTTAAAATGTAACTAAGCATACCATCATTAATTTCATTATCATCATCATGATCATCATCAAAAATAATTACACCAGCTGGGGTATCTTGTACTCCGTATTAAATAGATATTACTCCAAATCTTCATAATTACTTTTGATTTTTGAACTATCCACAGCCATAAAATAATCACAGAAGACTAACCATCGTACGTCTCTTCAATTTCTGCTATATCTGTGACCACGGTTCCCCATAAACTAACTGTGGTCACACAGTGACTATTATTATTATTATTATTATTATTATTATTATTATTATTATTATTATTATTATTATTATTATTATTATTATTATTATTATTATTATTATTATTATTATTATTATTATTATTATTATTATTATTAATGTTAACATAGTATTTGTTAGTTAAAAAGCTATTACTAACAAAGTCTACAATTATATAATTCTAATTGTAAAATTTGAAATATTTTATTTCTCATGATACAAATGATATACTCGTAGTAGTTTATATTTATATATAAGATAAAATTATACGTTGAACAACCCGTGTAATACACGAGTGTACATGCTAGTTTACTGCTATAGTTACCACGCTTCCCCATAAAACTAACCGTGGTCAATAAGTAACCGTGGTCATATATTGGTGCCATTTTTTGCTGGCTATCAATTTACTGCTTCAATAGTAACCACGGTTCATCATAAACTAACCGTGGTTATTATGTAACCGTGCTCAACTGTTCCATATATATAGGCGCCTATTTACAATTTAACAAAAGCGTCTGTTGAGTTTCACTCTTTTAATGGCGTCCTCATCCGATAATACCAAAAACAACAAGAGAGCATCAAGCCCACCAACATCACCACAACCATCATCCAAGTCCCCGAAAAAAAATCCCCTCGAATTCTACGGAGTTTCCCAACAAGTTTGGGACAAGTGTAATGAAGAACGATTAGGGCCGGAGAAGTTTATGTTAGAAAGCCATGAAAAAATGGTACGGTCACTGCAAGAAAGTGTCAAGCGCGATGAAGAATCTATACGTTTTTATTTTGATCGTATAGATAAAAAAAACCAAAAAATCGCGGACCATCAAGAAAAGATCACCGATCTTATCAAGACCATCTTCAGTCCAGACCCTTAAATCTTTGATGTTCATCGATCATGTATTATGTATATATTAATGTTTATATTAATTTTAAAATATTGTTACTACTCTTATTAATTATTATTATTATTATTATAAATGTTATTATGTTTTGTTTATGCATGTTTAATTTATTACGGAGTATGATAACTGATGTGTGCTAAGTATAGGCAATTATAATAACAAGTTTAAATTAAGGAAATACTAAATAATACTATCACACAATTCAGGTAAGATTGACCCGTTCATGTAATATAGCTTAATAAGTAAGTCCAAATTCGAACACAAGGAACACAAGAAAACGTTATTCTTATTTATAACTAATTATCTATTTATTCTAACTACAGATATTTACAATTATAATACAATTAAATACAAGGATCCAATTTACAATAATCTACAAGATAAGGGGGACGTTTTAGTTCCGAACGAACATATTTATATTTATATTTTTTTGATACATATTCTAATAGATAAGTTTTAAGGAACAACTTAGGTATACTCAATTGGATAAAAGATTATAATTATTCAAACTATTATTTATTAAACTTACTATATGTACTTATGTCTATTTGCTTTGTTGGCTATTATTACTGGTGATTTACTACTGTAGAAGATCACTTAGGGTTAAGTCAAATCCTCATCATAACAACACAATCATAAGGTTACGCAAAGTGTTACTAATTAATACGATCTATCATCAATTTATTATACAATTTCTACGGTTAGGCTTGAATCGCAGTATTACTTTATTTTAATGAATTATTCTTAGTTTATCGCATAAGGTTAAGATCAAAACATAAACACAATCACTTAATTTATATAAACAGTTTATGGTCATCCTAGTTTAATATAAATCAGTCTAATTATGTCAAGAATAATCACTAAAATATCATAATAAAGACAACTCTTGTATAATAAACATTCAATAATATAGTTCCAACATAAACATATAATTCAGATAATAAACTCAATAAACATTCATTCAAACAAATATAATGAAAACCTAATTCACAATTAAATCAAATAAACAATATCATAAATAACTCAATAAGGTTATTAAAGTTACAAGGATAAAGAAATCGAACCAATTGACGAATTAGCTTTTCCTAGGGTTAAAAACCTTCAAACCCTAGCTCTTTAGCCTCCAAAATCGCACCTAAAGTCTACCTAAAACCCTAACTTTCGGTTTTAGTATTCTTGAATCGTATATGGTTTAAGCTAATTTGAGCCTCTATTTATAGTTTTAAAAACCGACATCCCAACCGCCGGTTGGAGTTATTTGCATCCGGGTCCAACTCCACGTGTCTGCACCGCCTTCAAACCCTAAAGCTCAACCGCCGATTGGTTAATCCAACCGCCGGTTGAATGTAAATTCCAGAATATTCTATTTTCGGGCTTGGGCTTAACTCTTGGACTCTCAATCTTCATATCCGGAATTTATTCTCTTTTTGGCCCAATTCTTTATTTTAACTCTTTTAATCTTCATTTCTTCAAGGTTTAAGCTCCTTTTTCTTCATTCTTCATTCTTCATTTTCTTCATTTTCTTCAGTTTCTTTCAGTTTTGGATTAGTTTTTGCTCCTTTTTCTTCATTCTTTAATTAAAATACATTTCTGCAAATATTAACAAAATAAGTATATAAAATCATATAAATGCACTAAAATGTATATAAAAATAGGGATAAATTACTATAAAACATACTATCTATTTGATGCTTATCAATAACTTACTAATTAAAGTATTAAACTCCGCATGACCGACCGTCGTCTATTCAATTTCCTGCTAATGGTGACCACGGTTCCCCATAACCTAACCGTGGTCATATATAGTTAATTAATGGTGGTTTTGATCTAAATCATTGTAAATCATTTTCAATATGCACTCAAGTCTAGCCTAACTATTTGTGTATATTGGATACGAGCATGTTAATTTTTACTTTTTATCAATGAAAGAACCCATGAATAATATGTAATATAAATGTTTATGTAATTTGTAGATCAACTATTCTTAGAATAATAAATGGAAAGAGTATATGAAACGAGAATTTCAAGTGAATTTGGGGGAAAAATTAACATTAAAATTAAAATACACATTGATATATAGAAGATGTGAAAACGTACAGTAAGTTCTTTTCCGTAACATTAATTAGTTACTAATTAAATTACGATTATTTAACACAGTAATGTTCATTGGAAATCATTTCTAGCCCTTGAACATTTTGTTGCAGGAATGTTAGCGTTGATTACTGATTAGTAAATAATGTATAATCTATGTATTCTATCTTATCGATCTTATATATATTAAAAGAAAAATCTTGGAAGAATAATGACCATTAAATGAAGATTAGTAATTAAGATCTAACCATTCATTTCGGTTTTCGGTTTCCTCGGTTTATTCGGTTCGGGTTCCTCGGGTTTGAATTTTTTTTGAGCAAAGTCGAAAACCGAATTCGAATTCGGTTTGGTTTCCGTTAAAACCGAAAAAACCGAAAATTTTAAATTTTTTTATTTTTTTTTTAAGTTAATCGGTTCGGTTTTCGGATTAAACGGTTTCAAACCAAATATTGAACACCCCTAGAAAGAGTATATGAAACTAGAATTTCAAGTGAATTTGGGGGGGGGGGGGGGGGGGGGGGGGGGGGGGGAATTAACATTAAAATTAAAATACACATTGATATAGTAGATGTGAAAACAGTAAGCTAGTTCTTTTCCGTAACATTAGTTACTAGTTAAATTACAATTATTTAACTCACTGTTTAATTATTAATGTTCATTGGAAATCATTTATAGCCCCTGAACATTTTGTTGCAGGAATGCTAACGTTGATTACTCATTAGTAAATAATGTATAATAATATATAAAATTAAAGGGTAAATAGCCCAAAAAGGTAACATAAAATTCCTAATTTCTCAATTAGGGGAATTTGTTAACTTTTTAACATGAAATCGTTAAATAATATATGTTGCTGAGTTGCATAAAAAAAATTAAGTGTAGTATTGACTAGTCTTTGTATACTTGGTTAATTTTATATTTAATTAATAAATCGCATTGACAGAGTGGTTAATTTAATTAATTAATTAATTGTTTAAATACTACAAGGGGTAAATTTAGTAGGGAATAAAAATTAAAGTTAATTAATAATTAATGTCTAGCTTATTGTATCTTCAAGATGAATTTTCATCTCATTTAATACACATTAACATATATATATATATATATATATATATATATATATAATATGGGCCCTTAGGGGACAAGTTACAAAAACCCTAACCTTTTCAATATAGGCTTAAAACACTTTATATAATCTATACTTAACGAGTTAATTAACGTACGAAAACAATATTAGCTGGTGTAATTAAATTCTCGTTGAAAATTTCATGTGGACACATGTGATTTGCCGGCGTTGATTCTTTTCGCAACTGGGGCAAACACGTATCATTATTGAAATAAATATGGTACGGGGTCAGGGGTACATGTACCCGTCCTTCAAATTACCGGCCCTTTTTAATTTAGTCATCATTAATTGATTATATATATATATATATATATATATATATATATATATATATATATATTACTTAACGGTTTGTCATCATTTAATTTATATATATTTTGGTTAGGGTAGTTCAGGGTTTAGGCCAGGTTGCGTCCACATGCAATATATATATACTAGCTGCAACCTCGATTAAATGCATAAGTCTTTCTTAATTTGATTGTGTCATGCAATCCTTTCATATTATTACCATAATGCATTATGATCATTCATCAATACCTTCAAACCGGCCTCTCCGACTCTTTACACATGAAAAATTAAAGCAACGTACAATTGCCTGGCCATGGATATGATTGAAGTGTAGATAAACATCAATTGAAGTACTATAGATAATAAATCTAGATATATAATGAAAAGATTCGAATTGAAGTATGATGATGCAAGTACTCGATCAGACGTACACTGATAAGTTAATATACAACACAATAAACATCAATTCATTAGCAAAAAGCCAATGCATTTGATCGAGGTTGCAATTAACTAGTACGTATGATAAAATCCTTCGTGTCACGAGTAGAAGCTATAAATTTTATATTATTATGTATTAATTCAATTTTGAAAATTGAAAGTTTTAGTAGGATTATTGTTTCGTTATATATTAAACTTTATACTTTCTACTATTGTCTGAGTAGAACTTTGAAAACTTCTAGTGTATATATTGAACTTGTAAATATGGTCAATTGTATGTAAAATGTTCTTTTTGGGTAAGGCTCAAATAGGAAAGTTTCCTTTTTTGGCATTACCCAAAAAGTAAATAATGCATGCATACAATAGGCGCTTTGGGACCTACTATACTGTACTAAACTATACCATTTTTGGGACAGTGTTAATATTTAGAGCACAGAGTGTAGTACTTTTGAGGAATTTGTGATGTGATGGTCAGTGTTCTATGAAAAGAAAAAGTACATAATGTAAAAATGGGAGGTATGAAGAGTAGCAACCTTTTGTAAGGCTATAGTGTTTTGAAAAGAATGTTGTTGTTAAGGAATTTGTGATGTGATGGTCAGTGTTCTAGATAATAGTTTGAATAGTATTCTGGAGTCAAGTACAGTAATCCACTCACCATACCACTTTTATTATTGGTTTCATACCTCAGAGGATCCCCTCCTAAAATTACTCACCAAGAGTTGGGTACTTTTATTATACTATTCATACCATTTATTTATTTTTAAATTAACTATATTTTTTCTGTACTTTATTAGTTTATTTCATCACACTTTCTTACTTTTTTTGTACTTTTACCTTTCTGTACTTTTTTAATTCAAAAAATGGATAGATATTACCATTATTTTTTTCCATATATATACATCATGCTGAACTCTATTTCCTTTTTTCTAAAAACCCAAAAGTTAAAAAAATGGCATCTTCTCCTTCTTCCTCATCAAACAAAATATTTTATCAACTTTAAAATGATTTGCAATTGAATGTTATATTGGTATACAGTAATGTTTTGTCGTACACAAAAATATATATAAATGTAAAAAAGCACCATAACACAATAATATTCAATTCATTGATATATAAAAATGCGACATTACACTCAATCATCATCTATTACATATCAAAATCAAATTACAGATATTTAGTAACCCACAAAATCATAGACGATGATAACAAAAACATAAAAAAAACAAAACAAAACAAAAAAAAACATAGACTTAATTGTGTCATTTTTTATACCAACCCAATGTCACTCTCTTTTCATTCATTGAGTTTTCAAGTTTCTTGATTTCATCCCAAAGTTCCTTGTACTTTTTTTTATCCTTGTTAAGAGATTGTGCTATTCCATTAACACATTTTTGAAGACTTTTATCCCTCTGTCCAGGAAGAATGAAAAGTTCATACAAAGGAGAAGGTGGGCGTGGAGGATCGGTTTGAGAAACTTTTGGTAAAATGTAGTCCTGCTTTTGGTTTGATGAGGAAGAAGGATAAGACGCCATTTCTTTTTAACTTTAGGGTTTTTAGAAAAAAAAAAGAAATAGAGTTAGAAAGAGCTACGTAGTCTGTGATTGTCATATATAGGGGAAAAAATAATAATAAAACATGCTTTTTAATTCTAGAAAGTTCACCAGTAATAAAAAAAATCCTTGCGGGTGTAACTAAGAATATTCATTTACAGTCAAAAACCCTCTTCTCTCACCTCCATTTACAGTCCATAATTACCAATTTTGGTGGATTATTTGGATAAATCCACAAACATTTGTTCAATACGGAGTAGTAGATATAATTGATGATCACTGTTTTAGCCTAGTTTTAGGTGATTAGGTGACGTCACAAAGTCAAAAGCTAGCTAGCTATTTGTTCAGGAGTATCTGTTTTTTTTCAAATAATGACCACGGTTTGCTTTTGTTAACCGTGGTCATACATAGTTAAATGCTAATGCACATTTTTGGTCTCATGTAAACACAGGCCAAACATATACCGTGAAAGATTTTATAATTTATCGCTTTTCGCTAAAATAGAAAACATACTTTTCTGCATCGGTCGCCATTTTGTAATAGTAACCACAAACAAACAAAAAAAGAAATAATATAATTGTGAATTTGTGGTAATATGATTGAATGTGTACGTGTATCGTGTGAGAGTCTATATGGTATATATATAGTGAAAAAAACCTCGATATATATTTATTTTAGGGATTGATAAATACTCCGTACAACACAGAAAATGATTCACATACCAAAGTTGTGTTATTGCAACATGTACTGTATGTTTTAACTATTGTACAGTTTGCAATTAAGTGTTTAACCTTCCAAATCCCAAGTCCCAACATCCAATTTTAATGCACATCAAATCACATATACAGATATACTACGGCTGTGCATACGCACAGCCCCCAAGATTCGTTACTTATTTCAAATGTCATGGGGAAATGAAAAAAGTAATAACAAACGTATCGTATATTGTATATACACATATAAGTGCATGTATATATATATATATATATGGCCATATCTAATATATGTTCATGTGAATTTACCTCATCACTAGAATGTTGATGTTGTTTTTATCCTATGATAATATTTAGTGACGTAGATATTAATTAAGAGTACAAACTTTATAAATTATTAGCTATAATAGCTAGTACGACTATATATAGGTTGTGTTATACTTAAGTAGTTTGTCATGCTTTACGACTATATATAGGTTGTGTTACAAGCTCGTCTAACATTTTAAGCGCATATTATAGCATATTATATAAATGGCATATAATCATATAGTATTGTCATATTTGATCTTGATACGTTACATTTTACAAGTATCAAAATGATAATACAAAAGAGAAGTTTTCGAAGTAGGTTTAACTGTTTAAGCTTTGTTTTACAGTTTAACAAAAATAAAAGAGTTAGACGATGTATAAAATCATACGGAGTAAAAGGAATTAGTAGTCAACATTTTAGAATGTGTGTACGTTATCATAAATAATTTGTCAAGTTTTAAGATGAAAATAATGATATGAACGATTTTGTTTCATAATAGTACTAATAATAATTACTACCTAATAAATGGTATGGAAATGGAAAGGTTTTCCTGCTTGGCTGCTTGCAGACGTAAAATCATACTGTATCTGAAAAGGTAAAAAACTCTGAAACTTCATAAGTCATAACACTTTGTTGTAGTCAGTAGTCCTTGACTTTTTCAACAACATAGCTAACAAAACCCCAAATCACCACGGTTTTGTTCGTGACAACCGTGGGCATCATCAACTTATATTTTTCCATTTTGATAATTTGCATTTTTCTTTATTTTTAATGATATGTGATTTATACAGAGTATTATATTTGAGTTTAAAGGTTTTTCGATAATAATAAAAAAGTATAATAATAACAATAATAAGGGAAATAAATAATAAAAAAAGTATCAAAATAACAAAGGAAAGGTAAAAATAAAATACTACGTAAGTCAGAACACTTTGTTGTGTAGTCCTTGACTTTTTCAACCACATAGGCACATAGCTAACCAAAACCCAAATCACCACGGTTTTGTTCGTGACAACCGTGGTCATCAACTTATATTTTTCCATTTTGATAATTTACATTTTTATTTTTAATGATATTAGATTTAGATTATATTTGAGTTTAAAGGTTTTTAGATAATAATAAAAAAGTATAATTAAAAAATAAAATAAGTTGGCATAAGGATTCGAACCTCAATCATGTCTCTTGTGCTATATAAACATATATCACCAAGCTACCAAACAATTTACTTTTATTTTTAGTAAAGTAAATATATATACTAAATTCGCCCCTAGCTACAATATTTTTATTGTACTAGGAATTTATGGAGTTCGAATAATCGAATCCCCGGGATTTCAAAATTCAAATCCCCAAGTACGGAGTATTATTTTAAGTAATAAGTATTGTTGCGATTTCAAAAACTTCAACCAACAGTGAACAGTGTATGAGACTATGAGTTACACAAAACGATGTAGATATATATATATACGGAGTATATGATATGATAATATGATATACGGAGTATACCATACCAATATACATTCTTAATTTCAAACGCTAACTAATTACCTAACACCATTGCACTTCTTCGTGGTCCGTCCTTATGTAAGTAGTATCGTCATTAGCAACATTTAAGGGTTTGATGCCGATAGAAAATGGTGGAAGCTCGTCAAACTGGTTATATTCTTCCTCGTCAACGACATTATCAACTCCAAGTATACGACGTTTACCATGCATAACAATATGCCAATTTGAATCTTCCGGGTCTTCAACAAAGAAAACCTGGTTTGCTTGATTAGCTAAAATAAATGGTTCATCTTTATAACCATTTGTTGAAAGATTGACGAGGGTGAAACCATCTTTATTGACTTTAACGCCTTTTCCATTGTCAACCCATTTACACCTGAACAACGGAATGGTTAACACCCCATATTCAAGTTCCCAAATTTCTTGAATTACACCATAGAATGATTCTTTTGCAATGGTTTCTCTTCTTTGGTGGTCGTTCTCTGTAGAATCATCGGTTGTTGCAGCTACTAGCGTTACACCACTGTTTTGTAGTGTAGTTTTCCGGTCTTGTTTGTTGGTGTAAAATGTATATCCGTTAATATCGTATGCCTGATATTTTGCAACAACACATCGCGGACCCATCCCCAACTGTAGCACCTCATCATCAAGTTGTTCACGAAGTACCTTTGCTCTCAACCAACTTGCAAACTGTTTTTTGTGCTCAGAAGCTAGCCAATTAGTCTTTGTAATATTCCCCTGCTTTTTCTCAAGCCGTAACGTTTCCTTGTGCTCATTTACGTAACGGTCAATCGATATCATGTGTTGTAGAACAAAAAAATGCGCGTTTTGAAGATCAGATCGGTCATCTGGTACACACATGTTCAGTCCCATTGTGCCTTTCCCTCCAAGTCTACCTTCGTGCCGAGATCTAGGAATACCTACATGTTGTACGCCTGACAAGTAATCCGTACAAAAATCAATAACCTCCTCACAACAATACCCTTCAATAATACTGCCCTCCGGTCGATTTCGGTTTCTCACGTAGCCTTTCAAAACCCCCATATATCTTTCAAATGGATACATATACCGCAAGAAAACGGGTCCGCAAGCCTTAATTTCTCCTACAATATGAGATACGAGGTGCACCATGACATCAAAAAATGAGGGTGGGAAGTACATCTCTAACTGACATAACGTGAGGATAAGCTCACCTTGCAAAGCATCCAAACCCTCGGGATCAATTACCTTTGAATGAATCATGCTAAAAAACAAACAAAGCTTTGTTATCGTGTGTCGAATGCGGTCTGGAAGTATTCCACGAATTGCTACTGGAATCATTTGTGTCATTAACACATGACAATCGTGGGATTTCATTCCGAGCAATTTCAAATCTTTCATGGATACTAACCTCCTAACGTTGGAAGAATAGCCATAGGGAACCTTAACTCGAGACAAACTTTGGCAAAATGAAACTTTTTCGGCCCTTGACAACGTGTAGCAAGCTGCCGGTAGATACATACGTTTTCCTGCATTTTCTTTTGGATGCAACTCCTGTCGAATTTTCATGTCCTGCATATCCTTTCGAACGTTAATTCAATCTTTTGTTTTCCCGGGGATGTTCAACAATAGACCTATCAAGCTATCACATACATTTTTTTCGATATGCATAACATCAAGAGAGTGTCGAACGTCCAGTTGGTTTCAATATGGCAAATCAAAGAAAATAGACCTTTTTTCCAAATATTTTTTGGAGGTCTCGGAGACATTTTTCCCAACACAATAGGAGGATCCAAACGATCCAGTTTTGCAAGAACAGCTTTTCCATCCAATTGTGGCTTCATCACTCTGTGCTCAATTCTACCATTAAACAGTTTTGCTTTTCTGCGGTATGGATGCGTTTTTGGTAGCGATCTACGATGACCCATGAATACAGTTTTTTCTACAGTTTATTAACCATTGAGAACATGTATCTTCTTCACAAACAGGACAAGCTTTTTCTCCTTTCGTACCGTACCCAGACAAATTACCGTATGCTGGAAAATCACTTATAGTGCAGTAAATCATGGCTCGCAGCTTGAAAAAGTTCACGCTTATACGCATCATAGACTTCGACACCTTCACTCCATAATGTTTTAAGGTCATCAATTAACGGATCCAAATAAACATCAATATTGTTACCTGGTTGTTTTGGTCCTTGAATCAACAATGACATCATTATGTACTTCCTTTTCATGCATAACCAAGGTGGCAAGTTGTAGACGCATAAGAGAACAGGTCACGTGCTGTAACGACTACCTATACTACCGAAAGGATTAAACCCGTCGGAATTTAAACCAAATCGTATGTTTCTAATCTCCAGTCCAAATTCAGGGTATGTGGAATTGATATTCCGCCATTGAGAAGAATCGGCTACATGTCTTAATTTACCATCTTGCTTACGTTCTTCGGCATGCCAACGTAACAATTTTGCATCTTTGGGGTTTGCGAATAATCGTTTAAGTCTTGGTATTACAGGCAAATACCACAATACTTTAGCCGCAGGAGGGGTTTTACCCTCGAGTTCATCATTTTCTTCCTCATCATCATATGTATCTTTAAACTCGTTCCGATACAACATACAATCATTTGGACATGCAGGTATTCTTTCTACTTTCAATCCCATTGGACACATTAGTTTTTTCGCTTGATAAATGTTAACTGGTAACTCGTTATCGTCCGGGAGCATGTCGTGCAAAATCTCCAACAAACTGGTAAAACTTGTATCACTCCAACTATTGTTTGATTTTATATTAAACAACTTTAACACGGCAGAAAGTTTCGTATATTTAATACACCCATCATACAACGGTTTTTCAGACTCGGCAAATAATTGTTGAAATTTGTCAACGTTATTCACCTGAATGTCATCCTCCATGTCATGTAACATTTGTTCAATAACATCCTCATCATCGACCTTGTCATCACTTACAAACACATCATCATCCCCTAGAACTCTTTCACCATGATTAATCCAAGTTAAATAATTCGGAACAAATCCATTTGTAAGAAGATGTTCTTTAATCACTTCAGAATCAGCATAGCGCTGATAGTTTTTACACTCTACACAAGGACACCAAATATCTTTTTTATTTATTATCTTTCAGTGTTTCTCGGCAACTCTCATGAAATGAAACACATTGGTAAAAAACTCAACGCTAACACGAGGTATACTGTACATCCACATATTACGATCCATCTAAAAGAAGAAGAAAAAAATGAATAATTATTAATTACTATATATATGTTAAAAAAAATTTCATGAGAGCTGAGGGATCGGCAACCTTTATTTATTCATGCAATTATTTTGTATATGATCTAAATTAAATGTAGATGAAATCATTAAATTAAAGTATGTAAACACATGCTATAACAGTTGATTGAGGATTTATACCTGAAATAAATGTTGATTGGAAGATGATCCGATCGAGATGGTTTTTGGTAGGTGAGTGTCGTTGTTAATGGAGTTTAATTTTGACAATCTAATATCAAGAATAAAATATGACCACGGTTTTTTATATTCAACCGTGGTCAATGTTCCGTTGAAATGTTTCAATTCCCTCCAAAAACTTTCGGAGCACGGATAAATAATTTTGAACTTGGTTGATCCGAATAACCCGAAGAATGGACTAATAAAGTAATAATAGAAATATAGTACGGAGTACTACGTAATAAAGTAATAATAGAAATATCGGAGTAGTTTTTTATATATATGTTATTTATGATTTATACTCCGTATTATTTAGTGAAGTTTAGATTACGTTAAAGAGTGAAAGTTTAAAAACATAATATCCGAAATCTAACCAATCCAAACCGAATCCGATAAACCCGAAACCGAATAATACGAATCTTATTCGGTTTGGATTACGGATAAATTATAAACTTGAAAAATCTGAATAATCCGACCCGAACAACACTTTAACCTAACAATATAATTACTTCAAAATAAACATTACAATCATTCCGATAAGCACACATATGAAACAAATATAAACAAGATTTCTTGACTTCTTCTTCCAATTTCAGCACCAACAGACGATATTCCATACCTTTATTCTTCAGTTCCACAATTTTTGTTTTGTACAGCTCGATATTCGGATCAGGATCCCACCAATGAAAAAAACCACACTTCTTTCGTCCCTTGTAGTTAGGGCAGCCTATGAATCTTCGACATGGGTTGCTTTCAGTCCAAGATGTCCACAAACCACTTACATCTCCACACTTGCACAATACACGAACTCGGTTTATCAAATCTTTACTTTCCCATGCCGAATTTGTTCTATTTCTTGATACCCCAGTTGAAGAACTCAAGCTATTACTGTTAACCATATTGTCATGAAATATCTCTGATATTCTTTTGGGCTTTTTATATTAATTAATTGGGGAGTTAAGAGTAAATTCTATGAATGGTCCCTGTGGTTTACACCAATTTATGAAAATTGTCCCTATACTTCTTTTTTCACTTTTTCAGTCCAATAAGTTTACATTTTGCTCGAAAATGGTCCCTCCTCCACCTAAAATGACTAAAGTACCCTTCTTTTTGTCATTTTCAGACAGTCACAATTTAAAACGTTAAAGGGTACTTTAGTCATTTTAGGTGGTGAGGTACCATTTTCAAGCAAAATGTAAACTTATTGGACTGAAAAAGTGAAAAAAAAAGTATAAGGACCGTTTTCGTAAATCGAGGTAAACCACAGGGACCATCTATAGAATTTACTCTTAATTGGGCTTTATATATAGATCTTTCAAAAGGACCACGGTTCGAGAGAAGAACCGAGACCATGGATCAAATAGTTTGTCAGAAACCACGTGCCTTTCAAATGTTTAATTTAACACAAATATAAGAGCTAGTAAATATGGAAACAAAATCACATCACAATTTTCGATAATAATAATAGATATAAAAGTAAATAACATTGCAATATATATAATTAAAATAATAGATATAAAAGTAAATAACATTGCAATATATATAATTAAAAATAAATAATAACAAAGTAATTATTTTTCATAGTCTCCTTTTAGCATAATCTCTTTCCAATCCTTATTAATTTTATCATGATCTTCGAAACGTGATTTCAGACACTGGATCGATACTTTCTGGGCTGTGTAGAATTCAAGATCATGAGCTTCACATTTTTCAAGAAATTCGATCTCAGGTTTGGAAAGTTCACACTTAAATTGATCACGTTTATCTTTTAGTTCTTTGATCCATTTATCAATCTTCCGAGTTGCTTCGTTCAAGTTCTTGAGAGTTTCTTCAAGTGACTCGAGAATGTTTTTGTCAATCTTGTTGATTAGTAGGTCAAATTTCTTGCCCAACACATATTGTTCAACTTCAGTTGCCATTTTTTTCTTTTTGTGTATAGAAAAGAGATATGGTGTAAAGTTTTGTAAATACGGAGTATAAGAATAGACCTTCGAGTTATATAGAATGAGAATACTATTAGGCTATTAGCTACCCATTTAATAGTAAAATTTATTGCAACTTTCACCTGTTAAACTACGAAATTAAATGCAACTTTCAAACTATCCAAGACCAAAAAATAATTAACGGTCACTTACATCCAAAAGGACCACGGTTCACACAATCGAGACGTGGTTGTATTTGAAAATTAATTCAATTATACGGTACGTACGTATTGATCCAAACAACTTACATCTTGGCCCAAAGGCCATAGTCCACGGCCCACATTGAAATCCATTTTACAGTACAATTGGGTCATGAATTCGTTTCGAAAGAACCACGGTTTGTAATTAAGAACCGTAGTCCGATTAAATTAACTACGCTCTGTAGTTAGGAACCGTGGTCCGTGTCAAAATCATAGACCACCCCTCGTGAAATGTAACCGTGGTTAGTGTATTCAGGGAATTTGACCACGGATTTGAATACAGGCCCGTGTCCCGCTAAATCTTAGAGCCTTGGTCAATGAAAAGAAAAGTAAAAACGCACGACGTTTTGCAAATAGATCACGAGTTTGAAGTGATTTTCACCATTTCCGTGGTCTATTAGGGGTGGGCTATAGTGGATTGTGTAGTAGTGTAATTAGATTCTTGATGTAGATACTTATAGTATACTCATCTCATCCTATATGTTTCACACTTCCAATGTGGAATGCAAAAAACAAAAAGGAGTTGTCCCACATTGGAGAAAAGAACTAAAGTTAAAGAAATGAGAGTACTATAAAAATAAAGTTTTATAGATGAGAATGTGAAACCAACATATATGTTATTTACACTATAAATATGATGTTAGTATTAGTATAATATTCGTGTTTCTAGATATAATATTAAGTAAAAATCTTATTACTATCATCTCTTTTAAGTTTTAAAATATGTAATTATTATGATAATAGATATGTTCATTTAGCTCGTCCGACTCGATAAGCTCGACTAGTTCGTTCGGCTCGAGATTATTTTACGAGCTTTCGAACGAACCGAGTCGAATTTATGGTTTTGAAGTTTGGCTCGTGAAACTAATCGAGCAGTCTTTTTTATGTTCGGACTCGACTCGAGCTCGAATAGTATTATGCTCAAATTCGAGATAAACGAGTTCGAACTCGAATAGCTCATTAAGTGCTCGGTTCGTTAACACCATTAACATATATAAGTTAACATTCATCACCAGTGAATCTTAAAAACTAAAAAAAAAGAGTAAGATATTAACATATTTTAAGATGAATCTTAACTAATATATATTATTATACAGTAATGAATGTTAAGTTATGATATTCATTAATATAAATAACATATATAAGTTACTATTCAAGATAAATGAATGTTTATGTATATTAAATTGTAATTTGATTAACATGCTTTTGAAATGCATGTTAACGTGCTGGAAGGTGATTTCAAGTTATTTACAAAAATGCCACCGCGTTGACCAGAATGTGTAGCTGAGAATAGCTTCCCTCATTCCCCCATTTTTTTACTTCCCTCTTTATCTCCCCCTATATATATATATATATATATATATATATATATATATCTTCTACATTTAGTTTTTAATTCTTTGCGACTTTAATTAACTATGGCGTACATCACCCTTCTAAGGGTAACTACAATTTTAATACTCCCTTGTTAGGGGTGTCATTGGGTCGGGTTAATCATGTTTCGGGTTATTCGAGTCGGGTTATTCGGTTTTTCAAGTTTATAATCTAACCCGTAACCCGATTCAAATAAGGTCGGGTTATTCGGGTTCGAGTTATTTAGATTCGGGTTGGATTATTTAAACCCGAATAAGATGATATTCTAAATTTTCGCATCTTGAACAAAACTTAAATATTACAAAGGGACACTAATAGTTTATATAAACCATCATAAGTAACTTATATGTATATAATATATGGATGTATTCATATAAATCATAAAAAAACTTATACATATAAAATTATATTTGTATATTATATAACTTATGTGCTTATTCGGGTTATTCGGGTTACTCGAATTGTAAAATATTTATCTGAAACATGATTCAAATAAGACTCGGGTTATTCGAATTCGGGTTATTCGGGTTCGGTTATTTATGACACCCCTATCCCTTATTGTCTTTATTGTCAACATCTTAAGCTATAAGTACAACGCGTACCAACAATAACTTTTTCTATTTCGCATATTTGTTTGATATTTCTTTTTATTGTATACTCTACTAAATTACCAATGAGTTAAAGTTAAATTTAAATGATATATATATATATATATATATATATATATATATATATATATATATATAGGATTGGGATCTATGGAGAAGGGTTTTTAAATGGAAAAATGGGAGAAGGAATCTGGAGCGTTAGATTGGTGATTCAACGGATCAGATGGGTCAAAGGCAAAAACTGAAATTCTGGGCGGGGGTTGAACTATGTAGGGGTATTTCTGTCCATGCGGTTGTTACGTATTTCATAAAGGAAACAAAATCAATATATTAAAAAAATAAAAAACCGATCGGTGTACCTGCAGAGAAAATAGAGGAGATTCACATTCTAAGACCACACCCAACAGTGACAGAAACTGACAGAAACCGACGCGCCACATCAGCGCCACGTCAGCTTTTTCACCAAACTGACAGAAACTGACCGAAACTGACGGACCCGTCCCAACAGTGGTCCGTCAGTTTTTTTTTTACACTTTTCACAACCATTTAATTAATTAAACAATACACAATTAATTAAAATAAAACACATTAAATTCAAACTAAAAACATTGCAAAACTATCTTTTTTCTAATAGCTATTTTTTTTTAGCATTTAATGTTTTTTTCCAACTTGCTCCCACCGATCATACCACTTAATATATTTTTTTCTTTTTTTTTAAATGGGCCCCACGCTCATCTTCTTCTTCCCCATTTCTACCCGACGGCCATTTTTTCTCTCCCAAGCATACGAAGTTACGAACAGCGAACCAAAGAAAAAAAAAATCAAACGGCCCTTTTTTTTTTGGTTTTCCTTCGCTGGCTCCACACACAAACAAGCGACGAGCGTCGGCTAGCCGACGAGCCGGAACCGACGAGGCTAACCGACGAGCGGTGCCATCGGTGTCGCCTTCGTCGGTGTAAACCGACGAGCAACCGACGCCCGCGTTGGGAACGGTCTAAGGTTTCTTCCATATCCGATTCAAAATAAACAAAACCCCTACTTTGAAAATTCTGAATCGCGACCTTCTTTTTTCTTGATCATCGCTATTTTCTGGAAGATACGGCGACGGATTCACGGCAGCGCAACTACTTAAACTCGGAGTTGGTGTTTAGTCTATGATAAGAAACATGGTGCGAACAACAATCTCGAATCAATCAGTATCGCGAGGTATAATCGTTAAATTTTTATGTTTTTTTAAAGTCCGGTTATTTTAAGTATAACGTAAATGAGCTGTGTAGTTAGCAATTAGGAATTTTATTGTGCTGAATCATAGATGTGTCGGTGTTGTTTGGTTTAGTGTGGTGCTGAATTGAGAAAAAACTAAAAGTTAGAGTTATGGTTATGTATTTGAATTTGGGGTTTCTTCTGGTAATTGTTTATAATTTGTTCATAAGGGAATGGTATAATTTTCATTTGTTGATGGTGAATCAGAGGGAAAGTTAGTTGAACTTTGAGTGCACCCCATGTGCTTGAGTTAGCATATGTTGTTTGAAGAGTAAATTATCGTAATGGTATGATGTATGGCTAAATATAATGGTTCACAAAAAGCACTGTATACGTAAGTTGTACATTGAAGTCAACAATATAGGTAGGTGACAGGCTAAACATCGTAAATGTGATTGTTGATGTATATTGATATATGTCAATCTGAATGTTTGTTTACAGAATCAGTAGAAAAAAAAATTAAAATGCAACCTACTTGATTATAAATTGTAGGTTAGTCTTTTTGGTGTTCTAATGGTGTTGCGTTATCGCCTAAATGCATTGCAGTTTTGGTGGAGTACATCACATAGACTGATATACACCTCTGTAGTTGTCTACCACAATACAATAAACACGCTATTTGTTTTGATACTTGTACGACTGAATCAATAGTTTTAGGCATCGAATTAATATGTATGTACAAGTAGCTTCTTTAAACTAGTTGCCTACTAATGGCATGTTATGGTTGGTGGAATGCTTTAATATGTTTTGCATTAGCTCTTACAAATTTTGCCAATGCTGAAACATAATGTTAATATGTCGAATCGTTCTGGTAGTAAGTTCGTTAACATACTAGTTTTGTTATAAACAGAATTGTAGCCATGTTTTTTTGCCCACCAAAGATATGTTAGTTATGGTGAATTAGTGATGTTATCATGCTGAATCATTGATGTTATTACGCTGAATCAAAATATATATAATCTGAAGCATAGTTGTTGTTATGCTGAATAAATGATGTTTTAAAGATGAATCAAAATATATATAAGCTGAATCATTTTTGCTTTTATGCTGAATCAGTGATGTTTTCATGCTGAAGCGTTGATGTTAGTATGCTGAATCAAAATTTATATACTCTGAAGCATACGTGTATTAGTGCTGAATCAGTGATGTTATTATGTGAATCAGTGATGTTAAATTACCTTAAAAGTAAAAACAATAGGTTAAACATGCCTAATGGTTTGATTCTATTTAGGTGGTGCGCCGTTGTGTAAAGATGCGAAAAGGAACGAAGCAGAATTGAATGTTGAGGGTTTTTCATAACTCATAAGCCTACAAGAATGTTTAAATGAATAGTAGAGTAACTCTGGTGCTAATGTATTTGCAGGACTACATTGCTGAAGTAGAAAAAAAGTTGGCTTTGATATCATCTACAAAGGTTGAACTTGAAGGTTGGCTAGAACGAGGGTTGGGTAGATTTGCTAAAAATGAGCAACTGATTCGGTACCATGAGGCAAAGGAAACAATGTTTGGTGTGTCACATGCTAAAGAGGCCCCTCACGCAGGCAACATCAGATAGACCCAATGCTTCAAACTGGTCGATGATACAAGTTGTTTTACCTGATGATATGACATATACACAAGTCGTTGAAGACGGTGAGTATGTTAGCATGCTAGAAAGATCGGTAGTGAATCGTGCTAATAATAAAAAATTATGCAAAGATGGTAAAGCAACTAAGGCGACGGATAATATAATGAGTTGTATGGATGAAACCAACCGAACACCCAACAAAGTTACAAAAGAGAGGGTGACAGAATGTATTTATGAACTAAACAACAAACGGGTTTCATCAATATGGATTAATGTTTACGGATTAATGTTTGATAGTGTGTTCACTGTTGGATGTTAATGTGGTGGTTGGTGCTTACTTATTTAGGCGACAAAATATTTGTAGTTGTTCATAAAGCAGGAGTTAAAAAAATGTATGGGAATATTGAATCAATTGGTTTTTGTTGCTGAATCACTGCCTAAAAGTGCAGAATTACTGCCTAACAGTGCAGAATTACTGCCTAACAGTGCTGAATCACTGCCTAACAGTGCAGAATCATAGTGTATTTTCTACTGATCCACTGCCTAACAGTGCAGAATCACTACCTAACGGTGTTGAAACAAATAGCAATGATATTCTTGGGTAGAACCATAGTATATTGCTTAATCGTATGTTGCTTAATCATAGTGTATCTTGGGTATAACCATAGTACATTTAGCAGTGCATGAGACTTGAAGGATAAAATTACATATTGTGAAACAAGGGTTTCAATGTGTACTTTTATGCAATGGGAAACAAGCGAAAACAATGAATAAAAAGGTAATGTGTTACACACGAATAAAAAGGTAATGTGTTACACACGAATAAAAAGGTAATGTGTTCGAAGATTTTTTTGAGGGAAAACCAGATTGCCTAGCATATAGCCTATAGAACTCATAAGCAACATCTGTATTATCAAATGTCATTCTAATAGCCGGTTTGATTTCATCGGGGACATCGAGGACCCAAAAGGGTACCCCTTCAGAAGATAAATGCATCACCCCAACATACTTTGTCTCCGGTACCTTTGCAATATCTGCTTAAACATATTATCACAAATGGATTAAAAAAAGATTACCAAACAAGCACCATGTATATATTGGTTGTGAACATATTATTTTATATTTCCGAGTCACTTATAATACCAAATGAATCAATAGGATTTCTGCACATAACATGAAACTAGACATCTAATATTGTTAACCGAACCAACATTATTTTTCTTTTTTACTCATAAGCTCATTAGCAAACAAAATCTAGTTTATACTGATTTTGTAACAAAATCTAGCTTCATCGTTCGCCATTTCGCTTCCGTTTTATCTCACGTTCAGTGAGTTTTACAGATTTTAGGTGAATAGAATCACAAAACTCGTTCAATATATCGATGATTGAATAAAAAAAGAAATGAAATAAATTTTAATGTATGAAATATATCATACAAATAGTAGAAGAATCAACGAAATATATCATTCATGAAAAACTTGCAAAACTTTTGTAAATGACACCATAAACCGCCGTCCAGCATAAACAATTATTAAAATATGAGATTGCATTTACATAAGGAGTTTTTTGTTATTGTGTATCTCCTATTTTAATGGAGTCGTAAAATGGTTTCATCAATATGGAAACACCATTTAATATTAAATGATATAATAATTAAATAAGAAATGACTAATATACCCTTTGACCTTAAAATAAAATGATTGGTCAGAAATCCTTCTCCCTTTTCTCCACAAAATAATCCTTCTTTTTAGATCCTCCAACTATATATATATATATATATACTCTCCAGACGTTCACATGTTTAAAATGCCATATCAGTATTTGAGATGTATACTATATAGTATTTGTGATGTATACTATATACCTAAAAGTAGCTCTATTTAAAAAAACACGAAACAAAAAGCGTATACTTTAATCTTTGTTAATACTTAATATCAATTAATGATTTTTTAGTGGTTTAATTATTGAAGTAAAATTTTTAGGTGAATAAATGTATTTGATTGGTTAATTGCAAGTTTGGTGAAATAGAATAATTTGATTGGTTAATAGATGTCAATTTTAACAAAAAAAAATGTTATAGTAAAAGTTTTCTTTTATTAATATTTAGATAGATAGATTAGAAATGAAGTCTAAAAATATACTCCGTAGTTAGTTAACGTAACCAATTAATGAGACCGGCCAGCTTTTATTTTCCTCAAGGTAAAATTATTATTAATATTGTTATTTTATTTTAAATCATCACAGTTTATAAAAGAGAAAATATCTACGGTGGTCAGTCAAACTTTCAGTTTTCAAAAACGAAGCTAGCAAAGCCCAGCCCGAAGGAAAGTTGGGACCAAAATGGGAAGGTCCATATCAAATTGTTGCCAGTCACGGAAATGGTTCATATGAACTTGCTAAATCTAACGGAACTATCCTACCACGTTCCTGGAACGTTGCTAATCTTCGCAAGTGTTATTTGTAAGCTAGTAAAATTCTCATGTAAACCTTATCACGATGTAGCGGTTTGATAATTTTGGCAATCTAATATATCAAACACAATTTCATGAGAATATGTTTGGCATCATTACAAGAAATTATTTGCAACTTATCTAGCTGATCACGAGATAATAAGCTGGCGGAGTCGAAATTCCTTTGTGCAGTAATATACTGATGGCATAAGCCTAAGTATCAATGGATTGAATAACCATTCAAAACATTACGTTCTATACATACGTGTATATACAATATGGCGCATCGAGTATACTCACAAATAATAACATGGCTGCGAGACAGCAATATAAGGGAAAACCATTCGAAAAGGACAAACGACTTTAACATGATGATATCTAAATCACAAGAGCATGTTAAGAAGTTCCAACATAACAGTAACAAGATCGCGAAATAAGTTAAGTTGATTACAAACCAAGGCACTATGGCCCAATAACAATCTGCCTAAATGGCAAATTAGCAAAAGATTGTCCAAAATACCAACTACGTCAAAGCACACATAACTAAGAAACAAGGGGAAGAATCAAGCAGCTTCAGGAACAGAGTTAACACCAAGAACAACTTTCTTGAACTCGGCCGGAGAAAGGTTGCGGCTAGCAGCAATGCGTTCTAAGTAGGGGTAAGTAGCATCCTTCAATTCCCTCTCTGCCTGCTGAACCTTCTCCGCAGCATGCACATCATAACCAGGTATTTTGTCAATTGCAACGCCCATTTTAGCATGCGAATAACCAAGCTGCATTCCCACATTCATACCTGAAACATACAATCTCATAATAAACATTTTGGCATTCGAACTTACTTAGCATGGATATAGCTTCACATTTCTTACATACGCCACAATGGGCAGCCTGAACTGCTCCATTATATGCTACGTACTCGGGACTTTCAACAAGTTTAACAAACACCTCCTTCAACCCACGGTCCATCAACCAGCTGAAACTCTCTTCCACTGCGTTGCTGCGGCTAGATGCTTCGTCAAGCTCGCTCACGGATGCCGCGGCCACAGTTGTCAAACTCTGTTTTTCTATCTCCCACTTCCTTTGCAACTCCTGCTGCTGCTTCATTTGCTCCGACAATCTCACCTCAAGCTCCCGCACTTGGCGAGTTGCATCCGCAGTGTTTTGTACCTCCAACTCAAGAGCAGCAGCATGGGAAGATCTAAGTAACTCAAGTTCGGACCCATGTTGTAACACCCGCCAATTTAGGACTAGTAAATAGTGCCTAATCATACGTTAATACATGTAATTAGTTCTGTGTTAGGCTAATTAATGTATCGAATTATATATATATTGTTGAATATATACGAAAATGCGATTTGATTAAATCGTACGCAATTTAAATCGAATGTATTTCGATTCAATTTAATACGGACGTTGGTGACCAATTTTATTAAATAACGCTCTTATGTCAAAAATATTATTATGATAATATTTCGTATTCATTCGTATCGTACAAACAAAACTTACACAAATTAAAATATTAAAATGCGCAAACTAAATAAATAAACTTACATTTTATAACTCAAATATAAATTTATTTGAAAAATATATAAATAAAATATCGCGTAATAAATTGTATTTTAAAACTTATAATTAAAATGTAAAATAATTATTTAACGTTTAGACGACGGAGTAAACGAACACTACACGGAGCGGGAACGCGGGGCGAAAAATGGGAGGTTAACCTCCCATTCCCCACCAATTTCTTTCTCATTTCTCTTATCACTCTCTCTCTCTTACACTATCTTTCTTTCTTTTCTCTAACCACCACCACCTCCAAAATACTCACAAAATCATCAAATAAACATACTAAACGCACTCGGATCATAGCATCGCTTTGGAGAAAAACGACCACGACACCACGATCTATCATCCTATCTTTTCGGATTTTTGATCCGACAATTTGTAAGTTTCCGACAAATCCCGAAATCTCCCGTTTTCAAGTGTTTTTGCTTGTTAGTAGTTTATATCAACTTATAATGTCCAAATATGGGTTGGGTAAAAGTTTTGGACCAAACGGAAACCGAAAAACTCGTTTTCGACACATTTTCCGGCCAACAGAACGCTACGTCGCTTTTGGACCCAGATTTATGCGACGTCAGCTGCGACGTCGCAAAACCCCTCGTAACGTCGCATAGTGCGACGTCAGTCACAACGTCGCACGAATCCTCGACGTCGCATATAGCGACGCAGCCTATTACGTCGCATTGACTTGCGAATGTCGCACATAGCGACGCAGACCTTAACGTCGCCAACTTAACCAACGTCGCATTAGCGACGCAGCACCCTACGTCGCATTAAATTGCGAAACGTCGCCTTTAGCGACGTCATGCTCAACGTCGCAACCCTACCTGCGACGTCGCACCCAACGTCGCACAAATCAGAACCTCAAAAACATAGATTTTTACTAAGTGTCGAGACTCGAAATTTATCACTCGATTTACCCAAATTCAGATCCCAGATGCGTTTTTCGTCAAAGCAATATAGTAGAAATAAAAATTTTCCAAGCTGACCTGGCAGCTCGACCCCAGCCAGGGGCTCTGCCCCTTGGACCCCGCCAGGGGCTGCCGCCCCTTGGACCCCGCCAGGGGCTGCCGCCCCTTGGACCCAGCTACCAGGGGCGCTGCCCCCGAACCCCCGTACTTAGATTCCGTAACGGCTTCTAAAACACAATCAAAACACATTTTTCAAGTAAAACGACACGAAATCAAAATGATAATAGTTGAGATTATTATTACAAATCCGTCACCAACGGGCCGTACATATTTTCAAACATTCGAATAAATCAACTAAATGTAATTTGGACATTATAGTTAGACGAACAACTACAAGGTAGTCTTATTAGATACCTTCGCATATTATAACCATCGCGTGTCGTGGGCACCCTCAGGTTACAAGTCTTTGGACTTCGATTCTCGGCTAATCATTCTCAGTTTATTTTCATAAACTCAACGACTCAGGTGAGTCTCATAGCCCCTCTTTTACTGTTTTACTCAGGGGTGTGATATACTGCTCAACTTTTAACATGTGAACGCAAGTACCAACTTTTCATATACTACATGAGTTTTTCGAAACTAATCATTTTAAAGTCCTCCGTCAGCATAATTGTTAATACGTTGTAGCGTGAATATTAGTATATGGTACCATATAGGATTGACCCTCCTCGTTCGGGTTAGCAAGCACTAACCGGGTAAACGGACGTACTAATATTTGGGAAGACGAATGTTGATTAGGCATTCGTGGAGGCACCTCGCCCGGAATTCTCTATAGGGGACCCGGCCCTCGAGTTAAGCTCAACTATGTGCTCATGGCTGTATACACGATGACAATCATTTAATTGCTGGATGCAATTCATTATTAAATTGCTGGATGCAATTCATTATTTAAATCTTGCGGTTCACACTATATTAACTGATTTCAAACCTGTGAGCTCACCAGCTTTTAGCTGACCTTTTAGCATATATCGCAGGTACCAAGCAGTAGGATGTTTCTGCTTCAGGATTTTAGCTCGAGTCAGCATACAGAAGATTGAGATTTTCTTGCATTAGTATATTTTGTACAAGTACTTATGTACTGAAATCTCATTTGATTTAAACTCGAGCTATGTAAAGCTTAAATGTTGTAAACATTTCTATTATCAATATATTTTGTTAAAACGACGCATATAGAGTCGTTTACTATATATCTTTGTGTTTTGTTATTGATTAGTAACACCCAAATCAAGCTTCCGCAAATCATCAAATTTGGGGGTGTTACAGATTGGTATCAGAGCCTAAGGTTGTAGTGAACTAGGTTGCATTTAGTGGACCTAGACTATGACCATTAGGCGGTATTCCTTATTAGGTATAACTGGTTCTGTGACTACATCATACGAGTTTAATTTAACATAGCCTGATCAACTATGTACAATTAAGCAAGGATGATGTAAGATCTGAAAGTAGTTATGGCTGAACAGGGTACAATAGAAGACTCTGACCTCGAGAGAACCGAGACTTAAACATGTTTATGCTAGACACTCAATAGGCTATATTATATAGGAGCTATATGAATATAGGCCTCAATCTTACTAACGTTTTGTCTCAGAAATGGCAAACACACCATCAAATTCATCTCGCCCTCAATCCGGGTCGCAGAACCCAAGGGTAGCTAGGAGGAACGCCAGGTTGCCTCGAGCTGGCCCGTACCCCACTCACTTCACCCTTCCGGCCTTAGCCGCTAGGGTGAACCAACACGAGCAGCGACTTCGCACCATGGATGTCGTGTTGCAAGAAACAAACGAAAACTGGAGACTTACATCCCTTAAAAGCATCGAACAAGTCTCCGACGACCTGGAAACCACAAACAACAACATGGATGTCCTTCGCAACCAAGTAATAGCAATAAGCGTGGAAAATGCCCTCCTGCGTCAAAGGATGGAAGAATGTGAACAGCGTTCACATGAAGCAGAAGAGTATGCCCGTGGACTAACACAACGACTAGCACTAGCAGAAGATAACGCCCGTCAAGCTAGCAGACTTGCAAACACTGTGGACCGTCTTGTCACGATGATGGAACAAATTAATCTACGTTAAGACTAGTGTAGTCTTTGTCTTGTAATCTATCCTGAAATCTAGTAACTATCTACGCGCTACTCTAAAATTCGGTCGGATGTAACAATTCCCGACACCTTTTGTAATAACTCTGTAGGATGTAACCTTTGAACTCATATTAGCTATCAAATATTCCTTGTTGTTCAACTCATATTAATTGTCATTTTTCCATGTTGATGTCATGTATTACTGCTTTTATACACGTACATCTGTAACAAATACAACTTTCCTACGAAATCTCATGTATCTTCATTTCTTTTATTGAAGAATCATGCCGCCAAAGTCAAGACCATACACCGATGCTCAGCTTACATCGCTTATAACCCAGGCTGTTACTGAAGCCTTGGCTCGGAATACCCCACAAAACTCCACCAGAAACAGCGATGCCGCTGAAACCACTACTGCTAAACCTTGTTCTTACAAGGACTTTCAAAGCTGCAAACCCTCCAGCTTCAAGGGTTCTGAAGGAGCCATCGGACTTATCAGATGGTTCGAGAAAATGGAAACTGTTTTCCGTGTCAGCAAATACGCGGAGAACAACAAAGTAAACTTCGCCACCTGCTCTCTTGAAGATGATGCCCACTCTTGGTGGAATTCATATACCCAATCAGTGGGTGCTGACACTGCCTACCAACTCTCTTGGGAGGACTTGAAAGCAAAACTCACTGCCAAATACTGCTCAATCGCCAAACTCCAAAAGCTGGACGAGGAGTTCTGGAACCTAAAGGTTCAGGGTGGTGATATCGATGGTTATACCACCAGATTCCAGCAACTCGCTGCCCTCCGCCAAGCCATGGTAAGCACAGAACCTGATAAAATCAGGAAGTACATCCTCGGCCTTCCTGAGCCTGTTCGGGGGCATGTTGCCTCTTCCAACCAAACCACCATTGACGGTGCAATCCTATTGGCCCAAGATCTGATGTCCATGAGCCAAGATTCTGAACCACCCACTTCATCCTCCCAAAACAACAAGCGAAAGTGGTCTGACTACCACAACAACCACTCCAACCAACAAAACAAGAAACCCGACACCATCAAAGCCTACAACACCACCACTGACATCACACGGGGCTACACTGGGAACAAACCCTATTGTTCCAAGTGCAGCCGTCACCATGAAGGCTCTTGTGGTCCCTTTTGCAACAATTGCAAGAGGTACGGCCATCTCACCAAAGATTGTAATTCTCCTGCCAACAACAATTCCAACAACAACACCAGACCACCCAAAGTCTGTTTTGAGTGTGGGAAACCAGGGCACTTCAGGGATACGTGCCCAAAGCTGAAGAATAACAACAACAACAACAACAACAACCGCAACAACAACAACAACAACACCCGAAGCAGAGCCTTCGTCATCAAATCTGGGGACGCCCGCCAAGACCCGAATGTGGTCTCGGGTATGTTCCTCCTCAACAACTTAAATGCTTCTGTTCTATTTGATACTGGTGCTGATAGAAGCTTTATCTCTGATGACTTTTGCCCACTACTTGACATCAATCCTGTTGCCTTAGATGTTAAGTACACTGTAGAACTAGCAAATGGCGAACTTATAGAAACCGATAGTGTGATACCTAATTGCACTTTAAACCTAGCTGACGAAACCTTTCCAATCGATCTTGTACCCGTTGAAATCGGAAGTTTCGACGTCATCATTGGAATGGACTGGTTGTCCAAACACCGAGCTGAAATCGTTTGTTACGATAAGATCGTCCGCATTCCACTCGCTGCCGGTGGAACCTTGATCATACAGGGGGAGACCGGTGGGACGGGACTCAATATCATCTCTTGCTTAAAAACCCGAAAATTTCTGAGAAAGGGTTACCTGCAATACTCGCACACATCACAGAGAAGAAGTCGGAGGAGAAGCGACTTGAGGATGTGCCAATTGTTAGAGACTTTCCCGAAGTCTTTCCGGAAGAACTACCTGGTTTACCTTCGCCTAGACAGGTTGAGTTCTCAATTGATCTCGTGCCGGGTGCCGCACCGGTGGCCCGTGCACCGTACCGTCTAGCCCCATCCGAACTTCAGGAGTTGTCCTCTCAGTTACAGGAACTTCTGGATAGAGGATTCATTAGGCCGAGTTCTTCGCCTTGGGGAGCTCCGGTCTTATTTGTTAAAAAGAAGGACGGTTCATTTCGAATGTGCATCGACTACCGAGAGTTGAACAAATTGACCGTCAAGAACCGTTATCCACTTCCTCGCATTGATGATCTATTCGACCAACTTCAGGGTTCAAGCTTCTACTCAAAAATCGACCTGCGATCAGGCTATCATCAGTTACGAGTTCGCGACACCGATATTCCAAAAACTGCTTTCAGAACTCGTTACGGGCACTACGAATTCCAAGTGATGCCCTTTGCTTTCAGAACTCGTTGCTGGGATTTCCATCCCATTTCCTTTTGCCATAGGGATTAGGAGATCGAGGGTGTGACTCGTTGTCGGCTTTCATCACCATTAGTTCATGAGCTAAACGTATGGCTTTTCGGATGGTTGTAGGTGCGGATGAGATGACGTTCCCTCGGATAGGTTCAGGGAGTCCTAGAATATACTTTCTGATACGCGTGGACTCTGAGTTTACTAGGTTTGGGCATAAAGGTGCCAATTGTTGGAATCGAGTGGTGTATGAGGTGATGTCATTCCCTTTTACAGTGAGGCTCCAGAGTTCCACCTCGAGTCGATGTATTTCCTCGTTAGGGCAGTACTCTTCCTTGAGCATTTGTTTCAGTTCCTCCCAATGCATCCTGTAAGCAACGTCGGTGCTCATGGAATGAACTTGGGTGTTCCACCAGGTAAGTGCACCTTCCTCAAAAGTGCAGGTAGAGAGTCTGACCTTGCGGTCGTCAGGGCATTCGCAGAGACAGAATATGGATTCCATTTTCTCAATCCACCTAGTTAAGCCAATAGCTCCTTCGGTTCCCGAGAAATGTAGTGGTTTGCACCTCATAAATTCTTTATAAGTGCAGGGTCTCGTTTGGAGTGGGTTATTCAGTGCGGCATCGCCGTCAGTTCGTAAATTTCGGGAGAGTAACGCATCGGTCACTCCTTGAGCAATGTATCGGGCGAGATCAGCCTCGTTGAAAGTTAGTTGTCTTGAAGACATGTTCCTTTAAGAAAAGGCAAATGTGTGTAAGTTGTCGTGATAGAGTTGATTTTTCCTTAGTATTTTATAAGTGTGAGGTAAGATTATATATCCGTATCTAAGTTGAGGTTTCCCGTTTTGTGGGTGGCGGACATCGTCCTGCGTTACGTGATTTTTATATGGCAGTTTTCGTTTCTATCGAGTTCATGTTGTTATCGTAGTCTAACAGACTATATAATGTAGTACTAAGGTATTATAGATGCAATCCTAATGGATTAGACTGCACTCATCGAATGAGGCATCATATGCCTTAGTAGTCGTGGTTTGGCACTTCGTGCCTAGTAATGTAATCACGTATGCGTATAAGTGTACAAGTGCCTACAACGAGTGTTCATATGTAAAGTAATCGAGTGGGACACCTCGTGTCCAGTAGAGTAGTCATATATACATATATGGTGTACACGTAACTATACAAGTATACGTGCGTAGTAAAAGTCAGGTGTGGCACCTCGTGCCCAGCTAAGTAAGTGTATATGTATATACGTAAGTCGTACATGCAACTATAACAAGTCTACATGTATAATGAATAGTAGCTCATCGAGCCTGGGTGTAGCACAGCGTGCTAAAATGTAGTGCCCGAAGCACCGTAATGTAATCAGATTGTAGTACAAAAGTACTATGAAACGCAGCACCATGTGCCGTAATGTAGTGCCCACGGCACCGTAATTGCAGTACCCATGTACTGTGAGTGTAGCATCAACATGCTATTATTTGTAGTATTAACATACTATGAGGTTTGCACTAACATGCTCAAATCGTGGTATCAACATACCATAAAATCGTGGCATCACGTGCCATTATGTTACACAAGTATAGCCCTCAGGCCGTCAGTAAGTTTGAAGGTAATTCGTGGACTTAGTCATTACGAGCATCCCTCGCAATACTAATCAGTCGTGACTAATCTGGTCAAAATTTGAGGTCAAGTCGCAAAGGTTGGGAAGCTGGCGATATGCCACTTCGAAAGTATATATCAGTACTACAGCGGAATTATGTAAGATGTAATCGTACCTACATGTATACAGATATGTAGGAATAATATACACGTAAGGCCTATTCATATATACCTACAGTACATATAATAGCCTAGGGTGTCTAGCAATTAACAATCAGAGTCAACTACGCATTCCTGTTTCAGTATAACCCCTTTCAGATCTTACATCATCTTTATTTAATTGTACATAGTTAGCTACGCTATGTTAAATTAAACTCGTATGATGTAATTCCTGAACCAGTCATACCTAATGGGGAATACAGCCTAACGGTCATAGTCTAGGCCCACTAAATGCAACCTAGTTCACTACAACCTTAGGCTCTGATACCAATCTGTAACACCCTCAAATTTCGGTTTGCGGAAGCGATCGGGTCGGGTGTTACTAAATCAAATATCACAAGCACAAAGATATATAATGAACGACTCTAAATGAGACGTTAAAAATAGTTATACATTTACCAAATAAAACGTTTACAAAGTTGATAGGGGTTTTCAAATACATAATTTGAAATACAAAAGTAAATGCAGAGTTGTCCCAAATGTTTGAAAACATGCGACTCGAGCTAGCATAGCTGGTAGTGGTCCTAATCCTGCTGGCCACCTGAGAATACATACTAAAACAGGTCAGCTATAAAGCTGGTGAGTTCACAGAGAGTTTAATATGAAATCGTGTGATAATATTATCCGTATTATAAAAAGCGGTTATCCACCGTATATTTAGATTAAGTGAGTTTGCAAAGACATTACCAAAGTTATATATCGGGGTGTAGGTTACCCTAACCATATGATTTACTAGATAGTGGAGTTTAGTATGTATCGGCTATTAGTCTTTACTTAGAAGTACGGGTTCCTAGAAGTAGGTCACCTACCCATGTAGGAACCACAACATATGTTGATTAGTTAATAAGTAATCCCGAGTCCCAATAATCCAACGGATTATCCTGCAAATATATAAGTAATGAAAGTAGCACTACGTGCATACTTTATGTTCAAGAGCACCACGTGCTGGTTAGATAAACAATGAAGCGACCTGTGCTTAAGTTCAAATGTAGTGAGGCACTCCGTGCCTGATGTACGTAATACGTATGCATAGATATGAAGCACCACGTGCTTAGTAAGACAGTAGTATGTATACATCAACATGTATAGGTAATCAGTAGTAGCACCACGTGCCAAGTAGTGGTTCAGCGAACCCGGAAGTAGCACAACGTGCCAAGTAGTGGTTCAACGAACCCGGAAGTAGCACAACGTGCCCGGAAGTAGCACAACGTGCCCGGAAGTAGCGCAACGCGCCCAGTAATGGCCCTACAGGCTCTGCAGTAGCATAACATGCCTACTGTATGTTCAAATGAAGCATTACATGCTTGTTTAACGTTAAAGAAGCACTACGTGCTTAATGGCGTAAATAGGGTGTGTACATGTATATATATATATATATATAAGCGAAGCACCGCGTGCTTGTTAGTGTAAGCGTGTGTACATCATCATGTACATGTAATCGTAAGTAGCACCACGTGCTAAGTTGTGGTTCAACGAACCCGGAAGTAGCACAACGTGCCAAGTAGTTTATGTATGCATAAATTAGTGTAAGATATCTACAGATAAACACTACACTCAATTTATGTGCGTTTATTACCCTACGGTAATGTTGAAGGTGCAATCTAACAATCTACACCTATGAGTAAAGTTTAGTGTTCGTAATGTATCTAAGTGTGACTAATCACCACCTAGATGATGGGTGTAGCATGTTATGTCTAGATGCGTATGAACGCCACCTAGCTATTCTGAGTAGTACATAATGCCTAAGTGTGTCATTACGACACTTAGTTGTCGAAAAGTACCTACAGCACTTAAATGATGGATGCTATCAGCCGGTTCTATAAATCGTGACTTGATTAGTGAGTGTGGTCTCCATGTTGTGTTTCACTAGTAAACTAACCAAGTTTAGTAATAATGCCTCGCCGATGTGACGAGTGTTTAAGTGATGTTACTTGTATAATTTTAGTTGTTGTTTAACTAAGGCACACTTAGTTTGCATAATGTATACGGTTGTCTCAAGGTGTTGGAGTCTAACATGTCGTTTGCAAACAGTTGTAAAGCAGTTGTAAGTTCGTTTACTAATGAAAAGTAAGTAAATCACGAGTATGTATCTCCCCCAAAATCAGTGAAAACAGTAAAAAGGAGGGGCTATGAACTCACCTGGAGAGCTAGCAACCCTTAAGTTACGCGCGAGTGAAATGAAGACCTCCTAGTGTCCTAAACACGTGAGGTTCCGTATAAGTATATAGACATAAATTATCCAATTCGTTTGCTTAATCTGTTAAGTCGTACTCAGTGTGTTTGACACGCGTTTACGTTTCAAAGTGTGTAAGAAAGTTCGGTTCGTTCGTAACGTATTGGAATTATATTTTGAAAATATAATTATAGTGTTTTTCGTATAAATAACCTCGTTTAAACGCGTTTCGATTCGTATATAATTGCGTATATGTTTCCGGATAAGTTTGACATTTTAAAAGTGAGTTTTTATTTCAAAAACTGATAATAGCGACACTTCATGCGTCACTGAGGGGTTTATAGCGTCACTAGGCTAGTGACTCAGAAGTTTGGAAAATTCAGCATTTTAGCGACACTTAATTAGTGCCGCTATGAGGTTAGTGACGCATATAGCGTCACTTAGGAAGTGACGCAGAGGGCATAGTGACGCAGTTCGTTTCTACCGAAAGTTGTGGTTTCTGCTGAAGATAGCGACACTTGAGAAGTGTCGCATATTTCTGCCGAAAGTTATAGGCTTGCGTCACTTAAGAAGTGACGGTGTGTGTTTGATAGCGTCACTTAAGTAGTGACGCTATAAGGCGGCAAAGGCATAGCGACACTAAGTGACGCTATTACTGTTTTTGGTCTGTGGGCGACACTTAAGGCTGTTCGACGGGTTTTCACCCAAATCCACGGATCGAGCCTCAAAATCACAGATCCGTCAATGATAAACTTATATAATGATAATATAAGGTATATAGAGTGATATAAACATGTATTTAAGTGTAGATCGGAAGTTTTCTTACCAAATGAATAGTAATCCGAAAATGGAGAAGATGATGATGATTCGTGGTGATGATGGTGATGATGATGTTGTTGCTTCCTCTTTGATGATACTCGACGATGGTGATGATGATTTCGTGATGATGGTGGCGGTGGTGGTGTAACCCGAGAGAGGAAGAGGAGAGTAAGTGTGTGTTTTGGTGATGAAAGAAAATGAAAAAGGAAAGAAATGAGGGAGATGGGGAGGCCGGCCCATCTTTTGTGGTGGGTTGGTTTCCCCCAATTCGCGGTATAAAATACCCGTGTTTTCGTACCCGCTCGTAAAATAAATAATGTTTTTAATTTCGTGATATTTATTCGTCTAATGAATAGTGGTTTCGAGTTGGAACATTTTATAAAAATAAAATGTTTAAATTTAAATTGTACGAGTCGTTTTCGTTTTTGATATATATCATTTTTAAATGATACCAAAGTATTTAAGTTTCGTCTAGCTAAAATGCGTTTTAAACAAAACGGTTTATGTTCTAAAGTAGTTTAATATTTCCCGCGTAAATAATGTTTATAAAAATAATAATCCATTATTTAAAAGTAATACGTACTAAATACGATTGTTTAAAGTTTAAATTAGGCGCGAAAATTGGCCTTTTTGACCGGGTGTTACATTCTCCCCCTGTTAAGAAAATTTCGTCCCGAAATTTAAAGTGATGTCTTGGTCGCGTGGAGTCTGGGGAGCAATGCACGTACGAGAGATTTATCGAGTAGATAGTAGACATATCATGTCTATAACGGAGTTGAGGAGCAGTCAATCCATGACTGTGTCGAAATTTATCGTTGTAGTTACATTCTGACTATATTGTTTGTTCGAGGTATGATTAATTTGTGGTTGTTAGGTAACCGTTTACGTCGTAGTCCATTAAGGACTAGATGGTTGTCACATAGTGACCGTTTTATAAATTGTCCTATCAGGACCAAATATCTAGCAGATAATAAATTAGCTAGTCTGCTGAAAGCAAACTCGAAACGTTTATGTTGGCCTAGGTAAACTAGCCCTATAGTACATTCGGCACTAAATCAATGCCACGCGGTATTAAGTAATCAGTAACACGTACTTAATGTAAATTAAAATTGTTAAGTTCTAGATGAATGACGCACCCATAGTAGTAATCAGAGGTTAGTCAGGCGTCGTTGACAAATTTTCGGGCAGTCCCTTTTGAGGTGTCCAGAGTCTCCGCATTCGAAACAGACCTTCGGGCCTTTAGGGTTTGAGATAGTAGTGGGGACTCTGCAGTTCTTTGTTGGGTGTCCATAGCTTTTGCACCTATTGCATGTCGCGCCATATGCCCCCGTATGGTGGCTTTCGCATTTGGGGCAGAAGGGTTTGTTCCCCTTGTATTTCTTTTCTCCGGGTTTGATTATATTGAGTGGTACAGGTTCAGGTCTTAAGGTTAGCTGGTGGCTATTGCTGGGATTTCCATCCCATTTCCTTTTGCCATAGGGATTAGGAGATCGAGGGTGTGACTCGTTGTCGGCTTTCATCGCCATTAGTTCATGAGCTAAACGTATGGCTTTTCGGATGGTTGTAGGTGCGGATGAGATGACGTTCCCTCGGATAGGTTCAGGGAGTCCTAGAATATACTTTCTGATACGCGTGGACTCTGAGTTTACTAGGTTTGGGCATAAAGGTGCCAATTGTTGGAATCGAGTGGTGTATGAGGTGATGTCATTCCCTTTTACAGTGAGGCTCCAGAGTTCCACCTCGAGTCGATGTATTTCCTCGTTAGGGCAGTACTCTTCCTTGAGCATTTGTTTCAGTTCCTCCCAATGCATCCTGTAAGCAACGTCGGTGCTCATGGAATGAACTTGGGTGTTCCACCAGGTAAGTGCACCTTCCTCAAAAGTGCAGGTAGAGAGTCTGACCTTGCGGTCGTCAGGGCATTCGCAGAGACAGAATATGGATTCCATTTTCTCAATCCACCTAGTTAAGCCAATAGCTCCTTCGGTTCCCGAGAAATGTAGTGGTTTGCACCTCATAAATTCTTTATAAGTGCAGGGTCTCGTTTGGAGTGGGTTATTCAGTGCGGCATCGCCGTCAGTTCGTAAATTTCGGGAGAGTAACGCATCGGTCACTCCTTGAGCAATGTATCGGGCGAGATCAGCCTCGTTGAAAGTTAGTTGTCTTGAAGACATGTTCCTTTAAGAAAAGGCAAATGTGTGTAAGTTGTCGTGATAGAGTTGATTTTTCCTTAGTATTTTATAAGTGTGAGGTAAGATTATATATCCGTATCTAAGTTGAGGTTTCCCGTTTTGTGGGTGGCGGACATCGTCCTGCGTTACGTGATTTTTATACGGCAGTTTTCGTTTCTATCGAGTTCATGTTGTTATCGTAGTCTAACAGACTATATAATGTAGTACTAAGGTATTATAGATGCAATCCTAATGGATTAGACTGCACTCATCGAATGAGGCATCATATGCCTTAGTAGTCGTGGTTTGGCACTTCGTGCCTAGTAATGTAATCACGTATGCGTATAAGTGTACAAGTGCCTACAACGAGTGTTCATATGTAAAGTAATCGAGTGGGACACCTCGTGTCCAGTAGAGTAGTCATATATACATATATGGTGTACACGTAACTATACAAGTATACGTGCGTAGTAAAAGTCAGGTGTGGCACCTCGTGCCCAGCTAAGTAAGTGTATATGTATATACGTAAGTCGTACATGCAACTATAACAAGTCTACATGTATAATGAATAGTAGCTCATCGAGCCTGGGTGTAGCACAGCGTGCTAAAATGTAGTGCCCGAAGCACCGTAATGTAATCAGATTGTAGTACAAAAGTACTATGAAACGCAGCACCATGTGCCGTAATGTAGTGCCCACGGCACCGTAATTGCAGTACCCATGTACTGTGAGTGTAGCATCAACATGCTATTATTTGTAGTATTAACATACTATGAGGTTTGCACTAACATGCTCAAATCGTGGTATCAACATACCATAAAATCGTGGCATCACGTGCCATTATGTTACACAAGTATAGCCCTCAGGCCGTCAGTAAGTTTGAAGGTAATTCGTGGACTTAGTCATTACGAGCATCCCTCGCAATACTAATCAGTCGTGACTAATCTGGTCAAAATTTGAGGTCAAGTCGCAAAGGTTGGGAAGCTGGCGATATGCCACTTCGAAAGTATATATCAGTACTACAGCGGAATTATGTAAGATGTAATCGTACCTACATGTATACAGATATGTAGGAATAATATACACGTAAGGCCTATTCATATATACCTACAGTACATATAATAGCCTAGGGTGTCTAGCAATTAACAATCAGAGTCAACTACGCATTCCTGTTTCAGTATAACCCCTTTCAGATCTTACATCATCTTTATTTAATTGTACATAGTTAGCTACGCTATGTTAAATTAAACTCGTATGATGTAATTCCTGAACCAGTCATACCTAATGGGGAATACAGCCTAACGGTCATAGTCTAGGCCCACTAAATGCAACCTAGTTCACTACAACCTTAGGCTCTGATACCAATCTGTAACACCCTCAAATTTCGGTTTGCGGAAGCGATCGGGTCGGGTGTTACTAAATCAAATATCACAAGCACAAAGATATATAATGAACGACTCTAAATGAGACGTTAAAAATAGTTATACATTTACCAAATAAAACGTTTACAAAGTTGATAGGGGTTTTCAAATACATAATTTGAAATACAAAAGTAAATGCAGAGTTGTCCCAAATGTTTGAAAACATGCGACTCGAGCTAGCATAGCTGGTAGTGGTCCTAATCCTGCTGGCCACCTGAGAATACATACTAAAACAGGTCAGCTATAAAGCTGGTGAGTTCACAGAGAGTTTAATATGAAATCGTGTGATAATATTATCCGTATTATAAAAAGCGGTTATCCACCGTATATTTAGATTAAGTGAGTTTGCAAAGACATTACCAAAGTTATATATCGGGGTGTAGGTTACCCTAACCATATGATTTACTAGATAGTGGAGTTTAGTATGTATCGGCTATTAGTCTTTACTTAGAAGTACGGGTTCCTAGAAGTAGGTCACCTACCCATGTAGGAACCACAACATATGTTGATTAGTTAATAAGTAATCCCGAGTCCCAATAATCCAACGGATTATCCTGCAAATATATAAGTAATGAAAGTAGCACTACGTGCATACTTTATGTTCAAGAGCACCACGTGCTGGTTAGATAAACAATGAAGCGACCTGTGCTTAAGTTCAAATGTAGTGAGGCACTCCGTGCCTGATGTACGTAATACGTATGCATAGATATGAAGCACCACGTGCTTAGTAAGACAGTAGTATGTATACATCAACATGTATAGGTAATCAGTAGTAGCACCACGTGCCAAGTAGTGGTTCAGCGAACCCGGAAGTAGCACAACGTGCCAAGTAGTGGTTCAACGAACCCGGAAGTAGCACAACGTGCCCGGAAGTAGCACAACGTGCCCGGAAGTAGCGCAACGCGCCCAGTAATGGCCCTACAGGCTCTGCAGTAGCATAACATGCCTACTGTATGTTCAAATGAAGCATTACATGCTTGTTTAACGTTAAAGAAGCACTACGTGCTTAATGGCGTAAATAGGGTGTGTACATGTATATATATATATATATATAAGCGAAGCACCGCGTGCTTGTTAGTGTAAGCGTGTGTACATCATCATGTACATGTAATCGTAAGTAGCACCACGTGCTAAGTTGTGGTTCAACGAACCCGGAAGTAGCACAACGTGCCAAGTAGTTTATGTATGCATAAATTAGTGTAAGATATCTACAGATAAACACTACACTCAATTTATGTGCGTTTATTACCCTACGGTAATGTTGAAGGTGCAATCTAACAATCTACACCTATGAGTAAAGTTTAGTGTTCGTAATGTATCTAAGTGTGACTAATCACCACCTAGATGATGGGTGTAGCATGTTATGTCTAGATGCGTATGAACGCCACCTAGCTATTCTGAGTAGTACATAATGCCTAAGTGTGTCATTACGACACTTAGTTGTCGAAAAGTACCTACAGCACTTAAATGATGGATGCTATCAGCCGGTTCTATAAATCGTGACTTGATTAGTGAGTGTGGTCTCCATGTTGTGTTTCACTAGTAAACTAACCAAGTTTAGTAATAATGCCTCGCCGATGTGACGAGTGTTTAAGTGATGTTACTTGTATAATTTTAGTTGTTGTTTAACTAAGGCACACTTAGTTTGCATAATGTATACGGTTGTCTCAAGGTGTTGGAGTCTAACATGTCGTTTGCAAACAGTTGTAAAGCAGTTGTAAGTTCGTTTACTAATGAAAAGTAAGTAAATCACGAGTATGTATCTCCCCCAAAATCAGTGAAAACAGTAAAAAGGAGGGGCTATGAACTCACCTGGAGAGCTAGCAACCCTTAAGTTACGCGCGAGTGAAATGAAGACCTCCTAGTGTCCTAAACACGTGAGGTTCCGTATAAGTATATAGACATAAATTATCCAATTCGTTTGCTTAATCTGTTAAGTCGTACTCAGTGTGTTTGACACGTGTTTACGTTTCAAAGTGTGTAAGAAAGTTCGGTTCGTTCGTAACGTATTGGAATTATATTTTGAAAATATAATTATAGTGTTTTTCGTATAAATAACCTCGTTTAAACGCGTTTCGATTCGTATATAATTGCGTATATGTTTCCGGATAAGTTTGACATTTTAAAAGTGAGTTTTTATTTCAAAAACTGATAATAGCGACACTTCATGCGTCACTGAGGGGTTTATAGCGTCACTAGGCTAGTGACTCAGAAGTTTGGAAAATTCAGCATTTTAGCGACACTTAATTAGTGCCGCTATGAGGTTAGTGACGCATATAGCGTCACTTAGGAAGTGACGCAGAGGGCATAGTGACGCAGTTCGTTTCTACCGAAAGTTGTGGTTTCTGCTGAAGATAGCGACACTTGAGAAGTGTCGCATATTTCTGCCGAAAGTTATAGGCTTGCGTCACTTAAGAAGTGACGGTGTGTGTTTGATAGCGTCACTTAAGTAGTGACGCTATAAGGCGGCAAAGGCATAGCGACACTAAGTGACGCTATTACTGTTTTTGGTCTGTGGGCGACACTTAAGGCTGTTCGACGGGTTTTCACCCAAATCCACGGATCGAGCCTCAAAATCACAGATCCGTCAATGATAAACTTATATAATGATAATATAAGGTATATAGAGTGATATAAACATGTATTTAAGTGTAGATCGGAAGTTTTCTTACCAAATGAATAGTAATCCGAAAATGGAGAAGATGATGATGATTCGTGGTGATGATGGTGATGATGATGTTGTTGCTTCCTCTTTGATGATACTCGACGATGGTGATGATGATTTCGTGATGATGGTGGCGGTGGTGGTGTAACCCGAGAGAGGAAGAGGAGAGTAAGTGTGTGTTTTGGTGATGAAAGAAAATGAAAAAGGAAAGAAATGAGGGAGATGGGGAGGCCGGCCCATCTTTTGTGGTGGGTTGGTTTCCCCCAATTCGCGGTATAAAATACCCGTGTTTTCGTACCCGCTCGTAAAATAAATAATGTTTTTAATTTCGTGATATTTATTCGTCTAATGAATAGTGGTTTCGAGTTGGAACATTTTATAAAAATAAAATGTTTAAATTTAAATTGTACGAGTCGTTTTCGTTTTTGATATATATCATTTTTAAATGATACCAAAGTATTTAAGTTTCGTCTAGCTAAAATGCGTTTTAAACAAAACGGTTTATGTTCTAAAGTAGTTTAATATTTCCCGCGTAAATAATGTTAATAAAAATAATAATCCATTATTTAAAAGTAATACGTACTAAATACGATTGTTTAAAGTTTAAATTAGGCGCGAAAATTGGCCTTTTTGACCGGGTGTTACACATCGTCTTTATTGATGACATACTCATTTACTCGCGCAACGAGCAAGAACATGCGCAACACCTCAGAACCATCCTTGAACTACTTAGACACGAGGAGCTGTATGCAAAATTCTCTAAGTGTGAGTTCTGGATCCAAACTGTTCAATTCCTTGGTCACGTGATCGACAGTCAAGGAATTCACGTTGACCCATCAAAAATCGAGGCTATCAAAGACTGGCAAGCACCCACCTCTGCAACTAAAGTACGACAATTCTTGGGTCTTGCTGGGTACTATCGGCGATTTATCGAAAACTTCTCTAAAATAGCTCAACCACTCACGGTACTGACTCAGAAGGACAAAAGGTTCGATTGTACCGATAAACAAGAGTCAGCATTCCAACTTCTGAAACAAAAGCTTTGCAGTGCTCCAATTCTATCCTTACCCGAAGGCACCAATGACTTCGTGGTATACTGTGATGCTTCTCACCAAGGTCTCGGTTGCGTATTGATGCAATGAGATAAAGTTATTGCCTATGCCTCACGACAGATGAAAATTCACGAAAAGAACTACACCACTCATGATCTCGAACTTGGAGCTGTCGTTTTTGCTCTCAAAATCTGGAGACATTATCTCTACGGCACTAAGTGCACCATCTTTACCGATCATAAAAGCCTCCAACATATATTCAATCAGAAGGATCTCAATATGAGGCAACGTCGATGGGTCGAGTTGCTTACCGATTACGACTGCGAGATCAAGTACCATCCAGGGAAGGCTAATGTTGTAGCCGATGCCCTCAGCCGAAAGGAACGACCGAAACCACTTCGAGTCCGAGCTCTCAGTATGACCATTCATAACGATCTTACTATTCAAATTCATACCGCTCAGATCGAAGCCCTGAAACCTGAAAACATCAAAAACGAAGCCTTACGAGGTATTGACAAACAATTTGAAACCAAATCTAACGGGACTAGGTATTTCTCAAACCGAATCTGGTTGCCTAATTTCGGAAACCTACGAGACTTGGTGATGGACGAGGCTCACAAGTCTAAATATTCTATCCATCCGGGATCCGATAAGATGTACCACGGCATCAAGGAATTTTATTGGTGGCCAAATATGAAAGCCGAAATCGCCACTTACGTCAGCAAGTGCCTTACTTGCTCGAAAGTCAAAACCGAACATCAGAAACCTTCTGGCTTACTCCAACAACCTGAAATTCCTGAATGGAAATGGAAACAAATTGCCATGGATTTCATAACCAAACTACCCAAGTCGTCGAGCGGTTGCGATACCATTTGGGTGATCGTCGATCGTCTCACCAAATCTGCTCATTTCTTGGCAATCAAGGAAAACGATAAAATGGAACGCCTTACACAAATCTACATCAAGGAAATCGTTTCTCATCATGGTGTTCCAATCTCGATCATCTCTGACAGGGATGCCCGTTTCACCTCTCACTTTTGGCAGTCACTTCAAAAAGCATTGGGTACCCGTCTCGATATGAGTACCGCGTACCATCCTCAAACCGATGGCCAAAGTGAACGAACCATCCAAACCCTGGAAGATATGCTACGCGCCTGCGTAGTTGATTTCGGTACAAACTGGGAAAGACATCTACCGTTGTGCGAATTCTCGTACAATAACAGCTATCATGCCAGCATTAAGGCTGCACCGTTTGAGGCATTGTACGGTTGTAAGTGCCGATCACCGATCTGTTGGACTGAAGTGGGAGATAGTCAACTCACTGGTCCTGGACTCATACACGCCACCACTGAGAAAATTGTGGAAATCCAAAACAGACTCAAAGCCGCACGTGATCGTCAGAAAAGTTATGCTGACGTGAGACGCAAACCACTCGAGTTCCAAGTTGGGGATCGAGTACTCTTAAAAGTATCGCCTTGGAAAGGCGTCATCCGTTTTTGTAAACGCGGGAAGTTGAACCCCAGGTACATCGGGCCTTTTGAGATCCTCGAACGGATTGGCCCCGTAGCTTATCGATTGCAGCTGCCATCCGAACTCAGCAGCGTGCACCCCACTTTTCACATTTCAAATCTGAAGAAGTGTCTGTCTGATGAGACACTTATTATTCCACTAGATGAAATTCGTGTTGACGATAAACTCCACTTCGTTGAGGAACCCGCTGAAATTATGGACCGTGAGGTCAAACAACTGAAACAAAGTCGTATTCCCATCGTCAAGGTCAGATGGAATTCGCGGCGTGGTCCGGAATTCACCTGGGAACGGGAAGACCAGATGCGACTCAAATATCCTCAACTCTTCACTGATTCTACCTCGAACACGACCTCGAGCTAAATTTCGGGACGAAATTCTTCTAACAGGGGGAGAATGTAACACCCGCCAATTTAGGACTAGTAAATAGTGCCTAATCATACGTTAATACATGTAATTAGTTCTGTGTTAGGCTAATTAATGTATCGAATTATATATATATTGTTGAATATATACGAAAATGCGATTTGATTAAATCGTACGCAATTTAAATCGAATGTATTTCGATTCAATTTAATACGGACGTTGGTGACCAATTTTATTAAATAACGCTCTTATGTCAAAAATATTATTATGATAATATTTCGTATTCATTCGTATCGTACAAACAAAACTTACACAAATTAAAATATTAAAATGCGCAAACTAAATAAATAAACTTACATTTTATAACTCAAATATAAATTTATTTGAAAAATATATAAATAAAATATCGCGTAATAAATTGTATTTTAAAACTTATAATTAAAATGTAAAATAATTATTTAACGTTTAGACGACAGAGTAAAAGAACACCGCACGGAGCGGGAACGCGGGGCGAAAAATGGGAGGTTAACCTCCCATTCCCCACCAATTTCTTTCTCATTTCTCTTATCACTCTCTCTCTCTTACACTCTCTTTCTTTCTTTTCTCTAACCACCACCACCTCCAAAATACTCACAAAATCATCAAATAAACATACTAAACGCACTCGGATCATAGCATCGCTTTGGAGAAAAACGACCACGACACCACGATCTATCATCCTATCTTTTCGGATTTTTGATCCGACAATTTGTAAGTTTCCGACAAATCCCGAAATCTCCCGTTTTCAAGTGTTTTTGCTTGTTAGTAGTTTATATCAACTTATAATGTCCAAATATGGGTTGGGTAAAAGTTTTGGACCAAACGGAAACCGAAAAACTCATTTTCGACACATTTTCCGGCCAACAGAACGCTACGTCGCTTTTGGACCCAGATTTATGCGACGTCAGCTGCGACGTCGCAAAACCCCTCGTAACGTCGCATAGTGCGACGTCAGTCACAACGTCGCACGAATCCTCGACGTCGCATATAGCGACGCAGCCTATTACGTCGCATTGACTTGCGAATGTCGCACATAGCGACGCAGACCTTGACGTCGCCAACTTAACCAACGTCGCATTAGCGACGCAGCACCCTACGTCGCATTAAATTGCGAAACGTCGCCTTTAGCGACGTCATGCTCAACGTCGCAACCCTACCTGCGACGTCGCACCCAACGTCGCACAAATCAGAACCTCAAAAACATAGATTTTTACTAAGTGTCGAGACTCGAAATTTATCACTCGATTTACCCAAATTCAGATCCCAGATGCGTTTTTCGTCAAAGCAATATAGTAGAAATAAAAATTTTCCAAGCTGACCTGGCAGCTCGACCCCAGCCAGGGGCTCTGCCCCTTGGACCCCGCCAGGGGCTGCCGCCCCTTGGACCCCGCTACCAGGGGCGCTGCCCCCGGACCCCCGTACTTAGATTCCGTAACGGCTTCTAAAACACAATCAAAACACATTTTTCAAGTAAAACGACACGAAATCAAAATGATAATAGTTGAGATTATTATTACAAATCCGTCACCAACGGGCCGTACATATTTTCAAACATTCGAATAAATCAACTAAATGTAATTTGGACATTATAGTTAGACGAACAACTACAAGGTAGTCTTATTAGATACCTTCGCATATTATAACCATCGCGTGTCGTGGGCACCCTCAGGTTACAAGTCTTTGGACTTCGATTCTCGGCTAATCATTCTCAGTTTATTTTCATAAACTCAACGACTCAGGTGAGTCTCATAGCCCCTCTTTTACTGTTTTACTCAGGGGTGTGATATACTGCTCAACTTTTAACATGTGAACGCAAGTACCAACTTTTCATATACTACATGAGTTTTTCGAAACTAATCATTTTAAAGTCCTCCGTCAGCATAGTTGTTAATACGTTGTAGCGTGAATATTAGTATATGGTACCATATAGGATTGACCCTCCTCGTTCGGGTTAGCAAGCACTAACCGGGTAAACGGACGTACTAATATTTGGGAAGACGAATGTTGATTAGGCATTCGTGGAGGCACCTCGCCCGGAATTCTCTATAGGGGACCCGGCCCTCGAGTTAAGCTCAACTATGTGCTCATGGCTGTATACACGATGACAATCATTTAATTGCTGGATGCAATTCATTATTAAATTGCTGGATGCAATTCATTATTTAAATCTTGCGGTTCACACTATATTAACTGATTTCAAACCTGTGAGCTCACCAGCTTTTAGCTGACCTTTTAGCATATATCGCAGGTACCAAGCAGTAGGATGTTTCTTGTGACAATCCTCCAATTAGGGTATTTACTTAACCTAATTTCATGCATTACCTAGAGTAATTCCCTGACTAGTGAATTCAAAACAATTTATGTGTTAAGTTTTGATAAACTTACTATGTGTTATGTGATATATTTGATATTAGTTATATGTGTATATATATAATTACGTACGAAATAAATATATCGAACTCTACGAATAGAATATAATAACATTGGTGATACAAAATAATTAATAATTCGAAAATTATTAATTACAACTATTATATAATTATATTATTGAAATAATATAATAAAATATACGTTTTATAATAAACGTATTAAATCGCGAATAATAAAGTTCCAAAATGAACTTCGAAAATACTTTTGAATAATTTTTATGTTGAAATTATTATATAAAAGTATTACAACGAAAAGAAAACGAAACATTTAGACGACTTTTGTCACGCGTAATACGAACAGAAACAATTTTAAAACGCGCCTAGAGGTTCCAAATAATAAAAGTATTATTTCGTAAGTTACTGTTTTAATGTATAGAACATTACCTCAAAATATGATTTCCAAATTTGACTGAAATCTGGCACGCGTTTTACCTATACAGTACTTTTACTGTGATTAATTTTAATTATACTTGTAACAAAGTATTTCTCATTTCGATTTCAAAGTTCTAAATCTGAGATATAGAGAAGCATAACGCAAAATTTTATTATACATAAAGTACCACAAATTATACCCGTATACGAAATTAACGGGCTAAAAACTATCAATATTGCACAAACAAAAATATCTGGCGACAGATTTTGTTCGCTCCATACTCCCATTTGAAATTTGCCATCTCCAATAATACATCCTACCTATAATTTTGATCTTCAAAAATTACACACACACAATACAAACACTGATTTCTTTCTTTGGTTCTCTGTGATCTTCAAACAACAAGAGCAGAGGCAGCAAACAAGCAGCAGCAACTCCACTTTCATCTTCATCATCTTCAACCTTTTAAACTCACAAAATCAAACACAAACAAAATGGGTTCTTGATCATTATCATTATCTTCGTTCGTAATCATCATCAACATCTCAGAATCATCATCATCTTCTTCCTAACATCATTGTGAGGAAATCTCTCTATTTTTCTTCATTTATATAATTTCTTCAAATTATTATAATTGTTGATGATTGTTGTTATAAAATGTTAAAAACTTGTTATAATGCATTTATATACCATAATATGATGTTTGATCATGTTAAAAACGGATATAAAAACAAAAACCGTATGTAATTGTTGTAACAGAGAACGAACAGAACCTGCAAAACCCTTGAATCCGGCGGATTCAATCGAATCCGGCGGATTCCCAGCCGAAACTCAGATGAATACGGCGTATTCCCACCTTCGACCGCATACAAACTTCGGCTAAAACGATGAACGAGTAAAAGACATACTTGAATCCGGCGGATTCATGTGAATCCGGCGGATTCCCCACATTTGAAACGAATACGGCGGATTCATGTGAATCCGGCGTATTCCCCTAATTTGGCCCGAATCCGGCGGATTCACCGGAATCCGGCGGATTCCCCCACTGGTCCAGCTGTTGACTTTTGCATTTGTAATATAATGTACAAACAAATAAATGGTACGCGACTTATATTAATTATTATACGACAAATGGTACAAATTGCTACGCCATGAGACCTTGTAATAATATGGACACGACTATGAGACATAATTTATTACGGACAATTAGAACGCGACAAAACTTAATACGATAACGAAAATTATAACGGACAGTGTATATATACAACTAGACGTATAAACATGGAACGATTTAACTTATCTAGTACAAACAATATACGACAAACATAAACGATGTAACAAAGTTATTTTGATAACTATTATATTATGTTTTGAAAACATAATCGACAGCAACGACAACTACATCTATATATATGTATATATAGACATTAACAACGACGACAATTAATATATATATTAGAATATATATATTTAACTAATATGTAGATAAATACATATTTAAACTTAACGATTATTTGAACACAAACGTCAACAACAACTAAAATGTTATAAACATTTCAACTTAACAAATAATCCATATACTTATACAAGTATTATTATTTGCGTCTAGGTATTTGATCGACGCTGTGAGATTATTTGCTAGCTGTATATTTTGCTGAAGATTGCAAAACTGTGAGTTCACAGCCCCTGACTTTTATTGTTTTAAATGCTTTTAAAACCAGGGGTGGAAAACGTAGTACAATGTGATAACATGCTATATGCTTTAATGTATTGCGCTGCATGCTATTATGTGAAATTGAATAACATGATTTCTTTCACACTATTAAACTTGAACTATTTCTATAAAATGTTTTCATATTGAATTAACTTGAATTAATTATATGAAACGTTTTCACAACATTTTGGGAATAAGACAGCAGATCTTGGTACGATCCTAGGTTTACGCGAGGTAGTTGTAGTGCACATAAGTCCCAGTGCTTGCAACCTATAACCATTAGCTAGGTGACTCTAGCCACTGAGTATACAGATAGTACTATCGATTTGACAACCCTCCCAGGATATTACTCGTTGGTCATTCCAACCACATCGACGATAGTCGTAACGAGGAGTGTATACTTAAGATGTTACTGAGGCAACAACAAAACAACTAGTCGTGGTTTGGTTATAGTACTAGTGTCGTTACTTTAACTCTAAAGGTTTAGCTCACCTTGGAGGGATTATAGTCTATATTTCCCACACAACTAAACAACTAAACAACAACTTGGTTTGGGAAGGGTGTTCCCTGTGATGACTAATAGGACAGGTGTTCCTTTGAGATACTATTTTTAGGAAACGTTTACCTTAATTGGTTGAACTTGGTTTCCCACAAAAACAACTATTCATAGGAAATGTTTACTTAAATGTTAAACCTGTGTTTCCTGCAATGATTATTATTGGAATGTTTACTTTATTGTTAAACTTGAGTTCCTGTTAACTATCTGTTGGAAAATGTTTACTTGACTGCTAAACCTGATTTTCCTTAACTATTGAAATGGATAGGTTTACTTATTTGATAAACCTGTATATCCTGCGACTAATTATTCGGAAATGTTTATGATTAAACTTGTGTTTCCTACGTACATATAAATATTATGTTTGTGTACATGAATGATTTATACAAAACTGATTTATTACATTCACACTAAACCTGTGAATTCGCTCAACATTCAATGTTGACAGTTTACTATGTTTTTCAGGGAATTAGGACTCAGGTACTCCTGCATGCATAAAGGACGTAGGCAACCTGACTATTTATGATGCCACTTTTGGGACACATGGATTTCCTTTGTATTATCAACTTCATTGGTTATACTTATGAAATCCCTCTTTTATAAATATGTATTTTCAAATACTTAAGTTGTCTTTGACAACCCTAACTTATGTACGACTTTATAAGTCGTATCTTTTGTAATAACTTTAAACTTATGGCATCTTAAATATATATGTATGTTCTGTATGATCATATACTCTGATACAATGAATGCACTATCGAATCTGTCCGCCCTCAATGCTCAACTATTATTAAAAAGCTTCCGCTAAACTATTAATAAACACGATTACCGATTTGGGGGTGTGACAGAACTTGGTATCAGAGCTATTGGTTATAGAGAACTAGAAGTCTTTAAGTGACTGAAAACCTTAGAGACCTAGACTATAGCCTTGGCTAACACATTTCAGCATTCATACTGTTGCATACGTCTGACATGTCACACACGTTTCTTTGACTAGGCATGTCGAGACACGCACCTATTCACATCACTGATTCTGATACTGAGGAGGATCCCATGGAGGGACCATACGACGGGATTCCTATAGCCGTGTCTGAGGAGGTTTACCCGCCTACATTTCCTAGAGATACTTCAGATGGTTCGATAGCCACTCCACCATTACCATCCACTGATCCTGCTACCCATATGTTAGGATCTATGTCTATGTATAGACGCCATCTTATTGGAGAGCCTTCTTATCGGCCTACACCTAGGAGGACACCGCTGTCGTGTGTCAGGGATTTTCCCATAGGACCCTCATCATCTCGCGGCAAGGAGCCGATGGTTGAGGAGCGAGAGATCCGCTGTGATCAGCAGACACCGAGAGCTAGGGTTCCGCATCTGGACTGGATGCCACGCATTTTACGCCATTGGAGGATCATTGAGAGGATTCCTTCCACCTATGAGACTGGGGAGTCATCTCACACACCTACATCTCTACATTTGACCGAGGAGCCTCTGGAGCTTACGGTCCCTACTGTGGTCGCCGTTATTCGTACCTTGCTGGGATTTCATTTTGGTACGCAGTCTGCCCTCCGAGTTATGCGCAGTGACGCCTCTCGTCTTGACGATGATGTGCTGGCGATATATGGACGCCTTGCGACTTCTGAGTTGCATATTGAGGTAGACAGGGAGTCTGCCGATACTACTAGAGCACGTCTGATCCGACTAGAGCGTCGTTTGGAGACTATAGGTGCTGCAGTTGGTTTATGTGTGTTGATGGTTGCTGTTAGGATGTTTGTGGGTTGGAGTCTACCGTATTTCTTTTAGACCGTATGTATGATGTATTAGGACTATGATTATGATGTATTTGGGTTGACTTTTGACTTGATGGATGTATAGGTTAAATCCGTCACATTTTGTAGATCATGTTTGATCCAATGGGTATCTTTTGTAGTAAATCCCATCTTTGTACAAAACTTATGTAACAACGCTTAACCCATGTTATTATATACATCAATTATGCAATGACTTTTAATTATGATATGTAAACCAAACATAAGCTAGTTTTACATCGCGGTGTCCATGGTGAATGATATCAATTGGTGATTGACTTCATACTATATTTGTATTTATCACTTACTTTATGAGTGATGACTTGATTAGATATCTTACGAGTGTTTCTTGTATATGATTAGGACTGAATCATGCCGCCTAAACGTAGAATTACCAGGAACAGCCAATGAAACCCTACACCACCTCCTGCTGTTGAGGAGACTACTGAACAAATGGTTAACCGAAGGATTTCTGAAGCCCTTGCTCAGTATGATACTGACCGAAACCGTAGCGGTAGTAGAGAAACCGAACCAAAAGCTTCAGGTAGTAATCCTGAGAGCACTCATAAGGGATGTTCATATAAAACATTCCTAGCTTGTAAACCGAGTCATTTCCGTGGTACTGAAGGTGCTATTGGAATCATCCATTGGATAGAGAAAATGGAGTCTGTGATAGAAATTAGCAAGTGTGCCCGTGAAGATATGGTCATGTATGCTACATGCACGTTTAGTGATAAGGCTTTGACTTGGTGGAACGCCCAAAAGCAAGCAATGGGTCGTCCAGCCGCTCATTCAATGTCTTGGGAAACTTTGAAAACTATGGTCATGGAAGAGTTTTGTCCCCGCAGTGAACTGCAGAAGATTGAATCTGAGCTCTGGAACATTGCTATGGTTGGTGCTGATATCACAGGATATACCACCCGATTTCAAGAACTAGCACGCCTTGTACCGCACATGGTCACTCCTGAGTACAAGCGCACTGAAAGGTATATCTGGGGTTTAGTGCCGCAAATTCGAAGTTTGGTAACATCAGCGAATCCTGCTACTTTTAAGATTGCTGTGGAACTAGCACAGCGTTTGACTGATGAAGCAGTAAGGATGGGGAATCTTACTAAGAAAGCTGATACTGGAAAGGTTGAATCCAGCAATGCTGATGCTGGGAAAGGAAAACGCAAGTGGAATGACCGTCAGGGTCACAAGAATAAAAAGCAAGCTAGTACCACGAAAGCTTACATTGCCACTACTGCTGAACAAAAGACTTACATGGGGAGTAAGCCCAAGTGTGGCAAGTGTGAACGTCACCATGATGGTGACTGTATTTTCTGTGGGAATTGCAAACGCTGGGGGCATCTGGCCCAATACTGTAGAGCGAACCCTAACACTCAAGCAAATAGGGATCGACCAGCAAATGGATGTTTCGAATGTGGCGAGCAAGGTCATTTCCGAAACATGTGCCCTAAACTGAACCGTGGCAATCAAAACAATCAGAACCGCCCTGTGAACCCGAACAACAACAACAATCGTGGAAACGTCAACAACCAGCCAGCTAGGGGTCGTGCATTTGTCGTTGGAGCGCAAGTGGCACGCCAGGACCCTAACACTGTCACTGGTACGTTTCTAGTTAACGATCATTATGCATCCGTATTATTTGATTCTGGCGCCGATTTGAGTTTTGTGTCTAAGGACTTTAGACCACTATTAGACGTTAGATCTCGTAAGCTAGACAACAAGTACACCTTAGAACTAGCCGATGGTAGGTTGATTGAATAAGGAGAAATAGTACCAGGATGTACTCTAGCATTGGAGAGTCATCTTTTCGAAATAGACTTACTACCGGTTGAGTTGGGAAGCTTTGACATCGTAGTCGGTATGGACTGGTTGTCGAAAAATCATGCAGAGATTGTTTGCTTTGATAAAATGATACGTATACCATTGTCAACTGGAGAAACTTTGGTGATAAGAGGAGATAAAAGGACGAGCACCGTCAAAACTATTAATTGCTTAAAAGCTTGTAAATATCTCCGAAAGGGATATCCAGCATTTTTGGCGCATGTTGTGGAAAAGAAATCTGTAGAGAGACGCTTAGACGATATACCTATAGTACGAGACTATCCGGGAGTGTTTCCTGATGATCTTCCAGGATTACCACCTCCGCGACAAGTCGAGTTTCGCATCGATCTGGTGCCTGGAGCCGCACCAATCGCTCGCTCACCTTATCGTCCAGCTCCATCAGAAATGCAAGAACTGTCTACACAGTTGCAAGAGCTTTTAGACTTAGGATTCATCCGACCGAGCTTTTCACCTTGGGGAGCTCCGGTTTTGTTTGTCAAGAAGAAAGATGGATCTATGCGCATGTGTATTGACTACAGAGAGTTGAACAAGGTAACTATTAAGAATCGATATCCGTTACCTCGCATTGACGATCTATTTGATCAGCTACAAGGATCAAGTTACTACTCGAAGATCGATCTGCGTTCTGGTTATCATCAACTGAAGGTTCGAGAAGAGGATGTGCCAAAGACAGCGTTTAGGACTCGTTATGGACATTATGAGTTCCTAGTCATGCCGTTTGGATTGACTAACGCGCCGGCAGTATTTATGGATCTCATGAACCGAGTGTGCAAACCTTACTTAGATAAGTTTGTCATTGTGTTCATTGACGACATTTTGATTTACTCAAAGACGAAAGAGGATCACGAACAACATTTGAAACTTATCCTCCAACTACTTGAGAACGAGAAGCTGTATGCTAAGTTCTCCAAATGCGAATTTTGGATTAGAGAGGTTCAATTCCTAGGTCACGTGATCAACGACAAGGGAATTCATGTGGACCCATCCAAAATAGAGGCGATTAAGAATTGGAAAGCACCGGAAACTCCCACAGAAATTCGACAATTTCTTGGTTTGGCTGGCTATTACCGACGATTTATAGAGAATTTTTCCAAGATAGCCCAGTCACTCACCACCTTAACTCAGAAGGATAAGAAATTCGAATGGGGAGAGAAACAAGAGAACGCCTTTCAACTGTTGAAACAAAAGTTGAGCACTGCACCGATCCTATCCTTACCTGAGGGAACAGAGAACTTCATTGTTTATTGTGACGCCTCACGTCAAGGATTAGGTTGTGTTCTCATGCAAAACGACAAAGTTATTGCTTATGCATCTCGTCAATTGAAGATTCACGAGAAGAACTATACGACTCATGACTTAGAGTTGGGAGCAGTCGTTTTTGCATTAAAAATTTGGAGACACTACTTATATGGCACAAAGTGTACAATTTTCACTGACCACAAGAGCCTACAACACATATTCGACCAGAAAGAACTCAACATGAGACAAAGACGTTGGGTCGAATTGCTGAATGATTACGATTGTGAGATTAAATACCATCCGGGCAAGGCTAATGTAGTAGCAGATGCCTTAAGTCGTAAAGAGAACATTAAGCCTCGCAGAGTTCGAGCCTTAGTGTTAACAATTCACTCGAATCTCATTACTCAAATTCGCGAAGCACAACAATTAGCTTTCGCCGCTGAACGCATGAAAGACGAATCCCTGAGAGGAATGGAGAAACAGCTTGAAACAAAAGAGAATGGAGTTTTATACTTCATGAACAGAATTTGGGTACCGTGCGACGATGAACTCCGTAAGCTGATTCTGGACGAAGCTCACAAGTCCAACTACTCGATTCATCCTGGTGCAGATAAGATGTACCAAGACGTGAAAGGTTTCTATTGGTGGCCTAATATGAAGAGAGACATCGCTACTTATGTCAGCAAGTGTCTAACTTGTTCGAAGGTCAAGGTTGAGTATCAAAAACCTTCCGGACTTTTGCAACAACCAGTGATGCCACAATGGAAATGGGAACACATAACGATGGATTTCATCACGAAGCTACCAAAGACATCAACTGGAGTTGACTCAATATGGGTGATTGTCGATAGACTGACGAAATCAGCCCACTTTATTGCTTTCAAAGAGACTGACAAATTAGAGAAACTGGCTAAGATCTATATCAAAGAAGTCGTTTCTCGGCACGGTGTGCCATTGTCCATTATATCTGACAGAGATAGCAGATTCACATCTCGTTTCTGGCAAACGCTACAACGGGCCATAGGTACTCGACTTGACATGAGTACGGCCTATCATCCGCAAACCGATGGCCAGAGTGAACGAACGATACAAACGCTCGAGGATCTATGAAGAGCATGTGTGATTGACTTTGGAGGAAACTGGGATGCTCATCTCCCACTGGCAGAATTTTCCTACAATAATAGTTATCACACTAGTATACAAATGGCACCGTTTGAGGCGTTGTATGGACGCAAGTGCCGATCACCACTCTGTTGGGCAGAGTTGGGTGACAGACAGTTATCCGGACCCGAACTTGTCCAGGAGACTACGGACAAGATATCACAAGTACTTCAACGATTGAAAACAGCAAGAGACAGACAAAAGAGTTACGCCGATAACCGCCGTAAACCACTTGAGTTTCGAGTAGGAGATAAAGTCTTACTCAAAGTATCGCCTTGGAAGGGGATAGCACGTTTTGGCAAACGAGGAAAGCTAAACCCGCGATACGTTGGACCTTTTGAGATCCTTTCGAGGATTGGTCCCGTCGCATACAAACTCAAACTGCCACAAGAGCTGAGTAACACTCACGACACTTTTCACATCAGTAATCTTAAAAAGTGTCTATCGGACGAAACACTCATCATTCCTCCTGACGAGGTCTTTATTGACTCAAAACTAAATTTTGTGGAGGAACCCATTGAAATCATTGACCGCAAAACACACAAACTCCGACGCAGTCGGATCGAACTCGTCAAAGTTCGTTGGAACTCGAAGCGCGGTCCTGAGTCTACTTGGGAACGCGAGGATGAAATGCGAAAGAAATACCCTCAAATTTTCGAAAACGTGACCGAGACTCACGACTCAACTTAAATCTCGGGACGAGATTTCGCTAACGGGGGGAGAATGTGACAATCCTCCAATTAGGGTATTTACTTAACCTAATTTCATGCATTACCTAGAGTAATTCCCTGACTAGTGAATTCAAAACAATTTATGTGTTAAGTTTTGATAAACTTACTATGTGTTATGTGATATATTTGATATTAGTTATATGTGTATATATATAATTACGTACGAAATAAATATATCGAACTCTACGAATAGAATATAATAACATTGGTGATACAAAATAATTAATAATTCGAAAATTATTAATTACAACTATTATATAATTATATTATTGAAATAATATAATAAAATATACGTTTTATAATAAACGTATTAAATCGCGAATAATAAAGTTCCAAAATGAACTTCGAAAATACTTTTGAATAATTTTTATGTTGAAATTATTATATAAAAGTATTACAATGAAAAGAAAACGAAACATTTAGACGACTTTTGTCACGCGTAATACGAACAGAAACAATTTTAAAACGCGCCTAGAGGTTCCAAATAATAAAAGTATTATTTCGTAAGTTACTGTTTTAATGTATAGAACATTACCTCAAAATATGATTTCCAAATTTGACTGAAATCTGGCACGCGTTTTACCTATACAGTACTTTTACTGTGATTAATTTTAATTATACTTGTAACAAAGTATTTCTCATTTCGATTTCAAAGTTCTAAATCTGAGATATAGAGAAGCATAACGCAAAATTTTATTATACATAAAGTACCACAAATTATACCCGTATACGAAATTAACGGGCTAAAAACTACCAATATTGCACAAACAAAAATATCTGGCGACAGATTTTGTTCGCTCCATACTCCCATTTGAAATTTGCCATCTCCAATAATACATCCTACCTATAATTTTGATCTTCAAAAATTACACACACACAATACAAACACTGATTTCTTTCTTTGGTTCTCTGTGATCTTCAAACAACAAGAGCAGAGGCAGCAAACAAGCAGCAGCAACTCCACTTTCATCTTCATCATCTTCAACCTTTTAAACTCACAAAATCAAACACAAACAAAATGGGTTCTTGATCATTATCATTATCTTCGTTCGTAATCATCATCAACATCTCAGAATCATCATCATCTTCTTCCTAACATCATTGTGAGGAAATCTCTCTATTTTTCTTCATTTATATAATTTCTTCAAATTATTATAATTATTGATGATTGTTGTTATAAAATGTTAAAAACTTGTTATAATGCATTTATATACCATAATATGATGTTTGATCATGTTAAAAACGGATATAAAAACAAAAACCGTATGTAATTGTTGTAACAGAGAACGAACAGAACCTGCAAAACCCTTGAATCCGGCGGATTCAATCGAATCCGGCGGATTCCCAGCCGAAACACAGATGAATACGGCGTATTCCCACCTTCGACCGCATACAAACTTCGGCTAAAACGATGAACGAGTAAAAGACATACTTGAATCCGGCGGATTCATGTGAATCCGGCGGATTCCCCACATTTGAAACGAATACGGCGGATTCATGTGAATCCGGCGTATTCCCCTAATTTGGCCCGAATCCGGCGGATTCACCGGAATCCGGCGGATTCCCCCACTGGTCCAGCTGTTGACTTTTGCATTTGTAATATAATGTACAAACAAATAAATGGTACGCGACTTATATTAATTATTATACGACAAATGGTACAAATTGCTACGCCATGAGACCTTGTAATAATATGGACACGACTATGAGACATAATTTATTACGGACAATTAGAACGCGACAAAACTTAATACGATAACGAAAATTATAACGGACAGTGTATATATACAACTAGACGTATAAACATGGAACGATTTAACTTATCTAGTACAAACAGTATACGACAAACATAAACGATGTAACAAAGTTATTTTGATAACTATTATATTATGTTTTGAAAACATAATCGACAGCAACGACAACTACATCTATATATATGTATATATAGACATTAACAACGACGACAATTAATATATATATTAGAATATATATATTTAACTAATATGTAGATAAATACATATTTAAACTTAACGATTATTTGAACACAAACGTCAACAACAACTAAAATGTTATAAACATTTCAACTTAACAAATAATCCATATACTTATACAAGTATTATTATTTGCGTCTAGGTATTTGATCGACGCTGCGGGATTATTTGCTAGCTGTATATTTTGCTGAAGATTGCAAAACTGTGAGTTCACAGCCCTTGACTTTTATTGTTTTAAATGCTTTTAAAACCAGGGGTGGAAAACGTAGTACAATGTGATAACATGCTATATGCTTTAATGTATTGCGCTGCATGCTATTATGTGAAATTGAATAACATGATTTCTTTCACACTATTAAACTTGAACTATTTCTATAAAATGTTTTCATATTGAATTAACTTGAATTAATTATATGAAACGTTTTCACAACATTTTGGGAATAAGACAGCAGATCTTGGTACGATCCTAGGTTTACGCGAGGTAGTTGTAGTGCACATAAGTCCCAGTGCTTGCAACCTATAACCATTAGCTAGGTGACTCTAGCCACTGAGTATACAGATAGTACTATCGATTTGACAACCCTCCCAGGATATTACTCGTTGGTCATTCCAACCACATCGACGATAGTCGTAACGAGGAGTGTATACTTAAGATGTTACTGAGGCAACAACAAAACAACTAGTCGTGGTTTGGTTATAGTACTAGTGTCGTTACTTTAACTCTAAAGGTTTAGCTCACCTTGGAGGGATTATAGTCTATATTTCCCACACAACTAAACAACTAAACAACAACTTGGTTTGGGAAGGGTGTTCCCTGTGATGACTAATAGGACAGGTGTTCCTTTGAGATACTATTTTTAGGAAACGTTTACCTTAATTGGTTGAACTTGGTTTCCCACAAAAACAACTATTCATAGGAAATGTTTACTTAAATGTTAAACCTGTGTTTCCTGCAATGATTATTATTGGAATGTTTACTTTATTGTTAAACTTGAGTTCCTGTTAACTATCTGTTGGAAAATGTTTACTTGACTGCTAAACCTGATTTTCCTTAACTATTGAAATGGATAGGTTTACTTATTTGATAAACCTGTATATCCTGCGACTAATTATTCGGAAATGTTTATGATTAAACTTGTGTTTCCTACGTACATATAAATATTATGTTTGTGTACATGAATGATTTATACAAAACTGATTTATTACATTCACACTAAACCTGTGAATTCGCTCAACATTCAATGTTGACAGTTTACTATGTTTTTCAGGGAATTAGGACTCAGGTACTCCTGCATGCATAAAGGACGTAGGCAACCTGACTATTTATGATGCCACTTTTGGGACACATGGATTTCCTTTGTATTATCAACTTCATTGGTTATACTTATGAAATCCCTCTTTTATAAATATGTATTTTCAAATACTTAAGTTGTCTTTGACAACCCTAACTTATGTACGACTTTATAAGTCGTATCTTTTGTAATAACTTTAAACTTATGGCATCTTAAATATATATGTATGTTCTGTATGATCATATACTCTGATACAATGAATGCACTATCGAATCTGTCCGCCCTCAATGCTCAACTATTATTAAAAAGCTTCCGCTAAACTATTAATAAACACGATTACCGATTTGGGGGTGTGACATTTCTGCTTCAGGATTTTAGCTCGAGTCAGCATACAGAAGATTGAGATTTTCTTGCATTAGTATATTTTGTACAAGTACTTATGTACTGAAATCTCATTTGATTTAAACTCGAGCTATGTAAAGCTTAAATGTTGTAAACATTTCTATTATCAATATATTTTGTTAAAACGACGCATATAGAGTCGTTTACTATATATCTTTGTGTTTTGTTATTGATTAGTAACACCCAAATCAAGCTTCCGCAAATCATCAAATTTGGGGGTGTTACACATGTGAGGTAGCAGCATCATTCAACTTGGCAATAGCATCATCACGATCTTTCTTCACTGACTTTAACTCATCTTTCAAAAAAGTCATCTCATCACTAGTCAAATCTACCAACCGCTGATTCAACTCTTCAATCCTTTCATCACGGTTGGCCATCTCCGACTGCAGCTTCTTCACCTTCTCCCTCTCAGTATGAAGTTGACGATAACAGCCTTCCCACCTACGTCTACCCTCACCCATAATCTTAGGTACCATCAACGAAAGCCAATTCATCTCATCACCAACATTCACATCAGACTTGCATTCTAAAGACACGACCTCCGATGGGGGAATCAAGTGATCAACCATGTCACGACAAACGGCATGGATCGCAAACGTGTCCCCATTCTTCACAGACCAGGGAGGAATAAATACCTGATTAGCTTGCTCTGGATCAACCTCATATCGAGGTTCGCGAGCACCGGAATCCAGAGGTACATCAGCATTGGGTGATTCCGCAGCAAATTCTTGACCGGACAAGTTATCACCTTCGTCATCAGAACCTACCCCATCTGACTCAGTGCCCACGTCACTCTCGGATATAACCTCCACTGTCTCAACCCTGTGTGACTTACCACGACTGGACGAAGTTTTCCCCGCAGGCTTGCGACCCAACTGCTTCACTCTCTTAGCAACAGAACCTCCAGCATCTGATCCACTTGCTTGATTTGCTTGACTCCGAGTACGTTTACCAATAGGTAAACCTTTGGTGGCAGATGATCCGGCTACTCTCTTGGCGGAGGAAACTCGCACTTTAGCCGCAGCTTTGAATCGGCGAGCTTGCGGAGCATTCTCAATAGACCCCACCACTAACTGCAGATGATCATCACTGGCAGCAACAACCGCATCTCGATATCGATCAGGAAATGGTACCTCACCCTCACGAATCGGGCGAGATTCATAGCGAGCATCGGTGCACTTCCACAATTGCATAAAATCAAGAAGTGGTAACTCTGTACAAATTACAACAAAATAAACCAAAATTACTTCTTCTACCTACGAACAGTAACACATAAATAGAAATAACAAAACTATGATAATATGAAGCTTAATACCTTCGTCTGAATCAACGGGCCGAAGGATCGGAATCTCAGTTGGCTTATCCCACACTTGACTAATTTCGGCCATCACAAGTACGTGCTCCGGATACGTTTGAACGTTCACAAGGGGATCTCGGAGCCTTTCGAACAAATCATGAGCGAAGGAACCATCAGCAGGAACAGGGTCTAAACGTACCTCCGTATGACTTTTCCATTTCATTAAGATCGGAGCTACGCGAGCGTCAACCCAGAAAAACTTGTTTTTCCAATCTTTCGAACCGTCAGGAGCCTTAAAATAGTGAAACGGCTGGGGTTTCTTTCTTTTCTCGATGGTCAACCAATCACCATTTTTACTCAAAGTATAAAACTTTCGGAAAAGGGCCAGAGTAGGTACACCAGCCAACGCACGACAATGAATCTCAAAGGACGAAACTTTGACTAAACCTACCGGAGATATCTGAGATATGTGTACCTGGTAATACTGAAGAACAGTAAGTAAGAAACGCGAGAGGGGGAAACGGATGTTTGCAAAATCGAACCACCGCGTATAAACGCCAATCTTTCCGACAGGCATGTCGAAAATGGTAGCGTCAGCCGCCGGAGCAATCGGATGGAGTGCTTGATCGATTCCCCATTCTTCACAAAACTTATTAACCTCTTCTTGGGTTAATACGGAATACATTTGCGCAAGGTTATCCTTTCCAAGCGCAACCTCCAAACTACCTTCGTTGTCCGGATTGTTCGACGGATTTGATCGTCCACCGCTTGCGACACTGTTTGTCGTTGCCATTATTGTTGTTGATCGAAAAAAAGATTTTCGAAATAAAAGGTTAGGGTTTCTTTTTTGCTTTTGGGGGTTATTTGGAAATTGGGAATAAGAAAGGGTTTTTTAATATAGCATAGGTGTTAAATGTTTTTGGGGGAAAATGTGTAGGGGTAATGAAACTGAAAAACCGTCACATCAAAGTTACTGCGTCAGTTATTAATTAACCCCCTAGATAACCGTGCACCTAAAACCACCACTTGCAGCCGTGCCCCCGTGTATATTTTCCGAAGGTAAGCAAGTTACGATTATAGTCCAGAGCAAGTGCGCCATACCGCACTTACACTAGACTGGGGGGACATGATCGGGTATATGCTGATAACCGCATCTTACGGCATATGCCGCAGCTAAATACATAAACTTAAGCTACGGAAATATAGGAAGTTACGGAATCACATTCGAGTTACGTAAATGTACGGAAGCTACGACAAAAGGAATCTTTGACCTAGACACAATATCCAAGGGTAAGACTTATTGCAGAGATACTTTGTATTACCACTAAAATACGTAAAAAGGCCAGGTCATGTCAAAAGGGAACAAAAAGCAACCTATGGACAAAAGAGGAAGGTCTGCTCCGCCGCCCTGAGCTGCGGAAAGCAGACCAACCATTTATGGAAAGGGAATCTCTGCTCTAAGTGGACATAAATAAGCAATCTCAGTCAAAGGAAAGGACACACAACAATCTTGTTCATTCATATCACTCACTTTTTCTCTCAAGAATACTCACTCTCACTAATCCGTAACTTATTCTCATACCGAAGGTTCTTGGCCTCGTGGCGTACAAGCCGTATCTACCCTCGACGTAGATACGGATACCAGTCGGGAATCGCCAACCGATAAGCTCTCAAGCTTTCGGTCCAATTACCTTCGTTCTAACTTACTTTTGATGTTTGTAGCAAAGATCTAGTGCAGGTAAACGAGACGCGGCTTGTGAAGTATTGCACGGAGGAAGGTTGTTAAGCTTAGTCTTGGTGCTGCCGGTTTTTGTATCAACAATGGTGGTGTTGGAGTTCCGTCTATGAGCTGCTGCTACTGGGCTGCTACTGCTGCTGTAGTTGGCTCGGTGGTGGTGGTGACAAGTGCTAGGTGGTGGTCACGGTAACAGGCGCTCGGTGGTGGTTTAAATGTATGCCGAGGGTTATGAGGTGGTCCATGCTTCTGTTACTGTTGTATTGTTGTCGTTGATCAGCGGAGTAGATATTTATGTAAAATCCATCGTTTCATGTTGGGTTTGAAACAACAGAAAGAAAAGGAAACGATGAAAGCATGAAAAATGGAGGCCAAGGCTATCTTTCTTTCTATTATTTTCATTCCATAAACACCTTACAAGAGTGGCTTTACAACTGTAAAGTTTTTTTTTTTTAACAAAGTGGCTGGCAGGCCTTGCATGATGGATAGGGGCCAACTTGGATATCATTTAGTCAATAAAGCAACGCATAAATATATAATAACATATTAATTAAATTCCTTATCATCATTTCAAGATATTTGCTTTTTTTTTTTTTTAAAGGCAGTTACTCACGAATCCCTAACCCATGAACCAAACCCGGTTAACCCAACATTTCAAGCTCTATACATTTCGGAGAAATATTTGTCATTTTGTCATTTCAAGCTGTATAGGAATTTTTTGTTTACAAAATCGAACCGAGGACCTTTTGTGAACTCAGGTAACAAGAAGCAAAAGAGGAGAAACCTACATTTGAATTATTTGTTAAACCAAATGAATTCCTTGTTTACAAAAATATTTTGGAGCTTGTGTAAAGATCCCTTTTCAAAAGCTATTTTTAAAAAGTGGTAGTTGGTGCAGAAAAATCAAAAGTGAGAGTTGCCTTTTAATATTTATAGATGCATAGAACTATGACACGCGGGAAGAATCAAAATAAAGTATGGATATCAAGACAAAGAAAAAAAAATCAACCGAGGAGATTAATTTATTAAAGTAAAAACTCAAATGAATGAATGATGATGAAACTGGAGGATGGGTTTGATTTTGCTTTTCTAAAAAGGAGCCCCTATTGGCATGCTCAATTATTAAATTCGATTGGGCAGACAGATGATGGGTTTGCTTTTCATAGTATTAATTTATTTTATTAATTTATTATTACTGCACATTTGTGTGGGTTCAGTGTTGTCTTGGTATGGGTAATTGCCACCGATATGGTTCTTGAATATTTTGCACGCCTGTTTTTTATTGATGTTGCTCTAATCAAGAATTCAAATGAATTCAAGCATTCAAGCATTAAAGTTATAAGAAAGATGGTGCAATCATTATTATTATACTTTTATTAATTATTAATGGAAGTGTGGGCTGTTAATAACTCATTCTCTTTCTTCTTTATGGATGAGTGAAACATGGATTGAATGAGCGGTACATTAAAATTCAAATTCATCTGAAATTCAAATTCAAATGAATTTATTACATATGATCGCATAAACTTTTTACTCTACATAAACAACATTGCATAACATTTTTACACAATAATCTCATAAATTTAACCCAACTCCGAATAAATATTTTAATTATCTTCATTTCTCATCTAAAGTGGAAGATGGACATGGTGGAGATGGAGAGCGGCCGATAGAGATCTACTTTTGATTTTATCAAACATCTTGTAGATTCTATTAATACAATAATACATTTCATGGGTTAGGTATTCGGAAAGGTTCGGAAACGGCAACTGTTAGGCGGCGTATCAAAAAAGTAAAAGCTTGGACAACTCGGGAGAGTCTGTTAAAAACGGGAATACCCTTCTTAAAAAATCCCATCACGAATTAATGTTGTTTATTTGATCCATGACATATTCGATTTGCATCAACTATCCAGCTACACATATTATATTTTTCTCTACTACTACAACTAATGTCACAAACTATAATTAACTTGCTTCTAATAAGATACTCTGTTTTGTAATTGTGTAGCAATAGGTGTTAGTAGTAGTGGTGCTATTTGGACAAGTGTGTTGGTATTTATGTAGTGCCCTATAAATTTGTAGGTTTAATAAAAAAAATTTCCGCTTTACTAAATTGATAATAATAAAAATATATATATACAATACTCCGTATCGCTAACTTTTGTTGGAAAAGTGAAACCCACCACGAACAGAACAAACTATCCACTAGCAAACTTTTGCAGGAATAACTAGAAATTAGTCGCCGCCGCCGCATTGCGCGGGCTAACGACTAGTATAAGAAAACCTGTGGAAGATTTTCCCCCCTTAGATTAGAAGATAAGCCTTTGTAAGATGACCATTAGATGGGCTAATGATGTCATTAGGACTAATTATTGTATTACAAATTACTAAAATACCCTTGCAAAAAAAAAAAGAAACCAGCGCCTGTATAAAGCTTCCCCCGTACGAGATGTTCAAATTACACCACGCTTCAAACTCCGATCTGGGTTGCGCAACAATGAGGAAATCAAACCTACCACCATCTCGTACAACTCAATCGATTGCTACTGAACATATCAGATTGTAACACGGCTTCTCAATCGGAAGACTGGCTTTTTTTCATCACCGACATAAGGTAAGCGGCCTTGATTAGTTCCGATTGATATGATTAATTTTGAGTTACGTCAGTTCTGTGTAAACCCTACGTAAGTCATGTGGTAATAGTGATGGTGGTATATACGGAAGTCATGTGGTGTTTGATACGGATTCAAATTGCTATTGTTAGAGTATAATTTTATTAGGTTTAGTATAATTTGAATATGAACACCAGATATTTGTTATGATTAATTTTGAGTTACGTCAATTCTGTGTAAACCCTACGTAAGTCATGTGGTAATAGTGATGGTGGTAGATACGGAAGTCATGTGGTGTTTGATACGGATTCAAATTGCTATTGTTAGAGTATAATTTTATTAGGTTTAGTATAATTTGAATATGAACACCAGATATTTGATGAAATGCCTCAACTAATATTAAAAGTACTCGGACCTACGAATTATATGATTAATTCTGCGTTACATCACTTCTGTTAATTTATATATTGTTTTCTGATTCTTGTGTTATTGATTTACAAGTAATTAGTGTGCCAATTATGATAACAGAATATATGTAATTCCGATAATAGTCTAATATTTTGAATATGATCCCTTAAGAGGTTTTTAGCCTTGACAGTACACCTTGGGTGACTTTTGAATCATCTTATTGGTTTACCCGTTAAGCAAAATATTTGACTTTTCCTGTTTGACCCGTTAAAGATAATATGTAATACGAGTAGGCCCGTTCATAAGTAAATGGGCTGGAATTCCATTTCTACTGTCTATAAGAACTTAATTTTCTTTGTAGGAGAAGTCATACTATGCATTGGCAGCATTTTGTGAGAACATGGGTGAAGAAATCCTTCCCTTTCTTGTGAGATATATACATGAAAGATATATGTTTGTGTTATGTTTTTTTTTCCTTCCTGTTTTTGGTATTAATATATGAATGGTTTGTTATTTTTTCCTGTGCACTTACATACATTTATGATTCTTTCAGTTACTGTGTGGAATCTTTTTTCTATTTATAGATTCGTACTGTATTATTGAGACTTGAAGTTTCAATAATTAATTTTGAGTGTTTGTGTGAAATGATGATGGTTATTTGATTATTTAAGGTCAATCAATAAAATTTGGAGGAAGACTGTACGAAGTTGATGTACAGTAATTGATTATAGATGTATTATCTACCTATCCCTCAACTCTTCTGATTCTGGTCCTATAACTTTCAATTTAGTATTTACTCCTATTCAATATGTTTGCAAATTTCCATGAAATATATCATTTTGAGCTGTCAATGATCAGTTTGATGAAGTTAACGAATACAATGATTGTCACGTCTTGTGCACTCGTAAACTTCATTTTTTGAGATTTATGGAGCAACTTTTATCTCTATGAAAATAATTATGAATGTAAGCTTGTGTTAGTTTCTTGTTTCTTGCAGATTGTATCAAAGGATCTCTCAGATCCAGTACGTTCACATAAAGATCTGGATAAGGATGCAGCACCATATTTTAGGAAAGCAGTTCAATTTTACGAGGACCTTTCAAAGCAGATGGTCAACCAGGGTCATGTGTTGGACCTTTTTGCTTCTGCACTTGACCAGGTACAAAATTCGTTAGTAGATCTTGATTGCAATTCATTCGTTTGTGATTTTATTGTTTTTATCTGATTGTAGTTAGATTGGTGTGCAAACAGATGGTAAAGCTAACTATAATGAAACTGCTAATGGTTATTTTAACAATAATATTTTTAGCTAAAGGCTATAGCTACTAATAGTTCTAAACTTATAATGCCTTTCCAGAAAAAAGTTTTTAAGTTGCTAATGATATACGATATCTTTGATTTGGGCTATATAATACTATTTTCGTACTCTATGATAGTCTTTGAAAAGTAAAAAGAAAGGTTATATCTTGATGAATAATTGAATATATCTAATGTTTAATACTTTAATCTCTTTACTTGCCATTAATGCCTTGTTGTCCCAGCAAGTTCCTTTGCATGTTCAACTTTTTACTGCCTTTGTTCAAAGTCCGGTTTTAAACAGAATCACTTGAGAAATTTAAAAGAAAAGCTTTTGGGCTCCACATTTGAAACACATTTAGTTATGCATATGAACTGCTTTCCACAAATATCTTTCCTTTGGAGAAATAGGTGTTATTTATACGTTTCATGCAAGAAAGGATGATAATAATGTACTCGCTTTTTAAACAATACATTTGGTATCTTTTCTAGATACTAATAACTGAGTTAATGCTTTGTTAATTGAATGCTATATATTTTGTTAGGTTGGGGTAGCAGAAATGAAAGTTGTTATTGAAAAAACCGGTGGCCTTGTTGTTCTTGCTGAAAGTTTTGGGCATTCGGTTTTTAAGGACTCGTTTAGACGTGTTTTTGAGAAGGGGGAAGAATCGCTTGGTCTAGCCCATAAGTGAGTACTTTCGTTCTTCACGATCTCAGTTATCTGTTTTTCTATTGCATTCTTTGAATTTATTGTGATTGATAGAAACTTTGTCACTCCCAAAAAAAAAGGTATGACTTGGCACATGGTTTAATAAACATGTTTACTATTGAACAAATATGAAAAATGCTCTTTAATAAAAGACAAAACAGTCAAAAGTTGTGATCGAAAATTGAGGTTATGACTTCCAAATAATGATTACCGATAAACAAAAAAGCAACTATTGGGATGTGGAAGTATATATTTGCTTTTTTAGATGGACTATGTTGATACTTCAATTATAAATGGGTCAATCGGGCCATCATCGGTCTGTATACATTTGTCAGGTTGTGGATTAGATCAAGATATGTTTTGGGTCTGATACTCGGACCCAAGTCCAACCCATTGACAAGTCCAAGATTACAACACTCTGATATGTGATTCATCTCCTATGAGCAATCTTTGGGATGACTTTTCAATGCTAATTAACACAATATCATATCGTTCATTTAGTCCACAACCTAATAGATATCCTGACTTTTCAGGCTGAAGCAGAAAATGACATCAAGTACTTAAAAGGCATATTTAACATGTTAGAATTACCAACATCTATGGATCCCCAAGAATTTGATGATATAAAAGAAACAGAAATCATTGAAGATAGTCTACCTGATGACTCAATACTTGTAGTCGGAGGATATGATGGTGCATCATGGTTGTCATCAGTCAACTGCTACTCGCCTTCACGGATTCTGACTAAATCTCTTAATCCCATGAATACTGAACGATGTTATGCAGCCGTATCAAAGTTAGATGGTGAACTTTTCATGTTTTGTTCATGAGTTGCGTGGGGAGTTGGTCTGTCTTCTGGGAGTACGTGCTGCTGAACAAGTGTCATATCCGGATGGTGTCTCAACAGGGCACAAAATGATCTATGCCGAGCTACTGACATGGCATATAACAATGTTGCTGAATACGGTCTTCACCTTGCTGTAGGGCCTATCTCAGTTGCGACACTTTCTGATCTGGGCATGGAGCATGTAAGGTTTCTTTTAATACTTTCCTACTCTATGTTTCATCACTTATCACTTAATCATGAAAAAAGTTTGTTTTTTTATCTTTTATTTATTTATTTATATATTTTGTTTGCATATGATGTAAAACAAATAGAATTATTTTTGTATCACTACCTAAAGCACACAATACAACACAGCTATAGGTGTCGATATTTTACTAAGCCGAACATTCATGAATTTCTTGCTACATGGTTTTGTCTATTGAATGGAATGTTAGCTTCCACTGTATCTGAACCAAGCACTCAACAATGCGTCAGAGAATACGCAGAATTCTGAATCGACCAACCAAGGGAGTACCTCAGGTTTTGCTTTTGTTTTCCACTTGAATTGATATAATTTTCAGCAACATATATGTACTTACTTTTCAAAACCACAGCTAATACACCATGTATTTCAGCAGATGTACTACACAGCAAGCAAAAATCAGTCATTGGTCGTCCGAGGGGTAGACCAACCTAGGGAGTACCTCATGTTTTGCTTTTGTTTTCCATTACCCTACCCGAGTTCCGGTCTGCCCCTGTGTTTTCACATGAATATAGACCACTGATCATACTGTTTCTGTTTGTCCTATTTTAGTATTTATATTCCATTTTTAGGTCTTGGAATTCAACGTCTTTGTAGAAAATAGTAATAAAATAGACGACTCTACTATTTTCGGTAAGTTGGTAATATGTGGACCATGACTGATGAAAGTCACTATTTGAGTAATAGGCCCTCTTTGGGTGTTACGTACTATGGTATATTTACATTTTGGATCAAGTCAATTTATGCACCATGACACTTGCTAATTGTTTCCATTCTCGACTAAAATGACCTATTTATGGTCTGGTGGATCAAGTCAACATTTCCTGCTTTTGTAGTTTGTGATCTTCACCTTACATCAAGTTTACTGACCCTTTTAACTTCATGGCCTGTTGGATTAGGTGGCATGTTCAAAATGACCTATTCGAACTCATTTACCTACTTAACACCTTGCCTGATTGTTCTGTTTTCAGCTGTTATTCTGTGTTTAATGTGCTGCAACACAATAATATACTATCATCTCCATGATCATTTGGAATTGTTGTGTTCATTCATGTATAATAGAATGATGCCAAGTAGTTATTGACATGTATGATTCGTGTTGTGTTTATTTATAACCATTCATGTCATCTATCTTTTATGCATAAATTTGACTATATAGTACTCTATGTTACAAATAAGGTTTTAAAATAATATACTTTGTTTGTTACAAATAAGGTATTGATTTGTTTGATTAAAATTTCTCTTTATAAAGTGTCGTTTGTCTTTTACTATGCTGCTATTATGTATACATTAGTTTGATATTCATTTTGATGTGGTATGATTTACATGTGTATCTTTTCACTTGTAGGCCAATTAAATCTATTGATTATATGATTTGTTTACCTGCATATGATGCAATTTTTGGAGCTTGATTTGAGGCCTGGCCCATGCCACTTGATTGAGAAATGGTATGGCAGGTATCCTCTTACTTATTTATGTAGCTCTCATGTCTATTCCGTGTTATGATGATATAACTCTCATGATTTGCTCCAGAATTTTGACATGTTATTTGTTACAGAGCAGTCTGGAGGACATTTACAATATTATTCAACTGTTAAGAATTGGGAGGCATGGTATGTTTTGGCTTTCTTTTGTTATGTGTGTATAAGTGCTTATATTTGATAAGACATATATTTGGAAGGTGGAACAAGCTAATCCATAGACCTTTTGAGGATGGTGATATGAGGGGCCTAAGTTTGGTTCGGAACATTTTATGGCCAATTATGCTAAAATCGAAGTACGAAGTACACCAGCACAGACAAAGAAGGTAGGTGAGTAATTTAAACACGATTTCTCATTTACTTATGTCCCGATTATAATTAGTTAAATAGTCTTTTGACCAACTTTTATTTTGTGTCAGGTATATATTAGCCCTCCCACATGCTGATATACAAGTAATGTATTGTGAACAAACAGAACTCAAAATTTTTTTTCATGATATTATTTTAAGCAGATCCTAGGTAAATGTCATAACCCTTCATTGAAAATATTTGGTGTTTATCCTGCATCTTTCTTAGAGGTCGTAGTCTTGACCCATATGAACGGTCACAGTAGAAAATATGTGATAGTGAAGCCAAATATGTGATAGTTTTTGGTAAATTGTCAAAAATGAAGGGTCACAGTAGAAAATATTGAAAGTTTTCTTGTAATGAAATCTTCTTGTATATGGTTTTCATGTCCCTATTTGCTAGAGTAATCACCGAAGAAATAAATCTTGTAATTGGCCTCATTTTTTGCTGTGTACATGTAAGTGGATTACGAATTACACAATATTACATATGTTTGCCAATATTATTCTATTTACAAAAAATTGCTCATATTTAACAAATTTTGGATCCACATTTTGGTTTTACTAATGACTTTTGTATCAAACAGGTGGTTTCTAATGCATCCATGTTTTAGGTTCCGGCTGATTTTTGCATTACCAAGTGTGAGTTATCTGTGTCTATTGTATTTTTTCGTTAACTTTTACCTTATGAATGTCTTTAAAATAAGCTAACAGTATAATTTCAGTTTTGGAGCATTGTATTTAAACAAGTTGGTCCAAATTAATAGTATGAGTTCAGTTAGGGAGTATCGTATCCAAACATGTTGGTCCACCTGAGCATGTAATCTGAAGCATATTTTTTTTTTTTGTCATGGAATTATAACGTTAAAGTACTTAATGGAACATAAATGATTAATGACATTTTGTATCATACTTTTTGGTTCTTTAAATGGAAAGGCTCGAGGGTGTGTCACAGGCCAATATTTCTTTTGCCAGTATTGTTTCTCCACTGATGTTCGGACCTCTAACAGGTGACATCCTTTGCAAGGTTATGGTGCAACCGAAGCTAATGAAAATTTTCCTCTATCTTGCAGCTTTGCTTGTCTCCCAAGGCCCCATGCGTGTTTCTGGTTTTCGTCTCGTGTGTGCTGCATTTGTTGTGGTAACAGCCTTGACACCATCTGCATTTTGACTATAAAACCATTATTCATAGATAATTAATATCATTGTTTTTACTCTCTGAAGTTTGATTATAATGTAGGTAACTACAATGCAATTCATTTTCTGAAAATCTCTTTTCTATAGTTAATTACTTTTTGTAGTTTTTATTATACACTTTACTAACCTCTCTATTATATTTTGTCAGTACCTCTCGGTTTTTGTATCAAGTAAATAGGACCATAATATCTTACTTTCTTCTCATTCCATATCCTATATAATGTTATAAAAGTGGTTTTAGGTTCAAGTATCCCAATGAATATTGATAAAAAAAATGTTTCTCATAGCTTACCGGCTTAACTATTACCTTACATATTACCTTCCCAAACGTGGGTAATTCCCATGCTTTGTGACAGGAGCCTCTAACATTACCTACATTACCTCGTCAGGTTCATGTTAGTAAAGTCAAAATGTTTTTTCTAAATACTTGCACTAGCAAAATTGTTTCCTTCATTGCAGATCAAGGTTGCAATTTTGACCCATTTACTTATGATTTGGGTTGATTTTTTCGTGTTTCACCTCATACAGGTAAGAAAAAAACTTTCTCTTGTATAAAGTGGAACGGGTCAAATAGGTTGAAAATCGCTCAAACTCTATTATCAATGTACACAACTTCCTAAATCATTTTTGCAAAGATTCTTCATTATGATTGTAATAATGCTATCTTCTAATCACCATTAGCACATTCATTGTTTATCAAATATCAAGAAACATTATAATAACAAGCTTAGTGGCCCAACCTAACCCGACCCGACCAGTTTATCTACCAAGTTACATAGATTGACAACTGAAGTTCCATTTATCTAATACCTGAAAAGTTTCTAATTTATTGCTGGTGGTTGCTCTTTGCAAAGCTTCGTTTCTTCTGATGATCCAAATGTTGGACTTATCTTCCCGGCTGATGCAAATAAAAAAGCCATTCTCTACCTTTCTTATACTGCAGTAGGTCTATGTATTATATACTGATACGCTCTTTAAACAAGACCATTATCTTTTCTATTTTACGATAGCATTGCCTAATTGATTCTTTAGGTGCGTATAGTGATTCCTATGTTCTTCCTGGAATAAGAAAAGAAGTTGAGAATTGATCGGCAGAGACATTTTACAATTGTGTTTCTTACTACTTACTACTGGCTTATGTTATGTATATATTGAGGTTATTTTAATCTCCTTCTATGGTAGCTTTTGATTTTTTTTATGACTTGATTCCTGCAGGATGGGTATTTAGTGACACTCAGCAAGTTGGTTTAGTGATATGACTTATGATTTGTAGAGGTACACCTTTTGGCCAGTGTAAATTAAATATGATTTACTGTTATTATGTTCTTGAGCTTTAGCTTATTAAGTTCTTGATTGATTATAGATCTCTGGTCCATGCTCAGGGTATGATGCATAATATTTGGAGCAATAATAAATATAGCTATCTATTAAACATACATGATATTATTGAGTTTTTTTTAACCCATAACTTCCTACAGGCTTCTTTTGGCTCCTCCCCTGATATAATCTTTTGGGTAGAAAGTAGAAACCCGTATTCTACATACTTGGGTTGTTTGGAATTTTGTGCTACGTAAATAATGCAAATCATTCCACTCAGCTCAATTTAATTTCAACATTAGGACTTGACACTTAACTAATAAAATTCTTAGGATAGTTGTTCAAGTGCAATATTTATAAATTTCGTTTTATAGCTTCCTACTTGAAATTTGACTAATGTATATTTTTATATTTGAAATCTTTTGGGATTTTAGTTTGTTGCAGAAGACCAACCCTCCACCAACTATGCATCATTATCGAGTTAGGGGTTAATACTTGCAAATGTTCCTTTGTTGTATGAAATTCAAAATTTTTGAATTTCTTAGTTTCTAAGATGAAATTTAGTATATTCCCATTATCGTTAGTAAAGTGGTTTGTGTTGATTATTCGCGTAAATTCCTCGGTCTCAGCCAAGTCACACTTCTAAGTCATGAGGACCCTTTATGGAACTATCTGGTGGCTCCCTAAATGTACAAAGTAGTTTTTTTAAGTTCTCTCATTCCATATACAATTTGGATAATTAGTACATAAATTTGTATTTCATAGCTTTTAGTGTTGATGGTTTAACTTGGTCTTCTCATGCTTTTAGGATATATCATACTTAACATTGTGAATAATTTAATAACTGATCATGTAGGTATTCATGAGTGGATATATGGGTATGATCTGTGTCCTGGGTTAAGAGCACGCTATTTATATATATAATGATGAAAGAGTTACAAAATTTACAAGTATGTTTGAGCCAACCCGACCGGATTGACCCACTCTCAAAGATCACCCGTTTTTAATTACTTTAATTTCAGCTTTAAATAAAATATGAAGAGAGGAGATCATACCATACCGTCCATAAATTACGTACATGTTAATATTTTTATTATTATTGTTGTGAGATTCATGCTCCTATAAAATGCCAAAAAAGTGCAGTAAGTACCGTATTATGATATCCAATGATTAATTTGAAGAGAAGATAATATAATACATCACCTGAAAAAACCCCTTTTAAGTATATTGCAACTTAGAAACTAAGCTAATTGTACTGTTTAGATAGTACTCCGTAATATGGTGGGCTGATATGATGAGAGGAGCTGTCTCTTTGCTTTGGTATTCAAAAATGTTAAGTTTTGCGACTTAAATAAAAGTATGTCTCTTTCTCTATTTCTACATATAGCCAAAGCATGCACTTAAATAAGATTTTGTTGAGTTATATGAAATTTTATCATATAGTCTTTGTCTCAAAAGTGAAAGAAGATGAAGCAGACGTGGTTTTGGTTAGGGAGCTTATAAGAGACGTTAAGAATTAAAATTTTATTACACTTCTATAAATGTATCCCGTGACACGGTGTTGAAATGCTATATTTTGCGAACTATAAAGTTTTTTCTCAATTTGGTAAATCATGTTGGCAAGTGGGGGCATAGATTGCAGGATGTTATATGTCTAAATTGAAACAATTGGGTATATTGATGCAAAGTGTTGAATGTTTCAGTTAAGAAGCTTTGAAAATGATCTCAATGAAGTTAAAAAAAGGTAAACATGCAGTGGTATACAATACTATCCAATACTGTACAATACTATAATATTTTGAAGTAAAAGTATAACGTAATTCTTGTATTAAAATTAAACGTTGCCTTGTATTATAAATGCAAAAATATGTAAACTCAAACGATGCACACTAAAATAAAAATATAATTTAATCCTTGCATTACCAGGGCGGCGCTCACTGGTTGGACGTGGGATTTTTTTTGTACATACCATGATTTACACGGTGGCGAGTACGTGATCATGGAACATTATGCTCCGGGTTACATTAATTTTGCTATCGTCGCTCCATAAGACGTTCTTATGTAGTAGTCAAAAAATTCTACAAAAACCTCCTGTCTACTTAAGTCTCTAAGCTAATCAACAAGCTCATGGATTTTTAAATTTATTTTTATTGCATTTTTCATTCATCAACATTAGCAAGTGACACGCCATCTACTAAGTTAATTATCATCTTCCCCTCATTCTTTTATTCTGCATATTTGCTTATCATCAAAATCAACTATGCATAACTGTGCTTCCAATACCCACCTACAACAGCTCGGCATAGAAGAGGCCCGCAATTTTTTGCGGGTTTTAAACTAGTAATATATAATAAAAAAATATGTTAGAAAACTAAATAATGGAGTACTCAATTAACATGAAACACCCCGAAAACGTGACCATTTTTTTTTTTTTTTTTTACTCTTAATAATGTCCCATAACTACTCCATTTGTATAATTTAATTTTAGTAACTTTCCCTAGTTGAAACGAGCCTTTTAGAACCTAAAATTTCAGTTTTTACCATCAAACGCGATCCGGGAAAGTGGGCGGGATCGCGTTCCTTAGTTATAAACTTTCTGTCACCATTTTTGCCTTGCGAACGCGATCCGGCTCAATTCTCAGGATCGCGTTCCTTAGTTTTGTGCCTTACGAACGCGATCCGGCTCAATTCTCAGGATCGCGTTCCTTAGTGTATTTCAGAAATCAGCCAAATTTAACTTTTTTTTAACCAACTTCAAACATGCATAACTTTTTGCTCGTTATGAGTTAGGACCTGAAATTTTGCATACACATTCACTATGACCATATAAACATGTCCTCAATTCCACTTTTTCAATTTTTGCATTTTAACAAGATTTGACCCGTAGATGAGTTTTAGGCCATTTTAGACCAAAAAATCTCAACTTACCAATACTCAAACCATTCACATTCAGACTTTAAACTTTTGACCACTTATTCAACATCACATTTAAGACTTATGGACATAAATACATTTGACTTTCATCAAGTCTAACTCAGTTTGACTCGTAAACCCATTGGTGACCCATTTTGACACCAAAACGACCCGATTGGGCCTCTGACCAAATTGACCCATTCTTTTAGTCAAACTTCATTTAATGGACTTGTCTAAGTCAAACTAACTTGCTAACATCAACCATTTAACCATAACATCAACATTTGACTAATTCCACTTTCAAAAGCATACTTTCTCATTACACATACTTTCAAACTTTTTACATAAAATCTGACCACTAAGTCTAACTTTAACTTTAAGTTTAACTTTCAACAAAACATCACAAGTAGGACTTAACATTCTTCCAAAACATAAGCTAGTGTCATAACTTTTACAAAAGAGGTGTACATGTATCATGAGCATGATTAAAAGAGATAAGACTTGTTACCGAACTAAGTAACAAGCTCCACCAAAAGCTTCACACGTGCCCTTTACCCAAGTCCCCTCTATTAACACTTGGCTCACCTGAAACGTTTAAACATAACACATAAGCAATTGCTTAGTAAGTAATGGAAACTTTAAATTAAACATAAACATCATCACATTAAGGATCCTTAAACATCATCATGCTAACTACTAAGAGTTAACATTTATACCAAGCTAATGGTCATGATCCATTACTTGGAAAACCGTCAAGCTAATGGCTCACCCATTACTTGACTCCACATTTATATTCATCTACTTACCTTTATCTTGGCTAAGCAATAAACTTGAACTAACTTCTTTTGCTTGATCACCTATACATATAAACACATAGCATGATCAATTAACATAACTCTTTTACTTTCTTAACTTTAATCTCATGAACAAGGTGCTAGACCTCTAACACCTATCTCACTACTTTTACTAAATCTCATAATTAGGTGTTACTCACTAACACCCATCATACATCACTAGTGTTCCATGATTTAACTTTCTTATCACATGTAATTGGGTATTCATCACTTATCTAAGCATAATCATTATCAATTGATCTAAATTCTTAAATTCTCATAAACTCATAACCTATAAAAACCCAATTACATATGAACATGATTCTTCTAATTAAACTAATATAAATTAAGCATAGCATACAACTCATACACACACATGGAACACTAATTAATCAAATTAACTACCATACATGATCTTTCTATCATCTAGGGTTTATCTAACTTAAACCCTAACTTCAATTAAACTCAAAGAAAGATCAAACATACCTTATAGAAGCTTAATTTGATGATTACAAACTTCAATCACATAAACCCTAACTTGATTGTTGATTATTTCACTTGTTTCTTGTTTTCCCTCCAATTTCTCACGCACACATACGTACACAATTTATGTCTGGAACTTTTCTGAATGTGTAGGAAGATAAGCTTTCACCATTTTGCACACTAACCCCCTAAACTTTAGTTCTGTACAGCTTTGGTCCCTCTAACTTTCTTTTCTTTATTTGGTTAATCCTCTAACCAAATTCTAAACTTTTCGTTACTTTAAACATTTAACATATTAAATACATATAAAACTGAAACGTAAACGTATTTTAAATCATTTAAACTTACATGTTTTTGGGGCGTTACAACTCTCCCCTACTTATTTAGGATTGTGTCCTCACAATCCATTCTTGATACAAAGCCGGATAATAAACAATGATTTCTTCTTCCGGCTCCCACGTGAACTCTGAACCTTTTCTATGCTTCCATTGAATTCTAAACAACCGAATATCTTTATTTCTTAACTTCTTGACTTTCTCATCAAGGATAGCTATTGGTTGTTCAACATAATTCAATTGATCATTGATTTCTATTTCTTCCAATGGCACATAAGATGCCTCATCTACTAAACACTTCCTTAAATACGAAACATGGAAAGTGCTATGGATACTTGCCAATTCACTTGGTAGCTCAAGACGATAAGCTACCTTTCCAACTCTTTCAAGAATTTTAAATGGACCAATAAACCGAGGACTTAACTTGCCTCGTTTCCTGAATCTGATAATACCTTTCCACGGAGATACTTTTAACATAACCATATCTCCAACCTTAAACTCTAATGGGCGTCTTCTTTTGTCGGCATACGACTTCTGTCTATCTTGGGCAATCTTTAACCTTTCTCTGATTTGATCAATCTTTTCTGTTGTCTGTTGCACTATATCCGTGCTGCCCATTTCTCTTTGCCCGACTTCACCCCAACATATTGGAGTTCTACACTTTCTCCCATATAACATCTCGTAAGGTGGCATACCTATACTTGCATGGTAACTGTTATTATAGGAGAACTCTGCTAACGGTAAATGCACATCCCAATTACCTCCAAAATCTATAACACAAGCCCGCAACATGTCTTCTAAAGTCTGTATCGTTCTTTCACTTTGGCCATCTGTCTGCGGGTGGTAAGCTGTGCTAAGATTAATACGTGTACCAATATCATCTTGAAACTTGGCCCAAAACCTTGAAGTAAATCTACTATCTCTATCCGAGACAATAGATACTGGCATACCATGACGTGCAACTACTTCCTTAACATATAAATCTGCCAAAGCTTCAATAGACATCGTTTCTTTAATCGGCAGAAATAATGCACTTTTCGTCAATCTATCCACTATCACCCAAATTGCATCATGCTGACGCTGAGTCTTTGGCAATTTGGTGATAAGATCCATCGTTATGTGTTCCCACTTCCAAACAGGTATGTCTAAAGGCTGCATCTTCCCATATGGCTTCTGATGCTCAGCCTTCACCTGTAAGCAAGTTAAACACTGTTCAACATATTTAACAATATCTCTTTTCATACCTGGCCACCAATACTCTGATCTTAAATCGTGGTACATCTTTGTTGTGCCAGGATGGATAGAATACTTTGTTTTATGGGCTTCATCTAACAATAATGTCTTCAAATCCCAAGAATTTGGAATCCAAACTCTACCATAACGTGTCTTTAACCCACGTGAATCTTCCACAATACTATCAACTTGACCTTTGATCCGTTCTGATCGAATATCTTTTTCTCTCCAAGCTTTTTGCTGTGCTTCTTTAATTTGATCAAACAAGCTAGGAGTAACAGAAATTCTAAGAGATTTAACTGTTAGCGAAAGATGAGCTGCCTTTCTACTTAAAGCATCAGCTACAATGTTAGCTTTTCCCGGGTGGTACAATATTTCACAATCATAATCTTTAACAAGATCTAACCACCTTCTTTGTCTCATATTCAAATCTCTTTGATCGAAGAAGTACTTTAAACTTTTGTGATCTGTATAAATGGTAATCTTCACACCATAGAGATAATGCCTCCATATCTTTAAGGCAAAAACCACTGCAGCAAGTTCCAGATCATGTGTTGGATAATTCTTCTCATTTTCTTTTAACTGTCTAGAAGCATATGCTATCACTTTGCCACGTTGCATAAGAACACAACCCAAACCACTATACGATGCATCACAATAAATTACCAAGTCTTCAGTACCTTCTGGGAGTACTAAGACTGGTGCTTGACTGAGTTTCTGCTTAAGAATCTGGAAAGCTTGTTCTGCTTGATCATTCCATTCAAACTTGATATTCTTTCTTGTAAGTTTCGTAAGTGGCATTGCAATCTTTGAGAAGTCTTGAATAAACCGTCTGTAATAGCCAGCTAATCCAAGAAAACTTCTGACTTCGGTTGGAGTTGTTGGAGCACTCCATTTCATGACTGCTTCAACTTTCACTGGATCAACCATAATACCTTCACTATTGACAACATGACCTAGAAATTGCACTTCTCGAAGCCAAAACTCACACTTCGAGAACTTAGCATAAAGCTTCTCTTTCCTTAACATCTGTAGCACTTGTCTTAAATGATAATCATGATCATTAGCAGATTTGGAATAGATTAAGATATCGTCAATAAACACAATCACAAATTTATCAAGCATAGGATGACATACTCTATTCATCAAATCCATAAAAGCTGCAGGTGCATTCGTCAAACCAAACGGCATTACCACAAATTCATAGTGTCCATACCTTGTTCTGAAGGCAGTTTTACAAACATCTTCTTCTCTAACCTTCAATTGATGGTAACCTGAACGTAAATCAATCTTTGAAAAATAACTAGCACCCTGCAACTGGTCAAACAAGTCATCAATCCTAGGTAATGGGTACCTATTCTTGATAGTCACCTTGTTTAACTCTCTGTAATCTATACACATTCTCATCGAACCATCTTTCTTCTTCACAAATAAAATAGGAGCTCCCCACGGAGAACTACTTGGGCGTATAAAACCTTTGTCTAACAGTTCTTGCAACTGTTTCATTAATTCCTGCATTTCGGTTGGAGCAAGCCTATATGGTGTCTTAGCAATAGGTGTAGCTCCAGGCATCAATTCAATCTTAAATTCAACTTGCCTATCGGGCGGAATGCCCGGTAATTCATCGGGAAATACATCAATAAACTCTCTTAGTACCGGAATTTCCTCAATCTTTGGAATTTGCATCTGAACATCTATCACATGTGCCAAAAAGGCTTGACAACCATGTGACAGATGTCGCTTAGCTTTAGCAAAAGTACAAACCGGGATAGGCATTTCTTTCTTTTCCCCATAGATATCTAACAATTCACCACATGGTAACTTAACTCTTACAATCTTTTGCTCACATTGAATCATTGCATCATGAGCCGCTAACCAATCCATACCAATTACAACATCGAATTCCCCCATTTGCATAGGGATTAGATTTATGGAAAAAGGCTCATTACTTATTTCTAACCGACACCCTCTATAAACTTTCGTGACATATATTGTTCTATCATCAGCTATTTCAACATCTAAGGGAGTGTCTAAGTCAGAAAGTGGAATCATGAAACTTTTACTAAACTTTTCTGAAACAAAAGATCTAGAGGCACCCGAATCAAAAAGAACATATGCAGGTAGTAGGTTTACTAAAAAGGTACCTGACACTACATCTGGGGTCCCCTTAGCTTCCTCTGCTGTGATTTGGAATGAACGAGGCCTTGCTTTTGGAACTTCAGTCGACTTCTTATCGGATGGCTTACGATATGCTGAAGAAGCTGACTGAGACTTTAACTTTGGACATTCTGACTTCACATGACCAGGCTCGTAGCATCCATAACATACCTTCAATGGATGGGGACAGTCCTTGCTGAAATGACCTTCCTCACCACATTGATAACAAACATTTAACCCAAATCTACATACTCCAAAATGCTTCTTGTGACATTTCTTACATTCTGGAGGTACAGACTTTTCTGTCTTCTTCTCTTCTCGACGAGAACTTTCACTAGCTTTAAACTTCTTTGAAGGAATAGGACTTGATTCAGCTTTTCTTTTTGCAACAGCTTTCTCACCTTTCTTTAACTCTAGCTCTTGAAAACGAGCTTCATTCACAATTTCTTCAAAAGACTTACAACGGCTAGGTTGAATAAACTGACTGATTTCTTTCTTCAACACCTCATGAAAATGATCTATAAGCCGCTTTGGATTCTCCATATAATCTGGACAGAATTGAGCTCTATCCAGAAATACACCAACTAATTCATTAATCGACTCAGTCGTTTGTTCCATTGCAAGAAACTCACGACGAATTCTCTTCAAATCTGCTTCTTGAGAATAGGTATTCTCAAACATCTTCTTAAAATCATCCCAACTCATCTTATTTATAGCTTCATCCCCTAAGGTACGGCGTTGAACTTCCCACCAATTTTTAGCACGTGCCTTCAAGAGATTAGCAGCAAAGATTACTTTCAAATCTGCGGGGCAACGTGAAGTAGTAAAAGCCCCTTCTACCTCCATAACCCACCGGTAACATTTAATCGGGTCTAAGTCCCCTTCAAAATCTGGCGGATTACAAGCTGAAAAATCTTTATAACTAAACTTTCTACTTTCTTCTATAATTGGAGCTTGTGGAGGTACTTCTTGTCTAACTCCAACTGTTTTATCTTTTTGTTTCTGAAATTCTTCACTAACTACCTCTATAATTGTTGACTTTAGAAGAGGAATAGATGCTTTCTGAGCAATACCAATTTCTTGCGAAATGAAAGACTTCATCTTTTCAATTATTGGATCTATATCTTGAACAGGAGACTGAGGCCTATCTTGACTGCCTCCTGTATCAGTAGTCTCTACTTCTTTACTCATCTTATCTGAAAGTTCACATAACACATTAACATAATAACTTAAACATTTAACATCTACCTTATCACAAACTTTGCTACAAACAGTTAATAACTTGTTAACATTCAATCCTCTAATGTCTCGTGATTTCCATGGATACATATAAGGTAATATGGTAATCATTGCGTTGGCCAGACGCTCTAATTATCGTATTACATTAAACACATCCATAGTCTGCACGCCACACTTCGAGTAAGGAATCATTAACAATTCATTAACCCATAAACATATCTTACTAAGTCATGCTCAACATCATAATAGAATTGGTCTAAGTCCAAGTACCCACTAATGGTGGATACCTGAATCCCTTAAACCGTGCTCTGATACCAACTTGAAACACCCCGAAAACGTGACCATTTTTTTTTTTTTTTACTCTTAATAATGTCCCATAACTACTCCATTTGTATAATTTAATTTTAGTAACTTTCCCTAGTTGAAACGAGCCTTTTAGAACCTAAAATTTCAGTTTTTACCATCAAACGCGATCCGGGAAAGTGGGCGGGATCGCGTTCCTTAGTTATAAACTTTCTGTCACCATTTTTGCCTTGCGAACGCGATCCGGATCAATTCTCAGGATCGCGTTCCTTAGTTTTGTGCCTTACGAACGCGATCCGGCTCAATTCTCATGATCGCGTTCCTTAGTGTATTTCAGAAATCAGCCAAATTTAACTTTTTTTTAACCAACTTCAAACATGCATAACTTTTTGCTCGTTATGAGTTAGGACCTGAAATTTTGCATACACATTCACTATGACCATATAAACATGTCCTCAATTCCACTTTTTCAATTTTTGCATTTTAACAAGATTTGACCCGTAGACGAGTTTTAGGCCATTTTAGACCAAAAAATCTCAACTTACCAATACTCAAACCATTCACATTCAGACTTTAAACTTTTGACCACTTATTCAACATCACATTTAAGACTTATGGACATAAATACATTTGACTTTCATCAAGTCTAACTCAGTTTGACTCGTAAACCCATTGGTGACCCATTTTGACACCAAAACGACCCGATTGGGCCTCTGACCAAATTGACCCATTCTTTTAGTCAAACTTCATTTAATGGACTTGTCTAAGTCAAACTAACTTGCTAACATCAACCATTTAACCATAACATCAACATTTGACTAATTCCACTTTCAAAAGCATACTTTCTCATTACACATACTTTCAAACTTTTTACATAAAATCTGACCACTAAGTCTAACTTTAACTTTAAGTTTAACTTTCAACAAAACATCACAAGTAGGACTTAACATTCTTCCAAAACATAAGCTAGTGTCATAACTTTTACAAAAGAGGTGTACATGTATCATGAGCATGATTAAAAGAGATAAGACTTGTTACCGAACTAAGTAACAAGCTCCACCAAAAGCTTCACACGTGCCCTTTACCCAAGTCCCCTCTATTAACACTTGGCTCACCTGAAACGTTTAAACATAACACATAAGCAATTGCTTAGTAAGTAATGGAAACTTTAAATTAAACATAAACATCATCACATTAAGGATCCTTAAACATCATCATGCTAACTACTAAGAGTTAACATTTATACCAAGCTAATGGTCATGATCCATTACTTGGAAAACCGTCAAGCTAATGGCTCACCCATTACTTGACTCCACATTTATATCCATCTACTTACCTTTATCTTGGCTAAGCAATAAACTTGAACTAACTTCTTTTGCTTGATCACCTATACATATAAACACATAGCATGATCAATTAACATAACTCTTTTACTTTCTTAACTTTAATCTCATGAACAAGGTGCTAGACCTCTAACACCTATCTCACTACTTTTACTAAATCTCATAATTAGGTGTTACTCACTAACACCCATCATACATCACTAGTGTTCCATGATTTAACTTTCTTATCACATGTAATTGGGTATTCATCACTTATCTAAGCATAATCATTATCAATTGATCTAAATTCTTAAATTCTCATAAACTCATAACCTATAAAAACCCAATTACATATGAACATGATTCTTCTAATTAAACTAATATAAATTAAGCATAGCATACAACTCATACACACACATGGAACACTAATTAATCAAATTAACTACCATACATGATCTTTCTATCATCTAGGGTTTATCTAACTTAAACCCTAACTTCAATTAAACTCAAAGAAAGATCAAACATACCTTATAGAAGCTTAATTTGATGATTACAAACTTCAATCACATAAACCCTAACTTGATTGTTGATTATTTCACTTGTTTCTTGTTTTCCCTCCAATTTCTCACGCACACATACGTACACAATTTATGTCTGGAACTTTTCTGAATGTGTAGGAAGATAAGCTTTCACCATTTTGCACACTAACCCCCTAAACTTTAGTTCTGTACAGCTTTGGTCCCTTTAACTTTCTTTTCTTTATTTGGTTAATCCTCTAACCAAATTCTAAACTTTTCGTTACTTTAAACATTTAACATATTAAATACATATAAAACTGAAATGTAAACGTATTTTAAATCATTTAAACTTACATGTTTTTGGGGCGTTACATAACAAGTAGGTGCGGATTGGAATATATGTAATAACTAGTAGATAGATGAACTTTGAATAAGTAAATGAAGACTTAGTGTGTTTTATTTTATATATTTTCATATAATAATAATAATAATATATAATTAAAAATATGTTAAAAACAATGGGGAATTACATATATCCCCTCCACAAACACCCTAAATAACATATATACCCAAACACATTTTTAAATTACATATATACCCACATTTCTATTTTAAATATAATTAAATTTAAAAAAAACAGTATAAATTGTCAGAACTAAATAAAATTTTCAAACCAACAATTGGTTATGTTTAAAATAGATAATATTTACCGTTGTTTTTTAAATTTTAATTATATTTGATATAGGGATGTGTGTATATATGTAATTTAAAAATATGTTTGGGTATATATGTTATTTAGGGTGTTTGTGGAGGGTATATATGTAATTCTCTCAAAAACCAAATAATGGAATGCTCTAGGTGCGGATTGGAATATATGTAACTAGGTTTTTAGCCCGTGCGTTGCACGGCCGTTAAAAAAAATACAATTATATGTTTATTTATAAGTAGTCTAATGAATTAGTGTTATTAACTTTTAAAATGTGCAATTGGCATTGAAAATTGAAAATAAATAACAACATAAATCAAACTATATAATAAAGTAATCAAACTATTATAATAAATTGTTGAAACTTATATATGTAGCCAAATAAAACACAATCAAATAATAAGTATTACATATATTTGTAAAAAATTGTTGATCTTTAGGCCCATGATTACACAGTAATGTATGCAAAACTATTATATATTACAATATTTTTTAACAATGTCAATATTTTAATTGAAAACTATAAATTTATCATGGTGAAAATAGGAAAACAGTATATAACAACTTAAATATATGTGAATAAAAACTTTAATTTTTTTGTGACTAACAACATAAGAAATAAATATAACATATTCACAAATGCTAACATAAAATATTACAATTAAACATTACAACTTTAACATATGCAACATATATGTAATAATTTCTAACATTATTGTCTCAACTTAATATTTCAATCTACTAATATTTTTAATTTGTTAACTGTCTACATATAGTTGATCATGAATGAAATTTGATTATAAATGAAATAAACTCAACGAGACAACAACAATGAGACAAATGGTGTACTTAACTTTTGTGTTAATCAAAACAAAACCATACCTAGTCTAAATAAGCTTAAATGATTAAATTTTGAATCTATAAGTTAAGGTGTTTAAACATTTAGAACAAAGTTAAAAGAATTAAAACGAAAAAAGATAAAAGTAGGAGGATTAATATTATTAACCATTATTTAAAATGATTTATAATAATATTAAAATTATTAAAAATGAAAAGCCACATGGCATCATTAGAATTTGAAGAATAATTTAAGAGTAACTATATTTTAGACTTTTAATCATATAATGATTAAAAAGATGGCACATAAGAAAAAAAAATTTGTTTTATATATATGGTACTTACATTTTCCACCCATTTTATATTTAAATTAATATTAATATTTAAATTTATTATTTAATTTAATATTTTAATCAACGAATTTTTTGGCAAAAAAAGAAAAACAAAAAACGGCCTCCTTAATATTCGGCCAACATTTTTAATATAAAGTATTATATTATTATTTTATATATACCTAATAGTAAATAGAAATTAATAATTAATTAATTTTTAATATATGGAAAGTCCATGTATCATGCTTAAAAAATTGAGATTAATTCAAAACTTTATAAATTAATGACATGTCATCATTTACTAAAATAACATTCTCTAATATGCAATTAAAAATCTTTGTTTTATATATATGTAAAGATGTATAGATAGATTGGTAGATAGATGAACTTTGAATAACTAAATGAAGACCGAAGACTTAGTGTGTTTTATTTAATTATATTTGATATTTGATATAGGGATGTGTGTATATATGTAATTTAAAAATATTTTAAATTAAAAAACTAAATAAGGGAGTACGCAATTAATAAGTAGGTGTGGATAGGAATATACTTCATCCGTCCTAGTTAAAGTGTCCATTTTGACTGTGCATATAGTTTTAGGATTCTTCACTAACAATACTTTTCATCAATCAAATATCATCGATATCCACTAAAGTCTTTTTTTGATTGGTTAAATATTCAAGTGGACACTTTTAATTAGACAACCCAAAATAATAACCTAGACATTTGAGGTGGGACGGGGGGAGTATGTAATTAGTAGATAGATAAACTTTGAATAAGTAAACGAATACTTACGTATTTAATGTCTTTTATTTTATAGAGTATGTTTCAAATGAGTACATCAACATTGTAGTCCATCTTTTCTTTTAAGGACGTCCCGAATTAATTGCCCACTTCCAAAAATGGATAAGGAAGTATAATCGTGATTACCATATTACCCATAATTGAAATTATTATTACAAACTTTTAAAAGCAGTAATTAATTAGTTAAGGGTAAAACTGTTAGTAAGAAAGAGAAGGCCGTAATAATAATTTTTTTATTAAACTGCGTATTTTTTTATTGGGTAACAATTACGGAGTATTTTGAGACGGAGATAATATAAATTAAAAGGTGGTAATTTAAACACCACCAAAATACCTTTTGTGACCCTTTTGCCCTTTAACAATTCAACCTCTGTAATTTCTTTCACCTTCTTAATTACCCCAAACATAATTCTTATCTTCTTCTTCTTTTTCTCCACCGATCACGTCTAATCATTTTTCATCTCTTTGATAATTTAACTCTTGCTTATTTTAACCACCTCAATTCCTCTTTTCAAACAACGCAACATTGTCCAATATTAATTATTAGGTATATGCGCCTAGTCCTGGATTAAATAGCTATTCCAATAAAACTATTTCAGCCACTTGATGTTTACATAGCATAAATATACTACGAGAAAAACAATTATGAATGTTTTACAAAATCGAATAAAAATCGTTGAAAAACCTACTGTTAGAATTATAAATATAGTATGAACAAGAATGTGTAGAATAGTAATAGCAACCATCAGAAAGAATATGTCGATTAAAAAATTAGTTTAGGGTTAAAATAAGTTATATTATCAATCTAAGTTTTAAGGAGGTTAAATTGTGAAAGGGTAAAATGGTCATAAAAAGTATTTTAGTGGTTAATGTTAAAAGACAATAACCGGTCACATATGTTTGGAGGGTATAAATGTCAAAATACGTCAATTTTTCCGTATAGAAAATAAAAGTAAGCGTAAAAATATATCAAAAACCACACTGATCATTTAGTAGGTAGGTGTAGTTTGGAATATACGCTCTAAATGAATTGAGTTAATTGCATGGATGGTCCCTGTGGTTTACACACAGTAACACATCTTGTCCTTATACTTTAGAATTTGCAAGGGCAGTCCAAAAACCTAAAATTTGTTGCGCATTTAGTCCCTCTTTCTTTAAGTTTAACATTTAAGTGTTAAATACAACCCAATTCATTTATGGCGTCGAAACAGCAACAAACGGAGATAACTCCTCGGTGTCACCACTAACGATGTTACTCGAAAGTGAAGAAACTCCGGCCAATGTTACCCTCCAGCCATCATCTCTGGCGTCGTTTGGGGCCAATATGTTCGGCTTCTTTAGAACGATATCGGTGTTATTAACTAAAAAGATAATAAACTACTCGTATAAATTAAAAAGTAAGGGTATTATGGTCATTTCATTGTATTTAACACTTGAAATGTTAAACTTAGCGGATGAGGGACTAAATGCGCAACCACTTTTAGATTTTTGGATTGCCCTTGCAAAAACTAAAGTATAGGGACAAGGTGTGTTACTTTGTGTAAACCACAGGGACCATCCATGCAATTAACTCAAATGAATTTGAATAAGTAAATGAAGACTTAGTATTTAATGTGTTTTATTTAATAGGAGTTGGTTTCGGATGGAAGAAAATTTAGGGAGAGAAAATGGACAACTAATTTGATTCAAATTTTTATTACCTATAATTTTGAAATCATAGAAACAAAATACTAGATCTTATAAATAAAATATTAAACTAAGGTAATAAAATGTAAAATTTCAGCATTAAAAAAATGAATCATAATAATCATATTGCTTCTCTTTATTCTTGCCCTGAATTTCCTTATTTTTTTTATCCCTACTTAATTTGTATTTATATTTATATAATAATAATTTGTAGATTAGTTGGTGAAATTGTTGGTTGCGTGGGATATAATCAATGGTTTAGTGCGCACAAATGTATCAAATCACAGTATGACATTTATTGTGTGTAACGAACTATTCTGGTATCCTGGGTATATAACGAATTTGTAATTTCTTTACATTGTATGTAATTTACGGTACTTTTTTCACCAGTCTACTATATAAGCTGCTACATGACGTCTCTTACAACCGTCAATTTGATCAAAGTATATATAATGTAAAGAAATTACAAGTTCGTTTTATGATGGTATTGTTTGATGTAATGGTGTTGTTTTCCTATGATTATATTGATCCATCAAGTCAAATGCCTCACTCCCAACATTTCAAGCTTTAAACACATATACTTGGGTAAAACATTGATAGGTTTGTAGCTAGTTTTTATTTAACATTCATATAAAGTCATGAATTAAAGTGTAGTCTTTCCGTAACAAAAAAATTAATTTCTCAAACGTCACAGGACTAATCATTTATCATGGCATACAAAACTTAATCACTCCTTAAACAAGACTCTGAGCCTTTTCTTCATCCAGCTGTCCAATATAGCTATGTTTCCGCTGTCCAACAAACACAAAATTATTTGTTAAAATGCAGAGTATATGTAGCTGTTAGTGAAGCAATATGCAATAAGTTGGCATATACATCGTAAGAAAACACGAGTAATGCATTTCTTTATTGTGGAACTTGAAATTACAAATGAGATGTAAGCTACATTACACCAATATCACTGATTGAGCAAATTGATTTGTTAAAATGCAGAGGATATGTAGCTGAAGTTTCGTAATGCTTCTGATTTGGTGTTTTTAAGGTAAACAACCCTTAAAAAGGTCTTTCGTTTCACCTGGTACTTATTGGATGTCCCTTCAATCTACCACTTTGATTGTTCTTGTCCCAGTTGTACACCAAATGGAGACGTAGATTATATTATTAATAAAAACATACATAGCACTAATTAATTAAGATTAATTGGTAATTACGTAAGAGATAGACATGACAGTAGCATGATCTTATGTACCAGCCTGGGATGCACCGATACTTTTAAATATGAAGTTTTCTTTGGCACATTTCTTAGATTCGCGTAATATCTAAAAAACAGTTATTCAAGGTGGCTGAGGTGTTGTAAGACCTCTGAAAGTTATTTAACATCATTAAAATAGCTGATTTCTAGAGAAGTTGGAGATGGAGGAACAAACCATATAATCTTTAATTTTAATTAGCCAGTGGTATTTATTAGCTATTGTATAGTTGCATCCTATTTATCAGTAGACTTACTACATGTGTTATTTGAAATGAGTATATCGACTGCTGTATACTAAAGTGTCAATAAAGGTTACATGGATAACGACTAGCCACAGTTTGCAATATGAATTATCGAATTCGGTATTTGAGGAATTTATTAAAACAGCTGGTGGGCTACTTTCAACACAGACATGAGCAAATAATCAGCTACATATGTGTTGCCACAAAACGAATAAAATAAAGCAGACCTTTTTCAACTCCCTTACAAAATCCTAATAACAAAAGGACATATATATGACGGGTGAGATCAAAACCTGATCCAGTAATGATAATGATGTGGTAACGAAGAGTTGTAAAGCTATATATAATTTTTATGATGACTTTTGAAACTGAGATGTCATTACATTTGCTATCAAAGATTTATAATCTATATTATCTTATAATTTACTAGGGTTATTACGAAAGAGTCGTTACAAAAAAATTGTCACAACATCAGTTTGTGTTGCAGCAAAAGTTAGTGGCTTATTAGATATTGAGTATGACCATGAAAGGTTTAAGAATTTAGCAAATTGTGAGTACTTTGAACTATTGTTTTTAACAACATACTCCTGACATTTTCAAGTCGACCTTTAGATGATTGATTAAAGTATGAACTCGGATAGAATGATTAATGGAGTTGATCATTCCCTATGTAGGTGATATTGCCTCAAATAGATACGTCTCTTTTGGCAAGGTCTTCAGGTGAGTTTCATGATACTTCTAAAATGAGAAACATGTTACATTAATTAGGGGTGCTCAAAATATCCGTATCCGAATCCGATACCCAAATATCCGAGGTATCCGATCTAAAATTATCCAAAAATTTGAATATCCGAATTTTTGTGTATCCGAAATGCGGTATCCGAAGTTTTGGGTATTCGAAATGCGGGTATCCGATGTTTTGGGTATGGGTATTGGGTAGCAATTTTCAAAAAGTTGGGTAATTCGGATATCCGAATCCAAATATCCGAAAAGTAGGTTTTTTATATATAATTTTTTAGATTTATATTACTTATATTTTGTTAAATTTCAGTAATATAATCTAAATCTTGTAATAATTTACTTTATTACGTTAAAGATATCACTACAAGAAAAAAGCCCTATTGCAACAACAAATGTCGTCTCAAAAGGGCAAAATGTCGTTCCTATAGAGATTTTGCAACGACACGTCGTTGCAATAGGGTCGTGTCAAAGTCCTCGTCCTTCAAAGCCTTTTGGGACGACATTTTGCAACGACAAACCGGGCCCACGCTTTAATTTCCGTACTTCTTAAGTAATTCAAAAATAAATACCTTTAGGAACGACATTTGTCGTCTCAAAAGGTATTATTAACAAAATAAAAAAAACGAAAATTAAATACATGTAGCAACGACAATTGTCATCGCAGAAAGTGTGAAAGATTAAAATATATATTGACCTTTTGCAACGACATATGTCATCCCAAAAAGTTTTTGTTGTTGCTAAAGGTTACTGTAATCTAGACAGCTTTTTGCATTTTTTCAATTTTACCCAGGCGCGCGCCTGTTTCAGATCTGCAAAATTCCTGCAATGTTACAACATATACTTGGCAGTTTTCGCATCCAAAACACACCAAACAAACAATTTTAACATCCGGATAAACTATCAATTGTTCAAAATAGTATAAACGCCTTAGGGTTTCATGAACTTAAACGGTCTTTAAGGTCAACATAAATAGCGATGAAGTGCAATGATACCTCTTGATTAAATAGAAAGACACATGTTTCATATATGACTCATTTGTTAAGATGTGATCAACGTTACGATGATGTATAGCAAAAAGTAACCATGTTTGATCAGCATCTCACCATCACCGTTTTTTTTTCCAATATCAACCAATTACTTGATGTTATTCGTTCTACTTTCAGATTCCAATATGTGTGACATATGTTTATTTTTATGATCAAAAATGACATTCTCATAATGTATATTCATTAAAGAAACCGGTATATTTCACAATAAAGCAAATCACTGAATAAGCCCTATTTCAACTTCTATATGATTTCACTCGGCACAACCTAACGATACATCAAATACCAATTATATGTGCTTAGAATAAAAGCTCGTCAATATACTTACAAACACCTCTGTCAAAATAAAGTCGTTACTTTTGAAAGACGGCTACTGTTAACTAACTTGTTTTGCAACTAACACAAATCGTATAATATTTAGAATATTACGTTAATTTTTCCAATCTAATTAAAATTAAAATGTAATTAAACTTAACTTTACACTTTAATTTATATTTATTTCACAAGCTATTTAATATTTATTTCACAAGCTAAAAAGTGACCTGGTAAATTTTTATTTCCCGTTTTGAAGAAAAAAAAGCCAAAAATAAAAATAAAGCTTTTAGCCACGACACTGTCGTTGCAAAAGGTAGCCCGGGAAATATTTTTCATGTTGGAGCCAAAACAAAAAAAAATCAAAAATAAAAATAAAACTTTTAGCAACGACACTGTCGTTGCAAAAAGTAGCCCGGGAATATTTTTTACGTTGGCGCCGAAACTAAAAAATCAAAAATAAAAATAAAACCTTTTGCAACGACAATGTCGTCTCAAAAGGTAGCCCGGGAAATCATTTTCTTTTGGAGCCAAGCAAAAAAATTAAAAAGAAAATAAAAATATCTTTAGGGACGACATGTGTCGTCCCTGAAAGTTAAGTAAACAAAGAATGCGAGTCAAAGTCAAAAAGGAGGAATTTTTTGTCGTTTAGCGGCTTTCAGGGATGACATCTTGTAGTTGCTAAAAGCCTTCGTTGCAATAAGTCTTTTTTCTTGTATATATGTCAAGTGAGCATTGTTTATATCTTTAGAGACCAAGATATTGTACATTTTGAAAATATTGTCAAGTGAGCATTGTACTTGCATGAGGTTCTTGATTCAGTTTGCGCTTTATAACTTCAGTGGCCAAATCATCAAGCACATCGTCTATGTCGTAAGCCAATTCCTGAAGACTGTGTAGCCACGATTCAACACTTTTTTTGGTTGTCTGCTTCTTGGCTGCATCAGCAAGCACATCTTGGATGAGGGTCAACTTGCTCGTCCATTTTTCCAGCTGGGAATCAATTCCTTCATATCGAGCCAACTTCATCACTTTTGTAGAGAGCTTCTCAATGAGCACAGGCACGACCGCATTAAGAACTAATTCAGCCATTGGAAATTAGAGAGTGATCAAAAGATTGTGTTTTTTGTTTAGTTAATTGTAAAGGGGGGGATCCGTTTGATTTCAAGTGTAGAAGTAGAATTTGTGGGAAAATAGCAGATCAAGCTTCATCAAAGTCAAAGTCCCGGTGTCTACCGTTTACAACTGGATTCCACCTGTATTAATCCAATATTTTGTTGATTATTATATATATAAATATAAAAATATAAATATATCATGCCGAGCTAAATTTTACTTCCGATCATATAGTGAAGTTACAATACACGATAGATGAAAATTAAAACATGTGAGGTTAGCCGATAAACATAGAGATTACACATTTACATTTGTCAAAATATATGTTTACTTGTAATTGTAGCAAGTTATACTTCATTAAACACAACGATTAAACGCTCTTGTGACTATATTTCCTTATGTAATGTTATATATATTTTTTGGTTACAATATTTGTTGGTTTCATTTCATAGTAGAATTCTTTTTTAACATTTTTTAAATATCCAACGGGTATCCATTAACCCGCTTAATCCGTTAGATATGGATATGGATTGATTAATTGAAATTTAATGGATATGAATATGGATGTGGACGAAATTTTTTAAATGGATATGAATATGGTATCATCCGATTCATTGTCATCCCTAACCAAGATGGTGAGGAGATTGGTCCAATCAGAAAGTGTTGGGTGTACGTGCAAACACATTTGTGTCTATCATCTAAGCATAGTAACATTACTTTTGACATTTAAATCTGAATTTTTTTTTGAAGAAGAAGAAAGAATCATGTTATTAAGCTAGGTTTTATACATTAAAAATAGATTTTGAGCCACAGTAACGTTCTTAGACTGTTTGGACCTTTTTGAGTTACTTGTAAAGTAACTAAAAGAGTTTCATGATTATCTTAAACTTCATATCTTTGTTAGTCATATACTCCCTTCGTCCCAAAACTATTGTTCACATATAAAAAATACGCAGCTTAAAAAAACATAATTATTACATTGTATTTTTTTGTACTATGACAGTTTTACCCTTACTTTTTACCTTCCTTTGTGTGACATACATATAAAGTAGGGGTATAATGGAAAGTTTGGTTAATTATACCATTCTACTTTTGAAAGTGAACAATTAATTTGGGACGTTCAAAAAAGAAAACATAGATTATAAATATTGGACGGAAGGAGTAATAAATACCAAACGAGTTCAAGTATCGCTGGGGTCTGTTTTTATGACTAGACTATATTGGTAAAGTTACTTAATCGGAGTTCTACCACCAAAGACATTAGATTAGGTAGCAATTTCTTTCCAAGATGTTATAATGGGTGACTTGTAGTCGGCTTCTCGACATGGATAAAGAGTTTCTACATACCAAATTATCAAGTTTAACTCCAAATCTGTTCAGTGAAAAATTATCTTAAACTTCATATCTTTGTTAGTCATACTCCCTCCGTCCCAAAACTATTGTTCACAGATAAAAAATACGCAGCTTAAGAAAACATAATTATTACACTGTACTTTTTCTGTACTATGACAGTTTTACCCTTTCTTTTTACCTACCTTTTTGTGACATACATATAAAGTATGGGTATAATATAAAATTTAGTTAATTATACAATTTTACTTTTGAAAGTAAACAATTAATTTGGGACGTCCAAAAAAAGAAACATGGACTATAAATATTGGACAGAAGGAGTAATAAATACCAACGAGTTCAAGTATCGTTGGTGTCTGTTTTTATGACTAGACTATATTGGTAAAGTTACCTAATCGGAGTTCTACCACCAAAGACATTAGATTAGGTAGCAATTTCTTTCCAAGATGTTATAATGGGTGACTTGTAGTCGGCTTCTCGGCATGGATGAAGAGTTTCTACATACCAAATTATCAAGTTTAACTCCAAATCCGTTCATTGAAAATTAGGTAGCAAACTAAATATAAGCGCCTTGGATGCTGATTTTTAAATCCAGCCAAACTATACGGAGTTCTTTACTAATAATATATATATATATATATATATATATATATATATATATATATATATATATATATAGGGTAGTGATCAAGAGGGAAGTGCCTTTTTGGGGGGAAGGGGGGAAGCGTTAGTATGCATCAAGAATCATATTACAATTATAAATCAAAACGTCAACAAACAATTATTTTTATTGGTAAATAGTAATCAAAATCGATGCTATAAAGAATATTTTAACGAATGAATTTCATTTTTAAGTCATAACATTAATTGATGAATATTTATTTAATAAATTGTTAATATGCAGTGTGATGCATATTAACTAATATGCATCGCGATACATATTAAAACTTCACATTATTTGAAAGATTTTTATTATTGTTAATATGCATCACAATGCATATTAACTAATATGCACTGCGATGCATATTAACGGATTTGGATCTAATATTCATAAATCGATGCTATAATTTGAAGAAAGAATTTATCAAGGAATCTTAACATTCATAGCATCGATTCTGATTAACATTTACTATATTTCAGTTTGCTTTTTTCGAGATTTGTATGGGTGAAGGTAATATGCTTCCTGATGCATATTAACGCTTCCCCCCTTCCCCCAAAAAATGCACTTCCCTCTGGATCATTCCACTATATATATATATATATATATATATATATATATATATATATATATATATATATATATATATATATATATATATATATATAACCCTATAGGTTCATATGAGAACCAACTAAAAGTTGAGAACCTTGAGAACCACTACATTACCTGCTTGTTCACATGTGATTTAACTTCATTCACATGTGAACATTGATTTAGGTTAGATTTGTAAAGAAAAAAAATTAAAAAAATCCTAAATTATAGCGAAAAACACAAAAAATAAATATATGTTCACATTTGATGATAATGTGAACAAATCATGTAAAAAGTGTTTTAAGACGTGATTTTCGAATTTTTTTCTTTACCAATCTAACCTAAATCAATGTTCACATGTGAATGAAGTTAATCACATGTGAACAAGCATGTAATCTAGTGGTTCTCAAAGTTCTCAACTTTTAGTTGGTTCTCATTTGAACCTAACCCCCTATATATAATGAGAGTTGAGTTCAAAGTTCAAATAAGTACAAAGATTTTAGTGAGAATCAAAGAACTAATGAGGAAGCTCCATTTGTAAGGGTACAATAGTCATTTAGTTAAAACCCCCACTTTCCCTCAACGAATTTAAAAATTAAATATCTCAAAAACGGTTAATCGAAAAATTATAAAAATTGCACCATAAAAATCAGCGAATTTTTCTATTTGATTAGATATCTCATATGATATACTTTCGACGAATTTTTTTTCTTCATTTTTTGCTGGGTTTCGAAAATTGCATAATATAGTATCACGTGTGGTACCAACGAGTATCACATGTGATAACAACGGTATCACATGTGGTACCAATGACTATCACATGTGGTACTAACAGTATCACATGTGTTACCAACGACTATCACATGTGATAATTGCTAAAAATCATATGTGATAATTGCTAAAAATCACATGTGATAACTATTATTGATAATAAAAATATTTGATTAGTTTTATTTGACAATAATAATCGATTATAATCGCATGTATACCTATAATAATCCACATAAAACATTAGAAAATGCAAGCCATATCTATCTATTATTATTGGCATTTTCTTAGAGTGTGGTTAAAAGGAGCAGACTACTTGTGGAGGGTAGAAAAAACAGGTTCTAGACCAACCAGAAGGTGACACTTGTCACCCGGGTCCCCCTCTCTTGCCACCAGGGCCTATTTTGCAACTTAATTAAAATTGAGGACCTGATCGAAAATTTACCCGAAATTAATTCAATAAAAAAATTAAAAATAAAAAATTACCGTGTTTTTCACGAAAATCAAATTACTATTATTTTTTACTGCATTTTACATGTTTGGTACTGCATTTTATGTTTTTTTTTCTCTTGTTATAAAGCTATTTTCTTATAAAATGCAGTATAATTTCTTTTTTCAACATATGAACGTAAAATGCAGTACGTAATGTAAAATGCAGTTAAAATGTTTTTTTGGTATTTTTTCCTATAAAATGCACTAGTGTAGTATAAAATACAGTAGACTTTTTTCTTTTCTTTTCAACATGTTAACGTAAAATGCAGCTGCAATTACAATGTAATAAGAGAAAGAACGTAAAATGCCGTGTTTTCTTCCAGATCTACTTAGTAGATCTAAAATGCAGTAGCTTAAACATAAGAGAGAGAACGTAAAATGCAATGTTTTTTTTCCAGATCTACTTAGTAGATCTAAAATGCAGTAGTTTAAACATAAAATGCAGTTACTTTTTTCCAGATCTACTTTTTTAGATCTAGATCTGAAAAAGTAGATCTAGATCTACTTTTTTCAGATCTAGATCTGAAAAGTAGATCTTCATCTACATATTCAGATCTAGATGGTGAAGGTGGTGGTTGGCGGTGATGCTGAAAGTGGTGGTGGTGGACGGTGACGGTGAAGGTGAAGGTGGTGGAAGACGGTGAAGGTGAAAGTGAACGTGGTGGTCGCGGTGAAGGTTGATGGTGATGGTTAAGATGGTGGTGAACGTGAACGGTGACGGTGAGCGATGGCGTTGGTGGCAATGAATGACGGTGGCGGTGAAGGAGGTGGTGGCCGTGAACTCGGTGGCAGTGGCGGTGAATGTTGGCGGCGATGGTGGTGAAGGTGGTGGTTGTGGTGGTGGTGATGATGATGGTAATCGGGTTGTGTAAGTAAGTGTGTGTTTGTGTGTGTGTGTGAATTTAGTGTAGAGATAGTGTTTGGGGTGTCGTGTGTGTTTTGTGTTAATGAGCAAGATCTGACCATGGGGCTGCCCAAGTTTTAACCCCTCTCACCTCAATTCATGATAATTGTATTTAGGCCCCTCCACTCATATGAGTTTGCAAATAAACTGTTGAGTAACATGGGATGATATCAACTATTAGATCATAAATGAATGGGTGGCATCAAATTGTTCCTCCTGCCCTTCTAAACTGCTCCTTTGATCATTTTTGTTATATTAAAGCAAACAATTATATTATTACATATATATTGGTAATGCACAACGCTGAGTCTCATTTATTGATTAGCAAGCCATATCTATCTATCTTTGTCGTAAATGAGTTATAAAAAATTAAATGAGAAACCTTACTTGCAAATGTAACTTCTAGACACAAACATAAAAATACAAAGTCCCACTTAAAATTAGGGGTAGTAATTCGGGTTGGGTCAAGTTGTCGGGTCATAAATGGTCAACCCGAACCCAACCTGATTTTAAAATCGGGTTGGGTATTTCAACCCAATCCAAAATCCGACAACCCAAACCCAACTCGACCCAACCCGAATTGCTGATAATTCAACAAATTTTCACGTTATTTTTGAGTTTTCAGGTCGGTTTTGGGTCAGTTAAGTCACATTGATCAATCTTTTAAAAAAATAGCTAATCACTTATAAACATAAATAATTATAAAATTTCAAAATTAATAAAAGTAAATAATATATCAATTTGAATTGATCATCAAAACATCATTGATTCACCAACTTATATCAAAACGTAAAGATATCAAAGAAAAAATGGTATAAATCAGTAATTGAAAAGGTCTAAATTATGTATCATATTAACATTAAAATAAATTTGTAATGATATTAACTGAATTTCGGGTTGTCGGGTTCAACCCAAAAATGCATTTGCTGACCCAGACCCGACCCAAAAAAATATCGAGTTGGCGGGTTTCGGGTTGGCGCCTCAAAAATCCCGACCCAAACCTTATAATATTCGGGTTGGGTTTGTGTCGGGTTTCGAGTTCACGGGTTGGTTGCGAGCCCTACTTAAAATATTCCAGCGGACAGTCAAGACCTTTCCAAAAGGCAAATTAAAATATTCAATCAAAACTATCTTTTGATTCTTTTCTTCCAATAAAAATGATACATTTAACACTGATGATTAAGGCTCTTATAATTACAAGGAGTGTTGAGGAGAAACTGCACTAAATTTCAAAACATACCGGATAGTGTCCTCTATCTTATTCCTATGAAACTCACGTTCCTCCATCGAAGCGTAATTCTTGTTTTATTTTGTTATTATTGCTTCACTACTTCGTTTCTAATGCAACAAGACATACATTCTTCCTTTGTAAAGCTTCGATTAGGATGTAAATCAAATAAAAATTAGATTATATACATCGTTGATTTCTACGATTTTGCTCAAAATCGAGCCTGAATCTCACAGCAACCGGAGAAAGTCATTAGCGGAGAAGATCAAGAAAGATGAGCGGCATTCAGTTACCGACGACGGGTATAGCAGAAGATATTTATAGAGGATCATCGAGGAGGAATGGAGGAGGCCAACAGTGATGGCGACGATCGTTGACGACAACAGTGGTTGTTTATGGTGATGGTCCCAACTGCCTGAGAATTACAATCGGTTGTTGCATGTGTGACGGGGTTTGAATAAGGGTTTTGAGAGTCCCGGAATCACTATTGATTAGTGATTTGAAATCGCAAAGTGTAAAGTTTAATTGTAGAAGGGGGGCTTGAATATAATTAAAAACTTTTTCTGAATTTAACTAAGTTAATTGAATAAGTTTTTAATCGATTAGCAGAAACAGAGTATGACGAATAATAGATATGACAATATCAAAGAACAATGTAATAGTAGCTGAAATGGTGAATTGTATTGATCATAAAATTCACAAGTGTTGAATGCGGAATGGATTAACCAAAGTTAATCCAATTCAAACACTTAGCTAATCTATTACAATTGAGATGAACAGCAGTGGAGAAACACGCTGACTGTTCACTCGCTGGATCGTTAAGTCGTGCTTAGACTAACTACTCACTGACATACAGTGATTAACACGAATTAAACGACTAGCCTCTACAGTACAAACTACTGAACTATTTATACTACAAGAGTTCCTAGATTATCGGATCTTGGAATGACACGTGTTTCTGCTTGATTGGCTTGATCTCTGATGCACCGACATACTGCGGGTCCCAATTCTGTTACCGCAAATATCTTGAAACCTTAAAACCAATCACTTGCTGCCACGTAATCCTTTAAGACATACTTCAAATAAGGAACACTCTTGCTGATGTACAAATAAGTACAGTACTTTTCTGTACTTGATGATTTAGAGGCTTTATTGAATAGTCACTGAAGATGATGTAATCCTCCTCACTCACTGCGAGCTAACATGCTCTTGTAGAATGACTTGAACTATTGATCTTCAGTGACTAGCTGTTATTCTGGCAGTGACTTTTGCCTTTATTGATTTGAAGAGTAAAGCTCTCGTTGACGTAGATCAGCGACACACCAAGTTGAGCTTTATTCTTCCTCAGCATATCAATTCCTTGCAAGTATGATGAATGACGGTCAGCAAATCTTATCAACAGCAACAGCAGCTTTGATACAATCCATTTCTTCATTGAGTAGTGCTAAGTTGAGTTGGTCAGCGACCAGCGACTCAACATGGTCAGCGACCAGTGACTCAACAATCTCCCCATAAATGATTGTGATCGAAGCTCCCTAGACAAACTTGTTGCTGTGAAAATTTATAGTCAGTGTTTAAGAATTTAAACATTCAGTGACTTACACTTTGATCCATTCATTTATCTTTTTGGATTCTTTTGATATGTTCTGAGTTTTGCACTTTGGTTTCTTCAAAAGATCAGATTTCATTGAACTTTCAAAATATAATTTGCAAATGATTGTTCAGTTACAATAAATCTAATCTATTACAAGTTTATGGTAGACCACTCCAGACTTCTTCTTGTTTGACAATGCCAAGTTAATCAGCTAGCTCGTATTTATCTTTTGATGGCAAGTATCTGAACTGTCTGGCTAACCCTTCCTCCAAAATTGCCTTTCTCATCAGTGAATCTTTTGGACGCATGCTCACTGATCTGATAAGGTGTACAAGCTGTTCATGATCTATCTTTTCAAGTTCCGATTCTCTTTGAAACCTTAATACTCCATTAAAGTCTCTGTAGACAAGCCCTTTCTCACCTTCAGTCACTTCAGTGCCTTCCACTCTTGGCACACCATCAGGGATTGACAGATTCAATCTTTCAGTGTTTGGAATTCGATATATGCTGCTGGTTCCTAATCTGTACCTTGGACTTGGTGGCTGCACTATTTCTTCACCATGTATGACAGTGTCTTCTGGTCTGAGTAACTGTAAATCCACCATTTTCTTGAATAGCCTGTCAATCTCATTCAGAACTTCATTCTTTGCAGCACTTGAGGAGTGACTGATAGCAAGTCTGATTTCGTTCCATTCTTCTCTATGTAGTTTACAGACTTGATCAAGATTAATTGCTTGAGTTTCCATTCCTCTGTGAATAAGTAGCTGAGCCTGAGATTTATTCTTTGGCTTTTTCAGATTGACCTTGGTGATAAGAGCAGGATTTAATCTTCCAATCATTCTAGCAGCATAATTTTTTCTGTCAATTTCATCCCACATTCTATCCACTGATGAACTGACTCCCCCTTTCTTTTTCGATTTATTCCCCTTTCTTGCAGCATCAAGTTCTTTCTGAAGTTCAGATTTTTCAACTTCTTGAAGAAGTTTAGACAGTTGATACTCTTCTTCTTCTTGCTGTCTTCTAAGGAGAATCTCTTTTTCTGTTTCCTTAGCCATTTTCCCACTGACTTCCAACATATATTTTCTGTCGGAATCAGATTGTTCTTTCAGCTTCCTTTATCTTTCTTCCTCATTTTTTGCATCAAGATCAGCCTGATACTTCAAGAGCATCTCCCTCTCCTTCTCCCGTCTCATTTTCATTTTCCTTTCTATTCGCTGCTTTTCAGTTTCTTCAGGATTAGGAGTTTCTGAAGTTGAATCAGATGACAAAAGGAGAGTTGGATCAGAAGAGCTTGGTTTTGAGGTTTCTGTTTGTGAAAGGGGATGTGCTGTTGTTGTTGTTGCTTCAGTTGATGCAAATTCTGTGGGAATTGAGAGGGTGATTTGTGTTATTGCTGTTGTGGTTGTGATTGCTGGTGGAGGAGTTGTAATTGTTGTTGGTGGGGTTGTGGTTACTGTTGTGATGATTGCTGGTGAAGTTGTTGTGGCTGTTGGAATTGTTGTTGGTGAATTTGTGGTTACTGTTGTTGGTGGAGTTGTGGTAACTGTTGTGATGGTTGTTGGTGGGGTTGTTGCTGGTTGTGTTGTTATTGCTGGATGAATTGTTGCTAGAGAAGTTGTTGTTGGTGTTGTGATTGCTGTTGCTGGTGGTGCCTTAGATATGACAGTATCTATATAAGGCATTTCTGATGAAGATTCAGAATGTTCCAAGATGGTTTTAAGGTTGTACATGGTGGCTGATATATCTTCCTCAGAAAAGATTGTCTTTTTGGAGGGAATGGACTCTGATGTAGGAGACTTGCTGGTCCTTTTCCTCTTGGTTAGAACAAAAGAGATTGGTTGCTGATCTCCCATCTGATCATCAGTGTCTTCTTCTTTCTTATCATCAGCACCAGTACCTTTTTCATTAGTATCATTTCTTTTTCCATCATTCTCATCATCTTTCTTTTTATCAGCGTTATCTCCATCATTACCATCATCACCATCATTATTATCATCATCATCATCTCCTTCATCCATATTGACAACATCATCTTCTTGTTGTCTGTTCATCCATTCCCACCTCATCAGATCAAGACTTGCTGATCTCCCCTTAACCTGTGCATTCTCATCAGCGGCCCACTCTTTAACTTTACAATCATACATCCTTTGTTCATCTGGATGAAACTCAGGGAAAGCAACCAAATCATCAATTTCTTCATTAACATCATCAGTGACATTCATATCTGATGCATCATTATCAAAGAGGGTATTATTCTCAGCATCATTACTTTCATTATCTTCTTCTTTCTCCCCCTCAGCCTCATAAACGAAATTGATGATTTCAGCGAGTCTGTTATAGATCTTCTCATGATCATCATGTATCGTTTCTAAGCCTTTAATGGTTGTTTGCTGATTGGAAACAATTTTCGGAATTTCACTTATGACTTTATCAGCATGAGTGATATACTCCACAATAGAAGATGCCATCTCTTTTTGGTGTTCAGTGAGAGAAGATATTGCATCATCATGAGTTTTGAGGCTGATACTAGGGAGAGAGGCGAGTTCAGAGAGAGACTTAGCATGAGTTTCCAAAAGTCGATAGTGATCAATTTCAGCATTTGCAATCATTTTGACCTTTTCTTTGATAGACTCGCTCCAATCGAGAATGGGTTCATAAACTGCTGCAAGAGAGTGAACCTTACTAGTGAGATCAGCTAGTTTGCCTGTCAGGGTCTCTCTATCCTCAGTGACCATCCGAATTTGTTTCTGTGAAGCAGCAATATAATCGAGCAGCAATTTGTCTGTTGGTGATGTGGTGGAAGTTGATGCTTTGGTGGTTTGTGGTGATTTTTGAGTAACTGGGGATAGTGGTGGTGTTGGTTGTGGTTGAGATTGGATTTCAACTTCTGGTTGAGATGGTTGATCAGCAGTATGTTGAGAGATGTTATCACTGGAAAGAGACATTGCATCTAATTCCTGGATGGGTGAGGTTATGGTATCAGCTAGAGGATCAGTGGAGAAAGGTAGAGATGAGATATCAGCAGTATCCAGTTGCTGATTTACTGTGTTTATGACAGAAGCATAGGATGGATGTTGCCGATCCTTATCAGAAGAAGATGAAGAGGTATCCATTGGTTGGGCTTCCTCAACATCATCAGCTTGTGTTTGGGCTGATGGATAATAGGAAACAGAAGGTGCAGCTTGTGTCTCTCCTTGTGACAGAGGAGAGACATTGACAGCTGGTGCAGTGCTAGATGAGAGATGGCCCGGGTCTGTAGCAAGTGGTGTGTCATCAGCGATGGGTGTGTTATCACCCACTGATGGCACTTGCCCTTTGGATAAAACATTATCCTTTTGTGAGGATAATGAGTGGCTGATGAGTTGACTCAATAGGGGGTGTGGGTTGCACCCGAATCACTGCTGACAATGGGTTGATCCATTGTAGCTGTCTGTAGGTTTCCTTTTATAGAGTCACTAGACTTTTGTGAGTCCAGTGAAGTAGCTTTAGGTTTGGGTTTATCAAGGGTGCCCGCAGGGACTGAACGTTCAGTCGCTGCTTCACTCTTGGCGTCTTTAGACGTCTTTTTCCGACTCTGTCCCTGATCCGTTAATGTCAGGGACTTCAACTTGATTTTCTTTGGTGCAGTTGGTGGATTTTGCTTTGGTGGTTGACCAGCAGTAGTCACTGGGGGTGTGGTCAGTGACGCGGTCGATTGGGGGGCAGGAACTGATGGAGGTACACTTTGTAAAGGCTGAGGTGCAAGAACCTCTTTTTGTTTCATAAAATCAGGGAGAAGCACAGTAGCATCTTTACTAAAAATTTGATTTCCTATTTGAGTAGGTTCAAAACCATCGAAAGAAAGTATATCATAGGCTTCAAACTGATCTTTAATGATCAGTGAGACAAACCTAGGGTAGGGAACAGATTTTGCTCTAGAGGTTTCATTAATTCTTGAAAGAATATCATTAAAGATCACGCTTGCATAGTCAACTTTTAAGGAAGTGACCAGTGACTAGCTAATCTGTGCTTCTAGGGAGTTGAATTGATCATAACTCCCTGTTTTTGTGCCCAAATATTGAATAAAGTTTGAAAACAGGGCATTCCACACATCATCCATTTTAGATTTATGAATAGTAGAGTACTTACGATTTCCACTGCTATCCACAGTGTATTTGCAGTCAATCCCAGTGAGATTCACTATGCCTCCTTTGGCATCTTCTTTGTCAGGCAGTGGATCGTAAGTACCATGCTCAGGGAGTTGTAAAATGGCACGGATGGTGTGTGCAGAAATGACTATCCTTTGACCTCCCTTATCATAGAATCCCTGGAGTTGTGAGGTGCCATCAACAATTGAGTGAGTGCAGGTATACCAGAACTCACTTAACCATTCTGGATTTATTTTTCCAGGGGATAACGTGAGAGCAGGAAGAATAAAGTGATTGTTTAAAAAATTGATTATCTCCGCATACTCTGTTTTAGGGCAAGAAACATTTCCCAAATAGTTTGATTTTGGAACTGTAATGATAGATTCTTCACTTACTGCAGAGGCTCGAAGAGCTTTAATCTCTGCAGTGGCAGTGTATGAATTGAGAAAATATTTTGATTTAGCCATTACGGATCCTTTGAAAAAACCTTGGTTAAGAACTTATTTTAGTGTTTTTGAATGCAGAGGGTTTTTCGAAAATTAGGAAAGCGTAAAAGTGACAAGTCACTATTTGTAGGTTTAAATAGTACGCTTTGCTAATGATCGTGTGGGTAAGGTGTAGACGTGGACGGTCGTGGTGGAAGAGGTAGAGGTGGTAGATGGTTATGATGGTGGTGCGTGGTGGTATTAATGGTGATGGGAGTGGTGTGCTAGAAAAATACGCTGACGTAGGAGAGAGAGTGTCAGAAGCGCGCGATTTTTCCGATATACCATAAAACATTTATTTTTGAAATCCGTTAATTTAAATACGAAATGTATTAAATATAACGAATGTTTGTCGATTGGAATATCACCATTAAATGACATCTTCAGTGAGTTTTAAAGTAACTGAAGATACATAACCAATTTCTTGATTTACCACAAAAAAAAATATAAACATTCAAGCAAAATAAAATTGTTCCTTTATTTAGGCAGGGATGTAGTCTCGCTGATTTAAACACAACGTAGAATACTGAATAAACCATAGAGGTGTGGTCACTACATAAATAAAAAAAACGTTTATCATTCTTGAATATTTATATTGATAGCTTCAAAAATCATGAGTATAGATTATGTTGTATATAAGTTGTATAACACGTCATTAGATTACTTCTTCACTGATCAAGTTACAACTTAGAATACTAACAAAATCAGCTTAGAAGAAATTAAGTAAATGATATAAAACTAATATAACTTCATAATAAATACTCATGTGACTATAAGAACTATAATGTTAGATAAGCATAGTGAACTGATTATTATATCTTAAGATTAAATATAATTGTATCAGTGACAATGTTTTTCTAAAGTTATATTTTGAATAGTCAATTTATTTAAAAAAAATAAAATAAAATAATTTTTAAACAGCAATAAATAGAGATACTCAGTGAGTATAATTATTTATTGCAGTTTATCATGCAGTAACATGATTAGTTCAATTGATGAACCCATCCAGAGATAGGTTCATAGTGGCCAAGCGTTGGTTTTGGCTTCCACTGATTTGAATAAACAGTATCTGAATGTTCACTGATGATACTTTGTCTTTGAAAAGGTGTAACAAAACATTCAGATGACACATGTTGCCTGTTGCCACATTTATAACATTTTTTGTTCAAATAACCGGCCTTTTTGACTTTCCCATTTTTAAGTTGCTGATCTGACACAATCACACAACTTTTCTTGCTGATTTTCACTTCTTGCATCTTTGACTTTAGGTCACTGATAGAGGTTGTCTTAGTGACTGATACAGTGTTAGTGAAGTTGCTGATGATTGTTTGATTATCAGCGATGGTTTTGATGAGATGTGTTTGTCCCTAACTTAGGATCTAGTACGAACCGAGTCACTCAATCGTTTGCGGAATCAACGATTAAGTTATACACTAAACACACGAACAATCAATACGCAATGAATATCAAACGAAACGTATTATATTGTATTATAATCGGTCAGATTACAGAGATTTCGACTAATTGCGTTTAGGGTTTCGTCAACCCTAAAACAGAAAACATAAAACGAATTTATACAAAATCTGGCACCTGCGACGTCGCACGCTACGTCGCAGGCCCAAGCCCATGCGACGTAGACTACGTCGCAGGCCCAAAACCTGACGTCGCACCTGCGACGTTGCACGCTACGTCGCAGGAGTCAGGAACACTAATTCTAATTACAAACTACGAGCTAGACCAACTGACAGACACTAAACATGTACTAACAAACTCCCCCGTGTCTTCAGCTTGGTCTTCAAAAATCTTCATTAAACCCAGCCCGCAGGAAATTGGCCGTCGGCATGAATTCCATTAGCCACACAAACAGTAACAACATTGTAAAACTGCTGTGCTAAACGTCTGTTGAATTCATTCTTTTGACCAACACGAATCCGATTATCATAGAGTTTTCTTAAATCTTTTTCATGAAAATTAATCAAACTCATCGGATCATACAGTCTAAACGTTGCTTGCTTCAAATTCCATATACCTCCAACTTCTGGCCACGGTTCAGAATCTGGAACGAAAGTAATAACCGCTTCACCAGTCTGTGGATCAAGTTCCCATTTTACAAGTCTTCTTAGAAAATAATAAGGAACTGATTCCAGAGGTATCTCAGTCAAACAGTTAGCAGGCGAATAGTGAACTTTAACCATAGGCTTCCTGGTGACTGGATCAATCTTCTTTTTCCACGTATACCGAGTTCCCAACGTCGGTTTCAATTTCGAATATGTCTTCGATAATACTTCCCGATGTAGATTTCTCTGAATGAACTCAGCATAATCATTCTCGAAAGGATTAATCAATTTAAGCTGAGCTAATCGATTAATCTCTCCTTTTGGCAACGTGCTCAATCTATCAAAGCGCATTCTGAAATACTGAACTCCATCTTCTCTCTTAATCATAAAAAGGTTCCTCTGACACTTCCAGCTTTTAATAACACCGGTATAATTTCGACTAACCCGGTACACTTGACATTTAACTGGAATAGGAACTGGATTTCGTCCCTTAGGCCACCATTTCTTGTTTCTCTCTCTCTTTTCTTCAGCAGTTAATTTCTTTGCTGCTGAGTCCGGTGCCTGTGTCTCTGAAGCTGGAGTTGCAGCAGAACTTGATTCTCCATGTTGAGCTTTATCAGGACTCTCGTCTTCACTTGAATCAGATTCAATAATTGGTGCACCATCATAAGCTTCCCCAGATTGTGCATCATCATACGTTTCATCTGCATTCAACTGCTCTTCTTCAATCGAAACATCCTCATTCATCTCAAAAACATTCTCTGTTTCTTCCTCAGAGCCAACTCTACTGGCCATCCTCTGAATAAATGATAAGTCAGCGAATGAGTAGTCAACTGCCAGCGGTCTCGGTTGCCCTGGAATATCATCAACACAAAAATAATCCAAACGAGAAATATTTTCATTAACATTTTCAATTACAGGGTTGGGATTTACAGACGCAGGTTCACTTGACTCTAAAGTGGGTATCCCAGACCCATACTCCCCCGAGGCAAGTAACCTGCCTTCCAAAACATTAACCCTAAGCTTCGTATCCTCAAGCTCCTTAGATTGAACCTCGATCAAAGCAGCTTGTTCAGCAATCTTCTCGTCCTGAGCCTCCAGCTTTTGTTTCATCTGCTGCATATCTTCCATAATCTTTTGCATGAAAGCTGGAGTCGGTTGAATCTCAAAATCAGGTTGTCGCTGAGGATTGACTGGAGCTCGTGTTGACGAAGAGCGACGAACACGACGACGAGGACGATAAGTTTCATCAGCAGAATCATCACCGTCTCGTGTACGTTTCCCAGTATCCCTTGGAGGTACATACTTGCGTCCTGCCCGGATCCGACGATGAATTCTTAGATATCTGAATGAATCGGAAAGCCTGATACGTTCCATCTCAGAGGGATGCGGAACAGTACCATCCGAATGCTCAGGCGTCGGACCCCCATCCTGAGGACCTACATTGGCCGGTTCTTCGGAATCAGAACTCTCGACCGTGTCGTGAGATGCTGGATTGTCCGAATCCACATGCCCGAACTGCTCGATGTTCTCCAATAGAGCATCTACATTCTCCCCCGCAGGTTGAACTGGAATGTTCACAAGCGGTTGCTGCTGTTGCTGAGGTACTGGAATATCCATATACTGAGGATCTGGAGGCGGTACATAATTTTCATCCACAATAGCACCGAATAAGGGAACATCCCTTGGTGCCTCGACCCCTTTCTCATACCCTGCACAAATAGTGAAAATCCGACTCATCATCGGGGAAATCTTGAGCGGCTGATCGATATCACCCTGTGCCTGAAGATCCGGATGATGACGATTGATGTGCAACTGTACAAATCTCGGATATAAAATCCATTTCTGATCCTCGGCATTCGCATTATCAACCATAGCCCTGATCCAGAGAAGTTGAACGGCTTGTTGTATACCAGTGCTAACATAGCAGAAGCCAGACTTCGGCTCATCCCATCCGTTCCACCTTTCCTATTCCCCAAGCAAACAATAATCACATGCATCAAATATCTCCAGACGCGTGTGAGATTCGCTTTTCGATACTGATCAGAGGGAATCCCGGGATATCCTATCCGTTGCATAGCTCCAGAAACAAAAATATGATCAAAACCGATAGGCATATCCGGTTGATCATTCAGCTGTAAAAGTTCCCGAATACTCTGTTCTGTAATAGTGATCTCCGTACCCAGAACGGTAGAGACCAATCGTCTAACGTCGTTTTCAGTAACGACAGTTGCGTTTCTCCAAAAAGGGTTGATCAGATTTCCAAACGCCATAGTGTTATCGGAAATAGCGTGGAATACCCTTGAACGTCTCAAAAACGCGATCATCTGACGATACGGTGCAGCTTTGTCAGAAGTGTCAGTAAGGAAAGCAGCCGTATTATGACGAGCTTCAAAAATCAAAGCCATATCTGCAAAAAACAGAAACAGATTGCAACTCGAAGAAGGTTAGCAAAAATGTTACATTTTTTAAACAAAACCTTTTCAAATTCCCTGGAACTAGCGACGTAGCCACGTACGTCGCATAACACAGAGCGACGTAGAACTGTACGTCGCTAAAATTCAAAATAAATTGGAAAGCGACGTAAGGCCGGACGTCGCAGAAAATTCGAGCGACGTCAAGAGGGACGTCGCATTTTGCAATTTATTGTGAATTTAATCACTTTATTTAAAATAGCGACGTAGAGAAGTACGTCGCATCGGACGTCGCAGTGAAAGCGACGTAGGGAAGGGCGACGTAGGAAATTAATAATAATTAATTAAAGCGACGTAGGCTACGACGTCGCAGCGTACGTCGCACTGACGAACAGGCGTCCCCAACCCAGAAACCCTAACCCTCGAATTTAGGGGTTTTCAAAATCAAACGCACTACAAGGTGCGGCTAACGATGGTGATCACGAAAACATAAGTTATAATAGTTACAACATCCAATTAACCATCGAATTTAACCCAAAACCGAAACCCTTTTAACCCGTATCACATATATAGCAATTAAACGTAATATACACGGTGAAAAATGGTAAAATCGGTACCTAAGTGTGCGGAATAACGAGTAGATCAAAACTACGTAAGTGAATCGGAATGAAAACGGCTACGAATCACGAAAAATGCTCGAAAATTGCTACGTCGCAAATCGCCAATGCTACGTCGCAGGGTACGTCGCACGTGAATAGTGAATAGTGTGACATGTTACGTCGCAGTTGAGACTATATATAGTCTAACCCTACATGCGACGTAGACTGGGACGTCGCAGGCGACGTAGAGTGTGACGTCGCATATAACATTTTTGATCCAATTTTGAATTTTTTCAAACCGTTTACTCGTTATTTTAGCAAATAATTTCAAAATAACTCGTGACTTTGGAAAAATAACTCAGAATAAAAATAAAGCATAAAACTAAAAAATCTTTTTGGTATTTTCTTTAATTTTACAAAAAGTAAAAAATGAACAAAATAAAAATACTAACACTCTATTTTTGGTGACGGAGTTGAGTTGTCTGATTAGGGATCATATCGGAATAACATGCATTTATTAGGAATAGTAAGTGTTATTTCGATCATCAGTATATTTGTCCACTTTAAATTTACGTGGCACATTTAAAACACCTTTTATAAAAATTATTTCAAAACGATTATTGGTATTGTTTGTCCACCTAAACACGTTACATCCGTATTTGTGAGCTAACTGTTATTGTTAGTATGAATATTAATTTTGTGAAACCTATTATATGATATACTGATAAACTTTAGTAAAACATAAAACACCGCATATTTTCGCAAGGTAGAGATTACAAGACCAAGATTTCTCGGCGCTCTTGTAACATACACTTGCCCTTCAAATTTAGGCATACATCAAACCAACTATGAAGATACTAGTGGCCCCAGATCTGTACTTAGTACAACAGAGGGTCCCTTAGTATGAACATAACAAGTTTGAGACTATTTGCATAACTAATGGATTCAGGTCTGTACGAGAGTACAACAATAGTCACCATTAGTTAGGCGAATAACCATATTATTACTATATGCCAATTTTACATTTACATAGTAATTATAACAGTGTATGACAGTACTTCCATTTATCAATTAAGACTTATGTCATACATCATATAACAATTTTCACAAAATAATAGACAAGTTTTAATATTACTTCTTACTTACTCACAAACCGGTGTGTATCATGCCTACCAATACATCGTGTGATGAAGATAATTTAGATAGAAACTGTTTTAAGTGTGTCAGATAAACCTACTGACACATCCAAGATAAACCTTAAAATTCCATTTTGTGCATGTCACCCGATGTACTATCATATCCCAAGTTGTTTACAGACACAACTTCAACGTCTATTTTAAAAATGTAGCAACCTTGCGTTTTCTTTAATACTAAAGAGTATAAAGAGTGGCTGTTGCGATTTTTTTTTTTTTTTTTTAATTGAATTTAAAAACTTAAAAATCCAAGTCACAAATCATTTCTTTGACTGAAAGAACCTTAAACCTATCAGATTGACCAGTTCTATAAAACGTGATCGCAAAAAGGCTTTTGTGAAAATGTCCGCACACTGCTTAAGGGTCTCTATATGTACGACATCTATAAGGTGTTTCTCAAAGCAATCCCGTATAAAGTGGAACCTAAGTTCAATATGTTTGGTCTTAGAGTGCTGTACGGGATTGTGAGTTATAGATATAGCAGCTGTATTATCAATGTAAATAGGAGTCATAGAGAGATTGAACCCGTAATCACGCAGCTGATGCTGAATCCAGAGAACTTGAGAACAGCAACTTGCAGCAGCAACATACTCGGCTTCAGCTGTGGAAATAGCAACCGCAGTCTGCTTTTTGCACTGCCAAGAAACTAAGCGCGATCCAAGGAACTGACATCCTCCAGTAGTTGACTTCATATCTATCTTGCAGCCACCAAGATCCGAATCCGAATAGGCAGTTAACTCGAAGTTTTTCTCGTTTGAATACCATAGACCCAGAGATGGCCTAAAAGCGAGATATCCAAAAATGCGTTTTACTGCCTTCATATGAGACACCTTCGGATTTGCTTGAAATCGTGAGCAGAGAGAAACAACAAACACTATATCTGGTCTTGAGGCAGTCAGGTACATGAGAGAGCCTATCATTGAGCGATAGTCTTTCTCCTTGCAATCTTCATCGTCCTCATTAGGTCCAAGATTGTGTCTTGCTTCAATTGGAGTGCCGTAGTGTTTACAGTTGAGCAATTCATATCGCTTTAACATGTCAGTGACATATTTTGACTGATGGATATAAATTCCATTGTCAGATTGCTCAACCTGTAGTCCCAGAAAGAACGTGAGTTCCCCCATAGCACTCATTTCAAACTCAGATTTCATCAATCTTTCAAAATCCTTGCACAACTGATCATTAGTTGATCCAAAGATTATGTCGTCCACATAGACCTGCACAAGTAACAAATCTGCTCCTTCCCGTTTGATGAAAAGCGTGCTATCAATCTGTCCTCTGTCAAAACCATTTTTCAGCAAGTACTTGGCAAGTCGCTCATACCAAAGTCGAGGAGATTGATGAAGACCATACAAAGCTTTCTTCAGCTTGCAAACATGATTAGGATGCTTTGGGTCTTCAAAACCAGGAGGTTGACACACATAAATCACTGCGTCGACATCTCCATATAGAAAGGCACACTTCACGTCAAGTTGATACATGCGGAATCCTTTAAATGAAGCATAGGCTAGAAAAATCCGAATTGATTCCAAACGAGCAACAGGAGCGAAAACTTCATCATAGTCAATACCTTCTAGTTGACTATATCCTTGAACTACTAGACGGGCTTTATTTCGAATAACAGCCCCACGATCATCCATTTTGTTACGGAAAACCCAACGAGTACCCATCAAGTGAGCACCCTTGGGTAGAGGAACAATTTCCCAAACATTCATCTTGTTTATTTGCTGTAGTTCCTCCTGCATAGCCTCGACCCAAGATGGATCTTTTAAGGCTTGTTCAACCTTTTTAGGTTCAATTTGAGACAAATGACATGAGTCAATATGAGCAATAAGTCCCAAAAGTTGCTGAGCTGAAGTCTGCTTTGCTTGTTGACGTGTTTGAACAGATGCATGAGGATCACCAATGATATTATCAATGGGGTGATCCTTATGTATACGAGTTTCTGGTATGGCACCTGGCACAAGATCCACACCCAGATTGTTCAAATCTCCCTCAGTTTCAGGAGTAGCAGCAGACTCAGGAAAGGCTAACTCTTCTTCTTCTCCTTCATCTTCATGAGAAAATAAGTGAGAGTAGGCCATTGTTTCCTCCATTTCATCTTCTTCTTGAGGTTCCTCTAAAGGAGGCATGTTTGGATCATATGGAAGCTCCTTTGTGTAGGTATAAACTGTTTTAGAAGGAGCAGCCGAAGATGATGGAGTAGGAGATGGTGTTGATGGTGGTGATTTGGTAGTTGTTTGTGGTTGTGTGGGTGGTTGTGTGGGTGGTTGTGTGGGTGGTGGTGAAGGTGTAGGTGTAGTTTGTGGAGGTGTAGGATTAGTCGGTGGAGGTGCGGGTGTTGCATTGGGATTTGGGTTGGATGGTTTATTATTAACAGGTGTATCTTGAGTAAGATCAAGCTCATGAAGTATAGAAACCAATTCTTCCGTTTCATCTTCTTCCGGAATATTGAAAGAGTTGAAGAGGTTTCCATAGTTGAAAAACCAATCCGGACCTGTTCCTTGAGGAGGTTCCGTATACCTTAAACATTTCACTTCAAAATGCTCCTCAATCTGATTCGTTGATTTGTTAAAGACTCTTTTGTTCGGAGAGTTGACTGAATATCCAAGAAAAATCCCTTCAACAGCTTTATCACCAAACTTAGAGACCTTATCTTTTGTTATCATGATCAGACATGGACACCCAAATGGTTCTAGGAACTGCAGATTTGGCTTACGGTTATTGAAAAGTTCATAACACGTTTTGTTCCTTTTCTTAACCGTGAGTACTCTGTTGAGAACATAACAGGCAGTATTAACTGCCTCAGCCCAGAAGATAATTGGTAACTTGGAGTCAGCTAACATAGTCCGAGCTGTCTCGATGATTGTCCTGTTCTTTCTTTCTGCAACTCCATTCTGTTGTGGAGTCCTCGGAGCACTAAATTGATGCTCAATACCTCTTGTAGCACAAAACAATTCGAGAGTTGAGTTCTTGAATTCAGTTCCATTGTCACTTCGTATCCTTTTCACCTTCAAGTTGCACAGATTTGCCAACTTGTCCAACAAATACACCAGAATCTCAGGAGTTTCCCCCTTTGTGGTCAAAAAATAAACCCACGAAAACCTTGAGTAGTCATTAGTAACTACCAAGCAGTAAGACCGACCACCAATGCTCTTTGTAGAGACTAGACCAAAAAGATCCATATGCAGTAGTTCCAATGGAGCATTTATGGAATTCACCTGCTTAGACTTATGGGACTTCTTACGTAGCTTTCCTTTTTGGCAGGAGATACAGTCATCCTTTAGAGCAAATGACTGTTTCGGAACTCCTAGCACTAGGTCATTTTTAGTCAAGAAATTCATTTTTCGGAAATGAATATGTCCCATTCGTCTGTGCCAAAGCAGTGATTCCTTTTCAGAAGCCTTAGACAAGAGACACGTATATTCGTTCGAGGTCTCAACAGTTCTCATATTCAGAATGTATGTGTCATTCATTCTTGGTGCTCTCAGTAACACCCATTCTTCCGGAATGACATACCCAGGCTTCAGTATCACACACTCTGTCTTTGTGAACGCAGTGGTATAATCCTTATCACAGACCTGTGAAACACTTAGCAAGTTGTGCGTAAGCTGTTCCACGTAGTTCACATTTTCAAAACTAACATTGCCGTTAGTTAACGTTCCTCTTCCAGAAATGGTTCCCCCAGTATCTCCAGCAAAAGCAACATATCCTCCTGCGTATGGTTTAATATCCACAAGAAGAGATACATCGCCTGTCATATGTCGCGAGCAGCCGCTATCCAAATACCATTCACTATCTTTAACACGTTCTGACTGCTGCAACACACAAACGAAGGAGATTAGTGAGAAACGGTGACCCAAGCCTTTACAGACTTAGGTCGACCGTGGTCATCAACAATAATCACGTCAGATAGGATTTTATCTTTAAACAAATCAGAATTTTTATCTGATGTGTTATTGTTGACGACTGAAGAGTCAACATCAGACTCTTTACGTTTCCAAACTTTTGAAGATTCGGAATTGATATTAGAAGTAATGTTGGGCTTTTGAATTGGCAAAGGTTTTTGCTCAACATTACTTGGTTTCGAAACAGGCTTGGGAGAGTTTGAGTAACGCCTAGGTGGAGATTTAGAAAAAGAGTTTCTATAAACAGATGTCCTAGGCATCTCTCTCCCATATCGCTGATTTGACAGCTTTGGACATTCACGGATTAAATGTCCTTGTTTCTTGCAGTAGAAACAAGAACGAGTCTCAACAAACGGTTGAGGCTGAGGAATTACCACAGGAGGTGGAGAAACATTTCTAGAACATGAACAATGCGTACATGTTTTAGAAAGTGTTTGTTTTGGTTGAGAGGTTGAAGTTGAAGGTTTATCAAGCGAAACTCTTTCATTTACTATTTTATTTTGCAAAATCTTTACAGGTGACTGTAAAGTTTGTTGTTTCGAATTAAAAACCTTGGCTTTTCCCTTATTTGGTTGAACCTTAATTTCAGGTTCAATCTTTGAAATCACTTTTTCAGGTTTAACCACAACCTTCTTAACCTCAGGATACTCCTGATCCGTAATGTCCTCAATCTCAACAATCTCCTCAATAATAACAGGAGATTCATTCTTTAACTCAACTATCTCCTTAACACTAACAGGAGATTCATGCACAGACTTAACAAACGTTGGCAAGGGGTACTCTGGCCGCTTGGTTTTCTCCTTTGCCGGTTTGTTATGTTTGGTCTCTTTAGCATCTTTAGCTTTTAAACCATAAAGCTTGGACCAATCAACTGGAATCTCTTCAAAGCCTTCCTTAACAGGCAGGGGACAATGAGTAGTAGGAGGAGGGACTGAGTTGTATCCCAATCCCTCATTCTTCTTCCCTTTAGTACCATGCTTGCTAAGAATTTCATTAAAAACAACCGTTGAGGAATTTGAACCTAAGATTTTACTCTTATAATTCTCATACTCAGCTTTTAAATCTGTAAGTTCTTTATTTAGTAATTCAATTTCAACAAGATAGCTTTTAATGGCATCTTCTTGACTAAAAACCTTAGATTTATATTTCTGAGTATCTAACCGATGAGCCTCAAGATGTTTTTCATAAAGTTTCTCATTAGCTTTTAAGAAATTATTTGACTCGGTTAGTTTTTCATTCTTTTTCCTCAACTCTACAGTTTCGTTCTGAAATGCCTTTAGAGATTCAGTTAACTTAATACATGAGATACAATTTAATGGTTCATCAGGTACCTCATTCACGATGTGAGCCATCAAACACTGTTGGTAATGCTGGGAGACTGGCGTCCAATCTTGACTTGTAGGCTCAAAGGCAATCAGGGCATTATCAGCAAGCCCTTTCGTAGAAACTTCCATTTCTTTGGCCTTTGGAGGAGTAGATGGTGTTGTGAATCCCGATGCTGGCATTTTGGGTTTCTCGCACTCCCTGGCGAAGTGACCCAAATTTTGACAATTGTAACATCGGACCTTACTCTTGTCAAATCCGAAGCCAGTCTTTCCATCACCTTCCAAGCTTTTACGCCCTGTCCTCTGCAAGAACTTTTGAATTCTTCGGGTGATCATCGCCACATTCCAAGTTAAATCCATTTGTTCCAGATCATCTTCATCAAGCTGAGCATAGTCTTCCTTAGTCAGCTCCAAAGTAAGATTTGGTTGAGTAACCAAATCCTTGTATGAGCTTAAGAAAGCTGTATAAATTGCAGCTTGTTCCTGAATAGCAGGTGAGACCTGAACCTGTTGTTGATTTGAAGAAGGTCCAGTCATGAAAACAGAATGAATCCCATCGGAAGAAGAAGAAGTCGATGAAGCATTTGTATTTGTTACAAAAGCGACTCCAGATCCATAAGTCTTCCCAGAGTTGATCTGAACACCATACACACTAGGATTCTGAACAGCAGCACCAGACCTAGTTTCTTTCTTCTTAATCTCCATCGCGTGAGCTTGAAGATCCCCGATCAGCGTATCCAACGACATGTTTGCAAGTTCTTCATTTTCCTTTAAAAATTGAACTTTAACATCCCAAGAACTTGGCAACACATCCAGTAGCTTCTTATTTACTTCAATTGAAGGAAAAGTATAACCCCCTTCAAACAATTCACCAACTAACCGTGAGTACCTAGTGAATAACGAAGTCGTGTCTTCATTTGGAAGGATGTCAAAGATATCGTACTGTTTCTTAATCAGTTCAAGCTTGGCTTCCTTGTACTTATAGTTTCCTCCACAACGAGTTTCAATTGCCTTCCATAAATCAAAGGCTGTTTCATGAGTTCTGAAAAGCCAAAGAACATCCTTAGTTAGACACATTTTAATCATTGAAAAAGATTTTCTTTCAGTATCAAAATCTTTCTTCTCCTCGGGAGACATCGCTTTATAGGTCTTAGCAGGACGAATATTACGGTATTCTCCTTCAGCTAATGGAGGTACATAACGTTCACGTAATGGTCCCCATAATTCTGGACAATGAAAATCAATGTATTGTTCAACTCGGTCTCTCCAGTATACATAATCCATGTCCGCAGTAAATAATGGAGGTTTATTACTTGAACCTATGTCATTACTTTGTTTAATCATTTCTCTTAGACCTCTAATATCCTCTTTATCAGCTGCCATTGTAATTACTTAATCGAAAAACAAACTTCTGATCTTAGCGACGTAGGTGAGTACGTCGCACCAAGATTATGCGACGGCGAGAGGTACGTCGCAAAAAGCAAAGGATTCAATTAAGAATCAGAAATATGCGACGTTGAGAGGTACGTCGCAGAGGACGTCGCAGAATCACACTATGCGACGTTGAGAGGTACGTCGCAAATGACGTCGCAGAGGACATCGCAGAATCACACTACGTCGCAACACGACGTCGCACAGACTAATTAAAGTCCAAATCACTACGTCGCACGCGACGTCGCAGCTTACGTCGCAATGGTACGTCGCAAAACGCGAAATCCTGCGGCCAAAAACCCTAAAAACGAATTTTTAACCCTAAAAACCAAAACCACGAATGCCGAACGACAGAAACCTTCAATTATCCCAGTAATACTGATCGAAAACCTGTAAAAACACAAAACAAATGTGATAAACACAAAAACACGCGAATATCACTTCCTTTTAAAAACCAAACTCGATCCGAATCGCCAAAACGAGCACTTTCTGCTCTGATACCAGTTGTTTGTCCCTAACTTAGGATCTAGTACGAACCGAGTCACTCAATCGTTTGCGGAATCAACGATTAAGTTATACACTAAACACACGAACAATCAATACGCAATGAATATCAAACGAAACGTATTATATTGTATTATAATCGGTCAGATTACAGAGATTTCGACTAATTGCGTTTAGGGTTTCGTCAACCCTAAAACAGAAAACATAAAACGAATTTATACAAAATCTGGCACCTGCGACGTCGCACGCTACGTCGCAGGCCCAAGCCCATGCGACGTAGACTACGTCGCAGGCCCAAAACCTGACGTCGCACCTGCGACGTTGCACGCTGCGTCGCAGGAGTCAGGAACACTAATTCTAATTACAAACTACGAGCTAGACCAACTGACAGACACTAAACATGTACTAACAAGATGAGACGTTACTAACGATTTGACAGTTTTTAAAATGTTTTTCTCATCATTACCATTTGAGATATCAATATCTTCAGTGACCATCTTGTATTTAGTAAAATAGTTTGGTCGTGGCTCTCTGAAAACTGATATGGGTTCAAATACAACTTCTGAAAAATTTCCCTTGGGATCAAAGACAGGATCAACTTTCGTTGAATCAGCGAGAGAGGCAGCGTATTCATAATCACCTCCCAAAATAGCTTTAACTTGTTTTGGGATTTGATTGTTCACACACTGATTCACCTTTCCAGTAGATTTACACCAAGACTCAATGACCTTTTTTATTTGCAAAAATTTTGTTTCAGATATTAACTTTTCTTGAACACAAACTTGATTAGCATAAATCTGTGCATCAAGATCAAGTTTTAATTTCTTCAACTTTGATTCACTTTCATTTTGATCATTAAGTTTGGATTGTAAGTCACTGATTTTGCGTTTCTGCCTTTTTTGAATGTCAGGAGCATTTGATAAGTCAACCATCAGAGACTCAAAGACATTATCTTTTTCAGTAGTTGAATATGATTTAAAGCAATGCACCTTGTAAAGAGTTTCAGAATCCCATTCAGATGCTGAACCTTTCTGAGCTATATCCTTGATGTCTTCATGGAATTCAGCGTCATCAGCCATCAGACAGAAATTCTTGTCTAAACAAATCATTGCTTCTTCATCGTCAGATGATGAGGAGTCAGAGTCGCTGAATGAACCTTCTTCAGCGACAAAACCTTTTCCCTTCTTCTTCCCAGATTTTGACAATTCCTTCAGCTTCTTATATTTTGCCTTGTACTTGTTGTACTTATCATTTCTGACATTTGGCATTGGCTCAGGGACTTGGTTGACTGACTTTGATCTACACTCAGTTGCAAATTGACCAGGTTTGCCACACTTGTAGCATTCTCCTTTTGATTGAAAATTTCCAGAAGATAGAGCACCAGTGAATCTTTTTGATATGGTGTTCCTTCTGAAATTAGCAACCATCATGGCCATATCTTTTTCAAGCTTCTCCAGACCCTCATCATATTCATACTCTGACTGTTCTTCATCTTGACCACCTTCTTCTTCAGCTATCAGTGACTTTGAACTTTTCTTAGACACCTTTGACTTCTGTCTCTGATCGATTTCTTCAAGCTCAGCTACAAGGGCATTGGATATCTTTTGACTTCCAAGAGTAGCACGAATATGCTCACCCTGATCAGCTTTCTTTTCTGACTGCTCCCAATTGAGCAAAATACCATAGACCTGAGTTAGATTAAGAATTGAATAATCATTCCTCTGTCTGGTACATGTGGCAATGGTTCCTCAGATTTTCCTTGGCAACAACTCCAGGAACTTTTCAACATCAAGTCTCTGTTCCTTGCCTATACCAGCCTTCTCCATTTTGTTCATCAGTGACTGGTATCTGGTGTAAGTGGAAGACGGAGATTCATTTGGTTCCATTGCAAACAGCTCATATTGGCGAGTGAGATTAACTTCCCTGCAGCGAATAATATCAGGAGTTCCAATATATATATTCCTAAGGGTATCCCACATGTCTTTAGCAGTTCTACAAAGCCCGACAGACTCAAACACTTCATCAGGAAGTGTCATGCCTATGTAGATTTTAGCTTGTTTATCCAGTCTAACCAATCGTTTATCCTCATCAGTCCACTGTTCCTCTCGCTTGGGCACAACCAATTCAGGTATAGCCGGAGTAGTAGCTGTAGCAATGACAGCAGGAATAATTGTGGATGGAATGTGAGGACCATTGATTATTGTATTGCAGAGACGGTCATCGACTAGGTCTAAGAACATCATCATTTGGGACATCCAAGTTTCAATCCGAGAGGGATCAAAAGCTGGAGGTTTGGTTGTAGAACCATTTCCCTTTTGATATTCAGAGTCTACACAACTATACTTTACAGATTCCATTGCAGACCTGGTTAATTGAATTTAAACCAACTCTGCTCTGATACCAATTGAGAGTCCCGGAATCACTATTGATTAGAGATTTGGAATCGTAAAGTGTAAAGTTTAATTGTAGAAGGGGGGGTTGAATATAATTAAAAACTTTTTCCGATTTTAACTAAGTTAATTGAATAAGTTTTTAATCAATTAGCAGAAACAGAGTATGACGAATAATAGATATGACAATATCAAAGAACAATGTAATAGTAGCTGAAATGGTGAATTGTATTGATCGTAAAATTCACAAGTGTTGAATGCGGAATGGATTAACCAAAGTTAATCCAATTCAAACACTTAGCTAATCTATTACAATTGAGATGAACAGCAGTGGAGAAACACGCTGACTGTTCACTCGCTGGATCGTTAAGTCGTGCTTAGACTAACTACTCACTGACATACAGTGATTAACACGAATTAAACGACTAGCCTCTACAGTACAAACTACTGAACTATTTATACTACAAGAGTTCCTAGATTATCGGATCTTGGAATGACACGTGTTTCTGCTTGATTGGCTTGATCTCTGATGCACAGACATACTGCGGGTCCCAATTCTGTTACCGCAAATATCTCGTAACCTTAAAACCAATCACTTGCTGCCACGTAATCCTTTAAGACATACTTCAAATAAGGAACACTCTTGCTGATGTACAAATAAGTACAGTACTTTTCTGTACTTGATGATTTAGAGGCTTTATTGAATAGTCACTGAAGATGATGTAATCCTCCTCACTCACTGCGAGCTAACATGCTCTTGTAGAATGACTTGAACTATTGATCTTCAGTGACTAGCTGTTATTCTGGCAGTGACTTTTGCCTTTATTGATTTGAAGAGTAAAGCTCTCGCTGACGTAGATCAGCGACACACCAAGTTGAGCTTTATTCTTCCTCAGCATATCAATTCCTTGCAAGTATGATGAATGACGGTCAGCAAATCTTATCAACAGCAACAGCAGCTTTGATATAATCCATTTCTTCATTGAGTAGTGCTAAGTTGAGTTGGTCAGCGACCAGTGACTCAACAGGTTTTATCTTTCAAGTGTTAATAGACATTAATACCCTTGGTTCTTATTTTGAACGGATCAATTAATAATATTTAAAAATAAAAATCAATTAATTATGTCCATTGATCTAACTTATTTAATAGTTAAGATTTGTTCCTTCATTCTCACAGGAGTTACCATACTCATTTAAACTTAAGTCTATATATTAAATTAGTGATCTCTCATAAAAGTCAAAGTCCCGATTGTTGACAACTGGATTCCACTTGTTTTTTTTTGTTTTCCATGTTTATTACTCCGTATTTGTATTTCGATCTCACAGATAAGCATCCTTATTAGGTGGGTAAATCGATTCCCACTTGCAATAACAATCCAAATATATAATATATTATTTTTACCTATAACATACAACAACAATAACAACAATGTAAGTCCCCTAGTTTTAGGATCGATAACTTCGTTATCTGTAGTATTAAGGTGCGGAATCCCTCAATACGGTGTTATCTTACTAACAACGAATATGTTCGTATTGCGTATACTAATACTTAGCTTTAAACGATAATACGTCAAAGCCTAGCCGTTAGGTTTGTTTTCTCTGGGTTATTCGAATTCGCAGGTTCAGAATATGCAAAAAGTGTTTTCGATTTCATAAGGAAAATCGTTTAAATAGTTCTGTCCGGCTCGGCTCGCATGGGCCGGCGAGTTCGGTCCAACTCGCAGCCCAAGCCCAGTATAGAGCTCGGCTCGCCAGTCTGATACCTCACGAGTTCAGGTCTCACCTCACAGCTCGACTCGCTGCGACCTGAGATCTCGACTCGCCTCGCATCAAACGTCTATTTCTTTATTTCGTATTTAACATTCGTTTAACTTAGCACAATAATATGTTTAACGAATATTACTAACAAAACAAATATTTATTTACAAATCTAAACCAATATACAAACATAATAATAATTACACTAGTCCTATTTCAAGCTAGATCTGTTGTCACAATCTATGTCTCAACAGACTCCCCCTTGACAATAGCTCTAGCGTCTTTATCTTCACGCTTTGTCTTTGGTCTTCATTTGCAAATCTTACTACCTGCATAAATCTTCATCTTGATACAAGTTTTAACCATCAACTGATAATCTCTTGCTAAATCAGCCCATTCAATAGTCGTCAAAATTCTGTTCTCATTCAACTTTAACAGATCCTTTCTCGACATATTCATCAGGTGTCGATGATCATAAACTCTGAAGATTTCTCTTTCACCACCTTCAACCTCATCATCAGCTTCAACCATAACAGCTTCTCCAGTTCCTGAATCCACGTGCCAACTCTTCATATTTCCCAGAATATCTTGTGGCATTGTCTTCAGTGGAATCTGCTGTATGCATCTAACAGCTGGATAAACTTTCTTCCTTCTTCTTCTTCCTGTTCTTTGACTTCTCTCTTGTAATTTCACAGTCTTTCCCTTTCTTGGCTTAATCTGAATAAAATTATTCGTACCAACCTCATGTCTAATGATTCTTTCAACACGATCAGCATAATCATCACGACTTGGGTTGTTAATCTCTAATCTAGCCAAATCACGTATTTCATAACGTGGTAGAGAACTAAAAACTGCAAGCTTTCTTTCAAAATATTGAACTCCGTCAAACCTTTTGATCGCAAAAAGCTTTAGTTCTGAGTCAAAGTACCAACCAATAATCCCTTTACGTGGTACACGCTTTTTCGTAATATCAACTTCAGAAATTCCAATCTTCTTCTTCTTCTTTGGAAGTTTCCTAAGTACAACAGCAGGATTCTTGGTTTGAACAAGAACTTCTTCTTCTTCATCAGAGGTTGAATCATCAATATCTTCATCTATATCGACAATTGTTGGACCTTGTTCATTTTCAATAACAACTTCTGTCCTAGATGGGCTCACATGGTGTTCATCAATGTTTGCATCTAGATCTACACCCATGTCTTGCACATTCTCAGGTACAGCAGTCCAATCTGTAGGTGGTTGGAATTCTCCATCCTCAAGATCATAATCAATCTCTTCATCTATCTCATCAAAAATATCATCTTCCGAATCAGATAGATCAAGCATCTCCAATCCTAAGAGAAAAACATAAATACAAATATATTAATAATTCAAATTCTTCATTGATTTCCCTGAACCAATCTAAGAATTTCTTTATTAATTCTTTTGTATATTTTAACCTAACATATAAACGCAATTTACATACAACTTATAAAATCTTTTATTGATTACCCTGAATCAATCCAAAATTTCTTAAGTCTACTTAACAAATATTAATTAATTTTAAATTCTAATGCATTGTGAATAATCACCAAACATTTAAATTTACTATTAATTACCTTATATAATTTCCAAGTGTTAATTGATCTCATTCATTATCAATTTAACCTTTAAATTATATATCATTTGTCTAGTTAATACGAATAAATTTTTAACTTGTTAATTACTTATATACCTTACGGTCTTAAGTCCATAATCAAATCTAAAATGCATATGTTATCATAAAATTTTGACCGCCGAAATTAATCGGAGCACGCCGCTCGACTACTCTATGAGTCAGAAGACTTTCGATCACTATTTTATCTTAACATAATTATATAAAATCAAATAACTTAATAATATCTAATACATTTAACTTGTAATTACAATCTCAAGCCGAATATATTACCAAAATATTAAGTTACAATTATTCTGTACAAATTAATACCAATAATTACTACACTATGCTAATACTAAGCTATCTTACCAGCTTCTGTATCAACTTGTGCAGTCTTATCAGCACTTGTACCAGCACCCGAACCACTAGCACCAGCATCAGACTCCCCCTGAATAGTAGCTTGGTCACCAGTCTTTGAAGGACCAGTCTGCTCACCACTCGGTGCATTGGGATCATCGTCCTTGTCTTGATCTCTCTTCCTCTTCAACTCATTTTCTTTGCAAGACTCTAGATATACCAATATCTCCCCCTGAGTAGACTGTCCTGAATGCGATCTCAAGACCAAACTCTCTAAAGAAGATAACTTCAGTCTCTGTACGTTGAAGTCCGCAAGCAAAGTCTCATGAGTCTTCATCAACAGATTGTACGATTCACTCTGCTTGAGAATCTGTTGTGAAAGAAGAAGATTGCTCGACACCAGCTCTGGAATCTGAGAAGTAAGCTTCTCCAAATCCTTTACCCTCGACTCTAAGGATGTAATCCTTTCTGCATCAGTCGTTGGTGTAACAGGTATCGTTCTTGGTCCAGGCGGTGTAAGAGACTCAATATGCCAGTCTCTGGTAAGCGGTGTATGAGGTTGAGACAAAGCTTGCGTAAGCAAACTTGTCGCAAATCTAGCTGCTTTGTTCGTCGGAAAATTAGCTCCACGAACTAGATCAGCAACCTCATGCTGTAAAGTTAAACACAATTATAATCAGTTATTGTTACAGATTACTCTGTCTCAAACTCTAATTAATTGCATAACACTCATAGTTATAGAACTTATATCTCATACCTGAAGCGGTAAAGATATCGATTCAGTAACCACCGGTGCATCCATCTCCACCTGTGGTGTATCCTGAGCAACTGTATACAGAATTAACTGTCTCAGTTCAACTCCTGATAAACAACAAGTTAAGATTATTTAACTTTTATAATCAATACTAACCTTCTCGAATAGTAAGCGTTCTCTGACGCTTCATCAAAGGAATCTCAACTTCCTCAGTACCTTCCTCCATAACACTCTTACCTTTTCTCTTCCTTTCAGAAACAGATGGAGGAGGAGAAGGTGTATTGTCTGAAACTTCATCTGAAGCCGTCTCACCATCACGACCTCTAGATGATCTAACAGTCTCCTAAAGTTTAAATATATTCAACATTTATGATTAGCGTAAGCTCTATCATACAAGTTCTATATATTTAAGATTAATCAGATATAATACCTCAGTCGGTACTTCAACTGATCTATCAAGCTGTATCTGCTCATCCTCTAGTAATATAACTTCGGGATTTGCAGCCTCAGCTTCAGCATCCTGTTTGTGTAATGATATTTATATTTTAAAATCAGAAATAATATCCAATTTACTAAATATCTAATATCAGAATCATTATATAATAATATTATGCATCTATGATTAATAAAATAATCTATCAATTAAGCATCTATATTATTACATAAATAAAAGATTACCTCAGGTGATGCTAAATAACTCTCAATGTCTTGAAGCAAAGGATTTGTCGCATCATCATTCTGCTCCAAAACCTCTTGCACAACCTGTGCAGCAACCTCTGGATTCACTTGCTGATCCACCTGACCAGCCTGAATAAGAACATCCTCAAGGAGCCCTTGTGGATCTTCAGGTTGAGCTTCCTCAGCTACAGGTTCAGGTACAATATCAGCCTCAGCAGGAGCAACAGCAGCAGCAGGAGCTACATCTAACCACCCATGATTTGGCGGTGCAACGTAGTTTGGATCAACAACATATCCAAAAAGTGGTCTAACTTCCGGTTTCACCACTCCTTCCTTCCTGACTGTCTGCATGAACATGGCATTATACCCACGATGGTCAATCGTATTAACCACTAGATGTGGTTCAGGTATAGCCAAATCCGGTAGACGTGCACGGATAATCAGCATGCAAAATCGCGGGTAAACCAAAAATCTTGATCTAACAGACCCCGATATCTGTTTCGCAATCTCACCAAAAATATAATCACAAAAACTGTATGGTTTATTATAAACCAGTGACAGTGCAGCCGATAGAATAGCAGGGCTCAACTCATCAAAGCCACCTTTCTTTTCTGCGAAGACTATATTCATCACATGCCAAAGAAACCTCCACTGACCAATGACCAGAGGCTTCTGAAACTGACGTCCGCGTCTGTCTCCTGTATATCCCATATGCCCTATCGCGCCCTCAATAAAATCCATAGGATACTCAGTATCCCCATTCTCCTGTTCTACTGTACCAAGCTGCAAAATCTCTCGGAGATTTCCAGCTGAAAATGTAACAGGCTGACCACTAACTGTAGCTCTAATCTCTGGCGGGTTGACAGATTCGTCATATACTATATCTGTCCAAAAATCATTAAGTATAGCCTGAGAAATAGGAGGATTGGCCGTAATGGCGTATCGAATCCGTGACCGTGCTAGAAAACGTAATATATCAGCAACCCTGTCAGTCCGCTTGGCCTCAAGGTTCAGATCAACCAAAACGTTGTGACCTTTATCAAATGCTCTAGCCATATCTGTAAAGTAAACACAAACAACAGATATAATTTAATGCACGATTAAAAATATTTAAACTATTACGTATTATGAATAGATATTCATCAAACATCTTAGTTTAAATTTGAAATTATATATAACTTGTTACAAGAATAGTCTCAAGTCGTATATAAAAATTTAACTTATAACTAAAAGTCTTAAGTCTAATTTAAATTAATTATATAAAAGTTATTACTTAAACAGTCTTAACCTTTATATCACTACTTAAAAAATAAGATTTTTCTAAGTACTGGACTCGCATAAACTGGCCTAACGAGTTGAGTTCAACTCGTTTTGCTTATCAACTCGCTACATTGATCAACTCGCTAATCTCATGAACTCGCTACATTGATCAACTCGCTTCATTGATCAACTCACTAATCTCATGAACTCGCTAGTCAACTCGCTGCGAGTTGATGCACAAAGTCAACTCGTTCGATGAACTGCCGCACGAATTTTCAATTAAACTCGATTCATCTGTTGATTTTAACATGATCTATCGATTGATTTACGTTTATTAACATCCATTTAACATAAACCACAAGGATTCGTGTTCTAATAGTCATTTAATATACGTGAATCATTCGAATTATAAACCGAAACCCTAAGTTTATTAAAGCTTCGATTTCGAGTGATTTAAACGGTGAAATCCGTTGGTTTATACCTCAAAATGTTCGCAAAGAAGTCTTGAATATAATCTACGGATTCAAAAACTCGTTCCCGTACTTGTAAAATCGAAATCAAACGAAAACAATAAATCGCCTCGTTTCGCCTTTTTGACGGACTCGCAAGCTCTACTGAACTCGCGAAGATTTGTGGGTTCGGTGGGTGAGCTTGACTCGTTTGACCCCCTTTATACTTTTATCCGATTCGCGAGATTTAAGTGGACTCGCAAGTTGATGCCAACTCGCAGAAACAATTAAAAACGCGAATTTAATTCTAAGTATAAATGAAAACCCGATATTTTACAAGTCTAAATTATAATTAATTTTCACTTGTATTTGTCACGTGTTGTTCAACTCAAAAACATTCAATATAATTGAATTCCGAAGGGTAAACATAATTAACACAAAAATTAAAAACAGATAAAAATAAGATAAAAATACAACTATATAAACATTGGTATCAAGTACCATTTTATTAAATACTTTAAACAAAGTAAATATATATACTAAATAAGATTTTATCTGCTTAGGGATCATATTAGAAAGAATAAGCAATTAAGTATTTATTAAAAAGTCTAAGTAGATTGGTAGTATACATACCGCATGAAATTTAAATAAATTACTATAAAATTACAACTAAATTTATCATTTATGCATTTATATTTATAAAACTATATCTTAGGTACCTTTATCCACATAGCATAATTAATAAATGCATTACTCACATAAAGTGAATATTTTAATTATAGATAATTCAAGACGATTACCGGTATTATGATCCACATAAACAAATTAGACTCAATTTTCTAAGCAAACTCTTTATTATTAGAATGAGTATTATCAAGTGCTTCCTATTATATGATATACTGAAGAATTCAAGTAAAACACATAACACTGTATCATTAAATTTTCAAGGTAGTGGTTACTAAATGATGTATCTTTTCGAAACACATAACATACACTTGAATTTTTAAGGTTAGACAAATATCAAACATACTTTAAATATGCTATGTTATCTAAGTCTGTACGTAGTACAACAGAAGATCCCTTCTAGCATAATTCAAAATATATTTGAGAATATTAATTTAATTAAAGGTTTCAGTTCTGTACTTAGTACAACAGAGTTACCAGTAATTAAGTTAATACCCATATTGCTACTATTTGTCAATTCAAATTAATATGTATGATAACAGTGTAAGGCAATACCATCATTCAACAATTAAGACTTAATGTCATACATCATAGAATAGTAACACAAAATAATAAACAAGTAGTTAATTAACTTCTTAAGGCTTAGAAAATTTCATATAATTTGCCTACCAGTACATCATATGATGAAGCCATCTAAAGATTTAATAAAAATAGACAAATTATAACTTGTGGATATAGGTGTATAATCAAATAAATATAAACACATACCTGATAGAACCGCTGTAGTTCTAAAGCAACTTTATTTGAACCTACTACCATATCATACTTAGGACTTAAGCTTATTATTGTAAAGCTTATTCTCCTAATGTACTATCATATCCCTTAGTTTTTGCAAATAAAAACTCAAATGAAGGCGATTCCCCTTAGGTAACAAGCAAATGAATGCCATACGCCTTTTTTTTTTTTTTTTTTTTTTTTTTTTTTTAAAGAACACATGAATACTAACTATTACAAAAATACCCTTGGAAGACTAATCACTCTGGATTTCTCATTCCGTTTAGTTGAACCAACGTCTCAAATCTTGCTCTGTTGAACGCCTTTGTGTATAAGTCTGCTAAGTTATCCAATGATGGAACCTTAACTAACTTTATCAATTTCTTCTCAGCACAATCTCTAATAAAATGATGTCGAATATCAATATGCTTAGTTTTACTGTGCTTCACCGGATTATTGGTGATCGACATAGTAGATTCGTTATCAATCATCATAGGAGTATTGGTTATATTTAACCCGTAATCCCGCAGTTGCTGTTGAATCCAAAGTACTTGCGAGCAACAGCTGTCAGCTGCAACATACTCAGCTTCACATGTAGAAATGGCTACCGAGGTTTGCTTCTTGCACTGCCAGGATACTAATCTACCTCCTAGGAATTGACATCCTCCGGTCGTAGATTTCCTATTTTGATTGCATCCTCCATAATCCGAATCAGTATAAGCTACGAGATCTAAGTCTCCATCAATCGGATACCAAAGACCCAACTTAGGTTTCCCTTTGAGGTAACGAAAGATTTGTTTAACAGCTTGCATGTGTGACTCTTTCGGATTAGCCTGATATCTTGAGCATAAACAAACAGCAAACATTATGTCAGGCCTAGAGGCTGTAAGATACATTAGTGATCCGATCATGGCTCTATAAAGAGTTGGATCCACATCGCTATCACTCGATGTATCTGGACCTAGTCCATGATTGACTGGAATTGGAGTATTGTAGACCTTACTTTCATCCATCTTAAAGCGTTCTAATAGCTCATATGTATATTTAGATTGATGAATAAAGAATCCATCCTTCTTTTGATCAACTTGTAATCCTAAGAAGAAGTTCAACTCTCCCATTGCAGACATTTCAAACCTTTTTCTCATGACTTTCTCAAATTCTTGACACATCTTTTCATCAGATGATCCAAAGATAATGTCATCAACATAAACTTGCACGAGAAGAAAATCTTTCTTTTTCCATTTCACAAACAGTGTACTATCAATCGATCCTCTTGTAAATCCATTCTCAAGTAGATACGTTGATAGTGTTCCATACCATGCCCTAGGTGCTTGATGTAATCCATATAGAGCCTTATTCAATCGATATACTCTATCTGGATACTCGGGATCAGCAAACCCTGGCGGTTGTGAAACATACACCAATTCTTCCACTTTGCCATACAAAAAGGCACTCTTAACATCCAACTGATAAACTTTTATACCAAAATAAGATGCGAATGCTAAGAACACTCTAATTGCTTCTAGCCTAGCAACTGGTGCAAACACTTCATTGTAGTCAATACCTTCTTGTTGATTAAAACCTTGAACCACTAGATGAGCTTTATTGCGAGTAACGATTCCCTTATCATCTCTCTTGCACTTAAATACCCATCTAGTACCAATTGGATATTCTCCCTTCGGTAGGTCAACCAACTCCCATACTTGTAATTTAGAGAACTGAGATAGTTCTTCTTGCATTGCTTCTACCCACGAGCTTTCTTTTAAAGCCATTTGAACATTTTTAGGCTCGACTTGTGAGATAAAGCATGAATATAGACATTGATTAGGAATCCCTGTCTCTTTCATTGCAGTATACAAGCTTTGGTATTCAGAATTCTCAGACGTACTAGTTCTGGATTGATGCCTAGTTTGAACCGGAGTATTAATATCACCGATGATGTTTTCAACGGGATGATTCTTACTCGTTCTAGTTGTAGTAACTGGTTCAACCGGTATATCATCTTCTAAATTAGTACCAATCTCTTCCAATTCAGGTACATCTTCCGTACGTGCTGAAGATATTCTTAAATGTTTCAAAGGAGTAAGTATCTCATCAAACTTTGTAGAGAGTTCATCAGGATCTACTGTTTCTTGAGACTTATCCTCTGAAGGTTGTTGTGACTCACTTGTGGAAGCTTTATCTGAGTCAACATTAGTCTTAATTCCAGACTGCTTAACACTTGATGTTGAAGCGGGACCAATATTCTCATCTTCAAACAATAAATGTTCAGCTATCTCTGAATCACTGACATAGTCACTAATAGGAACTTTAAATGATGCAAAAAGATCAGAATAGTCAAATTGCCAATCTAAGCCCTTATGAACATCAGGTGAGTAGCTCGTAACCTCAATATTATAAACTACCTCCAAACGTCCTGTGACTTTATTAAAGACTCTCTTGTTTGGCGAATTGGGCATATAACCTAGGAAAAATCCTTCGTCAGCCTTCTCACCAAATTTAGCTTGATGTCCAGTCTTTAATATGGTGCATGAAACTCCAAAGGGTTCAAACCCTTTTAAGTTAGGTTTCTTATTGTTCAAAAGCTCATAACAAGTCTTGTTATGTCTCTTAACCGTAAGAACTCTATTAAGAACATAACATGCTGTATTCACTGCTTCTGCCCAAAAGATGACCGGAAGCTTTGAATCAGCAAGCATTATTCTAGCAGCTTCAATCAACGTTCTATTTTTCCTTTCAGCAACACCATTCTGTTGAGGTTCATAAGGTGCACTGAATTGATGTAATATCCCTTTGCTTAAGCAATAGATATTCAACGTTGAATTCTTAAATTCTGTTCCATTGTCACTACGAATACGCTTAACTCTCCTTTTATAGACATTCTCTACTAGATCAAAGAACTCAATTAGAATTCCAGGAGTCTCATCCTTTGATCCCAAAAAGAATACCCAAGAAAATCTAGAATAATCATCTGTGACAACCAAACAATACCATTTGCCACCTAGACTTCTTTTGCTTATAGGGCCGAAGAGGTCCATATGTAGCAATTCAAATGGCGAGGAGATAGAGTTTTCAGTCTTAGGTCTGTGTGGTTTCTTGTGCTGCTTTCCTTTCATGCAAGGAACACACTTATCCTCAGACTCGAAACGTTTTTGTGGTACACCTAGAACCAAACCATTTTTGGTTATATAATTCATCTTTCTCCAGTTCAGATGTGCCATTCTCCTATGCCATAACAATGCGTCTGTTTTCGAAGCCTTGGATAATAAACATGTAGACACCATTGAAGAGTTAGGAACACCCATGTTGATAGCATAGATGTCCTTCTTCCTTGGCGCCCTCATCAATATCCATTTATCAGGAATTGTGAAACCTGGCTTCAGGACTAAGGCCTCCTTTTCATTAAAATAAACTGGGTGACCTTTATCACAGACTTGGGAAACACTCACTAGGTTGTGAGTAAGTTCTTCAACATAGTTCACATCCTCAAGAGTCAAAGTTCCATTTGAAACTTTTCCTTTTCCCGAAATTACTCCTCCTTTATCTCCTGCAAAATTTACCTTTTGCTTGAGACTCTCCTTGAAGTCCTTCAGTAGACTTCTTTCTCCAGTCATGTGTCTTGAGCATCCACTGTCTACATACCACCAGCTGTCCTTATTCACAGCATGCTCCTGCACATAACACAAGATACGATCAGTTATCAAGAGGGACCCAAGCCATTACGGTCTTGGTTTGTCCCTTATCATCAACAAACTTAAGCTCTTTAAAATAACCATCCTTCCCATCAGGAGCTTTGGTCACTTTCGAAGTAGCTTGAGTTTGTGGACGATCAGCCTTAAGAGGTGAATTTGAGGAGAACCTCTTAGGCACATAATTATGAGCTCTATTATAATAATTATAATTAAACTCATGTGATCGTGAAGTAGTACCACTCTCATAATGACTATGGCCTCTACTTGTAGTTCTAAACCTCGACGGTGTCACATCCCTAGACTTATGGACAGAATTATCACCTTGAGTATATGGCCGTTTAGGTTTAGGAGGGGAGACACTATGCTTACCATCTCTTTTAAGAATGTTAACAGGTTTATTACCTAACTTAGGTTTGGCATCTAACCCGTCTACAGTCATACTAGAGTCGGTCTGTGTCTTTTCATCCATCACAAGCTTATGTGGTGTTTCAGGCTTTTTGTTAGGACAACACGAAGCCACGTGTCCCTTTTGATGACACTTGAAACATGACATCTGCTTGCGCGATTTACTCACTTTTGCTTTCTCATCCGGAGTCTTAGGCACTAAAGGTTTAAGCTGTTCCTTATTAACTTTATCATCAGTCTTAGCATCGTTAATCACTCCACCCGATACAAATTGTATTTTGGTGAACTGAGAAGCCTTGCTATTATCTAATGATACGTTCTTAATAACATCTTTCTGTGCCTCTGACTGTTCAGGTTTATCAGCTACTGAAATCTCAGGACTAACTTCAGTCATCTCAGAATCTTCAGGAATAGGAGTGTAATTGGCATTAAAAGGCGGGGATACATCATTGTAACCTAACCCAGTCTTGTCCTTTACACTACGTTGAGCATCTAACATTTTATCCATTTGAGATGTCTTATAGTTCTCAAGTTTACGGTTTTGCTCAATTAACCTTAAGTTAAGGTTCACTATTTCCTGATCCTTACTAGCAATCGTCTCATTTAAGTCTTTAATATTCATATAGAGACCATCTATGATAACAGATTTTTCACTTATGGTATCTCTAAGTTTTGTTCTATCCGAAGCATCAGACTTAATTTTATCTTTTAAGACATGTTTATCATCACTTAATCTGCGAATATCCATAATAGCTTGATCAAGTTCAGATCTAACAGTCTTATAGGATTCCTTATCCATATTTAATTGAGATGACAAATTGCTATTTGACACAGTTAAGACACTATTCTGAGATTGTAAATCAGTAACTAAGTAACAAACATCAGCAAGATTAAGAATATCTAAACATACCTTCTTCTTGTCAGTTTGTAATTCAGCCATACGTGCCACTAATTCATCAGGACTCATATCTGGAGCTGAATCCATATATAGCACGTCATCATCACTTGCCTTCACTTCAGACTCAGGCACCTCTACTCTCTGTTCCATATCAGTAGGCATATAGAAAACTGATCCAGCAGTTGTCTCTTCAATCTCGGCCATCAAGGCTTCCTCAGATTGAGCTTGCCAATCATAAGAGCCATCCAACTGCTTCACCACTAAGGCTTTGGAAGCAAGAGTACTTCCCGAACCTTGTTTTCCTTGTGCTTCTACTTTAGGTCTTTGGCATTCTCTAGCAAAATGACCAATACCCTGACAGTTAAAGCATCTGACCTTGGTTTTATCAAACCCTGATCTATTGCCCAACACCTTTCTACCAGTTCTCTTGAGGAAATTCTTCACCTTTCTAGAAATCAACGCAAGTTGATCTTGAAGCTCCAATTCCTCAAGATAATCAGAATCTATCTGCTCATAATCCTCATCAAACAGAATAGGATCATTGATCTTTCCCTCTATATAGTTTTCATATGATGCCACAAAGGAAGCAAGAACAGACAATTGTTGTTCAGCAGATTTCACACTCATCGGCATCTTCTGATGCTCTTGAGGTGACTTCTCAGAATTCTTTCCCTTTGTCTCATCACCAGAGGAAGAAATAAAGCACGGATCTTCAGAAATCAGTTCTCCATTTTCATTAGTATCACCAACTAACAGTGCAGTGGTCGAACTAGATGACGCAGTCGAAAGACTTGACTTTCCATGATACAACCCAGGGTTCTGAACCTGATCAGAATCACTATCTCTTGACTTCTTGGAGAAATCATAACCTTTCAGCTTGTCAATGACTTGCTCTAAGGTCATAGTAGAATACCTAGTTTCGTTATCCTTAATCATAACACCATACATTTCCCATTTAGAAGGCAAACCCTCAAGAAACTTGTCGGTTTTGGATACTTCTTCTTCAACAATTTCATGGTATTCTCCTCAGTTCAACAATTTGATGGTACTATGACCTTAGAGCAATTTGATGGTACTATGAATTTTCGTTTTTCGGGTTTAACAGCCGTTTCGCGAGTCGAGATTAGGGTTCCAGCGTCGCCTTCGAACCGAGTTGAACTAGCGAGTCGAACTGAGGCTTGCGAGTCATTGACAAGCTGATCTTCTCCTTTTAAACAATTTGATCTTCTTCAACAATTTGATGGTAGAATCGTGTGACATATGCATCAAGATCTTCTCCTTTTAAAGCTTTAAACATAGTAAACTGCTTTTTAAGAAGACTCCTCTTGCCAGCTCTCACCTGTGGACTTCCCTCACCTCTTTTCTCTAGAGCTTCCCAGAGCGTTCTAGCAGTATGAAAAGACTTGAGTTGATGAGCAATCTCTTTAGGAAGACACATCTTTATGCATGAATGTGATTTATTCTCATTTCTGTAAGCTTCCTTCTCTTGATCACTCATGTTCGCATAGGTAAGAACTACAGTAGCATTTTGAACAGTTTGAGTAGGTGGGGTGTATCCACTCTTGATACACATCCAGATAGACAGGTCATGGAATCTACAGTAAGATTCGAATCTGTCCTTCCAATTGTAGTAATCCTCGATTCTTAACAACTTAGGTGGAACATTTGACTTTCCCACCTCGTGGTCCATTTCGATCATTCTACTTAAGTCAGACATCTTAAAAATGTAAAATTAAACTGTTTCAGCGAATTCAGAAAACTCAACTCGCAAGACTCAGCTCAACTCGCAATCTCAGCTCGACTCGCAGAATTCGTCGATTCGCAAGCCTAAGTTCGGATTGCTAAAAGATGTCGATTCGCAAGTGATGTCGATTCGCGAGGGATCTCGGTTCGACTCGCAAGCCTCAGTTCGACTCGCTAGTTCAACTCGGTTCGAAGGCGACGCTGGAACCCTAATCTCGACTCGCGAAACGGCTGTTAAACCCGAAAAAACGAAAATTTAAGGTATTTTTACGAACGAAACAGAGAATTTCGACTGTAAACTAACCCTAAAACTTCCAGAGAATGATTTTGATCGTTAGTATTGCAAGTATGCACGTAAAAACGACCCGAATCAAAAACGCAATATCACTAAAACTTATGAACACACTCGTATTTAGCCCGAATGCTCTGATACCAGATGTAAGTCCCCTAGTTTTAGGATCGATAACTTCGTTATCTGTAGTATTAAGGTGCGGAATCCCTCAATACGGTGTTATCTTACTAACAACGAATATGTTCGTATTGCGTATACTAATACTTAGCTTTAAACGATAATACGTCAAAGCCTAGCCGTTAGGTTTGTTTTCTCTGGGTTATTCGAATTCGCAGGTTCAGAATATGCAAAAAGTGTTTTCGATTTCATAAGGAAAATCGTTTAAATAGTTCTGTCCGGCTCGGCTCGCATGGGCCGGCGAGTTCGGTCCAACTCGCAGCCCAAGCCCAGTATAGAGCTCGGCTCGCCAGTCTGATACCTCACGAGTTCAGGTCTCACCTCACAGCTCGACTCGCTGCGACCTGAGATCTCGACTCGCCTCGCATCAAACGTCTATTTCTTTATTTCGTATTTAACATTCGTTTAACTTAGCACAATAATATGTTTAATGAATATTACTAACAAAACAAATATTTATTTACAAATATAAACCAATATACAAACATAATAATAATTACACTAGTCCTATTTCAAGCTAGATCTGTTGTCACAATCTATGTCTCAACAAACAACAACACTACCCAATCCCGTCGAGGGCAGGGTATGGGGGAGGTAAGATGTAGACAGCCTTACCCCTACCCATGGGTAGAGAGACTGCTTCCAGAAAGACCTCCGGCAGACTCGAATACGTACAAATAAAATGTAGGATGAAGTAATACAAAATAATAATAATACATCTACAATCAACAGCCACCAACATCAGCAACAGCATCAGCAATAGCAATAACATCAGCATCAGCAACATCAAAAAGCATCGGAATCGGCTGTCTCATCAGCATCTAGCAACCGCAAACAGCAACTGCAGCTAGCAAAAGAGATAGCAGCGATAATGATAGTAATAGTAGTAGTAGTAGTAGTAGTAGTAGTAGTAGTAGTAGTAGTAGTAGTAGTAGTAGTAGTAGTAGTAGTAGTGGTAGTGATATTAGTGGTGGTGGTTAGTGGTGGTGGTGGTAGTGGTGGTGGTCATAGTAGTAGTAGTGGTGGTGGTGGTGGTGGTGGTGGTGGTGGTGGTGGTGGTGGTTATCTATTTGTAATATTATAAATAGAGGCATTGCCTCAAGGTATGGAATAAGATTTGTATAATATTTGAGTATATTTACTCTTTTGTTTTCTCTGTTGAAATCTTTGATTTCTGAATAGCAGATTATCCTCAAGCTTTGTATAAGATGGTGTCTGTTTTTATGAATAGATATACTGGTCACTAGTTTTGATCAGTTATCATTAGAACTAATTAATTTGTTTTTCCCAACTGTATGGGTGAAAATTTCCGCTTTACTATTCTACATCAGTTATCAATTTCATTCCCGTTTATTCTAATCAGAACTATCATAATAGTAGTTGATTGTCTCTGCAACTTTGTGATACTGATACTGAAATTCTGCAACTGCTGGAGAGTTACTTAGATGATGAGTCTGCTGAAGTTACTTAATCGCAGTTCTACCACCAAAGACATTTGATTAGGTAGCAATTTATTTTCAAAATGTTAATATGGGTGACTGGTAGTCGGCTTCTCGGCATGGATGAAGAGTTTCTAGCTACCAAATTATCAAGTTTAACCCCAAATCCATTCAGTGATATTGATGCAAAATCAACATGCTAGCATGACAACAACTTGTAAAAACGAACTGACTTTGAAATGTGAAACGCCCCAAAAAAAAATTTATACGCGATCCTATAAATTATACCATACGCGATCCTACTAAGTATACACGATCGCGTAATTAAGCATAATAGACTACTGTGACATTTTCCTTCACACTTACGCGATCCACTCACACACACGCGATCGCGTACCATACGCGATCCCACCAAATTCCTGGATCGCGTATTAACTCATGAAAATCAGTGTGACTGTTTTACACTATATTACACGATCCTCTAGCCTATACGCGATCGCGTATGGGCTATGATCAGCTGAACCTGGATTAAACTTAGATTTTAGACCCAAATTCGGACGCGCATAACTTTTTATTCGTTTAGAGTTATAACTTGAAATTTTGCAGACACCTTCATTACACCAAAATGAAGGTTTCCCTTTTTACACTTTTTCAAAATTCATAATATCGAAGAATTCAGACGTCTCACCAAATTATGGTCGTTTTGACCACTTTTGGAGACAACTCATGTTTCAAACCATGTACATTCAGACTTAGACTTTTTACCCACACCACTAGCAACCCAAATAGACTTTAAAGCCTTCCATAAAAGAACTATGTCATTAATGTAACTCGGTTTAACAATTAAGCGCAATTATGACCCGTTTGAACACTTTTTGACCCGTTTGCAAAATCAACCACATATTTACCATTTGGCATCTACATTTGACATTTCTATATTGAATTCAACATGACTAACATTTCTATATTAACAAAGTCAACCAAAACTCAACTTTGACATTAAACCACAAATTTACCAATTTACTTATTCAACTTGACACACGATACTTTCCTTATCCAATTTGACACCCAAACAAAACCATAAATCATTATTATATCCCTTTGACTATACAAAGTCAAAGATACTATACCATCAACTATTAGAACTCCACTTCAAATTGACACATGACATCAAAATATGTTTTGGGCGATTTATACAAATGGTAATTCACAACGAAAATTCAAAAGAAAGAGAAGCTCGTCTAACCATAAAGCAAGCTTCCATCCACGCTACCTTCATGTAAGCACAATCTACTCATAATATCCATTTGGTTCGACCGAACCACGCACCTACAACATAAACAATTGAAGGGGTAAGCAAAACGCATAGTGAGCATACGAGCAATTAAATGAATAATTCACACTGAAACAAGATATAGCAAATATTAACAACACATATTTGCTTAGGCACATAACTACTGAGCAATTGTAGAGATTATACTTTTCACTATACGGATTCGCAGCCGATAGAAACAAGCTCCTTGGCACCATATCACGTCAATATGCATACCAAGTCAACATCACATGCAAGCACGTATTCTGAAACAAGCATGTGCAACGCACATATTTTGAAATGACTCTATGCTAGCCGCAGTTAGCGATCTGATCAACAACGAATCTCTACAAAAGCTCATTCCACATAATTCCACATAATCTTTCACACATCAACAAGTTATATTATCAACTAATACTTAGCACGTATTCAATATCACGTGCCACAACCACATCACGAATAATCAGCAATTATAAAACTCAACAACAAACCTCAACGAAGGATACAAACACAAGATACTACGTAAGAAACAAGCATAATCCACTTGATTGTATGAACCTCTTGCTCGGAAGCAATCCGGAACACACAATCATTTCCCATTTGACCCCCCATATCACTCACCTTTTCTTTTTAAGCAAATACGCGATTAAACACTTGAGTATGAATGCCACATCTTTTGACCACCTAGCATATAACACATCAAGATAACGACACATTTAACAACTAGCAATTATCATAATCAACAAATCATCATCATTAACTCATCATCCCTTGGATTGGCCAAAATTGACTTTTAGTCAAACTAATTACTATTTCATTTTCATAGGCTACTATAAACTCTAAAATTTAACATCTTCTAATCATCACTTTAGTTATGATTAGTACTTCAATATAACTTTGTAACCACTCCTTTAAGCCACAAATCCAATGAGTTATCATTAGTTTCCTAAAAGGGTAAACTGCAATTTTTGTCCCTGTGGTCTTGTTATTTTGTCGATTTTATCCTTTTACTTTTTTTATTGCATTTTTTTTCCCTGTGCTTTTGATTTTCGCTTTTTTTTTGTCCTTTTCCCTTTAAAGTTAACAAACAAGCTGTTAAGTCATTGCCAAATGACAAACTTACCCATCGTCTTCAACCTCAAGAACTTAAAACTTACTTTTTTTTTAAACCTTAATTTTACCTTCTTCATCATCCCCAACGTTAATGTCTAAGAAAAAAAAAACATAAATTAATCAAACTTAAAGCTTCACCCTAGTTGTTTATTAGGACTTTATCGTACCTGCTTCATTTTAAAGCTTCATCATCCCAATATAAATATTTAATCTTTTATCACTCCAATATATAAAAAGGGTTTTGCTAACTTGTGCCCCCGTGACACACGTTAATGTGTATTTAATGAACTAGTAATTTCTTTAGAAATTAACATTTGCATTTAATGCTCATTAATTCAATCTAATATTTACCTTTTATATGCATATATCAATTACAAATTATGTTATTTAAAAAAATTATGGGTTCATTAAATGTAGCTTAATGTGTACCACATGGCACACGTTAGCAAAACCCGTATAATATTCAATCTTTTAACCTAAAAGTATATATACATATCTAATCTAAGATATCACCAAATCAGAATCTCACTTAAAGCCTTACTCAGTGATTTGAAAACCGATTTTTTTAGTAAATCGGTTTTCCAACCGATCCCAGTTTAATCCGATCGAACCGGGGTCTGTCCGGTCGAACCGGAAAATTTACACTATATACATTGAACCGGAAAGCTTGCCGATTCCGGTTTAACCGGTCCAACCGGCCGAGTTAAACCGGTTTTTAAAACATTGGCCTTACTCCAAAATCTGGGTAATCAATTTCAAAACGCATAATTTTCTTATGATGAATATAGAAAAGAAATCGAAATGATAAGGTACAATCCACACCTAAAAACCACCCTTCTCGAGATCAGAAACCAACACCAGCCGAATCACCTGATACGATCGGAATTGTCACTTAGTCACGCTTTTCCGACATGATATGGAGTGAAGATGAACAGAAATCGATAATGAAAACAGAAGTTTAGAACGCATTGCAAAGTTTCGGTTTCATTTCATAAGATCCATAGTGGCGGTAGTGAGGAGCAGATCCGCCTAAAATTGTAGCGGTAGAGAGCAGATCCGACGGAGATAGAGGCGGCACTGAATCCCCCGTTGAAGCCATTAAGTTGTCTCAGATCGATACTACGTTTTCTAGCGACTCAAAGTTGTGTTGTTTCTGATTCGATTCCGACCTTCGGTCAATCACCACTAGGCTCATGTGAAGAACAATTTTTGTAGATTTATGTTTTTGTGTGTGAGTTGGGTTCTTTTTATGTAATGATTTTGTAATAAATATGATTTTGGTGGATTAAAGTTTTGAATTTGATAGATTATTAGAAATATTGTAGTGTATGATTTTAGAGATTGAAACTTTACATGTTGGAACAATAGAATGAGGAAGAAGGGCAAATCAATGATTGTGGAAGAAGATAAGGGTACTTTTGTTATTTTACAATGACTTAACGTTGTATTTGTTAACTTTTACGGAAAAAGGACAAAAACGATGAAAATCAAAACCACGGGGACGAAAAATGCGAAGAAAAGAGTAAAAGTATAAAATTGGCGAAATGACAAGACCACGGGGACAAAAATTGCAGTTTATCCTTCATAAAATTAAGCATAACCCATTTTTGATAGTGAAGAACACACATCCTAATTATATCCATTTCAAATGGTAAAGTATTTGAATTTTCATCTTAATTTCACTCAAATCATCATTCATCGTACTAGTATTATAATAACACTTTTAATTCAACCTTAACTAGTCATCACTAGTTTACAATAATTTCATCAAAATCACCATAATAATAACTTAGGGTTCTTCACCTTTAGTGATAACATTGTATAATGTTATATTTGTACATTAATATTTCATAGTTTTTATATATTTTTAGTTAGAATTATTTGATAAAAGTTAATTATTTTGTTCATATTTACAAATTAGGTAGAAATGGAGTTTGAATTAGTACGGAACGAAAATGAGTTGAACGTGAGTTGAATAAAGTAATTTTTGTATAAAAGTTAGTTGTACATAAATATGATTGGGACAAAGTGGTTAAAAGAGTACAAGAAATAAATTAAGTTTGTACATATTTGAGTTCGAGAAGTTAAATACATTTCGCGAAAATACTTAGGTTGAATATTTATTGGAGTTTACGAGTTGGACCAATTAATTAATTATTTGGGCTAAATAATAGTAGTTAGTATTAGTAATAAATAATAAAGTTAAAATAATAATAATAATAATAGATAATATATGATGATCTTTATTTTGTTTACAAGATCACGAGAATGGAGCAGACAAAAAAGAAGTAAGTCATGGTCAAAGGTCAAAGTGGGGCCCAAGTAATTAATGTGACGGCTGGATGGATGCATGAAATTCGTGAGGCGGTGTAGGAGTTTTCTTGTTGACTACGACATTTTGATCCATACGGCGGATCAAATCCATACGCCGTATGGATTGGCCCCAGCACGGATATAAATAGCAGCTTAAACCATACGATTTGGATACACTTTTCAGCTACGAAAAATTTAGTTTACGAATCTAAAATTCGAAAATTGGGTTTTTAACCTTAAATTCGAATTTTAGAGTTTTTCTAAGGGTTTAGGAGCGCGCTTTCGGAGCAAGAGAAGTTAGGGTTACGCACAATCATTGTAAGGGTACAATATTTATTTGGTTTGCATTATTTTAGTTATTTTAATAATAATGTTTACTTTATTTTCAATTATTATTTGTGTTTGTTTTATAATGATTATGAGTAGCTAAATTTCTTTACACTTACTTGAATGATGTGATCTAATGATTAGGGTTGTTATCTTTTAATATTTATGTTGAATTATTTTTGTTTAATCGTGAACCTTATGTATTCGAGTTTATATTAATTGATTTATCTTGTTGGTAAATTATTATATGATCAATTTAGCGGGAGCTTTTTCATATAATAGTTTATTATAATTATTTGTCTATGAATAATTGTTAATTGATTGCGGAAGCAGATATTAAACAAGATAATCGTTTAAATACGAATGTGTAAGTAGGTGAAGTTGACGGAAGTTATTCACTAGATTAAATCTTAAATTATTGAATCGAAATTAAGGTGTAGGTTAAGTGGACGCACTAATCTTAGTCTAATTAAGATTCATATATTCAACATAATTAAATTATCTATTGCAATTTAATTGATGTTTAATTGAAACTATTATGTGTTTAAGTTTTATATATTATTGAAGCTTGTTAATGATTTAATTTGTGGCTATAGCGAACGTTTGTCACAAAGTTATTTCATTATTTAATCATATGTCTATGTATGATTAATCCAATGATAGCGGACGCAGATTTGGTATAAGTTAGATAATTAAACTTAAATGTATAAGGTGATGATATTGGCGAACGTCTTTCATTAAATTAAATTATTAATTAGTTAATCAAGATTTGTGTGAAGGTCATGGCGAACGTTAAATCTGATCTAAATTAAGATGAGCATTGATTGCTAGATAACCTGGTTTTTATTATACAACCCGAAATCATTAGTGAGCTAGTTCAAGTAAGTGTCGTTTTTAATATCTGAATAAGTCCAAATCAATCAAATCATTTTGACTCTTCCTGAGTCCACTTAGTTTATTAAATTTAGTTGTTAAGCATCGTGACAATTCGGTCACACAAAACCCCAAGTATTTTCTGTACTAAGTTAATTACATTTTTACTTATAATTCTTAAATTTACAATCCCTGTGGAACGAACTTTGACTTACTGTAGCTATACTATCACGATAGGGTATACTTACCTCAGTTGTGTAATAGTTTACGATCAGTATTTCTTTGTTTAATTTTATAACTAGATTTTACACATCAAGTTTTTGGCGCCGCTGCCGGGGAATGTGTTTAATTTAAGAATTTAATTAAGTGTAGTTAATTGATCATTTCTTTGAATTTTATTCTTAGAAAGTTACTTTTTAATTTGTTTTGTGCCGGTACATTTGACGGTTTTATCTTTTGTGCTTTTGCAGGGCTTAATCAGGTAGTGGATGAGCACGAGGACTTCGGGTAACGAACTTGTTAGTCCATTGTCCGATCCGGAGAAAACCACAAAGAAGAAACGAAAGAAGAAATCAAAGAATACGCCGACGGAATCTACTGAAAGTCAAACGGAAAGTGGGTCAACTTCAGCAAACGTAATCATTGAAGAAGTTTACGAAGAAGAGCTTGAATCGAAGTTTGAAGAGGAGATCAAATCAGAAGAAGAAAAAGAAGAGGAGTATCAAATGGCTGACGAGAATGATACCCCAATGTTGTCCAGGGCTAGGGATGTTGCTCCTACACCGGAATCTGCCATTCGAAGGCCGGCTATTGACAATAACTTTTCACTAAAGGGAAATCATATGAGTCTGATCAGAGATAGCCAGTTTGATGGAAGAGTGCGGGCCGATCCGCACAAGCATATTGCTAGCTTCTTGGAAATCGGGGATATGTTTAAATATGGGCCGAATACTGATGAAGCCATTCGATTGAGGACTTTTCCCATGTCTCTGTGTGGGGAAGCAAAAATCTGGTACCAAGAACTTGAACCGAACACTATCACCACTTGGAACCAAATGAGGGAGGCGTTTGTTAGCCGATTCTTCCCTCCGGCTTTAGTAGAAAGGTTACTGAATGAGATTCGAGGATTTAGACAGAATGATGGAGAAACGGTAGTGGAAGCCTGGTTAAGGATGAAAGAGATGCTCAGAAATTGTCACGGTCATGGGTTATCTAAACGGGAGATTATAGAGCTTTTCTATAACGGGCTCAATATACAATCGGCTTCGGTTTTAGATGCTGCAGGAGGGGGTGTGTTTATGTACAAAACTCCAAATGAAGCATGGAAGATGATGGAAGATAAGGTCTTACAGAATATTAATTGGGCTAACGATCAGAAAACCAAGACTACTCGGAAAACTGTTGCTTCAGCTTCTACTAGCGGGTATGATAATTCTGAAATGATGAAAGAGTTGAAGGCTATGTCCACAAAGTTTGATGACCAGTTCAAAACTCTTAAAGGAGAGATCAAGGAGCTTCGTGAAGGATGTGGAAATTGTGGTGGAAATCATGCCACAAATGATTGCGATAGTGATAATCAACCTATGAGGATGGCGGATGAAGATGTGAATTATTTGCAGCAAAATAATTATCAGAGAGGCGGCTACCAGAACCGAAATTCGGGTAACTATTCGGGTAATTATCAAGGCAATAGATATTCTCAACAAGGTCAGAACTACCACAATCAATATCAAAGAGATAATGCACAACAACCACCAGTTCAGAAACAGGAAGCTACCGAGTCTCCTTTAGAGAAGATGATGAAGGAATTCATTTCCAAACAGGATGCTTGTACCGAGAGGTTGAAAACCCAAATGAAGAATTTGAGAATAAGTGTGGATCAAGGTCAGAAAAATCAACAAGCCTCGATTCAGGATTTGGAAAGGAAAATGGATCGGTTATCTGAGGGGCAGAGTAGTAGACCAACCGGTGGTTTACCGAGCAACACCCAACCGAACCCAAGGCAAACATCTTCTAGCGGTGGTCCAAAGCCATACCAACCACCACCAGCCCGAAATGAGCATGCCAATGCCATTATCACTCGTAGTGGGAAAGAGCTACCACCTCCTCCGCCCAAAAAGGCCAAAGTTTCTAACACTGTTTTGCAGGATACTGATGAGCAGGAGGTTGAAGATGAGCAAGAAGAGGTCACGGAACCCACATCTATTCCGGTTTCACCTACACCTCCGGTCACACAACCGGTAGTGAAGGCATACAAACCGAAGATTCCATACCCTCAACGTTTGAGGAAGGAAAAGATTGCTGCTCAGTACGGAAAGTTTGTTGATATGATCAAGGGCATTCGGATCAACGTGCCCTTGGTTGATGTTTTAGCTGGAATGCCGAACTATGCCAAGTTTATCAAAGATTTGGTGAGCAACAAGGATAAGCTATCGGAGGCATCAGCTACATTTTTGAATGATGAGTGTTCTGCTATCGTTCAGAATCAGATTCCACCAAAGTTGGGTGACCCGGGGAGTTTTATTGTTTCATGTACTTTAGGGAAATTTATGACTTGTGATGCCCTAGCTGACTTAGGTGCTAGTATAAACTTAATGCCTTACTCCCTTTATGCTAAATTGTCTTTAGGATCCCTTAAGCCCACACGTATGAGTATAAGACTGGCCGATAGATCATTCCAATATCCTGTAGGGATTGCGGAAAATATGTTGATAGAGGTAGGTCAATTTACTTTTCCTGTTGACTTTGTGATCCTCGAAATGGAGGAAGATAGTAAAGTCCCACTCATTCTAGGACGTCCCTTTTTACATACTGCTGATGCCATTATTCATGTTAAAAATAAGCAGTTGACCTTAGGAGTGGGCCAGGAGAGGATTGCTTTCACGGTTGATAAGGCTATGAAGCATCCTTATTCTAATGATGATTCTTGTTTTAGAATTGATGTTGTAGATGAGGTCGTGGATGAGGAGTTACAGGAATTGCTCAACTTTGGAACATAAGGAGGAATAGCCGGAGATCTTCTAAGAGGAATGGAAGCTATGTTGATTGATAAAGAGCCACAAGAGGAAGAAAGCTATGAGGAGCTAGCAAAAGAGGAGCTAGCAAAAGAGGATCAAATGAGGATCAAGACTTCACTTGAGGACCCACCGAGAGACTTGGAGCTGAAACCGCTTCCAAGCCACTTGGAATATGCTTTCTTGCAAGAAGAAAATCTATTACCGGTTGTAATTTCTTCTACTCTTGTTAATTCTGAAAAATGCATGTTACTTGATGTGTTGAAAGCTCACAAGGGCGCCTTTGCTTGGCGTACATCCGACATACCCGGGATAAGCCCATCTTTCTGTAAACATAAAATAAACTTTTTAGATGATGTAAAACCCGTTGTTCAAAGACAACGGAGGCTTAACCCGAACATGAAAGATGTTGTCAAGAAGGAGGTAGTTAAACTGCTTGATGCGGGTATAATTTACCCAATTTCTGATAGCCCTTGGGTGAGTCCTGGCCATTGTGTGCCTAAAAAGGGGGTATGACTGTTGTGACGAATGACCAAAATGAATTAGTTCCCACTAGGACTGTTACGGGTTGGCGTGTTTGTATTGACTATAGAAAGCTTAATGATGCCACCCGTAAGGACCATTTCCCTTTACCTTTCATTGACCAAATGCTAGAAAGACTAGCCGGTAATGAATTCTTTTGTTTTCTTGAAAGATTTTCGGGATATTTCCAAATTCCCATAGACCCTAAAGATCAAGAGGAAACGACATTTACTTGTCCTTTTGGTACATATGCATATAGGAGAATGCCTTTCGGGCTTTGTAACGCCCCAGCCACTTTTCAAAGGTGTATGATTGCTATTTTTCAGGATATGATTGAGACTTCCATGGAAGTTTTCATGGATGATTTTTCTGTTTTTGGAAATTCATTTGAATCGTGCTTGTCTAACTTAGACAAGATGCTTGAAAGATGCGAGAAGGCGCATTTAGTTCTGAATTGGGAAAAATGCCACTTCATGGTTAAAGAGGGTATTGTTTTGGGACACAAGGTGTCAAGTGTGGGGATTGAGGTTGACAGGGCAAAGATTGACGTCATTGCTAAGTTACCTCCACCCGCCAATGTTAAGGGAGTTAGAAGTTTCTTAGGTCATGCGGGTTTCTACCGTAGGTTTATTAAGGACTTTTCTAAGATCACTAGACCCATGACCAAATTGCTTGAGAAAGATGTCACTTTTGTGTTTGATGATGAATGTGTTAAGGCATTTGAGACTCTAAAGGATAAGTTGACCAATGCACCTATTATGGTTTCACCTGATTGGTCTCAGCCTTTTGAATTGATGTGTGACGCTAGTGACTACGCCTTAGGGGCTGTTTTAGGACAAAGGGAGGGAAATCATTTTAAACCTATTTATTATGCTAGTAAGACCCTAAATGGAGCGCAACAGAATTATACCACAACTGAAAAAGAGCTCCTTGCGGTTGTCTTTGCTTTTGATAAGTTTAGACCTTACCTTGTCCTATCTAAGACCGTAGTTTTCACAGACCACTCAGCCCTTAAGTATTTGTTTGCCAAACAAGATGCTAAACCACGTCTCATTCGTTGGATTCTTTTATTGCAAGAATTTGACATTGAGATAAAAGATAAAAAGGGGGCTGAAAATCTTGCCGCCGATCATTTGTCAAGGTTGGAAAATCCAAACTTGGACAAGCTAGGCGATACTAACATTGATGATTCCTTTCCCGAGGAATTTCTTTTACAGGTAGGTGACGATGTGGAGAATGAGGAAGAAGCACCTTGGTACGCGGATTTTGCTAATTACTTAGTTGCAGGTGTTTTGAGGAAAGGAATGACCCACCAACAGAAAAGCAAGTTTTTCTCGGACTTGAAATATTATTTTTGGGATGATCCGTATCTGTTTCGGGTTTGTGCTGATGGAATGATTAGACGATGTGTTTCTGGGGAGGAAACAAGAAGAATTTTGGATGAGTGTCACCATGGACCAACAGGTGGGCACTATGGACCATCTGTGACTGCCAAGAAAATTTTTGATGCAGGATTTTATTGGCCTACCATTTTCAAAGAGGCACAAACACTTTGCCAAACTTGTGACGCATGCCAACGTGTAGGCAACATCTCCAAAAGAGATGAAATGCCACAACAGAGTATCCAAGTCTGTGAGGTTTTTGATATATGGGGAATAGATTTCATGGGTCGATTTCCACCATCTCATAAGTGTGTATATATCTTGGTTGCGGTGGATTATGTGTCCAAATGGGCGGAAGCGAAAGCACTGCCTAAGAATGATGCCCGGGTTGTGATTGATTTTCTGAAAAGTTTGTTTTGTCGATTTGGAATCCCTAAAGCTTTGATTAGTGACCGTGGGAGCCATTTTGCGAATCAACAGTTAGAAAAGGTATTGAAGAAGTATGGAGTAAATCATAGATTTTCAACTTCTTACCATCCTCAAACGAGTGGACAAGTGGAAAACACTAATAGGGCATTGAAAAGGATTTTGGAGAAGACGGTTAAAGATAACCGGGCTGTTTGGGCAAAGAAATTGGATGATGCTTTGTGGGCATTTCGCACTGCTTACAAGACACCGATTGGAACTACACCTTACAGGTTGCTTTATGGTAAGACATGTCATTTGCCGATGGAGATAGAGCATAAGGCGTATTGGGCACTCAAGAATTGTAATACGGATTTAATAGAAGCCGGTGAGAAGAGGTTTCTTCAATTGCATGAGTTGGATGAATTGAGGATGAATGCTTATGAGAGTTCAAAGTTGTATAAGGAGAGGACCAAAGTTTGGCATGATCGGAAATTGAAGATGCAGAAGGAATTTAAAGCTGGAGATAAGGTACTTTTGTTTCAATCTCGTTTTAAATTTGTAACACCCAGTATTTGGGTCTAGTAGTATTTTAATATTTTCTGACTGTGAATGATTATTTAAATGTGTCAGAAAATAATTTTGTTGTGCTAGTTGAAAATAAATAGGTAAAAGAGTTAAATAATTTATTGTGACTAATAACTTATTAGTTGTTTTAATAAAACTTAGTTGACGGTAAAATAAAATGACGTTTTCCTGCAAATGGTTTTCAAGTTCCAGACAATAATAAATACGGGGAATAAAGTTTAATACTTATAAGGTAAGCCTCATGAGTTAAGTCGGTTGTTATTTCTCCTCTTTTATATACATACGTACGATATACATACATACATGAAGAACCCTAACTCAAAACAAGAAGAAATCATCAAATTGGAGCCATGGAATTCGAATTCAAGCTTTTAAAACATGGATTATCTTCCTCAAATCCTTCTACTTAGCTTGTAAGTCTTGAATTCTTGATTTTCATAAATCTAAAATTTGGGGTTTTGGGGGTTATTGATTATAATCCAAAATTGAGGTTTGAAATTGTTAAATTAATGTTAATTGAGCTTATAAATGATTATATGTAACATGATTCAAGGGTTATCTTGTAGATTTGAATTAGGGTTTGTGAATTTGATTAGTGTTCATGTGATATATGATGAGTTTGATGAGATTGTAGTTATAATTCGAGATTAAAGATTGATATTAGTTAAAGTGGTGTTGCTAAGTGTTAATAAGATGATTAGTAACTTTAAACTACCCTAAAAGTGAATTAATTAAGTTGTAGAGTTTATGATGTATATGGGTTTTGATCATATGATGATGTTTTGGTGTTAACACACTATAATTGGTAATTATAAAGGTTGTTGGAATATTATTAGGAAGAATTGAAGTATAATCATATAAATAGTGATGGGTTTAGTTGAATAATTATGAATTATAGCTTGTAACCTTGTTATAATGGTTAGTTGATGATTAAACTATGGTTATAAGCTAAGCTATAATTTAGAATTGATGAATTTGTATATGTTCATAAAGAAAGTCATGAACTTAATATTATGTAATTAAGAATTAAAGCTATAAGCTTGTTAAGTGATGTATACTTAATAAGTGTTGTTAATATGGTTTTAAGTATTGAACGTAGTACTTGTGTAATGTGGATTAATTCAGTAATTAATATCATTTTGAGATAAATAACTAACTTGTGATATTATATTGTATTCTCAGATGTGCAGAAGGCTCAGTGATATTAGACTACTGAGTGGATGCCTGAGGTATTCGGTGAGTGGATCTCTAATCCTCGGCGTAACTTGGTTGTAACAAGTTTGGTTACAACAAGTAACGTATTATTACCTTATTAGTTGCATTGATGATTAGGTTGTTAGTAATAATACTGTTGACTAGTTGAATATGTGATTTGTTGATTACGTGATCACTTAAATTAATTGGCCTTCGGGCATCAGTTGTTAATGAGGCAACGAGTTGTTGAACTGTTGGTTGGGCTAGTTGGTTATCCAAAGTTTAACACACCTCCTGTGTTAGTTGAAGATAATCACTAGCTATCGGTCTCGTCCGTATGGCCATACGGATAGGTTGGATAAGTGTTCTTGGGGAGCCTCCCGGGTTTATGGTTATCCCCAGAGCCGCCGATCCTCATTATGGTGTTGTTGATTAGTTGAATTGTTGCATTATTGAACAGATGTATTGTTGATGAGTTGTATTGTGTACTTGCTTGTTTAGTGTTAAGTGTTGTACACAAAGTTGTTGAGCTAAGTTAGGCTGTTGATTAGTTATCTGTTCACTTAACGTTATGCTAATCCCCCACATTAACACTTCTTGCAGGTTTTGGCTTTAATATTGGGTGGGCAAGAAGTTGGACTAGAAGGAATGTTTGACTACAAGGCTCTACTCTGATAGTTGATTTGTATAAAATAATGTTTCATCATGTTTTTATTAAACACCTCGGTTGAAGAAATTATAGTTTTGAAAAGGTTAAATTTTATATGTTGATACAATGAAGTAAATTATTATTATCTATTTGGACTTACGCTTCCGATTTACTATATTTAAATTTGAATAAATGAGGGGTGTTATAAGTTGGTATCAGAGCATAGGTTTGGGCGAATTGGACATTGCAATGTGTTCAATCCCAAATCTATGGTAGTGTCAAGTCAAACATTCCTGAGAGTGCGGGATTAATAGTTGTATGAGAAAGTTGTTATTGAATGTGTATTAACCTATAACAAGATGCTTGAGTGTTGTTTTGATTGCAGAGACGGAGGAACATGAGGAACCGTCTGGTATTCTCAATGATTCCTCAATACTCATGGGCTTAGATATGCCAGGTAATTTTCGATAAGCTTGGTGAATTTTAATAAGCTTTGACTATTTACTTTACTATGATATGATTGTTAGTAAAGTAAATTGAATTATTAGTAATAATTACTTGTTAATGTAATGATAGAGATATAATGAGTAATTAAGAAGGAAAAAATTGAAATTTTAGAAGAGTGTTGAATTGTGTAGATACATGGTTGACAAAGGTGTAATAGTTATGTTATGTGAAATTAAATGTATCTACAATATGAAAATAAAATATGTGTGATTATAAGTTGATAAATGCAAGGTGTAATTATAGATCCTTGCTAGGGAATTATTTGACATATGATAAATTGAATTAATAAGTTTGGAGTTGTGTGGTTGTCTAAAGTAGAAAGTGCCTATTGAATGAAAGGTGTGCATTTGACTTGGAAAGGTCAAATTGTAGGTGGTTGTGTCATACTTGATGATAGTTGTGTTATAAAGTGATGAATGTGATTAGATGTTTATGTGTTTAGCATTGATCATAATTGGGTTGAATTATGATCTTTGTATTGAAAGTGTTAAGATAGAAAGTCAAAATGGTCAACGAGTCCAAATATGTATTGACAAGTTGTGAAAAGTCAAAGTGATAATGAAATTGGAAAACTTGTTGAAATTGATATAAAAATAATGATTTTAGTGTGGATTGATTGTTTGAATAGTCGTTATATGGGTTGTTAAAGTGCCCAAATGGGTCACTTATGGTTTAAATGGTTAAAATGCATGTTGGTTCAAAAATAATGAATGTTAAAAAGACTTTGAGTCATAAGTATAGTAACAAAGGGCGTTGAAAGTGATTTGGGTAATCAATGTGGTTGTTTGGTTGAAAATGCCCAATTGGACCCCTAAACGGGTCAATGAGTTAAAACATGATATAAGGTGTATATATAGGTGATGAATGTGCCCGCCAGTCTTAAATATATGTAGAAACATGTTGACAAAGAGTGGGAGTCTGAAACCATGCCATTTGGAAGTTGGTGTGTCAACCAAAACGGCTAAAACGGCCTAAAATGAGTCACACGTCCGTTTTCTCGTAAAATGAGTAAATTGAAAAAGTGTAAAAAGAGAAAGTTTCGTTTTGGCATAGTGGAGGTGCCTGCAAAATTTCATGACTTAATTCTTCACGGTTTAAGAGATATGCACGTTTGAATTTTGGAAAATTGCACTAAAGCTGCAGGTCTGAAAATAGCTTAGGGAACGCGATCCTAGCATGAGGATCCGGATCGCGTTAGTATGTTGAAATTGGTTGCAGTCGAATTTGTGCTGGGGAACGCGATCCCAGCAAGTTTTCCGGATCGCGTTGGCAAGTGTAAATCGATCACCGAGAGTTTTCTTAAGGTGAACGCGATCCAGCCCCATCTGTCCGGATCGCGTTTGCAAGAGTAAAGTTGACATTTTTTTTTTTTTTTTTTTTTTTTTTTTTTTTTTGCAAATTTCAAAAGTGCATAAGTGTTTAGTAGCGTTTTTACCCACGGAAAAATTGACACATTTTCTTTAAACTCCGATTGGGGTGAAATTTACACGGTCACTCGGAAACGTTCCAATGATCAAAGCTAAGTTTCTTAGCCTAGGCGGTTTTTGGCCATTCGGGGTCGTTTGTGGCCCGAAAATGGCATTTTACTATTTTTCGGACCTTATTTCGGACTTTTAGCTTACGTTTTGTATTGGGCTTTTATTTTTTTATGCCCAGAGATCATTCCCGTGATTATGTGGAATCTTAAAACTTATTTTATGATGTCCACCTAAGTTATAATGTATGAGTTACTATCAGGTGAGCTATTCAAGTATGAAATATACCAGTAAATGGTATTGTTGATTGTTGTTAACAAGTGTTAGTAAACATTGAATATGAAATCATGTGAACTATATTATGTGGACTAATTGAAATGTGACGAAGTAATTGAATTACTTAAGAGTATTATAAAATGTTGAATTAAGCGTTTTAAGAAATTACAAAATAAGCATATGAGCTTATATTGATGTAATAGTTGAGCATGAAATACTCAATTGTGATTTGATTAAAGGTATATAGATTGACGATTATGTGTTGAATATTATACATAATATTGATGAATTGTTTAGTACTAGTGTACTATAAGTATTAAGTTGTATAAATAATATTTAATATTGAATTGGGTAATAAAGAAGTTGCTTGATATATTCGTGTCAGACATTGGTGTAGTATGTCTGTATTGTTAATATATACATTATCATATGAGTAGTTCACATTAAAAGTGATAAGTTGAAAATAGTAGCAAGTTAATAATTGGGAATATACTTGCTATTACAGGTTGTTATAATTGTGTAAATTATTGAAATTACTGTTGAGAAATATGTGAGAGTAAAGATAATTACTTAGGAGATAAATGGTATGAAGTGGCCTGAGAATAAAGTGTGACTGACATAATATGACGACGTCTGGCCAACGTATTTATATTATGCCATTTCACATGGAGTTGTTGAGGCTACTCAGTACCAAATAAAGTAAATTTGTTTTTAAAATAACAGGTAAGATATGTTGACCTGTAGTTGAGAGATAGTCAATGATTGACTAAAATAAAAGAGTAATAAACCATTAAGTTATTGTTTAATGTGGTACCTATGGTACAAGAGATATGTAATTGCAACTAAAATAGAGGTCAGTTGATTGTGAATAACATTGAGTTAATATTTTTGGATGGGTGATTAATGACAACATCTTGTGTTGTAGAAATACCATTGATGATGTTTGGTATTAACAGATGTTGTTTAGCATCCAAATTTGGTGTGACGTGATGTTAGTTGATTACATGATAATAATTTTAACTATAGAATTTGACCTCTACATATGGCTTATTAGTTATTCTTATATGTTGATGATTATATGATTGTGGATTTCTGCCGAGTAAAGGATTTCATATAATCAAGTTGTGTTTATAAATACCAATGTAAAGTAGTAAGTTTAACCAGTTGCCAAAAGTAAAGAATTCTAGCAAAGTTGTTAGCTAGAGATATATATGGCTATTAGCTAACTTACTAGTTACGAAATAAATTTCATGTAGCTGTTAATGTATAAGTAACAGTATTTATTACCACAATTGTTGTTGATGTTGCAAAGATAGATTGTTTAAGTGACTATGTGCTTTGGGTTGTACGCAGGATTGATTATGAGCTATCACTTAAATAGTCGGTTAACTTATTAGAGACAGGATATACGCACAATGTATGTGCGAAGGAAAAGTTAAGATCATGTACATCTGGATATGTGCATGTGGAAAGAATTGAAAATAGGTGTATATATTTACAAGTTGCTCAAGGGAATAATACATGATGTGTGTATATATTGTAATTAAACAGTTGATGATGCTACATTGTGTGCTGAAAATAAGATCTTGTGTTAATAAATTAAATAGAGGTAAAACACAATCTATGTGTTTAGGTGAGTTCAGTTGAAATACACACTGGTAGTGTGTAAATTGATGCATTAATATCTACCTATATAAGTATATGTTGACGTATAGGTACATTTTGTGAGTATATGGTTAAAGATATGCATAAGTGATGGTATGCATAAGTGATGGTATGCATAAGTGATTAAACTGGTACACACATCTAGTGTGCATCTAGTAATGAGTAATTATTTGTATGAGAAGTAGAGTAGTATTGAATAGAAATGAAAGTGAGTAGGTAGTTCTAATTATTCTAGACCGAATAAGGGTGATCAGATTTCGAGGACGAAATCTCTTTAAGGGGGAGATATTTGTAACACCCAGTATTTGGGTCTAGTAGTATTTTAATATTTTCTGACTGTGAATGATTATTTAAATGTGTCAGAAAATAATTTTGTTGTGCTAGTTGAAAATAAATAGGTAAAAGAGTTAAATAATTTATTGTGACTAATAACTTATTAGTTGTTTTAATAAAACTTAGTTGACGGTAAAATAAAATGACGTTTTCCCGCAAATGGTTTTCAAGTTCCAGACAATAATAAATACGGGGAATAAAGTTTAATACTTATAAGGTAAGCCTCATGAGTTAAGTCGGTTGTTATTTCTCCTCTTTTATATACATACGTACGATATACATACATACATGAAGAACCCTAACTCAAAACAAGAAGAAATCATCAAATTGGAGCCATGGAATTCGAATTCAAGCTTTTAAAACATGGATTATCTTCCTCAAATCCTTCTACTTAGCTTGTAAGTCTTGAATTCTTGATTTTCATAAATCTAAAATTTGGGGTTTTGGGGGTTATTGATTATTGATTATAATCCAAAATTGAGGTTTGAAATTGTTAAATTAATGTTAATTGAGCTTATAAATGATTATATGTAACATGATTCAAGGGTTATCTTGTAGATTTGAATTAGGGTTTGTGAATTTGATTAGTGTTCATGTGATATATGATGAGTTTGATGAGATTGTAGTTATAATTCGAAATTAAAGATTGATATTAGTTAAAGTGGTGTTGCTAAGTGTTAATAAGATGATTAGTAACTTTAAACTACCCTAAAAGTGAATTAATTAAGTTGTAGAGTTTATGATGTATATGGGTTTTGATCATATGATGATGTTTTGGTGTTATCACACTATAATTGGTAATTATAAAGGTTGTTGGAATATTATTAGGAAGAATTGAAGTATAATCATATAAATAGTGATGGGTTTAGTTGAATAATTATGAATTATAGCTTGTAACCTTGTTATAATGGTTAGTTGATGATTGAACTATGGTTATAAGCTAAGCTATAATTTAGAATTGATGAATTTGTATATGTTCATAAAGAAAGTCATGAACTTAATATTATGTAATTAAGAATTAAAGCTATAAGCTTGTTAAGTGATGTATACTTAATAAGTGTTGTTAATATGGTTTTAAGTATTGAACGTAGTACTTGTGTAATGTGGATTAATTCAGTAATTAATATCATTTTGAGATAAATAACTAACTTGTGATATTATATTGTATTCTCAGATGTGCAGAAGGCTCAGTGATATTAGACTACTGAGTGGATGCCTGAGGTATTCGGTGAGTGGATCTCTAATCCTCGGCGTAACTTGGTTGTAACAAGTTTGGTTACAACAAGTAACGTATTATTACCTTATTAGTTGCATTGATGATTAGGTTGTTAGTAATAATACTGTTGACTAGTTGAATATGTGATTTGTTGATTACGTGATCACTTGAATTAATTGGCCTTCGGGCATCAGTTGTTAATGAGGCAACGAGTTGTTGAACTGTTGGTTGGGCTAGTTGGTTATCCAAAGTTTAACACACCTCCTGTGTTAGTTGAAGATAATCACTAGCTATCGGTCTCGTCCGTATGGCCATACGGATAGGTTGGATAAGTGTTCTTGGGGAGCCTCCCGGGTTTATGGTTATCCCCAGAGCCGCCGATCCTCATTATGGTGTTGTTGATTAGTTGAATTGTTGCATTATTGAACAGATGTATTGTTGATGAGTTGTATTGTGTACTTGCTTGTTTAGTGTTAAGTGTTGTACACAAAGTTGTTGAGCTAAGTTAGGCTGTTGATTAGTTATCTGTTCACTTAGCGTTATGCTAATCCCCCACATTAACACTTCTTGCAGGTTTTGGCTTTAATATTGGGTGGGCAAGAAGTTGGACTAGAAGGAATGTTTGACTACAAGGCTCTACTCTGATAGTTGATTTGTATAAAATAATGTTTCATCATGTTTTTATATAACACCTCGGTTGAAGAAATTATAGTTTTGAAAAGGTTAAATTTTATATGTTGATACAATGAAGTAATTATTATTATCTATTTGGACTTACGCTTCCGATTTACTATATTTAAATGAGAATAAATGAGGGGTGTTATAAAATTGAAGCAACCGAAGCTTAAACCTCGTTGGACTGGTCCATATACGGTTAAGAACGGTTATCCTTCTGGTTATGTTGTATAACACCCCTCATTTACTTGTAATAATATTAAAGATAATAAGGAAGCGCGGGTAAATAAAACACAATACTTCATTACATATTTTTCCAAAGTACCAAAACAGTTTAGATGGTTAAGTTACTACGATTTAAAACTTGTTCAAAAGACTAGCATGTCGGGGTATTATATAAACTAAACTGAGTTGTTACAAAAATAATCAGAGTAGCTTGAATATCAAACATTCCATGCTTCCAAGGTTTGACCTTCCTGCTACCCACCCGCATGCATAAACAAAAGTCTGCAGGAAGTAACAACGAGGGATTAGCACATAGCTAAGTGAGTAAATCCAACACCCCACATTCAACTTAGCTAAACCAATTAACTACAACAAATATTCGCAAACACAACAGTCAACAACAACTTAATGAGGATCGGCGGATCCGGGGATAACCTTAGTACCCGGGCGGCTCCCCAAGATCACTTATCCAAACATATCCGTATGGCCATAACGGACGAGACCGATAGCTGGTGTTTATTATACTTAGGTACAGTTCAGCACACACAACAAATGAAGTACATCCCTGTACCATTCACACAACAACACACTAGCCCAACCAACAGTTCATCAACTCGTTGACCTCATTAACAACAATGCACGAAGGCCACACAAAGCACATATAGGCATATGATCAACAATAACAACTAATCAACTCAATAATCAAGTCTACGTTTACCCGTTGTAATCAAATGATTACAACTAAGCCAAACGGTGAGTTTTGAATCCACTCACCAATACCTTCGTCTTCACTAACTCAGATTCTCGGGGCAACGTTATCTTTCGGAGGATCTGAGATTCAACATCAAATAAAAGTTAGTAATCATTAAAGTCCAAATATAACTTATAGAAAGTTCGACACATTTGGAGCTCATTATCCTAAACACTTATATTATCGACTACTAATCATACACATCAAATAATTACATGTACTAACACTTGAAAGGTTTTAAAAACTAAAAATGAGAAATCCCTGGAAACAGCCAGAAGCTGCCGGCTTGGCCATGGAAGCCGCCGGCTTCCAATGGCTAGCCGCCGGGTCATGCCCTTCACCCGCCGGGTGAATTAAGTTTTTCATCAACAGAAATTTATTGCGTTTAAAAGCCTCTAGCGTCCGCCGGTTTGAGTCATTGACCCACCGGTTGGGGGTCACAAGCCGCCGGCTTGGTGTTGAAGCCGCCGGCTTCACCAACTTGAAGCAGAAGCCGCCGGCTTCATTTCCAGATCAAGAACAGCAGCAGCAGAAATGAAATATGCACGAACCAAAACTTCCAAATTCTCAATTTCGATCCAAATATGCAGAAAACTCGACATCTAGGATTGTAGCAACTTCATACAAAACGTATCTAACATATACCAACTTCCATAACATCTAAAGATTCAAGATTACACCAAAAATTATGAAATCAATTTGATTTTTCAACCATTTTCAATCAAAGCTCATAAACATGGATTCAATGCCTCTAACTAGTTAAGAATCACACATATGATTACATGTCACAAGTATTTACCATCTAAAACTCAAGGATCATCTCAAATTATCAATTTCATCACTTACTCTAAAAATTGAGGTTATGCACTAAAATCACTTACAAGGAAAAGAAGAACAAGATGATGGCAACTAGAGGATGATGAGGATGATACAAGCCAAAGATCACACTTCAATTCTACTTCCAATTGAAGATTTAATCTAAAGTTTTTTTTTTAAGTTAGGGTTTATGTGTTTACTTGAAAGAGAAATTGGGAAAAAGGAATTGGTAAAGTAACCAAATAAAGATCGGCCCATCTTTTTAACCATTTAACATTGTGGTTATTTTATACCCGCTCTAAATCTATTGTCTGGCACCTAATTGCTAAATGCGAGAAATTTATTTTATTGTTCCATCAACTTTAATAATTTAATTCAAGCAACATTTTATTATTCACAATAAGTCCTAAGACCTATTTCACCAACTTTCACAATTAAACAATTATATCGCAAATTTATTTAAAACAATTAAATACGCAATTATAAATAGAAAAATACCAGGCTACCGGAGAGGATGTTACAAATCTCCCCTCCTTAAGGAGATTTCGTCCCCGAAATCTCAACATCAACAAACAATCCAGGATATCTGGACTTCATTGACTCCTCAGACTCCCAAGTCAGGTTGGAACCTAAACTATGTTTCCACTTTACAAGCACCATAGGAATTTGTTTCTTCCTAAGTTTGGTAACCTTCCTATCTAGGATTTCTATCGGTTCTTCAACCAACTTTTGAGTTCTATCAACTTTTAAATCCTTCAAAGGAAGTATTTGTGACTGGTCCTCAATATTACACTTCCTCAAATAACACACATTAAACGTACTATGAATACCCGAAAGCTCAGGAGGAAGATCCAATGCCATCGACTGATCATTTACAACTTGTCGAATCTTGAATGGACCAATGTACCTAGGCGCCAACTTTCCACGTTTCCCGAATCTAATCACACCTTTCCACGGAGAAACTTTAAGATTCACTAATTCACCTTCGGAAAATACAACCGGTCGTCTTTTAGGATCCGCATACTGTTTCTGTCTATCTCTTGCGGCTTTCAACTTCTCACGTGCAATGGCTACTTTATCCGCGGTTATTTGTACAATATCGGGTCCAGCAAACTGTTTCTCACCTGCCTCTAACCAACAAATAGGTGTACGACAACGACGACCATACAACATTTCATACGGAGGCATCCCGATACTAGAATGGTACGAATTATTGTAAGTAAATTCAACCAATGGAATATGTGAATCCCATGAACCTCCATATTCTAATACACATGCACGAAGCATATCCTCTAGAGTTTGAATCGTACGTTCTGACTGACCATCGGTCTGAGGATGATAAGCTGTGCTAAGGTTTACCCGTGTACCCAACTCTTGTTGTAGACTTTGCCAAAAACGAGAAGCAAAACGAGTATCTCTATCCGACACAATCGATAAGGGAATACCATGCCTGGAAACGATCTCGTTAACATACAATTGAGCAAGTTTAGTCAACGATGCTGTTTCACTTGTTGCAAGAAAATGCGCGCTCTTTGTCAATCGATCCACTATAACCCAAATCATATCATTTCCTCGAGCGGTACGCGGTAGCTTAGTCACAAAATCCATAGTTATGTGATCCCACTTCCACTCAGGTATCTCCAACTGTTTTAACGACCCATACGGCTTTTGATGTTCCGCTTTGACCTGAGCACAAATATGACAAGATCCCACAAACTTTGCAATGTCAGTTTTCATCGTTGGCCACCAATACAACAGTTTCAAATCATTATACATTCGAGTACTACCCGGATGAATAGACATTCGTGACTTATGAGCTTCATTCAGAATCAAATCCCGAATACCACCAATGGAAGGAATCCAAACACGAGATTGATACGTCTTTAATCCCCTTGAATCATCAACTAATTCGTCCTTGCGTTTTAACATGATTTCGGATTTCAAATTCTGATCCTTCAATGCTTCAAGTTGTACAATTTTAATTTGATCAATCAAATCCGAGGAAACATTCACTTTTAAATAGAAAGCTCGATCAGGAGTATTCTTTCGACTTAAAGCATCGGCGACCACATTAGCTTTGCCCGGATGGTATCTAATTTCACAATCATAATCTTTTATCAATTCCAACCATCGCCTCTGTCGCATATTCAATTCTTTTTGGGAGAACACATACTGTAAACTCTTGTGATCGGTACAAACAACACATCGAGTCCCATATAAGTAATGTCTCCAAAGTTTTAGGGCAAATACAACTGCTGCGAGTTCTAAATCATGCGTAGGATAGTTCTTCTCATGTGGTTTCAACTGTCGAGAAGCATAAGCGATAACTCTATCCCTTTGCATTAAAACACAACCCAAACCATAATATGAAGCGTCGCAATACACCACAAAATCATCAGTACCTTCTGGTAATGCTAAAATCGGTGTCTGACACAACAATTATTTCAATGTCTGAAAAGCTTGCTCCTGTTGATCAGTCCACACATACTTCTCCTCTTTACGGGTTAACTTAGTTAACGGACCGGCTATCTTAGAAAAATCTTTGATAAATTTCCGATAATATCCCGCTAACCCAAGGAAACTCCTTATCTCAGAGATAGATTTCGGCGCATTCCAATTCATCACAACTGCAACTTTTGATGGATCCACTTTCACACCATCTTGACAAATTATATGACCCAAAAACTGGACTTCTCTAATCCAGAATTCACATTTGGAAAACTTTGCATACAACTGTTCTCGTCTCAATGTTTCAAGAACCAATCTCAAATGCGTGGCATATTCAGTTTCAGATTTCGAATAAATAAGTATATCATCAATGAAAACAATCACAAATTTATCCAAATATGGTCGACACACACGGTTCATCAAATCCATAAATACTGCTGGAGCATTTGTCAAACCAAAAGGCATAACCAGAAATTCATAATGCCCATACCTGGTTCGGAAAGCAGTTTTAGGTATATCTTGTTCACAAACACGGACTTGATGATAACCCGACCTCAAATCAATCTTAGAATATACCGAAGAACCCTGTAACTGATCAAACAAATCATCAATTCTAGGCAATGGATACTTGTTCTTCACAGTCCTCTTATTTAATTCCCTGTAATCAATACACATCCGCAATGACCCATCTTTCTTTTTCACGAATAACACTGGTGCACCCCACGACGAGGAACTAGGTCTGATAAAACCTTTATCCAACAACTCTTGAATCTGATTCATCATTTCACGGATCTCAGAAGGAGCTAATCTATAAGGAGCTTTAGCAATCGAAGATGAGCCCGGAACAAGATCAATTCTGTATTCTACTTCCCTAACTGGTGGTAACCCAGGCAATTCATCGGGGTACACTTCAGGGTACTCACAAACAACAGGAACATCCGAAACAGTTTTCCTTTCTAATTTGGCATCGACTACATAGGCTAGGTATGACTCGCAACCTTTTGACAATGACTTCCTAGCTTTCATCAACGAAATCAAAGGAATAGCTACACCATCCCGTTCTCCTCGAGCCACAACATATGACCCTTCGGAGATTGGGATCCTAACCAACTTCTGGTGACAATCAATACTAGCCTTATTCTGACTCAACCAATCCATACCAATTATTACATCGAAACTAGGGATTGGCATCAACAAGAAGGAAATAGGAAAAACGTGATCATCAATAGTAATATTAGCTCCAGTCACCGAGGTGGTAACAGGAACTAACTTACCACTAACTATTTCTACTTCTATAGGCTTTGTTATCACAGTAGGGGCTAATTTCAACTTATCACAAAATTGCACAGAAATGAAAGTACAATTAGCACCCGAATCAAACAATACACGTGCAGGTACAGAGTTTATAAGAAATGTACCCGTGATAACATCTTCAGTACGCACGGCCTCATCAACCGTCATCTGAAAAGCCCTACTAGTTGCTGGAGGAGGGTTCTTTCTTTTCTGACCGGAAGATCCCGAACTCCCGACCGAACCCGACCCCGTCGACCTTGCCTCCGGACATTGACCAACCCTATGCCCTTCTTTCTTACAAGTCCAGCAAACAAAATTTGGATAACGGCAACTCTTTATCTCATGACCTAATTCACCACACTTCATACATTTGTTTGTCTTAGCCGTACACGGACCATCATGCCGAGACCTACACGAACTACACCAGTTGGAACTATTAAAACTTCCCGAAGAACTACTTCTTCCAACAAATTTCTTACCACCGTGCCGATTCCCTTGCCATTTGGATTTATTCTTACCCGACGATTCAGTTCTTGCTTTAGAGAAACTTGTATCCTTTCCTTGCCATAATCTCAAACCTCTCAAATCACTATCAGCAGACCGCGCGAGGTTAAAAGCATGCGATAAATCCTTAGCCAATCTCACAACCGTACGGTAGTTATCCAGTAAAGCATCCACAAATTGTTCGATTTGAGTTTTCTCATCCGGAACCCATTGTTGAACGAACCTAAGCTTATCCGTAAACTGTGAAATCAATTCATCAATAGTCATGTCATCCTTTAATCGAAGATTCACAAACTCTCTTCGAATCCTAGCAATATCAAAATCCGAACAGTATTGGTTACGAACAACTTGATGAAACTGAGACCAACTATAACACCCCTCATTTCATAGTGATAATATTATATAAAATACGGAAGCGAAGATTAATAAAACACAATACTTGATTTCATAATCTACTAAAATATTAAAACCGTCTACATGTTTAAGTCACTTCAATTTAAAACTTGTTCAAAAGATTAGCATGACGGGGTATTATATGAACTAAACCGAGTTATTACAAAATAGTCAGAGTAGCTTGAATATCAAACATTCCATTCTTCCAAAGTTTGACCTTCCTGCTACCCACCCTCATGCTCAAAACCAAAAGTCTGCAGGAAGTAACAACGAGGGATTAGCACATAGCTAAGTGAGTAAATCCAACACTCAACATTTAACTTAGCTAAACCAGTTAACAACAACAAGTATTCGCAACTACAACAATCAACAACAACTTAATGAGGATCGGCGGATCAGGGGATAACCTTATTACCCGGGCGGCTCCCCAAGATCACTTATCCAAACATATCCGTATGGCCATAACGGACGAGACCGATAGCTAGTGTTTATTATACTTAGGTACAGTTCAGCACACACAACAAATGAAGTACATCCCTGTACCGTTCACACAACAACCCACTAGCCCAACCAACAGTTCATCAACTTGTTGACCTCATTAACAACAATGCCCGAAGGCCACACAAAGCACATATAGGCATATGATCCACAATAACAACTAATCAACTCAAGAATCAAGTCTACGTTTACCCGTCGTAATCAAATGATTACAACTAAGCCAAACGGTGAGTTTCGAATCCACTCACCAATACCTTCGTCTTCACTAACTCAGATTCTCGGGGCAACTTTATCTTTCAGAGGATCTGAGATTCAACACCAATGAAAAGTTAGTAATCCAAAGTCGTCCAAATATAACTTATAAAAATTCGACACATTTGGAACTCATTAATATAAACATCTAGATTACTAGCTACTAATCATGCACATAATCATAACACATCAAATAATTACATGTACTAACACTTGAAAGGTTTTAAAAGCTAAAAACGAAAAATCCCTGGAAACAGCCAGAAGCCGCCGGCTTGACCATGGAAGCCGCCGGCTTCCCATGGTCAACCGCCGGGTCAACCCCTTCACCCGCCGGGTGAATTAAGTTTTTCATCAACAGAAAGTTATTGCGTTTTAAAGCCTCTAGTGTCCGCCGGTTTGGGCCTACTGCCCGCCGGTTGGGGGTCACAAGCCGCCGGCTTGTCATTGAAGCCGCCGGCTTCCCCATCATTGAACAGAACCCGCCGGCTGGTAACATCAAGCCGCCGGCTTCTCATGCAGATCAAGAACAGCAGCAGCAGAAAATGAAATATGCACGAACCAAAATTACCAAAACCTCAATTTCGACTCAAATATGCATACAACTCAATTTCTAAGCTAACAACAACTTCATACAACATCTATCAACCACAATAACATCCAACTAATCAAGATTCACACCAAAATCTTCAAATTCATTAAATTCTAACTAAGTTCAACCATGGATCAAAAACATGAATTAATCCACATAACAAACCAAGAATCATCACATATACTCATATATAACAAGTGATCATCTTACAATTGCAAGAACAACTTCATTTAATCACTTAATCATCAATACTATCATTTGACATAAAACCCACTTACCTTTAAAATATGAAGATGATGATGAATAGGAAGATTAGAAGGTGGTGATGATGATCATAGCTTGTAGATTATAACTCCCAATCACTTTCTAATTGGATGATTTAGCTTGATTTACTAGTTAGGGTTTGTATGTGTTTTTGGTTCTAAAAGGGAAAAGGAAATGAAATGGAATTGGTAAAGTGACAATAACAAGATCGGCCTATCTTTTTAACCATTTTACATTGTGGTTATTTAATACCCGCTCTAAATCTATTGTCTGGAACCTAACAATCATTTGCGAGAAACTTATTTTATTATACCGTCAACTTTAATAATTTACAACAAGCAACATTTCATTATCCACAATAAATCCTAAGACCTATTTCACCAAGTTTCATAATTAAACAATTATATCACATAATTATTTAAAACAATTAAATACACAAATATAAATAAAAAAAATACCAGGCTATCGGAGAGGATGTTACAAATCTCCCCTCCTTAAGGAGATTTCGTCCCCGAAATCTCAGCCCTATCAACCAATCCAGGATATCTGGATTTCATCGACTCCTCGGTCTCCCAAGTTAGGTTGGAACCTAAACTATGTCTCCACTTAACTAGAACCATAGGAATTTGTTTCTTCCTAAGTTTGGTAATCTTTTTATCAAGGATCTCAACCGGTTCTTCCACCAATTTCTGAGTTTGATCCACCTTTAAATCTTTCAACGGAAGAATTTGCGACTGATCCTCAATATTACACTTTCTCAAGTAACATACGTTAAACGTGTCATGAATACCAGAGAGTTCTGGAGGAAGATCCAATGCCATTGACTGATCATTTACAACTTGTCGAATTTTGAATGGACCAATATATCTAGGCGCCAACTTTCCACGTTTTCCGAATCTAATCACTCCTTTCCACGGAGAAACTTTAAGATACACTAATTCACCTTTGGAAAACACAACCGGTCGTCTTTTTGGATCCGCATACTGTTTCTGTCTATCTCTTGCGGCTTTTAACTTTTCACGTGCAATAGCTACTTTATCAGCGGTTATTTGTACAATATCGGGTCCAGCAAACTGTTTCTCACCTGCTTCTAACCAACAAGTAGGTGTACGACAACGACGACCATACAACATTTCATACGGAGGCATCCCAATACTAGAATGGTACGAATTGTTATAAGTGAACTCAATTAATGGAAGATGTGAATCCCAAGAACCTCCATATTCCAGAATGCAAGCACGAAGCATATCTTCTAAAGTTTGAATTGTACGTTCTGACTGACCGTCTGTCTGAGGATGATAAGCTGTGCTAAGGTTTACACGTGTACCCAACTCTTGTTGTAGACTTTGCCAAAAACGAGAAGCAAAACGAGTATCTCTATCTGACACAATCGATAAAGGAATACCATGTCTTGAAACAATTTCGTTAACATACAATTGAGCAAGTTTAGTCAACGAGGTCGTCTCACTCGTAGCAAGAAAATGCGCACTCTTGGTCAAACGATCCACTATTACCCAAGTCATATCATTGCCTCGAACAGTACGCGGTAGCTTAGTCACAAAATCCATGGTTATGTGATCCCACTTCCACTCAGGTATTTCCAACTGTTTTAACGACCCATACGGCTTTTGATGTTCAGCTTTGACCTGAGCACAAATATGACACGATCCCACAAACTTTGCAATGTCGGTTTTCATCGTTGGCCACCAATACAACGGTTTCAAGTCATTATACATTCGAGTACTACCCGGATGAATGGACATGCGTGACTTATGAGCTTCATTCAAAATTAAATCCCGAATACCACCAATGGAAGGAATCCAAACACGAGACTGATAAGTCTTTAATCCTCTTGAATCATCAACTAATTCATCCTTGCGTTTTAACATAATTTCCGATTTCAGATTCAGATCTTTCAAAGCTTCAAGTTGTACCACTTTAATTTGATCAATTAAATCCGAGGAAACATTCACTTTCAAATAGAAAACTCGATCGGGAGTATTCTTTCGACTCAAAGCATCGGCTACCACATTCGCTTTGCCAGGATGGTATCTAATCTCACAGTCATAATCTTTTATCAATTCCAACCATCGTCTCTGTCTCATATTCAATTCTTTCTGAGAGAACACATACTGCAAACTCTTGTGATCGGTACAAACAACACATCGAGTCCCATATAAGTAATGTCTCCAAAGTTTAAGGGCGAATACAACTGCTGCGAGTTCTAAATCATGCGTAGGATAATTCTTCTCATGTGGTTTCAACTGTCGAGAAGCATAAGCGATAACTCTATCCCTTTGCATTAAGACACAACCCAAACCCGAATATGAAGCGTCGCAATAAACCACAAAATCATCAGTACCTTCTGGTAATGCTAAAATCGGTGTCTGACACAACAATTGTTTCAATGTCTGGAAAGCTTGCTCCTGTTGATCAGTCCACACATACTTCTCCTCTTTACGGGTTAACTTAGTTAACAGACCGGCTATCTTAGAGAAATCCTTAATAAATTTCCGATAATATCCCGCTAATCCAAGGAAACTCCTTATCTCAGAAACAGATTTCGGCGCATTCCAATTCATCACAGCTGAAATCTTTGATGGATCCACTTTCACACCATCTCGACAAATTATATGACCCAAAAACTGAACTTCTTGAATCCAGAATTCACATTTGGAAAACTTTGCATATAACTGTTCCCGTCTCAATGTTTCAAGAACCAATCTCAAATGTGTAGCATGTTCAGTTTCAGACTTCGAATAGATAAGTATATCATCAATGAAAACAATAACAAATTGATCCAAGAACGGTCGACACACACGGTTCATCAAATCCATAAATACTGCTGGTGCATTTGTTAAACCAAACGGCATGACCAGAAATTCATAATGACCGTACCTAGTACGAAAAGCAGTTTTAGGTATATCTTGTTCACAAACACGGACCTGATGATAACCCGACCTCAAATCAATTTTAGAATACACTGACGAACCCTGCAACTGATCAAACAAATCATCTATCCTCGGAAGAGGGTACTTATTCTTTACCGTTCTCTTGTTCAACTCTCTATAATCAATACACATCCGCAATGACCCATCTTTCTTTTTCACAAACAACACTGGTGCACCCCACGGCGAGGAACTAGGTCTGATAAAACCTTTATCCAACAACTCCTGAATCTGATTCATCATTTCACGGATCTCAGAAGGAGCTAACCTATAGGGAGCTTTAGCAGTCGGCGACGAGCCCGGAACAAGGTCAATTCTGTATTCTACTTCCCTAACTGGTGGTAACCCAGGCAACTCATCAGGGAACACATCGGGGTACTCACAAGCAACAGGAACATCCGAAACAGTTTTCCTTTCTAATTTGGCATCAACTACATAGGCTAAGTATGACTCACAACCCTTTGACAATGACTTCCTAGCTTTCATCAACGAAATCAAAGGAATAGCTACACCATCCCGTTCTCCTCGAGCCACAACATATGACCCTTCGGAGATTGGGATCCTAACCAACTTCCGATGACAATCAATACTAGCCTTATTCTGACTCAACCAATCCATACCAATAATTACATCGAAACTAGGGATTGGCATCAACAAGAAGGAAATAGGAAAAACATGATCATCAATAGTAATGCTAACTCCAGTCACCGAGGTGGTAACAGGAACTAACTTACCACTAACTATTTCTACTTCTATAGGCTTTGTTATCACAGTAGGGGCTAATTTCAACTTATCACAAAATTGCACAGAAATGAAAGTACAATTAGCACCCGAATCAAACAATACACGTGCAGGTACAGAGTTTATAAGAAATGTACCCGTGATAACATCTTCAGTACGCACGGCCTCATCAACCGTCATTTGAAAAGCCCTACTAGTTGCTGGAGGAGGGTTCTTTCTTTTCTGACCGGAAGATCCCGAACTCCCGACCGAACCCGACCCCGTCGACCTTGCCTCCGGACATTGACCAACCCTATGCCCTTCTTTCTTACAAGTCCAACAAACAAAGTTGGGATAACGGCAACTCTTTATCTCATGACCCAATTCACCACACTTCATACATTTGTTCGTCTTAGCCGTACACGGACCATCATGCCGAGATCTACACGAACTACACCAGTTTGAACTATTATAACTTCCCGAAGAACTACTTCTTCCAACATACTTCTTACCACCTTGTCGATTCCCTTGCCACTTAGATTTATTCCGACCCGACGATTCAGTTCTTGCCTTAGTGAAACTTGTATCTTTTCCTTGCCATAATCTCAAACCTCTCAAATCACTATCGGCAGACCTCGCAAGATTGAAAGCATGCGATAAATCCTTAGCTAATCTCACAACCGTTCGGTAGTTATCCGGTAAAGCATCTACAAATTGTTCAATTTGAGTTTTCTCATCCGGAACCCATTGTTGCACAAATCTAAGCTTATCCGTAAACTGTGTAATCAATTCATCAATAGTCATGTCCTCCTTTAATCGAAGATTCACAAATTCTCTTCGAATCCTAGCAATGTCAAAATCCGAACAATATTGATTACGAACCGCCTGATGAAATTGAGTCCAATTAATAGATTCCTTTTGTTGTTGTGTGAAATGACCGGTAATTGAATCCCACCAAACCATGGCATCATCCTTCATACATTGAACCGCATACTTGACTTTCAATTCCTCATCACAACAAGTCACATCAAACTTGCGTTCCATGTCCCTAAGCCAATTCAACGTTACTGTAGGATTTTTACTTCCCTGAAATTCCGGTGGTCGACTAGCCATAAACGTCTTGTATGAACACTTCTTTTCAGTTTGAGAGGACGAACCAGAACCAAAGGCTGGGGCTTGCTGAAATAACTGTCTAGTCGCAGCTTCCTCAGCTTTCCTCTTAAATTCCCTAAGAAATACCAACTCGTCTTCCATTTCATGAATATACTCCTCTCGATTAGATTGTTGTCCGGTTGGTTGAGAAGTACCATTATGATCCTGTTGCTGAGTAGGAGTCTCAAATTGAGGTGCGACTATCCTGGAGGCATTGTTGGGGTTGGTGGTCGGTGGTTCGTTATCTGCCATTTCTGAAATTCAACACAACACTTGAACTTTTGTTAATCGTTAGCATCTAAATACTAACTACCATCAACCAATACTAATCCCATACCCAAGAATGTTTGATATATCACGCTCGAGTTTTGGGATTGATCATTCAACAATGAACAATTATCCCAAAACTATGCTCTGATACCAATTTATAACACCCCTCATTTCATAGTGATAATATTATATAAAATACGGAAGCGAAGATTAATAAAACACAATACTTGATTTCATAATCTACTAAAATATTAAAACCGTCTACATGTTTAAGTCACTTCAATTTAAAACTTGTTCAAAAGATTAGCATGACGGGGTATTATATGAACTAAACTGAGTTATTACAAAATAGTCAGAGTAGCTTGAATATCAAACATTCCATTCTTCCAAAGTTTGACCTTCCTGCTACCCACCCTCATGCTCAAAACCAAAAGTCTGCAGGAAGTAACAACGAGGGATTAGCACATAGCTAAGTGAGTAAATCCAACACTCAACATTTAACTTAGCTAAACCAGTTAACAACAACAAGTATTCGCAACTACAACAATCAACAACAACTTAATGAGGATCGGCGGATCAGGGGATAACCTTATTACCCGGGCGGCTCCCCAAGATCACTTATCCAAACATATCCGTATGGCCATAACGGACGAGACCGATAGCTAGTGTTTATTATACTTAGGTACAGTTCAGCACACACAACAAATGAAGTACATCCCTGTACCGTTCACACAACAACCCACTAGCCCAACCAACAGTTCATCAACTTGTTGACCTCATTAACAACAATGCCCGAAGGCCACACAAAGCACATATAGGCATATGATCCACAATAACAACTAATCAACTCAAGAATCAAGTCTACGTTTACCCGTCGTAATCAAATGATTACAACTAAGCCAAACGGTGAGTTTCGAATCCACTCACCAATACCTTCGTCTTCACTAACTCAGATTCTCGGGGCAACTTTATCTTTCAGAGGATCTGAGATTCAACACCAATGAAAAGTTAGTAATCCAAAGTCGTCCAAATATAACTTATAAAAATTCGACACATTTGGAACTCATTAATATAAACATCTAGATTACTAGCTACTAATCATGCACATAATCATAACACATCAAATAATTACATGTACTAACACTTGAAAGGTTTTAAAAGCTAAAAACGAAAAATCCCTGGAAACAGCCAGAAGCCGCCGGCTTGACCATGGAAGCCGCCGGCTTCCCATGGTCAACCGCCGGGTCAACCCCTTCACCCGCCGGGTGAATTAAGTTTTTCATCAACAGAAAGTTATTGCGTTTTAAAGCCTCTAGTGTCCGCCGGTTTGGGCCTACTGCCCGCCGGTTGGGGGTCACAAGCCGCCGGCTTGTCATTGAAGCCGCCGGCTTCCCCATCATTGAACAGAACCCGCCGGCTGGTAACATCAAGCCGCCGGCTTCTCATGCAGATCAAGAACAGCAGCAGCAGAAAATGAAATATGCACGAACCAAAATTACCAAAACCTCAATTTCGACTCAAATATGCATACAACTCAATTTCTAAGCTAACAACAACTTCATACAACATCTATCAACCACAATAACATCCAACTAATCAAGATTCACACCAAAATCTTCAAATTCATTAAATTCTAACTAAGTTCAACCATGGATCAAAAACATGAATTAATCCACATAACAAACCAAGAATCATCACATATACTCATATATAACAAGTGATCATCTTACAATTGCAAGAACAACTTCATTTAATCACTTAATCATCAATACTATCATTTGACATAAAACCCACTTACCTTTAAAATATGAAGATGATGATGAATAGGAAGATTAGAAGGTGGTGATGATGATCATAGCTTGTAGATTATAACTCCCAATCACTTTCTAATTGGATGATTTAGCTTGATTTACTAGTTAGGGTTTGTATGTGTTTTTGGTTCTAAAAGGGAAAAGGAAATGAAATGGAATTGGTAAAGTGACAATAACAATATCGGCCTATCTTTTTAACCATTTTACATTGTGGTTATTTAATACCCGCTCTAAATCTATTGTCTGGAACCTAACAATCATTTGCGAGAAACTTATTTTATTATACCGTCAACTTTAATAATTTACAACAAGCAACATTTCATTATCCACAATAAATCCTAAGACCTATTTCACCAAGTTTCATAATTAAACAATTATATCACATAATTATTTAAAACAATTAAATACACAAATATAAATAAAAAAAATACCAGGCTATCGGAGAGGATGTTACACCAACTAATAGCTTCTTTCTGTTGTTGAGTGAAATGACCGGTAATGGAATCCCACCAAACCATGGCATCATCCTTCATGCATTGAACCGCATATTTGACTTTAAGTTCCTCATCACAGCAAGTCACATCAAATTTGCGTTCCATATCCCTAAGCCAATTCAAAGTTATTGTTGGATTTTTACTTCCCTGAAATTCCGGTGGTCGACTAGCCATAAAAGTCTTGTATGAACACTTCTTTTCTGATTGAGAGGATGAACCAGAACCAAAGACTGGGGTTTGCTGAAATAACTGTCTGGTCGCAGCTTCCTCAGCTTTTCTCTTGAATTCCCTAAGGAATACTAACTCGTCTTCCATCTCATGAATATACTCATCTCGGTTAGATTGTTGTCCGGTTGGTTGAGAAGTACCATTATGATCATGTTGCTCGGTATGAGTCCCGATTTGAGGAGCGACGATCCTGGAGGCATTGTTGGGGTTGGTGGTCGGTGGTTCGTTATCTGCCATTTCTGAAATTCAACACAACACTTGAACTTTTGTTAATCGTTAGCATCTAAATACTAACTACCTTCAACCAATACTAATCCCATACCCAAGAATGTTTGATATATCACGCTCGAGTTTTGGGATTGATCATTCAACAATGAACAATTATCCCAAAACTATGCTCTGATACCAATTTATAACACCCCTCGTTTACTTGTAATAATATTAAAGATAATAAGGAAGCGCAGGTAAATAAAACACAATACTTCATTACATATTTTTCCAAAGTACCAAAACAGTTTAGATGGTTAAGTTACTACGATTTAAAACTTGTTCAAAAGACTAGCATGTCGGGGTATTATATAAACTAAACTGAGTTGTTACAAAAATAATCAGAGTAGCTTGAATATCAAACATTCCATGCTTCCAAGGTTTGACCTTCCTGCTACCCACCCGCATGCATAAACAAAAGTCTGCAGGAAGTAACAACGAGGGATTAGCACATAGCTAAGTGAGTAAATCCAACACCCCACATTCAACTTAGCTAAACCAATTAACTACAACAAATATTCGCAAACACAACAGTCAACAACAACTTAATGAGGATCGGCGGATCCGGGGATAACCTTAGTACCCGGGCGGCTCCCCAAGATCACTTATCCAAACATATCCGTATGGCCATAACGGACGAGACCGATAGCTGGTGTTTATTATACTTAGGTACAGTTCAGCACACACAACAAATGAAGTACATCCCTGTACCATTCACACAACAACACACTAGCCCAACCAACAGTTCATCAACTCGTTGACCTCATTAACAACAATGCACGAAGGCCACACAAAGCACATATAGGCATATGATCAACAATAACAACTAATCAACTCAATAATCAAGTCTACGTTTACCCGTTGTAATCAAATGATTACAACTAAGCCAAACGGTGAGTTTTGAATCCACTCACCAATACCTTCGTCTTCACTAACTCAGATTCTCGGGGCAACGTTATCTTTCGGAGGATCTGAGATTCAACATCAAATAAAAGTTAGTAATCATTAAAGTCCAAATATAACTTATAGAAAGTTCGACACATTTGGAGCTCATTATCCTAAACACTTATATTATCGACTACTAATCATACACATCAAATAATTACATGTACTAACACTTGAAAGGTTTTAAAAACTAAAAATGAGAAATCCCTGGAAACAGCCAGAAGCCGCCGGCTTGGCCATGGAAGCCGCCGGCTTCCAATGGCTAGCCGCCGGGTCATGCCCTTCACCCGCCGGGTGAATTAAGTTTTTCATCAACAGAAATTTATTGCGTTTTAAAGCCTCTAGCGTCCGCCGGTTTGAGTCATTGACCCACCGGTTGGGGGTCACAAGCCGCCGGCTTGGTGTTGAAGCCGCCGGCTTCACCAACTTGAAGCAGAAGCCGCCGGCTAGGCTTATGAAGCCGCCGGCTTCATTTCCAGATCAAGAACAGCAGCATCAGAAATGAAATATGCACGAACCTAAACTTCCAAATTCTCAATTTCGATCCAAATATGCAGAAAACTCGACATCTAGGATTGTAGCAACTTCATACAAAACGTATCTAACATATACCAACATCCATAACATCTAAAGATTCAAGATTACACCAAAAATTATGAAATCAATTTGATTTTTCAACCATTTTCAATCAAAGCTCATAAACATGGATTCAATGCCTCTAACTAGTTAAGAATCACACATATGATTACATGTCACAAGTATTTACCATCTAAAACTCAAGGATCATCTCAAATTATCAATTTCATCACTTACTCTAAAAATTGAGGTTATGCACTAAAATCACTTACAAGGAAAAGAAGAACAAGATGATGGCAACTAGAGGATGATGAGGATGATACAAGCCAAAGATCACACTTCAATTCTACTTCCAATTGAAGATTTAATCTAAAGTTTTTTTTTTAAGTTAGGGTTTATGTGTTTACTTGAAAGAGAAATTGGGAAAAAGGGAATTGGTAAAGTAACCAAATAAAGATCGGCCCATCTTTTTAACCATTTAACATTGTGGTTATTTTATACCCGCTCTAAATCTATTGTCTGGCACCTAATTGCTAAATGCGAGAAATTTATTTTATTGTTCCATCAACTTTAATAATTTAATTCAAGCAACATTTTATTATTCACAATAAGTCCTAAGACCTATTTCACCAACTTTCACAATTAAACAATTATATCGCAAAGTTATTTAAAACAATTAAATACGCAATTATAAATAGAAAAATACCAGGCTACCGGAGAGGATGTTACATGTTGAGTTGTTTAAAACAGATGGAGGAAGTTTCATTGTTAATGGTCATAGATTGAAGTTATTCCACGAGGAAGATGTTAAAAACTAGTGGGAGGCACTCGTGATTTACCCTAGGAACTGATAAAATTTAAGGGTTGAACTTTGTGGGTGTGTTCACTGGAAACCCTCACGAGACTATAACTCGTCCACTCGGGATACCGAGGGGTTTAAAGGCTTATTGCATATGCTAAATGCAATCGTGATTCCTACGAAAGTGAGTTAGGATTTATTTTTCTGTTTTAACTATGTATTTAATTGTTTTATATGTTATGTTTTCTTTTGGTTTTGTTTTGTGTGCTGTGCTGTTGAATGATGCTGCTGACACGGACTTGCACGCGCATGCTGTTGGACTTTTCAAGAGACATAAGGGGAGTTTTACTGTTCTATTTTTTTTTTCTCTCATTTTCACTGTGATTTTATTTTGTTTAGTACAATGGGGACATTGTACAACTTAAGTGTGGGGATGGGGGTCGAAAAGAAGTTTACTTGTCCTTAGGTTTTGTTGTATCTTTTTGTAGTTTATTTAAAAAAAAAATAAAATTTAACCACTATTTTTAAAATGTGTATTATTTTTAAGATTTTAGACTAACCATTTATTAATTAAAATAGTTTTATTAAAAGTTTGTTTTTATTTTTAAAGTTTAGACTTTAACATGGATTAATTTTTTTTGTACATTTAATCGTAAAGTAATAATAAGTGATTTATAGTTTCATTATATGATGTACTGATAGGCAATCTATATGAAAATTTCTGAATTTTAAGAAGTAAATTTTAAACTTGTATATTACTTTGTGATAAACACTATGATGTATGACAAAAAGTCTTAATTCCTAGATTTAGCATGCAATATTTTATATTTTTGATATTTATGTAAAACCATTTGGGGGTTTACTAATTGTTTCCTCTGTTGTATGAAAGTACAGACCTGGTTTCATATTAGTATTCTTAAAAATAAGCAAAAGAAATGTAAATCTTTAAAATTAAGATTCCCAAACTTATCAAACTATGTCGCTCTGTTATACTAAGGTATAGACCTGTCACCGCTGGTCTGATTTAAAAAGGGGTTTGCTTTACTTGAATCAAGTTATGTCGCTTTGTTGCATGAAAATGCACACCTGTCACCAATGTCTTGATTCTTAAAAATGATTTTGTATACTTATTTTAAATATAAAGTAAAGTGCATGATTAAATTTTAGGGGTATATCATAGATGGGGATCATATGTAATATACATACTAATAATAAAGTGTTTTCAGAAATTTGAGTATAGATTGTTTAAGTGGACAACTATATTAGTAATCGTTGATGAGCTATATATTATGTGAATAATAATAAAGAAATTTATTCCCTTATTGTACAAAATAGTTATCCATGTTAATTAAATTGTTTGGATTTTAGAAATTGAAAACAGATTTTTAATTTGGGTATTTTAATTTTTAAATATTAGTTTTATGCTTATAAGTAATCATAGCTGGATTAATGATGTAGACTTTTAGTAGTTTAGTTTTAGTCTACTTGAGGACAAGTAGAGTTTAAGTGTGGGGATAATTTGATAACATTGTATAATGTTATATTTGTACATTAATATTTCATAGTTTTTATATATTTTTAGTTAGAATTATTTGATAAAAGTTAATTATTTTGTTCATATTTACAAATTAGGTAGAAATGGAGTTTGAATTAGTACGGAACGAAATGAGTTGAACGTGAGTTGAATAAAGTAATTTTTGTATAAAAGTTAGTTGTACATAAATATGATTGGGACAAAGTGGTTAAAAGAGTACAAGAAATAAATTAAGTTTGTACATATTTGAGTTCGAGAAGTTAAATACATTTCGCGAAAATACTTAGGTTGAATATTTATTGGAGTTTACGAGTTGGACCAATTAATTAATTATTTGGGCTAAATAATAGTAGTTAGTATTAGTAATAAATAATAAAGTTAAAATAATACTCTCTCCGTCCCAAAATTATTGTCCACCAACAAAAAGCACACAGTTTAATAAAAGTGGGACCACAACAGTTTTCAACCACTCACATAGAATCTGCACCCACTAAACTCTCTTCTTATTGGTTGAAATGTGAAGTGGACAATTATTTTGGGACGTCCCAAAAAGGAAAGATGGACTATAATTTTGGGACAGAGGTAGTAATAATAATAATAGATAATATATGATGATCTTTATTTTGTTTACAAGATCACGAGAATGGAGCAGACAAAAAAGAAGTAAGTCATGGTCAAAGGTCAAAGTGGGGCCCAAGTAATTAATGTGACGGCTGGATGGATGCATGAAATTCGTGAGGCGGTGTAGGAGTTTTCTTGTTGACTACGACATTTTGATCCATACGGCGGATCAAATCCATACGCCGTATGGATTGGCCCCAGCACGGATATAAATAGCAGCTTAAACCATACGATTTGGATACACTTTTCAGCTACGAAAAATTTAGTTTACGAATCTAAAATTCGAAAATTGGGTTTTTAACCTTAAATTCGAATTTTAGAGTTTTTCTAAGGGTTTAGGAGCGCGCTTTCGGAGCAAGAGAAGTTAGGGTTACGCACAATCATTGTAAGGGTACAATATTTATTTGGTTTGCATTATTTTAGTTATTTTAATAATAATGTTTACTTTATTTTCAATTATTATTTGTGTTTGTTTTATAATGATTATGAGTAGCTAAATTTCTTTACACTTACTTGAATGATGTGATCTAATGATTAGGGTTGTTATCTTTTAATATTTATGTTGAATTATTTTTGTTTAATCGTGAACCTTATGTATTCGAGTTTATATTAATTGATTTATCTTGTTGGTAAATTATTATATGATCAATTTAGCGGGAGCTTTTTCATATAATAGTTTATTATAATTATTTGTCTATGAATAATTGTTAATTGATTGCGGAAGCAGATATTAAACAAGATAATCGTTTAAACACGAATGTGTAAGTAGGTGAAGTTGACGGAAGTTATTCACTAGATTAAATCTTAAATTATTGAATCGAAATTAAGGTGTAGGTTAAGTGGACGCACTAATCTTAGTCTAATTAAGATTCATATATTCAACATAATTAAATTATCAATTGCAATTTAATTGATGTTTAATTGAAACTATTATGTGTTTAAGTTTTATATATTATTGAAGCTTGTTAATGATTTAATTTGTAGCGAACGTTTGTCACAAAGTTATTTCATTATTTAATCATATGTCTATGTATGATTAATCCAATGATAGCGGACGCAGATTTGGTATAAGTTAGATAATTAAACTTAAATGTATAATGTGATGATATTGGCGAACGTCTTTCATTAAATTAAATTATTAATTAGTTAATCAAGATTTATGTGAAGGTCATGGCGAACGTTAAATCTGATCTAAATTAAGATGAGCATTGATTGCTAGATAACCTGGTTTTTATTATACAACCCGAAATCATTAGTGAGCTAGTTCAAGTAAGTGTCGTTTTTAATATCTGAATAAGTCCAAATCAATCAAATCATTTTGACTCTTCCTGAGTCCACTTAGTTTATTAAATTTAGTTGTTAAGCATCGTGACAATTCGGTCACACAAAACCCATTTTTACTTATAATTCTTAAATTTACAATCCCTGTGGAACGAACTTTGACTTACTGTAGCTATACTATCACGATAGGGTATACTTACCTCAGTTGTGTAATAGTTAACGATCAGTATTTCTTTGTTTAATTTTATAACTAGATTTTACACATCATTTAGCTTGTGATTAGGTTAACCACTATCATTAGTGAATTCAACTAACATCAATTAAACATATACAAGCTCTAATTTCGGATTAAGGTCATTAACCAACCAAAACCCACCAAAAACCCATTTCTAGGTTAAAATTGAACAACAACAAAGATTACCTCAAGTTAGGAATAGTTGTGGTAGCTTGAATTCGAATTAACTAAGTTCAATTTTGATAATTGGAACTGATTTTGGGTTCCCCTTTGTTCCCTGCGAATTTTCTTTCTTTCCTTCACTTCCTGGAAGTGTTTGGAAGAAATTATAGATATGTATGTACGTATGTATAAGGTATAGATGTGTTAATTTTATTCCCCTCAATTTCTATTGTCCGGAACTTAAAAAAACCGATCACGGTTATTTTTATTTTGTACCACTTAAAATAATATGTCTTACAATTATTAAAACAATACTTTAAATTTTGGGGTGCTACAAAATGCGCACTTAATTAAGTACGCTGTACGCAAAGTACTATTCATGCGCACTTATTAAGTACGCAGTCACTGTAGCAAGTGAGTACTTAATAAGTACTCACTTAGCAATTAGTATAAATATAGGAGTTGAGTTCGATGTAAGTAATGTTTTAATAACCGGTTGAACCGGCCCCGTTAAACCGCCTCCGGATAGTTTTGCGATTCGTTTCTGACCGGTTATTGACTATTTTTTGAGTCGGATCAAATCGTTGACTTTTCCGGTTGAACCGGCAACCGGGTTCAACCGGATTTGACCGGATTTTAATTTTTTTTTTGTATAAAATTGAAAAAATTTAAAAGCTTGTAACTCCCTCATCCCTTCTCTCTTTTTGAACCACCAAATCACCACAGAACTTGGATCTGACCAAATCCGTACGTCTCCCGCACCCTCCTCCTCCGGCCGACCTTCTCTCTCCTTCTCCGGCCGTTTTTCCGGCGGTGGTGGTGGTGTTAAAGAGGTGTTGGGTTTATGTGAGTGATGATTTAGTGTTGGATGGTTTATGAAAATGAGAAATGAATCTTAGATAAACAATGGGGATGAATGATCAGATAGAAAATATTGAGGAGAGAGAGAAGTATGGAAGTTTTGAAGAGATGAAGATGGTGGAATATAATTTTTGAAAATACTCCGTATCAAGGTTGTCAAGATCGGGATCCTACGTATGATCGTTTTTGCCTTTGCAAGATCGGGATTGTAAGATCGAGATCGGGATTGTAGATCCTACCAAAAAATATTTTTTTATATAAAGATATCTAAATTCTTGTAGAAAACTACTATTAGAGAAATTAATCTAGCATTCAAACTTTTATATCACTGAAGTGATGCAATTTGTCAACATATATTTCTCGAACGATAAACGTACTAAAAGAAAGGATAGCGACATAGTACAATTGCATCAAAGTTTGAGAGCATATTACAAATGAAAATTCCTAACCGTCGTTTTAGAGGTTATAGACTTTTTCTTGGGTTAATTTGATAATAAATGGTAAATTGAACTTGGAAACAAATGTATAGTAAGTCCAATTGTAAAAAAAATAAAAAAATAAAAAAATAGCCGATTTGTAGGATCGGATTGTTCTACGATCTTACGATCGATCCTACGATCCTACTCCGATCCCACTTCGATCCTGCACGTTTTCCTTTGGTAGGATCGTAAGATCGTACGATCCTACGATCAGGATCGCGATCTTGACAACCTTGCTCCGTATAACTTTTGTACTAGAAAGTTGGTCAGCATTTTTTTTTTGACTTTTCAACATGCTTTTTCAGTTTTTGTGTAGTTTTATGGGGAATAAATAAGAAAATTACAAAGCATCTTGCTTTATTGTACAAAGGAAAAAGAAGATGATAGCCGTGAGGATGTAAAGTTACATATGTTTCTCTTATATGTATATATATATACATTTTAAACAAGTTCAGTAAATCAATAGACTTACGTATAGCCTTTAAAATAGGGATGAACTGACAACTTAATGTTTCTTAAGCATGAAATTAGAAGTCTTGTTTTATATTATTTCGATGATACCATAAAATTACAGAAAGCAACTTTTGAATAAAATTAGAAGTTTGAGTCTTTCTTTTTTTATCTATTTTTTTTACCCAGTTGGCCTGTTAGAGACAAACCATAACAAGACTCGACTCATTCCCAAGTAAATTGTTTGAACAAATAGTTTCTTTATTAGTTTTATTATTATATAATAAAAATAACCCGTAGCTTCTCAATTTGACACCTAATCATATCTAATAATGCCACATGTCCTTTTCTTTTTAATAAGATTACCATATATATTTTGTAACTAATAATATAATTACACATAAACTAGCTTATAACCTGCGGCTTAACGGAAATATACATATGTAGATACAGTATCAGCGAAAAATAATTAAGCATGTGTTTCATTTTGCGATTTTTATTGTATTTAATAGGCTACTCTTTTGTCTAGGTTGTTTTAGTGTATTATTGATGGTTTCATCATGTGTTGTTTTCAGATTTGTATATAGAAAAGATAAATTTGTATACCAATTGCTTGGGACATTTCGTACCATGAATTAAAGTTTTAGTGTAAGTTTTTCATTTTGTGTATTCAAAAGATATAATGTTTTTGTGGTTGAACGAATTAGTACAATGAATTATATTTTCTATCCAGCTATTTAATTCAAACTCACATAGATCTTCGTTATGATTCTATTTTCTAATTGGTGTGGTCAATAACGGTAGGTTTTTGAAATCAGCCTTTGTAAACATTATGCCTTGAACTTTCGAAAGATCCATTAACTCTGCATTTTCTACTTCAAAGGTAAAGTTCCTTTCATGATAAATGATTAAATTCCTTGAAATCATCTTTAGCACTCTTGATTTCATTAGCTTCGCTTAATACTCCAGCATGACTTGTTAAATACTGGTTCATATGACAGAAACAGAATTGATCTTAATATTTGACCACCGATGATTGTTTGACTTTTGCAGGTCAAACAATCAAAAAATAAGCTACATGACTAGATACCAATGACAATATTAGTAAATACTAGTAATAACCATACATTTAACTATGGTATTACATCTGTAACACAAAATATCAGGCCAAAAACACCTTCTAACCCCTGAAGGACAGAAAACACTGCAAATCGTTTGCACAAAATTGAAACATCCCAATCTAATGTGACTGCTTAATATTGTTGATGTAAGAGAATGTATAAGAACCTGCCATCTAACCCAGGCTCCCAACCATCGACATCTAATAAAATTAAATCTTAGCAATAATAAAACAGTAACAAACACTACCAAACTCCTCCCTATAACTCCAATCCATACCATCTACCCCAAAACAGACTAGAGCAAAGCAACTAACCAAATACACACGTATGTATAGACCAGCAGCCTAGCCTAACCCATGACATCGTCAACCCCTGCATCATCACTAATATACAAAGGTTCTACATCTGCACCATTTAACATACCGTTTTAGCCATGGATTAGCTATCTCACTATCAACCGAATACACAGGCTCAAATATACACAAAATGAAAGGATAATAAAACTAATTGAGAATTATGCGAAGTCAAGACCAAATTCGAAAGGACTACAAGAATAAAAACTAAAGCATTTAAACCAACTGTAATAGCTGTATATAATTGGGACAAGAATGGAATATATACTAAGATCAGCAACCAAACTGACATATTCAAACCAAGGACAACAAAACCTGATCCATGGAGGAAAGAAAATAATAATAAAAAAAAGAATCTGGTATCACATCCTAATCCATGGTATATTTTAGCAAATCAAAGGATTCTCCATCTACCATAAATAACCCATACCAAAACAGAATTATAATGGACAGGACAAATGACCCATAAACACCAAAATAAAACTATAAACTAGGACATATAGACCCTGCACCATGGATAGAAGCCATCTAGACACAACAAAAGAACAAAAAACTATTGACAAGCAGATATACAACAAACATACATGCTAAAATTAAGCATATAAGAAAAATCAAAAAGACTTTCGGACAGAATTTGAGACAGAAAAAGAGGACAGAAGTTGGAGGATAAAAAAACAGACTCAGTATAACAGAAAGAAAGATACCCCCTTATACCTCCAAACAGGAAGAATGAAAGTGCAACCCTGCACATGAATTAAAAATCTCTAATTAATGATCCCATTCTCTCTGGAGAAGTTAATCTGGTAACTGATGGCACCTTCTGAAGAATGTACTTTTTAAGAATAATTACTCATAGCATTAGGCCAAAATAACTTTACAACTGTTTGTTTATAAATCAGAGATAGAAAAGAAATAAAAACTTGTATACTTTGTTTCAAAAACACAAAAAAAAGATTTAATTGGTATTACATATTATACATTTATAGAGAAGGTCGGCAATAAGTGATGAGTCATTCAAGAGTTTATCTAGATTTGATATAGTATACTTCAACTTGTTCACTAGCTTTCTGGACTTCAGTTTATGTGGCCTAAGATAATAGCAGTGGTAGCTAGTAAGATAATAGCAGTGGCTGAAACATTTGACATCAAACGGAAGAGATTTGGAAAGGACACTTCGTAAATGGATATGTTACACTTTTTCACGGGTCAGAGGATGGACTGTACATAGCTATGAGGCAATTTCAACCTATCTATCGATGATTGGGTTAGTTTGAGTTATGTTAAATGGGCCAACTCAAAAAAGTTATTTGACAGCAGATGCAAGTTGGTGCATAAGCATCCACTTGTAAATTACATCAATAGTAAATTCTTAATTAGCACTACTTTGTTTGAAATCCACACCAATGTCGTTAATTAGTTAGTATTAGTTAGGTTTTGTATAGTTGCATTACAGTTACTGGCAAAGCTAACACTTCTGTTCCTATAAATGAGCATATGACTGATGTATACTAAAGAGTCTATATGTGTAATGAATAGCCATAGTTTGCAATATGAAATTATGAATAATATAATATAACTTGGTATGTGATGAATTTCATCAAACAGCTAGAGTGCCACTATTAACACAGATAAAAGAGTAATATGATTGGATGAGACGAACACCTGATCTGTAATGATGATGATGTGGTAATCGGTAGTGATAAAAAGTTTCTCGATAGCCAATTATCTGGTTCTACCCCCAATCGGTGCCCAATACCTTTTCGTGGTAATCGGTATTATTGGAAGAAAATATGATAAATCCATAGTTTTGAAAGGTGGTTGGTTATACATACTCCCCTAACCCTATAGCTTTTAACAAGTTCAAATCGAGCTCATACACACATATAATGAACGCTTCTCAAATCATAAAAGAACCAAGCAGAAACGTGACTGTTTAGTTATTCACGCTTTGTTTCACCAACATCAAAAGCATATCAATCATGCTTTCGGTTGTTGCATAACAACAAAGAAACGTCTCAAAAAATCACAGATCCAATAAATCCTTTTATTCCTACACAAGTAATCCAACATCATTACATAGTTAAAAAGCTTTAATCACTGCCAGGAGCTATCGAACAGCTTTATTTCTGCTGTCCAACAAAATACAAATTATTTGTAACCATGAGAATTACATTTTGAAATCACAACTGAGTCGTAAGCTAAAGCCAATATTGATTAGTCATTTAATCCTGCCAAACAGCGTTGAGTTCTTTAATAACAATATATTGGCCTCTCCTATAATCCTGTGAAATTAAAATCGCAATTGATGTACCATCAACTAAACCTAAACAGATTTTCAAGTTATAAACAGTTATATGATGATATTTGCAAACGTTCCCTTACTTGAAGCTCTTATTCCACTTTGATTGTCCTTGTAACCGTTGTACACCTGTGGAACTAGACACATATCATATGTAACATCATAATTAGTACTTTGCGGTAAAAAGAATAAAAGGAAAATAAGCACACACATGAGCACTTAATTATGTTGATAGTTTCCCTAAAACTCAAAGATAAGTAGGGGATATAAAAATAAAAAATGCATATGTTTGAGGAATTCCATCAAACAGCTGGAGGGGTACCTATTGGCGGAAGTGTGTGTATAACAAACAGAGGTGGGTTCTTTAAAGAATGACATATATTTAAAGAATGAAGGAACCAATCAGATTTTAGCATTTCATTATAGTATGGAGGGGTAGTTAGATCATTTTATAAATCACTATAATATAATTGAATAGAAAATACATATCACATATAAAGTAAAATCACGGTACTTTCCCAAATTCTTGAATTTAGGGCTTCTCTCATATGGAGCAACAATCTACAAAATAACAGGTAATTCGAAATTGATTCATGCTAAAAAAACAAATCTGAAACATAAGATCCTGATAAACTACATTTATCATGATCAATTTCAACATGATAGTACGCAAATTACAATATGCGATTTTTATATTTGTATGAAAACACAACTGATGAACATGAAATTCGATCACGATTCATGCTTTAGAACGTAATTCGAATCACAAGATCATGATAAACAACATCAATCAGTGTCAATTTGTTCGTAATCGTGATCGAATCGGAAAAAAAACGTGATTATAATTTTTTTATGAAATCAAAGCTCATGATTTTACAATTCGATCGTGATTCATGTTTTAGAACGGATTTCAAATCACATGATCATGATAAACAACATTAATCAGTGCCAATTGTTCGCGATCGTAATCGGATCGGGAAAAAATATGTTATAATTTTTTTTTGAAATCACATATGATGATCTCGCAATTCGATTGAGATTAAGGCTTTATAACATATTTCAAATCACCTGATCTTGATAAACATCATTAATCGGTGTCAATCTATTCGTGATCGTAATCGAATTGGGGAAAATGCAATTTTTATGTTTGTTATGAAGTCAAAAATGATGGTGTGATCGTATTGAATAAACATTAATCTGTGTTAATTTACTTTATCGTGATCGTATTGAATAAAAATCACAATTTGTAGAAGTAATATGAAATCACATATGATAATCATGCAATTCGATAATGGTCATGCTTTAAAACGATACCGAATCACATGATCATGATCAAAAACATTAATCATAAAATTTGCAATTTTTTAATATTGAATCATAATCATGTGATTATGCATAAATTCAGATGTGAGTATGTGTTTGCATTTACATGTGACAGTAACACATTCTCACATATACTTATGTTACTAAAGTTCCATGATATTTTGTATTTTGCGACTGGATTTTGTTACAGATTTAAACTTAACTTTCGACATCATACGTGACACCAAATGGACACTGGAATTCTCGGTGGTACTTGGTTACAAATTATATCACATGTGACTAACACAAAAGATCATATATGATTTCTGAAAAAATAAAACTACAGTGATTGAGAATAATTCATCCTTCAATTAGAAAACGATTGAAACAAAGTCGTGTGAAGAATAGTAGATGAAAAACATTTGAACAGTCTAGTTTGTTGTAAAGAAGCTGAAACAAGTAAGCTTAAAAAAGTACAACTTTACATTAAATCACAAGTGACAATATATGTGTTTGTAAAGTAACCTGTGATTTTTCATAAAAATTACATTAATATTTTACATTTTGGTTACATGTTAAACCTCAACTTCTGAAATTATATATAACTTTGAAATTGAGATCCGAACTCCCAATGGTACTTAATTATGAAGACCGGATGTCTAAGAGAGTGTCAAACCAGTGGAGTCTTAATGTTTGAGTGTGAAATCACATGTGATATTTCATAACATAAAAATCCATCGCATAAATCACATGTGATTCTCGAGTTGATCACTTGTAATTTACATAGAACTACATGTGTTTGTGTTTGTGTTTTTGCAGCATTGGATGAGTAGTATAATTCCCGCTAACTTGAGGAACCAAAGAAAATATATGAGGAGTCAAATGAAAAGATCGATAAAATCACATATGATTTTAAATATAATCACATGTTATTATATGTAAAAAAAAAAATTATAATAATCCATGTAACAAGGTGATATGACATCATGCTTGAATAAAGTCATGGATAAATGTTAAATTCATTTCAATCATTATTGTGTGGGAGCATAGTTGTTATTGTAAATAATTCTAAAAGTGGTTTAACTATAATCAAATGTGATTTATCAAATAATCACATGTGATTTTAGGTAAAAACTCACGTGATTATATGTAAAATCACATGTGATTATAGCTTTTAAAGAAAATAGGTCACATGTGATTTTACCTGAAATATCATAAACATTTCATTGCATAGAAATATCATATGTGATTTTAGATTTAATTCTTAAAATACTAAATGATATAATCACATGTGATTTTATCTGCAATTTTCATAAATGCTTTATTACATAAAAAATCACATGTGATTTTACATTTTACCTGAAATCTAATAATCATTTTATTGCTAAGAATCATCACATGTGATTTTATCTGCAATTCTCATATACGTATTATTACATAGGAAATCACATGTGATTTTACCTGAAAACTCATAATCATTTCATTGCATAGAAACATCACGTGTGATTTTACATTTAATTCTCAAAACAATAAACGATACAATGTAACAATCACATCAACATTCTTGTTGCTTAGGTTAGCGGGTTTTAGGTTGGGTTGAAGTATTTAATTTGATTTAAATATTGGATAGGATTCGGGCGGACCATTTATGAGCTGACAACCCGACCCAACCCGAATTGTCACCTTAATTTGTAACAACTTCTGTATACATCAGGACAGCTTTAAAACATATAATATCAGTTGCAACCAATTCCTTTGAATTAGCTTAACATTTTGGACATCAGCATCTTTCAAGGAACACTTCAACTCATAAATTGCAACGTTTGAATCATTACTGCTATATTGACTTCTAACATTTTCAACTAAGATATTTAAATCGGCAATATTATTAACTACAAAATCAATAGCTTTCACCTTAATATTCAACCGAGCGTTAACAAAATCCCCGATCAGCACTAATACTATTTCCTACAATTTGACCTTTTAAACTCAAATTGCAGTCATGATTTAAAAAGTCTCTCGTGCAAACTAATCTGGATAAAATACAATGAGTTAAAAGTTTACAAATTCCAAAGATCAAATACTACATTCAAATTCATATAACAAAACCATTACACCTACTCCAGTAGCACCTCCATCATAAATAACAAATTAACAGAGCATTTGAATTGAAGATACCTTAAGCTTTAGAAAAGCTTGTTAAAGTTAATCTTGTAAACTCGGAATCGTGTTTTGTTGATAGCCGATAAAAACCAGTTATTCATAAAAGAAGCTCAGGTTACAAAACAAACTCTGGCGATAAAGAAACTCCGACGGTGACGATGAAGTAAGATCTGGAGACTACGATCAATTAAAACCTATAATTAAGTTTAAGTAGATTAATAAATACAATTCTCCTTATTTCGGGTACAAATTGGTTGACGGCGTAGCCGGTGACAGCGACGGGGGTTGACGACGACTACAGTAGAAGTTCGCAACGGCAACACTAAAAGTTAAATTGAAGATGAAATTGCATCAATAGAATCGAATTGAGATAAAATAAAGATTATGACAAACAATCGATGATAAAATCGCATTCTGCCTGAAGAAATTTGAGGAAGTTGAATAGTTGATTACAGTGAAGAGAACGTGCAATTGTCTAGTAAAAGTTGTAGACTGACTAAAATGCCCCCTAAGTCCTTCCATTAGTTACATCAGCCGAACAAATTATTAAAAAGACCCTTTAAATCGTGTCCATTGGTTTTGTAGATCTAATGGTCAAGAATGGTTCCTTCATTCTTCAAATATTTACAATTCTTTAATGAACTTTCCTCATAACTGTAACACCCGTCAAATTAGGACTAATACTTAGTGCCTAATCATATGTTAATACATGTAATTAGTTCTGTGTTAGGCTAATTAATGTATCGAATTATATATATTGTTGAACATATACGAAAATGCGATTGATTAAATCGTACGCAATTTAAATCGAATGTATTTCGATTCCATAAATACGGACGTTGGTGACACAATTTACATTTAAGTATAAAACATTATCAGAAAACATTACTGGGTCTAAACTACTGTTTAAATTTTATTTCCAAAAGTTGTCCCGCTTCAGACAATTAAAACTTACCTAATTAACAACAAAATACGCAAATTATGTAAATCACATTTTAAATCTTTAAATTATTAGATAATTAGTAAAACAATTTAATTTGATTATTAAACAAAAATTCGTATTTTAAAATGGTTAAATAACGCGCAAAATATTTATTAAAACGTTAAATGACGGAGAAAACGAACACCACGCGGAGCGCGGGGCGAAGACTGAAAAAGGAGGAGGTTAAACCTCCACCTCCCTTCTCATTTCTCTCATTTCTTTCTTTTCTCTCTCTCACTTTCTCTCTTTTTCTATCTTTTATCCAAAACCACCACCATCCACAAAATCGTAAAATAACACAATCAAACGCACTCGTATCATCAAGATTTTTAGAGATTCACGACCACCTCGCGACGATCTACAACGCTATCTTTTCGGATTTTTAATCCGGCACTTTGTAAGTTTCCGACAAAATCCCGAAACCACTCGATTCTTAGTATTTTTCACTTGTTAGTTGTTTATATAACTTGTATATGTCCATTACAAAGTGTAGAACACGATTTTATAGCTTAAAAACGGGTTTGAATTGGGTTTTTGACCGGAAAAATCTCGACAGTCGGACTTTCTGGGTTGGTGTTCTTCAATGCGACACAAGCCTTGTGTCGCATTTAGTGTCGTATTTTGCCTGTTGTGTCGTATAAAATCCTCTATGTCGCACCTTGTGTCGTACTAAATAAATAGTGTCGTAAATCTTGCGACACAACCATTATGTCGCATACTATGTCGCAAACTTCATACGACACAATCACTATGTCGCTGTTGAATCAGCATCTCGCATCTATGCGACACAACCCTTGTGTCGTATAGATATTGTGTCGCATAACCACCTTTGTGTCGCACGTTGTGTCGCATAAAACAGCAGGTTTTCAAACTAAAATTTCACTAAGTGTCGAACCTATATAACTTCAAACACTTATACGATATGACTTATAAAACACATTGGAACACACTTGTAAGTGCAAAACACCAATAACATGATAATAATACTTAAAGTTTATTACTTCAAATCCATCACCAAAGGGCCGTACATGTTTCAAACACTTAACAAATCAACCAAATCGTAGTAATTTGGACATATATATAGTTGTGTAACAACTACAAGGGTGATCTTTTGAGATACCCAATCATGTTTATAACCATCGCGTGTCGTGGACACCCTCAGGTTACAAGTCTTTGGACTTCATACTCGGCTAATCAACTCAAGTTTATTAAGTTAAACTCACAAGACTCAGGTGAGTCTCATAGCCCCTCTTTTTACTATTTTACTCAGGGGTGTGATATATTGCTCATTTTTAACATGTGAACGCAAGTACAAACATTTCATATACTACATGAGTTTTTCACAACTAATCATTTGAAGTCCTCCGTCAGCATAGTTGTTAATACGTCGTAGCGTGAATGTTAGTATATGGTACCATATAGGATTGACCCTCCTCGTTCGGGTTAGCAAGCACTAACCGGGTAAAAGGACGTACTAATATTTGGGAAGACGAATGTTGATTAGGCATTCGTGGAGGCACCTCGCCCGGAATTCTCTATAGGGGACCCGGCCCTCGAGTTAAGCTCAACTATGTACTCATGGCTGTATACACGATTACTATCATCTTATTTGCTGGATTCAAATCATTATTAAATCTTGCGGTTCATACTATATTACTTGATTTCAAACCTGTGAGCTCACCAGCTTTAGCTGACCCATTTAGCATGTATCGCAGGTACCAAGCAGTAGGTTGCTTCGGCTTCAGGACTTTTAGCTCGAGTCAGCATACAGACGTTTGAGATTTTCTTGCATTAGTATATTTTGTACAAGTACTTATGTACTGAAATCTCCTTTTATTTAAACTCGAGCTATGTAAAGCTATAAATGTTGTAAACATTTCAATATTAATATATTTTGTTAAAACGACGCATATAGAGTCGTTTACTATATATCTTTGTGCTTTGTTATTGATTAGTAACACCCAAATCGTGCTTCCGCAAATCATTAAATTTGGGGGTGTTACAGATTGGTATCAGAGCCTAAGGTTATAGTGAACTAGGTTGCATTTAGTGGGCCTAGACTATGACCATTAGGCAGTATTCCTTATTAGGTATAACTGGTTCAGTGATTACGTCATACGAGTTTAATTTAACATAGCCTGATCAACTATGTACAATTAAGCAAAGATGATGTAAGATCTGAAGGTAGTTATGGCTGAACAGGGTACACTAGAAGACTCTGACCTCGAGAGAACCGAGACTTAAACATGTTTGTGCTAGACACTCAATAGGCTATATTATATAGGAACTATATGAATATAGGCCTCACTCTTACTAACGCTTTGTCTCAGAAATGGCAAACGCACCGTCCAATTCATCGCGCTCTCAATCCGAGTCGCAGAACCCAAGGGTAGCAAGGAGGAACGTCAGGTTGCCTCGAGCTGGCCCGTACCCCACTCACTTCACCTTGCCGGCCTTAGCCGCTAGGGTGAACCAACAAGAGCAGCGACTTCGCACCATGGATGTCGTGTTGCAGGAAACGAACGAAAACTGGAGACTTACATCCTTTGAACGCATCGAACAAGTCTCCGAGGATCACGAAACCACCGTTAACAATGTAGACATTCTTTTCAACAAAGTGGAGGAGATAAGCGTAGAGACCGCCCTTTTGAAACACCGGCTTGAAGAATGTGAGCAACGCTCACGGGAAACGGAAGAATATGCCCGTGGATTGGTACAGCGACTAGCCTTGGATGAAGACAACGCCCGATAGGCTAGCAGGCTTGCAAACACTGTGGATCGCCTCATTGAAATGATGGAACAGATTAATCTACGTTAAGACTAGTGTAGTTCTTGTCTTGTAATCTGTCTCGTAATTTAACTATCTAGGCGTTACTCTATAATTCGGTCGGATGTAACAATTCCCGACGCCTTTTGTAATACATCCATGAGATGTAACATTTGAACTCATATTATCTATCAAATATTCCTTACTGCTTCAACTCATATAAATTGCCAATTTTCATATTGATGTTATGTATTACCGCTTTTATACATGTACATCTGAGACAAATACAACTTCCTTACAAAATCTCATGTATCTTCATTTCTTTTATTGAAGAATCATGCCGCCAAAGACAAGACCTTACACCGATGCTCAACTTACATCGCTCATAACCCAGGCTGTGATTGAAGCCTTGGCTCGGAACACTCCGCAGAATTCCGCAAGAAACAGCGATGCCGCTGAAACCCCCGCTACTAAACCTTGTTCTTACAAGGACTTTCAGAGCTGCAAACCCTCAAGCTTCAAGGGTACTGAAGGAGCCATCGGACTGATCAGATGGTTCGAGAAGATGGAAACTGTTTTCCGTGTCAGCAAATGCGCGGAAAACGACAAAGTAAACTTTGCCACCTGCTCTCTCGAAGATGATGCCCACTCTTGGTGGAACTCCTACTCCCAATCAGTCAGGGGTTGACACTGCCAACCAACTCTCTTGGGAGGACTTGAAAGCAAAACTCACCGCCAAATACTGCTCAATCGCCAAACTCCAAAAGCTGGACGAGGAGTTCTGGAACCTAAAGGTTCAGGGTGGTGATATCGATGGTTATACCACCAGATTCCAACAACTCGCTGCCCTCCGCCCAGCCATGGTAAGCACAGAACCTGATAAAATCAGGAAGTACATCCTTGGTCTTCCTGAGCCTGTTCGGGGGCATGTTGCCTCTTCAAACCAAGCCACCATTGACGGTGCAATCCTACTGGCCCAAGACCTGATGGCAATGAGCCAAGATTCTGAACCACCCTCTTCATCCTCCCACAACAACAAAAGAAAGTGGTCTGACTACCACAACAACCACCCAAACCAACAAAACAAGAAATCCGACACCATCAAAGCCTACAACACCACCACAGACATCAAACGGGGCTACACTGGGAGCAAACCCTATTGTTCCAAGTGCAGCCGCCACCACGAAGGTTCCTGTGGTTCCTTTTGCAGCAATTGCAAGAGGCATGGTCACCTTATCCAGGATTGCCATTCCCCTACCAACAACAACCCTAACAACACCAGAACACCCAAAGTCTGCTTTGAGTGTGGGAACCCCGGGCACTTCAGGGACACGTGCCCAAAGCTGAAGAGCAACAACAACCGCAACAGCAACAACAACAACACCCGAAGTAGAGCCTTCATCATCAAATCCGGGGACGCCCGCCAAGACCCGAATGTGGTCTCGGGTATGTTCCTCCTCAACAACTTAACTGCTTCTGTCCTATTTGATACTGGTGCTGATAGAAGCTTTATCTCCGATGACTTTTGCCCATTACTTGACATCACTCCTGTTGCCTTAGATGTTAAGTACACTGTAGAGCTAGCAAATGGGGAACTTATAGAAACCAATAGTGTGATACCTAATTGCACTTTAAACCTAGCTGACGAAACTTTTTCAATTGATCTTGTACCCGTTGAAATTGGAAGTTTCGACGTCATTATTGGAATGGACTGGTTGTCCAAGCACCGAGCCGAAATCGTTTGTTACGATAAGATCGTCCGTATCCCACTCGCCGTCGGTAGAACCTTGATCATACAGGGGGAGACCGGTGGGATGAGACTCAATATCATCTCTTGCTTAAAAACCAAAAAATTTCTGAGGAAGGGTTACCCTGCAATACTCGCACACATCACAGAGAAGAAGTCGGAGGAGAAGCGACTTGAGGATGTGCCAATTGTTAGAGACTTTCCCGAAGTATTTCCGGAGGAACTACCTGGTCTACCTCCACCTAGACAGGTTGAGTTCTCAATCGATCTCGTGCCGGGTGCCACACCGGTGGCCCGCGCACAGTACCGTTTAGCTCCATCAGAACTTCAGGAGTTGTCCACCCAGTTACAGGAACTCCTGGATAGGGGATTCATTAGACCGAGTTCTTCACCTTGGGGAGCTCCGGTCTTATTCGTTAAAAAGAAGGACGGTTCATTCCGAATGTGCATAGACTATCGTGAATTGAACAAATTGACCGTCAAAAACCGATACCCACTTCCCCGCATTGATGATCTATTCGACCAACTTCAGGGTTCAAGTTTCTACTCAAAAATCGACCTGCGATCAGGATATCATCAGTTACGGGTTCGCGACACCGATATTCCAAAAACTGCTTTCAAAACTCGTTACGGGCACTACGAATTCCAAGTGATGCCCTTCGGTCTAACCAATGCACCGGCTGTATTCATGGATCTCATGAACCGGGTGTGTAAACCTTACCTCGACAAGTTTGTCATTGTCTTTATCGATGACATACTCATTTACTCGCGCAACGAGCAAGGACATGCGCAACACCTCAAAACCATCCTTGAACTACTTAGACACGAGGAGCTTTATGCCAAATTCTCTAAGTGTGAGTTCTGGATAAAAACCGTTCAATTCCTTGGTCACGTGATCGACAGTCAGGGGATTCACGTTGACCCATCAAAAATCGAGGCTATCAAAGACTGGCAAGCACCCACCACTGCAACTGTAGTACGCCAATTCTTGGGTCTTGCTGGGTACTATCGGCGATTCATCGAAAATTTCTCCAAGATAGCCCTACCGCTCACTGTTCTGACTCAGAAGGACAAAAGGTTCGATTGGACCGATAAACAAGAGTCAGCGTTCCAACTTCTGAAACAAAAGCTTTGCAGTGCTCCAATTCTATCCTTACCCGAAGGCACCGATGACTTCGTGGTATACTGCGATGCTTCCCACCAAGGTCTCGGGTGTGTACTGATGCAACGAGACAAAGTTATTGCTTACGCCTCACGACAACTCAAAGTTCACGAAAAGAAATACACCACCCATGATCTCGAACTTGGAGCTGTCGTTTTTGCTCTCATGATCTGGAGACATTATCTCTACGGCACTAAGTGCACAATCTTTACCGACCATAAAAGTCTCCAACATATATTCGATCAGAAAGATCTCAATATGAGGCAACGTCGATGGGTCGAGTTACTCACCGATTACGATTGTGAAATCAAGTACCATCCAGGGAAGGCTAATGTTGTAGCTGATGCCCTCAGTCGAAAGGAACGACTAAAACCACTTCGAGTCCGAGCCCTCAGTATGACCATTCACAACGATCTTACCATTCAGATTCATACCGCTCAGATCGAAGCCCTGAAACCTGAAAACATCAAAACCGAAGCCTTACGGGGTATTGACAAACAATTTGAAACCAAATCTAACGGGATTAGGTATTTCTCAAACCGAATCTGGTTGCCTAATTTCGGGAGCCTACGAGACTTGGTGATGGATGAAGCTCACAAGTCCAAATACTCTATCCATCCGGGATCCGATAAGATGTACCACGGAATCAAGGAATTTTATTGGTGGCCGAACATGAAAGCCGAAATCGCCACTTATGTCAGCAAGTGTCTTACTTGCTCGAAAGTCAAAACCGAACATCAGAAACCTCCTGGTTTACTCCAACAACCTGAAATCCCTGAATGGAAATGGGAACAAATTGCCATGGATTTCATAACCAAACTACCCAAGTCGGCGAGCGGTTGCGATACCATTTGGGTGATCGTCGATCGTCTCACCAAATCTGCTCATTTCCTGGCAATCAAGGAAAACGATAAAATGGAATGCCTTGCACAAATCTACATCAAAGAAATTGTTTCTCAACACGGCATTCCAATCTTGATCATCTCGGACAGAGATGCCCGCTTTACCTCTCACTTTTGGCAGTCACTTCAAAAAGCATTGGGTACTCGCCTCGATATGAGCACCGCGTACCATCCTCAAACCAATGGCCAAAGTGAACGAACCATTCAGACACTGGAAGATATGCTACGCGCCTGCGAAGTTGATTTCGATACAAACTGGGAAAGACATCTACCGTTATGCGAATTTTCCTATAATAACAGCTATCATGCCAGCATTAAAGCTGCACCTTTTGAGGCACTGTACGGTCGTAAGTGCCGATCACCGATTTGTTGGACCGAAGTGGGAGACAGCCAACTCACTGGTCCTGAACTCATACACGCCACCACTGAGAAAATTGTGGGAATCCAAAACCGACTTAAAGCCGCACGTGATCGTCAGAAAAGTTACGCTGACGTGAGACGCAAACCACTCGAGTTCCAAGTTGGGGATCGAGTACTCTTAAAAGTATCGCCTTGGAAAGGCGTCATCCATTTTGGCAAACACGGGAAGTTAAATCCCAGATACATCGGGCCTTTTGAGATCCTCGAACGGATTGGCCTCGTGGCTTACCGATTGCAGCTGCCATCCGAACTCAGCAGCGTGCACCCTACTTTTCACATTTCTAACTTAAAGAAATGTCTGTCTGATGAGACACTTATTATCCCACTCGATGAAATTCGTGTTGACGATAAACTTCACTTCGTTGAGGAACCCGCTGAAATTATGGACCGTGAGGTCAAACAACTAAAACAAAGTCGTATTCCCATCGTCAAGGTCAGATGGAATTCGCGGCGCAGTCCGGAATTCACCTGGGAACGGGAAGACCAAATGCGACTCAAATATCCTCAGCTATTCTCCGATTCTACATCAAACGCGACCTCGAGTTAAATTTCGGGACGAAATTCTTCTAACAGGGGGAGAATGTAACACCCACCAAATTAGGACTAGTACTTAGTGGCTAATCATATGTTAATACATGTAATTAGTTCTGTGTTAGGCTAATTAATGTATCGAATTATATATATTGTTGAATATATACGAAAATGCGATTGATTAAATCGTACGCAATTTAAATCAAATGTATTTCGATTCCATAAATACGGACGTTGGTGACACAATTTACATTTAAGTATAAAACATTATCTCAAAACATTACTGGGTCTAAACTACTGTTTAAATTTTATTTCCAAAAGTAGTCCCGCTTCAGACAATTATGTAACATCCCAAATTTTCAGGAATTTGATTTCGTACGCAGATATATTTTTATTATGAAGTATTAGTGTGTAAATAAAAAGATGTAAAATAAAACGTAAACGAAGTATCAGTTCCAGACTGTAAAATAAAAAGGGATTAAAATAAATAATAGATATATACTCCCTTATTCTCATATGTTCCAGTAACAAAAGAAAAGAAAAGAGAAACATGGTTTGTCCCTGTGGGTTTCTTCGATGGAACAAGAAAACAAGAACCAAATCCTATTTCATTTCCAATATCTGGAAATTCAAGGCTTGAGCTGGAAAAACATAATCATCATCTCAATCAATTCTTCTTCCTCACCTTGTAAGTTCTATTTAATTCTTTTAATTGAAGTGAATCTTGAGTGGTTAAGGAATTAGGTTAAGTTAGTGGAAATTAATGAAAGTAAACTTATGATGATGTTAGGCCTTGTGTATATGATTGATTGATAGATTTAAAAGCTGTACTATTGCTGTTGATAATAGAAAATCGAGCAGTAGCAGAATGAAAATCGCAGGTCTGTATTTGTTCTCAGTCGCGACGCGATGGATCATATATCGCGACGCGATATGTTAAAGGTCGCGACACGACTGGGTAGTATTGCGACGCGATTCTTACTGGATCAGAACCAGTGTTGCTTTCTTATTTAATCTGGGCATGTTTTGAATACTAAGACTATTAACAGAAGTTATAACTTATCATAATAATGATCTAGATTCAGAGTTTGAGTGGGAATTCAAGTGATTATTCACTCGAGTCGTTTATGGAACTTAAGTCATGATTTTAATAAATAGCTAAGGGTATAAGTAAAATGAAAAAGTGTATAAGTAAATGATCATGTTATGATCAGATTGTAGTCATGTAAATTCATGTCAAAGTGATAGTTAAAGTAATATAAGGTTAAAAGTTAATAACAATATGAGAAGTTTAGTTATGTGATTGTGATGATTATTAGAGACTAAATGTATTGTTATGATTATGTGATATATAATAGGTGAATCAAGATTCAGGATGTGGCAACCATTGACATTGTGAATTATTGCTTATTCGTCTAAGAAGCTAAGGTGAGTATTATGGGGGTTAAATGGGTAATGGTTATGTAATCCATATTGCTTACGAGCAAGAGGCTTACATAATCTGATGAATGATTAATAGTGTATAATTGGGTTACAGATGGGAGTAAGATTTTATATAAATACATTGTTTATTATGGTGTTGCATACAGATAATGGGTAAGTGTGGATATAAATGATTTCCATTATTTATATAATATAAATAGATGGATATGATGTGTTGTGCTATGATATAGCAGATGGAAATTTGATAAACTGTTGAGATATAAATTGTGTTGTGATTGTGGGTTTGCAAGTAATGGTTGCGGCCATTGGCTTGTGTAAAATGCTAATTATATAATAGTTAGCATGAGATAATAATAAGGATCCTTAACGATAAATGAAAATGATTATGTGAATACGTGAATTGTTGTGTTATTACGTGAATTGTGTGGATTGGGAATTGTAGTCACTTCTAATGGACTTGTGTCGGGGTTTGTTTCCATCACTTCCGTGCGGTGATTGGATAGTTCCTAATTAATGATATATGATACGCGGTCATTAATTGGTGAACAAACTGTAAGACTAATTGGTAGTAATTAGCATGGTATGGGGCAGAGTCCAGAAAGAGTTTCTACGATTGCTCAATAATTAATTGTAATTGATATTGATAATGTGAAGATACCTGAATATATTATAGTGTCCAGAAATGACTGCGGTCATGAGCTGGATGTTTATAGTTTGGTGCGGGTAATGGTTGCGGCCAAAAGCTCGTGTGATAGCTAATAATATATTATTAGCACAAAATAAAGTTAAGGATCCATGACATATAAGAAAAAGAATGAAATAATATTGAATTGTAATATTGTGTGATAAATTATTCATTTAGCTTCTCATAGTCTCACTAAGCATTAGCTTATTCCTTTCAGTTGTTTATTTTGTAGGTTTGGTTCGGTTGAACCAATATGATTGAAGTTATGATTGTGAATGTCAGAAGTTAACGTGGATTGGAGCTTGCTGTATGGTTAGACAAGCTTCCCTTCTTTTAAACTATTGTAACGATGGCACTTGTATAAGTCGCCCATTTTATGTTATTCAGTCAAATGTTTTGATAGAAAAGAAGTTGTAAGTTGTAATAAGTTGTATGTGGTTGAATTTTTGAAATCGTCAAACAGTGGTAAATATTATATTATTACAATGGGACTAGAATGAAATTGGATAAAATACATTTTAAAGTAAGAAATAAATTGGGGCGTTTCAAGTTGGTATCAGAGCAATGGTTTGAGAGAATTAGGTGATCCACGATAGGATTTCCTAATCTTAAACCAATGTGAATAGCATAATTGATATTGCTGATTATGTGTAGTAATAAAGTACAGTAGATCGAACTGATATGATTCCCTGTAGTGGATTAGTTAATAATTGTTATGTATTAATCTGGTATCAGAATGTTAAGTGAGAGGATAGTATGCCTAACCTATTAGAGAAAATGTTAAAGTGGTAGTGTCAGAATTCATAAATTGTTGCAGGGCTTTGTTAATATTCTTTGCTGATATATATATAGATGTGATAAGGCATACTTGTGGTAATTCCATTACTCATGTAATTGGGTAGAGGGATATGGTATATTGGAGTAGTGTTATTGACACTGGCTCGATGAAGATTAAATAGGCTAATTTATGTTAGCCATGTGTTGAGATGTGATGATAACTGCTAATAAATATATTGGCAATATATATATATATATATAAAAGATTTGAATAATGAACTAGCTGACCAATGTTAGCTACAGTGATGTGTTGGTAAATATTATATGTAATTAGAATTCCAATAATCAGGAATATTGAATTATGTCAGTTATTATATAAAGTGCATTATGTGAAAAAGATAAAGTTGTCAGAGGCATTAATAAATGCCTTATAAAAGATGTTGACTGGTTATATGGAATTACTTGATTACGTGAGCAGCAATTGTAAATTTTAAATTTTTATTGCTGTAGAATTGTTGTGTTGCGTGATTAAGTGTGTAATGATAAGTCTCAAGAAATCTTAATGATATGAGGTAGCCTGAGAATGGAAGTGTGAATTACATAATCTGGTTACGTCTGGCCAACGTAATTATATTATGCTATGTCACATTAAAATTGTTGAGGCTGCTAAGTATCAGATAGATTTAATATGACTGTGTTGTGATTAAGAGTAAGATGTGTAGTGAACTCTTTATTGAGTAAAACAGAATATAAGTTTGAATACATACATGTATATGATTATGTGAACGTGTCTACAATAGGTTCACGTTTACAGGTAATTGGATAGAATTATGGTGTAATGCCTAAGTGGAGTTTTTGGTTTGACTCTACTATTCTAGAAAGTTTACGTGATGAAAGTTGTTAATACCCTAACGGGTCAAATTGGTACTATAATTGAGTTACCAAGGTAATGAGGTGTTTAAACGGTTTATATTGCCATCTATTGATACATATAGTTTATACTTGTGGTTAAGTGATAGATTTGGCATTTTGGACTAAACGGGTGACGACAAATAGTTGTTACCTTGGAATTGGTCAATTTTGGATGGAAATATGATCTAAAATATTAAGTGGTATTAAATTTTGTGATTTGAGAAAATGGGTCAAAAGTGCTCTAAACGGGTCACTAGTGCACCCCTAGTTTAAAACGGGTTAATGTATAAGTATATGGGTGAGGACAATTGAGTTAAGAGTCGGAATGGATGTTAAATATAATAGTGATAAGTGTAGGTCATAAGACCTATAGTTTACATTATGACATGATCACAAAAGTAAACAAAATGACCCATAATTGGTTATAGGTCCAAATTTTTGTTAACGCAAAATTTGGAAATGTGTGATAAGTGAAACCTCTATTATGATATAATTGAGATGTTTGTGAAGTTTCAGGTTCTATATGTTACTGAGTTAATAGTTGTGCGCGTGCGAAGTTAATGGTTAAAAGCTGAGTGGGCAGGTCTGTACAGGTAAGGATCGCGGCGCGATCTATATAAGATCGCCACGCGATTTCTATTAAATCGCGGCGCGATTCTAGTTAATTGCGACGCGATTTGGCTTATGTCAGAACTAAGATTTCAGTTTATGTTTATATTGTTAGTGGATAGTTATAGCTCCAAACGTTAAAAAGGTCAGGATGTTGTTTTTAGTTTCATGTAGCCTCACTCATGTTTCATTATATCCATATATATATTAAAGCTGAATTGTACACAAGTCGTGTACAAACCTGAGCATCGAAATAATGATAAATGGAATATGGTGGATAAAGAAAATTATAACATTAATCTGATTGGGGGATGAAACTGAAATCTTATCAAAAGGTAGTTATGAGATAACAAAACATAAAGAGTTTTTAGACTTATAATTGTTTACAATACCTACTAGTATTCATAAGTATCGTCGGTTTATGATAAATAAAGGCTTTAACAGCCGAATAGACAATTTTAAGAAATGACAAAGTAAAGTAATAATGAATTGCAACTAGCAAGAAAATCATAAGTTATATGAAAATGTAAGAGACACTTCCTGCGTTTTATGATAAGATGTTTCACAATATAAGTGAAACTAGATTAATGAGAGTAATATGATTAATAACTAGTTGCGGAAATAAAAGTTGTTTAAATGATTGTGTACTAAGGTGTCAAATGATAAGTTATTTCACTATATAAGTGAAATCAAATAAGTAAAGGTAATGTGATTTCAGGTTTATGTATGAGTAAGAAGTTTTACATGTTTTATAACATGTAGGTGTATGATTACTAACCAGTGGTAAAGTTGAAAGTGTTTATGTAGTTTAATGACCCTAGCATGTTGCTAGTTTCTAATTTGAAAGTTGCCTAAGTGATTGTGTTATAAGATGATTAAGGGTTTAAGTATAACTAACCCTGATAAATGATTATTGATCCGAACGGGTCAAGGATAGAAATAAAATATAGGTGTAGGTAAAAGCAAATAAAATGCACACTTTAAATGTGCATGTGAAAAGAATTCAAAACATATATTTAAGTCTATAAGTTGCTCACAGGGTATAATGTATGTTATATGTATTAGTTGTTGAACTGAAACTTTAATTTCAGTTGTAATAAGTAGTTATTAATATTGCACCTAGTGTTAGAAAGAGGATTGGAAGTATTTCAATTGCACAAACTGAGATATATATTTTTAAGTATTGAAAGTTAAAAACACGTGACACGTGTGTAAGCTGATAATGCAAAATGCACATTTGGGCTTAAGGTTATTGATTGATAGAAGTAAAGTTTGTGCATAAGTTATACATATAAACTGTATACGTATAACTTGATTTGCATATTAAGTAGTAAAGCGGATATATTGATTTTGTGTTTTGTTAAATAAAGTATATGTTTATTTGAAAATCTGATAAGACTGAAGAGACAAGTTAAGCAAATTGTATTGTGTGTATGATTTTATAGAAGTTGAGGTAGGAATTACAGACTCCTGCTGAGTGCTGGTAATAGTATATGGTGTATATCCATTTGGACTGGATTATAAATGTGAATAAACGCATCCGGTTGAGTAGAAATGTTAAGGTTGATTAGATACCAAGGACATTCGTGAGGACACGAATGAAATGATTGGGGGATAGTTGTAACATCCCAAATTTTCAGGAATTTGATTTCGTACGCAGATATATTTTTATTATGAAGTATTAGTGTGTAAATAAAAAGATGTAAAATAAAACGTAAACGAAGTATCAGTTCCAGACTGTAAAATAAAAAGGGATTAAAATAAATAATAGATATATACTCCCTTATTCTCATATGTTCCAGTAACAAAAGAAAAGAAAAGAGAAACATGGTTTGTCCCTGTGGGTTTCTTCGATGGAACAAGAAAACAAGAACCAAATCCTATTTCATTTCCAATATCTGGAAATTCAAGGCTTGAGCTGGAAAAACATAATCATCATCTCAATCAATTCTTCTTCCTCACCTTGTAAGTTCTATTTAATTCTTTTAATTGAATTGAATCTTGAGTGGTTAAGGAATTAGGTTAAGTTAGTGGAAATTAATGAAAGTAAACTTATGATGATGTTAGGCCTTGTGTATATGATTGATTGATAGATTTAAAAGCTGTACTATTGCTGTTGATAATAGAAAATCGAGCAGTAGCAGAATGAAAATCGCAGGTCTTTATTTGTTCTCAGTCGCGACGCGATGGATCATATATCGCGACGCGATATGTTAAAGGTCGCGACGCGACTGGGTAGTATTGCGACGCGATTCTTACTGGATCAGAACCAGTGTTGCTTTCTTATTTAATCTGGGCATGTTTTGAATACTAAGACTATTAACAGAAGTTATAACTTATCATAATAATGATCTAGATTCAGAGTTTGAGTGGGAATTCAAGTGATTATTCACTCGAGTCGTTTATGGAACTTAAGTCATGATTTTAATAAATAGCTAAGGGAATAAGTAAAATGAAAAGGTGTATAAGTAAATGATCATGTTATGATCAGATTGTAGACATGTAAATTCATGTCAAAGTGATAGTTAAAGTAATATAAGGTTAAAAGTTAATTACAATATGAGAAGTTTAGTTATGTGATTGTGATGATTATTAGAGACTAAATGTATTGTTATGTTTATGTGATATATAATAGGTGAATCAAGATTCAGGATGTGGCAACCATTGACATTGTGAATTATTGCTTATTCGTCTAAGAAGCTAAGGTGAGTATTATGGGGGTTAAATGGGTAATGGTTATGTAATCCATATTGCTTACGAGCAAGAGGCTTACATAATCTGATGAATGATTAATAGTGTATAATTGGGTTACAGATGGGAGTAAGATTTTATATAAATACATTGTTTATTATGGTGTTGCATACAGATAATCGGTAAGTGTGGATATAAATGATTTCCATTATTTATATAATATAAATAGATGGATATGATGTGTTGTGCTATGATATAGCAAATGGAAATTTGATAAACTGTTGAGATATAAATTGTGTTGTGATTGTGGGTTTGCAAGTAATGGTTGCGGCCATTGGCTTGTGTAAAATGCTAATTATATAATAGTTAGCATGAGATAATAATAAGGATCCTTAACGATAAATGAAAATGATTATGTGAATACGTGAATTGTTGTGTTATTACGTGAATTGTGTGGATTGGGAATTGTAGTCACTTCTAATGGACTTGTGTCGGGGTTTGTTTCCATCACTTCCGTGCGGTGATTGGATAGTTCCTAATTAATGATATATGATACGCGGTCATTAATTGGTGAACAAACTGTAAGACTAATTGGTAGTAATTAGCATGGTATGGGGCAGAGTCCAGAAAGAGTTTCTACGATTGCTCAATAATTAATTGTAATTGATATAGATAATGTGAAGATACCTGAATATATTATAGTGTCCAGAAATGACTGCGGTCATGAGCTGGATGTTTATAGTTTGGTGCGGGTAATGGTTGCGGCCAAAAGCTCGTGTGATAGCTAATAATATATTATTAGCACAGAATAAAGTTAAGGATCCATGACATATAAGAAAAAGAATGAAATAATATTGAATTGTAATATTGTGTGATAAATTATTCATTTAGCTTCTCATAGTCTCATTAAGCATTAGCTTATTCCTTTCAGTTGTTTATTTTGTAGGTTTGGTTCGGTTGAACCAATATGATTGAAGTTATGATTGTGAATGTCAGAAGTTAACGTGGATTGGAGCTTGCTGTATGGTTAGACAAGCTTCCCTTCTTTTAAACTATTGTAACGATGGCACTTGTATAAGTCGCCCATTTTATGTTATTCAGTCAAATGTTTTGATAGAAAAGAAGTTGTAAGTTGTAATAAGTTGTATGTGGTTGAATTTTTAAAATCGTCAAACAGTGGTAAATATTATATTATTACAATGGGACTAGAATGAAATTGGATAAAATACATTTTAAAGTAAGAAATAAATTGGGGCGTTTCAAATTAAAACTTACCTAATTAACAACAAAATAAGCAAATTATGTAAATCACATTTTAAATCTTTAAATTATTAGATAATTAGTAAAACAATTTATTTTGATTATTAAACAAAAAAAAATCGTATTTTAAAATGGTTAAATAACGCGCAAAATATTTATTAAAACGTTAAATGACGGAGAAAACGAACACCACGCGGAGCGCGGGGCGAAGACTGAAAAAGGAGGAGGTTAAACCTCCACCTCCCTTCTCATTTCTCTCATTTCTTTCTTTTCTCTCTCTCACTTTCTCTCTTTTTCTCTCTTTTATCCAAAACCACCACCATCCACAAAATCGTAAAATAACACAATCAAACACACTCGTATCATCAAGATTTTTAGAGATTCACGACCACCTGGCGACGATCTACAACGCTATCTTTTCGGATTTTCAATCCGGCACTTTGTAAGTTTCCGACAAAATCCCGAAACCACTCGATTCTTAGTATTTTTCACTTGTTAGTTGTTTATATAACTTGTATATGTCCATTACAAAGTGTAGAACACGATTTTATAGCTTAAAAACGGGTTTGAATTGGGTTTTTGGCCGGAAAAATCTCGACAGTCGGACTTTCTGGGTTGGTGTTCTTCAATGCGACACAAGCCTTGTGTCGCATTTAGTGTCGTATTTTTCCTGTTGTGTCGTATAAAATCCTCTATGTCGCACCTTGTGTCGTACTAAATAAATAGTGTCATAAATCTTGCGACACAACCATTATGTCACATACTATGTCATAAACTTCGTACGACACAATCACTATGTCGCTGTTGAATCAGCATCTCGCATCTATGCGACACAACCCTTGTGTCGTATAGATATTGTGTCGCATTTCTATGCGACACAACCATTGTGTCGCACGACACAACCCTTGTGTCGCATAACCACCTTTGTGTCGCACGTTGTGTCGCATAAAACAGCAGGTTTTCAAACTAAAATTTCACTAAGTGTCGAACCTATATAACTTCAAACACTTATACGATATGACTTATAAAACACATTGGAACACACTTGTAAGTGCAAAACACCAATAACATGATAATAATACTTAAAGTTTATTACTTCAAATCCATCACCAACGGGCCGTACACGTTTCAAACACTTAACAAATCAACCAAATCGTAGTAATTTGGACATATATATAGTTGTGTAACAACTACAAGGGTGATCTTTTGAGATACCCAATCATGTTTATAACCATCGCGTGTCGTGGACACCCTCAGGTTACAAGTCTTTGGACTTCATACTCGGCTAATCAACTCAAGTTTATTAAGTTAAACTCACAAGACTCAGGTGAGTCTCATAGCCCCTCTTTTTACTATTTTACTCAGGGGTGTGATATATTGCTCATTTTTAACATGTGAACGTAAGTACAAACATTTCATATACTACATGAGTTTTTCACAACTAATCATTTAAAGTCCTCCGTCAGCATAGTTGTTAATACGTCGTAGCGTGAATATTAGTATATGGTACCATATAGGATTGACCCTCCTCGTTCGGGTTAGCAAGCACTAACCGGGTAAACGGACGTACTAATATTTGGGAAGACGAATGTTGATTAGGCATTCGTGGAGGCACCTCGCCCGGAATTCTCTATAGGGGACCCGACCCTCGAGTTAAGCTCAACTATGTGCTCATGGCTGTATACACGATTACTATCATCTTATTTGCTGGATGCAAATCATTATTAAATCTTGCGGTTCATACTATATTACTTGATTTCAAACCTGTGAGCTCACCGGCTTTAGCTGACCCATTTAGCATGTATCGCAGGTACCAAGCAGTAGGTTGCTTCGGCTTCAGGACTTTTAGCTCGAGTCAGCATACAGACGTTTGAGATTTTCTTGCATTAGTATATTTTGTACAAGTACTTATGTACTGAAATCTTCTTTTATTTAAACTCGAGCTATGTAAAGCTATAAATGTTGTAAACATTTCAATATTAATATATTTTGTTAAAACGACGCATATAGAGTCGTTTACTATATATCTTTGTGCTTTGTTATTGATTAGTAACACCCAAATCGTGCTTCCGCAAATCATTAAATTTGGGGGTGTTACAATAACGAACATAAATAAATAATATTTTATTGATAAATTAAAAATATACTTACTAGTTATTTTAAGAGATAGAAGTAACGTACCTTTTCCAGCTATTGCCATTTACTTCTTAAAATGAAGTTGATTGTGGCACATCTTTAATATTCGGGCAACACAAAATTTTAAGGTTTTTCAGGTGAGTGAGGTGTTGTAAGACCTCTGAAATTGATTCCACTTCCTTAAAATCCAAAATCTCTAGATGAGTTAGAGACGGTGGAAGAAGAAAAGATGTTGAACTACTTGTATTGCTTGCATCTTCTTCCATTGCAAATGAAGTCACTCCTGAATTATTACCACCATATAAGATTAGTTGAACAAGTGAAGGTGGGTAATTTTGAAGCCCCCACTCTGACATTGGTTTCTTTAACTTTTCTATTGATAGTTTCATTAAATTAGGAGGCCACATCCCACATGGAAATGAATCATCTATGCTTTCACATTCATATATTTCCAGGTTATCCAAAGAGGTGAAACTCTGCAAATGCTCATGAGGAAATGACTTCAGATTCATGCAATAAGTTATCTCAAGAGACTTGAGAGAGGATGGGAGCTCCTGTAATGTTGATGAGAAGGTCAATGATGTCATTGAATTACATTCACTTATGTCCAACATCTCAACACTATTAGGGTAATTGTAACTCTCCAATGAATTACAATTGCAAAGAACAACTTTTCTAAGGACAGATCCCATTCCCATGCTGCTACTGCTACTCCCCACATTAACATTAACCTCCTCTTTCTCTCCCATTGATATTGATACCAACTTTTTACACCCCTCTACATCCAACACTTGTAATGTTGTTGACAAGGTCAATGATGTCATTGATGAACACCCTCCGATCTCCAACTTCGTAATATTATTAAGGCAATTGTAACTCTTCAATGAATCACAAAATCTAAGAGACACTTTTCTAATGGCAGATCCCATTCCCATGCTGCTGTTGCTACTCCCCACATTAACATTAACCTCCTCTTTCTCTCCCATCGATATTGATACCAACTTTTTACACTCCTGTACATCCAACACTTGTAATGTTGTTGACAAGGTCAATGATGTCATTGAGTTACATTTATATATGGACAACTTCTTAACACTACTAGGGCAATTGTAACTCTTCAATGAATCACAATTGTAAAGAACAATTTTTCTAAGGACAGATCCCATTCCCATGCTGCTGCTGCTACTCCCCACATTAACATTAACCTCCTCTTTCTCTCCCATTGATATTGATACCAACTTTTTACACTCCTGTACATCCAACTCTTGTAATGTTGATGACAAGGTCAATGATGTCATTGATGAACACTCTCTAATCTCCAACTTCTCAACAGGGCAATTGTAACTCTCCAATGAATCACAATTTAAAAGATAAACTTCTCTACTTCCTGTTGCCACCTCTGCCAGTTTCGGGCAATGCTTTATATAAAGCTTATGAAGACGGGGAAATGATCCAGCAGTAGTTTTGTCATTGTCACCATCACAATTTGACCATCTCTCCAAGCCTTCCATATCAAAAATTTCCAAGTATTCTAATGATGGAAAAGCAATACCATTGAAATGTGTACAATTTCTGCACCCTTCTAATCTAAGCTTTGTTAACTTATCAAATGAGGGATCTCCTAACCAACTAGGAAATTCCTTTCCCCCATAGCGCAAAATCTTCAGTTTTTTCAACTTAGTGTGAGGCCTTAGTCTTTCAATTACTTCATATTCAGTCTAAAACTTCCGAGATTCATCAAATACATTACTCCATTTCATATCCAAACTAACAAGACCCTCCTTTCCTTTTAAGTTGGTATCTGTTGCTTCTTGTAGTTCTGTCACTTTTTCCAATCCGTCAATAACAAGTTCACCTTGAAGATCCACTAGGTCCTTAAGCTCGGATATCTTAAACCCATCAGCATCTTCGATAAAAACCTTAGGTAGAGTTTGTAGACACGTTGACCTACCAATCCCTAAGGGTGTCTTCTTTAATTTCGGAGTATTACTCATGTCAAGATGTCGCAGGTATTTTAACTTTGCAAAACTGACTGGCAACCTAGATAACTCACTACAGTCACAAACCAACAAGCTTTGCAGGTTATAAAGCTCACTGACCTCTTCCGGTACTTTTTCGATTCCTGTTTTCGAAAAATTGAGGTACCGCAAATGCTTGAGACCACCTACAGATTGTGGTACTTCTGTGATAGAATACCGAGTTAAACTAAGCACCCTTAGGAACTGTAATCGGGGAAGCAATTCGACAAGAACATGGTCCAATGTTTCGAAGTTATCCCAACCAACTGACACCGGTAAGAATGTTCGCAAATGACTAGACCTGCTTAATTCCTTGAGCTTTCTATATTTTGCACCTCGTTGACCTATGAATGAAAAATGACGGAACTTCTCAAAAGCTTTGTCTCTATCATTTTGATCCATCTTATCATCTAACATAAAGAAAAACTCTCCAGCAACACTTATGGCCAGGTCATTCATCAAGTCATGCATTATGTATTTTGATCCGCTATACGTTGAAGCTTGGAAAAATGACCTTGACTGAAGCTCTTCAAAATATTGGCGACCCAGTGTCTCCATTCTATTGCTGCCCTTTGAGTGGGACAGAAACCCTTCCGCCATCCACAAGAGGACAAGTTCTTCCTTATTGAACTTGTAGTCCTTTGGAAATAAAGAGCAATATGCAAACAATTGCTTTAGATGTAGAGGAAGGTCATAGTAACTCAGCTTGAGAGCCGGAAGAATATTATTTTCATCCGGTGAACTCCATATCTCACTGTTTAACAACTTTTCCCATTCATCATCATCTTTTCCTTTCAAAACCCTCCCAATTGCTATCAATGCCAGGGGCAAACCACCACATTTCTCACTGATAGAGCGAGCAACCGATGAAAGTGATGGATGTCTGTCAAAATTATCCTCATTTAGTGCAGATTTAGCCAACAAAGACAGGGCATGTTCGTCTGAAAGAACCCCCAAATCGTAAGGTTGAGCGCTGTTCGTCACTGATGCAACTGTAGTCTTCCGTGTGGTAACGATGATTTTACTTCCTGGCGCCCCTTTAAGAGGTTTTTCAAGAACGTGCCACTTCTCTTGGTCTTCACTCCAAACATCGTCCAATACAATTAGGAACTTTTTGGTTGAAAGTACTTCTTTAAGGTCTAGATGAAGCCAATTTAAACTATTATATTCTTCGTTTTTACCGGTCACCTCTTGATAAATCTTGTTGCTAACAGTGAGTACATCAAAATCGTCAGAAACATAAACCCATACCCTTAGTTCAAAGTGATCCTTAACTTTTTGGTTGTTGTACAAAAGTTGGGCAAGAGTTGTTTTCCCAATCCCGCCCATACCAACTATGGACATGACGCTCACATTTTGATTACACGCTTCATCTCCCAACAAGTTACTCAGCAATGCCTCTTGATCCACATCCCGACCCAAAACTGCAGACACATCAACAAGTGATGTTTCCTCCTGTCGTTTATTATTTCTGTTTAGACTAGTTTCAGTGTTCTTATTGACATCCAGACCCAGATTATTTTTCTTCTCGAAAAGATCATTCAATTTGACAGTAATCTCATCTAGCGTACAGCCATACGTTATGTTCCGAGGAGTGAAATTAGTACAACAAGTTGGGATGGTCTTCTTACAAAACTTACTTGCGCTGGTGCGTAATCTATGCAGTTCCGTATCATCGAGTAAATCTTCTATGTCGTAAGCAAGATGATGAAGCTGTTGCAGCCACTCCTGAACAGCTCTCTGCGTTATATGCTTCTCACTTGCATCAGCAAGCAGAGCATAGATAAGATCCAAGTTCGTCTTCAGCTTTTCCAGCCGAGATTCGATTCCTTCTGATCGAGCCAACTTCGTGAATTCTGTAGAGAGCTTCTCAATTAGCACAGGCACGACCGCATTAAGAACTGCTTCAGCCATTGGAATTTAGAGAATGATCAAAAGATTGTGTTTTTTGTTTGGTTGATTGTAAAGGGATGGATCCGTTTGATTAAGAATTGCAGATGAAATAAAAAGTAGAAGACCAAAGACTTGAATGTAGAGTTTGTGTAGTGGATATTGAATGTAAGAATATATTTTTATGAGGAGGTTGTATGGAATGGAATAACTTCTTTATAAAGTAAAACTACCATACGTCTTTATAAAGATATTCTATTCTATTGTTATTTATACAAGTAATCCAACAACTTAAACATGGGTCCGTTTTTGTATTGTTGAACTTGAATTCACTAACCTGAAACTAAAAATTGATTGGTTGTATAATCAAACCAGTAATATATATTGATTTTTCTATGCTGAAACTACCATACTTCGTTATAAAGATATTCTATGTTACTTACCATTGACATTGTAAATTGTGAGTGCAATCTTTTATATAGACTTGAACACTCGGAAACGCACCTCATACCTTACCTTTATGACTCCTAATCAGAATAGTGCCTTCTAGAAATCAGGACTGTAAATTTAAGACTATACTAAGAGCATTTGTAATGCATGGTGCCTATTGTGTTACCACATTAAAATATCAAAAAAAAAAAAAAAAAAAAAAAAAAAAAAGAAAAAAAAAAAAAAAGAATTAAAACAAAAGATCATACAATCTTACCTCCTAATCAGAATAGTGCCTTCTAGAGAGAATTTCGTATAAAGGGATGGTCAAATGAGAAATAATAAGAAGTTGAAAACTGTGAAACCCACCATATTAAGTACTTAAAATTAAAATGTTTAAATAAATATTACTATTTTAATGATATAAAAGCAAAATCAAAAGTTCATATGGTGTTTAACCAAATGTCTGATTAAATGATCCAAAAAAATTAAATGAAACCAACTATCTATTAAAGACGTTTGTAGTGTAGAAGTTCCATCCTTTCAACTTTGTAAGTTGAAAGCTCTTGTAAAGATAATCGTATTCATTGCAAAAATAAATAAAAAAATTGAAATATAAGATAAAAATTTTACCATTCAAATGGGTAATTCAACTACAACAGCCATCTCTTCTGAATGATGATGATGATGATGATGATGATGTGGTAGTATGCGTTGATAAAGAATTCTTGATAGCAAACATCCAATTCTACCACTAATTCTGGTGAAGATCATGTATCAATTGAAAAGGCAACAAAGACTTGTTTGGAGACAGACCTCTCCCCAAATAGGTAGGACGATGATCCCCCACTGTCAACATTCTCTGTCAACATTCTCAGTGCACCTGAGACACTGGGTTGGGCTCTCAATTAGCCCAAGTTCAGTGTCTCTACCCAATGGCTTATCAAGTGACAAGTCGGTTGTATCATCAGGGTTTACACCTACATCTTCTAACAAGTTGAAAGGAACGTGAGTGTTTGTTTGTGAAAGAAGACGTCAAACTAACCAATCAGGCTTAATGTCATTACATAACAAGAAAGAACATTTTATAACAATCATAGATCCAATAAACACTGATATTAAATTATTAATACAAGTAATCCAACAACTTTAATCGCATCTTAAACATGACTCTGTTTCTGCTATTCATCAAAGTACAAATTATTTGTAAAAATGATATATGCAACTGTTAGTGAAGCAATATGCAATATGAAATATGTTGGCGTACACATTTGAAGAAACGCACTATTGTATTGTTGAACTTGAATCAAGTAATTCAATACTTGATAGTTGTTTAATAAAACCAGTAATATATATCAAATTCTCCTATAATCGTGTCAAAAACACATCTAGTGTGTCATCAGCTCAACTATGCAACTAGAAAAAAGATGAAAACAACAGTAGTCGTACCATAAACAGATCTTCAATTATAATAAGCTACACAATGATAATTGTGAACGTACACTTTCCATCACAACTCTGAAGTTTTGCGACGCTTCTCGTTTGGTGTCTCCAAAGTAAACAATCAATGACAAAACGTCTTCTGCGACCCACGGGTACTTGAAAGCTCTGTATGCCCGTTAATTCAACCACTTTGATTTAATTGCCACAGTTGTACACCAAATGAATCACCCGTGGACGTAATCAACCTATTAATTCTAATTATGAAAACAATCGCATAGGTCATAAATAATTAAGTGTAGCATCATATCATTATTAATACCTACTAATAAGATATACAGAGCACACAAATGAACACTTGTTCACAGTTTTCCCAAAAGCATCATAAGCAGCGATTAGGGATTTCAATAAAAATCGTATATCATTGAGATATTCACCAAATAGCAGGATGGCTATCGTACAAACATAGTAATGAGCAAAGATTATATCTATAAATGGTCGAGCTGTTTTACTATTTAATCTGCAGTACTGGTGGAACAAATAACACACAGTCCGGTGTATTAAACGCTTCTTGTCTGCATCAGCTGGCAGAGTTTGGATGAGGAGCATGTTATTCTTCAGTTTTGTTGCATATTGAGCCAAATTCATCAACTCACCAGATATTAGCTGCACAATCAGCAACGTTATAATGACACAACTAACCATTTAAGCCATTGAAATTAGGAAAAGCATTGAAAAATTGTTTATTTCAAAGGAGGGAAAGGATGAAAAGTAACAGACGAAGCACATGATCTCATTACATTATAATGCTACTTCTCTGTTGGTGTTTTCAAAGTATATAACTCATAAAAACTAAGTCTTTGATTTCTCACTGGTCCCAGAAAGCTCTCAATCCTGCTTTATCACTTTGATTATCATTGCAACAAATCAACAACAGATAAAAGCCTCATTTATATATATCTTATGAAAGTTCCCAACCTAGAAGACAAAGTTAAATTATAAGAAGACATTGTCAAGTTGAAAACAAACTCTCATTATTATTATATCATTTTTAACTTCACATGTTTAAATCCTGTCCAGAAAATTTCCTCTAAATCATGATAAGCAGCAAGTAGGGATTTCCAGAAAAGTGTGTTTCTGTAAGGAATTTCATCAAACAGCTAGAGGGTTATTGTACGAACATAGTAACGAGCATATATAGATTATAAGTTGCGTGCAAAATTCAAATAAATAGATAAAATAGTACCTAAAGATTGATATAGCAATTAAATACCTTCATGGTTTGAAGAAGATGTAAGAAGAAAATATAATGTGTTTTGACTTCCATCTTGAAGCAGAACAACCATAGAAATGAGCTAGTGACGTATTAATCAGGTTATGGAACTCGTGATGTTAAAAAACATAAATAATACAGAAAGAAGATAATGTAAAATAATAAGCAATTCTAATGAGTATTGTTGTTAAACATTTATAAAAGCTGGTAATAAAATAAAGCACACTCATTTCAACTTTTTTGCAAAATTCTAATGACTAAGAATACAGTGCATATATATGACGGAGGCCTTGTATATCAACTAAATGGCATGGCACTTGATATCTTCAATGAGACTTCCACTACTCAAAAAATTTGGCACTTTTAAACTTTTCAAACATCCAACTTCTGATTCTATCTCTAGATTCCCAATCATATTCCACAATCTAAAAACCTTGATTGAATCCCCCCTTTATGTCTTTATTTACAGTAGGATCAAAAGAGGAAATATGGTCCGTTTGACTAATAATGGTCAAACAGCACCACATTTGCGAGCTTCTCATAACCCAATTACACCAAATCTGCTTATGAACTGACTGTTCTGACTTCATATTACTATAATAGACATGCTTTATCCTTCTCTTATCTATTACTTTCCCAAATCTTTCACAGCTCAATTGATACCAAAAAATTGTTTGACTTGAAAAAGTCAAAGAATGGGACAGATTCTTCATTGCAGACTTGAAAACGTTTTGAAATAGTGCACTAACTTCACACTTTTACCACCCTTTCCACTTGTATATAAGCAATGACCAATCAGAAAACCTCCAGGCTTGCTACCATCTCCTCCTAAAATCCAATTTACCTCATTTTGAAATATCAACCAATTGAACCAGATCAGTAACCAACATGACTCAATAAGAAACTCTAACCTTACGACCAATGGACTAGGAAATCGACACATAGTCCACTAATCATTCAAATAAAGTGAATGACCATATAACCAATGATAGTCCGGACCATGCATGAGGATCATAAACACCTGCCACCTCACCATTATGTAGGAAAGTCTTCCTCTACTATTATTAACATGAAGTTTCACCTCATCCATATCCATCTCACCTCCAATGGAAAGCATAGCCACAAACGACCAAAACAAAGATGGGAGTGAGATTACTCTGCCACTGATTTCTTTCCATCCTTTTATTTGCAATAATTTAAATTTCGATTGTGTCATAGCCCTGCACATACCATGCAAAATCCCCACGTATGCAATTGTTTGACTCGCTAGCCCAATCCTGCCTAATCCCAGACCTGTGAACAAATACACGTCTAACCAGACAAGAAATAAGATTTGACCACTTATTGTTTATCTTATATACAGCATGTAAAGTGACCCAATGCAGCCTCTATTCTCCCCCTTATAACTCCTAACCCAAACCATGCCACCCGAAAACACACACACTGTATATCATTATTTTATTATGGATAACATAGGTGCCTGCATCAGAAACACTATATTCTTCTATAGTCCTTGACAGGCAACCTCCTATAATATATGGTTATCTCACTACACAAAAGACACACAGGCTTATGTAATCTGGATTCAGGGTTATAGGATTTAGAAAAGGTAAAAAGAAATAAAAGCCACCTTTTCACTCCATAGGTTAGGTTCAAAGTGCTAAATTCCAGCACTTCATTTTAAACACCCAAAACTTATACTGTAATCCCAAAAGGAAACCAAAACACCATCTCATTTGAGACACACTACACAACCCAAGTTTAGTATGCAACACATAAAAGCTGTTTGCATTTGTACACATTTTACACATATACAAAAATTGGGGTTACAACTACCCATCTTCCCCATATATCTCCAACCCAACCCATTCTCCAAGATAGTACGCAGCACATCCAAAGATTCAATTATCAATACACTTCTAATCTAATTCAAATTTTCTGCTTTGATATTATCAATTTGATTAGCTGCCAAAATTCTGATCGTATTGAAACACTCAACATTTAATTGCTTTCCAACGATGTGTTAGGTACATCAGATCAGATTACAAAATTAAGTCAATACAAGTTTTGGAAGTAACGACGGTAAAACAGATCTATGGATTCTAGTCATATCATGACAAAATTTTGTTCAGGAGGATTTAATCCAGCTTTAAGAAATATACTTTTAATTCTTCAATGGTAAAAAGATTTATTGTTAAATGACCAAAACAAAAGGTGAATTAGTAAGATATTTCTTCTATTTATACCTATCAGTAATAATAACAATAAAGGGGATTGAGTTTGTGTGGACTAAGATAATAGCACTGGTAGCTTGTGATGATGGCCAAATGAGGAATTGTAGCTAAATCTTTTGACCACAAAAAGAAGTGATTTCCAAAGTACTCTTTGTAACCGAAAATGTTACAGTTTTCATGAATCATGGGTCAGGGGATGGACCCTACTTAGTTATGTGGTCAATTTCTCCCTATGTATTAATGACTGGGTTAGTTTGGGTTACGTTGTATATCAAATGAGTCAAATGGGCCAAACTCAAATAAGTTATTTGACAGCAGATGCTTAAGAACATCAATAATATTAATGTTCAAAGAAATTTACCATAAGGTTTTGCAGCTGAAAGTGGAGAGCTTGGTGCATAATCATCCACTTGTATGGTAATAAACTTCTATGAACGTCTTATTGTCAAAAGAAATGATTTAATCATTAATCTTGAATTCTTAATTAGCACTAGTTGGTTTCAAATCCACACCAAAGCTGTTAATTAGTCAGTATTAATTAGGTTTTGTATAGTTGCATCATATTACACTATGAATAATCTAACTCGGTCTGTGAGGAATTTCATCAAACAGTAGAGGGCTACTATTAACAAAGACATGAGCAAGTATTCTGAATTTCGAATCAGTGATTGGGTAATTCGTTAACGACTGATAAAAGGTTACAACAGGTCAAATAATTGGTTTGTGTATCAGTTGCACAAAATTAACTAATTTTCTAATCGAAGAGTAATATAAAGTACACCTATTTAACCGTTCTTCATTAAATTAAAACACACATATATATGATGGATGAGATGAAAACCTGATCAGTTATCGTGAAGTTTATGGCTGACTTTTTCGGTTTCGAGCCAATACAAATACAACAAAACAGTATATATCGACATCCATTCCGGTGTGGGGATTATGTTAAGAATTTAACAATTTTAGTGTTTCTCACGTGACTCCTCTAAATAGAATGCTCGTGACGGGGTTGAAAGGTTTTGGCGGGAAAAGTAGTTAGTCAAGTTCGCGTTGGGGAATAAATAGCAATTAGGAATTCATTTCCTAGATTAGTTAAATTGTACGTAATTGCTTTCCTTTCTTTTTCAAGTATTCAATCAAGAAAACTATCAACCATTTCGGATTTCATTCTATTCGTGTTAGGTTATTCTTCATATTCAATTGAATTTCTAGAATAATCGTATCAATTGGTATCGTAACCCTATCCTGCAATTTGTATGACAAGTTCAATTCAAATTGTTGGAAACTACTTGCGATCAACATATTAGCAATTGATTAATAAAAAATAGTGAACACTCCCGCGCGTGACGCATCGACAGACGAATCCATAGTAACACCAAATTGAACAATACGTTAATGAATCTGTAACAGCAATATCAACTGATTGTTGGTGTTTCAGAAATTCGTGACTAGAGAAATCCAACAACACTGTGTTTGAACAGTTGCAGTGTGTCAAATTAACTATGTTTGAATTTCTTAAAGAACATGCATACTCCTTTATTGGCTACACCTAGGAATGTGAATTATATACAAAATAGGTGTTTGGCACTACCACATGCACATATACCTTTGGCTGTACAAGCACTGTTATATATGGCTAGTACTAGTAGATCTGTAGTGAATGCAGTACCTGGAAGACAATTATCTCAAAAAGAACAAGAAGAACAAAGAGCTAAGAATATATGCTTCTACTATGATCAAAGATATACACCATGCCATAGGTGTAAAGGACATATGTATTCTTTGGAGGTAGCTATTACTGAACATGTGACTGCTGTATCCTAAAGTGTCAATATTTACATGGATAATGAACAACCATAGTTTGCAATATGAATAATCAAACTCGGTCTGTGAAAAACTTCATCAAATAAGTTAGAGGGCTAGTACTAATACAGATATGAGCAAATATTCTAAATTTCGAATCAGTAGTTGAGTATATTGTTAACGACTGATCATAAAAGGCTACAACAGCTCAAATAACCAGTTCCATATCAGTTGCACAAAACTAATTATTAGAGAGTAATATAAAGTAATGATGATGATATGGTAGTTTGGCACGGATAAAGAGTTTATCGATAGCAAATTATCCAATTCTACACCCAGTCGGAGCCGAAATCCTTTTCGTGAAATTATGTAGCAAATGAAAAAATCAATGCTGAGATGCTGACTTTTTCAAGATTCAAGTCAATAGAACAATCCCCGAATGAATTGGTGGGTCAGGGGTGAACCCATTTGAAGATTACAATAGTACCCCTAATTTTGAGATTCTCAGTGCACCTGCTACACCAGTGGGGATTAGGCTCTCAGTCAGCCCTGGTTCAGCGACTCTACCCAACTGCTCATCAGCTAACGGGTCAGTTGTGTCATCTGATACGAGCCATAACAATGATGTGGATTTTGTTTGAAAAGCCGTTAATAGAGGAAAAATAAAAACGCTAATGAGGCAAAAGAGTTCAAATGACAGCAACTATACAAATTTTTTTATTATTATTTACTGAATTTGTATATGTTGAATTTAGTTCAAACAATTTAAATCAAGGTACCTGTTGGAAGTAGGAGGCTAAACACTTCACAAAATATTTCTTATTTGATAAAACTTGGAAGACAAACTTGATAGTGTTACAAAAGATTGAAAACTCTCGTACACAAAAACTATATTGAGTAAACTCTTGGTTATACTCCTAAAATGCTACACTCTTGGTGTGCTCTCTTACATAAAATGAGTAAACTCTTGGTTTAACTCACAAAAGACTACACTCTATTTGGTGTGTTTCTTGGTTATCTTTGTAAGGTGATTATTGCTTCTTTCTGCATGGAAACTACTCAAATATATAGACCAATTGCATGGCCATAATACAATGTGAACCACTTGACTTTCGAGTCAAATATTGTGGCAAAAATCTGCTCCCGATTATCTTCAATTATTAACATCAAAAACTCATGGTTGTTGACTTAAAAATGTAGAAGACAATTTCTACTTTTCTTGAGTTATTAAAAAATGTTTAAAAGCTTTTCAACCATACTATTCATTTACCATACTTCAAATGAATAGGTGGGCTGACTTTTGAAAAAATTATTTTCTTTTCTTTTGTTTTGGTAAAACACATTAGTTTACAGTACCACCTGTGTAGTTGAATTGTTCAAATCGAATTCAACTGAAATTACGTTCAAATTCAATTAACACCACCAGTAGTACTTATGCTCAGTTTTCGAATTGCAAAGTTTCAAATTTGAACAACCCGATTCAAATAACTCAGAGAATACCAAAATTTGACTCAATGAACAGGTGTTGCCTTGTTGGTCGATGATCTTATCTTCTCAAATATAATAGATGAAAATATGATAAATCTATATTTTTGAAAGATGGTAATTTAAATTACACATGCTCACCTTTAGCTCCTAACAAGTTCAAATCGAGCTAATTTACACACATAATGAACCCTTCTAAACCAAATAACAACCACACAGAAACGTGACTGTTACAGTATATTCCCGTTTTGTTTCACCAACATCAAAAGCATATCAATGATGCTTTATGTCGTTACATAACAACAGATAAATTTTTCAAAAGATCACAATAAATCCTACAATTTCTACGTACACAAGTAATCCAACATCCTTACATAGTTAAAAAGCTTTAATCACAACTTAAACATGCCCCCAAGCCTTCTCTTCAGGCAGGAGGTATCGAACAGCTTTATTTCTGCTGTCCAACAAAATACAAATTATTAGTAACCATGAGAATTGCATTTTGAATTCACAACTGAGGTGTAAGCTAAAGCCAATATCGATTAGTTAATTAATCCTGTCAAACTATGCTGAGTTCTTAACTAACAACATATTGGTTTCTTGTACAAGCCTGTAAAATGTAAATCACAACTAATGTACCATCAACTAAACTAATAAAGATCACACAATAAACAGCTACATGATGATATTTGCAAATGTAACCTTACTTGTAAGCTCTTAATTCCTTCCACTTTGATTGTCCTTGTCACAGTTGTACAATTTCTACGTACATAAGTAATCCAACATCATTACATAGTTAAAAAGATTTAATCACAACTTAAACATGGGTCCGAGCCTTCTCTTCTGCCAGGAGCTATCGAACAACTTTATTTCTGTTGTCCAACAAAATACAAATTATTTGTAAACATGAGAATTACATTTTAAAATCACAACTGGGTCGTAAGCTAAAGCCAATATTGATTAGTCATTTAATCCTGCCAAACTGCGTTGAGTTCTTTAATAACAATATATTGGCCTCTCCTATAATCCTGTGAAATTAAAATCACAATTTAATAACAATATACATGATGATATTTGCAAACGTACCCTTACTTGAAAGCTTTTAATTCCACTTTGATTGTCCTTGTAACAGTTGTACACCAGTTGTACACCAGATGAATCACCACCTGTAACATCATAATTAGTACTTTGTGGTAAAAAGAATAAAAGGAAAATAAGCACACAAATGAGCACTTAATTATGTTGATAGTTTCCCTAAAACTCAGAGATAAGCAGCAATTTTAGGGATTTTAAAAAATAATAATAATAAGTGCATATGTTTGAGGAATTTCATCAAACAGCTGGAGGGCTACCTATTGACGGAAGTGTGAGTATCTGTGAGTTGTTTGCAATGAGGTCTAACAAACATAAATAAATAATAATAATCTATTAATAAAGAAAATATAATCACTAGTTATTTTATGAGATAGAAGTAACGTACACTTTATTGAAATTGACATGTACTTCCAAAGAAGAAGTTGACTTTGGCACATCTTTAATATTCGGGCAGTGATAAATCTTAAGTTGTTTCAGGTGAGTGAGGTGTTGTAAGACCCACTCTGAAATTGATTCCACTTCCTTAAAATCATGGAGATATAGTTCAGTTAGAGATGGTGGAAGAAGAAAAGGTGTTGAACTACCACTTGTATTGCTTGCATCTTCTTCCATTGCAAATGAAGTCACTCCTCCTGAATTATTATGACCATATAAGTATAGTTCAACAAGTGAGGGTGGGTAATTCTGAAGTCCCCACTCTGACATTGGCTTCTTTAACTTTCCTATTCTTAGGATCCTTAAATTAGGAGGCCACAACCCACATGGAAATGAATCATCCATGTTTCGACAACTACTTATCTGCAGCTCTTCCAAAGAGATGAGACTCTGCAAATGCTCATGAGAAAGTGACTTTAAATTCCTGCAATATCTTATTTGAAGAGACTTGAGAGAGGATGGGAGCTCCTGTAATGTTGATGTGAAGGTCAATGATGTCATTGAATTACATTCATATATTGACAACTTCTCAACATTATTAGGGCAATTGTAACTCTCCAGTGAATCACAATAAGAAAGAGTCACTTCTCTAAGGACAGATCCAATGTTGTTGCTGCTGCTACTCCCCACATCAACATTAACATTAACATTAACATTAACCTTCTCTTTCTCTCCCATTGATATTGATACCAACTTTTTACACAGCAATACATCCAACTCTTGCAATGTTGTTGACAAGGTCAATGATGTGATTGATGAACAATTGATGATCTTCAACTTCTCAACATTATTAGGGCAATCGTAACTCTTCAATGAATCACAATAAGAAAGACAAACTTTTCTACTTCCAATTGACACCTCTGCCAGTTTCGGACAATTTTGTATATGAAGTTCACGAAGATGAGGAAATGAACCAGTAGTTGTATCATTGTCACCATTACAATTTGAGCATCTCTCCAAGCCTTCCATACCAGAAATTTCCAAGAATTCTAATGATGGAAATGCAATACCGTTGAAATGTGTACAATTTCTGCACCCTATTAATCTAAGCGCTGTTAACTTATCAAATGAGGGATCTCCTAACCAACTAGGAAATTCCATTCCCCCATAGCACACAATATTCAGTTTTTTCAACTTACTGTGAGGTCCTAGCCTTTGAATTACTTCATATTCAGTCTGCAAGTTCCGAGAATCATCAAAGACATCACTCCACTCCATATCCAAACTAACAAGACCCTTCTTTCCTTCTAAGTTGGCATCTGTTGCTTCTTGTGGATCTGTCACTTTTTCTAAACCATTAACAGAAAGTTCACCTTGAAGATCCACTAGGTCCTTAAGCTCAGATATCTTAAACCCACTAGCAGCTTCGATAGTAACCTTGGACAGAGTTTGTAGACTCGTTGATCTGCCAATCCCTAAGGGGTTTGTTTTCAACAATGGAGTATTTCTGTTGTCAAAATGCCGCAGGTTTATTAACCTCTCAAAACTGACCGCCAACCTAGATAACTCCTCACAGTCACAAACCAACAAGCTTTGCAGATTATAATGCTCACTGACCTCTTTCGGTACTTGTTTGATCTTTGTGTTCGAAAAATTGAGATACCGCAAATGCTTGAGAACACCAACAGATTGTGGTACTTCTGTGATAGAATACCGAGTTAAATTAAGCACCCTTAGGAACTGTAATTGGGGAAGCAATTCGACAAGAACATGGTCCAAGTTATAATAGAGGTATTGCCAACCCCCTGACACCGGTAAGAATGTTCGCAAGCGTTTAGATCTACGTAATTCATTGAGCTTTCTATATTCTGCACCTGGTTGACGTACGAATGAAAAATGACGGAACTTCTCAAAAGCTTCGTCTCTATCAATTTTATCCATCTTATCATCTAACATAAAGAAAAACTCTCCAGCAACACTTATGGCCAAGTCATTCATCAAGTCATGCATTATGTATCTTGATCCGCTATTCGTTGAAGGTTGGAAAAATGACCTTGACCGAAGCTCTTCAAAATACTGGCGACCCAGACTCTCCATTCTATTGCTTCTGCCCTTTGAGTGGGACAGAAACCCTTCCGCCATCCACAAGAGGACAAGTTCTTCCTTATTGAACTTGTAGTCCTTTGGAAATAAAGAGCAATATGCAAACAATTGCTTTAGATGTAGATGAAGGTCATAGTAACTCAGCTTGAGAGCTGGAAGAATATTACTTTCATCAGGTAAACTCCATATCTCACTGTTTAACAACTTTTCCCATTCATCATCATCTTTTCCTTTCAAGACCCTCCCAATTGCTATCAATGCCAGGGGCAAACCATCACATTTCTCACTGATAGATCGAGCAACCGATAAAAGTGATGGATGTCTGTCAAAATTATCCTCATTTAGTGCAGATTTAGCCAACAAAGACAGAGCATGTTCATCTGAAAGAACCCCCAAACTGTAAGGTTGAGCGCTGTTCATCACTGATGCAACTGTGGTCTTCCGTGTGGTAACGATGATTTTACTTCCTGGCGCCCCTTTAAGAGGTTTTTCAAGAACGTTCCACTTCTCTTGGTCTTCACTCCAAACATCGTCCAATACAATTAGGAACTTTTTGTTTGAAAGTTGTTCTTTAAGGGCTACATGAAGCAGATCTAAATTAGCAAATTCTTTGTTTTCACCGGATACCGCTTGATAAATCGCCTTGCTAACAGTGAGTACATCAAGATCGTCAGAAACACAAACCCATGCTCGGAGTTGAAAGTGATCCTTAACTTTTTGGTTGTTGTACAAAAGTTGGGCAAGAGTTGTTTTCCCGATCCCACCAAGACCAACTATGGACATGACGCTCACATTTTGTTTACATGCTTCATCTCCCAACAAGTTACTCAGCAATGCCTCTTGATCCACTTCCCGACCTAAAACTGTGGACTCATCAACCAGTGAAGTTTGCTCTGGTCGTTCCTTATTTCTGTTTGATCTAGTTTCAACTTTCACATTGATATCCAGACCTAGATTATTTTTCTGGTCGACAAGATCATTCGATTTGACAGTAATCTCATCTAGCTTAGATCTCATCTTACGTCCATACATCATGTTATGAGGAGTGAAATTTGTACAACAAGTTGGCATGATCTTCTTCAATACCTTAGATTTGCATCTGCTGGTGCTTCCATGCGGTTCATCACTTAAGTTTCTTCCCATAATTTCAGTCGCCATATCATCGAGTACATCGTCTATGTCGTAAGCCAGATCTTGGAGTTCTTGCAGCCACAACTGAACAGCAGTCTGTGTTGTGTGTTTCTGTCCAGCATCAGCAAGCACAGCTTTGATAAGGTTCAAGTTTGTCTTCAGCTTTTTCAGCTGAGATTCGATTCCTTCAGACTTAGCCAGCTTCATCAAGTCACCGGAGAGTAGCTTCTCAGTCAGCACAGTGACAGCAGCACTAACAACAATTTCAGCCATCGGAATTTAGAGAATGATCAGAATTTGTTTGTTTGGTTGGTTGGTTGTAAAGGGATCAAGTGTAAAATTGCAGAAGATAAAGGAAAAGAGTAGATCAAAACTTCAAGTGTAAAATTGCAGAAGATAAAGGAAAAGAGTAGATCAAGACTTCAAGCGTAGAATTGCAGATGAAGTATAAAGTAGAATTTGTGTGGTGGATATAGTGTGGTGCCGAAAGTTAAAATTGCTACATTTTAATTTGAAAAAGTACTTTAATTCGTTACTACAGTAGTACATAAAAGAAATTTAATTTTAATTTATTATTGACACTATAATTTGATAAATGCAGTTTTTATTCTTTACATTTACGAAGTAGCTCTCAAGCCTCTAATTTTGCCAACTCAAGTAAACGTAGGCAGCATAATGGATTTGGATATACAACAAACGGGTCGAGCTTTATCAAGTTCAAATTAATCATAGTAGGAGCATGAATTGAGCACGAATTGTGTACCAGGTAGTATAAAGCATGTGAATATCCATTTTAATCGATTAAGGTTATGTAAAACAAAATTACATACGTACCCCTTATTAAATATATTTTCCAAAACAAATTACTTCTAGGAAACTACTGGTCAATGCAAATTAAATTTGAGGATAGCATAGGTGGTGTCAAAAGCATCTAACTTGTGTGTCGTTGACCAATCAAATATTACATAAGTTATGTAGCATTTAATACCTTTAAGTTTCTCATTTATAAAAATACGGGTAAATAATGGTTTAATCACCAAACTTTCAACTTTTTTTCGTTTTAACCCTTCAACTTTTTTTTTAACGTTTTAAGCCTTCAACTTACGATTGACTTGTTAATTTCGCCATTCACCTTGACTGTGACCTAATGCAGCCGGTTTTGGTACAGTTGGCATCTACGTGGCATTTACATGTCGTCGCTGTAGGGTTTTAGCGACGACATGTCGTCGCTGTAGGTTTTTAGCGACGACATTTAGCGACGACATGTCGTCGCTAAATCTTTTGGGTTTTTGTACAGTTGCCACGTCGCAGGTTACAAGTCATACAAATGGTTGTTTCGTAGGGTCAATTAAAGTGAAGGGATTAAAAATAGGTCAACCCGTAAGTTGAAGGCTTAAAACGTTAAAAAAAAAGTTGAAGGGTTAAAACGAAAAAAAGTTGAAAGTTTGGTGATTAAACCATTATTTACCCAAAAAATACATATCCAGCTCCTTATTTAGCATAATAGGTGATGTTAACTACACCAGTTGTTTGATCACAAGTTTTTCTTAAGTTATCTGAATGAGAAGAGAGAAATCAAAGTTCGAGTGAGAAGAGAGAAATTAAAGTTAAAAGTGGTGATGGTTTTTATAAGTAAAACTCAAATTCGACAGAGAGAAATTAATGTAGAATAAATAGATTTCTGTGGGGACGTTGCATGGAATGGGATAACCTCCACTTGCAAATGTTTGGTACCTAAAGTTAAAGTAAAACCACCATACTTTTATATAAAGATATTCTATTCTATGTTATTTATTTATACAAGTAATCCACTTGCAAATGTTAATAACTGTTAGTGAAGCAATATGCAATATATTGGCATATACATCTGAAGAAAACATTAGAAATACATTTTTTGATTGTTGAACTTGAATTCACAGCTAATATTGAGTAGTTGTATAATCAAACCAGTAATATATATTGATTTCTCCTATAATCGTGTCGAATTTAAAACACAACAAGTGTGTCATCAGCTCAACTATGCAACTTGAAACATTATGACAATAACAGAGATCATACCATAAACAGATCTTTATATTATAATAAGCTACACTATGATAATTGTGAACGTACACTTTCCATCACAACTCTGAAGCTACACAATGATCCTCGTTTTGTGTTTTTTAAGTAAACAATCCTTAATAAAATTTCTTCGGTCAGTTTCGAACGGGTAGTTGAAAACTCTAAATGCCTCTTTATACTTTCATCACCACAGTGGTATACCAAATGACTTTCAATCATTCTATAAATTATAAATTATAATTATGAAAAGAATCGCCTAAGCTAATAGGTAAGTGTAGCATCATATCATTATTTTCCCCAATAAGATAAAAAGAGCACTCAAAGGTGTTAAAGGAACACCTGTTCATAGTTTTCCCTAAAACATCATCTCAATCCTGCTTTTATCACTTTATTCATCATTGCAACAAATCCGTAACAAATGATAGCCTCATTTATATATATAGCATGAGATTCCCAACCTAGAATACAAGTTCAAATTATGAAAAGACATTGTCAAGTTGAAAACAAAGTCTCTTTTCTATTATTATTGTTATTTTTTAGCTTCACATGTAGAAATCCTTTCCAGAATTTAGTTTACATGTTTAAAAAACAATAAAGATAGCACGTAAATGAACACTAAGATCTTATCAAAATTTCCCATAAATCATGATAAGCAGCAACTAGGAATTTCCAAAAAAGTGCGTCTCTTTGAGGAATTTCATTAAACAGCTGAAGGGCTATTGTATGACCTGTATTTCGGGCTGTGATCTTCAGATGAAATTGATGAGGACATTGTTGGTGTAGCAGAGGGGGATCTTGGTGTAGTGGTTTGTGAATTTGTTGGAGTAGCTGTACATGGTTCTTGAACTTCATCATTTTGCATACTCACTTCAGTGTAGGAGTTTCCTTCTTTGCTAATCCCCCGAAAATCTGTTTCTTAGCAAAGTTAACATCACGACTAATAATGATTTTCTTAAATTCTCGATAATATAACCTGTATGCTTTTGAGCTCAAGCTATAACCAACAAAAATATATGGCTTGGATTTATGAATTATGATCTAGTTTAAGTCTATTAGCTGGAATCAAAGCATAAGCATAACAGAGACCCGAATATACGTAAATGACTTACAGATGGTTTGGATCCATTTCATAAGGTGTCATGTTCCATACGACTTCTGTTACAGAGAGATTTAACAGGCATACGGCTGTAGCAACAGCTTCTGCCCATAGATCATCTGAAAGCATTTTGATATTGGTACTGGCATTAGATTATTGATTCAACTCGCGCTTCATAGCTTCAGTGGCCATATCATCCAGTAAATCTTCCATGTCATAAGCCAAATCTTGAAGGTCATGTAGCCACGATTTAGCTACTCTTTGTGTTATGAGCTTCTCGGCTTCATCAGCTAGCATATCTTGGATCAGGGTCAAAGTGTTCTTCCATTTATTCAGATGAGAATCGATATTTTCTTATTGATACAAAGTAAACCAGTCACCAGAGATTAGCTTCTCGATCAACACTTTCACGACGACAGTAATAACCATTTCAGCCATTGGAATTTAACATATGAAATCTTGATTGAAAGGATGAAAAATACCACACAAATTATGAAGGGAGTAGACCAGTTGGAATGTTAGGTACCAGAAGTTATTAGTTATTACTACTAATTTTGAATCATAGTTATATTAATATTCGACAAACAAACCTAAAAGTAGATGTGTATAATTCTGTTGCACATGGAAATATGAAATATTAAAATCATCATGTATTTGTCAAGGAATGAACATACAAGATAAAGTATATTAAACTAATTCGAATTTTCTGATGAATAGTTTTCCACTTTAATCTAATCAATTTGATTAGCTTGTTAAATCTTATCAAAATCTCCCCTAAAACATAATACGCAGCAATTTAAGGATTTCCAAAAAGGTCTGCATCTTGGAGGTATTTCATCAAGCAAATATAATAAATTGATTTTCTGAGTCTTCTGTTCCCCCAGAAACTGTCCAACAGCTCTATTTTGTTATTGTTGAACTTGAACTCACAAATGAGTCTCAAGCTAAAGCCAATATTGAATAGTCGAGTAATCCCGCTACATTGAAGTCAAGACTAATTTGCCATTATGCAACATGAAGAATGACAATAACAGAAATCACACCATCTACAGACTGTTAAGTTATAAAAAGCTGCACGATGAACCAACTATAGTAAGTAAGCAAAAAGAATATTAGGCTGATTCAACCCAAAGTGAAGTACAGTGATTTTCAGTTAATATTCACAAAGAAATCATGGAAGTGAAGCTGAAGCAGAGAAAAACAGCTTTTAATGTTTCTGTTTGAAGGTATATATAGATTGAGAAGATCTCGTTCAATACGCAAGGGCCATGTAACATCCGATACATACCGACAAACTTAACCGTGTCAGAAGTTGTAGAGCTAAGAGGTGTTATCAACTCTAATAATCACCTACGTATCAGTAGCCACAAAACAAATAAATAACAGCAGACATATTTCAACTTTTTTACAAAATTCCAATTAATATATGATGGATGCGTCATACGTCCAAAACCTGATCCAGCAATGATATTGATGTGGTAATCCGCATGACAAAGAATCGTAAAGATATTGATAATGTTTATGAAAGACATTTGAAAGTGAGAACACTTCAAAATTTTCATCACCCCCACCCAAACACAAACCCAGGATTCTCCCAAAATGTGGGAATTTATGTAGCCTTTGTGGTGTAGGCAAACCTCGAGTTATAACTTGTAATAAGTTTAAGTCAAGCTAACACTAAGATGACCATAACAATCTCATAGCTAAGACAAACAAAATCATTCCTATGCCTACAACCACTACCTGTGTACACCAAAAATACATCACGACTTGCAAAAGTCAACCTATTACTCAAAGGAAGCTCACAATATTTCTAGCAAGACTTCAACTGATTACTATCCATAAGAAAGGGAGTAACACCAAGGCCTTCTATATCAACTAAATCGCACTTAATATCTTCAATGAGGCTTCCTCTACTCAGAAGAGTTGCTTTTTTACTTTCCAATGTCCCTAAGGCGATTTAGCACTTTTAAACTTTTCAAACATCCAACTTCTGATCCTATCTCTTCATTTCCAATCTTTCAAACCTTGTTTGAATCACCCTTTATGTCTTTATTTACAGTAGGATCAAAAGAAGAAATATGATCAATTTGACTAATAATGGTCAAACAGCACCACATTTCTGCTGATGAACTGATTTTTCTGACTTCATATTACTATGATCGATATGATGTCATAAGTACCTGAACCAAATTTTGCATATCCATCTCACCTCCAATAGAAAGCATAAGCACAAACGACCAAAACAAAGATGAGATTGAGATTACTTTGGGCACTGATTTCATTTCTATCCTTTTATTTTCAAGAATTTCAATTGTGCCATACCCCTGCACATACCAAGCAAAATCCCCACCTATGCTATTGTTTGACTCACTGACCCAATCCTGCCTATCCCAAACCTGTGAACAAAGACAAGTCTAACCAGACAACAAATAAGACTTGACCACTTACTGTTTTATAACCATACAACATGTAAAGTGACCCAAACAACAATTGCAGCCTCTATTTCTCCTCTTATAACTCAAAATCCAAACCATGCACACAAAAACACATACACTTTATATCATTATTATGGATAGACTTATAGAAGTAGAATAACTCATATATTATGTAATCTGGATTCACCCGAAGAAATAAAAGACCACCTTTTCACTCAGTAGGTTAGGTTTAAAGTGCTAAACTCCAGCACTTCATTTTTAAACACCCAAAACTTATACTGTAATCCCAAAAAGAAACTAAAACACCATCTCATTTGAGACACACTACACAACCCAAGTTTAGTATGCAACACATAAAAGCCGTTCGCATTTGTACACATTTTATACACACATACAAAATTGGGGTTACAACTACACATCTTCATCATATATCTTCAACCCAACCCATTCTCTAATGATAGTACGAAACACATCCAAAGACTCAATTATCAGTACACTTCTAGTCTAATTCAAATTTTCTGATAAATAGCTTGCCACTTTGATATTACCAATTTGATTAGCTGCCAAAATACTGATTGTATTGAAACACTCAACATTTAATTGCTTTCTAACGATGTGTTGCTAACGTGTACATCAGATCATAATACAAAATTTAGTCACACAAGTTTTGGAAGTAACGCTGGTAAAACAGATCTATGAATTCTATAGTCTTATCATGACAGTTTTTTCAGGAGGATTTAATCAATCTATTGTTGTACATTACACCTGCACAGTTTGAAATCCAGCTTTAAGAAAGATACATTAATTCTTCAATGGTAAAAAGATTTATTGCCAAAATGACCAAAACAAAAGGTTAATTAGTAATATATTTTTTCTATATATACCTATCGTAATAATAATAACAATAAAGGAAATTGAGTTTGTGTGGACTAAGATAAAAGCGGTGGTAGCTTGTAATGATGGCCAAATGAGGAATTGTAGCTATTTTTTATTACCACAAAAAGAAATGATTTCCAAAGTACTCTTCGTACCCGACAATTTCACAATTTCATGGGTCAGGGGATGGACTCTACTTAGTTATGTGGTCAATTTCTCCCTATGTATTTATGACTGGGTTGGTTTGGGTTGCGTTGTATATCAAATGAGTCAAACGGGCCAACTCAAATAAGTTATTTGACAGCAAATGCTTAAGAACATCAATAATATTAATGTTCAATGAAATTTACCATAGGGTTTTGCAGCTGAAAGTGGAGAGCTTGGTTTATAATCATCCACTTGTACTGTAATAAACTTTTATGAACGTCTTATGGTCAAACGAACTGATTCAATCATCAATCTTGAATTCTTAATTAGCACTAGTTGGTTTCAAAGCCACACCAATGATGTTAATTAGTCAGTATTAATTAGGTTTTGTATAGTTGCATCATATTGCAATATGAATTATCTAATATAAATATGGTCCGTGAGGAATTTCATCAAACAGTTAGAGGGCTACTATTAACAAAGACATGAGCAAATACTCTGAATTTCGAATCAGTAATTGGGTAATTTGTTAACGACTGATCATAAAAGGCTACAACAGGTCAAATAATTAGTTTGTGTATCAGTTGCACAAAATTAACTAATTATCTAATCTAAGATGAATATAAAGTACACCTATTTTACATATGATGGATGAGATAATAACCTGATCAGTTAATTCAAATACAACAAAACCCGAATGAGTAGGATCGGGTAAGCCCGTTGGTGGGTCAGGTGTCAAGTCCTTTTGAAGATTACAATAATGCCCTCACTATCTGTATCACGTGACTCTTCTAAATAGAATGCGCGTGACGTGGTTGAATGGTTTTGGCGGGAAAAGTTGTTAGTCAAGTTCATGTTTGGTGAATAATTAGCGAATAGGGATTTCATTTCCTGATTAGTTGAATTTCCTTTTCTTTTCAAGTATTCAATCACGAAAACTATCAATCATTAGATTACGAACACATTTCGAATTTCATTATGTCGTTCGTGTTAGGTTATTTTTCATATTCAATTGAATTTCTAGAATAATAGTATTAATTGGTATCGTAGCCCTATCCTGGCAATTTGTATGACAAGTTCAATTCAAATTGTTGGAAACTACTTGCGATCAACATATTAGCAAACAATTAATATAAAATGGTAAACACTCGCGCGCGTGATGAGACGGATGAATCAATCAGTAACACTGAATTGACTGAATCTGTAGCAATCAATTGATAGAATGAACAACTATATCAACGGATTGTTGCTGTTTCAGTAATTTGTGACCTTACCTATGTTTGAATTTCTTAAATTCGATGGTGATGATGTTGAAGGTTGGCTGTATAGACTGCGCAATGATATTTACTTATATTTAATGAAGTGAGTTAGGAACAAAACGTGATGGCAATACTGAATTGGCACCAACAGTTTGTAAGGAGACATGGAGAAGATGTACCCTGGGACGCATATATTGTTGAATAAGGTGGAATTACGGTATAGACAGTTTGTCTATTTTTCTTAGTTTCAGGCTAGCCTAATGAACTGAACATGAATAAAACTGAGTCTTTCAAACCTACAGAAAGTTCAAACCTACAACACTTGTGGAGGTGTATTGCCTAGCATAATATGCAGAAAGGTACACCAGTTACAGACTTGCAGTAAAGAACATGTTCACAAATAGGCCTTTGGCACTACCACATGCACATGTACCTTTGGCTTTACAAGCACCACCTATTAATACAAATGCAATCCAAAACACTGTTATATATGGCTAGTACTAGTAGAACTGTAGTGAATGCAGTACCTCAAAGACAATTATCTCAAAAAGAACAAGAAGAAAAAAGAGCTAAGAATATGTGCTTTTACTGTGATCAAGGATATAAACCAAGCCATAGGTGTAGAGGACATATGTATTCTTTGGAGGCAGTTGTCTCAGAACATGTGGCTGTTGTATACTAAACTGTCAATATTTACATGGATAATGAATAGCCATAGTTTGCAATATGAATAATCAAACTCGGTCTGTAAGAAATTTCACCAAATCAGCTAGAGGGCTACTACTAACACAGATATGAGCAAATATTCTAAGATTTGAATCAGTAGTTGAGTATATTGTTAACGACTGATCATAAAAGGCTACAACAGGTAAAATAATCAGTTCCGTATCAGTTGCACAAAACTAATTATCAGAGAGTAATATAAAGTAATGATGATGATGTGGTAGTCCGGCATGGGGATAAAGAGTTTCTCGATAGGAGATTATCCAATTCTACACCCAATCAGAGCCCAAATCCTTTTCGTGAAACTATGCAGCAAATGAAAAAAATGAGTGCTGAGATGCTGACTTTTTCAGATTCGAGTCCATAGAACAATCCCCGAATGGGTTGGTGGTCAGGGGTGGACCCATTTGAAGACTACAATAATACCCCTAGACATTCTCAGTGCACCCGCCATACCAGTGGGGGATTAAGCTCTCAGTCAGCCCTGGTTCAGCGACCCTACCCAACAGTATATTCCCAATATACATTCTCAGTATATTCCCAATTTGTTTCGCCAACATCAAAAGTACGCAGATCATGCTTAATGTTGTTACATAACAACAAAGAAACTTCTCAAAAGATCACCAATCCAATAAATCCTGTAATTTCTACACAAGTAATCCAACATCATTACATAGTTAAAAAGCTTTAATCACATCTTAAACATGGCTCCGAGCCTTCTCTTCTACCAGGAGCTACTGAACAGACAGCTTTATTCTGCTGTCCAACAAAACCAAATAATTTGCAAACATGAGAAACACAAATAATTCACAAATGAGTCGTAAGCTAAAGCCAATATTGGTTTCTTGTATAATCCTGTCAAATGTAGATCACAACAGATGTACCATCAACTAAACCTAAACAGATTTTCAAGTTATAATCAGCTACAAAAAGATATTTGCAAACGTACCCTTACTTGAAATCTGTTGATTCCACTTTGACTGTCCTTGTAAAAACAGTGGTACACCAGATGAATCACCACCTGTGGAAGTGAGAGACATATCATTTGAAATTCAAGAGTTATTCTACTAGTTCAAACAATTCAATGATAGTTAGTGTAACATCATATTAACATTTTGCTACAAAAGAATAAAAGTAAAGTAAGCACACACATAGCACTAACTTATGTTGATAATTTTCGGTAAAACTCAATGATAAGCAGCAAATTTAGGAATTTCCAAAACCTAAAAAAAAAAATGCATATCTTTGAGGAATTTCATTAAACAGGTGGAGGGCTAGCTATTGTACGAACATCATATCTTTTTTAGCGCATATCTTTGAGGAATTAGATTCGAGGGAAGTGTGTGTATATTTGAGTTATTTGCAATGAAGGCCTAACAAATATAAATGAATACATAAATAATAAATAATAATCTATTGATAAAAAGCTAATAAAGGTAGAGTTTACTAATATTAAGAGATGCACATGGGTACCTTTGAGGGCCATCGACATATACTTCCAAAGATGAAGTTGACTCTGGCACATCTTTAATATTCGGGCAGTTACGAATACGAAGTTGTTTCAGGTGAGTGAGGTGTTGTAAGACCACCTCTGAAATTGATTCCACTTCCTCAAAATCCCAGATTTTTAGAGAAGTTAGAGATGGTGGAAGAAGAAAAGATGTTGAACTACTTGTATTGCTTGCATCTTCTTCCATTGCAAATGAAGTCACTCCTGAATTATAACCAAATAACTCTAGTTCAACAAGTGAGGGTGGGTAATTCTGAAGTCCCCACTCTGACATTGGCTTCTTTAACATTCCTATTTCTAGCTTCCTTAAATTAGGAGGCCACAACCCACATGGAAATGAATCATCCATGCTTTCACAATTTTCTATATCCAGCTTTTCCAAAAAGGTGAGACTCTGCAAATGCTCATGAGAAAATGACTTCAGATTCCTACAATTACTCATATTAAGAGACTTGAGAGAGGATGGGAGCTCCTGTAATGTTGCTGAGAAGGTCAATGATGTGAGTAAATTACAACCATATATATGCAACCTCTCAACACTATTAGGACAATTGTAACTCTCCAACGAATCACAACTTTCAAGATGAACTTTTCTGAGGACAGATCTCATACTGCTGCTACTACTCCCCACATCAACATTAACGTTAACCTCCTCTTTCTCTCCCATTGATATTGATACCGACTTTTTACACTGATGTACATGCAACTCTTCAACTGTTGTTGACAAGGTCAATGATGTCATTGATGAACAATATCTAATCTCCAACTCCTCAACACCATTAAGGCAATTGTAACTCTTCAATGAATCACAACTTTCAAGATAAACTCCTCTACTTCCAATTGACACCTCTGCCAGTTTCGGACAGTTTCTTATGTGAAGTTCACGAAGATGAGGAAATGAGACAGTAGTTGTGTCATTGTCACCATCATAATCTGAGCATCTCTCCAAGCCTTCCATATCATAAATTTCCAAGTATTCTAATGATGGAAATGAAATACCATGAAAATGTGTACAATTTCTGCACCATCTTATTCTAAGTTCTGTTAACTTATCAAATGAGGGATCTCCTAACCAACTAGGAAATTCCATTCCCCCATAGTACACAATATTCAGTTTTTTCAACTTAGTGGGAGGTCCTAGCCTTTGAATTACTTCATATTCAGTCTGCAAATTCCGAGAATCATCAAAGACATCACTCCATTCCATATCCAAACTAACAAGACCCTTCTTTCCTTCTAAGTTGGCATCTGCTGCTTCCTGTGGATCTGTCACTTTTCTCAATCCTTCAATAACAAGTTCACCTTGAAGATCCACCAGGTCCTTAAGCTCAGATATCTTAAACCCATTAGCATCTTCGATAAAAATCTTAGGTAGAGTTTGTAGACACGTTGACCTACCAATCCCTTAGGGTGTCTTCTTTAATTTTGGAGTATTACCCATGTCAAGATGCCGCAGGTTTGTTAACCTCACAAAACTGACCGGCAACCTAGATAACTCCATACAGTCACAAACCAACAAGCTTTGCAGATTATAAAGCTCACTGACCTCTTCCGGTACTTGTGTGATACTCCCTCCGTCCCAATTTAATTGTCTCCAGACAAAAAACACGCAGTTTAAGAAAACATTAACTTCTCGCTTACTTTTTGATAAGATTACACTTTTACCCTTTACTTTTTACCTACTTTTTTGTCCTACATATATAAAGTAAGGGTGTAAAAGGATTTTATCTCATCATTTTTATCCATTTATGGAAGTTGACAATTAATTTGGGACAGCCCAAAATGGAATACTGGACTATTAATATGGGACGGAGGGAGTACTTGTGTCCGAAAAATTGAGATACCGCAAATGCTTGAGACCACCAACGGATTGTGGTACTTCTGTGATAGAATACCGAGTTAAACTAAGCACCCTTAGGAACTGTAATCGGGGAAGCAATTCGACAAGAACATGGTCCAATGTTTCGAAATCTTCCCAACCAACTGACACCACCGGTAAGAATGTTCGCAAGCGAGTAGATCTGCGTAATTCCTTGAGCTTTCTATATTCTGCACCTTGTTGACCTATGAATGAAAAGTGACGGAACTTCTCAAAAGCTTCCTTCCTACCATTTTGATCCATCTTATCATCCAACATAAAGAAAAACTCTCCAGCAACACTTATGGCCAAGTCATTCATCAAGTCATGCATTATGTATTCTGATCCGCTATTCGTTGAAGGTTGGAAAAACGACCTTGACCGAAGCTCTTCAAAATACCGGCGACCCAAACTCTCCATTCTATTGCTGCCCTTTGAGTGGGACAGAAAACCTTCCGCCATCCACAAGAGGACAAGTTCTTCCTTATTGAACTCGTAGTCCTTTGGAAATAAAGAGCAATATGTAAACAATTGCTTTAGATGTAGAGGAAGGTCATAGTAACTCAGCTTGAGAGCTGGAAGAATATTACTTTCATCCGGTGAACTCCATATCTCACTGTTTAACAACTTCTCCCATTCATCATCATCATTTCCTTTTCCTTTCAAGACCCTCCCAATTGCTATCAATGCCAGGGGCAAACCATCACATTTCTCAATGATAGATCGAGCAACCGATATAAGTGATGGATGTTTGTCAAAATTATGTTCATCTAGTGCAGATTTAGCCAACAAAGACAGAGCATGTTTATCTGAAAGAACCCCCAAATTGTAAGGTTGAGCGCAGTTCATCACTGATGCAACAGCAGTCTTCCGTGTGGTAACGATGATTTTACTTCCCATTGCCCCTTTAAGTAGTTTTTCAAGAACGTTCCACTTCTCGTGGTCTTCACTCCAAACATCGTCCAATACAATTAGGAACTTTTTGTTTTTAAGTTCTTTAAGGGCCACATGAAACAGATCTAAATTAGCAAATTCTTTGTTCTCCCCAGCTACCGCTTGATAAATCACCTTGCTAACAGTCGTCAGAAACACAAACCCATGCCCGGAGTTGAAAGTGATCCTTAACTTTTTGGTTGTTGTACAAAAGTTGGGCAAGAGTTGTTTTCCCGATCCCGCCCATACCAACTATGGACATGATGCTCACATTTTGATTGCATGCTTCATCCCCCAACAACTTACTCAGCAATGCCTCCTGATCCACTTCCCGACCCAAAACTGTGGACTCATCAACCAGTGAAGTTTGCTCTGGTCGTTTAATATTTGTGTTTAAACTAGTTTCAACTTTCACATTCACATCCAAACCTAGATTCTTTTTACGCTTAAAAAGATCATTCAATTTGACGGTAATGTCATCTAGCTTAGAACTCATCTTATGACCATAATTATCAGGAGTAATATAAGTTAAAGTATTATGGAACATGTTGAGTAACTCACTGGTGCTGCCATCAGCTTCTTCATTCAACTCGCGCATCATAGCTTCAATGTTCATATCATCAAGTATATCGTCAATGTCGTAAGCCAAATCCCGGAGTTCGTTTAGCCACGATTGAGCAGCTTTTTTTGTGAGTTGCTTGTGGCCTGCATCAGCAAGCACATCTTGGATCAGCATCAGAGTATTCTTCCATTTATTCAGTTGAGAATCGATTCCTTCGCATCTAACAAACTTCAACAAGGCATAAGAGACAGAGACTAGCCTCTCGATCAACACATTCACGAACGCACTAGCAAGCATTTCAGCCATTGGAATTTGTAAGATTGTTTGTTTGTTTGGTTATTTTAAAGGGATCTGATTGATTTCAAAGGATGAAGAAAAAGAGTATACCAAAGACTTCAGAGAAGAATTTAGAATTGCAGATGAAGTTCACCTTTCAAAGTGTTACGTTTATTATAATCACGTTGTCTGATTAGTTTGAAATGGATTCATAGGCTCAATACTACTAAATGGGTTTGACAATAGTTGTTCTTGTTACCAATTCTATTATTCATCATAATATTTACTTCATGGCTAAATAAGGTAATTTCGATTCTAAATTTGGAGTAAACGTATGGTATTTATGAATCTGTTGGTGGGCTTTGAAATTATAAGTGAGAATACTTAAATAGTTCTTAGGTTGCACATGGATTGATGGATTCATCTTTATTGTTCTTTTCGCATATTCAGGTAAGATGCTCGTATACCCAGATTTAATGTTGCAATATACATCTCTTTTTTATTGTTCAGGCATATGACAGTTTGACCATAATCAAAGATCCAATTCGACTATTATGAAGTTCAAAGGGTTATCCTCGTATCAAAAATGAAATTTCTATTTTGTAGTATATATTAGGGTTGATTTGGATGAGGATCTTGTTTATGTATATCGATGTTCAAAGATATCAACTGTAAAAGTATGTAATTATCGTATTTAAAATTCATGCTCATTTCTCTGTTTCTCGTTACCAAACATGTGAATTGATTTCCTTGTCAAATCTCAGTGCAATTTTTAACTGTTACCAAACAATGGAATTTATTGAATTTCTCAGCTAATTTCATTTCTCTCAATTTCATTTCTCTATCTATTTCTTTTCTCTAAATTTCTCTCTACCAAACGTACCCTTATATGTTATTTCACAGTGAAAGCACTCGAGATGAAAATTAAGAAAAAGAGGGGTTTTGTCACTTTTGTGTGAGAGGAGCAGAGATGTTTTAACTCACCGGTGTCGATCAGTCTCCGATCAGAAGTAGATAGAATAGTAGCAGCCGGAAAGAAGACTGAAAGCTGATGCCGACTAAATCCCCAATTTTCGCAGAGGGTAGGGTTTTGAGAGTCCCGTAATTCACTATTAGTTAGTGATTTGGAATCGCAAAGTGTAAAGTTTAATTGTAGAAGGGGGGTTGAATACAATTTAAAACTATTTCAGATTAAAGCTTAGTTGATTGATGAATTTCAAATTGATTAACAGAAACAGAGTATAAACAATAGCAACAGAGCATAACAGATTATAGATATGACAATATCAAAGTAACAAAGTAATGATAGCTAAAATGATGAATTATATTGATCATACAATTCACAAGTGTTGAATGCGGAATGGATTAACCAAAGTTAATCCAATTCAAACACTTAGCTAATCTATTACAAAAGAGATGAACAGCAGTGGACAAACACGCCGACTGTTCACTCGCTGGATCGACAATACGTACTCTAGACAAACTGATCACTGACACACAAGTGATAAGTACGATTGAACGACTAGCCTCTACAGTACAGAACACTGAACTATTTATACTACAAGAGTTCCTAAAATATCGCCTACAAAATAGGATCTTGGAAGGACACGTGTTGCTGTTTGATTGGCTTGATCTCTGATGAACCGACATTCTGTAGGTCCCAATTCTGTTACCGCAAATATCTCGTTACCTTAAAACCAATCATTCTCTGCCACGTAATCTTTTGGACATACTTTAAGCTGGAACACTCTTGCTGATGTATAGATAAGTACAGTACTTTTTGTACTTGATGATTGAGATGCTTTATTGAATAGTCCCTGAAGATGCAGTAATCCTCCTCACTCACTGCGAGCTAACATGCTTTTGTAGAATGACTTGAACTAGAGATCTTCAGTGACTAGCTGTTATTCTGGCAGTGACTTTTGCCTTTACTGATTTGAAGAAGTAAAGATCTCGCTGACGTCGATCAGCGACACACCAAGTTGAGCTTTAATCTTCCTCAGCATATCAAACAGAATGAATGACGATCAGCGAAACCTTTCATCAGCAACAACAGCTTTGATACAATCCATTTCTTCATTGAGTAGTGAACAGTTGAGTTGGTCAGCGACCAGCAACTAATCATGGTCATCGACCAGTGACTCAACAATCTCCCCCTAAATGATTGTGATCGAAGCTCCCTAGACAAACTTGTTGCTGTGAAAGTTTATAGTCGGTGTTTAAAGAGTTTAAACATTCAGTGACTTACACTTTGATCCATTCATTTTTCTTTTTGGATTCTTTTGATATGATCTAAGTTTTGCACTTTGGTTTTCTCAAAAGATCAGATATTATTGAACTGCAAAATATAAAGTACAGATAGTTTTTCAATTACAATATATCTAATCTATCACAAACTTTAAATCTAATATCTTCAGCAATTAGATAAATAGCAGAGATTCCTACTATCTTCAGCGATTAGATAAATAGCAGAGATTCCTACTATCTTCAGCGATCAGATAAATAGCAGAGATTCCTACTATCTTCAGCGATCAGATGAGACAGTGACTTATTACTTATCAAACCTTCAAACCTACAATCTTCAGCATGACAACTTTTCACGAAGCTTTAACCGACTGAAAATCAATGAACCTTCAGATACTTAAGTTGTAACTGATCCGGATAGAGAAAGATTCATTGCTAAGCTGAAGTGACACAAATATTGAATAAAATCGCCCAGAAAATTGTAACTCAAATACAGGAAATACATGATTTTTGTGATATGATTTCCAAGTATCAGCTACTTTGTCAGCATCAGCGATGTTAAGGATGATATGATTTCCAAGTATTAGCGTTTTTGGCACATGAGCAACATTGGTTTTTGCATTCATTTGCACGTTTTCTCCCCCTTGATAATACCACGAAGTAGATCAGTATTTCTCTGGTAGCATCAGCAACACTTGAATATTTCTCCCCCTTGATGATAGCATGAAATACTGCAGCAAATGTTTGAGCCGTGTGTAATAGGTAATTGGTTTTCTCATCATCATCAGCTTGTGTTTTAGCTAATGGATCATTGAAAACAGAAAGATCAGCTTGTATCTCTCTCTGTGATTGGAGAGAGACATTGACAGCTGGTGCAGTGAGAGATGAGAGATAGCTCGGGTCTGTAGCCAGTGATGTGACACCAGCGAAGAGTGTGTTATCACCCACTGATGTCACTTGCCCTTTGTTTAAAACATCATCCTTTTGTGAGAATAATGAGTGGCTCATGGGTTGACTCGATAAAAGTTTGTGATTTGAAGGCTTGATTTTAGCAAGAATCCCCACAGTGACTGAAGGTTCAGACCCTGTTTCATCCTTGGCGTCCGTAAACGTCTTCTTTTTGAAATTTCTTTTAGAGGTTGGTGAAGTTTTCTTTGATGGTGGTTGACCAGTTTTGATCACTGTGGGTTTTGTCAGTGATATGGTCGATTGGGGGGCAGAAACAAGCATATGTACAATAGTTACATACTGGGACACAGATGTTCCCAAAATGAAAAACATGAGAGAAAGTGGTAAAAACTTTTTGTAATGCTCTGTTTTTCGGCAAGAAGTTTTATTCAAAAGATTTGTGTTTGAAAATTGTTTTAGCAAGATCTGTTTTTCTACATAGGCTTGAAAAGCTTTAAACTTGTAGAAATGATGTAAATAAAACTTGATTTTGATCTTGCTATCTTTGAAAAAGAAATTATTTTTATAACAGAGTGACAAGGGAATGATCGGAAAATAGGCGTTATGTGAAATGAGATGAAGAGTCGTTTTTATAATGGAGTTATATGAGAATTATGTGGTGAAAAATGGATCATCGTGGTTGATGATGGTGGTAAGTAGATGTGGCATAGGGGTGATCATTGACGGTGTTTAATGGGATAGGGGTGATGATTGTGGAACTTGGTGGCATTAATGGTGATTGGAGAGGTGCGCCGGAAAAGTATACTTGACGTAAGAAAGAGATTGTGTCAGAGGTGCGACTTTTGTGACACATCGAAATGATTAAACAATTCACCATTAATAATGAAAGAATCAGGGAGTCCCTGAAACTTATAATCATATGAGTAGATTATGAAATGAAAAGAAACACAAATATTCAAGAATACTAATCATAATTTCCATTTGCCTGAGATGTTATCTCACTGATTTAGTCACAACTTAGAATACTAACTAAGTCATAGAGATTTGATCACTAACAAATATGCATTATGGTTTTTATTCTTGAACATGAGTGTTGTTTATTAAAACAAAATATATAACAGAGACTTATCTTTCACTGAAAATGTTACAGCTTAGAATACTAACAAGATCAGCTAAGGAAGAAATAGGTCTCAATTTTTTTTTTTTTTAATTTATGAAAGAAAGATGAGTATAGATTTTGTCTGATATGAACTATGTAATACTTTACTATATTAACTTTAACTGATCTAGTTACAACTTAGAATACTAACTAGATCATATTAAGGAAAAATATAGGACAATAAAATATAGATAATATGAAGACATAACAGATACTCAATTTATTAAAAAATAGAGCTTTTAAACAAAAGTAACTAACTGAGCTTGATAGCTGAGCTAGTCATTTAAGTTTAACATACCAAGCTCGCTGATAAGAAAGTTAAATCTTTTCTCATCTAAAGGTTTTGTAAACAAATCAGCGAGTTGGTAATCAGTTGGGATAAAATGCAATTCAATGTCACCTTTCATCACATGGTCCCTGATGAAATGATATCGGACATCAATGTGCTTTGTCATTGAGTGCATTACTGGATTGTTTGCAATGGCTATGGCACTTTGACTATCACAGTAGATTGGAATTTCTTTGAAGTCAAATCCATAGTCAGCGAGCTGATTTCTCATCCAGAGAATTTGTGCGGTACAGGCACTGGCAGCAACATATTCAGCTTCAGCAGTTGAAGTTGAGACTGAATTTTGTTTCTTGCTGGACCAGCTTACTAGCTTTTCTCCAAGAAATTGACAGCTACCAGATGTGCTTTTTCTATCCAGTTTGCATCCAGCATGATCAGAATCAGAATATCCTTTCAGGGAGAAGTCTGAACCAGATGGGTACCAGAGACCAAGATTCGGTGTACCCTTCAGATATCTGAATATCCTTTTGACAGCGAGCAAATGTGATTCCTTTGGATCAGCTTGATACCTTGCACAGAGACATGTAGCAAACATAATGTCTGGTCTACTTGCAGTTAGATACAATAGTGATCCAATCATACCTCTGTAAGCAGTGATGTTTACAGATTTTCCATCAGGATCAGCATGTAGTTTTACTGCAGGTGACATGGGTGTAGCAAGGGTTGAGCAATTAGCAAATTCAAATTTCTTTAGAAGATCTTTAACATATTTTCCTTGACTTATAAAAATTCCAGTTTTGGTTTGTTTTATTTGCAGACCAAGGAAAAATGTTAATTCACCCATCATGCTCATCTCATAACTTTTGGTCATGAGATCAGAAAATTCCTTGCACATGTCACTGTTAGTAGACCAAAAAATGATATCATCAACATAGATTTGGACTAATATGACATCTCTCTTATCTCTTTTAATAAATAATGTGCTGTCAATCTTACCTCTAATGTAGCCACATTTTATTAAATAAACAGAGAGAGTATCATACCAGGCTCTGGGAGCCTGTTTTAGTCAATACAGGGCTTTGTCAAGTTTGTAAACATAACCAGGATGTTTTGGATCAATGAATCCAGGTGGCTGTTTGACATACACTTCTTCCTGCAGCTTGCTATTCAGAAAGGCACTTTTCACATCCATCTGATATACTTTAAATTTCTTGTGAGCTGCATAGGCTAGAAATAGTCTGATTGCTTCAAGCCTAGCCACTGGTGCAAAGGTTTCGTCATAGTCAATGCCTTCTTGCTGGCAGTAACCTTGTGCAACCAGTCTAGCCTTGTTTCTTGTTACCACACCATCAGCATCCATTTTATTTCTGAACACCCATCGTGTTCCAATTAATTTTTTTTTTCAGTGGGTTGTGGTACAAGCTTCCAAACTTTATTTCTTTCAAACTGAGATAGCTCTTCTTGCATGGCAGCTATCCAGTGATGATCAATGAGTGCTTCATCAACCTTCTTTGGTTCCATCAGTGACACAAAACTTACAAACAAACAAAAGTTAGCAGTTGCTGATCTTGTCTGAACTCTGGATTGTGGATTACCAATAATCAATTGATTATCAATATGTTTTGTCCACTTAGTCATTCGCTGAGGTTCAGCAGTGACTTGATTATTTTGTGAGAGTTCAGATGGTAGATCAGCATTTGAAGCATAAGTATCGTTGTTATGAGAGTTTTGGTTTGGACATTGAGTTGATGATGATGGGACATCTGTAGGTAAAGATGATGTTCCTGAATTATTCTCAGCTAAAGTAGAACTGAAATTGATTTCAGGAATATTATCTTCCCCTTCAGAGTCTGATGAGAAATTTTTATATTTCTTATCTTTTGATTTTATTTCATTTGATGAGTCACCATCCATTTTGTTAAAAACAAGATTTTCATATTCTTTAGGATCAGTGAGTGACTCATCATATGATTCATCAAAAGTAACATCCATTGATTCCTTAATACATTCTCTTCTTTTATGGTAAACTCTGAAAGCTTTAGAGATAATTGAGTAACCAACAAATATTCCTTCATCAGCTTTTGGATCGAACTTTCCTAAGTGATCTCTTTTGTTTAAAATGTAGCAAGTGCTACCAAAAACATGGAGAAAACTTATGTCGGGTTTTCTCCCCCTTAATAGCTCATATGCTGTCTTATTATGTCGTTTGACAATCAGTGACCTATTCTAACAGGCAGTACTTACTGCTTCAGCCCAGAAATAGGTCTTAAGACCAGCATCAATGAGCATTGACCTGGCAGATTCAATTAAAGTTCTATTTCTCCTTTCTGCCACCCCATTTTGTTGGGGTGTTGTAGGTGCTGAAAATTTTTGAGAAATACCTTTTGAATCACAAAAACTTTCTAGGTCAATATTTCGAAATTCAGTGCCATTATCGCTTCTCAGATGTTTTACAGTGACATCATTCAGATTCTCCATTTTCTTTACAAAGGATATGATCTCGCTGGCAGCTTCACTTTTGGTTTTGAGAAAAAATACCCAAGTGTATCTGGAGTATTCATCGACTATTACCAGACAGTACCTTTTTCCTCCAAGACTTGGAGTACTCACTGGACCAAACAGATCCATATGAAGCAAGTAAAAACATTCTGTTACTGATAAAGTCTATTTACTTTTGAAAGACGAGCTGTGATGCTTTCCCTTCTCACATGCTGAACAAAGCTTGTCTTTATCATAAGACATTTTTGGTAGTCCAGTGACTAAACCATTCTTGCTCAGTTTGTTAATTGCTTTGAGATTCAGATGGGAAAGTCGCTTATGCCATAACCATTTTTCTTCTGAAACGGTTCTAGAATAGAAGCATGTTCCTGACTGAGCTGAATCCATATTGACCACATAAGTATTCCCTTTCCTGTTTGCAGCAAGAACAGCACTTCCCTTTTTGTTGTAAACAACACCAGCTTCATGATCAAATAGTTCCTTGTTCTTGGAATCACAAAACTGACTGATGCTTAACAAATTGTGCTTCAGGCCTTCTACATATGCTACTCGCTTGAACATTACATTACCATTGGTTAAAACTCCATACCCACTGGTCTTTCCAACCTTGTTATCACCGAATACCACATCAGGACCTCTTTCATCCTGATAGTCACTGAGCAGAGACTTGCATCCTGTCATGTGCCTAGAACATCCGCTGTCCAAATACCAGATAGTCTCTCTAAGAATACCTTTGTAGATGCTATCAGAATCCCAACCAGATGCTGAACATTTCTGAGCTACTTCCTTGATGTCTTCATGGAATTCAGTGTCATCAACCATTAAACAATAATCTTTGTCCAAGCAAATCATTGCTTCTTCATCATCGGATGAGGAGGATGAATCAGAGTCGCTGAGTGAACTTTCTTCAGCGACAAACCCTTTTCTCTTCTTCTTTCCTGATTTGGACATAGCCTTCAGCCTTTTGTACTTTGCCTTATACTTGTTATACTTATCATTTCTGAAGTCTGGCACTGGTTCAGGGACTTGGTTTACTGACCTTGATCTACATTCAGCTGCAAAATGACCAGGTTTGCCACACTTGTAGCATTCACCTTTGGATTGAAATTTGTCAGATGATGGAGCACCAGCGAATCTTTTTGATCTGGTGTTCCTTCTAAAATTAGCAACTGTAACACCCTCCCCCTGAGCCCATCCGCAGATGCAGGCCTGAGGAGCAATGTTAATCTAAACCCACTGGGCCAGGTCTGCAGCCAATGCACCCCAACCACATCACCTATGGATTTCACCAATTGACTTCTGTCTCTGATCGATTTCATCAAGCTCTGCTACAAGGGCATTGAATATCTTCTGACTTCCACGAGTAGCACGAATATGCTCACTCTGATCAGCTTGCTTTTCTGACTGTTCCCAATTGAGCAAAATACCATAGACTTGAGTGAGATTAAGAACTGAATAATCATTCCTCTGTCTGGTACACTTGGCAATGGTTCCCCAGATTTTCCTTGGCAGCAACTCAAGAAACTTCTCAACAACAAATCTCCGTTCCTTACCTATACCAGCCTTTTCCATTTTGTTCATCAGTGACTGGTATCTGGTATAAGTAGAAGACAGAGATTCATTTGGTTCCATTGCAAACAGCTCATACTGGCGAGTGAGATTGACTTCCCTGCAGCGAATAATATCAAGAGTTCCAATATATATATTCCTAAGGGTATCCCACATGTCTTTAGCAGTTCCACAAAGCCTGATAGATTCGAACACTTCATCAGGAAGTGCCATATATGCCTATGTATATTTTAGCTTGTTTATCCAATCTAACCAATCGTCTATCCTCATCTGACCATTGTTCCTCTCTTTTGGGTACAACCATTTCTGGTATAGCAGGAGTAGTAGCTGTAGCCATGACAGCAGGAACAATTGTGGTTGGAATGTGGGGACCATTGTTTATTATATTACAGAGACGGTCGTCAATTAGGTCTAAAAACATCATCATTCGGGACATCCAAGTTTCAATCCTTGATGGATCAAAAGCTGGAGGTTTGGTTGTAGAATCATTTCCCTTCTGATAATCAGAGTCAACACAGCTGTACTTTACTGATTCCATTGCAGACCTGGTTAATTGAATTTAAACCAACTCTGCTCTGATACCAATTGAGAGTCCCGTAATTCACTATTACTTAGTGATTTGAAATCGCAAAGTGTAAAGTTTAATTGTAGAAGGGGGGGTTGAATACAATTTAAAACTATTTCAGATTAAAGCTTAGTTGATTGATGAATTTCAAATTGATTAACAGAAATAGAGTATAAACAATAGCAACAGAGCATAACAGATTATAGATATGACAATATCAAAGTAACAAAGTAATGATAGCTAAAATGATAAATTATATTGATCATACAATTCACAAGTGTTGAATGCGGAATGGATTAACCAAAGTTAATCCAATTCAAACACTTAGCTAATCTATTACAAAAGAGATGAACAGCAGTGGACAAACACGCTGACTGTTCACTCACTGGATCGACAATACGTACTCTAGACAAACTGATCACTGACACACAAGTGATAAGTACGATTGAACGACTAGCCTCTACAGTACAGAACACTGAACTATTTATACTACAAGAGTTCCTAAAATATCGCCTACAAAATAGGATCTTGGAAGGACACGTGTCGCTGTTTGATTGGCTTGATCTCTGATGAACCGACATTCTGTAGGTCCCAATTCTGTTACCGCAAATATCTCGTTACCTTAAAATCAATCATTCTCTGCCACGTAATCTTTCGGACATACTTTAAGCTGGAACACTCTTGCTGATGTATAGATAAGTACAGTACTTTTTGTACTTGATGATTGAGAGGCTTTATTGAATAGTGTAACACCACGCTAATTTAAACGCGATTATTAACGTTAATCACTTGCATTATTAGGCTAATTCCCGACTTGAGTGAATTCGCAACACGTTTTAGAGGTAAGTCTAGCAAAGCCCAACTAGTTAATACGCGTAGTATTACTTATTTGTAATTAGATGTAATTACATACGAAACGAATTGAGCAAACGCGACAAAATATACGACTGTTGGTGAACAAAATTATTTAATAAAACGAAATTATTAAATAACGTCGTAAACAATTAAATATTATGTCGATAATATTTACATATCATTTGATAACATAAAACGTAAATTTGTATAATTAAAATAAAACAAAGTTTAAAATTTTGTAACTAAATTAATTTGGTTTCATAAAATGATCCTAATTAAAAATATAATGAAATATGTAATTACAAATGTATCAGTTAAAATAATGTAACATTTAACGATCGGGTAAACAAACACGGGACGAAAACGCAGGAGATGAAAATGGGGACAAAACCCCACTCCCACCTCCTTTTTCTCATTTCCATTTTCTTCCTCTATCTCTCTTCATCTCCATCTTCTCACCTCTCTCTCTAAAACTCTTCCCCAAACACACAAATCACCACAAAACTACCTTCAAAACGACGCCGAATCATCTGAATAAAATAGAGAAAAACGATCACGGCAACACGATCTACCTTTCTACCTTTTCGGATTTCAAATCCGACACTCGTAAGTTTCCGACAAATCCCGTAAATTCTTTGATTTTGAAGTTTTAATTAATACTTAGTTATAACCCATACAACAAAGAAAACACGATTTTATAGCTTAAAAATACGTTTGGATTGGGTTTTTAATCGGAAAAATCGCGACAGCCGCTGTTTCTGGGCTGGTGTTCATCCATACGACACAACCATTGTGTCGCATGTTGTGTCGCATAAACCCCTTTGTGTCGTATTCTATGTCGTAACTTATGTCGTACTCTGTGTCGCACTATTGTGTCGCAGAATCCCTGCGACACAACCCTTATGTCGCTATTGATTTAGCACCAATCGCTTATGCGACACAAGCCTTGTGTCGCTAAGCTCTTGTGTCGCACTCCTATGCGACACAACCCTTGTGTCGCATAACCACATTAGTGTCGCATACTGTGTCGCAGAAAACAGAAACTTTACAAACTATTTTTACACTAAGTGTCGAACTTAACCGATAACGAATACTTACATACAATGCTATATGTGAACTTTACAAACATTACAAACACGCTATTTTATTGAAATTATGATTTCAAACTATCACCAACGAGTCATATACATTTTCACCACAACGAAATACAAACGTAAACATTTAAATGAACGAATTGGACGTGACTTGGTTGTACAAACACTAGCATGGATGATTAGCTTAGACATCCACAATACTTATTAAATCTCATACGTTTAGGACGTTAGGAGATTCTGGACTGTACTTGGGCTTAGGTTTGCTAGCACTCGCACAACTACTTAACTCAACAGGTGAGTTCACAGCCCCTACTTTTACTGATTTAACTGCTTTTGAACAGGGGTGGAAAACATAGTCAACTGTTTTACTTATTGCCATAACTGCTCTTACTTATATGATTGTTTATCATACGTGTTTACTCGAACTATTAGAGTACTTTGAACTATTAAACTATTGAACAAACTGGAATTTATGAAATAACATTTTCATATTGACACACTGAACAAATGGGATAAATTATTCGACAAACTGATGATTACAACATAATATGTAACACTGCCCGCACGTGGTCCAAGTACGGGTCTTATGGGGGTATTACATAATACTTTCATACTACAAACGACTGTAAACCTTTAAACTTGTTTGGTATACCGGAGAACGACCGGTACTTTTATGAAAACGCTGGAGAATGACCAAGTACGTATTTTAGTGCCAGAGAACGACTGGCCAAGGGACGGGAGAACGACCCGTGCGTCTTGGATGGGAGAACGACCCATGCGTTTGTTGGACGGGAGAACGACCCGTGCGTAACTAGACCAGAGAACGACCGGTAAACTGTTTTTGTTGAACGGGAGAACAACCCGTGCATATTTGGCCGGAGAACGACCAGTACTGTTTGTAAACTACTGGAGGACGACCAGCACGTTTTTAAACTGACATTTTGGGTAACATCCCACGTATCTGTTTTGGGTAACATCCCACGTAAACTAAACTTTGGGCGAACAACCCACTAAACTTACATTTGGATAACATTTCACAAAAACATTACGTGACTATTATGGCAATTACTAATTGTGAACGTATTTGAATCGACAACTGTTCTTACAAACTTGTTACAACTATTGCAAATATAACACCTGTGAATTCACTCAACCTAGTTGTTGACTTTTACTATGTTTTTCAGGGAATTAGCTGCGCATATAAGAATCGCCAACACACATGGAGAATTAGGCGACCTGTGAAGTTTAGGATGCCAACTTTTGGAAACCCATGGATTTCTTTAGTATAACTGAAATGATTTAGTCATATTTCAGAAATCTACTTTTGTAAACTTATTACTTTTAACTTGTATGATTCGATGAATCGTAAACTTTGTAATTAACACTTTTGGCATCTTAATATATAATGTTATGTTGTAATCATAAGCTCTGATACGTATGCATGCTTTGTTATTGAGACACCCCCGTACTCAAACTAAATGCTTCCGCTAAACAAAACAGACGAATTTGGGGGTGTTACAAATAGTCCCTGAAGATGCAGTAATCCTCCTCACTCACTGTGAGCTAACATGCTCTTGTAGAATGACTTGAACTAGAGATCTTCAGTGACTAGCTGTTATTCTGGCAGTGACTTTTGCCTTTACTGATTTGAAGAAGTAAAGCTCTCGCTGACGTCGATCAGCGACACATCAAGTTGAGCTTTAATCTTCCTCAGCATATCAAACAGAATGAATGACGATCAGCGAAACCTTTCATCAGCAACAGCAGCTTTGATACAATCCATTTCTTCATTGAGTAGTGAACAGTTGAGTTGGTCAGTGACCAGCAACTAATCATGGTCAGCGACCAGTAAATCAACAGGTTTGTTTGATTTTCAGAAAAAAAATGCACGCGAATGTGCAAGGCACGTGATTTAGCCAATAAATACCCCCTTTTTTGTGGTTAACCCTTTTCTCCCACACAAAAACACGGAGAAATATTCTTAGCAAAAGCAATTTCTCTTTAAAATGGATGGAAATCAATTTACAAAGGATGAGAATTCTAAGGAAATCAATATCTCTGCCCAACACAATTCTCTGACCTACCAAACATGGGAAATCAACCCATTTCCATTTCTCTGTTTTCTTTTCTCTCTACCAAACACACCCTTAAAAAGTAGAAGACCAAGACTTAGATTGTAGAATTTGTGTGGTGGATATTGAAAGGATAAGCCTGAAACGTTAGATGCCTAAAGTTATTGAGTGGTCGATGAAGTTTCGGTATTTAGTTCAGTGTTCAAATGAATACTGAACTTGAATACTGAAGCTGAAAAGTGAGGTAATGGTTAATCTTGAGGTTCAGTTCAGTATTCCATAGATTATTTTATTATTTTTTTAAGGGAAAAGGTTTTTTTTTTTTGTTAACCACTTGAAACAAAAAAAATACAAGAACATTGCTTCTTTCACCATTAAAAACTGCACTTTGACAAAGAACATTGAAGAAGAACACTGAAGGGGAGTGGAGAACACTGAACACTGAAGCTTCAGTGTTCTTCTTGATGAACGCTGAAAAAAAGTGAGGCACTCCCTATGCTCTTAGAGCACACTGTGTGGATCGACGTGGCATCACCGTTCAACGACGAGAACGCCGTGCGATGGCGTTCTGCCGCACCGTGCCGCGTTCTCGCCTGCGTTCCCTGCGGCGTTTGTGCATCACCGTCCAATTCCGGACGCAGCTCAACTCGGTGTTCTCCCTTTTTTTATTATTTTTCTTTTATTTTGCTTGTTTATAAATTAAATATGGATATGGAATATGAAAAAAGAAATGGAGAAGATAGAATGCAGAAGAAAGAAAAGAAAGAATGGAGAAGATGAAGAAAGAAGATGAAGAGGAAGTGGGTAGGTGAAACAAACACAGAGGATTAATTATTATGCTTTACACGTGATTTTAATTTATTTTTTTGTTATATACGTAGAGATGTATACAAGTTTTTTTCATATCAAAATATTTAATAAATAAATACATGATTAATTTTTATGTTGTTTTGAAATAAATGTTGTTTATTTAATTTATTTGTTTTTTATATTAGTTTATATAATTATCTACATTAAAAAATCAAATAAAACAAATAATAAAAAACTCCAGAACACTGTCAAGAACACTGTGAATTTAGTTTCACCACACCACAGAATCCTCATTTTCAACATTCTCCAAAACACTGTCCAGAACACCGTGTACCACACCATCTGCTCTTACCTCTTTACTTCTTACCTACCAACCATCGACACTACAATAATTTGATGAATGCAGTTCTTTTCTTCTTAAAATTTAGCACTTAATTAAACCTCTAGTAGTTTAGTATTGCTAATTCAATTAATCATGGGCAACATAATGGATTTAAAATGAACTGCAAATAACTCGAGGTTTATCAAGTTCAGGTCATAAGAATGAGCTTAAACATTGAGCTGAATTATGTATTGATCCGAGCTATTATAAGAGTTTAGCTAGAGCTATTATCGGGATATATGAGGCTTAAGGTACGTAAATTGTCAATATAAATAAATATGTAATGTAGAATTTGCAAATTGTACGTAGCATATTATTAGATTTTAAGTAATATTGTTAAGAGTAAATTATTTAAATCGTCCTTGTGATTTTCAATTTGTTCCATAGGTCGTCCCTGACTTTCAAAAGGTATTTGAATAGTCTATTTTTTGAAACTTTTGTTCAACGATAGTCCAAAATGGACTATTTAAATAATTTATTTTTTGAAACTTTTGTTCACCGGTAGTCCATTTTGGACTACTAATGAACAAAAGTTTCAAAAATGGACTATTTAAATACTTTTTGGAAGTTAGAGATGACCTATGGAACAAATTGAAAACCACATGGACGATTTAAATAATTACTCTATTGTTAAACTATTTTATGAGATTTTTTTTTTATCAATTCTTACAGTTTGTTTGCCTCAACTCGACTCAAGTTTTTCTAGTCAACAGTTTCAAGTTCCTCAAGCTTATGGTGAAAGACTTTTTTACTATATAATAAGCATATCAATTTCGATCTCATTATATACAAAAAAGAGCTTTGCAAAAGCTTTTTAACATTGGACTGAAAGCTTTTCTAGAACGCTTTTATATAAAAGGAGAGGTGAAACGCAAAAAAGCGAGAGCTTTTTTTTACATTGAAGGTGCTCTTCATCGTTTTTATGATATTTGTACTCGATCATATACCTGACTTACCTGATTAGCATTACTATTAATTTTTCTAATTTCCATGCTAGTTGTACTTGTTGAAGATTACAAAATGTTGAAGTAAATAGTTTCATTACTTAAGTAAGGGGAATTTTAAAGACACCCCCAGGTGTCTGGGTATACCCCCGGCTCCACTATAGTCCCAGTCCAGTCCTTTTCCAGTCCAGTTTTATCTAAGATCGGTATCAGTTCAGTACAGAATCAGTTTTTAGACTAACCAGGGGGTAGGAATTAGAAAAAAAGGGTATATCAAGAAAGTAAAAAAAAAGAGAGCATGATATGATTGATTAGATAGGTGGGAGGGGGTATGAGATGGGAAAATGGAGTATCTTTATTAGGACCCCTAATTAATTGATTCAAAGTTTTGAACCATTGATTCATGATAACAAACAAAAGTTTCAATAAGTACGATAATCACATGTCTTGAATATCCTAATAAAATACATATAAAATGTACATAATATGATCACGACTTGATTTGGGCATCATATTAAAAAAATATAGAAATATATATATATATATATATATATATATATATATATATATATATATATAGTGGAATGATCCAGAGGGAAGTGCATTTTTTGGGGGAAGGGGGAAAGCGTTAGTATGCATCAGGAAGCATATTACCTTCACCCATACAAATCTTGAAAAAAGCAAACTGAAATTTAGTAAATGTTAATCAGAATCGATGCTATGAATGTTGTCGCACCCCCAAATTCGGGTTGCGGAAGTTCGGGTCGGGGCGCGACTAATCAATTCACGTTTTTTTTAAATAAACGCTCAAGACTCAGGTGAGTCTCATGGCCCCTGTTTTACTATTTTACTCAGGGGTGTGATATCAATGCTCGTTTTATTTACAATTGAACGCAAGTACAAATCAAAATCAAATACCGCATGAGTTGTTTTCACTAATCAATTTAAAGCCCTCCACAACATAGTTTGGTAATACGTAGTAGTGTGAATGTTAGTGTATGGTACCATATAGGATTGACAATCCTCGTCCGGGTTAGCAAGCACTAACTGGTCAAACGGACGCATTAGCATTTGTGTAGACGAGTGTGGATTAGGCACTCGTAGGAGGCACCTCGATCGGAATTCCTTCATTGGACCCGACCCCCAAGGTAAGCTCAGACTATGTGCTCATGACTGTATATTACTTTTATTTTGCTTTATTGCAACTTAAATTCAATTAAGTCTTGCGGTTCATTCAATATGTTTTGACATACAAACCTGTGAGCTCACCAGCGTTTCGCTGACCCAATTTAGCTTGTATTACAGGTACTCAGCAGTAGTTTGGACTGCCCAATAGGATACTTAGCTCGTGTCATCATGCAAACCATCAGAAATTAGCTGCATTATTATATTTTGTATAAATTAATTATTAATTTAAATCTCTCAATTTAAACCGAGCTATTGTAAACTATATTTTGATGTAAACTTTTGTTTTATCAATACAAATGTAAAACGACGCATATAGAGTCGTTCCTATATATATTTGTGCTGTGATTACTTTGATTAGTCGCGCCCCGACCCGATTCGCTTCCGCAACCCGAATTTGGGGGTGCGACAGATTGGTATCAGAGCCTAAGGTTATAGTGAACTAGGTTGCATTTAGTGGGCATAGACTATAACCGTTAGGCAGTATTTCCTTATTAGGTATGATTGGTTTAGGAATTACAGCATACGACTTTAATTTAACATAGCCTGATCAACTATGTACAATTAAGGAAAGATGATGCAAGGTCTGAAAAGATTATGTTAAACAGGAATACACTAGTTGACTCTGACCTCGAGAGAAAACGGGACCCAAACATGTCTGTGTTAGACACCCTAGGCTATTTTGTTATATTTATATATATACATAGATAGGCCTCGTTCCCGCTCAATATCTTAGGCTATATTATATATCATTATATGGATATAGGCCTCATTCCTTCTAACGCTTTGCCTCAGAATGGCAAACACACCACCCAATCCGTCACGCTCTCATCCGTATGGATCACGAAACTCAAGGGTAGCTAGGAGGAACACTGGGTTGCCTCGAGCTAGCCCATATCCCGCGCACCTCACTCTACCGGTTTTAGCCGCTAGGCTACACCATCACGAGCAACGACTTAGCGCTATGGATATCGAACTCCAAGAAACCAACGAAAACTGGAGACTCACATCACTCGAATGCATTAATCAAGTTTCCGAGGAACACGAAAACACTATCAACAACATGGACACTCTCCGCAACCAAATGGGAGAAACCATCGAAACCATGGAGGTCGTCCACAACCAAGTGATTGGTAATCGAAACGAAATCATCAAGGTTGAATCAGTGCCAGACTCGCCTGAGGGAAACCGAAGAGGCACTCAGGATGGCTAACCGACTCGCAGAGTCCGTTGATCATCTCACTGCTTTACTGTCACAACTCAATCTACGTCAGAATTAGCTTAGGCTGAAATCTGTACTCTATTATGCTTTCGTAGGACCTATGTAATTCGACCGGATGTAACAATTCCCGGTACTTTTGTAAAAACATCTAAGACTGTAACTTTTAGAACTCGTAACTCGGAATTGTCTGTCATCTTTTGAACTCGTAATATCAATTGACAATTCCCCTCGATTATTCTACATTATTGATTTTACATTGTGATGTCGTATGTTACCGTTTTTACATATATGCATCTGTTGTAATTTTTGTTCTGGTAGAATTTCTTATGTACTTTTTGTTTCTTTCTTGAAGAATCATGTCAACCAAGAAGAAAAGTTACAGTGATGCGGAAATCAATGCTATTGTTTCCCGAGCCGTAGCCGATGCTTTGGTTGCTCGAAACTCCCAACAATGTAGCGATCAAACCGTTAATACCACCCCGGTTACCAAACCTTGTTCCTACAAGGACTTTCTCAGCTGCAAGCCGTTATACTTCAAGGGCACGGAAGGTGCTATTGGTCTGATCCGGTGGATGGAACGTATGGAATCTGTCTTCAGTTTCTGCAACTGTACTGAGGATAACAAAGTTAAATTCGCTGCTTACACCTTTCAGGAAGGTGCACTTAGGTAGTGGAATACCCACGCAAATTCTGTGGGCATCGAGATAGCAAACCAACTTCCCTGGGCTGAACTAAAGAAGAAGCTAAGGGAGAAATACTGTCCCGAAGAAGAACTGCATCGGTTGGAGGAAGAGTTCTGGCACCTGACTGTGCAAGGAACTGATATTGCTGGGTATACTACCAAATTCCAGCAATTTGCCTTGTTATGCCCGGGTTTGGTCGATCCGGAAGAGAAATGTATCAAGAGATACATCCGCGGCCTCCCGGAGAGTATTCAGGGGAACGTCGCCTCATCAAAACCAACCACTACTGAGAGTGCAATCCGGTTAGCACACGAACTCATGGCACTGATTGTCATCCGTGAGACACCTCTCCCATCCTCCAACAACAAACGCAAATCATCCGAAAACCCCAACAACCAAAACAAGAAACTCAATGCCATCCCAGTTTACAACACCAATTCTGAGCCCAAGCGTGGCTACACTGGGGCAGACCATACTGCTCCAAGTGTAACTACCATCATGATGGTCCATGTAGTACTCCTTGCAACAACTGCAGGCGGTACGGACATCTAACCAAGGATTGTCGAGCCCCCAAAACCAACAATAACTCCTCCAACAGCAACACCAGACAACCCAAATCCTGCTACGAGTGCGGGGACACTGGACATTTCAGAAGTGAATGTCCTAAGCAGAAGAACAAGGGCAACAACAACAACAACAACAACAAAAACGCCAGAGGTAGAGCCTTTGTACTCAACTGTGGGGAAGCCCGTCAAGACCCGAATGTGGTCTCGGGTATGTTCCTCCTCAACAACTTATCTGCTTCTGTACTATTTGATACTGGTGCCGATAGAAGCTTTATTTCAGATGAAGTTTACCCACTGCTTGACATCACACATGTTGCCCTAGATGTTAAGTACACTGTAGAACTAGCGGACGGCAAACTTATAGAAACCAATAGTGTGATACCTAATTGCGCTTTAAACTTAGCCGACGAAACCTTCTCAATCGATCTTATGCCTATCAAAATTGGAAGTTTTGACGTTATCATTGGTATGGACTGGTTGTCCAAACACCGTGCTGAAATCGTCTGTTATGACAAAATTGTCCGCATTCCTCTCGCCGCCGGTAGAACTTTGATCTTACAGGGGGAGACCGGTGGGACGAGACTAAACATCATCTCTTGCTTGAAAACCTAGAAATTTCTGAGAAAAGGTTATCCAGCAATCCTCGCGCACATCATGAAGAAAAATTCGGAGGAGAAGCAACTTGAAGATGTGCCAATCGTTCGAGACTTTCCAGAAGTCTTTCCCGAAGAACTACCTGGTCTACCACCGCCAAGACAGATCTAGTTCTTAATCGATCTCGTGCCAGGCGCTGCACCTGTGGCCCGAGCACCTTACCGCTTAGCCCCATCTGAACTTCAGGAGTTGTCCACCCAATTACAGGAACTCCTGGAAAGGGGATTCATTAGACCGAGTTCTTCACCTTGGGGAGCTCCGGTCTTATTCGTGAAAAAGAAAGACGGGTCATTCCGAATGTGTATCGACTATCGAGAGTTGAACAAGTTAACCGTCAAGAACCGATACCCACTTCCACGAATAGATGACCTGTTTGACCAACTTCAAGGGTCGAGTTTTTATTCAAAGATCGATCTTCGGTCAGGTTATCATCAACTACGTATTCGCGACATCGACATTCCGAAAACTGCTTTCAGAACCCGTTATGGGCATTATGAATTCCAAGTGATGCCATTCTGTTTAACCAACGCACCGGCTGTATTCATGGATCTTACGAGTCGGGTGTGCAAACCATATCTCGACAAGTTTGTTATCGTCTTTATCGATGACAGACTCATATATTCGCGAAACGAACAAGAAAACGCGCAACATCTCAAAACCATTCTAGAACTACTTAGACACGAGGAGCTTTACGCCAAATTCTCCAAGTGTGAGTTCTGGATACAAACCGTTCAATTCCTTGGGCACGTTATCGATAGTCAAGGAATTCATGTAGATCCTTCAAAAATTGAGGCTATCAAAAATTGGCAACCGCCGACAACTCCAACAGAAGTACGGCAGTTTTTAGGACTGGCTGGCTACTATCGACGATTCATCGAGAACTTCTCAAAAATAGCCTTACCACTCACGACACTGACTCAAAAAGATAAAAAGTTCGACTGGACTGAAAAACAAGAGTCAGCATTTCAACTTCTGAAACAAAAGCTCTGCAGTGCTCCAAACTTATCTCTACCCGAAGGCACCGATGACTTCGTGGTATACTGCGATGCTTCCCATCAAGGTCTCGGTTGCGTGCTGATGCAACAAGACAAGGTCATTGCTTACGCCTCACGACAACTCAAAATCCACGAAAAGAACTACACTACTCACGACCTCGAACTTGGAGCTGTCGTGTTCGCTCTCAAAATCTGGAGACATTACCTCTATGGTACTAAGTGCACAATCTTTACCGACCACAAAAGTCTCCAACACATATTCGATCAAAAGGATCTCAACATGAGGCAACGTCGATGGGTCGAGTTGCTTACCGATTACGATTGCGAAATCAAATACCATCCAGGGAAGGCAAATGTTGTTGCCGATGCCCTCAGTCGAAAGGAACGATCGAAACCACTTTGAGTCCGAGCCCTCAGTATGACCATTCACAACGACCTATACATTCAGATTCTCGCTGCTCAACTCGAAGCTTTGAAAATCGATAACGTTAAAAACGAAGCCTTGCGAGGCATGGACAAACAATTCGAAATCAAACCTAATGGAATTAGGTATTTCTCAAATCGAATCTGGTTGCCTAGTTTTGGGAACATGTGAGACTTGGTGATGGATGAAGCTCACAAGTCCAAATATTCTATCCATCCGGGATCCGATAAAATGTACCACGGCATCAAGGAATTCTATTGGTGGCCAAACATGAAAGCCGAAATCGCCACCTACGTCAGCAAGTGTCTTACTTGCTCAAAAGTCAAGGCCGAATATCAAAAACCTTATGGCTTACTCCAACAACCGGAAATTCATGAATGGAAATGGGAACAAATCGCCATGAATTTCATAACCAAACTACCCAAGTCATCGAGCGGTTGCGAAAACATTTGGGTGATCATCGATCGTCTCACGAAATCTGCTCATTTCCTTGCTATCAAAGAAACCGATAAAATGGAATGCTTCACAAGAATCTACATCAAGGAAATCATTTCTCGACACGGTGTTCCAATCTCGATTATCTATGATAGAGATAGTCGCTTCACATCTCACTTTTGGCGATCACTTCAGAAATCGTTGGGTACCCGTCTTGATATGAGTACCGCATACCACCCTCAAACCGACGGCCAAAGTGAACGAACTATTCAAACACTGGAAGATATGCTACGAGCCTGCGTAGTTGACTTCGGTGTAAACTGGGAAAAACATCTAACATTGTGCGAGTTTTCGTACAACAACAGCTACCGTACCAGTATTGGAGCTACACCTTTCGAGGCACTGTACGGTCGTAAGTGCCGATCACCTATCTGTTGGACCGAAGTGGGAGATAGCCAACTCACTGGTCCGGAAATCATTCATGAAACCACCGAGAAAATCGTTGGTATCCAAAACAAATTCAAAGCCGCACGTGATCGTCAGAAAAGTTATGCTGACGTGAGACGCAAACCACTCGAGTACCAGGTTGGGGATCAAGTACTACTTAAAGTTTCACCTTGGAAAGGTGTCATTCGTTTCAGCAAACGAGGAAAACTAAACCCCAGATACATTGGACCATTCGAGATCCTCGAAAGGGTAGGTCCAGTGGCATATCGATTGCAGCTGCCATCCGAGCTCAGCAGCGTGCACCCTACTTTTCACATTTCTAATCTAAAGAAATGCCTGTCTGATGAGACACTCATCATTCCACTCGATGAAATTCGTATTGACGACAAGCTTCACTTTGTTGAAGAACCCGCTGAAATCATGGACCTCGAGGTCAAACAACTCAAACAAAGTTGTATTCCCATCGTAAAGGTCAGGTGGAATTCGCAGCATGGTCCGGAATTCACCTGGGAATGGGAAGACCAAATGCGACTCAAGTATCCTCAACTCTTCCCTGACTCTACATCAAATCCGACATCGAACTAAATTTCGGGACGAAATTCTTCTAACAGGGGGAGAATGTGACACCCGTCAGATTATGACTAGTAATTAGTGCCTAATCAAGTATAATACATGTAATTAGTTCTGTATTAGGCTAATTAATGTATCAATTTATATATTGTTGAATATATACACAATTATGTGATTTGATTAAATCGTACGCATCTCAAATCGAAGGTAATTCGGTCCAATAAATACGGACGTTAGTGAACAATTTTATTGAATAATATAATATTATTTAATAACACTATTATATCCTAAAATATTATTTTGATAATATTTCAATTCAATTTCGCTTCGTACAAATAACAATTTTGCGAGTAAAAATATTAAACGCGCAAACTAACCGAAACAAAGTTAAGTTATAATTATTATAACTCAAATATTAAGTGTTTTGATAAAATACTTCAACCAAATTATCGAGTAATTATTTGCATTTTAAAACGTATAATTAAATGTTTTAAATAACTATTTAAAGTTTAAACGATCGGGAAAACGAACACCGCACGGAGCGCAATTGCAGGGAATTAAAACTGGTGAAGCCCACCTCGTGGACCCCACCGAAATCTGCCCAAAAAGGGAGGGAAACCCCCTCACCATCTCATTTTCACTCTATCACTCTCTTTCTTCTTCTCTCTTTTCTCTCAAAACATAAACCACCATCACCTTAAATCGCAAAATAACACCACCATACGACCTCCAATCTCGAAGCTCATTTAGGGAAAAACGATCACCTCATCACGATCTACCTTCCTATCTTTTCGAAATTCTCCGGCGTTAACTTGTAAGTTTCCGACAATTCTCGAAAACGCTTTGATTTCATCCATTTTTCTTGAAAGTTGTTTGTATAGACTTGAAATGTCCAAATGTGGGTTGGGTAAAAGTTTTAGGCCAAACGAAAACCGAAAAACTCATTTTTGAACTCAAAAATCCTGATCAGTCGGGAGTGACGCATGGCCAGATCCAGTGGTGCGTCACTTCCTTAAGTGACACATTAAGTGTCGCAAAAAGCCCTAATCATGCGTCACTTGCCTAAGTGCCGCTAAAAACCCTCTTTTTGCGTCACTGACGAAGTGTCGCAAATTCAATACCCGACACTTATACCCGGCACTTGCCTAAGTGTCGCCCCAAAATCAAACAGTAGCATACCCGTCACTTGTACCCGACACTCCCTGAGTGTCGCCTCTCATGTGTCACTTCCTTAAGTGACGCCATTAAATCAGAATTTACCATTTTATGCGACACTTCTTGAGTGACGCCTAAACCCCTAAGTGTCGCATGAAATAGAACCAAGAAAACACATATTTTACTAAGTGTCAAGACTTGAAATTTTATCACTCGATTATACCCAAATTCAAGTTTTAGATGCGTTTTTCTCTAAAGCAATATAGTAGAAATAAAAATTTTTAGATGCGTTTTATCACTTGAAAATTTATCACTCGATTATACCCAGCCAGGGGCTCTGCCCCTTGGACCCCGCCAGGGGTTGCCACCCCTGGAACCCCGCTAACCAGGGGCGCTGCCCCCGGGACCCCCATCACCTAGAGTTTGTAAATACATTTCACACCAAGTGTCAAACTTGTGTAACATCAAACACGAATACTATACGACTTCTAAAACACATTGGAACATACTTTTTAAGTATAACATTTCGAAATCAAAATAATAATAGTTGAGATTATTATTACGAACAATCACCAACGGGCCGTACACATTTTTCAAAACTCAAATCAATCAACCAAATCGTAGTCATTTGGACATTTTAGTTGGACGAACAACTACAAAAGTAGTCTTTGTAACTACCTACTCATATTAATAACCATCGCGTGTCGTGGACACCCTCGGGTTACAAGTCTTTGGACAATCAATTCACGGCTAATCAATTCAAGTTTATTTAAATAAACGCTCAAGACTCAGGTGAGTCTCATGGCCCCTATTTTACTGTTTTACTCAGGGGTGTGATATCAATGCTCGTTTTATTTACAATTGAACGCAAGTACAAATCAAAATCAAATACCGCATGAGTTGTTTTCACTAATCAATTTAAAGCCCTCCACAACAAAGTTTGGTAATACGTAGTAGCGTGAATGTTAGTGTATGGTACCATATAGGATTGACAATCCTCGTCCGGGTTAGCAAGCACTAACTGGTCAAACGGACACATTAACATTTGTGTAGACGAGTGTGGATTAGGCACTCGTAGGAGGCACCTCGATCGGAATTCCTTCATTGGACCCGACCCCCAAGTTAAGCTCAGACTATGTGCTCATGACTGTATAATTACTTTTATTTTGCTTTATTGCAACTTAAATTCAATTAAATCTTGCGGTTCATTCAATATGTTTTGACATACAAACCTGTGAGCTCACCAGCGTTTCGCTGACCCAATTTAGCTTGTATCACAGGTACTCAGCAGTAGTTTGGACTGCCCAACAGGATACTTAGCTCGTGTCATCGTGCAAACCATCAGAGATTATTATTATATTTTGTATAAATTAATTATTAATTTAAATCTCTCAATTTAAACCGAGCTATTGTAAACTATATTTTGATGTAAACTTTTGTTTTATCAATACAAATGTAAAACGACGCATATAGAGTCGTTCCTATATATCTTTGTGCTGTGATTACTTTGATTAGTCGTGCCCCGACCTGATTCGCTTCCGCAACCCGAATTTGGGGGTGCGACAAATGTTAAGCTTCTTTGATAAATTCTTTCTTCAAGTTATAGCATCGATTTATGAATATTAGATCCAAATCCGTTAATATGCATCGCGGTGCATATTAGTTAATATGCATTGTGATGCATATTAACAATAAAAATATCTTTCAAATAATGTGAAGTTTTTAATATGCATCGCGATGCATATTAGTTAATATGTATCACAATTTATTAAATAAATATTCATCAATTAATGTTATGACTTAAAAATGAAATTCATTCGTTAAAATATTCTTTATAGCATCGATTTTGATTACTATTTACCAATAAAAATAATTTTTTGTTGACGTTGTGATTGATAATTGTAATATGCTTCTTGATGCATACTAACGCTTCCCCCCAAAAAGACAATTCCCTCTAGATCACTACCCTATATATATATATAGTTGAAAAAGTTGATTTAAAAAAAAAAAATTAAAAAAAACTGTTATGTTTTTTTCTTTTTTACAACGGTCACCAAAAACAAAACAAAACAAAAAAAAACTACTCGCGGGCCCCACGACCTACCCTCCTCTCATGTTGAATATCCGATGGATCCCGACCGACGAGGCAACCAACGCGGCGGTTAAATAAATTGGAATGTGATTAACGTGGATGCATTTTAGTTTATAAATAAACAACTATATGTTTGGGAATAACTCAATCTCATACTCGTATAAATAAATTGGAATGTGATTAACGTGGATGAAACATAATTCATTAAAATATCAAATTAAAATTTTTTAACATATAGATAAAGTTTAAATAATGTATTTTAGTTACATAACGAGACTAAACAAAATACATATACCGCTACTTTGCACGGGTGTCTGCTAGTTATCTTAAAAAGAATAAAAAAGAAAAAGTAAAAAAGAAATTGTTTGTGTGTCACCTTAGCCTGATCAGGTTTATTTAGACCCATTATACATGCAAACCATCTTGAGTTTTTCCTCCTACAAAACAGAAGCTACTAGATATAATAGCCACAAAAATAGCAGTGATGTTACCAACCGACTCAGTCGAACCAGGTATGTTCATATTAGCTCCACTCTAAATTACGCCACTACATATAATTTCTACAGTTTTTAATGGCATCAGTTCCATTTAATTAAATTTGATACATCTCATCCCTGAAAACTCAAATATTTATAACGCAGATAACCTTTTAGGATCATTAGTTGGTTTATTAGCTAAAATGATTGTTTCACGGAAGATGCTCAAGAACATTAATTAAATAAGAATAAGCTACCACTCGCAGTATACATAGTAAAGAATGTGAACAACATGAGATGGAGAAGATTTCAGCAAACCATATAGTTTGAGATATAATCATTACTATTAATCAGCACTAGTTGGTTTGAATTTTGAAATCCACTAAAAGATAATTACATAGATAATGAATACCTACAGTTTGCAAAATGATAATCTAACTTGGTCTTTGAGGAATTTTATCAAACACCTGGAGGGCTACTAGAGATTTTTGGAGTAGTCATGCATTTTACTCTGTTATCGACGTGAGCAGGTACATCGGTACGTTTTCCAACAGCTGGTTGATTTGATCAGAGTTGCATCAATCATGGAGGTTAGTGTATTTTCTGTTCAGGTTACACAAATGCATAATATCAGCCTTTGAGCTTTATGATAACTCTCGATGAATGATCATGTATTCTGGTCTTATGTAAACACAGGTCTTGGTGAGACTTGTTGGATTTGATGATCAAATGTATCTTGATTCTGTGGATGTGGTGCAGTGATTAACAGAGAGCAACCTGTTGGAGATGATTGGGGAATTAAGTCCATCTGTGAGTATCTCGTCATATTGATATATATGTACATATGTTTGTTTATGAATGTGTACGTTTCACAGCTTCAATTAACTTTCTAATTTTTTCTTTGCTCTTGAAATTGCTTCAGAGCACTCCTGAAGTACATGCTAATGCAGCAGAAACCTTATGTGCTATAACTAGAAACGTGTCATCTCCACTTGCCTCTAAACTTTCTACCCCAAGGTTTGTATGATCTCATATATCTCATATACTGATATACTAGAATTCTGCTTATTCTCAATTTCTTCGGTTCGCTGATATTATATTTGTTCGTCTTCTTTCTGCAGTTCTATTTCAAGGATTTTTGGTCACTTGTTGGATGATTCACATTCAAAATCTGTACTTGTCAGCTCATTGTCTGTGTGTATATCTTTGTTGGATCCAGAAAGATCGGTTCCCTCTCCTCCCTTTTATTCTTTTAGATTTCGGCATATGTATGAGTCACCTGTCCATGTTAACCAGAAGACTGTAGGAGCAATGCTACCGAAACTTGGTGAGTTTTGTACAATTGATTTCACATTTTAAATTTCAGTACTTTTATGTTGTAATTTTTAAAAAAATCTGCATAAAGGAAAAGATAATAGCTGTAGGAATGTAAAAGTCACTGTCTGAGCTGGGCTCGATACTCAAATGAGTCAAATCTAACAGATTCCGTAAAGTTCCTAGCTACATCATACTCTGCTTTATAAATTGTATATGATGTATTCTGTATTACTAAAGTAATAGAAGTCATTCATTAGTAGGAATATTTGTTCGATCCCTCCCTGGGTAAACATTTACCAGATGGCCAGGGGAAGGTTCGGAAACGGCCACGGTAACGGTTAGGCCGCGTACATCACAAGCATAAGCTTGGCCACCCCGTGGGAACCTGTTACAAACGGGAATACCCTTTTAATAAAGATAAATTAGTTAATTTTTCTGTGATTGAAATCGTGAATTCTTAATGAGCATCTTTAGAGTTATAGTCATTGTTTTTATTTTTATTTAGTTATTTTTTTTATTTAAAGTAAGAAAGAAATTTGAAAGTTTCTTAAATGGGAACTTGGGACAAGTTTGAGCTTGGTGGATTATGCATTCATGCTTGTTATAGTTCAGCTTATTTAAGTTACAGTAGTCCAAGTACGTCACAAATGCCACCATATTTGAACCATAAAAAAAATACTTTAGATGTGCTAAAATTGGTTTGAAGTAGGGGCATGTGTTACGGTGATGCACTTGCACAGCTTCAATTAACTTTCTAAGTTTTACTTTGCTCTTGAAATTGCTTCGGAGCACTCCTGAAGTACATGCTAATGCAGCAGAAACCTTATGTGCTATAACTAGAAATGTGTCATCTCCACTTGCCTCTAAAACTTTCTACCCCAAGGTTTGTATGATCTCATATACTGATATACTAGAATTCTGCTTATTCTTAATTTCTTCGGTTCGCTGATATTATATTTGTCCGTCTTCTTTCTGCAGTTTTGTTTCAAGGATTTTTGGTCACTTGTTGGATGATTCACATTCAAAATCTGGAATTGTCAGCTCATTGTCTGTGTGTATATCTTTGTTGGATCCAAAAAGATCGGTTCCCTCTTCCTTTTATTCCTTTAGAGGTCAGCATATGTACGAGTCACCTGTCCAAGTTAACCAGGAGACTGTAGGAGCAATGCTACCCAAACTTGGTGAGTTTTGAACAAATGATGGCACATTCTTATATTCAGTACTTTTATGTTGTTGTAATTATTTCAAAATCTGCATAAAGGAAAAGATGATAGCTGTAGGAATGTAAATGTTACTGTCTGAGCTGTGCTCGATACTCAAATCTAACAGATTCCGTAAAGTTCCTAGCTACATCATATTAATGTATTATATTTTAGTGTATTCTATTATGTATTACAACCCATCTTGTATTGTGTAATGTATATATATTCATCTAATGCAAATCCCTAACGATGGGAAAACATTCGATTATTATGGTATCAGAGATTTCTTAAAACTCTACCAAGATTCCCACTTATCTTTTCCTTAATTCCCCCTCCCTTACCCAACCTTTCTGCCGTACCAATCCCTAACGATGGGAAAACATTCGATTATTACATCATACTCTGCTTTATAAATTGTATATGATGTATTCTGTATTACATAAAGTAACAGAAGTGATTCATTAGTAGGAATATTAGTTGATTTTGCTGTGATTGAAATCGCACACTCTTAATGAGCATCTTTAGAGTTATAGTGATTGTTTTTATTTTTATTTAGCTATTTTTTTTACTTAAAGTAAGAAATAAATTTGAAAGTTTCTTAAATGGGAACTTGGAACAAGTTTGAGCTTGGTGGATTATGCATTCATGCATGTTATAGTTCAGCTTATTTAAGTTACAGTAGTCCAATCATGGAAGCTTGTGATTTAACCTTGTTTCTGTGATCCAGGAAGGTACCAAATGGAATGAGTGGCAGGCTACGGCTCTATAGGAGCGGAATATAGGTGAAATTGTGTACTGAAGGGCTTGTGGGTATGTTTTCTACTATTCCACTGCATTTACATATACAAGCCTATAAAGAATTCTTTGATAATTCATGCAGAACATATTTATCTGTAAAACAAACAAACATAAGTCTTATTGTGCTCTTATTTAATATGGCCATAGAGTCATTGACATCGAGATTCAAGTATCCATGTCTTCTTTCTCCTGTAGTCATAATGTTTAGGTTTTGCCTTAGATTTTTCACTTTCATGCCATCTTTGTTTTTAATGAAAAATGACTGAAGTCATGAGTGTTGCATATTTTCCTAATACTTATTTTGTGTTCCATCTTTATTTTTTCAGTCGACCTACTTCACTACATGATAGGAATAGGGATAGTGATGAAGATGACATTCATCATGACAGAGACTACGATGTTGCTGCTCTAGCAAATAGTTTAAGCCAAGCATTTAGATACAATGCGTATGATAATGAGGAAGGTGAAGAGGTATGTTGAATTCCTTTATATAACATTCCATTTTGCTTTCTGTTTATCCGAATTTATATATCATAGTTATGGCATTCCTTATGTTATTTCAGGGACATCAAAGTCTTGGTCGAGGTGACGAGGTACTATTATGGTCATTGATTCCTTTCTGCATGTACTTGTACCCATAGGAGAGATTATTACATAAAGGTTGGGTGACCATGCAAAACAGGTTATTTTGATACAGGTCGAAATATGTTGGGTTGGGTTGATCTGCAGATATTTTCTTGTCATAAGATGGGCGAGCCAGTCTGGTTGGGTGAGGGGTCGACCAGGTTGTGTTTGGGTTGACCTGGAAACACTCTTTTATCCATTATTTTTAAATATTTACATTCTAAAGAATATTATAATAGTGATGTTTATACAATAAGAATACAAGTTGTTAAAAAAACCTATTTAGGAGGTTTGTATGGATAAATAAATAGGCTTTGATCAACTTACAAGCTCTTCAACCCATTTGGATCTCATGGAGTTAAGTTACCAATAATTTGGAGTGTCATGATCACCTTAAATCATAGATTATCATTAGTCAATTGTTTAAATTCTAGACAAGTTCAAGTAGATGTTTATACAATAAGAATCCAATTTGTTAAAAAAAATCCTATTTAGGAGGTTTGTGTGGATGAATAAATAGGCTTTGATCGACTTACAAGCTCTTTAACCCATTTGGATCTCATGGAGTTAACTTACCAATAATTAGGAGCGTCATGATCACCTTAAATTATAGATTATTATTAGTCAATTGTTTAAATTCTAGACAAGTTCAAGTATTAGATGAGTTTTGATGATTAAAGTAGTATTAGAGAAATTTTGATTAAGTTAGGTAGTTTCTATTAGTAATCAACCTTGCATAGAAAGAGTGGATCACCTCTCTCAAAGTGATATTGCTAGGATAGATAATAGGGTCTCATTTCTCTCCCTGTCTCAATGTGGATTTATTTTATAAAGCTCCTCTCTTCACCATTTTTTACTTTAGTAGGCCGGGGGTAAATGGAGATTGGATTTAGGAATGGAAAGACCGAATGGACAAAAAGAGGGCTTTTCTAAAAGGATTGGCATTGAACAAAATATTTTGAAGTTATGGGTCAATTCATTATGTGTGAATCTATAGAGGACAAAGTGAACTGAGTTGTTATGTATCAAGTGTTATCCACAATAAGGGTACAACAAGTATATATACATGTGTTTACAGAACACAGACAGAACCCTACTGGGCCCATGGGCTGACTATATCTATGGGCTGACATATACATACTAATATTCTAACACTCCTCCTCAAGCTGGAGCATAGATATTAATCATGCCCAGCTTGTTACACATGTAAGTAAGTCGACTTCTAGGTAGAGATTAAGTGAACATGTCTGCTTCTAACTGATTTCCTGTTCCAACATGAGGAGTAGCAATTGTCCCATCTTCTAACTTCTCTCGAGTGAAATGACAATCTATCTCTATATGTTTGGTCCTTTCATGGAACACTGGATTATTAGCTATATGAATAGCTGCTTCATTATCACACCACAAGTTCATTGGTCTAGACTGAGCAAATCCAATCTCACTGAGGAGATTACATAGCCATATAAGTTCACAAGTGGTTTGTGCCATTGCACGGTATTCAAATTCTGCACTTGAACAAGATACAACGTTTTGTTTCTTACTCTTCCATGATACGAGGTTACCTCTAACAAAAACACAATACCCGGTAGTAGAACGCTTGGTTGTAGGATCTCCATTGTAATCAGCATCCGTAAACCCCTCTATGGTATGATGACCATGGTTCTGATATAATATACCACGTCTTGGCGCACCCTTTAAATACTTCCAAGATATGACACACTGTATCCCAATGTGAAGTTCTCGGTGATGACATAAATTGACTAACAACACTGACTGGAAAAGCGATATCCGGACGAGTGATGGTTAAATAGTTCAATTTACCCACAATTTTCCTATATTTCTCAGGATTTTCAAGTGGGTCTCCATCATCAGCTCTTAACGTCACACCCGATATCATGGGGGCCTCACAAGGCTTTGCTTCAATCAAACCTGCATCACTTAACACATCCAAACAATACTTACGCTGAGATAAACAAATACCTTTTCGACTACGAGAAACTTCAATTCCTAAAAAATATTTCAACGGCCCTAAGTCTTTTGTTTAGAACCGAGACTCAAGGAAGGCTTTTAACTTCTTAATTCCAAATTCATCACTTCCAGTAATCACAATATCATCCACATATACAACTAGTAAGATGCATCCAGAGTTAGATGATGTAAAGAACACTGAGTGATCATAAGCACTCCTTCGTAGTCCAGACTCAATCACCACGAAACTAAATCTCCCAAACCAAGCACGGGGAGATTGTTTTAAGCCATACAACGACTTTCTTAACTTACATACTTTCCCAGACTCCCCCTGAGCAACAAACCTGGGTGGTTGCTCCATGTAAACTTCTTCATGTAAATCACCATGCAAAAACGCATTCTTAACATCAAGTTGGTGAAGTGTCCAATTATAAGTAGCAGCCAATGAAATAAACAAACCCACAGACGAAAGTTTTGCAACTGGAGAGAATGTCTCAAAATAATCAACTCCATATGTCTGTGCATACCCTTTGGCAACTAATCTAGCTTTCAACCGTGCCACGGAACCATCTGGATTAACCTTGACAGTGAAAACCCACTTACAACCGATTGCCTTTTTGTTAGCAGGTAAATCTACCAAAGTCCATTTACCATTATGATCGAGGGCGTTCATCTCCTCGATCATAGCATTACACCATCCAGAATGAGCTAATGCTTCACCAACTATTTTGGGAATTGAGGCAGATTCTAGTGTTGCAACAAAGGAGCTGGACGACGCACCTAATTTATCGTAAGAAACAAAGGACGCAATAGGGTAGGTACATGTACGTTTACCTTTTCGAAGAGCAATTGGTATGTCCAAATCAGAAAATGCATCACTCGGTGCATCGAAATGTAGATTTAACGAAGGCCCCGGCACAGAATTAGAAGATGCCTCATTGGGTGTATCAATAGATTCTATTCCAGGAGAGTCAGCCGACGAAGTAGACGATACATGCTCAGAATCAGATGTGGGGTCAGGATCAGGGTCAGGATCAGATGTAGGCTTAGACCGCCTACGGTATACTTGAGAAAATCGATGAGTATGGTTTTACTGCTGAACATGAGGTATAGGAGTATGATGGTCTGACTGCTCAATAGTGGGTGCAGGAGATGTAGGTATGGTGTAGATCAACAAATCATCATTGTGCACCTGGTGACGATAAGTAGATTCAGGAAAGAAGGGTACATCTTCTTGAAAAGTGACATATCGTGAAAGCACATACCGATGAAGTGTAGGAGAATAACATCTATACCCTTTCTGAAGGCGAGAGTATCCAAGGAAAACACACTTAAGAGACTTAGGATCCAACTTAGTGATGTGAGGTCGGGTGTCCCTGACAAAACATGTGCTACCAAATATCTTAGGTTCAACTAGAAATAGGGATTTAGTAGGGAAAAGAACTGAATACGGGACATCGCCACCAAGAACTACTGAAGGCATTCGGTTTATCAGAAAACAAGCTGTTGAAACAGCATCAGCCCAAAATGGCTTTGGAACAGTCATCTGAAACAGAAGTGCTCGAGCCACCTCAAGAAGATGGCGATTCTTTCGTTCCCTTTTGGGCCGGTGTATCAACACAAGATGATTCATGAAGAATGCCATGTTGAAGCATATAAGACCGAAATGACTCAGAAAGATATTCTTTTGCATTATCACTTCACAAAGTTTGAATACAAACGTTGAATTGTGTTTTAATTTTAGTAACAAAAGAACAAAAATGAGTAAACACTTCGGAACGATTTTTTCATAAAATACAACCATGTGACGCGTGAGTAATCATCAACAAATGTAACGAAGTACTTAAAACCAGTTTTGGAAGTGACAGGACACGGACCCCAAACATCCGAATGAACCAACTCAAATGGAGATGCAACCCTGTTATTAACCCTAGGACTTAAGGGAACACGCCGGTGTTTAGCAAATTGACAAGATTCGCACTGTAGGGTAGACAAATCAGAGAATTGGGGACACAATTTCTTTAAGGTTTGAAGACATGGATGACCTAACCGACAATGCATCTCAAATGGGGATGATGATGTAGAGCTTACTAGCGATTTTGGTACATAGGGTTCAAATATGTAGAGACCATCAGATTCACGTCCTTTGCCAATAACCTGTTTTGTAGTTAGGTCTTTAAAAACACAATGATCGGGAAAAAATTCGACACTACATTTCAAGTTGTGAGTAATCTTGCTTACAGAAAGCAAATTAAATGAGAAATTTTGAATACTCAACACAGAAGATAACGATAGAGAGGGTGCAAGGTGCACAGTACCTAATCCAAGAACTTGAGCAGTCGACCCATCAGCAATGGTAACATGAGATGACTTTGCATTAGTTTGAAAATTGGATAAGAGATCGGTTACCAGTCATGTGTTCCAAAGCACCGGAATCAATAACCCATTTAGATGTAGATGACAAAAGGCATGTAGTAGCTTTACCAATATCAGCAAAAGCAGTAGCCGGAGCATAGGGTCTCGAAGCAGCAGAAGTAAAATTCTTCTTGATATAGCTCCAAATAATCCAAAGAAGATACAACCAGAAAGCCATTTCATAACAAATGAATAATTCCATGATTGAATGACCCAAGTCTGAACCAAATTCCAAAGCAATAGAAGTTATTATGAATTAAATTACCCAAATTAGCCTTGATATAAGTCAAGACGATAACCACAATCAGAACCCAAATCAATCAGTCTCACTGGGACCGAGTTGAACCCTTAACTAGAACGCTGCCAAAAAACATAATCCAAACAAGTGCTAATCTCATAGATCTGATAAAATCAGAAAAGAAAATCAGATCAACTAGATCAAAAACGAAAATAACAATCAAAATGATCTCACATGGATCTGATCGGAAATAGCAGAAAATCGTTGCGAAAGAAACGAGACAAAGATAACAAAATCAAATCTGAAGTTGCGTGGGTCGTGAGACTTGATGAGCACTCAATCTGGGTGCCCAAGTTGAACAACAATTATTTGTGTAAACCCTAACCCTAATAGGTTGGCTCTGATACCATGTGATTCTATAGAGGACAAAGTGAACTGAGTTGTAAAGGGTACAACAGATATATATACATGTGTTTACAGAACACAGACAGAACTCTACTGGGCCCATGGGCTGACTATATCTATGGGCTGACATATACATACTAATATTCTAACAGTTATTATTGGTGGTCTTTCCCGTATTTGAATTATGATTTCATGATATCGATGTTGGTTATGTTTTTGCTTCTTTGTGATACTGATACTGAATCTGCAATTGAATTTGGAGAGGACGGTTACTTTGATGATGAATCTGCCGAAGTTGTCATATCATCCCTGAGGCTGGGTGATGACCAAGGCAGGTAAGTTTTTGGAAAATGAATCTAATTTCGTCTACTCAGCCTTCATCTGCAGTTTCGGCCCATTTACCTTTAAAATGTCAATTTGGGTTGTTTTTATTTGAACGAGTAAGTTGGGTCAAAGCTAAAAGATACACTAAAAAAGGAAATGGATCAAACGGGTTGAACGTATCAAATCATATCCTAAGTGTACTCAATAGTATAAAATCCTCCTGACAACACATTTTTGAAAAGAATGATATTAGTTTTTATTAGTATACTTCAGGTAATCATATTTAGTATATTAGTTACTTAAAAACCCCAGAAAGAAAAGGATTCTTTTTTATTCGTAGGGTTATTGTATAGCATTTCCGTCATCAAATTACAATTTAACTTTCTCTTTCGTTTCTTTGTTCTGTGCAACAGTTTGTTTACAAATTCCAATTGGTTTGCTTTCCAAGATGATAAATTGGGTGATGCAACTATGACAGCAAGTTCACCTTCAGAAATGATGGATGAGATCAACCTAAAGGAATCTTCTACCATTGATAATACCAGTCATGATGATGATGTGGTAGTTGGGGTGGATGAAGAGTTTCTTGATAGCAAATTATCCAATTCGACGCCCAATCGGAGCCCTAATTCGATTAGTGAAGATTATGAAGCAAATGAAAAAATCCGCACCTTGGATTCTGACTTTTTCAGATTCGAGTCAACAGACAATGAAGACTTGTTTGCAGATAGACCTATACCCGAATGGGTTGGATGGGGTGAGCCTGTTAGTGGGTCAGAGGTCAACCCTTTTGAAGACCCTACTGTCGACCTTCCCTGTGCACCCGAGACACCAGTGGGGGTGGGGCTCACAGATTGAATGAAGGGTCGGTTGTATCATCTGATACCAGCCAAAAAGATAGTGCGATGCCTTCATTGTTTGAAGAAGATGTGGAGTTTGTAGGGGTCTCTTAAAGAGGGTATTGTTGGGGAAGATGGGGCTTTAAAAAGCACGGTAACACCCGGTGAAGGTGAAAACGAGAATGATAACGATAACAAGGAGAAAGAGTTCAATGACAGCAATTATTGGAGGGTGGACCAAGAGATTGCTGTTTCGGAATGAAAATGAAAATGATATGATGTTCGTATTAAAGTGATGTACAGTAAAGTTTAATATATCTTTCTGAAATGGACATAGTTGTGTAGGTTAATCTAAATTGTTTGACTACTACTTGTTATTACTCGTTGTTCATGGTTTTGTTTCTAATTATGCGTTACAGATTATTGGGGTAGGTTTTGATTCCCCCTTGTTCCCCTTTGTAATTTTAGTCCTCTTTGCATTGTTGTCTTTAGCTGACTTTTTCGTGCATATTTTCTCTATTATATCTATTTCAAGAAGATTGATTCATATTATTGTTTGATCTTCCCTCGATAGATTTATAGGGCTCTGTATTAGAGTTTAGTACATATGGCCAACTGATTTTATGGATGAGCTATGGTTTATTGGTGTTAAGGTTTCTATCCTTGTACTCTATAGATGATTGTCAATGTTATACATAATACCTCAAGTCACGGTATCAACCCAATTGACACCTCAACAATTTTTGGACACCTTATACACATTTGTTGAAGACAAGGAAACAATTTAGCAGTTTAGTCTCTCTTGTCACAAACACAAGATGACCATATCAGAAACTTCCAAATATCTCAATGATGGAAATGCAATACCAGTAAAAAGAGTAGCAGGTGATAGTAACTCAAAATCCACCTTCTGCACATCATGTATGTTTTTCACAAACAACATCCAAAGTGAACTTAAATGCCCAAGTGTTGGTAAACGTATACATCTTCTAAAACTTATAACGTAAGTCACTTTCACAAATTTTCACCCTATTTAGGGAGTGCAATAGAGAACCAGAGATCCGATATCTCAGTACTATTCCAGCGCTTGTTGAATTGAAGGTATACCGCACACAGCGAGCAAACACGGTGATCATTAGAAATTCACGAAGTAGAGATGTTGTCAAATGAGGGATTTCAAACCCAACTAGGAAAAGTTATTTCCCCAATATAATGAAATATTAACATTATTCAACTTAAAGTGAGGCCTTAGCCTTTGATATACTTCGAATTCTGTAATTGGATCCCAAGAATCATCATATACATCACTCCATTCCATATCCAAACTAACAAGATCATTCTTTTATTGTGATATAGTATCCTTTTGCTTGTTGTGAATCTGTCACCCATTACCCCCAATTGGAGCACAAATCCGTGTTGTGAAGATTATGTAGCAAATGAAAAAATGAGCACCTCATATGCTGGCCTTCTCATATTCAAGTCAACACACACCGAAGAGTAGTTTGCAGATAGACCTCCACCCGAATGGGAGGATGGGGTGAGCATGTTAATGGGTCGATCAGGGGTCAACCTCTTGAAGATTACAATAATACATCTACCATCAGATCCCAGTGCACCCATCACACCAGTGGGGATTAGGCTCTCAGTCAGACCAGGTTCAGCGACTCTACCCAATGGGTCATCAAGTGATGACGGGTCAGTTGTATCATTATTTGAAGAAGAAGTGAAATTTGTAGGGGTGGAATTAGATGGGTCTGAAAAGGCCATGAATAAACCCCTCAAAGAGGGCATTGCTGCGGAAGTTGGGGCTCTAAAACAATAATGCAATGCCTAGCGGAGGTGAAACGGAGAGTGATAACAAGGCGAAAGAGTTCAATTACAGTAATCATTCTAATTTTGTAATTATTAATTACTTAATTTTTTTTTTTTTTAAATTTAGTTCTTTTTTTAAACCAAGGTACCTATGTTAATCGAAATTGTTTAAATCAATTTTGACTCGAATAAGGTTCGAATTCAATACAACCACCCGTATTACTTTATGTTCAGTTTACGGGTTGAACATGAAATATTCATATTCGAACAGCCCGATTCGAATAATGCCACCATTATGATTTTATGTTCAGTTTACGGGTTGAACATTATATATTCAAATTCGAACCACATGATTCGAATAATGCCACCACTAAGTTCATATCGAGCTAATACACACATATAATGAATGCTTCTAAATCATAAAAGAACCAAGCAGACATGTGACTGCTTCAGTTATTCACGCTTTCGTTCACCCACATCAAAAGCATATCAATCATGCTATTTGCTGTTACATAACAACAAAGAAACATCTGAAAAGATGACAATAAATCCTGTAATTTCTACACAAGTAATCCAACATCATTACATAGTTAAAAAGCTTTAATCACATCTTAAACATGGCCCCGAGCCTTCTCTTCTGCCAGGGGCTATCCAACAGCTGCTGTCCAACAAAACACAAATTAATTTGCAAAGATGAGAAATACAAAGGACTCACAAATGAGTAGTAAGATAAAGCCAACATTGATTAGTCATTTAATCCTGCCAAACTATGTTTGAGTTCTTTACTAACCACATATGATGTATCTGTTTCTTGTATAGTCCTGTCAAATTTAAATCACAACTAATTTACTATTAACTAAACCTAAACAGATTTTCAAGTTATAATCAGCTGAATGATGATATTTGCAAACGTACTCTTACTTGAAAGTTCTTAATTCCACTATGACTGTCCTTGTAAAAACAGTGGTACACCAGATGAATCACCACCTGTGGAAGTGGGAGACATATCATATGAAATTCAAGAGTTATTCTACTAGTTCAAACAATTTAATGATAGTTAGTGTAACATCATATTGATATTTTGATGCAAAAGAATAAAAGTAAAGTAAGCAAACACATGAGCACTAAATTTAGGAAATTTATTTTTATTTTTATATAAAAGTAAAGTATGCTTTTAAAGAGGGAGTGGGTTAACAAATAACAGCTACCAAGTCATCTTGGAATGGCACTATGACATAGATTGGAGAACACCTTACCTATTCTTTGACTCTTTTGACCTATCAGATATTTGTTTTGACCTTTGTATAATAAAAGATAAAATCTTTTTAATATGTGCAATATTTTTATTTTGTAGAAATAGGTACGCTATCAAAGCAGTTATATATAAAAATGATAAGCAGCAAATTTAGGAATTTCTAAAAAAAATAAAAAATAAATGAAAGAATATCTTTGAGGAATTTCATCAAACAGGTGGAGGGCTAGCTATTGTACGAACATCATATTTTTTTAGCGCATATCTTTGAGGAATTAGATTCGAGGGAAGTGTGTGTATATTTGAGTTATTTGCAAAGAAGGCCTAACAGATATAAATAAATACATAAATAATATCTTATCTTAGCTTATTATTATACTATATATATATAAGGCAACAAGGTTGTCTAAATGAGTGGCACCTCATCACTCTTTTTAAAAAAAAACTAACTATTTAATATTATTTTTATTAAAATTAATTGTTAAAAGCTTTGTTTAATTCATTTTTTCAATACAACTAATTAACATTTTATTATACAAACAACTTTGCTTAACCTTATATGCATACTTTTTTTTTCCAACTAGGTGATTATTATCTTTTCCTCAAATATAAAATAATTATGTAAGAGCATTCACAATTAAAAAAATGTATTTGAAAGCTTTTTTGCAAATCATATTAGTATTCGCTAACAAAACTTTTTAAATTTTTTTTCAAATTATTTGATGAAATATTTTACAATAGCTTTTCTTTTATACACTACACTTCTGATATTTAATACTCCATCCATCCCTTAATAATTGTCCATTTTTGAATTTTTAAAGTCTTTCGTTTTCAATTTTGACCTTCGATATTTTTGTTTGTGTTATATAATATTTCATGAAAACCAATGAAAATACATTTAAAACCCATTCCATTTATAAATTTTGCAGCAAGTATTATATAGGGTAAATGGCGGATATAAGCAACGTACTTTCAATTTTGTTCACATATACTTTTTATATTACCGAGTTAAGCAACGTACTCTTAAATTTTGTTTCGACTTAGGTAAGATGCCACGCTGTCATTTTTTTGACCGGAAGCAACCGGTCACCAGTATTATTTAGCCGGTTTCACCATTTTTTAAAAAAGAATAATTTGACCTAGTTTGTGACATGGCATAAAACATTTCCCCTCTCATTAAAAACCCTCATTTACTCGTTTCCACTCCCGTATCAAAATTAAAAACCCTCTCTCAATTAAATCAAAATTACACACACAAAGATTTCGTTAATGTCGTATGTTGTCTGAAATCGTCTCAGGTATGTGAATTTCGACATGTATATATGCTTATCTTCGTTGATTGTTGTTGATATTTGAAAACCCAATTATCGAAACCCTAATTTTGTTATCTGCGCAGAATGCTCAACAAATTGAAGGTAAGCTTCCATCACGAAGGCTCTTTCAGTTTAAAAGGGGACCGGTTGAAGTATGTGAATGGCGAACACGATAATATCATCAAGGTTGATTTTTCAGGACTCAAATATGAGGTAGTATTAGCTAAATTATCAAAGTTTGTTAGATTACCTATTCGTACGTTATATTATTCTGTGCCTGATCAACCACTACTTATTGGTATAAGAGAGCTAACAAATGATGGCCATTTACTTGATGCTATGCAAGTGGGTAATTTACATGGGGGTAAAGTAGGGATATATGTTGAACACCATGGATATGATGTTATGGCTTGGATAAAGAATAAGGACATGCTAGATGATTATGATGAATCTGATAGTGATATAGAATTAGAGGAGGATGTTAAGCCTTATGTTGAGTTGCATAACGAAGGTGAAGATGATGTTGTTATTGACCATAAAGGCATAGAGGACCCATTCCTAACTAAGTTGTGTGGAGGCAGTTTTATTAGTTCTTTCGATGAAACCATTGTTTATGATCCTTTTGATCCAAATAGCTCCCGTGAGAAACTCAAAGGTTTAGTTGATGGCTGGAATGGTAATTGTAGAAGGGTTATAGGATTAGATGGTTGCCTTTTGAAGTCAACGGTGAAGGGTGAACTGTTAACAGCCATGGGCAGGGATGCAAATAACCAAATGTATCCCATAGCATGGGCTGTGGTTAATGTTGAAAACAGGGATAATTGGTGCTGGTTCCTAGATGCTCTTTCTGAAGATATTCACCTATACAATGGTGCATATTTAACAGTCATTTCTGATGGACACAAGGTATGTCCCATAGCATATCCATTCTTTTATATTCTATTATAGCCTTTTTAGCTGCTAATTGATGTTATTGTACCATTGTTGTAGGGGCTAATTTATGCAGTTGCTACTTGGTTGCCATAAGCTGAACACAGAATGTGTACAAGGGATATTTACCAAAATTTCAAGAAGAAGTGGTCAGGCCTAACTTTCAGGAGTTTGTTCTGGGGTGCAGCTGCATCATGTGTAGTAGAATGTTTTGAAGCTAAGATGGAGCAAATCAAAGCACTTGATGAGGCTGCATATAACTACTTGATTGAAAAGAATCCCAATAGTTGGTGCAGAGCTTTCTTCCAGCTGGATAGAGGCTGTGCAGCCTATGAAAATGGGATTTCTGAGAGCTATAACAGAACAATCCTTGATGCAAGGCACAAGCCTATTATCACCATGTTGGAGGATATTAGAGTATACCTGATGCAGAGAGTGTTTGACATGAGTAAGAAGGCCAAAGGGGGCATGGATGAAGTCTGTCCATCTATAAGGAAATATTTAGAGAGACAGAAAATAGTTCAAAAGTAAGTCCATTAATGCCAGTTTATACGCTTTTAAGTATGTCACTTGATTAATCTAATGTGGGTTTATAACTAACTGTTTTGCAGGGAGTGGACAGTTTACCCCTCTTCTTACCAACTGTTTGAGGTAAGAAATGCAAATGATTCATTTAGTGTAAACTTAGAAAATAGAACTTGTGGTTGTAGGTTGTGGGACATCTCTGGTATCCCTTGTACACATGCTGTTGCAACATTTGTGTACTGTAAAAGGGATCCAGAAGATGGTGTGAATCCTTGGTACACAAAGGGATGTTGGATGAACACCTATTCCCATAGCATTAGGCCTGTTCCTGGAACATCCATGTGGGGGCATAGTAGGGAGATAACCATTGTACCACCCATGGTGAGGAGAATGCCAGGTAGGCCCAAGAAAAAAAGAATAAGGCACCCTACTGAAAATGACTATGAGGTTTCTAGGGTTGGAAGGCAAATGACTTGTTCAAACTGTTTAGAAAAGGGGCACAATAAGATAACATGCACAAACCCCAAAAAGGACCCACCACCAAGGGTGGCTAGAGGTGGTGGCAGAGGGTCAAGAGGTGGTGGTAGGGGGTCAAGAGGTGGTGGTGGTGATATGGGTGAAACTGGTGGTGGTGATATGGGTGTACCTGGTGGTGGTGATATGGGTGTGCCTGGTGGTGGTGATATGGGTGTACCTGATGGTGGTGATATGGGTATACCTGATGGTGGCAGGGGTTCAAGGGGTGGTGGAAGGGGGTCAAGAGGTGGTGGCAGGGGGTCAAGGGGTGGTGGAAGGGGTTCAAGAGGTCGTGGCAGGGGGTCAAGTGGTGGTATTGTGGGGTCAACAATGACTGCAGGTGGATCTAGTCAAGTAACTAGTGGTGGTGCTAAGAGTGGTGGAGCAAGTGTGGTTAGAAGGGGGTCTGCTTATGGTGGGAAGTATAAGGTGAGAAGGAGTATGCTTTTTGACCAGGTATGAATCTTTGACTTCCAGTATATTTCATATGTTTACACATGACATATGTTTAACCATACATATGTGTATTGACAGGAAAACCAAGAACCTGAAGTTGAGCATGACACTGATGAACATGATGATCCAATGGATGTGGATGAGCCAACTGGTGGCCCATTGACACAATCAAGCCATGTGTCCAATCCAGAACCAAAAGAAACTGAGCTACCTGTTGATCAATGGTGGCTAAATCTTCCAAAGAAGACAAAGAGGAGAAAATCTGAAAGAATTGCACTGATAGGTAAGCCATTCAAGGCAGATAAGTATGGTACTGGATTGACCTTAGAGAGACCATTTGACTTGACTGAGAAGGATGATGAAGATCCTGGATCAAAGTAGTTGTATTGCAGTTCTTGTATGCAGGTGAAGGATCAAAGCAGACTTGGTGATGTTTTTTGTGAGTTTGCAGTATGTATGTCATATAACTAGTAGGATTGCAGTATGTATCAAGACTTGGTGATTGATGTTTGTGTCTTTGCAGTATGTATGTATCAAACTTAGTAGGTCTTAAGTATGTTGCAGTGAATGTATCTAACAAATGATCCCAATTTTCAATTAGCTTAATGCAGTGGGTCATTTTTATATTGATTGTTGTTCTTGGGTCAATGCAATGGCAATTCTTTATATGTTTTGGTCATTGAGATGCTCTATTGTTTTGTCCCATTGGTGTTACTTTTCAAGTTTTGGTCATTGAGATGCTGCCAGGTTGTGCCATTGTTGTTTTGTACCACTTTTCAAGTACAGGAAATATGCAATAAAGTTTCAACAACCAATTGAAATATGCAATAAAGTTTCAACAACAAACTGCAACTACATCCGTTCATTACTACACCAAAAGATTACATTGGATTGATTACATTCACCAACTACACAAAAAGATTACAAACTACATGTTAGCTTCGGGTAAAACTTGAACTATATCAAGCTGCAACTATCCTAAATGTACTGCAACTAACCAAAACACACCATACCAACTATGATCACAACAAGAAACAGAGTTAGCTTCAGGTAAAACTTGATGCTTTTCTTGTAGTCCACCACTTCATTTTGCAGCCGTTCCACCATACCTTCCATCTCGGACCTATACAATGCAAAGTCATCTTCCATTTTCGAAAACATTTCTCTATACTTCATCATCTCATAATACGAATCTCGTTGGTCACGGTTCAAGCTTTGATACAACTCGTACAGATTGATCTTGTACCACGCATTTTTAACTTCCTCATCAACCCAATAATATGCTTTGCACCTCTTCCATGGAATATAATAAAAACAACGGTTTCAGAAATACCAAACAATCGATGGTGACCTATTCAAGAGATACTATGTACAGATATATCATAATGAAGACCACTCAATTAAAAAAGCTACTACGTATGTGAATGCGTTCATGTTACATACATGAAGATACATCAGCCTGTTTACATACAAATGGTACGGTCAGTTACATACATGAAGATACATTACTCAATTTAAAAAGCTATTACGATGGTGACCTATCACTCTGTTTACATACAAATGCTATAGACTGATGTACCAAGCAAAATACATAACAATGACCAGTCAAATAGTGAACTACTCAAGAGCTACCAAACAATCAAAACCCCTTACTATAGCATCCAGACAGTTCAAAAATCGCCTAGCTGGGTTGGTAATCGTCCATGAAGTGCGAAGCTTCAAGGGTTGCGGCACTTTGCATTTGCATAATTTTGGCATTCGAGAGTTAACGGAAGAGCTTGATGAAGCCATTGAAGAAAAATTTGGTTTTTAGGGTTTTATGGTGATGGGTTAGCGGCGGGAACAAAAGGGGGAAGAAGCCGCTATTCTTTTTTATAGTATCACATAATAATGATGTGGACGCTTACGTGTACAAATTTAACAGACGTGGCAGCCACATCAACGATATCCGTGACATGGCAAAACCATGTCAGCAGAAAATCACTTTTAATAGGTAAAAAACAACTTACTTACCTAAGTCGAAACAAAATTTAAGAGTACGTTGCTTAACTCGGTAATATAAAAAGTAGATTGCTTATATGTGAACAAAAGTGAAAGTACGTTGCTTATATCCACCATTTACCCTATTATATAACACAACTACAAACATTTAAGGTCAAAGTTGAAAAAGAAAAACTTCAAAAAGTTAAAATTGGACAATAACTTTGGGAAGGAGGTAGTAATGTTTTTCATGAGATACTTATATAACTTTAAGTCTTTACCAAACAAACTTTTTCAACCCAATGAAAAAAAAATATTTTTCAATAGTTTTCTATTTTTTTTTTCCTTCCCCAAAACAAGATTTAGAAAATTATTTGTTAGAGGTGCTCTAAGTTCAAAATTTGACTAATTTACTCATGGTCATTGACAAGTCATTTATGTTTATTTATTTGAATTGCAAAAAAATACTAAGAATTTTTAAAAGTTACACTCGAATCCCTCAAACTTATAATTTTTCAATAAACTTATATCACTTAATTTCTTTCCACTTAATTCAAGATATCATAAGTTTTTATTTTTCTTGATGTGTTGGTGTTCAACTATAGTAAAAAATAAGACATAATAGTTTGTTTTTGCTTTGATAGTTAATATTATTAATCTTGGAGCTTGGGTTGTACGTGAATCTATATCTATATAAGCTAACATATATACACCATATTATAATAAAATCCACTTCATACGAACCCTGCATGTATCAACTAACAATTTAACGTATATTTTTAAAGGTTCGAGGGGGTTGTGCATAGCAGAACCGTGAGCTTTACTAGTTTTATTTATAAAAAGGTAATAAAGGCAGAGTTTACTAGGTATTTTAAGAGATACAAATGGCGTACCTTCTGAGATGAAGTTGACTTTGAACTCCTATTGTTTCATCATAATCATCATCATCATAATCGACAACTACTTTTAGAGATGAAGTTGACTTTGGCACATCTTTAATATTCGGGCATGAAGTAAAATAGAGTTGTTTCAAGTGAGTGAGGTGTTGTAAGACCTCTGAAATTGATTCCACTTCCTCAAAATCCCATATCTCTAGATGAGTTAGAGATGGTGGAAGAAGAAAAGATGTTGAACTACTACTTGTATTACTTGCATCTTCTTCCATTGCAAATGAAGTCACTCCTCCTAAACCATATCCTGAACCATATAAGATTAGTTCAACAAGTGAGGGTGGGTAATTTTGAAACCCCCACTCTGACATTGGCTTCTTTAACTCTCCTATTATTAGGATTCTTAAATTAGGAGGCCACAACCCACATGGAAATGAATCATCCATGCCATAACAATTATATATCACCAACTCTTCCAAAGAGGTGAAACTCTGCAAATTCTCATGAGGAAATGACTTTAAATTCCAGCAATTACTTAAATGAAGAAACTCGAGAGAGGATGGGAGCTCCTGTAATGTTGCTGAGAAGGTCAATGATGTCATTGAATGACATTCATATATGGTCAACTTCTCAACACTATTAGGACAATTGTAACTCTTCAATGAATCACAATTCTTAAGATAAACTTCTCTAAGGACGGATCCCATTCCAATGCTACTACTCACCACATTAACATTAACATTAACATTAACATTAACATTAACATTAACATTAACATTAACATTAACATTAACATTAACCCCCTCTCTCTCTCCCATTGATATTGATACCAACTTTTTACACTTCCATACATCCAACTCTTGTAATGTTGTTGACAAGGTCAATGATGTCATTGATGAACATTCTCTGATCTCCAAGCTCTCAACACTATTAGGGCCTTTGTAACTCTCCAATGAATCACAATTTCGAAGAACAACTTTTCTAATGGCAGATCCCATTCCCATGTTGCTGATGCTGCTGCTACTACTCCCCACATTAACATTAACCTCCTCTTTCTCTCCCATTGATATTGATACCAACTTTTTACACTCCCGTACATCCAAGTCTTGTAATGTTGTTGACAAGGTCAATGATGTGATTGATGAACACTCTCTGATCTCCAACTTCTCAACATAATAAGGGCAATTGTAATACTTCATTGAATCACAATTAAAAAGATAAACTTCTCTACTTCCAATTGACACCTCTGCTAGTTTCGGGCAATTATTTATAGTTATATTAAGCTTATGAGGATGAGGAAATGATCTAACAATAGTTTTGTCATTGTCAACTTCACAATTTGACCATCTCTCCAAGCCTTCCATATCAGAAATTTCCAAGTATTCTAATGATGGAAATGCAATACCACTGAAATGTGTACAATTTCTGCACCCTTTTAATCTAAGCTTTGTTAACTTATCAAAAGAGCGATCTCCTAGCCAACCGGGAAACTTCATTCCCCCATAGTTCAAAATCTTCAGTTTTATCAACTTAGTGTGAGGCCTTAGAGTTTCAATTACTTCATATTCAGTCTGCACATTCCGAGAATCATCAAAGACATCACTCCATTCCATATCCAAACTAACAAGACCCTTCTTTCCTTCTAAGTTGGCATCTGTTGCTTCTTGTAGTTCTGTCACTTTTTCTAAACCTTCAATAACAAGTTCACCTTGAAGATCCACTAGGTCCTTAAGCTCAGATATCTTAAACCCACTAGCATCTTCGATAAAAACCTTAGGTAGAGTGTGTAGACACGTTAATCCACCAATCCCTAAGGGTGTCTTCTTTAATTTTCGAGTATTACTCATGTCAAGATGTCGCAGGTTTATTAACTTTGCAAAACTGACTGGCAACTTAGATAACTCACTACAGTCACGAACCAACAAGCTTTGCAGATTATAAAGCTCACTGATCTCTTCCGGTACTAGTTTGATACTTGTGTTCGAAAAATTGAGATACCGCAAATGCTTGAGAAGACCAACGGATTGTGGCACCTCTGTGATAGAATGCCGAGTTAAACTGAGCACCCTTAGGAACTGTAATTGGGGAAGCAATTTGACAAGAACATGGTCCAATGTTTCGAAGTATTCCCATCTAACTGACATCGGTAAGAATGTTCGCAAGCGACTAGATCTGCTTAATTCCTTGAACTTTCTATATTCTGCACCTCGTTGACCTATGAATGAAAAGTGACGGAACTTCTCAAAAGCTTCGTTCCTGCCATTTACATCCATGTTATCATCTAACGTAAAGAAAAACTCTCCAGCAACACTTATGGCCAAGTCATTTATCAAGTCATGCATTATGTATTCTGATTCGTAATATGTTGAAGGTTGGAAAAATGACCTTGACCGAAGCTCTTCAAAATACAGGCAACCCAGACTCTCCATTGTCTTACTGCCCTTTGACTGGGACAGAAACCCTTCAGCCATCCACAATAGAACTAATTCATCCCTTTTGAACTCGTAGTCCTTCGGAAATAAACAGCAATATGCAAAAAGTTGCTTTAGAGGTAAAGGGAGGTCATAATAGCTTAACTTTAGAGCTGGAAGAATGCCGCTTCCATCCTCTAAATCCCATATCTCGCTATTCAACAACTCCTCCCATTCATCCTCGTGTGTTCCTTTTGCCTTCAAGACCCTCCCGAGGGATACCAAGGCCAAAGGCAAACCATCACATTTCTTAATTATCCCTCGAGCAATTACTTTAAGTGATGGATATTTTTCAAAGTTCTGTTCATTTAGTGCGTGATAAGCAAATAAGGATAAAGCTATCTCATCCGACAAAACCTCCAGATTGTAAGGTTGAACAGAGTCCATCACTAAAGCGACTTTCTTCTTGCGGGTGGTGACGATGATTTTACTTCCAGGGGGCCCAACAACAAAAGGGCTTTTAAGGAGTTCCCATTGATTGTCGTCTTCGTTCCAAACATCGTCTAATACAACTAGGAACCTCTTCTTTGATAGTATTTCTTTCAGGGTCACATGAAGCAGATCTAAACTAGCAAATGCTTTGTCTTCCCCAGCCACAGCTTGATAAATTTCCTTGCTAATATTAAATACATCAAATTGTTCGGACACACAAACCCATGCCTTGAGCTCAAACTTAGCGTTAACTTTCTCGTCATTGTACAAAAGCTTGGCAAGAGTTGTTTTGCCAATCCCACCTAGACCTAATATGGACATGACACTTACTTTCTGATTAAGGGCTTCATCCTCCAACAACTTCGCGAGCAATGCCTCTCTATCCGCTTCCCGACCAAAAACTGTGGACTTATCAACTAATGAAGTTTGCTGGAATTGTTTATTTGTTTGGTTTGATCCAATTTCAACATTTACATGCACATCCAACAGGCCTAGATTATTTTTCTGGTCAGCAAGATTATTTAGTCTAATGGTAATCTCATCTAGCTTTGAACTCATGTTATGACCATAAATCATGTTATGAAGAGTGAAATTAGTACAACAAGCTGGAAAAAGCTTCAATAACTTACTACTAGTGCTTGTAATTGCATGAGGTTCTTGATCCAGTTTGCGCTTTATAACTTCAGTGGCCAAATCATCAAGCGCATCGTCTATGTCGTAAGCCAATTCCTGAAGACTGTGTAGCCACTATTCAACACTTTTTTTGGTTGTCTGCTTCTGGGCTGCATCAGCAAGCACATCTTGGATGAGGGTCAAATTTTTCGTTCATTTTTTTAGCTGAGAATCAATTCCTTCATATCGAGCCAACTTCATCAAGTCACCGGAGAGTAGCTTCTTAATCAGCACAGTGACAGCAGCACTAACAACAATTTCAGCCATTGGAATTAGGATAATTTGATCAAAAGATTGTTTGTTTGTTTGTTTGGTTGGTTGGTTGATTTCAAAAGATGAAAGGAAAGAGTAGACCAAGACTTGAGTGTAGAATTTGTGTGATGGATATTGAATGGCTAAGCTTCCCGTTGGATAGTGGAAATGGATATTGAATGGCTAAGCTTCCCGTTGGATAGTGGAAACGTCAGGTGCCAAAACTTATTATTATTACTACTTGATAAAGTACAATAATTCATTACTATTACTACTATTACATAAAAGAAATTTAATTATAATTTATTATTGACAAGATAATTTGATTAGTGCAGTTTTTATTCTTTACATTTACGGAGTAGCTCATAAGCCTCTAATTTTGCCAATTATGGTAAACGTTGGCAGCATAATGAAGCTATTATTTTTACGAGTTCAAATTAATCATAGTTGAGCCGTAAATTGAGCTCGTATTTATTGATATGAGGTTTTAAGAGCTTATTAGCTGGAGCTATTTTCCGGAATGTATTTGAAGCAAAAACGTTTGACCAAATCGTAACCGTAACCGAATTAACCGTTAAACCAACCCATTTTAACCGATCCACCATGTAAACCGAAGGTTTGGTTATGTAAAATGAAATTAACCGCCTATGGTGGTTCGGTTACGGTTAATGTCCATAACCGATCCACCATTAATCTGCCACAAATATTTAAGTTATTTTTTGATTAGTTTAAATATAATTATTAATATTAATATATATTATTCTTCTTTCTATATGAATCGGTGCTAAAAAAATATATAAAAGTTAATTCGTGTATTATTGATTTTTGGACTTTTGTATTTTTGCTACTCCCCAATTTTCAATTTATATTTTGTAGATGGGTCTTTTGTTGTTGTAGCAAATGATTTTTCCTTTGGAATATTATAAAGACACCCCCTATTTTCTTGTCGGCTACCCCTTGGCCCAGTTTTGTCCCGTTCAGTCCTTTTCCAGTCCAGTTTTATCTAAGATCGGTCCCAATTCAGTACAGAATCAGTTTCAGTTTTAGACTAGAGATTAAAAAAAGAGAAAAAAGGGAGTAGTTTTTTTTTTTTTTTCAATATATAATATACTCCGTATAATATATAAAAAGGGGACATGAAGTGATTGATTTGATGGGTAAAGGGGGTAGGAGAAGGAAAAATGGGGTATCTTTATGTGATCCCTTTTCCTTTTGTTATGTGTCCTTGCTGTACTCTTGATTTTTGATAGCAATAAGATTTCTACATTATTTTTTTTTTTAAAAAGTGAGAAATTGGGCACAAAAGTAGTAATTGTTGGGCTTGAGTTACAACCCAAATATTTCACAGTTAACCGCTTTAACCGAAAGGATTAATCGATCTGCCAAAATTAACCGTTAAACGATCTGCCAATTGAGCGAACCCAACGGTTGTTAGTATCAATTAGCCATCATATTCGATTCGGTTACGGTTAATGTTCATAGCCGCCCCAAATCGAACCGTGCACACCCTAGTAATATACATGTCTATAAATAAATAAATACATAATATAGAATCGGCAAATTGTAGTATTATATTTAGATTCTAAGTTTGTTAAACTGTTTTATAAGATTTTTGACCAATACTTATGTTTTGCTCGGCCCGATTTCATGACATGATAGCTGTAAATGGAAGAAAACACACAATAATAATATCGGAAATTCTATAAACTATCAATGGGATACACCTCAAACTAGCCGCTTCTTGACCTCTTCAATTGAGATTTGAGAGACAAATACACTGATCCCGGATACCTTACTTTTATTCTTGGTGATCTTGAGGCATGTCGCTTGTTGCAATCATTTTAAGACTCATTAAAATTTTCACATTCAACATATTCCTTTCACCAAAAATTATTGTATCATCCGCATATTAAAGATGCAGTTTTTCAACCTTGTTTCTTCCAATCTTGATTTTAAGACATTGGGCTAGTCACTTCACTCAACATCACATCACACTTAGACATGCCAATGCAATCATGAATATAATTGGCATGGTGATAATGAATCTCCTTGCTGAACTATTCCATTTAGTAAACTAAGTTTAAATTATTTCACACGAATTAGTGACAATGATTAGATCCACTAGAAATTCATTGAAAACTTGTAAAAAGCTACTACATCCGTCTCAATTTTATTGTCAAAGTTTCACAAGCATATGAATAGACAACATAAGCATATCTCTCCAATTTTATGTATATGTACATGTACATGTCAAGTAACTTTAAATCCCTAAACTTACAGTAACTACAAATAAAAAAAATACCACTTTAATACCATCCTTTATGTGTTCTTCATACCAAAAAGCCAAATATTCAACATGCATGATTTGGGGGCCAACTTAGACAAGAAGGTGTTGATAAAAACTCAACCACCCATTACCACCATTCAACCACCTCACTCTCACCACAACTGTTAGAGTCCGTATGTCGTTGATACGCATATATGAATGCGTACGCAGGATCCGATTACTAGCTTACGAGTGCGGAATCCTCGTAAAATAATCATTGAGATTATCAATAAGATGCGAACAAATACGAACTGAATAACGATATGAACATGAGATAAATACTTTGGTATAAATAAATCATTTATTAATAAATCAATTGATTACAATAAATCATTTATATACTAATGATTAAAATAAACTAATGAATACAATACCAAAGGAGTATACGTCTAAGTTAATCCTAGGTTAAAAATAACCTTTGATAACATCATAGACTAGCCTAAGATATGCCTATTTCATATCTATTGCTTGTGATTATTCTTTGTCGATACAAATTAATCTTCGACCAAAAATCTTCTCAGTCCTAAATTGACTTTCGCGCAAGTCACATGTTCGGCTGACATGCCGATACCCAAAAAACCTTTTTGCTGACTTGTCACATGAATTGATTGAGAAGAGCTACTCCCAATAAAACCTACGGACGAAAACACGTTTTCATATTTGCACTTGGCATATGGGCTGGGCCCACGTGGATATATTAGCAAGATCAGTCAGCTCGTTCATTCACTGCACATGAATTGATTTGCACTAATGGGCTTGAGCCCAATTTTGGCCATCCTATATTCTTGAGCCTGATCCAGCATATTGGGCTTTGGCTTGCTAGACTTTCACTATGGCCCAATACGTTTGACATTAACGATTACTAATTATCTAGAAAGCTGTTGTCACAAAACATGTACCAACAGACTCCCCCTTGACAATAGCTTCTAGATAACTTCTTGATGTCTTCTAGATGTCTTCGTTAATCTTCCAAATGCCTTCGTTAAATCTCTAGAATCGATTGTCACAGAGATGTACCAACAGACTCCCCCTTGACAATTGCTTCTAGAAGTCTTCTTCATAATCTTCTGTAAACCTCATATTATCCACTATTTGCAAGTCTTCTAAAAATCTTCTAGATAAACCAACTGATTTTGATCTTATGAAGTCTCATTAGATCTTGATAACTAAGCTCTCCTTTGACCATATAGATCCATATTTGGTTTTAGTAAATCTCCTATTCTTCAATTTATACACTTATCTCTGTAACTGTTTAGCCTAAACATTTTCGATAAAATGTTTTTGCCTAATTTTTCCTCAATGATAATCCTCTTACATATATTAACCGACTAAACCCATGATACAGTTAATCTTGTATAAAGAAAATCTCGAGCTAAAATTATATGTTTGACATATCTTATTCGTAAATTACTTGTCAATATAAATATTCACAAGTCTAATTACTATAATGTATAATTCAACTTATCAATGAAGCATTCTTAAGTTGAAAACTAACATCTAGTCTTTTACTTATTAACTTAAAGTTCTTAAGTCTATTTACGAATAAGTTATACAAGTCTACAAATTTACTTGTTATTTACTTATATACCTTACGGTCTTAAGTCTATACACAAGTCTAAAATGCATATAAGAAACTTTACTAGTTAACATAAAGTTCTCTAGTCTAGCATATAGAAATATATAATTTTCTTGTTAATCGAAAGATTCGCAAGTCTAAAACAAACAAGTTATATTAGAGAATGTGACCGCCGATATAAAATATCGGGACACGCCGCTCGACCACGCAATGAGTCGGAAGACTTTCGATCACTACTCCACATAACTATTATTTATAGTGTATATTACTAATAACCCAAAAAGTCTCAAATCTAAAACATAAGAAAATGTGATTTACTTGTTAACATTAGGGTCAAAAGTTTAACACGTAAATTACTTTTTAACCTAAACATCTCAAGTCATAGTTAACTTGACAATATAAAGTTCAAAAGTTGAAAAACAATTCAAAATATAAAGTTTGTACCTGATTTTTAACTTGGTCAAACTTTCAGTTCGCGGTTGACTTTTATTGACCAAATCTGTTAGCAATAGAAGTCTCATCTCGCAGATCTCAGCCTGCATAACTCAGTTCAACTCGCAAACTTAACTCGATTCGCAAATCGGTTCGGTTTGCAACTCAATATCAATTCGCAAGTGATCTCGGTTCGCAACTCAACTCGCAAAAATCAGTTCGCAAGTTCTGCTGAAACCCTAATCTCAGTTCGCGAAAAGCGGTTGTAAACTCGAAAAACGAAAACGTTTTTGATTCTCAGCCTTAAATCTCAATTACAGATCCCAACCCGCTCTGATACCACTGTTAGAGTCCGTATGTCGTTGATACGCATATATGAATGCGTACGCGGGATCCGATTACTAGCTTACGAGTGCGGAATCCTCGTAAACTAATCATTGAGATTATCAATAAGATGCGAACAAATACGAACTGAATAACGATATAAACAGGAGATAAATACTTTGGTATAAATAAATCATTTATTAATAAATCAATTGATTACAATAAATCATTTATAAACTAATGATTACAATAAACTAATGAATACAATACCAAAGGAGTATACGTCTAAGTTAATCCTAGGTTAAAAATAACCTTTGATAACATCATAGACTAGCCTAAGATATGCCTATTTCATATCTATTGCTTGCGATTATTCTTTGTATTTACAAATTAATCTTCGACCAAAAATCTTCTCAGCCCTACATCGACTTTCGCGCAAGTCACATGTTCGGCTGACATGCCGATACCCAAAAAACCTTTTTGCTGACTTGTCACATGAATTGATTGAGAAGAGCTACTCCCAAAAAAACCTACGGACGAAAACACGTTTTCAAATTTGCACTTGGCATATGGGCTGGGCCCAAGTGGATATATTAGCAAGATCACTCAGCTCGTTCATTCACTGCACATGAATTGATTTGCACTAATGGGCTTGAGCCCAATTTTGGCCATCCTATATTCTTGAGCCTGATCCAGCATATTGGGCTTTGGCTTGCTAGACTTTCACTATGGCCCAATACGTTTGACATTAACGATTACTAATTATCTAGAAAGCTATTGTCACAAAACATGTACCAACAGACTCCCCCTAGATAATAGCTTCTAGATAACTTCTTGATGTCTTCTAGATGTCTTCGTTAATCTTCCAAATGTCTTCGTTAAATCTCTAGAATCGATTGTCACAGAGATGTACCAACAACAACCACAACCTAAAAACCCTTTTTCTTATGTACCATCGGTTAAAAGTCCGCTAAGAACTCCGATCTCCTATCATCCTTTCAAAAGTGTGGATTAATTATCACTTTCATCCGATCGTTTCATCCACACTTATCTACAAGCTCCAATCATCTTTTTCTAACTTCGATCATCCTTTCTAATTTCCGACCATACATTCCAATCTCCAGTCATCCTTCTCCGACCATACATTCCGATCTCTACTAGACTCACGTTGCTATATGTCTTCTTTCTGTTCCTGTTATTGAGTGATTGTTAGTGGGTTTTGTGTAGTAGGAATTACCACCGTACGTCACAATCTTTGGCCTTCATCACCATCGTGCTTCACCACCCCCGACTTTCACCACCATCAATCTTGACCACACCAATCTTCATCACCGCAGCAGTTCACTACCTCCCACTGAATTATTTTTTGTTGAAGAATAACTGTTGGAGGAAATGTCGTGTAATGGGTAAGGATTTCAATGACCGGATATCCCTTTGAATCGTGTTATCACTTTTCGAAAACAACAATTCGACCTTATATGCCTTGGGTTACACGAATTTTGTTTTGTGATAAGACAAAGAGTGTTCTTGATTGAGGCAACAATGCAAGAACCAAGTTTCTAGAGAGTGTTTATGTGTTGTTCTCTCTATCTCATGTAAATGTAGTTCTATTATATAGAACACCCAAACATAATGAGAATTATTGGGAGTAATGGTCCAATAATGTCATCCGTTAATCTCTTGCAGTTTCTAAGACCCTTGAGTTCATGGCTCATTAAAACAATAATGACCATAAAGTCTCATTAATTACACATATTAACAGTCACAATCCATGGGTCAAAACTACTCCACAGGTCAAAACTGCCCCATGGGTCAAAACTGCCCAACGGGTCAAAACTGCCCAACACGTGTCATGGGTCAAAACTGCCCATAGGTCAAAACTGCCATTGCTCAAAACTGCCTATGGGTCAAAACTGCCCATATTCAAAACCGCCATGGGCCAAAACTGCCCAAGCCATGGGTCAAAACTGCCCATTGTCTTTTCCTTGTTTCGCAATTGTTTTGGGTCAGGGACGTTATTAACTTGATGGGCGTACACTCCGTACCTCCTAACCCATTTCCAAGTGTAACAACCATATCCCTCAATTACACTAAATTAGTAACAATCCTCCCCAATTTAGTGTAATTCCTTTACATGAGATAATCAAACAAAACAAAACTAATGCGTAAATGAAAATGTCTTGAAGATTGAATTTCCATCTTAGTACATTACACATTTCAAATATTCGAGAATAAGGGTGTTCTAAGAATTGAACCCTTCAACCCATTTGAATACCTAAAGATAATATACGCACAAGTTTTCAAATACTCTAAAGCGATCTTGACACTATACAAGCCATGTGTCCATATCCATTCATGAATGTTACAAAGCTAAAAGTCCAAAGCTTCTTGAAGCAGCAAAACTTCACATTCACATAGGTAGTTCCTTTACTTCATGCACCTGCTTTTGCACTTTTTCAAAGGAGCTATTAAGAAGTAGACTTCAACCTAACCTCAGCAGGTCCGAGCACATAACCTTGGGATGACATGTATATAACAATGTGCTCCAATTTCTAAGTGTAAGCTTTCGACATTGAATTCTGCTCCTAATTACTATTAGGAGGGAATTGGGTGTCTTACCATTAGAAATTATGTGGACTTTAAACCCATCCCTAATGCAGACTTATTAACTAAGTCTCTAGCTAATCCCTTCGTCAAGTGATCTTCTGTTGTGACCTCACAAACTCTACAAAAATCACCCCATTCATGATAAGTTCACAAATCATGCTATGTCTAACACCTAAGTGTCTAGACTTCCCATTGTACATTTGGCAATAAGCCTTTGCCAATGTAGCAGCACTATCACAATGGATAGAAATGGGTGCTATAGGTTTAGGCCACAATGGAATCTCATAAATTAAGTTTCTTAGCCATTTCTCTTCTTTACTAGTAGCAGCTAATGCAACAAATTCAGATTCCATTGTTAAGTTGGTAATACAAGTTTGCTTTTTGGAAGCCCATGAAATGGCACCTCCCCCAAGCAAGAACACCCAACCACTTGTTGAAGAATGATCTTCAGCATTGGTTATCCAACTTGCATCCGAGTAACCTTCTAAAATCGAAGGATATCCAACATAAGATAAACTATACTCCATAGTTTTCTTCAAATACTTAAGTACCCGCCTAATTGCTTGCTAATGATGAGCACTAGGATAAGTAAACCCACTAAGTTTTCCCATAGCAAATGCAATATCCGGCCTTGTACTTGTCATGGCATACATCAAGCAACCAATTACCTTTGAATACTCAAGTTGCGATACAACATCACCTTTATTAGGTAAAAGCTTCATGCTTGGATCCATTGGAGTACTCACAGGAGTACAATCAAAACAATTGAATTTCTTAAGTACCTTCTCAATGTAACGAGCTTGAGAAATGGAAATTCCATTGTTTTCACGTTTAATCCTAATGCCAAGTGATGGGCGCCTGGAGGTCGGTTGCGATTTCACTCGCGTCGTTGCGGACCTTCCTCTGGGCATGACCACCAGAGGGTTTTAAAATTTGTATTTGCGGGGCCTAAGTATACCTAGTTACTATTGGTGTATAGCAGCAAGGATGACCTAGGGTTGTTCTCTGAGTCAGTGTATTGTGGATCGTGGACGAAACAGGCGTACTTATCAATCTAGCGGGTTTTAAAAGATTTGTTTGGTGGTTTGTTTTTGGTTTTTTTTATACTTAGGCAGAAAATTTAAATTAAAGCAGATAAAATAAATGTAGATAGCAGATAATCTAGAGAGGGTGTTTGCTATGATTTCGGTAGCCTTATTGATTGGAATGATGTATGATGTATGAAAACGTGTTCTAAAGGTTTGTATTTTATTTATTTCAAGTATCTGTGGAGAAAGCACTAGCCCCCTACTGATAGAGTTCTCGATCAGTATGTCACTGGGTGACTAGGTTATCCTGATTCTGATCGGAGTAGTTTATCCAGCCCACAACACTAACCGGTGAAGGTATAGTGACCCTTATCTGGGATGAAACCCTGGGTGCATGAATAAGGCGACAAACCAACTCGATGTCCGACCTTTCTTAACCCCACAATAATATCTAATCTAAATAAAACATTTAAGACCAAGTTTATAGAGTGTGCTTGATTACTTTCTATCGATGGTTTGGTGAGTCTGGGTGTTGAGTCATGACTCGTGATTCACATAGACCGATAACAACGACTCTTTCCGTGATTATTACACTGTACTCTACCGAAGGTGTTTCCATTGATGAACCAAGGACCTAGTCGGTACCAGCTCTGCTGAGCACAGAGTTGCCGTTATTCCACAAGGCTTAGTAACTGTTGCTTTTCCTCGGCTTCCACGTGTTAACTACACCGGAGGTTTTATCGATGCAATACCGAGTAATCAGCCGACTTACGGTACCTTACATTGCTTCATAAAGGCTAACCCAGACTACTTAACTAAGTTTGTATTTAAGCATAATATTATCCATCTATGATATAAACCAGCCCTTACTTTTAAGTCCCAATAAATCCCTAACTTGTCAACAGTGTAATATTCACGTTCAGTTAGAAAACCATATTTCCACGGGCTCAGTGTACTTTGCGTTCAGAATAGAAAGCAGTATTTCCACGGTTCCAGTGTACTTAGTGTTCAGTTTGAAAACCATATTTCCATAGCCACAGTGTACTTTGCGTTCGAATTAGAAAACAGTATTTCCACGATGACGATGTACTTAGCGTTCATTTAGAAAGCGATGTTTACACGATTAACAAATCAGACCATGTTCACGTTTGACACAGATAACTAAGTACCTTTGATGGGGTTCGCGACGTCCCATCATTAAGGCCGTAATCACGTTTACTGGTTGAAAGGCGATTAGTTTAATAGGTTTAAAATCATAAACAGAAAGTGAATCAAAGCACTAATTTTCATAGCATCATTCCAACCAATTTACGACTAACTACGTCATAGCAAACACGATATATCACTACTCGCTAATCATGGCAACCAATCCTAAATCTAGCATGACAACAGTAATAACAATCATCATAATGAAATAGATAAAGGATAGATATAACCGTAATAAGAGCGTATCTGAATACAACTTGAACGTTACACGAGCAGAACTCCTAGTACGCGCCAAGCGATATTACAATATTGCCCCTCTAACTAGCCGCTAATCTACTACTAATTATAACCTAATCTAGAGAGAGAGTAGTGAGAGAAAGTGTGTGTGAGTGTTGGTGGATTGATTGTGTGTTGGATTTTGAAAATGATGAAATGAGGCTTCTATATATAGAGATCTCACAACCGTATCCGTAGACCATATCCAAACCATGAAACGCACAACCGTATCGCAAAGGCGAATAAAAACCTGATTTTTATCACCCAAACGCACGATACGGCTGAGCTAGGGTGAATACGGCTGAACTGGACTGTATACGGCTGTGCATAGGGTGAATACGGCTGAGCTGTCCCGTATACGGCTGAGCACAAGCCGTATACGGTCTGCACAGGCCGTATACGGTCTGTGTCCAGCCGTATATGGTCTGGCTCAGCCGTATACGGTCTGTGTCCAGCCGTATTCGGTCCATTGGTTCTCCGTTTCTTCGATTTGGCGTAACTTCTTCGTCTTTTATCCGTTTTGAGTGATTCTCACGCTCACGGTTTCGTAATTTCCTAACGAAGAAAATGAAATATGTTAGAGGTCATAATTCCAAGTATATCCTAAATTGTGCTTAAATGCGTGAACTGAAGATTCGTTAATCGTTTGTGCTCTATTTTACTCGTTTTTAGGTCTTTTTGGTTGATTCTTGAAACATCGTCTATATTTTAGCCCTTATGATGAAATGTGACATTTAAGTTCATTTTTGAGTGTTTTCATTAATAATTGGGCTAAAATGGTGAGATAATGTCACACAAAAACATGACTTTTTTGTGTGTCATCAAATATCCCACACTTAGACTTTGCTTGTCCTCAAGCAAAACTCAAAATTCTCACTTGCTTTTTAGGAAAAAACATTTTGAAAACACGAGTTTATTTTTGGGGTGAGTCAAAATATATCAAAAACAACCATCTCCATATACAAGTAACATATCCTGGAAATAAGAGAAAGTAAGGTATTCCTTTCAGAGGCCTAAAATGATTCTCTTAGGCATGCTTTCAATTCTCGTGATCTTGGAATATACATGACTAGGCGATCTCACAAGGTGGTCACTCAATTCACTCAAAAAGTGTTTCGGGTTACCTATCAATCTAATCAAACGAAATCGCTCATAAGCCAGTCATGCAACATCCATCGTCATAGGCTTGCTCGAGAATCATATCTCCACCACTAAGGTGAGGACGGTGCTAGCTATCCCAGGACATTCAGAGTGGGTTGTAATGGCAGGTGAGGGTTACGGGGTATGGATAAGTGGGAATTTTTAGCTGTTGTAAAGGGTTTTGCTTATCTTAGGACTTTTAAACTTTTGAAAAACATTATTTAAACAACCTTTTTAATGAAAACGGAAACGGATAACAGTACAGGAAGATAGCTATTTTGACTTCTATCTTTTGAAAATACACGAGGGAATTTATGTCTTTTATAAGAGTGGGAATTTTCGAGAGATTCGAAGCACTTAGCTTTATTTTATTTTATTTTCTTTTACTTTTGTTTCTATTTTTGGGCTTTTCTAGGGATTTTATTTTGTTTCTTTCTTTTGCCCTTTTGAAATCCTTTTCTTTCTTTCATCTTTTTCATCCTTTTGATGACTTTGCATTTACTTGGTGTCAATTTTTCACACCATAAACTCTCAACTTTTGATTTATCAAGGGAACGCACGCGAGAAAATTTGAGTAAACACTAGTATTTGTGATTTGGAGTGAAAGCAAAAAGGACATTTAAATGACATTTTCCACAAGTTTAAAATTTCTAAGATAAGTTTTGGTGGGTGTGGAATAAATGGGTTAAGATTTAAAGGGTTTTGAAAGAAACGAACAGGCTAAGGCTCAATAGGGTTAACTAAGCGGATCATCAACACTAAAGATGAGTGTTGGAAGGGTTTTGGGCTTGAAGAGATATGATAAAATGAGTTAAATCCTAAGGAATGTCAAGGTCATCTAACTGCACCTATACCGCGTACGGTACTCTACCAATGTGGTCTCGAAGTGCATACCAGGAGCAAGTTCTAATTCCGGATGCATGCATCGGCACACTCAAACAAACGAATAGTGAAACATTAAAGATGAATGCTTATATTGGCTCAAGATACCTCACTGCAAGTTTTTGGGTTTGTTTGTGCCTAGCCATGCGATGCCCCTATCATTTTAGACCTAAGAAATTCCTATCTTATTTACTCTTAATTTCCAAAATACCCTACTCATATATGAAAATGCTCCTTCTTAAGACATTTTAACTCAAAAAATTTTGAAAAATTTTAGCAAAAGTGAGTTTTTATGAAAAATAAGCCAACTGAATGAGTGACATATTCACTGTCGAAGTTAAGCTTATGATTTTGAGGAACATTTTCTGAGTTTGCTTTTGGAAACAAGAATCAAGCAAGCAAACCTAAGGTATTCTATACCGCTATCCTACACTTAGAGGAACATTGTCTCTAATGTTCTCTTGAGTTGGGATTTGAGAAAAATCCCACACTTAGAGTTTGAACATATCGGAAAAATGTTACTCAAGTGTTTGTTTTGGGCTGGAATCCCACACTTAGTGATAAGCTGGGGATATGGCATAGACTACTTTAATGAGAATTTGAAGCTAACAATCATATAAAAAATGAGAGTGAGAACGAGAGAACTCCCCTATCGAAGCGAAGGTGGAAGGATGGAATTCAGGAAGATGCGCTGAAGAGGAGAACTTGACAGGAATTCTTCTTTAGCGGTGGCTTCATGAAGATCTTACGGCTTTAGCGTGCGCAGCTTGCAAATAACAGCTCAGTCCTCCATCTTTACACTTCTTTCACTCTCTTGTGAAGATATCTCGTAAGTGTGAACACGTTGGGTATATTTTTTTACCGACTTCTTATTATAGCTTTTTACCGAAAGTGCCTAAATCCAGAATGCGAAAAGATGTTTTCTGATTCAAAACGAGTTTTAAGTCATGTGTTTTTAAACGAGTTCGAGCATAATGCGTGAAAGTAGCACGCAAGTACCTCAAATGCTCGAAACACATGTCTTGTTAAAGTTTAATTCCTATTCTCCTGGATTAGGTGGTAAAAGCTGAAGTGGTGTTTTGAAAGCATTTTGTATACCCAAGTGTGAAAGATAGTCAGAGATATATCACTTCTTGGAATTTAAAAATTAATATTATTAATACTAATACTAAGGATACTTATTGCACGGGTTGCCTCCCGAGAAGCGCTTCTATTTAGAGTCGAGGGCTCGACTTTTCCTCTTGGATCAGCCAGAAGAGGATCTCCCAGGACTTGGGATGCGGAATGGAAGTGTCCTGGGGTTTGGTGGGTAGAATCTCATAAAATGTCGTGCGACGACTTCTGTGATGTTCGGGATTCTTGCCACATGAAGAGGATAGGTATGGAATTGCTCCTCAGCAGTCCTTTGCAAGTATAAAAGATCCATTATAGCCTCTTAGACTGCCTTGGAGATTGGTCCATTAGTGTCCACAAGGGTGGCTCCATCGTGCTCAAGCGTCTCACGCACCGGTCGATCTGTCCGCAGGGTGTCCATAAATCCGAAGAAGCGTAGGTGGATGTCCTCATGAGTGGCATTGCTGATGTCCTGCCCTAGCTCTTCAATGGATCTGAATATGCCTTGGATCAGCTGTTTCTGATAGTCGGTATACGTGAGCTCTGGTTTCAGGAAGATGTTAATCATCCTGTTGTAAACCTCACGTAACCCATTGTGGAATAGCTATCTGGGCTGCTCCAATAGGATAGAACGGAAAATGTCCTTAAGTCGTTCAGAGACGAAATCTGCAACGGTAACCGTCAAACCTTCTGGAACAGAAGAAAGGATGGCACGTGCTCTCTCGTCTGAACTGACGTGTTCTAACTTTTCGACGATTATCTGGGCGTGATGCTCGATAGTGCAGCTGATGAAAAACCTATGTGGTGAGGACTCGTCAATGTGATCATTATCGGCCATAGAATCTAGAAGTCCCTTGAGATCCGCCATTAGCTGAACATCTACTTCGTTTTCAGGGTTCCCAGTAGCATAATCCATGTTGTGTCTGTAATTTTGGAGAAATTCCATCTGTTTGTGCGAATATGGAAATGCGGACCTGATAAATGTTTGATACACCCGGTCATATGTGGTCTTCTGTGTTTCATAGAATTCCTCTTCATCGGGGAAAGGCTCATCATTGTCTGATGATTCTCTTGCGAGGTCGTTGGCGAAGGCGTTGATGCGACTAACTAGATGTTGCGGACTCAGGTAGGAGTTGGCTCGATAAACCTCATATTCAGTCTCAATGTCCTTAATAATATCCCTCTGACGTTGCGTGTATTCAATAGTAGAATCTCGTATAATTGCAATCAGAATTCGAAAATCCTCCCCGTGTTCTTCAATAGCACTAAGCATTTCTTCTGGTTCAGACACGATCGGGATTTTGGTATTTCCTATAGTATGAGGAGGGATAATGACTGGAGGGGGAATGATTGGAGTGAGGTGAAGGTGAATGGAGCGGGGATCGATCGGAACATCAATGAAAACGATATCGTCCTCGTCACTCTCAGTTGCTGAAGTGTCTGGAAACTCAACAGCGTCGGTGAGTGGTTGAGACTCATCGGTGATCTGTGATACCGGCTGGGAAGAGTCCATCTCGATATCCCTCTCGTCCTGGGAATCAGAATCATCACTTGATCCAGATGTACCTCCAAGCTCAAAATGTGATCGAGGCTCGGATGAGTCAAGGGGTGGAATCCCTCGAGAAGGTATATATGGCTTAAGTAGAGACTCATCATCCAGGGAGTGGTCAATCGAAGGTTCCTCTGAGTTGCTCTCCGGCAGAGGGATGAAGTTCAAAGCATAGTCTATCTGCATGATCTCTGCGGTCGGAGGGTGTGTCTCAGGAATGTGTGGTGGTGTAGCTTCCTCTGGCTCTTCCTCCTCTTCTTCTTCTATCTCCTCTTCTTCTTCCTCAGTCTCCTCTTCTATCTCTTCTTCCTCAGTGTTGGAAGTAATCGTGATGGGCTCGTCAGACATAGGGGTGTCTGGTTCAGAATCATCATCCGTGGTAACTCTTCCTGTCGAAATCGCACATATCTCCGCATGCTCTGTGACAGACTGATCAGCTTGATCGATCTTGAAGGTGATAGTCTCTCCATGAGATCTAAGACTGATAGTCTGAGAGTAAACATCTATGATAGTGCGTGCGGTGTTCAAGAATGGTCTACCTAAGATGATAGGGATATGGACATCCTCTTGAATGTCCATCACTACAAAGTGTGTGGGAAATAGGAACTTATCAACTTGAACCATGATGTTCTCAGCTATTCCCTTAGGGTGTCTAATGGATTGGTCAGCTAGCTGGACACTCATTTTGGTCGGTTTAAGGGGTCCTAATTCCAATCTAGTGTAAAGCGAATAGGGCATCAGGTTGATACTGGCTCCTAAGTCGGCTAGAGAGTGTATCACGCCCGAGTGATAGATCGAATAGGGAAGGGTAAAGCGTCCGGTATCTCCTAATTTCTCAGGGGTAGAGTTCTTTATAAGAGCTGAACATTCCGCGTTCAGTGGGACATTGGGTACTTCGGGTACCTTATCCTTGGTTGACAAGAGTTTTAGGATGTATTTTGAACTGGAAGGGGTTCGGGACACGGTGTCCACGAACTTTCCATCGAGACGGAAGTCGTTAACCTTATAGGCTTTCTTAAGACGGCCGGGAAACGGGATGCGTACTTCCCTTTGTGGTGTAGGGACAGACGGGGACTCAACTATCGGCGGGATAGGAGTATCTTCCTTCACCGGAGAAGGAGTGGGAGGTTGGCTGGGTGCCACCTTCTTGTCTGTAGTACTCATCTGTTTGGCCTCTTCTACGTGTGGGTTCTGTACCGTGTTACTAGGGAGATTACCCTGGGGCCTAGAGTCAAGACGTTGGGCTAGCTGTCCTATCTGGGTCTCAAGATTTTTGAGAACGGCCAGTTGGTTCCTAATGAACAGGTCAGTTTGGTCCTGCCTAGCGCTAGTCTTTTGGTTAATTTGGTGCTGGCCTTGGATGAATTTAGTGATGGTATCATCCGTACTAGTAATGGGCACTATGGTCTTAGAGGGTTCGGGTGATTGAACTGCGTCAGGTGCTTGAACTGCGTCAGGTGCAGTCAATGATAGCGGTTGGTTATAGGTGAGTTGGGGTTGTTGTTGGTAAGACGGGTACCTAGGTTTGTAGTTGGGCTGAAAGGGTGGTTGGTTTCTAGGTGGGTATTGGGTGTCTCTAGTCCTAGGCGGAGAGGTTTGAGCGAAGCCAGGTGGATTTTGTTGGCGAGCTGGAAATTGAGCGTAGTAAACCGTTCCGTCAGCATGATCCTCGTACTCAACCCGATAACTTTATGTTGGGAGGTTGGCACAGTTCTGGAATGCATGAGCTTGATTGGCGTGCTGGGATGGTTTCTTCATTTCGCCGATCTGCTTCGTTAGTTGCTCGATCTTCTCTGTCAGAGACTTGATAGCTTCGGTCTGGAATGGATTGGGTGCAACAATCGGTGCTGATGATGAGGAATGCTCACCAGAGTTCCAGTCGTGATGGTGCATCGTCATATTCTCGATCAAGTTCCAAGCTTCCTCATCGGTGAGTTGCATGAAGTTGCCCTGAGCAGCGGCGTCAAGGGTATTGCGATGGTTCGGAGCGAGACCGTTGTAAAACGTGCACAGCTGGCTCATTTTCTCTATAAGGTGGTTAGGGCATTTGTTCAACAGAATCTTGTATCTCTCCCATGCTGTGTAGATAGACTCATCATGAGCTTGGTGGAAGTTCATAATGTCATTCTTGTACTTGGTTTGCTTAGCTGGAGGAAAGTACTTAGTAAGGAATTTTGTAGCCATATCTGTCCAGGAGGTGATAGAGCCGGTCTCTAATCCCTCAAACCAAGTCAAAGCGTGGTGAGTAAGCGAATAGGGGAATAGGTATAGACGGACTATATCTTGATCAACCCCGTTCTGCTTGTACGAGTTGGTAGTCTGAATTAATCGGTTGATGTGGGCGTTAGGATCGTCATGGGGTAAACCATGGAATTGGCAGAATTCCATGATAAGATGAACGATATGATGTTTAAGTTCGAAGGACGCGCCGTCAATGACCGGATAGCTGATGGGTCCACCTCAACCTTCAATTGATGGTTTGGTGCTGTCGGCAAGCGTGACATGTGCAGCCATCGGTTGTCGGTTACGGATGCGTTTCTCCTTGCGGATCGTTCGGATGATCGTCTCAGGATCGGGTACGAAAGTGAGAGATTCGAATCCGGATGATCGGGTCAAATATCGTTGTGTGTTGTGGGAAGGAATTTTCGAATGGAACAAGGAAAAATGAAAAAAAACTAAGCTAAACTACGGGATACTAGAAAGAAAAATTCATCTGGAACGTCTTCAGATCTTACGGCTGACTCCCCGCCAGCGGCGCCAAAAGCTTGATGGGCGCCTGGAGGTTGGTTGCGATTTCACTCGCGTCGTTACGGACCTTCCTCCGGGCACGATCAGCAGAGGGTTTTAAAATTTGTATTTGCGGGGCCTAAGTATACCTAGTTACTATTGGTGTATAGCAGCAAGGATGACCTAGGGTCGTTCTCTGAGTCAGTGTATTGTGGATCGTGGACGAAACAGGCGTACTTATCAATCTAGCGGGTTTTAAAAGATTTGTTTTGTGGTTTGTTTTTGGTTTTTTTTTATACTTAGGCAGAAAATTTAAATTAAAGCAGATAAAATAAATGTAGATAGCAGATAATCTAGAGAGGGTGTTTGCTATGATTTCGGTAGCCTTATTGATTGGAATGATGTATGATGTATGAAAACGTGTTCGAAAGGTTTGTATTTTATTTATTTCAGGTATCTGTGGAGTAAGTACTAGCCCCCTACTGATAGAGTTCTCAATCAGTATGTCACTGGGTGACTAGGCTATCCTGATTCTGATCGGAGTAGTTTATCCAGCCCACAACACTAACCGGTGAAGGTATAGTGACCCTTATCTGGGATGAAACCCTGGGTGCATGAATAAGGCGACAAACCAACTCGATGTCCGACCTTTCTTAACCCCACAATAATATCTAATCTAAATAAAACATTTAAGACCAAGTTTATAGAGTGTGCTTGATTACTTTCTATCGATGGTTTGGTGAGTCTGGGTGTTGAGTCATGACTTGTGATTCACATAGACCGATAACAACGACTCTTTCCGTGATTATAACACTGTACTCCACCGAAGGTGTTTCCATTGATGAACCAAGGACCTAGTTGGTACCAGCTCTGCTGAGCACAGAGTTGCCGTTATTCCACAAGGCTTAGTAACTGCGGCTTTTCCTCGGCTTCCACGTGTTAACTACACCGGAGGTGTTGTCGACGCTATACCGAGTAATCAGCCGACTTACGGTACCTTACATTGCTTCATAAAGGCTAACCCAGACTACTTAACTAAGTTTTTATTTAAGCATAATATTATCCATCTATGATATAAACCAGCCCTTACTTTTAAGTCCCAATAAATCCCTAACTTGTCAACAGTGTAATATTCACGTTCAGTTAGAAAACCATATTTCCACGGGCTCAGTGTACTTTGCGTTCAGAATAGAAAGCAGTATTTCCACGGTTCCAGTGTACTTAGTGTTCAGTTTGAAAACCATATTTCCATAGCCACAGTGTACTTTGCGTTCGAATTAGAAAACAGTATTTCCACGATGACGATGTACTTAGCGTTCATTTAGAAAGCGATGTTTACACGATTAACAAATTAGACCATGTTCACGTTTGACACAGATAACTAAGTACCTTTGATGGGGTTCGCGATGTCCCATCATTAAGGCCGTAATCACGTTTACTGGTTGAAAGGCGATTAGTTTAATAGGTTTAAAATCATAAACAGAAAGTGAATCAAAGCACTAATTTTCATAGCATCATTCCAACCAATTTACGACTAACTACGTCATAGCAAACATGCAATATCACTACTCACTAATCATGGCAACCAATCCTAAATCTAGCATGACAACAGTAATAACAATCATCATAATGAAATAGATAAAGGATAGATATAACCGTAATAAGAGCGTAGCTGAATACAACTTGAACGTTACACGAGCAGAACTCCTAGTACGCGCTAAGCGATATTACAATATTTCCCCTCTAACTAGCCGCTAATCTACTACTAATTATAACCTAATCTAGAGAGAGAGTAGTGAGAGAAAGTGTGTGTGAGTGTTGGTGGATTGATTATGTGTTGGATTTTGAAAATGATGAAATGAGGCTTCTATATATAGAGATCGCACAACCGTATCCGTAGACCATATCCAAACCACGAAACGCACAACCGTATCGCAAAGGCGAATAAAAACCTGATTTTTATCACCCAAACGCACGATACGGCTGAGCTAGGGTGAATACGGCTGAACTGGACTGTATACGGCTGTGCATAGGGTGAATACGGCTGAGCTGGCCCGTATATGGCTGAGCACAGGCCGTATACGGTCTGCACAGGCCGTATACGGTCTGTGTCCAGCCGTATACGGTCTGGCTCAGCCGTATACGGTCTGTGTCCACCCGTATTCGGTCTGTTGGTTCTCCGTTTCTTCGATTTGGCGTAACTTCTTCATCGTTTATCCATTTTGAGTGATTCTCGCGCTCACTGTTTCATAATTTCCTAACGAAGAAAATGACATAAGTTAGAGGTCATAATTACAAGTATATCTTAAATTGTGCTTAAATGCGTGAACGGAAGATTCGTTAATCGTTTGTGCTCTATTTTACTCGTTTTTAGGTCTTTTTGGTTGATTCTTGAAACATCGTCTATATTTTAGCCCTTATGATGAAATGTGACGTTTAAGTTCATTTTTGAGTGTTTTCATTAATAATTGGGCTAAAATGGTGAGATAATGGAACACAAAAACATGACTTTTTTGTGTGTCATCACCAAGGATAACGTCAGCCTCCCCCATATCTTTCATGGAGAACTTTGATGACAAAAATTCTTTCGTTGAGTCAACTTTATATTGATCAGTCCCAAATATCAACATGTCATCAACATATAGACAAATGATAACTCCTTTACCGGATTCATCAAATTTGCTATATACACATTTGTCCGATTGGTTTAAATTATAACCACTCGACAAAACCACTTCATCAAACTTTTGATGCCATTGCTTAGGTGCTTATTTCAAACCATATAAGGATTTAACAAGTCTACACACCTTGTTTTCATTGCCCGGCATGATGAAGCTTTCCGGTTGTCTAATGTAAACCTCCTCCTCCAAGTCACCATTCAAGAATGCAGTTTTCACATCCATTTGGTGAATCACAAGATTGTGAATTGCAGCTAAGGCAATCAACAATCTAATAGTAGAGATACGAGCAACCGGAGCATAGGTGTCAAAATAGTCAATTCCCGGTTTTTGTCTAAAACCTTGAATGACTAATCTTGCCTTGAACTTTTCAATATCTCCATCTACCTTCATCTTCTTTTTGAAGATCCATTTGCAACGCAAAGGCTTGCAACAAAGTGGTAGATCAGACAACACCCCAAGTGTTGTTGCCCATGATGGAATCTATCTCATCATTGATTGCTTCCTTCCAAAAGGCGACATCTTGAGACTTCACTGCTTCATCAAATGTTTTGGGATCATCCTCATCATTAAAGCAATATGAATATTGGGTAGAAACCTCATCCCTTGAACCTTCAATTAAGTATAACTAAAAATCAGGCCCAAATGACTTAGGTTTCCTTTCTCTTTTGCTTTTTCTAAGTTCAAATGACTTCTCTTGAGTCACATCCGAACTTACATCCTTATTGGTTCCACTAGAGCTAGGGACCATATCCTTTGGTCGAGATATAGATGAGAAGCGATTCTCATCAAAGATTGCATCCCTTGATTCAACCACGGTGTTAACCGACTTTGAATAATTAGTACTCGTAAGATACAAAAGAAGATAATTCTCTCCGAAACAAATTTTTAAGTTTAACATCGTGTTCGTAAGCACCCGTAAAGAAGATAAATGTGGTTCGTACTCGACTCGAACCCCAATATTATCATACTAGAATTCGAGTTAAACGAGATCGAACTCAAAAAGCTCTTTAACTTCTTGACTTGTTAACACCCTTAGGTTTATTGTGACAACCGGCAAAATTAGGACTATAATTAGTACCTAATCAATGTATAATTTTGAGCATATAGATTAAACACTAGACTAAAATACGTGCTATCATTTACATATTACATATACTCGCGATTCGACTCGTTAAAAATTTTGCAAAGTTCAGACTGAACTCGAAAATATTTTTAGATAATTATTTATTTGAAAGTATTATGTGAGCAAAGAGAAATAAAAGTGAAACAAAAATATTTATACGTTATATATAAAACGTATCGTACGCAAACAGAAACAATACAAAACGTACCCAAAAGTCAAAAATAAAAGAAATTATATTTTTCTTATTCCTAATTAAGTATTTGGAGAAATACCTCAAAATATATTTACAAGTATCAAATGAAAATTTGCATATAATTGGACCCGTACACGAAATTAACGGACTAAAAACTTAAATATATACTCTCACCCAACTCAAATAATTGATCAGACTCAATTATTTGTTTCATTTTCTTCTCCTTCTCCCTGTGGGTGATCGGCAACTGCAGCAAAGGCAGTAACAATAATATCATCATCATAATCCTTAACATAAAAACATCACAAAATCATCAACTATCATCATCTTCCTTCTACTAGTCATCTTCATCATCATCCTGAGCTCCATCACCACCATTTTTGTCTCTTCATAATTGTAAGAAAATTTCAACTCTTTTTTGTGTTATTGTAAGTCCCCTAGTTTTAGGATCGATAACTTCGTTATCTGTAGTATTAAGGTGCGGAATCCCTCAATACGATGTTATCTTACTAACAACGAATATGTTCGTATTGCGTTTAATAAGACTTAGCTTTAAACGATAAATCGTCAAAACCTAGTCGTAGGTTATGTTTTCTCTGGTTTGCTGGAATCGCAGAATGTAAAAGTATCAAAAGTGTTATGGTTTTTCACGATTGAAAAACCTTTTATATTTTGTCTCGGCTCGGCTCGCATGGGCCTGAGAGTTCAGTCCAACTCGTAGCCCAAGTCAGCCCAGTGACTCGGCTCGCCAAACTCAATCTACACGAGTTCAGATCTCACCTCACAGCTCGACTTGCTGCGACCTGAGATCTCGACTCGCTACGCATCAAACGTCTATTATTTATTTTGTATTTAATTATTCGTCTAACTTAACAAAACAATATGTTTAACGAATATCACTAACAAAACAAATATTCTTTTACAAATCCAAACCAATATACAAACACAATAATAATTACACTAGTCCTATTTCAAGCTAGATCTGTTGTCACACTCTATGTCCCAACAGACTCCCCCTTGACAATAGCTCTAGCGTTTTTATCTTCACGCTTGTCTTTGGTCTTCATTTGTAAATCTTACTGCCTGCGTAAATCTTCATCTTGATACACGTCTTAACCATCATCTGATAATCTCGTCCTAAATCACCCCATGCGTCTGTCGTCAAGATTCTATTTTCATTCAACTTAATCAAATCTTTCTTCGACATGTTCATTAGGTGTCGATGGTCATAGACTCTGAAGATTTCTCTTTCACCACCGTCAACCTCATCATCAGCTTCAACCATAACAGCTTCTCCAGTTCCTGAATCTACATGCCATCTCTTCATATTACCCAGAATATCTTGTGGCATTGTCTTCAGTGGAATCTGCTGTATGCATCTAACAGCTGGATATATCTTCTTCCTTCTTCTTCTTCCTGTTCTTTGACTTCTCTCTTGTAATTTCACAGTTTTTCCCTTTCTTGGCTTAATCTGAACAAACTTATTCGTACCAACCTCATGTCTAATGATTCTTTCAACACAATCAGCATAATCATCACGACTTGGGTTGTTAATCTCTAATCTAGCCAAATCACATATTTCATAACGTGGTAGAGAACTAAAAACTGCAAGCTTTCGCTCAAAATATTGAACTCCGTCAAACCTTTTGATCGCAAAAAGCTTTAGTTCTGAGTCAAAGTACCAACCAATAATCCCTTTACGTGGTACACGCTTTTTCGTAACATCAACTTCAGAAATTCCAATCTTCTTCTTTTTCTTTGGAAGTTTCCTAAGTACAACAGCAGGATTTTTGGTTTGAACAAGAACTTCTTCTTCTTCATCAGAGGTTGAATCATCAATATCTTCATCTATATCGACAATTGTTGGACCTTGTTCATTTTCAATAACAACTTCTGTCCTAGATGGGCTCACATGGTGTTCATCAATGTTTGCATCTAGATCTACACCCATGTCTTGCACATTCTCAGGAACATCAGTCCAATCTGTAGGTGGTTGGAATTCTCCATCCTCAAGATCATAATCAATATCTTCATCTATCTCATCAAAAATATCATCTTCCGAATCAGATAGATTAAGCATTTCCATTCCTAGAGAAAAACATAAATACAAATATATTAATAATTCAAATTCTTCATTGATTTCCCTGAACCAATCTAAGAATTTCTTTATTAATTCTTTTGTATATTTTAACCTAACATATAAACGCAATTTACATACAACTTATAAAATCTTTTATTGATTACCCTGAATCAATCCAAAATTTCTTAAGTCTACTTAACAAATATTAATTAATTTTAAATTCTAATGCATTGTGAATAATCACCAAACATTTAAATTTACTATTAATTACCTTATATAATTTCCAAGTGTTAATTGATCTCATTTATTATCAACTTAACCTTTAAATTATATATCATTTGTCTAGTTAACACTAATACATTTTTAACTTGTTAATTACTTATATACCTTACGGTCTTAAGTCCATAATCAAATCTAAAATGCATATGTTATTATAAAATTTTGACCGCCGATATTAATCGGAACACGCCGCTCGACTACTCAATGAGTCGGAAGTCTTTCGATCACTATTTTATCTTAACATAATTATATAAACTTAAATCACCAAACATATTTTACTTAAAATAATAATAACCCTAAGCCAAATATATTTACACAATAATTAAGTTTACATTTGTTCACTACAAACTATTACAAATATTACAGTACTATGATAATACTAAGCTATCTTACCAGATTCAGTATCACCCGGTACGGTCTTATCTGCACTTGTATCCACTCCAGAACCACTAGCACCAGCACCAGACTCCCCCTGAATAGTAGCTTGCTCACCAGTCTTTGAAGGACCAGTCTGCTCACCACTCGGTGCATTGGGATCATCGTCTTTGTCTGAATCTCTCTTCCTCCTTAGCTCATCCTCTTTGCAAGACTCCAGATATACCAATATCTCCCCCTGAGTAGACTGTCCTGAATGCGATCTCAAGACCAGACTCTCTAAAGAAGATAACTTCAGTCTCTGTACGTTGAAGTCCGCAAGCAAAGTCTCATGAGTCTTCATCAACAGATTGTACGATTCACTCTGCTTGAGAATCTGCTGTGAAAGAAGAAGATTGCTCGACACCAGCTCTGGAATCTGAGAAGTAAGCTTCTCCAAATCCTTTACCCTCGACTCTAAGGATGTAATCCTTTCTGCATCAGTCGTTGGAGTAACAGGTATCGTTCTTGGTCCAGGCGGTGTAAGAGACTCAATATGCCAGTCTCTGGTAAGCGGTGTATGAGGTTGAGACAAAGCTTGCGTAAGCAAACTTGTCGCAAATCTAGCTGCTTTGTTCGTTGGAAAATTAGCTCCACGAACTAGATCAGCAACCTCATGCTGTAAAGTTAAACACAATTAAAATCAGTTATTGTTACAGATTACTCCGTCTCAAACTCTAATTAATTGCATAACACTCATAGTTATAGAACTTATATCTCATACCTGAAGCGGTAAAGATATCGATTCAGTAACCACCGGTGCATCCATCTCTACCTGCGGTGTATCCTGAGCAACTGTATACAGAATTAACTGTCTCAGTTCAACTCCTGATAAACAACAAGTTAAGATTATTTAACTTTTATAAACAATACTAACCTTCTCGAATAATAAGCATTCTCGGACGCTTCATCAAAGGAATCTCAACTTCCTCAGTACCTTCCTCCAGAATATCTTTTCCTTTTCTCTTCCTTTCAGAAGCAGATGGAGGAGGAGAAGGTGTATTATCAGAATTTTCATCTGAAGCCGTCTCACCATCACGACCTCTAGATGATCTAACAGTCTCCTAAAGTTTAAATATATTCAACATTTATGATTAGCGTAAGCTCTATCATACAAGTTCTATATATTTAAGATTAATCAGATATAATACCTCAGTCGGTACAACAACTGATCTATCAAGCTGTATCTGCTCATCCTCAAGTAATATAACTTCGGGATTTGCAGCCTCAGCTTCAGCATCCTGTTCGTGTAATGATATTTATATTTTAAAATCAGAAATAATATCCAATTTACTAAATATCTAATATCAGAATCATTATATAATAATAATATGCATCTATGATTAATAAAACAATCTATCAACTAAGCATCTATATTATTACATAAATAAAAGATTACCTCAGGTGGTGCTAAATAACTCTCAATGTCTTGAAGCAAAGGATTTGTCGCATCATCATTCTGCTCCAAAACCTCTTGCACAACCTGTGCAGCAACATCTGGATTCACTTGCTGATCCACCTGACCAACCTGAATAAGAACATCCTCAAGGAGCCCTTGTGGATCTTCAGGTTGAGCTTCCTCAGCCACAGGTTCTGGTACAACATCAGCCTCAGCAGGAGCAACAGCAGCAGCAGGAGCTACATCTAACCACCCATGATTTGGCGGTGCGACGTAGTTCGGATCAACAATATACCCGAAAAGTGGTCTAACTTCCGGTTTCACCACTCCTTCCTTCCTGACCGTCTGCATGAACATGGCATTATACCCACGATGGTCAATCGTATTAACCACTAGATGTGGTTCAGGTATAGCCAAATCCGGTAGACGTGCACGGATAATCAGCATGCAAAATCGCGGATAAACCAAAAATCTTGATCTAACAGACCCCGATATCTGTTTCGCAATCTCACCAAAAATATAATCACAATAACTGTATGGTTTATTATAAACCAGTGACAGTGCAGCTGATAGAATCGCAGGGCTCAACTCATCAAAACCACCCTTCTTCGCTGCGAAAACTATATTCATCACGTGCCAGAGAAACCTCCACTGACCAATGACCAGAGGTTTCTGGAACTGACGTCCGCGTCTGTCTCCGCTATAACCCATACGACCGATAGCACCCTCAATAAAATCCATAGGATACTCAATATCCCCATTCTCCTGTTCTACTGTACCAAGCTGCAAAATCTCACGAAGATTTCCAGCTGAAAATGTAACAGGCTGACCACTAACTGTAGCTGTAATCTCTGGCGGGTTGACAGATTCGTCATATACTATATCTGTCCAGAAATCATTCAGTATAGCCTGAGAAATAGGAGGATTGGCCGTAATAGCGTATCGAATCCGTGATCGTGCTAGAAAACGTAGAATATCAGCAACCCTATCAGCCCGCTTGGCCTCAAGGTTCAGATCAACCAAAACGTTGTGACCCTTATCAAATGCTCTAGCCATATATGTAAAGTAAACACAAACAACAGATATAATTTAATGCACGATTAAAAATATTTAAACTATTACGTATTATGAATCGAGATTCATCAAACATCTTAGTTTAAAATTGAAATTATATATAACTTGTTACATAAATAGTCTCAAGTCGTATATAAAAATTTAACTTATAACTAAAAGTCTTAAGTCTAATTTAGATTAATTATATAAAAGTTATTACTTAAAAAATCTTAACATTTATATCACTATTGTAAAAAAAAAAAAAAAAAAATTTTTTTCTAAGTACTGGACTCGCATAAACTGGCCTAACGAGTTGAGTTCAACTCGTTTTGCTTATCAACTCGCTATACTCATCAACTCGCTACATTGATCAACTCGCTAAAGTTATCAACTCGCTAAAGTTGTCAACTCGCTAAACTTATCAAGCAGCTATTGAAGTGAACTCGCTAATCTCATGGATTCGCTAATCAACTCGCTGCGAGTTGATTCACAATGTCAACTCGTTCGATGAACTGCCGTCGCGAATTTTCAATTAAAATCGATTCATCTGTTGATTTTAACATGATCTATCGATTGATTTACGTTTATTAACATCCATTTAACATAAACCACAAGGATTCGTGTTCTAATAGTCCTTTAATATACGTGAATCGTTCGAATTATAAACCGAAACTCTAAGTTTATTAAAACTTCGATTTCGTGCAATTTAAACGGTGAAATCCATTGTATTATACCTCAAAATGTTCGCAAAGAAGTCTTGAATATAATCTACGGATTCAAAAACTCGTTCCCGTACTCGTAAAATCGAAATCAAACGAAAACTATAAATCGCCTCGTTTCGCCTTTTTGACGGATTCGCAAAGTTTAGTGAACTCGCGAGATTTGTGTGGGTTCGGTGGGCTGGTTTGACTCGTTTGACCCCCTTTATACTACATATCCGATTCGCGAAATTTAAGTGGACTCGCAAGTTGATGCCAACTCGCAGAAACAATTAAAAACGCGAATTTAATGCTAAGTATAAATAAAAACCCGATATTTTACAAGTCTAAATTATAATTAATTTTCACTTGTATTTGTCACGTTGTTCAACTCAAAAATATACAGTATAATTTAATTCCGAAGGGTAAATTCAGATAAACATAAAAACTTAAAAAACAAATAAAAATAAGATAAAAATACAACTATATAAACTTTGGTATCAAGTACCATTTTATTAATTATTTGAAACAAAGTAAATATACAAAGTAAATAAGATTTTATCTGCTTAGGGATCATATTAGTAAGAATAAGCAATTAATTATATATTAAAAAGTCTAAGCAGATTGGTAGTATACATACCTCATGAAATTCAAGTAAATCACTGTAAAATTACAACTAAATTTATCATTTATACATTTATATTTATAAAACTATATCTTAGGTACCTTTATCCACATAGCATAATTAATAAATGCATTACTCACATAAAGTGAATATTTTAATTATAGATAGTTCAAGACGATTACCAGTATTATGATCCACATAAACAAATTAGACTCAATTTTCTAAGCAAACTCTTTATTGTTAGTATGAGTATTATCAAGTGCTCCCTATTATATGATATACTGAAGAATTCAAGTAAAACACATAACACTGCATCATTAAATTTTCAAGTTAGCGGTTACTAAATGATGTATCTTTTCGAAACATATAACATACACTTGAATTTTTTTAAGGTTAGACAAATATCAAACATACTTTGAATATGCTATGTTATCTAAGTCTGTACGTAGTACAACAGAAGATCCCTTCTAGCATAATTCAAAATATATTTGAGAATATTAATTTAATTAAAGGTTTCAGTTCTGTACTTAGTACAACAAAGTTACCAGTAATTAAGTTAATACTCATATTGCTACTATTTGTCAATTCAAATTAATATGTATGATAACAGTGTATGGCAATACCATCATTCAACAATTAAGACTTAATGTCATACATCATAGAATAGTAACACAAAATAATAAACAAGTAGTTAATTAATTTCTTAAGGCTTAGAAAATTTCATATAATTTGCCTACCAGTACATCATATGATGAAGCCATCTAAAGTTTTACCAAAAAAATAGACAAATTATAACTTGTGGATATAGGTGTATAATCAAATAAATATAAACACATACCTGATAGAACCGCTGTAGTTCTAAAGCAACTTTATTTGAACCTACTACCATATCATACTTAGGACTTAAGCTTATTATTGTGAAGCTTATTCTCCTAATGTACTATCATTTCCCTTAGTTTTTGCAAATAAAAACTTAAATGAAGGCGATTCCCATTAGGTAACAAGCAAATGAATGCCATACGCCTTTTTTTTTTTTAAATGAACACAGAAATACTAACTATTACAAAAATACCCTTGGAAGACTAATCACTCTGGATTTCTCATTCCGTTTAGTTGAACCAACGTCTCAAATCTTGCTCTGTCGAACGCCTTTGTGTATAAATCTGCTAAGTTATCCAATGATGGAACCTTAACTAACTTTATCAATTTCTTTTCAGCACAATCTCTAATAAAATGATGTCGAATATCAATATGCTTAGTTTTACTGTGCTTCACCGGATTATTGGTGATCGACATAGTAGATTCGTTATCAATCATCATAGGAGTATTGGTTATATTTAACTCGTAATCCCGTAGTTGCTGTTGAATCCAAAGAACTTGTGAGCAACAGCTGCCAGCTGCAACATACTCAGCTTCACATGTAGAAATGGCTACCGAGGTTTGCTTCTTGCACTGCCAGGATACTAATCTACCTCCTAGGAATTGACATCCTCCGGTCGTAGATTTCCTATTCTGATTGCATCCTCCATAATCCGAATCAGTATAAGCTACGAGATCTAAGTCTCCATCAATCGGATACCAAAGACCCAGCTTAGGTTTCCCTTTGAGGTAACGAAAGATTCGTTTAACAGCTTGCATATGTGACTCTTTCGGATTAGCCTGATATCTTGCGCATAAAGAAACAGCAAACATTATGTCAGGCCTGGAGGCTGTAAGATACATTAGTGATCCGATCATGGCTCTATAAAGAGTTGGATCCACATCGCTATCACTCGATGTATCTGGACCTAGTCCATGATTGACTGGAATTGGAGTATTGTAGACCTTACTTTCATCCATCTTGAAGCGTTCTAATAGCTCATATGTATATTTAGATTGATGAATAAAGAATCCATCCTTCTTTTGATCAACTTGTAATCCTAAGAAGAAATTTAACTCTCCCATTGCAGACATTTCGAACCTTTTTCTCATGATTTTCTCAAATTCTTGACACATCTTTTCATCAGATGATCCAAAGATAATGTCATCAACATAAACTTGCACGAGAAGAAAGTCTTTCTTTTTCCATTTCACAAACAGTGTACTATCAATCGATCCTCTTGTAAATCCATTCTCAAGTAGATACGTTGATAGTGTTCCATACCATGCCCTAGGTGCTTGATGTAATCCATATAGAGCCTTATTCAAACGATATACTCTATCTGGATACTCAGGATCAGCAAACCCTGGCGGTTGTGAAACATACACCAATTCTTCCACTTTGCCATACAAAAAGGCACTCTTAACATCCAACTGATACACTTTTATACCAAAATAAGATGCAAATGCTAAGAACACTCTAATTGCTTCTAGCCTAGCAACTGGTGCAAACACTTCATTGTAATCTATACCTTCTTGTTGATTAAAACCTTGAACTACCAGACGAGCTTTATTGCGAGTAACGATTCCTTTATCATCTCTCTTGCACTTAAATACCCATCTAGTTCCAATTGGATATTCTCCCTTTGGTAGGTCAACCAACTCCCATACTTGTAATTTAGAGAACTGAGATAGTTCTTCTTGCATTGCTTCTACCCACGAACTTTCTTTTAAAGCCATTTGAACATTTTTCGGATCAATTTGTGAGATAAAGCATGAATGAAGACATTGATTAGGAATCCCTGTCTCTTTCAATGCAGTATACAAGCTTTGGTATTCCGAATTCTCAGACGTACTAGTTCTGGATTGATGCCTAGTTTGAACCGGAGTATTAATATCACCGATGATGTTTTCAACGGGATGATTCTTACTCGTTCTAGTTGTAGTAACTGGTTCAACCGGTATCTCATCTTCTAAATTAGTACCAATCTCTTCCAATTCAGGTACATCTTCTGTACGTGCTGAAGATATCCTTAAATGTTTCAAAGGAGTAAGTATATCATCAAACTTTGTAGAAAGATCATCAGGATCTTCTGTTTCTTGAGACTTATCCTCTGAAGGTTGTTGTGACTCACTTGTGGAAGCTTTATCTGAGTCAACATTAGTCTTGATTCCAGACTGCTTAACACTTGATGTTGAAGTGGGACCAATATTCTCATCTTCAAACAATAAATGTTCAGCTATCTCTGAATCACTGACATAGTCACTAATAGGAACTTTAAATGATGCAAAAAGATCAGAATAATCAAATTGCCAATCTAAGCCCTTATGAACATCAGGTGAGTAGCTCGTAACCTCAATATTATAAACTACCTCCAAACGTCCTGTGACTTTATTAAAGACTCTCTTGTTTGGCGAATTGGGCATGTAACCTAGGAAAAATCCTTCGTCAGCCTTCTCACCAAATTTAGCTTGATGTCCAGTCTTTAATATAGTGCATGAAACTCCAAAGGGTTCAAACCCTTTTAAGTTAGGTTTCTTATTGTTCAAAAGCTCATAACAAGTCTTGTTATGTCTCTTAACCGTAAGAACTCTATTGAGAACATAACATGCTGTATTCACTGCTTCTGCCCAAAAGATGACCGAAAGCTTTGAATCAGCAAGCATTGTTCTAGCAGCTTCAATCAACGTCCTATTTTTCCTTTCAACAACACCATTCTGTTGAGGTTCATAAGGTGCACTGAATTGATGTAATATCCCTTTGCTTAAGCAATAGATATTCAACGTTGAATTCTTGAACTCTGTTCCATTGTCACTACGAATACGCTTTACTCTCTTTTTATAGACATTCTCTACTAGATCAAAGAATTCAATTAGAATTCCAGGAGTCTCATCCTTTGATCCCAAAAAGAATACCCATGAGAATCTAGAATAATCATCTGTGACAACCAAATAGTACCATTTGCCACCTATACTTCTCTTGCTTATAGGGCCGAAGAGATCCATATGTAGCAATTCAAACGGCGAGGAGATAGAGTTTTCAGTCTTAGGTCTGTGTGGTTTCTTGTGCTGCTTTCCTTTCATGCAAGGAACACACTTATCCTCAGACTCGAAACGTTTTTGTGGTACACCTAGAACCAAACCATTTTTGGTTATATAATTCATCTTTCTCCAGTTCAGGTGTGCCATTCTCCTATGCCATAATAATGCGTCTGTTTCCGAAGCCTTGGATAATAAACATGTAGACACCATTGAAGAGTTAGGAACACCCATGTTGATAGCATAGATGTCCTTCTTCCTTGGCGCCCTCATCAATATCCATTCATCAGGAATTTTAAAACCTGGCTTCAGGACTAAGGCCTCTTTTTCATTGAAATAAACTGGATGACCTTTATCACAGACTTGGGAAACACTCACTAGGTTATGAGTTAGTTCTTCAACATAGTTCACATCCTCAAGAGTCAAAGTTCCATTTGAAACTTTTCCTTTTCCCGAAATTACTCCTCCTTTATCTCCTGCAAAGTTTACTTTTTGCTTGAGACTCTCCTTGAAGTCCTTCAACAGACTTCTTTCTCCGGTCATGTGCCTCGAGCATCCACTGTCTACATACCACCAGCTGTCCTTGTTCACAGCATACTCCTTCTTCTTGTCAGTTTGTAATTCAGCCATGCGTGCCACGAATTCCTCAGGACTCATATCTGGAGCTGAATCCATATATAGCACGTCATCATCACTTGCCTTCACTTCAGACTTAGGCACCTCTACTCTCTGTTCCATATCAGTGGGCATGTAGGAAACTGATCCAGCAGTTGTTTCTTCGATCTCGGCCATCAAGGCTTCCTCAGAATGAGCTTGCCAATCATAAGAGCCATCCAACTGCTTCACCACTAAGGCTTTGGAAGCGAGAGTACTTCCCGAACCTTGTTTTCCTTGTGCTTCTACTTTAGGTCTTTGGCATTCTCTAGCAAAATGACCAATACCCTGACAGTTAAAGCATCTGACCTTGGTTTTGTCAAACCCTGATCTATTGCCCAACACCTTTCTACCAGTTCTCTTGAGGAAATTCTTCACCTTTCTAGATATCAACGCTAGTTGATCTTGAAGCTCCAATTCCTCAAGATAATCAGAATCTATCTGCTCATAATCCTCATCAAACAGAATAGGATCATTGATCTTTCCCTCTATGTAGTTCTCATATGATGCCACAAAGGAAGCAAGAACAGACAGTTGCTGTTCAGCAGATTTCACACTCATCGGCATCTTTTGATGCTCTTGAGGTAACTTCTCAGAATTCTTTTCCTTTGTCTCATCACCAGAGGAGGAAATAAAACACAGATCTTCAGTAATCATTTCTCCATTTTCACTAGTATCACCAACTAACAGTGCAGTGGTCGAACTAGATGACGCAGTCGAAAGACTTGACTTTCCATGATACAACCCAGGGTTCTGAACCTGATCAGAATCACTATCTCTTGACTTCTTGGAGAAATCATAACCTTTCAGCTTGTCAATGACTTGCTCTAAGGTCATAGTAGAATACCTAGTTTCATTATCCTTAATCATAACACCATACATTTCCCATTTAGAAGGCAAACCCTCAAGAAACTTGTCGGTTTTAGATACTTCTTCTTCAACAATCTCATGGTATTCTAATTCACTTAGTAGATGGTAGAAACGCGTGACATAGGCATCAAGATCTTCTCCTTTTAAAGCTTTAAACATAGTAAACTGCTTTTTAAGAAGACTCCTCTTGCCAGCTCTTACTTGTGGACTTCCCTCACCTCTTTTCTCTAGAGCTTCCCATAGCGTTCTAGCAGTATGAAAAGATTTCAGTTGATGAGCAATCTCTTTAGGAAGACACATCTTTATGCAAGAATGTGATTTATTTTCATTTCTGTAAGCTTCCTTCTCTTGATCACTCATGTTCGCATAGGTAAGAACCACAGTAGCATTTTGAACAGTTTGAGTAGGTGGGGTGTATCCACTCTTGATACACATCCAGATTGACAGGTCATGGAATCTACAGTAAGATTCAAATATGTCCTTCCAATTGTAGTAATCCTCGATTCTTAACAACTTAGGTGGAACGTTTGACTTATCCCACCTCGTGGTCCATTTCGATCATTCTACTTAAGTCAGACATCTTAAAACGTAAAATTAAACTGTTTCAGCGAATTCAGAAAACTCGACTCGCAAGACTCAGCTCAACTCGCAATCTTAGCTCGACTCGCAGAATTCGTCGATTCGCAAGCCTCAGTTCGGATTGCTAAAAGATGTCGATTCGCAAGTGATGTCGATTCGCGAGGGATCTCGGTTCGACTCGCAAGCCTCAGTTCGACTCGCTAGTTCAACTCGGTTCGCAGGCGACGCTGGAACCCTAATCTCGACTCGCAAAACGGCTGTTAAACCCGAAAACGAATTTTTAAGGTATTTTTACGACTGAAACTTAAAATTTCGGCTGTAAACAAACCCTAAAATGTCCAGAGAATGATTTTGATCGTTAGTATTGCAAGAATGCACGTAAAAACGACCCGAATCAAAAACGCAATAACACTAAAACTTATGAACACACTCGTATTTAGCCCGAAAGCTCTGATACCAGATGTAAGTCCCCTAGTTTTAGGATCGATAACTTCGTTATCTGTAGTATTAAGGTGCGGAATCCCTCAATACGATGTTATCTTACTAACAACGAATATGTTCGTATTGCGTTTAATAAGACTTAGCTTTAAACGATAAATCGTCAAAACCTAGTCGTAGGTTATGTTTTCTCTGGTTTGCTGGAATCGCAGAATGTAAAAGTATCAAAAGTGTTATGGTTTTTCACGATTGAAAAACCTTTTATATTTTGTCTCGGCTCGGCTCGCATGGGCCTGAGAGTTCAGTCCAACTCGCATCCCAAGTCAGCCCAGTGACTCGGCTCGCCAAACTCAATCTACACGAGTTCAGATCTCACCTCACAGCTCGACTCGCTGCGACCTGAGATCTCGACTCGCTACGCATCAAACGTCTATTATTTATTTTGTATTTAATTATTCGTCTAACTTAACAAAACAATATGTTTAACGAATATCACTAACAAAACAAATATTCTTTTACAAATCCAAACCAATATACAAACACAATAATAATTACACTAGTCCTATTTCAAGCTAGATCTGTTGTCACACTCTGTGTCCCAACAGTTATTTTACGTAAAGTACTTAATAGAACTTGTTTTAACTCGTTATAACTCGTTTATGAAAGATTATACAACTAAAACCTCATAAAAGTGTAAAGTTGGTGATGATGATTTTAACCCCAAAAACTCACGGGTATAGAATTTATACATATTGTATAAGTGTAATAAATGGGTAAAAACACTTGGCAAAAGTTAGTGTATTATAATCTACAACTTTGGTGCAAAACATAACACAAGATCATAGCAAACATTTGGGGAAAAATACGATTGAAATCATGAACCCGAACTGAAAAGTTGCACAGAGGAACCAGAATCGATCGAGTGGGAAGTCCCAACCGATCGGCTATGGTTAGTGAGCCGTACGGCTCAAGGGAAGCAGATGAACGGCTATGAATAGATAGCCAATCGGCTAAATATGTGAAACCGAATGGATGACTTTGATTCTTGTTACTTAATAACTTTCCTAATATGGAAAGTACTATTTATAGTAAGTTATACTAATTATATATTATTATTAATATTAATATTTATTATCATTATTATTATAATTAATTATATATATATATATATATATATATATACACAACAACAAATAATACGGATGTATAAATATACCACTACGGATAAATAAAATCCAAACTTATGTATTTATACATATACTACGTACAAAAATTTATATGTACATATATTTTTACTACGAATTAATTGAATATGATAAGTGTGTACACAACAAATTTCGGGAACATTATTTTGTATATATATATAGGGTTTAGATCAAATAGAATAGTGTTTATGATAGAATATATATATATATATATATATATATATATATATATATATATATATATATATATACACATACATATACATAAAGACTAACTATTTATATATATACATACTTTCGCGTAACAAATATTTGCACAACAATTTCATACGACACGATCAACAATTGTGAATGTGTAACAAACTAATGATTTTCGGAACATCATCACCAACAGAAAATACACATTCTTGAAAACCAAACGATCTTTCAAAACAATCAAATCATTAACATAATTTCAAGTACTTATGTTAATATATCTCTTGCGTTTAGGATGCTAGAGGTTACTAGTTCGGAGAACCCTATCGCTTAATTTCTGCTTTACACGGCTAGACTCAGGTGAGTCTCACGGCCCCATTTTACTGTTTTACTATTTTAAACTCGGGGGAGTCGCAACACAAATTATTTTCGTGATCACAGTTATTTGGTTAGTTAATTTAGTTATTAACTTGGTTAATTAAATTTGGTTATTAATTTCGGTTATCATTGTCGGTATTGATTTGTTCGGTTATTGCATGAGTGTTTTAATTCGGGAAAGACCTCATCATTGCATGGTTCATTAACTTAATAAGGCGCGATTACTAAAGAATAGATCTATTTGGGGAGTGACGTCCCTGTCCGGGTTGCTAGCTACAACCATTCCAAACAAGCACTTTAGTAGTTGTTATGGGTGTTGACACCGTTCGGGAGGCAGAAAATTGGGTTAGGCCTCGAAGCATGACTCAATGCAATGTCAGAGTTGGTATATTTAATTCGGAAACCTTAATTGGTTTATTCATTGTTCGGTTATAAATCGTCGGATAATATTGTGTATCACATCATGTTTTATGTTAAACTTGTGAGATTCACCAGCTTTATAGCTGACCTTTAATGTTGTATTCTCAGGTGATCAGCTATAGTAGAGTGGCCCGCAGGATATGCTAGCTAGTACGAGTCGCAAGCATCTATATACTTATGAAGATTTTCTAGCATTATCTTTTGTTAATCGGTTATGTATTAAAATCTTCCGAATCATTATGCGAAGTCATTAATATTGTAAACTTATGACTTTAATCTATGTAACCACTTTTGGAATATATATAAACGTCTCATGTAGAGTCGTTTGCTTGTACTTTGGTGTTCTAATTATTGATTAGTCGCACCCAAATGATCGCTTCCGCAAATCTTGAAATCAGGGGTGTGACAGATTGGTATCAGAGCCAAAGGTTATAGTGAACTAGGTTGCATTTAGTGGGCTTAGACTATGACCATTAGGCAGTATTCCTTATTAGGTATAACCGGTTTAGGGATTTCATCATACGAATTTAATTTAATATAGCCTGATCAACTATGTACAATTAAATGAAGATGATGTGAGATCTGAAAGGGGTTATGTTGAACCGAAATGCACTAGTTGACTCTGACCACGAGAGAACCGGGACTCATATTTGTTTTGCGCTAGACACAACTAGGCGGATATATATGTATATATAAGGTATATATATAGGCTATCATATATGGTATATACATATACGGATAGGATATCATAGATAGTGTATATACATATTAATAGACCTCGGATACTCGGTAACACACTCACTATTCGGATACACCATAAGACTTGCCGTTGGTAAGTTAATCGAGTCAGGAAAAATAGTACCGGGATGTACCCTAGCTTTGGAGGGTCATCTCTTCGAAATAGACTTACTACCGGTAGAGTTAGGAAATTTCGACATTGTGGTCGGTACGGATTGGTTATCGAAAAACCATCAATCACTCGCTGTCATGTCTAACATTCGGAATCGGCATACTTCTAAGGACTAAAATCCTTTCTTGCCTATTCTATAGAATTCACTTGCGTGGAAATGGAAAACTTCACAACGGATGATTTCACATCGGATGACGAACTAATTAACGAAGAACAAATCCAGTACACATATCTCGATGAAGAGATAACTCTACTGGTAGAAATCGAAAATGCGGAAATTGAAAATCACCACTTTGGGGTGATTGGCATTGAGGAGTACGAAAGAGTACGAGATCAGGCTGAAGAATTAGATGGCCGCAACTGGGAATTGCGAATGAGATGCAAGCTCTCTGAGATGGAACTGAGAATTTTGAGGAGATCCTTTTCTGAACTAATCCAGGATTAGATCCTCTACTTGAAACAAGTAACCACTAACCTGCATTACAGAACGACAACCTGGGTCAAGAGGATGTATCGTCAGGCAACCGAAGATGCTTTGATCTACCATACGCTTCCACGATACCAAGACGTACTTGAAGCTCGTTACTACCCCCACGACTTTAACTTCGATAGATCGATAACAACTATAACCACCTTGTATAGCGGATAGTTATGTGTGTAATAGGTTGTATTAGGAACCTCTAATCCGATGGATATATTATAATCCCATCCCATTTTGTATAACTCTTAATATCTGTCCGGATATAATATTCTTGGTACCTTTTGTAAGCTTTAACTCTTGTAATCTTTTGGACACGCTTGTTAAATGATTACAATCCTATTATCTTCTATTTCTCTCATTTGACGCATCATGCATCAATTCACTGTTCAGTATTCATGCAATTGTGACAATCACTTTCTTCGATTCAAAACTCTGACATCTTCTTTATCTTGTTATTGAAGAAACATGCCTTCGAGACGACAATCCTTCACTCCTGCTGAACTGGAACAACTAATCAATCAGCAAGTGGCTGAGGCTCTGGCTACTCGACAAACACCTCCCAACAGCAGGTCAGCCCAAACCCGGAAAGCGATGAAGCTCCGAACAACACCCCACCAACCAAACTCTGCTCTTACAAAGACTTCCTCAACTGCAAACCCTTGAACTTCAAGGGCACGGAAGGAGCCATCGGCCTACTGCAGTGGATTGAGAAGATGGAATCCGTCTTCCGTATCTGTAACTGCCCGGATAACTGTAAGGTCAAATACTCTATCTGCACACTGATGGAAGGTGCACTCACTTGGTGGAACACACATGCCCAGGCGGTGTGTCGTGGCTCTATTGGTCGGACGGATTTGATTCCGGTCGTTGATCCAACAGCAATAGAAGCGGCGAACAGTGAGTTTTAAATTTGTAGAGCAGGGGAATCCTAAGCTGTATACTACTGACAGACCTAAAAGGGCAGTAAGTGGTATGTATGACTCAGGTGTCGTTCTTCAAACTACAACGGGCATGGGAGTCTAGGAAGTTTTATTATCTTTGGAGATTCAGCTAGGGTTTTTAAAAGCTTTTGGATAGGTTTGGTTTTTTTTATAACTAAATACTAATTAAATAAAGAAAACAGAACTAAAGAGGTTTGTACGGAGACTCGGTCAACAGAGGATAAGCGAGTGTTTACTATGATTTCGTTAAATGTTATTTGATGAATAGTCATGGATAAGGCTACTAGATGTGATGACTAATCCGGAGAGGATAGAAACATAATTAATGCAAAGTATTGTACCTACGACCGTTCCGCGGCTTCCATACGTTTGTACTCCACCAATGGGTGTTTCCAGCACTATACCGAGTAATAGGGCGTTTTACGGTTTTTCCGTTACATTAATTAGGGTTCCACATTACTCCTGCAGATTTCCTATATCCTAATGAGCTACAACTACGATCCTATTAAATATCTAACGTAGAGTTGTCCGCAATCAGATAAATAACATGTCACGTGGATAGCAGTTATAGAAGTCAGGTACACCGGAAGTTCTCCCAAATGTACAGACCAATTTAACCGACGACTATCCTCGAATCCTGGTCCCCAGTCACAGTCATCAGAGATGTCTGTATCGTAGCGTGAATTGTTGATTGAACAAGAACACGAACGGGGGTAATCCCGCGGACCAAGTTGAGATAATCGGGCTAACGTTCAGTTAAATTGTTCAGCATTAAAGATATAAATCATCACAACTATTCCATGCATGTTAATCTACTGTGTAAACCAATATTCTGTGTTTGAAAACCTAATTATACAGTTACTGACATGAACCAAGGGGATAACTCTAGCATGCATCATTCCTAAGGCAACAATCAAACAAGAACATGCGATAGGGTAACACATAACAGAACACCGTAATCCTAGCATAGCAGATAACCAATAATTAGATCATAGATATCCCGAAAGTTCTCTCAAAGATATATAACAAATAAACATGAATCTAACCTATCTCTAATCCTACGCTCCGTGTCTCTTATGATTTGTTTCAACCTAGAGAACACAGCCATACCAAGTTCATTGATCATCAAGTATAGAATAGGTAGAGAACGTACCACTAGTAATTGGCCAAGTTCTAGCAGGAAGCTTCTAACCACAGCATAGGTTGGATAGATAAACATTCGAGATTCAGTTTACGAGTTCATACACAGTTTAAAGTAACACGGGCAGAGTAACAGCATGGCATAAACATTTTGACTATTCTAACATAACTACATCATAGTAAACACAAAGAAATGTCTAGCCTAACATTATATATCTAGCATACAATCCTAAACAAGCATAAACAAAGCAACACATGTTTAAAACTGGAAAGTAAGAGATATATAAATAGAACCTGATACGAATTTATTACAGACAGATCTTCGCAAATACAATGTCTTGGAGTGCCTCCGTACAAAAGCTAAAAGCTACCTCTACCTAACTATCTCTCTAACTAGCTCAATTCTAGAGAGAGAAAATCCTCTAGAGAGAGAAACTAGAGAGAGAGTGATGTGTGTGAGAGAGAAAGTGTAAGGAAGAAATGAAATGAGAAAAGTGGTATGAATGAGGTGTTGGGGATGTCCACTATTTATAGGCAAACCACCAAATCGCACGTACAACTCACGAAGCAGCACGTACAAGCAAACGGAGCACGATATGGGGTAGGGGGCCATATACGGCCTTGTAGGGGCCGTATACGGTGTAGTATAGGCCGTATACGGTCTTATATGGGCCGTATACGGTGCCTGAGGCCGTATACGGTCTCCGTCTGATTTCGTTCGTTGCTTAAAATGTCCGTATCTCCTTCCTTATGCGTCCGTTAGACTTGATTCTTTCGCCCGTGGTTTCGTAATTCCGTTACGCTTCTAATGATGCCAATCTCACAGAAATTGGATGTGTAGAGCTTAGGCGTAGCCGAAATGACTTTTAATGGCTCTGAAAGCGTAGTGGTTTCTCCGTCCTTTGGCCGTTTCACTTGATTCCAGATTTTTTTGTCTCGATTTTACCTGTACAACAGATGGTAGAAGTTAGGAAGTGTGCCTTGACAGAAAAATGAGGTCGGAGGAATTGGCCTGTATTAAAATGCTGTGTTTTGTGCATTCTTAGAGTGTTTTCAGTGATTTTTATCACAACGTCTACTTTTGAACCACTTTAGTGTATTTTAGTAAATAATCAATGTTTTGGAAGGTTTTCACTAAATAAAGGTTCAAAATGTGAGGAATAAAGCTTCTAAAAACATGACTTTTTACGTCACATCACGGTGGGTATCGATGTTGCTTACAAGCTACCCTGGGATGATCTTAAAAAGATGATGACTGAAGAGTATTGTCCTAGAGAGGAAATACAACAGCTGGAAACTGAATTCTGGCATCACTCCATCCAAGGCAACGACATAGCTGGATACACCACCCGTTTCCACCAACTAACTCTATTGTGTCCAACTATGGTCAATCCTGAATACAAAAGGATCGAGAGGTATATCTGGGGACTTCCCGCAAGCATAAGAGGAATGGTGACAGCATCTAAACCGGGGACTATCCAAAGTGCTGTTCGTATGGCTCACAGCCTCATGGCACAGGTTGTCCGCGACGGAAAGGATAACAAAAGAAAAGCTGACGGAAGCCCTGACAACCAAGGCCAAACCAACAAAAAGCCTGCGACTACCAAGGTCAGCGCCTCTGGATCTGAAAACAAGGAGTACACTGGAACTAAACCCTTCTGCTCAAAATGAAAACGCCACCATGACGGGCCTTGTGGCACCCCCTGTGACAAGTGCAAGCGTTATGGTCATCTTGCTAAAGACTGCCGAGTGAAAGCTTATTACGAGTGTGGCACCGTAGGACACAACCGCAATGACTGTCCTAAACTGAAAAACAATAACACTGTTAAAGGAAGGTTCTTCGTGCTGAATGCTAGGGACACTCAACCAGACCCTGACACGGGTACGTACCTTGTTGCATAATGTCTATTCTATCCTTTGACGGTAGTGTATAATTCGGTTTAAGTATCGAAAACCTATATTTGTTAATATGGAACGGTTATAGATCCAATACGGTATCAATAGTTATTCTACACTCTAGGAATACGGTAGGACTTACAAAATTTGGTGGATTATAAATCCAATTCATGGTAATACTTGTCAATGCGGACCGACCTTGTCACATAGACATAACGGTCGGGTAGAAATCGGAATTCTCCCTCATTTCTTTAGTGATCGGTAGGCCTAAGCCTAACAAGGGGAGAAGACTCGGATTAATCAGATGTCTTAGAATTAGACATATCACATAGTCAACCTTAGTAACCCACGGATCTCGGCTTCGGATAAATTTCGGGACGAAATTCTCCTAACAAGGGGAGAATGTGACAACCGGCAAAATTAGGACTATAATTAGTACCTAATCAATGTATAATTTTGAGCATTTAGATTAAACACTAGACTAAAATACGTGCGGTCATTTACATATTATATATATACTCGCGATTCGACTCGTTAAATTTTTTGCAAAGTTCAGACTCAACTCGAAAATATTTTTAGATAATTATTTATTTGAAAGTATTATGTGAGCAAAGAGAAATAAAAGTGAAACTAAAATATTTATACGTTATATATAAAACGTATCGTACGCAAACAGAAACAATACAAAACGTACCCAAAAGTCAAAAATAAAAGAAATTATATTTTTCTTATTCCTAATAAAGTATTTGGAGAAATACCTCAAAATATATTTACAAGTATCAAATGAAAATTTGCATATAATTGGACCCGTACACAAAATTAAAGGGCTAAAAACTTAAATATATACTCCCACCCAACTCAAATAATTGATCAGACTCAATTATTTGTTTCATTTTCTTCTCCTTCTCCCTGTGGGTGATCGGCAACAGCAGCAAAGGCAGTAACAATAATATTATCATCATAATCCTTAGCATAAAAACATCACATAATCATCAACTATCATCATCTTCCTTCTACTCGTCATCTTCATCATCATCCTGAGCTCCATCACCACCATTTTTGTCTCTTCATAATTGTAAGAAAATTTCAACTCCTTTTTGTGTTATTTTATGTAAATTACTTAATAGAACTTGTTTTAACTCGTTATGACTCGTTTATGAAAGATTATACAACTAAAACCTCATAAAAGTGTCAAGTTGGTGATGATGATTTTAACCCTAAAAACTCACGGGTATAGAATTTATACAAAATGTATAAGTTTAATAAATGGGTAAAAACACTTCGCAAAAGTTAGTGTATTATAATCTACAACTTTGGTGCAAAACATAACACAAGATCATAGCAAAAATTTGGGGAAAAATACGATTGAAATCATGAACCCGAACTGAAAAGCTAACCAGAACCGATCGGGTGGGAAGTCCCAGCCGATCGGCTATGGTTTGTGAGCCGTATGGCTCAAGGGAAGCAGATGAACGGCTATGAATAGATAGCCAATCGGCTAGATATGTGAAACCGAATGGATGACTTTGATTCTTGTTACTTAATAACTTTCCTAATATGGAAAGTACTATTTATAGTAAGTATTACTAATTATATATTATTATTAATATTAATATTTATTATCATTATTATTATAATTAATTATATATATGTATATATATATATATATATATATATATATATATATATATATATATATATATATACACAACGATAAATAATACGGATGTATATGTCACACCCCGCCAAACGGTAATTACAATCAGTACAAATTAAGTGTGCGGAAGCTTTGGTGATGTGGCGGGGTTGTGAGCAGTAATACAACCAAATAGTACATACATACTCAGAGCATATGGCTATTGCTCAACATAATGTATTAGGATGCCAAGTTTAACTGTTATTACAAAAGATTATGACCAGATAAGTCGTAACAATGGTAGTAGTGTTTAAGACATCAAGTTTTAAAATACACAAGATTAATATAAGATTTCATGAGTATGACTGCAAGGTTTTGCAGTTATACAGAGGAAATCTCCAAAAGCGTCCCATAATCCTGAATGCATGCGATTCTTACTTACGCGGCTAATTTCCTGAAAAACATAGAGAAAATTTGGTCAACAAAATATGTTGAGTGAATTTACAGGTTTTATATAAGTATGTGGTTTGTTAAACCAAGTTTGTTTGTATAAATGAAATGTTATTCATTTGCAAAGTACAAGTTTTGCAGGGCTGTTACCCTAGGATATCGAGTTTTATGTGGGATGTTACCCCAAAATATATCACTAGTTGTTCGCCAGTATAAAATAAATAACCGGTATGTCTTCCGGTATGAAACAGTTGTAGGATTCGTTCTTCCTAAAAATATGTGGGAATTACATAGACTATGATCCCCTGCAAGGTGAGCTAAACCTTACAAGTTAAAGTAATGTGACCTAACCCTATAACCAAACCACGACCAGCACTTATGTTGTTTGCCTGAAGGACATGTAAGTATACGCTCCTATCCATAGGAGGGTCGTCACGGCGATAGTACTATCCGTATACTCAGTGGCTAGAGTCACCTAGCTAATGGTTACAGTCTGCATGACATAAGGTCTTTTCATGCATACATTTCAAGTCTAGGTCCGTACTAGGATACATTGTCTAATTCCCAAAATAGTTGTGAAAATGTAATTTCAGCAATCAATCATTCGTATAAAAGCAATAAAGCATTTACAATTTAGTTGCATGTGTTGGCATGCAATTTCTATGTTTAACACCCCCGTGTTTAAAAGCAGAAAACATTTAAAAGTAGGGGCTGTAAACTCACAGTAGTAGATGCGATGTGAAAGCTAGCAGGTGTGTGTAGCGTCGCCCAAGGTATGTTGACCTATACGCAATAATTGTATTAACATAAGTACTTTGATTGTTTATCGGATTATGTTAACAGTCTGTTTGTTTTGAAGAAATTATTGATTTCTTATTCGTACAAGTTGTTGATGACGATATGTGTTGGAAATATGTAGTATTTCTCAAGTCGTATATTTTGCTAAGTATATATACATGTATGTAGTTGTATATATATTTGAATGTCGTTTCGTTCTCGTTGTACATACATATACTTGTTTTATATATATATGTATGTAAGTATACGTCTCGTATATTACCAATTTGTACGTTTGTTAAACGTGTCCTTATTTGTATATAAGGATATATAATTCACGGTTGTCATATGTATATATATATATATATATATATATATGTATATATGTCCATATATATTTATATATAAGTCCTAAACACGTTGTTCACGCATAAACTCTATATATATATATATATATATATATATATATATATATATATATATATATATATATATAAGCTTTATTTGTCATAAAACTTCTCGTCGTATTTATAAAATGAACATCATCGTTGATGTGTTTTGAGACTAATAGTCACGCTAGAATAATCGTATCCAAGGTCGCATATACATACATCTTGTTATATATATATATAGGTCTATACATAGTTGTCGTTTTTAGTTTCAATAAATCGTCATATATATATATATATATATATATATATATATATATACATATGATTGTCACGAGTTCGTATATACATATAGTTTATCCCATTAAAATTTGTTATCAAAACTTTAGCTCGTTCCAAATCATATTTCGTTTTTATGTATTCCAAATAATTATTTTTGTTATAACTTTTTGTCGAGATATTATAAAGTTAAATACTCGAGCCAAGGTATCAATTCGAGTCCCTTTTAGGTTATAAAATTTGAGCGGGTTGTTGGACCATTGGGCTTTTAGCCCAAACGTTCGGCCCATAATAAAAATCCTAACTCGTCTGGCCCATCAAATCGAATTACCCGGCCCAATGGTGCTACCCGTTCGGGTTTGAGGGTTAACCCGTCCGGGTACAGGACACAACCCGTACGGGTTGGTCTTGTGACCCGTTCGGGTCCCTTTCGTTTTTGGTTTATTCAATCCACGTCCAACACATTCGGCCCATTTAACAATTTGCGCGATCCGTATAATTCGGCCCAACATCCAGCCCAGTAACTAGGTACCCGTCCGGGTTTAGAACCATACCCGTCCGGGTCGACTTCGGCCCAGGTCATTTTGCTTCTGTGTTCGCTTTTAAGTCCGAAATGGTTATGTGTTTTGCTATGGTTTCGAGTTATGTCTTTTACCCATGTTTGTACATAATCTATATTACACAAGTTTTTACCTTTTTGATTTCACACTTACACACTTCATAAATTTTGTACAGAGGTTCAAGTTGTGGGTTTTAAAATTATCACCAAATTATCTAAATTTTCAAGTTATATATATAGATTATGATGTGTGTACATTATATAACATCAAATTCATGTAAGAATTTAAAGAATGGAAAGTTTCCTCACAATGAGTTTGTTGATGATGATAAACCGAGATGATGATGAAGCCGATTATGATGATGACTTGGTGAAAATGGGGATGTTTGTAGGAGGTGATAATTATGATGATTTGGATGATGAAGGTGATCAAGATGGTGATGTAGAAGATGAACTCAACCTCTGCTTCCTGCTGCTTCCTTCGTCTCCAGCTCAAGAACAGGTACAGTGAGCTCAAATAATTTGAGTTTGGTAGAAGTGTGTGTGTGTGTGTGTATCTGAGATGGAGAGGAAAATAGATATATAAAAATGTGAAACGGTATGGTTTTGTTACAGGATCTGGTTCCTCCATTATTTGAGTTTGGTGGGATTATTTTAGCCCGTTAATTTCGAGTACGGGTATAATTAGGGCAATGTAAAATTTAATATTTTATATTTTTATTTTGTAGGTGATATCCAGATACGTTATTTAAAATCAGAATAATGATATTTTCATTATTTTTTACTGTTGTACATTTTGTACATTAATAATATTGCGAGTGCTCAATATATATTTATAACGCAATATTATTTCATTTTTAAAATTTTCCCGCATATTATTTTAGTTAAATAATATTTCGAAATAGTTTTGGAAACATTTTGGAGACGTTTTTCAGACTCGCGTTTCACTAACTTTTAAGTATTTACTATGTAATTATGTAAATTACAAATTTTGTAATACTTCTCGTATTATTATTTTGGGCTTGCTAGGCTTATTTCACATCCGAAGTTTTTGTTTAAACTTTTGTCAGGAAATTAGCGTAAGAATACACATGCTATAGTTTAATTAATACCTAATTTGGAGAGTTGTCACATTCTCTCCCTGTTAGGGAAATCTCGTCCCGAGATTTAAGTTGAGCCGTGAGTCGCGGTCACGCTCTCGAATAAGCGAGGATATTTCTTTCGCATCTCATCCTCTCGTTCCCATGTAAACTCTGGGCCATGTCTCGAGTTCCAACGAACTTTAAGAAGTTTGATTCGTTTGTGTCGAAGTTTCTGCGTTTTCGAGTCCATAACTTCGATAGGTTCCTCCACAAAGTTTAGTTTTGTGTCAATAAAAACTTTGTCAAGAGGAATGATTAACGTTTCGTCCGATATACACTTCTTCAAGTTAGATACATGAAAGGTGTCGTGGATACTACTAAGCTCTTGCGGTAGTTTGAGCTTGTAGGCGACAGGACCAATCCTTGCAAGGATTTCAAAAGGTCCTACATAACGCGGGTTTAGTTTTCCTCGTTTGCCAAATCGTGCAACCCCTTTCCAGGGTGCTATTTTGAGTAGTACTTTGTCACCTACTTGGAATTCCAATGGTTTTCGTCTGTTGCCGGCATAACTCTTTTGTCGGTCTCGTGCCGTTTTCAATCGATTGAGTACTTGAGATATCTTGTCCGTTGTTTCTTGGACTATCTCAGGACCTAATAGCTGTCTGTCGCCCAACTCTGCCCAACAGAGTGGCGATCGGCACTTGCGTCCATACAACGCCTCAAAAGGTGCCATTTGTATGCTGGTGTGATAACTATTGTTGTAGGAGAATTCAGCTAGAGGTAGATGAGTATCCCAATTACTTCCAAAGTCTATCACACACGCTCTTAACATGTCTTCGAGCGTTTGTATCGTTCGCTCGCTTTGGCCGTCGGTCTATGGGTGGTAGGCAGTACTCATGTCGAGTCGAGTACAAATTGCCTGTTGAAGTGTTTGCCAAAAGCGAGATGTGAATCGTGCATATCTAACAGAGATGATAGATAATGGCACACCATGTCGGGAAATAATCTCCTTCAGATAGATTCTAGTTAGTTTTTCCATCCGGTCTGTTTCTTTGATGGCAAGGAAGTGGGCTGATTTTATCAATCGATCGACAATCACCCATATGGTGTCAACTCCAGATGTTGTTCTTGGTAACTTCGTGATGAAGTCCATCGTGATGTGTTCCCATTTCCATTTGGGCAATTCAGGTTGTTGCAAAAGCCCAGACGGCTTTTGGTATTCGACCTTGACTTTCGCATAAGTCAGGCATTTGCTAACATAGGTGGCAATATCTCGTTTCATGCCAGACCACCAATAGAAACCTTTCAGATCGTGGTACATTTTATCTGCACCAGGATGTATCGAGTAGTTGGACTTATGAGCTTCGTCCAATATCAGGCTACGTAGTTTTTCGACACAAGGAACCCAAATTCGATCCATAAAATACAACACTCCATTGTCCTTTGTTTCAAGCTGTTTATCCATTCCCTTCAAGGATTCTTCCTTAAGGCATTCGGGAATGAAAGCTAATCGTTGAGCGTCACGAATTTGAGTAATGAGGTCCGAGTGGATTGTCAATCCCAAAGCTCGAACTCTACGAGGTTTAGTTCTTTCTTTACGACTCGGGGCATCCGCTACTACATTAGCTTTGCCTGGATGGTATTTGATTTCACAGTCGTAATCGTTCAGCAGTTCAACCCAACGTCTTTGTCTCATGTTGAGCTCTTTCTGGTCGAATATATGTTGAAGACTTTTGTGATCAGTAAAGATCGTACACTTCGTGCCATATAGATAGTGTCCTCAAATCTTGAGTGCAAAAACGACTGCTCCCAGTTCTAAATCATGTGTCATATAGTTCTTCTCATGAGCTTTCAACTGACGAGATGCATAAGCAATGACTTTGTCGTTTTGCATTAACACGCAACCCAATCCCCGATGTGACGCATCACAGTAGACAACAAAGTTTTCTACTCCTTCGGGTAATGATAGAATGGGCGCGGTACTAAGTTTCTGTTTTAAGTGTTGGAAAGCATTCTCTTGCTTCTCGCCCCAGTCAAATTTCTTATCCTTTTGAGTTAGAGCGGTAAGTGGCTAGGCTATCTTTGAAAAATTCTCGATGAATCGTCGGTAATAGCCGGCTAGTCCAAGAAATTGTCGTATCTCGGATGGAGTTTTCGGGGCTTCCCAGTTTTTAATCGCCTCAATTTTGGATGGGTCCACGTGAATTCCTTTGTTATTGATCACATGACCAAGGAAGTGAACCTCACGCATCCAAAATTCGCACTTAGAGAACTTTGCATAAAGCTTCTCTTTCTCCAGTAGTTCAAAAATTATTCTCAAATGTTGTTCGTGATCTGCCTTTGTTCGTGAGTATATCAATATGTCGTCAATAAACACAATGCCGAACTTATCAAGATAAGGTTTGCATACTCGATTCATGAGATCCATGAACACTGCTGGCGCGTTTGTTAACCCAAACGGCATGACCAGGAACTCATAATGACCGTATCGAGTCCTAAACGCAGTCTTAGGGATATCCTCATCCCGAACCTTCAGTTGGTGGTAACCAGAACGCAAGTCGATCTTCGAGTAGTAACTTGACCCTTGCAGCTAGTCAAATAAATCATCGATGCGTGGTAGTGGGTATCGGTTTTTGATAGTTACTTTGTTCAGTTCCCAATAATCGATGCACATCCGCATTGATCCATCGTTTTTCTTGACAAACAGAACCGGAGCTCCCCAAGGTGAAAAGCTCAGTCGGATGAATCCTAAGTCTAAGAGTTCCTGTAACTGTGCAGACAACTCCTGCATTTCTGATGGAGCTAGTCGATAAGGTGCGCGAGCAATTGGTGCAGCTCCAGGCACTAAATCGATATGAAACTCCACTTGACGCGGGGGTGGTAATCCTGGTAATTCATCAGGAAACACTCCCGGATATTCACGTACGATAGACACATCGTCTATGCATCGCTCCTCAGTTTTCTTACCAATCACATGTACCAAGAATGCTTGGTAGCCCTTTCGTAGAAATTTACTCGCTTTCATGCACGCAATCATTTTTACTGCACGGTTTCATTTCTCTCCTTGTATCTCCAAAGTTTCACCTGTTGATAACGTAGACGTACCAATTTCTCGAAACATACGATTTCTGCACGGTTTTTCGACAACCAGTCCATGCCAACCACTATATCGAAGCTCCCTAGTTCTACCGGTAGTAAGTCTATTTTGAAAGAATGTCCTTCCAATGTTAAGGTACATCCTGGTACTATTTCTCCTGATTCAATCAACTTACCATCGTCTAGCTCTACAGTGTATTTGTTATCTAGCTTAAGGGATTCGATCTCTAATAGTGGTCTAAACTCAGTGGACACAAAGCTTAAATCAGCACCAGAATCAAATAGCACAGATGTAAAGTGGTTGTTTACTAGAAACGTACCAGTAACTGTGTTAGGATCCTGACGTGCTTCTGCTGCTGCTATCACAAATGCACGTCCACGAGCGGGCTGATTGTTGTTGTTGGTACCGCAGTTGTTATCATTGTTGTTGCGGTTATTGGTGTTGTTGGTGTAACACCCAGATTTTTGGGTCTAGAAATAAATGGTATTTTATTAAGTTTTAAAATGGTTATTTAAAATAATGGGAAATTATTTTATTTGGTGTAATTGAAAATCAATAGGTAAAAGAGTCACAGGATTATTTGTGACTAATAAAATAGTACATGTTTTAAATTGTTGAAACTGACGGTAAAATAAAATATTTTGTCTCGCGAGTATTTTCGGGTTCCATACAATAGGATTAGAAGGGGATAAAATCACACACAATATATGTTGGGTCGGTTGGTTGTTGCCGACTAAAAACTCACTTATCCCAAAAGTTCTTATTTTCTTTGTTTTAAACTATTTCAAAACCTCTCACTAAATCATTATCAAGGAATTCAAAGGAAGGTATTAACAATTTACTTGAAAATATGGATTAATCTCAGATTGTCCTTTACCATCTTTCAAGATCATCTTTTTCATCTAATTACTTGTAAGTATACAAGGTTCCAAATATTTATAATTTTTATTAATGATGAAAATTATTAGGGTTTATAATTTAGGAATAGAAATTGTTAGAAAGGTTGTTTGCTACTGATTATATGTTGTTATTGATGATTACATGAAGATGATATATAAGATTTGTTGGTGTTCTTCAAGTAGTTTGAATTAGTTAGGGTTCATGAGTTAACTTATGAGATTGTTGTGAAATTTGACCTTACAAGATGTTATAGTAGGTCTATATGAAGTTATTTGATGATTATAAAATGTATTTACTAGTATGATATCTGGGTTTGTGATGTTGGTAAAAAAATTTCGGAGTTGAGTTTATGCAGAATGGTTCAGGGTCTGGAACGCACCAGGTCGCGGCGCAACATCATTAGATTGCGACGCGATTTGTGATAGATAGCGACGTGATCTTAATGTATTGCGACGCAATTTGTGATATATAGTGACGCGATCTTAGTTGATCGCGACGCGATGGTAGTCTGTACAGAACAGTTTTAGCATATGTATTGTGTGATTGTATATGATATTGAACTTAAGTGTGTGTAGTAGTAATAACATGTTATATTGTTAGTTTGGAATCACTAGTTACATATGTATGTATGAACATGAAAGGAATTGACATTAACTGATATTATGATTGGAATGGGATTATGAGCTAATTTAGTTATAACTCGAGTACTTGGGATAATGAGTGTTGTATTGGTTAAACCATGTATTGTGACTTATTGATATTATATGAGATTTGAATTGTGATTAAGTAATGAGTTCTTGATTATGGAATAAGTACTGACTTATTATTTTGTTGTAATTCCAGATTTGGCAGAAGGACACTCAGTGATATTAGACAACTGAGTGGAGACTGGGAATATCGGTGAGTGGATCTGTAGTACTCGGTTCAACCCAGTTGTAACAGGTTTGGTTACAACGGGTGAACATACTGGTTATTGGTTGTTTGGGTGTGACAACCGGCAAAATTTCCGATTTAACTCCGCTCAGGTAATAAACTTGGAAAAAAAAAATTTTAGATAAACTATAAGTTTAGCGAATTAACGCCTATAATTAAATAGCATTGAATTTAGGCGCCCTATCATTACAATTCGACACTAAGCAAACGTTTATTCATGGATATACATAATGTGACAACGTGCTTACATCTATGTTTATTAATTTATTTAGTAAACACTAATCTAAGATGTGTATATATGTGGTACAAGAATATAGTGATAAGTACACTCACTTGCATGAAAGTAACTAATCACCACCTTTGCATGAAATACAAAAATAATAATTAAATGAATACACTTATTTAATTCTTATTTAACTAAAAACTTTACTTAAAATATTTAAATTGAAAATTTAGATTAATTAATTTAAATCATTAAAAGTAATTAATAAAACCTTAACTACATCATTTAATCACCTAAACCCATTTAACTCACCTCTTTACTTCACCAATTAAAAACCACACCTCTTCCTCTCCCCCCCTCCCCCAAAACCGTCCACCCCTTCACCCCCCCCCCCCCCCCCCCCCCTTCCTCATTTCTCCTATTTAAGAAACCCACACCCACCCTTCTTCCATTTTTCACACACACACAAATTCACTTCAAGAAAAACACTCTCTTCTTCCCCCTCCCTCTCTAAAATTCGGCCATCACCACCAAACACCCTAAACCACCACTAAAAATCCTTCCAACACCACAAACAACTAGTAAGATCCCATCCTTTCTTGACCATCCAACCCATAAGGCTTGTTCATCTCCATTTGTGGTAAAACACCACTAACTTTCTTTAAAAAGTTTCTGATTTCATCACCCAAGAACTTATAATACAAGAACATATATGAATATATGTATATCTATGTATAAATCTCATATCTTGTTATATACATATGTGATTTTATGTAAGGCTATGCCTACAAATCTACATATGTATACATGCATTTTACATTTCATTTTGTTGTAATCTTGTGTATGGCTATGCCTACAACCATATATGTATGCATGCATTTTGTATTTCATTTTCTTTGATGATCTTATGTATGGCTATGCCTACAATCATGTATGTATACATGCAAAAATCGTATTTCATTTTTGTTATAAACTTATGTATGGCAAAGCCTACATGCATCTCTTTTTCTCATCTTCATCTTCATTTCCTTTTAATTTGATATGTTGAAAGTATGGCTAAGCCTACAAAAATGACTTGATGTTTGTAGACTATCACTTGCACATGTTCATGTGTTTAAAATAAGTGATAATCCATGATCAAACCTATATCAAGTTTAAAGATGAAAAGATTTTACTTATTACTTATCTACAAATCCTTCAAGGATTTCATGCTTGTAAGATACTCAAAATCTGTGGAAAAATGATGGCAAATGCATGTGGATTGAAGGGCTAAACAATGATTAGTGCCTATGAGGTTGGATGGTGGTCTATGACTCGAAATCCTAACCCACACATACCCATGCAAATCTGTCCAGATTTCCCATGTCTTGTTTTGTGAAAATCACTTAAATCTTTTCATTATTCTTATTGCATGCTACTGATTTCAATGATTTATAGCCCATCTAACATATTAATGTCCAATTATAAGCTTATAAATCGTTTTTATAAAGTATACTTGAAGATGCATAATCTGTCCCTAAAAACACAGTTTAGTAGAAAAATATTATAAAATCATATACTAAGAGTTAGATGATGAATTTTTTTTTAAAATTTGCGTATCGAAAAGATCTATAACTTTCATGTTTTACACTTTTTCCAGAAATGCACACATTTTTATTTATAAGCCGATTTATGGGTCTGGTCTGGAAGCTTTCTGGAAATATGTTGGATTCTTACTAGAAATTACTTAAAAATGTGTAAATGTACCCGACAATGATTAAATAAAACGTGACACTTAAACTAAAACTATGGGTGATGAAACTTTACAAAAATTAAAATTAACATGTATATCCTATATAACTAAACTTAAGCGTTTTTATGTGATCTAGGACGCGTTAATCCCACCGAGACCCAAACCAATACTTGCTAATTTCCGCTCTCTCACTAAGGTGAGTCTCATGGCCCCCATTTCTTTAAATGCTTTGAATTGTTTTTGGGGTGAGAATACATGTTCTTTTCTTTGTGGACACAAATTAAACTGTTACGTATTGCATAAGTTAACACTATCAATATTGTGAGCCTTTATCATGAATTGTTAGTTAAGGACTTAAACGTGAATGTCATGAATAGATCTATTTAGGTTGACGCCCCCATCCGGGTTGGTAGCGCCAACATGACTATAAGTCAAACGGGTGCATTGTCATTTGAGAACTACTTGTGTTTGGATAGGACACTTGCGAGGCACTAAATGTTAAGGTTTCAATTCATGAGCTTATGGCAATAGTAATACAGTTTTTGCTATATTGTTGAATGGCAATATAACTTGAAATCTCGTGATCCATGGTAATGTTTTGCAACTACTAAAACCTATGAGCTCACCAACTTTATGTTGACCCATTTTAACATGTTATTCTCAGGTAATTAAGATGCTTGCTAGTCGTGAAGATGGCACACCCCTTTTGAAGTTAGGAACTACATTTGCATGGACGAAACATTTCTTTGAGCTTATTATCTTAAATTCCTAACTATTTTGTAATTTATGGGAAATGCTTTGTTAGACTTTTAAGACAAATGTTCTAAGATTGTAAGACAATTAAAATCTTTATGATGTATGTTTAAAACGACTCATGTAGTGGTCGTTCATTGTAATTCTTGTGTTGTGATCTCATGGACGTCGCACCTCGCAACCTTCCGCCGAGGCGGGGTGTGACATTGGGTTATATTGATATTGATTGTTTAATCAATTGGATACTAGCTATGCTTACTTATATTGCTGAACTGGGTTAATTCGTTGTATTTGTTTTGTGTTGGCATGACGATTATGCAACATATTGGTTGTTGATTATTGACTGTTCGATCTACTGAGATATTGTTATAATTGAATTGGGTTGATTGGTTTATATTGTTCCATGATTGCATGACGATTATGCATTATGTGATATTTGGTCCATTGGGCATATGTGATTATTCAAAGGTCAACGCTGGTTAGGTTTGTTGCTATTGTTTCGCTGGCGGGGTTTCCGATACACATCGTTGATGGATAAACCCTAGTCAGTGAAGATAGCTTCAAACTATCGGTAAATCACTGTTATGGCCGGCAGTGGTTTAAGGGTTCTTTGGTTGGCTAACCAGGAACCGTCGGTCCTCTTTGACGATACGTGTTTATATGTTTACGATGCTTTATGCGGTAAACATATCTTGCTGTGTTTATATGTTTACGATGCTTTATACTGTAAACATAGCTTGTTGTGTTTATTTATTGTAAGATTTGTTATTTCTGGATTGAACTGTCGGTTACAGTTCCATTCACTTAGCTGTGAGCTAACCTCAATATTTAACATTTTGCAGATTATGATTGGGATTTGGATTGGGCATTGGGATTCTGAATGGGCTGTTTGACTACGGCTACTCTGATCCTTTTGGAAATCATTTGTTTTGGGAAACCCATATAACACCCAACCGATAGTAATTAGTTTTGAAATTGAAAGTTTATTAATGTAATCTTTTGGAAAGTTAAAATTTAGGGTACATTTTGGGACATGCGCTTCCGATATTTGTAAATATAATAAAATAACGTTGTTAAATTATGGGGTGTTATAGTTGGTATTGCGGTTCTGGTTATTCTGGCTATTATTGTTGGGGGTTTGGTTGTTGAGTCAAGGGCAACGGTTCCGATAGTGCCTCATGCCGCCACATTCAAAACACCCTTGATTTTGGCATTCCATGTTTTCCCTATGTGTAGGGTTAACTTTACAGTTTTGTTTGTGTCCCCAACCTTTACAGTTGTTGCAAAACCAACATTCACCCTCGTGGTGTTTGTTACACTTATCACACCTAGGTTTGTTACCCAAGTATGGCTTTGGTTCCACAGTGGTGGCAGCATATGACTTTGGGTTTTCAGATCCTTTCTTATTTGTTTGACCCTGACGGTCACTTCCTCTGCCATTCCACTTACGCTTCGAACCCCCAGAACTACCAGCTTCAGTGCTGCTTGGCTCAACTTTTCCCGTCACAACCTTCTTGGTTAAGGTCCCCATTCTGACCGCCTCATCGGTCAACCTCTGAGCTAGAGTAACAGCAATCCTGAATGTGGCAGGTTCTGATGATGTAACCAGACTACGAATCTGGGGTGCCAATCCCCAGATGTAATGCTCAATGCGTTTAAACTCGGGTGTCACCATATGTGGCACTAATCGTGAAAGTTCCTGAAACTTAGTGGTGTACCCAGTGACATAAGCACCAATCATCTTAATGTCCCACAAGTCGGTTTCAACTTTCTGCATCTCACTACGGGGACAGAATTCTTCCAGCATCATGTTTTTCAGCACTCCCCAAGACATGGAATGGACAGCGTCCCTTCCCATAGATTGGAGTTGACTGTTCCACCACGTTAGCGCCTTGTCAGCCAAGGTGCAGGTGGCATACTTTACCATACACTCAGGTAAACAATCACTGATATCTAACACTGATTCCATCTTTTCTATCCAGTGAATGATACCAATAGCACCCTCGGTGTCGCGGAAAGTAGTTGGCTTACAAGCCAGAAATGTCTTGTATGAACACCCTCGGCGGGTATTCGCAGGTGTCTCAGTGTTAACAGGGGTAGATTCGCTGTTATTTATCACATTCTAGGGATTACGGCTTGCTTCATACTGAGCAATACCTTCAGCTATTCGTCTCGCAATCATTTGCTCAGTAGTTTCCTCATTGTTGAGGGGTGGAGTATTTTCAGGGGCTGGAGGTGTAGTCGCCCGTCGACTATTCCTAGAAGTTCGTCGTTTTGGAGGCATGATTCCGTTCTGCGATGAATAAGATGCAGAAGTCAATGCCAAGATAGTGAATGTGAAAAGATCAAGATTTCACATGGTTTAACAAAGGAACAGCATGAAGGATAAAGAACAAGTGTTCACATTATATGTCGCACGACTTTGAAACGCTCATATGTACTTAGTACAATATAATCACATTGGCCAGGCGTCATTATATAATGCCAAATACATATTTCTTTTCATCATCCTTTAACACAATCAGATTCAAAGGAATTCAAGATAAGAATCAACAGTCAAAGTGTGGTATGTTTAAGGTTTACAAGAAATTATTACAAGGGCTATCGATTGGTTATCGTTCAATTACACGCGTATAGATATAGATATAATACTATAGTTGTTGACAACTGTAATGAATACGAAATACAGACCAAATAGAAGTTATATTATATCAAAAGTCATAACGCTGATACAGTCGTTTCATACAACACAAGATGGGATCACTAATATGCCTATCGGCGGTTAGCATTATACAAAAGGGTAATGGGTTTTCCTATACATATACCCACTCTAACAACATTTTTCATCTAGTACAAATCTAGTAAATACATACATATGCCCATCTGATACAAGTCTATACAATACGTGATGGGTCTCCTAATATACCCATCAGTCAAATGTAGTCTATCTAACCCACAATAGGCACAACCCGCCATACATGGGTCTAATGAAAATATGGTAAAAACAATCCTACAGCTGTCCTCAGCACAACCATCAACACACAAGCTCCAATCACCAACACTGCTGTCCTCGCACGTCTCTCCAATACCCTGACACGAGCACGTGCGGTCTCAGCTATCTCCCTGGCAACAACCATGTTGCCCAGCAAAAAGTAGCAACGTTCATGCATATCTGCCATGTCTCCATCCAGATGAGAGACATCGCTCTGTAACTCTGCAAGGTGAATCCCCCTGCCACCAGAAATGCGAAACAATGTACGTATCACAGCAATAATGGTAGGGAGGGTCAACTCTACGGGCTCTCCAGTAGTAGGCAGTGGAGCTGGTGGTCGCGAGGACTCTCCAGTCTCAAATGTAGAGGGAAAACCCTCTAGTGATCTCCACCGTCCCAGCATAGGAGTCATCCACTCCAGGTGAGCAAATCTAGGTACCCTCTGTGGTGACTCGGCAGACTCGTCCATCGGCGCCTTATCCCTCGGCGTTAATGGTCTAGTGGGTAAATCTCGGACACACATCCGGGGTGTCCTCCTCGGTACCGGTCCTCTAGAAGGTATAGCAGTCATATGGTGTGTCGCCATAAAGGTAGACCCTAACATACGTGTGGTAGGATCAGTGGTAGCAGTAGTAGGTGCGACCACAGGTGCGGTCGGGGGTGGTGTGATGTAGGCATCGCTGGTGTCATCTGATAGAGCCCTTTGGTGAACAGATGGACTCGCAACTCCGGTGCTAGCATCACTATGGTAGGAAACCTCGGTCGGCTCCTCATCAGAAGCATACAAATAAATCGGATTTTGCCTCGACATGCTGAGACAAAAGAAATCGTGGGTGACGTGTCAGTCGTATGTTAGATGTATGCAAAGTATGTATGCGTGAATGCATAAATGTTCCTAGCCAAGGCTATAGTCTAGGTCTCTAAGGTTTTCAGTCATTTAAAGACTTCTAGTTTGCTATAACCAATGGCTCTGATACAAAGTCTGTCACACCCCGCCAAACGGTAATTACAATCAGTACTAATTAAGTGTGCGGAAGCTTTGGTGACGTGGCGGGGCTGCGAACAGTAATACAACCAAATAGTACATACATACTTAGAGCATATGGCTATTGCACAATGATTTGGCATAAAAAGTCATGTTTTACGCACATCTTTTACCTCATATTTAGCACTTCATTAACAAAAACATGCCAATAAAGCTCACATTTACCACATTTTGTTAAAAAGGTCTGAACTTTATAAATATTTCAAAAACGACGGTAAATGGACGAAAAACACACTTAAATAGGCATAATTCGTTCAACATGCTATTTCATCGTAAAACTCCGATCTGGGACTTAATAAATATCTTAAAATGTAGGTCTGGAGAATACGAACGCGTGGATATAAAGAACGTTGAAAACGGATCAAGAACGAAGAAGTTAGAGCCAAACGAGTACGATCCAGCACACAAGACTTACGATCCAGCACACAAGACCACGGACCAAGGGAATACCACCCTCTAGGGGCCGTATACCCCCTACAGGGGCCGTATACCCCCTCTACAGGGCCGTATACCCCCTGTTTGGGGTGGTATATCCCCTTCTAGGGGTGGTATACCCCCTCTACGGTGCCGGATACGCCCTATTTGCTACCGAATACGCCCTATTTGCTACCGAATACGCCCTATTTAGGGTGGTATACCCCCTTTACGGTGTCGAATTTCATAGCTAGGGGGTGTATTTCAGTATTAAATTGGAGCGAGGGTGTTAAGTGTAAAATCGTATCTTGTATGCCTATAAATAGTGGCATCAACCTCCTCATTTTAAAAACATTCATCCATTCACAACACAATTCACTCTCACTTTCACACACATTTTCTCTTGTAATTTCATTTCTTAGTTAGTTTCTCTCACTAGTTTCTCTCTCTAGCACTACTCTTAGGAGTTAGAGGAGAAATTAGTGGGTAGCGAGTAGATTAGGGGAGAGATAATTGTTGTAATAAAGGAGTATTGCTGTTCAAGCTGGTATTCAAGGATTGCAATTATTTTCTCTCTGTTACGCTGCTCTATTATCCGGTGATATCTATTCCCTCATACTGTTATTATGTCTGAATTATCCATGCGTAATATTTTGGTATGTGCTTTATTTGTTACCATGTTTATTGAGTAGTGTAATATTGTGATTGTTGAAATGTAGATATTTAGAAGTAGGGATGATGTTAAATTAATCTTTAATTAAATATGTGATTGGAAATTGTTATGTTATGTATCGGGTTAAACTTTTCAAGCGGTAGATCTAAACCACCATATACACCCTTTCCAAGCTTTCACGTGGCTATTACTTTAGTATTAGGACCTGATCAACCCTAGTATCGGTAGATAGTTATCTGTGTTATTGTTGAAGCTGTGGACATGCTGTAAAACGGCCCAGTACTTAGTATAGCGCTGGAAACACCTCTGGTGGAGTACAAATGCGTGGAAGCTACGGACCGGTCGTAAGCATATGACACCGTGGATACCTGGAAGTCACCCTTCCTGAACATGGTCTAGGTATATACAAAGCTGTGGAACTACTGAAAAACGTAGTATACACCGTGAAACAAACTTAGGGATGAACGTTTGATCGCAAAGGAGGGTCTACACCTTGACGGAAGTACTTGTGCTCCTCAACTAAGTTTAAGGGATTTGGAAAAGAAAGCAAACATTCAGCTGTAGTGTAAAAAGCTTAAACCCCCTTATCCAACATAACCGACAGTTTAACATACAATAGCAAGCAATTAGTACAAACCTTAATAAAATCAATCAGAACTAGGTGTTAAGAACGGTCAGAAATTAAATATCGGTCTGTTACCTTATTCATGCACCCAGGGTTAATCCCAAGAAGGGTCACTTGTCCTCATCGGACAGTGTTGGGGGTTGAGCAGCCTGATCTGATCAGAATCATGATAGCCAAGTACTCAGTGACATACGACTTAGGGTTTCCGCTTTAAATCGTAGGGTGCTAGTGTTTACACCAAACCTCTGTTGATTTATTTAAGGCAAGTCTCCAATCATCTTTTATAATGAACATCATCCCGAAACCTGAATATTGAAACTTCAGCAATCACAACTCTATCTATCTGCTTACCCTATCTGTAGTGTAGTATTTACTTTTCTGCATCTTAGTTAAATTAGAAAATACCAAAAACAAACCCTACCTGCTCTATTAAACTCATCCTATTAGCTACTATTCTTTGAGGTATTTAATTCATTTCGATTCGCTCCGATTTTAAGAACGAAACCTGAGTCAGACTTACCACTTACTACCCTAATACCCTTAGAGTAGTAGGTAGTAATAAAGCTTAGGCTTCCCAGCAAAATATAAATTTAAAACCCTCTGATCACCCGCCTCGAGCGTGAGGTCCGACGACGACAGGAAGCGATTCCTGAATCGACCGTTCGGGGTGCGATCACACAACATAATGTATTAGGATGCCAAGTTTAACTGTTATTACAAAAGATTACGACCAGATAAGTCGTAACAATGGTAGTAGTGTTTAAGACATCAAGTTTTAAAATACACAAGATTAATATAAGATTTCATGAGTATGACTGCAAGGTTTTGCAGTTATACAGAGGAAATCTCCAAAAGCGTCCCATAATAAGTGGCATCCTAAGTAGTCCAGGGTTGTCCATCCTGAATGCATGCGATTCTTACTTACGCGGCTAATTTCCTGAAAAACATAGAGAAAATTTGGTCAACAAAATATGTTGAGTGAATTTACAGGTTTTATATAAGTATGTGGTTTGTTAAACCAAGTTTGTTTGTATAAATGAAATGTTATTCATTTGCAAAGTACAAGTTTTGCAGGGCTGTTACCCTAGGATATCGAGTTTTATGTGGGATGTTACCCCAAAATATATCACTGGTTGTTCGCCAGTATAAAATAAATAACCGGTATGTCTTCCGGTATGAAACAGTTGTAGGATTCGTTCTTCCTAAAAATATGTGGGAATTACTTAGACTATGATCCCCTGCAAGGTGAGCTAAACCTTACAAGTTAAAGTAACGTGACCTAACCCTATAACCAAATCACGACTAGCACTTATGTTGTTTGCCTGAAGGACATGTAAGTATACGCTCCTATCCATAGGAGTGTTGTCATGGCGATAGTACTATCCGTATACTCAGTGGCTAGAGTCACCTAGCTAATGGTTACAGTCTGCATGACATAAGGTCTTTTCATGCATACATTTCAAGTCTAGGTCCGTACTAGGATACGTTGTCTAATTCCCAAAATAGTTGTGAAAATGTAATTTCAGCAATCAATCATTCGTATAAAAGCAATAAAGTATTTACAATAGTTGCATGTGTCGGCATGCAATTTCTAAGTTTAACACCCATGTGTTTAAAAGCATAAAACATTTAAAAGTAGGGGCTGTAAACTCACAGTAGTAGTAGATGCGATGTGAAAGCTAGCAGGTGTGTGTAGCGAGTCGCCCAAGGTATGTTGACCTATACGCAATAATTGTATTAACATAAGTACTTTGATTGTTTATCAGATTATGTTAACAGTCTGTTTGTTTTGAAGAAATTATTGATTTCTTATTCATACAAGTTGTGGATGACGATATGTGTTGGAAATATGTAGTATTTCTCAAGTCGTATATTTTGCTAAGTATATATACAGGTATGTAATTGCATATATATTTGAATGTCGTTTCGTTCTCGTTGTACATACATATACTTGTTCTATATATATATATATATATATATATATATATATATATATATGTATGTAAGTATACGTCTCGTATATTACCAATTTGTATGTTTGTTAAACGTGTCCTTATTTGTATATAAGGATATATAATTCGCGGTTGTCATATGTATATATATATGTATATATGTCCATATATATTTATTTATAAGTCCTAAACACGTTGTTCACGCATAAACTATATATATATATATATAAAAGCTTTATTTGTCATAAAACTTCTCGTCGTATTTATAAAATGAACATCATCGTTGATGTGTTTTGAGACTAATAGTCACGCTAGTATAATCGTATCCAAGGTCGCATATACATACATCTTGTTATATATATATATATATATATATATATATATATATATATATATATATATATATATATATATATACAGGTCTATACATAGTTGTCGTTTTTAGTTTCAATAAATCGTCATATATATATATATGTATATATATATATATATATGTATATATATATATATATATATATGTATATATATATATATATATATGTATATATATATATATATGTATATATATATATATATATATATACATATGATTGTCACGAGTTCGTATATACATATAGTTTATCCCATTAAAATTTGTTATCAAAACTTTAGCTCGTTCCAAATCATATTTCGTTTTTATGTATTCCAAATAATTATTTTCGTTATAACTTTTTGTCGAGATATTATAAAGTTAAATACTCGAGCCAAGGTATCAATTTGAGTCGCGTTTAGGTTATAAAATTTGAGCGGGTTGTTGGACCATTGGGCTTTTAGCCCAAACGTTTGGCCCATAATAAAAATCCTAACTCGTCCGGCCCATCAAATCGAATTACCCGGCCCAATGGTGCTACCCGTACGGGTTGGTCTTGTGACCCGTTCGGGTCCCTTTCGTTTTCGGTTTATTCAATCCACGTCCAACACATTCGGCCCATTTAACAATTTCCGCGATCCGTATAATTCGGCCCAACATCCAGCCCAGTAACTAAGTACCCGACCGGGTTTAGAACCATACCCGTCCAGGTCGACTTCGGCCCAGGTCATTTTGCTTCTGTGTTCGCTTTTAACTCCGAAATGGTTATGTGTTTTGCTATGGTTTCGAGTTATGTCTTTTACCCATGTTTGTACATAATCTATATTACACAAGTTTTTACCTTTTTGATTTCACACCTACACACTTCATAAATTTTGTACAGAGGTTCAAGTTGTGGGTTTTAAAATTATCACCAAATTATCTAAATTTTCAAGTTATATATATAGATTATGATGTGTGTACATTATATAACCTCAAATTCATGCAAGAATTTAAAGAATGGAAAGTTTCCTCACAATGAGTTTGGTGATGATGATAAACCGAGATGATGATGAAGCCGATTATGATGATGACTTGGTGAAAATGGGGATGTTTGTAGGAGGTGATAATTATGATGATTTGGATGATGAAGGTGATCAAGATGGTGATGTAGAAGATGAACTCAACCTCTGCTTCCTCCTGCTTCCTTCGTCTCCAGCTCAAGAACAGGTACAGTGAGCTCAAATAATTTGAGTTTGGTAGAAGTGTGTGTGTGTGTGTGTGTATCTGAGATGGAGAGGAAAACAGATATATAAACAGGATCTGGTTCCTCCATTATTTGAGTTTGGTGGGATTATTTTAGCCCGTTAATTTCGAGTACGAGTATAATTAGAGCAATGTAAAATTTAATATTTTATATTTTTATTTTGTAGGTGATCTCCAGATACGTTATTTAAAATCAGAATAATGATATTTTCATTATTTTTGACTGTTGTACATTTTGTACATTAATAATATTGCGAGTGCTCAATATATATTTATAACGCAATATTATTTCATTTTTAAAATTTTCCCGCATATTATTTTAGTTAAATAATATTTCGAAACAGTTTTGGAAACATTTTGGAGACGTTTTTCAGACTTGCGTTTCACTAACTTTTTAAGTATTTACTATGTAATTATGTAAATTACAAATTTCGTAATACTTCTCGTATTATTATTTTGGGCTTGCTAGGCTTATTTCACATCCGAAGTTTTTGTTTAAACTTTTATCAGGAAATTAGCGTAAGAATACACATGCTATAGTTTAATTAATACCTAATTTGGAGAGTCCCTGTTAGGGAAATCTCGTCCCGAGATTTAAGTTGAGCCGTGAGCCGCGGTCACGCTCTCGAATAAGCGAGGATATTTCTTTCGCATCTCATCCTCTCGTTCCCAAGTAAACTCTGGGCCATGTCTCGAGTTCCAACGAACTTTAACAAGTTTGATTCGTTTGTGTCGAAGTTTCTGCGTTTTCGAGTCCATAACTTCGATAGGTTCCTCCAAAAAGTTTAGTTTTGAGTCAATAAAGACTTCGTCATGAGGAATGATTAACGTTTCGTCCGATATACACTTCTTCAAGTTAGATACATGAAAGGTGTCGTGGATACTACTAAGCTCTTGCGGTAGTTTGAGCTTGTAGGCGACAGGACCAATCCTTGCAAGGATTTCAAAAGGTCCGACATAACGCGGGTTTAGTTTTCCTCATTTGCCAAATCGTGCAACCCCTTTCCAGGGTGCTACTTTGAGTAGTACTTTGTCACCTACTTGGAATTCCAATGGTTTTCGTCTATTGTCGGCATAACTCTTTTGTCGGTCTCGTGCCGTTTTCAATCGATTGAGTATTTGAGATATCTTGTCCGTTGATTCTTGGACTATCTCAGAGCCTGATAGCTGTCTGTCGCCCAACTCTGCCCAACAGAGTGGCGATCGGCACTTGCGTCCATACAACGCCTCAAAAGGTGCCATTTGTATGCTGGTGTGATAACTATTGTTGTAGGAGAATTCAGCTAGTGGTAGATGAGTATCCCAATTACCTCCAAAGTCTATCACACACGCTCTTAACATGTCTTCGAGCGTTTGTATCGTTCGCTCGCTTTGGCCGTCGGTCTGTGGGTGGTAGGCAGTACTCATGTCGAGTCGAGTACCCAATGCCTGTTGAAGTGTTTGCCAAAAGCGAGATGTGAATCGTGCATCTCTAACAGAGATGATAGATAATGGCATACCATGTCGGGAAACAATCTCCTTCAGATAGATTTTAGTTAGTTTTTCCATCCGGTCTGTTTCTTTGATGGCAAGGAAGTGGGCTGATTTTGTCAATCGATCGACAATCACCCATATGGTGTCAACTCCAGATGTTGTTCTTGGTAACTTCGTGATGAAGTCCATCGTGATGTGTTCCCATTTCCATTTGGGCAATTCAGGTTGTTGCAAAAGCCCAAACGGCTTTTGGTATTCGACCTTGACTTTCGCACAAGTCAGGCATTTGCTAACGTAGGTGGCAATATCTCGTTTCATGCCAAGCCACCGATAGAAACCTTTCAGATCGTGGTACATTTTGTCTGCACCAGGATGTATCGAGTAGTTGGACTTACGAGCTTCGTCCAATATCAGGCTACGTAGTTTGTCGACACAAGGAACCCAAATTCGATCCATAAAATACAACACTCCATTGTCCTTTGTTTCAAGCTGTTTATCCATTCCCTTCAAGAATTCTTCCTTAAGGCGTTCGGGAACGAAAGCTAGTCGTTGAGCGTCACGAATTTGAGTAATGAGGTCCGAGTGGATTGTCAATCTCAAAGCTCAAACTCTGCGAGGTTTAGTTCTTTCTTTACGACTCAGGGCATCCGCTACTACATTAGCTTTGCCCGGATGGTACTTGATTTCACAGTCGTAATCGTTCAGCAGTTCAACCCAACGTCTTTGTCTCATGTTGAGCTCTTTCTGGTCGAATATATGTTGAAGACTTTTGTGATCAGTTTAGATCGTACACTTCGTGCCAAATAGATAGTGTCTCCAAATCTTGAGTGCAAAAACGACTGCCCCCGATCGTACACATTCTTGAAAACCAAACGATCTTTCAAAACAATCAAATCATTAACATAATTTCAAGTACTTATGTTAATATATCTCTTGCGTTTAGGACGCTAGAGGTTACTAGTTCGGAGAACCCTATCACTTAATTTATGCTTTACACGGCTACACTCAGGTGAGTCTCACGGCCCCATTTTACTGTTTTACTATTTTAAACTCAGGGGAGATGCAACACAAATTGTTTTCGTGATCGGGAAAGACCTCATCATTGCATGGTTCGTTAACTTAATAAGGCGCGATTACTAAAGAATAGATCTATTTGGGGAGTGACGTCCCTATCCGGGTTGCTAGCTACAACCATTCCAAACGGGCACTTTAGTAGTTGTTATGGGTGTTGACACCGTTCCGGAGGCGGAAAATCGGGTTAGGCCTCGAATCATGGCTCAATGCAATGTCAGAGTCGGTATATTTAATTCGGAAACCTTAATTGGTTTAATCATTGTTCGGTTATAAATCGTCGGATAATATTGTGTATCACATCATGTTTTATGTTAAACCTGTGTGATTCACCAGCTTTATAGCTGACCTTTTAGTGTTCTATTCTCAGGTGATCAGCTACATTAGAGTGGCCCGCAGGATATGCTAGCTAGTACGAGTCGCGTGCATCTATATACTTATGAAGATTTTCTAGCATTATCTTTTGTTAATCGGTTATGTATTAAAATCTTCAGAATCATTATGCGAACTCATTAATATTGTAAACTTATGACTTTAATCTATGTAACCACTTTTGGAATATATATAAACGTCTCATGTAGAGTCGTTTGCTTGTACTTTGGTGTTCTGATTATTGATTAGTCGCACCCAAATGCTCGCTTCCACAAATCATGAAATCGGGGGTGTGACATTTATACACATGTGTATTATGTACATTAATATTTGTTCGAATGACAATCAAAAGATGTCAAAAAAGTAAAATTACTTATAAAAACACATAAAAACATGTAAAAATACATATATGTCTGTATGTGAACAATTTGGAAGGGTGGTGATATTTCCACTCATTTTTTTGATAGATCCACCATTTGTATGCATCGAACACTGGTACTGTACAAACTGGTATTATACAGAAATGGTGGATTAATCAAAAACATGGGTGGATTTATCATCACCCAATTTGGAATGTTTATACATAAAAAAATATCTACGCCTTTTTTTCTGAAATTATTTTTATATGAAACAGTAAGATCTTGAGTGTACTACTGGACTGTGCTCCTATATTATCTAAAATAATCCCAATTAAATAAAAGAATATAAAGGTTATAAATTCGATTAAAAGAATGCATCAAAAGCTCACTAATAAGATGAGGAAAAAAAATCTTCTTTTAACTGAAAAAACACCATATTAGTAAATACATTTTTCCTTCCCACCACTTTGGGTAAAAACTATCTACAACAAATGTGTCTGGCTTCTTTGTATCAAAAATTTATGTTAATATTCTTTCCATATAATTAAACAAATGTTATTATTAGCTATGAATTGGTACTCATGTGGTACATTTTGAGCATTGTAAACGGTTATACTTGTACACAGTTAATTACTTAATAAAAATATAATTTTTGCTTTTTCGAAAAAAAATATATAAATTGATGTTTTAGTATGAATGCTCCTGTACGTTCCCTAATCTTCTATAAAACTAATTTTCTAGAAAAACATATAGTTTAAAAAATATTAATAATTCATACAAACCTAATTTAAATTGTTTTCTAATAATTATGAGAGATTGACACATGGAATTCGAGCTTATGTGGAAAATTCTGAAGTTTTCTTTTATACTCATTTAGTATATATATAGATATAGATATAGATCGATATAGATAGATATAGATATAGATTTAAATATTATTAGGAGTTGTTCCTCGTATGATATGATGAGTTTTAGAAATCTACATTTTGGTAGCTAAGAAACATGTCTTTTCTTAAAATGAAATTTATTTTATTTTGTTGTAATAATCAACTTTTTCTTATAAATCGTAAATTTATAATAATCTAAATATGATTAAAAAATATTATATGTATAAAAGGTAAAAAAAAATAATTAAATAACACAAATAAAGCTAACACATTTATGGTATTAGCAATTACTCCGTATTATTTGTTTTAAGCTTTAAAAGGTTTGTGGGTGTTCTGTTACTAAGAATCATAGGGTTTTGTATTAGCCGATTGTTTTGTTTTCAAGAGTCGAGAGATAAAACAAAAGAGGAGTATTAGACTATCAGGTAAAAAGTTTAGTATGAGTTATTTAGTATTGTCTTTTTAATTGTGTGATATGTGGATACTAATTGTTAGTTGAGCTGCCAAATTAAATAGGCAACGTAAATATTTGTTTTATAAGAATGAATAGATAAATGTTGAAGTGGTAGTGATGTGTAGTGCCTTTAAACTTTAAAAGATTTAATGCATTAGAGATGGTCTTAAGAGGCATGTACTCCCTACAATTTAAGTGTGTGTACCTACATGCCAATAAACTTTAACGATACTATCATTAACTTAGAGCATCTTCAATGTGTGCACTATTTTAGTATGGTAAACTGCACTAAAACATATTTATGGAATATGCTTACATTAAAAAATTTTTGTTCCAATGTGTATCATTAGATATTTACACTAAAACTTTTTTATTGAACAAAAGAATACATAATTCAACAATGTCTTTTATAATCTTTATTTGCTTATTACTTATTTAGTTCAAGACTATTATTTCGTCAATTGTATGCTTGTTTTGAAGTTGAAACAATCAAAAGCTTAGCTTAAAACTAGTACACCTTGTGTAATTGAATTTGTTGAAGGTAGAAGTGCAGTTTAAAAGACTTCGCTTTATGTTCCATTCCATTTATCATATTTTATTTTATTTATATAATAAATTGAAAACATATTACTGGCAATAAATAGAAGATGCATTATATATATTATTATTATTATTATATATTGGTATTATAATTGAATAGTATTTAGTGCAACACCAAATATAGTGTAATTTGACATTGACTTTCAGTTGTACTAAAAAGTGCAATGTTTAGTGCATACATTCAAGTGCAATTTTTGGATATTTACACTATTTTAGTTTAAAAAAAATACATTTAGTGTACACATGTGTAGATGCTAATGACAAATAAGTTGATACAACTATTACCAAGCATATGCCCATTTCTCCTTGATGTGTTCTTTGTACCAAAAACCCAAACTGAAAGTAACATTAGCTGTCCAAACGAAGGAAAACCGAAAATGTCTTGACATATACACAAATGGATGCTTTATAAACGGCCTAATTACCTTAATATACAAAATGTGTTTAGCATTTCACACATTATCAACCAATTTTTTTTCCACAATATATCACTTTATTTTTGCAATGATGGAGAAAATCGCAATACGCAAGTTTCATTTTGCAATATAGCTTTTAGCGACGACAGTGTCGTCTCTATAGACCTTTAGCAACGATGAAAAGGAAAAAACCGGGATCAATTTTTGCAAGGATGGAGAAAATCGCAATAAGGCTTTAGAAATTCCCAATATTCATTTCGCAATATAGGTTTCATAATACGCAAGTTTCATTTCGCAATATAGCTTTTAGCGACGGTGTCGTCTCTATAGACCTTTAGCGACGACGAAAAGGAAAAAACCGGGAACACTTTTTGTTTGGAGGGATTTTTTATTTTATAATGAAATTTCATCGTCGTTAAAGGTCTATAGAGACGACACCGTCGTCGCTAAAAGCTATATTGCGAAACCTATATTGCGAATTTCTAAAGCCTTATTGCGATTATCTCCATCCTTGCGAAAATGAAGTGATATTTTGTGGGGAAAAAATTGGTTGATAATGTGTAAAATGCTAAACACATTTTGTATATCAGGAAAAAAAGGAAAAGAATCGTGTTTATTCTTTCCCTCAAAATGAACACTGCCTACTCACTATCATTAGAAGAACCCCCAAAAAAACAAAAAAAAAAACAAAAAAAGAGTATCTGCTTCAATAAGGGTAAATATATTTTGTCGGCATCGTACCCCCTGTTTGTTCCGAGTTAAGAAACCTACCCTTAAAACTCCCAATGTATGCAACAAACCAGTTATTTATGTGCTACAATCTTTGCAAACTATGTTTTTACCTGTTACAACCTACAAAATGATTACTTGGCAACCACATCATGTGGCCTAAAAAATGACACGTAATTAATTTTATCGGTTCTCCCGGTAACCGGTTACCATATTGCCGATATCGATACAACATTAACCAGTTTACTGCAGACAATGGGAGTTTTGATGGTAGGTTGCTTAACTCGGAACATACAGGGGGTACGATGCCGATAAAATATATTTACCCCTTCAATAATAATCATTGCAATACTCTAAACTCCTAACTCTTAACACAATATTAGACTCGCAACTAACAAAGTCCAGTAGTGGTGTCTGTTGTATTTGAAGTCAAAGTCTTCTTCACAACATAATTATCATCATCAATACCTGCTCCCTTCGGTCTCATCTTGTTCAAGCGTATAAACACTTTGAGTACAATAATGATGATGATGTAAGAGGAATCAAGCTCGTCACACTCCGATTAACGTGCAAACCCAGAGTCGAGACTTAGTCAATCGAGGGTGGTGAGAGCTCGATTCTGGTAGAGCAATGGTGGGTGAATTACTCTGTGAATTTATGAGGTGTTGGTTTGAAATGGAAGCCAAACACTGGTATTTATACCCAAACCCTAGGCTGACATGGAGGGTTTGGTCGTGGGCGAGGCCAACTTTCCATGTGTCCATTGCTGACGTAGATGCCCGGTCGTGGGCAAAGATGACAATTACTGTATTCGAGCTGACGTGCACCAATCAGGTGAACCGACCAGGTTAATGGCCAGGGCATGCAAATAGTACCCGAATATAACGGTCGCGGATTGTACTATTGTCAGAGAATGTCGGCTTTGCATGGGGAGCATGGTCTGGTGCGCCGCTTTGCCGTCGTACTGGCATTAGCTGGCTATCATTCATAAAACTACATGGGAATGCCATATAGCTAGTGATGAGGTCCACGGTCCGGGCACGGAATATGTCCGGCCTCGTGTTCTAGTCGGATACCGACTCCCGAGCCACGGACTGCAAATCCTGACCACGGATGACATCCGTGGTCCGGGACCGGGACGGATCCATGGCCAGGTTGTTTGGAGTGCTCCGTGATCAGAGGTGATGGGATATACATCATTAAGTCCCCCCAGTCCGTTATTATATTCCGTTCCGTGGATATGATGACGGACTTAATTAAATGATGACGTGGCTATGTAGTGACAAGTTTTTTCAAACGACGCCGTGCAATAAATGCTACTTACTTGCATTAAATGCGCATCGTTTCGGGTTCGGCGATGGAACAGGAGGCAACCGCGTGGGGGTATGACGTCACTGCACAGGCTGTCACGCAACGGTTCGTTTACCCGATCATGAGATCTAGCGACACTTGTAAGGGTAAGAACGTGGCCAGCGTGCGGTAACTTCTCAAAGCGTGAGATTCGTCGACACGTGTACGGCTGTGGATGAGGCCCACGAAGCCCGGCCCATTCAGATTTTACTATAAATAGGCTCTTTTCAACCTCATTCGTTTTTACGCGAAGTAAAAACCTTAGAGCATTCTGGCCACCTTCAAGCTTTCCGATCACTATTCCGGCTATTCAACCCAGTTTCTGATCAATCTTCAACGAACCCAGGTCCGTTGCTCATACCCTCATCCTTTATTTTCTTCGTATATGCCATGGCTGCTGTTGAGGATGTGGTGGAGGTACAGGAGGCTGTGGCCGGCACTGGGGCGCCGGTTCGAGTAGGGTGGTTCCGAACGTGGCGCATGAGGCCAGTTCGGTGAAGCCGGAGAAGATTCCGGCGATATTGAGGCGCTTCAAGTGCCTAGAGAGGTATAACCCTGTGGCACCTACCGCCGAGCAGCGTGCCGACGCGCCGCCCGAGAGTAAGGTGGCTGTGTACTGGAAGAGCATGGAGAAAGGTAATCTCCGTATGCCGCCGACCCCCTTTTACTTGGATGTGTGTAAGCACTTCAAGGTTGGATTCAGCCAGCTGCACCCCTTCGCCGTCCAAAAGGTCACCATTTTTGAGATGTGGTTTAGGTTGCTAGGCCTGACACCACTGGTGAGGGTGTTCCAGGCCTGTTTCAAGCTGACTCCTAGTGGCACGGGGTGGTATACCTTTGCCAAGAAGAACGATTTTGTTGGAAGTCAGGAGTCGTCTTTGCACGGCTGGCATGACACCTTTTTTTACATTGATCAAGAGGTCATCCCCAATGATTCTGTGGAGACGCTAGTGTGGCAGCACGAGAGGCCCAAGAACGTCAGCCATACATCGAAGCTGACGGCAGCAAAGGAGGGGTTGTTGGCCGCTTGCAAAGATGCGCGGTTGGAGATGCGAGAGTACCATACGTACGTGCTCGTCATCGGCTGCATAAGTTCTTTCTGGCTATTCGAGGGGCAGGTGCCCGTTATCAGGGACAGCGGCCATGGTATGGGTTAGGGTGGTGTGCTTATATTAATACTTGCAATGAATATGCTCAGTTAACTAACACTTTGTTTTTCCATTGTTGCAGACATGGACTTGAATTCTTGTTTGAAGGCGCCTAGCTTGTCCGGCCTCAAATATATAAAGAGGGCCGTTGAGGACTACCCGGCAGGCGGCATTGGGGTTATCGGGGCCATGGTTACCGTAGCCAAGCCCGGCGTATCCGTCGCTGTTCCGCTGGCGACTAATGCCGTTGCGGAGGCGTCAGGTGGGCAGGCGCCCCTGAAGCGCAAGGGTGCGGCCGTGGTGATGAAAGGACCAGGGCCGACCCAGATGAAAAAGAAGGCGGCGAAGGATGTCGCCAATGTTAATCTGGATAACTTTATGTCCGTACCCAGCACAGGTGGGGGCTTCATTATACCTGAGGATGGTTCGTGGCTCTACCTTTCTTGTGCAGAAGAATATTGAAGTTGTGCTAACTTATTTTTTATTTGTGCTCAGCTGAGGAGGATCCGTATGTTGCCGTTGCGCAACAGATCAGCAGTGAACTTGTTCTTCGGGACGTGGAGGTGGAGGAGGAAGAGGCGCTGGTCCACCGGAAACGGTCAGACGGCTGTCCTGCCGCTTCTTCCGAGGCGGTTGCACCGAGTGGGGGCGCGGGCTCACGGGTCAAGGAGCCTTTGACGCTTGAAAACAGCCCTCGCCGTCACTCGCCGATCCGGACTGCACCGCAGAGTCCCTCCAAGGCGCCTATGCCCCCGCACTCAGACAGCCTGAGGTAATGATCCATACCTAATTGGTGTATATGTTGGTGTGTATACTTTTTAACTTGGTGTTTAAACCAGGGCTGACAGAATGGCAATTCTCAGGTCGATGTTGCCGGAGCCATTCCTTCCGAAGCGATTTTTGAAGGTGCCGGCTACCGGGACGTCAACCTGGCGGTGGATGCGCAGTCTCTGCGCGATTTTGCTGGGGATGTGATCCCGCCGTCTGTTTCAAAAAAGTTGGCATGGCTGTCCGTCGTTGATGCCAAAAGGGCGCGTCTGCTCATGTCTTTTTGGGACTTCGCACTTCAATGTGACGAGCAGGCACGAACCGAGGTGTTGACGAGGCAGCTGCGCTTAAGCGCCGGCGTGGTCAGATGCCAGGAGGAAGAGGTTACCGCCCTCAAGGACCGGGCGCAGGAGCTGGAAGAAGCCCTGAGGCTGGCCAATGAAGCGAAGGCGAAAGCTGAGGCCGACCTTGAAGGTGAGAGGCTTCAAAGGACAGAGGCTGTTGCGGCCAATGCTCCGCTCCAGGAGCGCGTGAGAGCGGTAGAGGCGAAAAATATCGCGCTCGTGGATAAGGACAAGCAGCTCCAGAGCAGGTATGATGACGACTGCTCGTTGCTTAACGTTTGTTTTTACTTGGTCCTTAAACTTGTGTTTGCGTGTAGGTTTGATGACCTCACAACGGATCTGGACGCCGCCAGGAAGGAGATTGCCGAGCTGGAGAAGGCTTGCAACCTTCATATAAAGGAATTCAACGATTTTGTGAGCAAGAATCTTGAGCTAGCAGAGGAGTTGGAGCGGCTCCAGAAAGGTATCCCGAGCCTGGTCAAGTTGGCGCTGGCATTGGGACAGTATTACGGCTCCGTTCAAGGAGTTCGTGGCCGCTGTCCAGGAGGTGGAGGTTTTGCAAACGATAAACCTTATTGCGGAGCATGTCCCAGAACTCCCAACTCCGCTTCCGGATGCCATTACATCCAAGGTCAACCCGGACTGCTTTGAGCGGGCTCAACGGGCTAATGAAGCCCTGAAGACAATTACCATCCCGTTCATAGAGAGGATAGGTAGGGAGATGGAATTGTATGTAGATGAAATTTTGGAGATGCGGCCGTAGGGCGATAGGTTTACTTGTGAGGCCGGCATCTCCTACCCTTGTAAATATTTCACTTATCAATGCAACGTTCATTTTTGTAACTGCACGTGTGCGGATTAGCTGTTTACGTACGTTTTAAATATATTGTCATGATTTAGTAGATTTCTAGACTACTTTATGTGTTGGTGTGTGGCGGAGGCTAACCTCGGCTCGACCAATTTTATTCCGGTCGCACCCCGGCGATTAGTAGACGGCTCGGGGGGACCTCTGCCTTCTGGAAGCTAGAAGGCATTCCCTTATGAGGGCAGGCTTGCGACGCTTCCAGGCTTAACTGACTTTCGTGGTCATAGGCCGGAGGCGTGGCGACGGTGCTTGTTAGCGGCATTTTTTTTTTTGCAATGTTTTATCTAACATAATGAATGTATAGAGGCAATAAGTCCGCAAGACAGAAGAATAATACGTAATCAAAACTTTTTATTTCATAAGGATAGGTGCTACGGAGGCGGGGGATCAGTCCGGCCTGAGCGATTACAAAGTTTGATTACATATAACATTTCTTTAAATTAGTCACGTGCCATGTACGAGGCACGGACTTGCCATCCAGGGTGGACAGGACATAAGAGCCGTTTGTGCTTGCTTCCGTCACCCGGTACGGGCCTTCCCAGAGTTGCCCCAGCTTGCCTGTGTTTTCGGACTTGCTGGCTTCGTTGTTACGCCAGACCAAGTCTCCGACTTGGAAGGACAATGGGCGTACGCGCTTGTTGTAATAGCGGGCCATTTTTTGCTTGTTTGAGGCTTGGCGGATGGCTGCCATTTCTCTGCGCTCTTGTAACATGTGAGCGTTCTGCTGCTGGGCTCTTAAACTTCCGTCTTCGGTGAAGTTGATATTCTTTCGCTGGGGACACTGACCTCTGCCGGGATGACTGCCTCACAGCCATAGACAAGGCTGAAAGGGGTCTCGCCGGTGCTTTCCTTCGGTGTGGTACGGTGGGCCCATAGCACGTTTGGGAGCTCATCTACCCAGCCGGTGTGGCTGTCGCCGAGCCTGGCCTTGATGCTGGCTACCAAATCCCTATTTGTGACCTCAACTTGATTGTTGGCCTGAGGGTGATAAACCGAGGTCAACGTTTGCTTGACGTTGAGCCCCTCGCACCAGGCCTTGAACGGGTTCTGCGCAAACTGCTTCCCATTGTCAGTGATAATTTCGTGTAGGATGCCAAACCGACACACAATGTTGTCCCATACGAAGTTACGAACTTGCTTGCCGCCGATGGTAACCAATGGTTTGGCCTCAACCCATTTTTTGAAGTAGTCGATGGCGACAATTAGAAATGAGACGTTCCCCGGACCCGGTGGGAAAGGTCCCACAATGTCGATGCCCCACTTGAAGAAAGGCCACGCTGAGGAGATTGGAATCAGATCGTGCCTGGGAGACCTGGCTATGGGAGCATAGATTTGACAAGAGGTGCAGTGTTTGGTTATTTCCGCAGCGTCCCTATACATGGATGGCCAGAAATAGCCCATGCGCATGATTTTTGCCACCACAGTCTTGTGGCCGGAGTACAGGGCGCATGACCCTTCATGCACTTCGCGGATAACATTCTCAGCCTGCTTAGGACCCAAGCATCTCAAATTCGGCCCCAGATAAGATTTTTTCATGAGTTCGCCTTTTTCAATGAAGTACATTGGGGCCTTCATTCGAATTTTCCTTGCCTCGATCGGGTCCTGTGGAAGGACGTCGGACTGAATGTAAGACATGATTGGGGTCATCCAATTGTCTCCTGTTTCCTCCACTTGTGCAACAGTGTCAGCGGGGTCAATAGACTTTTTCCCCAGGACCTCAACAAGAACTTTCTTTGTGAGATGGGCAAATGTGAGGGATGCCAGCTTGCTCAATGCGTCAGCTTTCTTGTTCTTGTTCCTTGGGACCTGCTCGATTTCGAACGATTCAAATTGCTTTGCCATGTTCTGAGCGAGCATTAAGTACTGCTTCATTGCTGGGTCCTTGATTGGACTCAAAATGACATGTTTTTATGCATCATTTCAAGCCCATTTTGGCTCAAATCTTTGAATAAACATCAAATAATCAATGTTTTACGCTAAAAATGTAAAATAAGCCAAAGCTTAGACTTCCTTTCAAAAAATCACTTAAAATGCTCAAATAACGAACAAATCAGAGCTAAAACGATCCGCTTGCGATTCTGACGTATAATTAAGCAAAACTGGCCTAATTTATGTCATATTGATCTTCAGGAAAATACAAAACTGTGGCCGCAAGAATCGTTCAAATCTGACAAGAAACGAAGGAGATAGAGCCAAACGAAGATCACAAGAACTACGACCAGTGCACGAGACTTACGATCCAGCGCACAAGACCACGAGCCAGGGCACACCACCCCCTAGAGGGCCGTATACCACCCCTATAGGGCCATATACGCCCCCTTTAGGGCCGTATACCCCCCTAGAGGGTGGTATACCCCCTCTTTGGTGCTGAATTCGCCCTATTTAGTGCCGGATACGCCCTATTTGCTACCAAATACACCCTATTTGCTACCGAATACGTCCCTTTTGGTGTCGAATTCTATAGCTCAGGGGGGTGTTTTGGAAATAATTGGATGCAGGGGTGCTGAGTGTAAATTTTGTAATTTGAAGCCTATAAATAGAGGCTTAACCTCCTCATTTTCAACACACCATTCCACCTTCATTTTCACACACTTCTTACTAGATTAGTTAGTAACTTTCTCTCTCTAGCACTACTCTTAGGAGTTAGAGGAGAAATAGTAGGTAGCTAGCTTACGAGCTTTGTAAGGAGTCGCTCCGAGACTACGGTTGCACATATTTATTGTAACGACTATCAGGTTTTATTATATTATCCTTTCTTGTTATTTTTAAATATGTTGTGCTGTTGTCATAATTATTTAAGAATGCATGCCATGATAACTGCCATGATAGGTTAGATAAATCTGTGTTTGCTATGATAACCGTTATGCTAGGGTAGTTATGCTTTAAACCATGCTATTACTCTGCTCGTATGTAATTAGGATATGTTTGAATTTATGAATTAGTTTTTAAAATGTTTTATTTATCCAACTTATGATGTGGTTTGAAACCTATTGATATAATCCGGCCAATTGTAGAAATAGGTCCCTCAACTATTCTTTGTCTGAATGATTCGATGAACTCGGCATGGCCGCTGTTCTCCAGATTGAAATACATCATAGGAGACACGGAGCATAGGATTAAGAGATAAATTAGAATTGATTTCATATATCGAATGCTTTTGAGAGAACTTTCGGAGCATTCGTGACTTAACCATTAATCCAGAAACTCTGCCTGAAACAAACTAAATACTATCCATGTTACACTACTGCATGTTCTTGTTTGATTGTTGCTTTAGGGTTTGCATGCTAGTATCTATTTGTCTATTGCGGTTGTTGGATTCATGATTAAGTTTTCAAACATAGAATAATTACATACAACAGTTTAACATGCTAGAATAATTATAATGATCTATATGAAATAATGTCGAACAATTTAAACGATCGTTAGACAGACTTTCCCAACTTATTCTGCGGGGTTACTCCTGTTCACTTTATTGTTTATTCAACAATTCGTGCCACGATACGGATGTCTCTGACGACCGAGACTGGGGAATAGGATTCGAGGTTAGTTGTCGGTTAAATTGGTAATACATTTGGGAGAACTTCCGGTGTAGCTTACACTCCATGTCTGTTATCCATGTGACATGTTATTTATTTGATTGTGGACAACTCTACGTTAGATAAGTAATAGGATAGGAGCTATGGCCCATTAGGACATATACAGTAATGATACGGGATCTCTGGGTGAGGCATCGGAAAAACCGTAAAACGGATCAGTACTTGGTATAGCGCTGGAACCACCTCTGGTGAAGTACAAATGCGTGGAAGCCACGAAAAGGTCGTAGGTACAATACTATGTTGAACATCATTCAGAGACCCCAAGTCAGCACTGCTAGGATTCATTGTAATTATAGCCTCAATCCTCATAACTACCCCTAAATAGCATACACCAATGTCATAGCAAACACTCGCGTAATCCATAGTTCTCTCAGCGACTTCACTCCTTATTTACTTTACTGTCTTTTAATTTACCTAGAATAGGAAACAAAACCCCCAAAAGTTTTAAAACCCTAGCTAAATTACAAAAGATAATTAATCCTCCTAAGATCCCATGCCCGTTGTGGTTTGAAGAACGACACCTGAGTCATACCTACCACTTACTATACAAGTAGTAGTATAACTTAGGCTTCCCTGCACTATAAATATAAAACCACCCTTTCCGATCGTCCGCTCTGACTGGAAGGCCCGCAATGACCAGAAAGCAATTCTTGAACCGACCGTTGGAGTATCGATCAGTCCTTTGCCTCAAAGGCACCTTTGAACTGGTTGGCAACCAATTGTGAGTCAATGTATGCTCGGAGGTCCTTGATCCCCATTTCAGCCGCGATCCGAATACCGGACAGCAGCGCCTCATACTCAGCCTCGTTATTTGAAGCGGCAAAACCAAAACGGAGAGCGTAAGTATGCTCCTCCCCATCGGGACTTATGAGTATGAGTCCGGCACCAGCACCCTCAGAACTGGAGGCCCCGTCAGTTAACAATTCTCACACGGCCGGTTTTCCATGGGTAGGAGTATCCGAGGTGCACCTACCCTCTACTCCCCCCAGAAGTTCGGCGAGGAAGTAGGCCATAATCTGTCCTTTTACCGCACTCCGCGGACAGAATGTGATTTCGTGTTCGCCGAGCTTGATGGCCCACTTCGCTAACCGGCCCGAGATTTCAGGCTTCGAAAGTACTTGCTTGATGGGCTGGTCCGTGAGGACCGTGACGGGATGACCCTGAAAATACCGACGAAGTTGCCGTGCAGAGTGCACCAGTGCGAGGACCAGCTTCTCAATTGGTGAATAATTTAGCTTCCCAGGCTGCAAGGCCCGGCTGACAAAGTATACCGGCATCTGCGTCTTATCACATATTGCGATAAGTACGGAGCTGACGGCGTTTTGTGACGCCGCCAGGTACAGAGTAAGTGTTTCGCCAAGGATGGGGGCTGTGAGGGTTGGAAGTTCTGTCAGGAATGTTTTCATATCCTGGAACGCTTGCTCTGCCTCTGGTGTCCATGAGAAATCCTTTTTGTTGATGCAGCCTTTGAGTGTGGTAAAAAATGGTAATGACCGTTCAGCGGCCTTGGACAGGAAGCGGGCTAAGGCCGCTAGCTTTCCGTTCAAACTTTGCACATCTTTTTTGTTCAGCGGGGATACCATGTCAGCGATTGCCTGTATTTTCTTTGGGTTGGCTTTGATGCCTCTCAGAGTCACCATGTGACCGAGGAATTTTCCTTCTTCCATGCCGAACGAACACTTGGCAGGGTTGAGCTTCATGTTTATTTTCCGCAATGAGGCAAAAGTTTCAAGAATATCCGTGAGCAGCTGAGACTCGACGTTGCTTTTGATGATGATGTCGTCGACGTACGCCTCTAGATTGCGGCCAATCTGTGATTTGAAGGCGCTGTCAACGACACGCTGATATGTCGCACCGGCATTCTTGAGACCGAATGGCATTTTGGTGTAGCAGAAGATGCCCTGGTCTGTGTGGAATGCGATTTTCTCTTCATCGTCCTTTGCCATTAATATCTGATGGTATCCCTTATAGGCGTCCAGAAAACACTTGAACCTGAACCCCGACAAAGACTCAACCTTCCAGTCTATCTCGGGGAGCGGGTAGTTGTCCTTTGGACACGCCTTGTTGATATCTTTGAAGTCCACGCACATCCGCCATGAGCCATCGGATTTTTTTACCAAAACGGGGTTAGCGACCCACGTCTGGTACTGGACCTCCCGCATGATGCCTGCGTGTACAAGCTTGTGGACTTCCTCACAAATAAATCGGCTTCGGTCAGGAACCATGCCGCGCTTTTTCTTTCAGACCGGTGTGATGTTGGTATTAACGTTCAATCTATGCTCGGCGATTGACCGCGGTACGCCGGTCATTTCAGAGTCCTGCCAAGCGAAGACGTCCGTGTTACGTGCGAGGATCTCACATAACTTCAATCTGGTCGGCGGGCTCAGAGCCAGGCCGACTCGGACTTTCTGCTCTGGGAATCCAGGGTTGACAGCTACTAGCTCATCATTGGTCATGGAGAATGGTCCCGGAGCAGTCTTGGAGACTTGGGCGCATATGGGTATGGCTGTGCCCGTGCTCTGCAGTGTGGCAATGCCAGCAGGGGTTGGAAATTTCATTAATCAGTGTACTGTCGATGTGATGGCCCTGAACTTGTGGAGAGCAGTACGGCCCTGCAGCACATTAAATCGTGATGGGGCCGTACAATGACAAACTCCAGCTCTGCTGTCCTGTAGCATGGGTGATCACCCAGAGTGACATCCAGGATGAGCCTGCCGATAGGCCATTTGGTGTCATTTGCATAGCTGGATAGTGGGGATAAGGGCTCTTGCAGCTTCTCCTGAATGTGTGATGGCAGCTGCAGGAAACAGTGCTCATACATGACCTCGACGGCGCTGCCTGTGTCAGTGTACACCCTGGAAACCTGACAGTTTCCAATGCGTGTGGAGATGATAACAGGTTCCGGGTGGGTTTAATTCCGCAGAGGTGGGAACGATATCGGGACCAACTACCAATCTTGCCGTGATTCAGCTTTTCTTTTCGATCCCACATCGACCGAACGTATCATATGAATGACAGCGTCCGGGGGGTCTCTGGGGTCATCTTTTTTCTGCCAGCCATAGGTTTTCGTGCCGTCCGCCTTTTTATACTTCTTTCCAGGCAGCAAATGATTGAGCTTGTCGGCCTGGATGGCTGCTTTGATTTCCTTCTTCAACTGCCTACAGTCATCAGTGTCATGACCGTATTCCTCGTGAAAGTCACAATACTAACCATTCTTGGGAACGTCACGATGTTCCATTGGGGGCGGAGGGTTAAACGCACTCCGCGCTGCTGTTTCAGAGAGCAGTATTTCTTTTAGCGACTAGGTGAGCGAAGTCAACAGAGAGTTCTTGTCATACGGCTGGCGACGGACTGCCTCGCGATGGTCACCGCGATGATTGTCATACCAGGTGTCACGACGGAAGTCTCATCGTTGGTTATCACGTTGGCCGGAGCCAGATCCGCCCTCGTGCTGGCGTCCATGGGGTCGATCATCCTCAACCCTATGTGACTCTCGGGCCGGTGCTTTATGCAGGTCGGTATCCTCCCCTGGTCGCAGGTAATCCCGAGCCATGGCCACGGCCTCGGAATACACAGTTGGCAATTTCCTCTTCAGCCGATAGTAAAGTGTGGGGTAGCGATCCTTTTCAATGCTGTAAATGAAACCGGCGATCCGTTGACTTGGGGGCAACTCACTGATTTTCTGGCACTCCGTTGTGAACCGAGTAATGAACTCATTAAGAGACTCACGACTCCCTTGCTTGATCTCGAAGACATCGAGATGAGTGAGAGTGTGCTGCTTCAGGTTATGGTACTGTTGCAAAAATTTGAACCTGAGGTCGGCGTAGCTGACAAGGCTACCGGCCGGCAACTTTTCGAATCATCCGCGAGCATTACCGTGTAGCACCTGAGGGAACATGTGGCAGGCCACAGCGTCTTCCCAATGTTCAGTTTTGATGGCGCCCTCAAACCGTTGCAAGAAATCTTCCAGGTCTGAGTCACCAGAGTAAGTGCAAATGGTCAGCGGAATGGTGAGCTTTGTAGGCAACGGATGATTCGCTATCTTAGCATTGAATCTAGCAGTGGTTGTGGAAACGGGCACTGGCTTTTTCACCTTTTCACCTTGTATGGTGGAATAAAAGTTTGCTATTAAGTTATCCGTTGTCGATTCATCAGAATATGCAGAGACTGACCCCGGCGGTGTTGCGCTGAGAATCAGGTCGGCCAGCATTTTGTGACTCGCAGCCCTGTCCATTGTCCCTTTAGCAGGTGGCGGAGGTGTATTCTGCTGTGGCGGAGACGGCGGTGGAGCGTGCTTCTCAGTCGCCACCACATAGCCCATTTGTGCCAACAACCGCTGGGCCTCGGCACTGGAGATGGACTTGGAAAGTGGGGTGTTTTCCGGTGGATGAAGGTTCCTCGCCGGGTTTTCAGTAGCAGAACTGGAGTCATTCTGGTTGAAGATTAATCGCCATGGATCAATCCGACGGACCACCAGCGGAGTCTCCTGGTTGACGGTGGTCTGAGGGGATTGATCGGCGGTATGCGGCGGTGGTGGTAGATTAGCGTTAGTGCCATCGCCATCACCATCACCGGATGAACCAGTAACCATCGCTGTGAATGGTTTTCCGACGTACGAACAGTGGTAGAGTGACCGTTTTCTGGTAAATCAACCGTGGATGGCGCCAATTGTTCAAGCGTAAAAACACTTTGAGTACAATAATGATGATGATGTATGAGAAATCAAGCTCGTCACACTCCGATTAACGTGCAAACCCAGAGTCGAGACTTAGTCAATCGAGGGTGGTGAGAGCTCGATTCTGGTAGAGAAATGATGGGTGAATTACTCTGTGAATTTATGAGGTGTTGGTTTGAAATGGAAGCCAAACACTGGTATTTATACCCAAACCCTAGGCTGACATGGAGGGTTTGGTCGTGGGCGAGGCCAACATTCCCTGTGTCCATTGCTGACGTGGATGCCGGTCGTGGGCGAAGATGACAATTACTGTATTCGAGCTGACGTGGACCAATCAGGTGAACCGACCAGGTTAATGGCCAGGGCATGCATATAGTACCTGAATATAACGGTCGCGGATTGTACTATTGTCAGAGAATGTCGGCTTTGCATGGGGAGCATGGTCTGGTACGCCGCTTTGCCGTCGTACTGGCATTAGCTGGCTATCATTCATAAAACTACATGGGAACGCCATATAGCTAGTGATGAGGTCCGCGGTCCGGGCACGGAATATGTCCGGCCTCGTGTTCTAGTCGGATACCGACTCTCGGGCCACGGACTGCAAATCCTGACCACGGATGACATCCGTGGTCCGGGACCGGGACGGATCCATGGCCAGGTTGTTTGAAGTGCTCCTTGATCAGAGGTGATGGGATATATATCATTACATCTGTATCACCTTTCTGTGAGAGTTTCAAAGGCAGGGCAGTTGACGCTGTGTTTATCAAATCTAGGGTTGTTCCAGATGTTTATACATTCAGCCATTTGATCATAATGTGCTGCAAGTATCAATGATGCCTGCCAGGTGTTCGCTAAAATGCCTCAAAGGAACCTTACTTCGTGGACAACTTTAATTTCGTCTTATTCTCAATTGGGTATTATGTCAGTTGAGGCTTTGGATTGTTTTAGATCAATGGTGGTTGATGGTAGTGTACCGAATTACTATACTTATGTTATTGCATTATCAGAGTCTTCTAGTTTAGGTGTTTTGAATACTGGTAGGGATATTCATGCAAGGATTAGAAGGTTTCAGGAGAGGTTAAATAGATTCGTTGAGAATGCTTTGGTTAATTTATATGGGAAATGTAGGATGTTAAATGATGCTATTTCGGTTTTTGATCAGATTTTGGAACCGAACGAGGTTCGTTGGACGTAACTTGTTTCATGTGCTTGTCAGTGTGGAGAAAATGTTGAAGGATTAAAGAATTTATTTCGAAATTACATAAAGCAGGAGTGAAGGTTAATGAGTTTGCGTATGCTAGTGTATTGGGTGCTTGTGCTGGTGCAGAAATATGGAGGTTGGTATGCAAGTACATTCATACACTATAAAAACTGGGACCCGAATGGACTGATTTGTCATGACTAGATTGGTTAATTTGTATGCAAATTGTGGTGACGTGGACTTGGCTAACTAGCGTTTAGTGAGGTCAACACGCCACATTTGACCGCTTGGACTGTGATAATTGTTTATTCTGGCCTTATTTGATCATATGTATCCTGATTCTGTGGATCTGGTGCAGTGGTTAATAGAGAGCAACCTGTTGGAGATGATTGTGGATAAACGGAGTCCATCTTTGAGTACAATGTCATATTTGGATATATGTATATATGTTTGATTATAATTGCATACATTTGACAGCTTTAATGGACTGTAATGTTTCCTTTGTTCTTGAAATTGATCTAGAGCACTCATGAAGTACATGCTAATGTAGCAAAAACTTTATGTGCTATAAGTAGAAATATGTCGTCGACTCGCCTCCTCTTGCCTCTAAACTTTCTACCCCAAGGTTTCTATGATCTCATATACTGATATACTGGAGTTCTGCTTGTTGTTATATTCTTCTGTTCCTTGATATTATATTTGTGCGTCTTTTTTCTGCAGTTTTGCTCCAAGGGTTCACATTCAAAATCTGGACTTATCAGCTCATTGTCTGGCTGTATTTCTTTTTTGGATCCAAAAATATCGGTTCCTTCTCCTCCCTTCTATTCTTTTCAAGGTCAGCATATGTATGAGTCACCCTTGCAAGTTAACCAGGAGAGTGTAGGAGCGCTGCTACCCAAACTTGGTGAGTTTTGTACAACTGATGTCACATTTTAATATTCAGTACTTTTATGCTGTTGTAATTTTGTAAAGGTCTATATAAAGGAAAAGATGATAGCCGTAGGTATGTAAAAATTATTTGTTTGAGCTTTGCTCGGTATTCAAAACTAACAGATATTATAAAGTTCCCAATTACATTTTATTCTGCTTTATGAATTGTATGTGTTCTATTATGTATTACATTAAGTAATATACAATACTAAATCTTTAGTTATTCATAATCATATTCATATACATGGCTACACTTTACACTAATGTTATTATATGGTTATAGATAGATGCTATTATTAATTAGATTGTAGTCTTAGACTCTTATATATATATATATATATATATATATATATATATATATATATATATATATATATATATATATATAGTGGGATGATCAAGAGGGAATGGGTTATTTTTGGGGGAAGGGGGGAAGTGGTTATCTGACCATCCATTTTGATCTCAAAATTATGGTGCACCCTGTTACCACACACCTGCGTTTCATTCTGTTTACAAGGGCAAGGTTACTTTGGTCATTTACTTTCTTGTTTATCAAAACACATACGCATCTTCATCTTCATCAGGTACACTCTTCTCATCTTCAATTGAATTTCCATTAACAATTTCCATCCTAATCGAACTGATCTCATCTTCAATTCTGATTTCACTAGCAATTTCCATCTGAATTAAATTCACCTTCAATACTCCAATTTTATGTATACTATATTATTAAGTTTTTATTTTTGTTCGCGCGATGAATTCATTTCATGAATTTGTTGTTCATTTATCACGAAATACGTTCACGATTCGTATTCATATCATATTCATCCTCAACAATTTTGATTTATGTTTCTGAATTTAGGTTTTTAGTATAATTAGGGTTTGAATTACAATTAGATCCTCACAATAATGTTCAAGTAAGTGCTGCTTATGTATTATTTCTTTCTTTCTTCCATACTTTTTTGTTTCAATTAAGTCCTCTTTTCCTGCAAATTATTGATTTTTACTTGTTTTTACATAATTAATATGATGCTTTCATGCTAGATGTAATATTTTAGTTTGATTACATGTTAATATTCATCCGAATGAATATTACATTCAATGTGTTACCTAATTTTGATATTAGTATCAGAATTGGAAATTTATGAAAACATTATAAAAATCTACAAAAAGATTGATGATTGCAAATGCATCATAAAAACAATGGTGTTCATTACTAGATAAAGTTCATGATTTTGGAGAAGGAGATTGATTGATTTTAGTTAGTAAGGAATCATATATTGTGTATTTGTTTGAATTTAGATGTTTATAGTTGTATTAATTTATTGTGATCTAAATGATCAGAATATGTGTAAGAAATGATTAGACGAAGCTAGGGTGGAATTGTGAAAATTTGTGGAGTATGTAAAATGTTACTTCACTAGACTTTGAATTACAATCTATATGGAAATAGCTGTAGAATTTCAATTATCATTAGAACAACGATGTTAGAGAGGTGCAGATCTAGCTACATTTGTCTATGTTTAGGCTGAAAGGATCTAAAGTTGCTTTGAACTGATTCTCAAAAATTATTGATTTTGTTTTTTAGGTAGAGAATTTTGGTTTTTGCGATTAGATCAAATACTCTGGCCTTGTTGATATGGTATAGGATTTCTTTCCTTCTATTGGTGGTAGATTTCTTTTGCATATCTGGAAATTGCTACTGTGATTCGTATAATCTATCGTATCCAAACTGTTAATCGCAATAGCTATTGATTTGACATTCTTGTTTTGTAAGTTTAAATCATATGGATCTAGCTGGTTTAAATTTAGGCACAATCTTCTCAAAATAACTCCCCTAGGAAACCTAGATTAGTGCAGGGTTTCCTTCTGTGCCGTAGTGATATCCCACTGATGGGTGAAGTGCTTGTTTAATTCAGATCTATCTTAGTCACTTGTAGATATATATATAGCACAATAGCATGATGATTATCACTTTCAGCTATCAAAAAGATGCATATGATCCTTTTTTATGGAATTGTTGCACACTTAATTCTTGTCATGGTTAGTCATTAATATGTGTGCATTTTGTTAATTTAGATGTGTATCTTGTTACAGATGGAATGATGGCAGAAGATGTTGGATTAAGTAGGAATCTGCAATTCTTTAAGACCAGAAAGATACCAGGAATAATTCCAAAAGACCCATGGGATTGTGGTCTAAAGAAAGAAGGAAGAGCTCAAGCTTTTAAACTGAGAAGTTTAAGAACAAAGTATGCAATTAAAATCCTTACACGTGAGCTAAACAGCATCAAGGAAGAAGTTCTTCAAAGGTTTGAAAGGTATGAAAAAGAAAACAGTGAGGAAACGACAAATCATAATTTAAAGCAAAGCTTTGATGAAACGGAATCAGGATTCAAGATAAGGAAGCTTATTTCAAAGTGAAGTCAATTACTAAGCAAAGCTAGAAAGCTAATTAACTAGGTTGGGTGTATTTTGAATTCTATTGACTAATTAGGTTGGTTTGTTGTATTTTGAATTTCTTAAAAAAAATCAAGCTGGAATGGTAGTATTAGTATTAACAAATGTATAAATCTGTTTAAAATGTTTTTAATATTTGTATGTGTCGATATATATTAACACTCATGTGGATGATATGCATTGTGATGCATCTTAACATAAGTTTACATCGTAGTGATGTATATTCATATGTGTTAACATTCGAGCTGATGAGTACTAATAGTATGCAATGCGATGTATGTTAACATTGGTTCACATCGTAGTGATGTATATCGATATATGTTCACACTCACGCGGATGAGTACTCATAGTATGCACTGTGATGCATGTTAACATTGGTTTACATCGTAGTGATGTATATCGATATATGTTCACACTCACGCGGATGAGTACTAATAGTATGCATTGTGATCACACTCACGCGGATGAGTACTAATAGTATGCACTGTGATGCATCTTAACATAAGTTTACATCATAGTGATGTATATCGATATTTGTTAGCATACGAGATGATGAGTACTAATAGTATGCACTGTAATGCATCTTAACATAAGTTAACATCGTAGTGATGTATATCGATACATGTTAACATACGAGCTGTTGAGTACTAATAGTATGCACTGCGGTGCATGTTAACATTGGTTCACATCGTAGTGATGTATATTGATACATGTTCATATTCATATGGATAAGTACTAATAGTATGCACTGTGATGCATGTTAACATAGGTTTACATCGTAGTGATGTATATCGATATATGTTAACACTCATGTGGATGGATGATTACTAATAGTATGCATTGTGATGCATCTTAACATAAGTTTACATCGTAGTGATGTATATTGATACATGTTTACATTCGAGCGGATGAGTACTAATAGCATGCACTGTGATGCATATTAATATTGGTTTACATCGTAGTGATGTATATTGATACATATTTACATTCGAGCTGATGAGTACTCATAGTATGCACTGTGATGCATGTTAACATTGGTTTACATCGTAGTGATGTATAACGATATATGTTCACACTCACGCGGATGAGTACTAATAGTATGCATTGTGATGCATCTTAACATAAGTTTACATCGTAGTGATGTATATTGATATTTCTTAGCTTACGAGATGATGAGTACTAATAGTATGCATTGTGATGCATCTTAGCATAAGTTAACATCGTAGTGATGTATATTGATACATGTTAATATTCATGTGGATGAGTACTAATAGTATGTAATGTGATGTATGTTAACATTGGTTTACATTGTAGTGTTGTATATCGATATATGTTAACACTCATATGGATGGGTACTAATAGTATGCATTGTGATGCATCTTAATATAAGTTTACATCGTAGTGATGTATATTGATATTTGGTAACATTCGAGCTGATGAATACTCATAGTAGGCACTGTGATGCATCTTAACATAAGTTTACATCGTAGTGATGTATATTGATATAACATTAATTGATAATGCATATTAAGTAATAACATACGGTGATGCATGAGATATTATAATATAGTTGTTATAACTTGATATGGATTTTGATGAATAAGTGATAACATTAATAATTTAGGAAGTACCATAACAAACCCAAATAGTATATCAACAAATATTTGTACAACCTTTGAAAATCGGTTACAATTAAAAGGTTATATACATCCAAACACTCATTCAACGTACGTCAATTTAAAACTACAAATGCATACATATTTGATCAAAGAACCATCCACTTTCTCCCTTTTGCTTCTTGACTCTAAATGGTTCATCAAATAATAATCGATTACATTATTAGAAACAATTAAATGATTTTCACATGGCTCCTTTGATGTCCGAGTGTCCAAATTCAGCATAACCTATATCAAAAATATACATGTGATCAAATATCAAAACAAGAAACATCGAAAAACAATAAAACATCGAACAAAAGCAAGCAACATTCATTAGCACACTTAAAGCTAAACCAATTAAATGATAGTTATATTCGGAGTCCTTTAATACATCAGGAGGTACTTAAATTGCCTAAAAACTCGAGAACTAAGAAAAATCACGTTTTGAGGGAGACGGAGAGAGAGAGAGAGAGAGAGAGAGAGAGAGAGAGATAGAGAGAGTAGAAATTGCACTTACAATCAACAACAAATCAAGCCCAGGGCCACCTAACATATTTCACTTTAACAATTAAATTGTTATTCAATGTCTTCTTCTGAAGAAACCAGGGAGAGAGGAGAGAAAATTAATTAGTTAGACTCGACCTTAACTTATAAATGAAACTTTCATAACCTAAACAAGATAACTTGTCAAAATGAAAACTTGGTGCAAAAAGTTATCCAACTTTACCAAATTTTTTATTAATACAGCAAAAAGACATCGAAGAGAATTTGGGTAGGTAGTTGTTGGTACCAAATAACCAAAAACTAAACACCAATCAGAAACATATTACAACACACCATATCCCCGATGGAACCTCCTTATAGCTCCTGAATGAATGCAAAAAGTGCAGACCTCTTACATACCATTGAAGTATCCTAATTCAAAGTTACCTAAACCTTACTAATGTGATATAAAATCTACAAGAATCTGCTATATGCATCTACTAAATTATAAATGTTAACATCAATAATAATAATAAAAAAAGATATACCACCAGTACACTATCCAACTCTCCTTTATAGCTCAAATTCAAAACCATCAACCTAAAATAAATTGTATAATACACCAACTGAATGCACTTATGTATAGATATCACATGTCTGATATTCATCCTGTTGAACATGTTAAACAAAATAACTTTGATTAATCTATTTTTCAGTATATATAGATAAAATTCATCATTTACATCTAAAATCATCATGTTGAACATGTTAAACTCATAACTTGAACATCAATAGAATGTGCTACATAATCACAAAACCATTAATCATTTTTTTATTATATAGATCACAAATTTAACAATCATCATATGAAGATACATTTATTATAACAGGCTCCTCACATCCGCAATATTAAATATTCATCGTTTTCTCAAAAATATTCGAATTTCAATTGTACAGAGATGAAAACAAATAATCAATGAGTATGAAACCCAATTTAATTTTTATAGAAACATATAACTATTAACTTTCTTACCGTTTTATAGTTCCTCGATTCTTGATTTATCTCTTCACGTATTCTTCTGCTTTCGTATTTTCGATCCTTTAGTTGTATCATCAGCCGCTGTGTTTCGAACTAAGCAATCGATTATGGATTAAAAATGTCCAGCATTTTGTATTGTGATCGTGATTTGAATGGAATGTTAGGTTACGCCCTAATTTTTGATGAATGAGCGTGAATCCTGTATCAGCTTCTATTTTAGCTTGTTGTGGTATTAGCCTCACTTTTGCTCGAAATTACCAAATTGCCACCGCATGAACTATTTCAGATTTGATCAAATGGACGGTTGAGATGTGCTTCCCCCTTCCCCCAATTTTGGCACTTCCCTCTAGATCACTACCCTATTTATATATATATATATATATATATATATATATATATATATATATATATATATATATATATATATATATATATATATATATATATATATATATTTATAGAAAAATGTCTCCACATTAAATTAACATATTCAACTTATATTATTATATACGAAAGTTAACTATAAAAAATTAATAGAAAAATTGATACTTGGTTAAATTGGGTTAATCGGGTCAACCCGCACCTGCATAAGTTTCTCTATTTTAACCCGTAACCCGACCCTAATAAGCATTGGGTTAATCGAGTTAACCTGTATAACCCGATCAAACTTTCAAACCCTATTAAACCCAACTTGAATAGTCTTAATAGGGTTCGGATGGGATGTGGGTCAGGTCGGGTTTTTTGACACCCCTACATACAATTGAATTGAATGAAACATGGTATTCATTTATTGATAAATGATAATTCATACACCATCAAATATTATTCATACATCACTAACCGTGTTTTGGAGTGTTGTACCGTACAACACTATAAAGCACAGATAGTGGTATATATTAATTTTTGGTGGTATACGAATCACTGCCTTCATAGATTTAAAAATCAAAAAATCATTTTTTTCATCATTTGTTGTTGTTATCTTTTATAGGGAACTTATAAAAGTATGAAACTAATAACAATGTTATAACTAATTGTTTGAATTTCGTATAAAAAATTTTCTATTAATATAAAACAATTATTACTAAGGTAAAACTTGACGGAATAATTTGTAAAATTTTATTGTATACACATATTATTGTTTCGTATTTTTAATTAACAGTAATAATTTTTAAAGAAATTTAAAACATACATATTACATATAATATATAATATATTATAATTATTATAAAAGTATAATAGGTTGAGTTATTTTAAAAACGATTATAAAAATACCAATCGCCCAAATGAAAATATTCAAGAGTTATAACTAACTATCATGCATTCATGCATAATTACCGTGGTTGGACGTATCCGTTAATATGTTATGAGAATTATTAACATTAAGAAATAATTATTAAAAGTGATATATTTGAACATTTTTTCAGTAAATTAAAATACTATAGATATTTAATATAAATAAAACCCAATGTTACCAACTGTCCAAAATATTTCGTTATATGTTTTAACTTTTATCTATAGTATGTTTTATATAATTTGAAAAACAAATACCTAAGTCAACCAATTTTTGTGGCATGTAATTTTGACATTTGAATTTCTGAATAATGGGTTTGAGTTTTTGAAATTAATTAATAGGGAGAAATTCAGTCTTTTTGAATGTTCAGATCGAGAATAGATAATTGGTATACATTCTTGTTAATGTGGATCAATAGCTTTAATTATTTGTACTGTCAAAGAAGGGTCATGATTAATTTAAAAGAGCTTAAATTTATTTTGTTTAGACATTTAATCTCCTCTAACAATTGTATTTTGTATTTAATTGATCCCTGTATCATGTGTGTGATATATTTTCGTATTTTATTATTTTTATTTATTAAATTGGAAAAACAAAAACATAGGAATCGATTTATGTGCATAGTTGTTGAAGTTTGAAATTCAAAAATATGGCTTCCACTTTTTTTGTAATTAGTTAATAAGTAAAAAGGGGTAATCAAGTCATTTTACCAATCAATAGCAAACATAATGTGTAAACATTCCAAGTAGTTTAAATTAATGGCCTAGATTAGTTTGACTAACTCAATTAATGGACTCGATTATTTCAAGATGGGCTAAACTCAAAATGTTTACATTTATACCTTCCTCCAATAATAATAAAAAGAGATTATCCTCTTATCCTTATTTTGATGTATAACTAACTCAACAACTGATACTCAAAATCATCTCATGTATTTGTCTTACTTCTTTTTTTATTAATATTTTCATTTTTCATTTTTTTCTAACCCAATATATATCAATTTCATTGTATTGAACTTTGATCCTAACGTTGCGATAAGGCGCAAAAACACATATTTTAATATCTCGATATATCACATTCTTCATTAAATTTGTTTAATTTCTCTAATTTGTCTTTTATGATTAAAAGTAATATCCTTGATGAATTACAAATATGTATCTAATTTTGTCCATCGAATATTGTCACAAATCTATTATAATTGACTGTACTAATCTCGACAGTGCAATTTCCTATGGAGCTGATTTTATTCTTAGGTAAATTGTAAGTCCCCTAGTTCTAGGATCGATAACTTCGTTATCTGTAGTATTAAGATGCGGAATCTCTCAATACGGTGTTATCTTACTAACAACGAATACGTTCGTAATTGCGTTTATAAAGCTTAACTTTAAACGATTAATTGTCAAAGCCTAGCCGTTAGGTTTAAGTTTTCTCTGGGTTTAGTGAATTCGCAGATCAGAATGAAATGCCAAAAGTTCTTCAAGTGTTAGGTTTTTCACGTTGGAAAAACACATTTATAATCTGGTTTGGCTCGGCTCGCATGGGCCTACGAGTTCGGTCCAACTCGCAGCCCAAGCCCAGTAAAGGACACGGCTCGCCAGACTAATGCCTCGCGAGTTCAGTTCTCATCTCACAGCTCAACTCGCTGCGACCTGAGATCTCGACTCGCTTTGCATGAAACGTCTATTATTTATTTCGTATTTAAACATTCGTCTAACTTAGCACAATAATATGTTTAACAAATATTACTAACAAAACAAATATTTATTTACAAATCTAAACCAATGTACAAACGTAATAATAATTACACCAGTCCTATTTCAAGCTAGATCTGTTGTCACAATCTATGTCCCAACAGACTCCCCCTTGACAATAGCTCTAGCGTCTTTATCTTCACGCTTTCTTTGGTCTTCATTTGTAAATCTTACTACCTGCGTAAATCTTCATCTTGATACAAGTTTTAACCATCAACTGATAATCTCTTGCTAAATCAGCCCATTCGATAGTCGTCATAATTCTGTTCTCATTTAACTTTAACAGATCCTTTCTCGACATATTCATCAGGTGTCGATGATCATAAACTCTAAAAATTTCTCTTTCACCACCTTCAACCTCATCATCAGCTTCAACCATAACAGCTTCTCCAGTTCCTGAATCCACGTGCCAACTCTTCATATTTCCCAAAATATCCTGTGGCATTGTCTTCAATGGAATCTGCTGTATGCATCTAACAGCTGGATAAATCTTTTTCCTTCTTCTTCTTCCAGTTCTTTGACTTATCTAGGGCTGCAAACGAGTCGAGCTTCTATCGAGCAACTCGAGCTCGGCTCGAGCTTGAGCTCGTTCGAGTCGAGCTTTTATCGAGTTCGAGCCCGATCTCGAGCTTCAAAGTAGAGCTCAAAATATATATCGAGCCGAGCTCGAGCCTTAAAGAGCTCGGCTCGAGCTGTTATCGAGCTTTTCGAGCTTTTATTGATATTTATACTTTTATAGTGTATATATGTAATTTTGAATCTAAAAAGATTTTATTGTTATACTTTTAATATTATTATACTACTTTACATATGCTATAAGTAATTTTCACACTTTATACTTAATTTATATATATTTCTAAAATAATTTTTGTATTTATTTATATATATAAGATGATATAAAATAAGTTAGGGTATTCAAAATTATTTTTTATAAGAATATTCGAGCTCTTCGAGCCGAGCTCGAGCCATCCTAAAACATTTTCGAGTCGAGCTCGAGCTTGCATCGTGAAAGCTCGTCGAGCTATCGAGCCGAGCTCGAGCCTATTATAAGTTAATCGAGCCGAGCTCGAGCCCTGTCGAGCTCGAGCTCGGATCGACTCGATTACAGCCCTAGACTTATCTCTTGTAATTTCACAGTTTTTCCCTTTCTTGGCTTAATCTGAACAAACTTATTTATACCAACCTCATGTCTGATTATTCTTTCAACACGATTAGCATAATCATCACGACTTGGGTTGTTGATCTCTAATCTAGCCAAATCACGTATTTCATAACGTGGTAGAGAACTAAACACTGCAAGCTTTCTTTCAAAATATTGAACCCCGTCATATCTTTTGATTGCAAAAAGCTTCAGCTCAGAGTCAAAGTACCATCCAACAATCCCTTTACAAGGAACACGTTTTCCCGTAATATCAACTTCTGAAACTCCAATCTTCTTCTTCTGCTTTGGAAGTTTCCTAAGAAAAACAGCAGGATTCTTAGTAGGAATCAAAGTTTCATCTTTTTCAGAATCGGTTGTGTCATCGATTTCTTCATCTACATCGACAATCATTGGACCTTGTTCATTTTCAATAATAACTTCTGTCTTAGATGGGCTCACATGGTGTTCATCAATATTTGCATCTGGATCTACACCAATGTCTTGCACAATCTCAGGTACAGCAGTCCAATCAGTAGGTGGTAGAAATTCTCCATCCTTAAGATCAAAATCAATGTCTTCATCTATCTCATCAAAAATATCATCTTCCGAATCAGATAGATCAAACATTTCCAATCCTAAGAGAAAACCACAAATACAAATTAATATTAATAATTAAAACTCTCTTATTGATTTCTCTGAATCAACCTAAGAATTTCTTTATTAATTCTTTTGTATATTTTAACGCAATTTACAAATAACTTATAAAATCTTTAATTGATTACCCTGAATCAATCCAAAATCTCTTAAGTCTACTTTAACAAATATTAATTAATTTTAAATTCTAATGCATTGTGAATAATCACCAAACATTTAAATTTACTATTAATTACCTTATATAATTTCCAAGTGTTAATTGATCTCATTCATTATTAATTTAACCTTTAAATTATATATCATTTGTCTAGTTAATACGAATACATTTTTAACTTGTTAATTACTTATATACCTTACGGTCTTAAGTCCATAATCAAATCTAAAATGCATATGTTATTATAAAATTTTGACCGCCGAAATTAATCGGAACACGCCGCTCGACTACTCAATGAGTCGGAAGTCTTTCGATCACTATTTTATCTTAACATAATTATATAAACTTAAATTACATCAAACATATTTTACTTAAAATAATAATAACCCTAAGCCGAATATATTTACACAATAAATTAAGTTTACATTTGTTCACTACAAACTATTACAAATATTACAGTACTATGATAATACTAAGCTATCTTACCAGCTTCAGTATCACCCGGTACAGTCTTATCTGCACTTGTACCCGCTCCTGAACCACTAGCACCAGCATGACCACCAGACTCCCCCTGAATCGTAGCTTACTCACCAGTCTTTGAAGGACCAGTCTGCTCACCACCTTCTGGTGCATTGGGATCATCGTCCTTGTCTGAATCTCTCTTCCTCTTCAGCTCATTTTCTTTGCAAGACTCCAAATATACCAATATCTCCCCCTGAGTAGACTGTCCTGAATGCGATCTCAAGACCAGACTCTCCAAAGAAGATAACTTCAGTCTCTGCACATTGAAGTCCGCAAGCAAAGTCTCATGAGTCTTCATCAGCAGATTGTAAGATTGACTCTGCTTGAGTATCTGCTGAGCAAGAAGAAGATTATTCGACACCAGCTCTGGAATCTGAGAAGTAAGCTTCTCTAAATCCTTTACCCTAGACTCTAAGGATGTAATCCTTTCAGCATCAGTCATCGGAGTAACAGGTATCGTTCTTGGTCCAGGCGGTGTAAGAGACTCAATATGCCAGTCTCTGGTCAGTGGTGTATGAGGTTGAGACAAAGCTTGCGTAAGCAAGTTTGCCGCAAATCTAGCTCCCTTATTCGTCGGAAAATTAGCTCCACGAACTAGATCAGCAACCTCATGCTGTAAAGTTAAACACAATTAAAATCAGTTATTGTTACAGATTACTCTGTCTCAAACTCTAATTAATTGCATAACACTCATAGTTATAGAACTTATATCTCATACCTGAAGCGGTACAGACATCTGTTCAGAAACCACCGGTGTATCCTTCTCCACCTGTGGTGTATCTTGAGCAACTGTATACAGAATTAACTGTCTCAGTTTAACTCCTGATAAACAACAAGTTAAGATTATTTAACTTTTATAATCAATACTAACCTTCTCGAATAGTTAGCGTTCTTGGACGCTTCATCAAAGGAATCTCAACCTCCTCAGTACCTTCCTCCAGAATATCCTTCCCTTTTCTCTTCCTTTCAGAAATAGACGGAGGAGGAGAAGGTGTATTCTCAGAATCTTCATCTGAAGCCGTCTCACCATCACGACCTCTAGATAATCTAACAGGATCCTAAATTTTGAATATATTAAACATTTATGATTAGCATAAGCTCTATCATACAAGTTCTATATATTTAAGATTAATCAGATATAATACCTCAGTCGGTACAACAACTGATTCATCTAGCTGTGTCTGCTCCCCCTCAAGTAATACAACTTCTGGGTTTGCAGCCTCAGCTTCAGCTTCCTGTTCGTTTAATGATATTTATATTTTAAAATTAGAAATAATATCCAATTAACTAAATATCTAATATCATAATCATTAGATAATAATATTATGCATCTATGATTAATAAAAACAATCTATCAACTAAGCATCTATATTATTATATAAATAAAATATTACCTCAGATGGTGCAAAATAACTATCAATATCCTGAAGCAAAGGATTCGTTGCATCATCATTCTGCTCCAAAACCTCCTGAACAATCTGAGCAGCAACATTTGGGTTCACCTGTTCCCCAGCATGTGCAGGTTGTTCCAAAACATCCTCTAAAAGCTCTTGTGGACCTTCAGCAGGACCCACATCAGCTTCAGCAGGAGCAACGTCTAACCACCCATGATTTGGCGGTGCAACGTAGTTCGGGTCAATAATATACCCAAATAGTGGTCTAACCTCAGGTTTCACCACTCCCTCCTTCCTAACCGTCTGCATAAACATGGCGTTATACCCACGATGATCAATCGTATTAACCACTAGATGTGGTTCTGGTATAGCCAAATCCGGTAGACGCGCACGGATAATCAACATACAAAATCTCGGGTAAACCAAAAATCTTGATCTAACAGACCCCGATATCTGTTTCGCAATCTCACCGAAAAGATAATCACAAAAACTGTATGGTTTATTATAAACCAGTGACAGTGCAGCCGATAAAATCGCAGGGCTAAACTCATCAAATCCACCCTTCTTCGCTGCAAAAACGATATTCATCACGTGCCAGAGAAACCTCCACTGACCAATAACCAGAGGTTTCTGGAACTGACGTCCACGTCTATCTCCCGTATAACCCATACGGCCTATAGCTCCCTCTATAAAATCCATAGGATACTCAATATCCCCATTCTCCTGTTCTACTGTCCCTAGCTGCGAAATCTCACGGAGATTTCCAGCGCTAAACACAACAGGTTGGCCGCCAACCGTTGCTCGAATCTCTGGCGGATTGACAGATTCGTCATATACAATATCCGTCCAGAAATCGTTCAGTATCGCCTGAGAGATAGGAGGATTGGCCGTAATGGCGTATCGAATCCGTGATCGTGCCAGAAATCTAAGAATATCAGCAACCCTGTCAGCCCGCTTGGCTTCAAGGTTCAGATCCACCAAAATATTGTGGCCCTTGTCAAATGCTCTCGCCATATCTGTAAAATAAACACAAACAACAGATATAATTTTAATGCACGATTAAACATCTTTAAACTATAACGTATTATGAATCGAGATTCATCAAACATCTTAGTTTAAAATTGAAATTATATATAACTTGTTACAAGATAGTCTCAAGTCTTATATAAAAATTTAACTTATAACTACAAAGTCTTAAGTCTAATTTAAATCCATTATATAAAAGTTATTACTTAAAAAGTCTTAACATTTATATAACTACTTTAAAAATAAAATTTTTCTAAGTACTGGACTCGCATAAACTGGCCTTGCGAATCGAGATCAACTCGTTTCGCTTATCAACTCGCTTCACTGATCAACTCGCTACACTTATCAACTCGCTTTTGAAGTGAACTCGCTAATCCCATCGATTCGCTAGTCAACTCGCTGCGAGTTGAATTAAAGAGTCAGCTCGTTCGATGAACAGCCGATACAAGGTTAAACTTAAAATTGATTAATCCTGTAATTTTAACATGATCTATCGATTGATTTACATTCATTAATGTTCGTTTAACATAAATCCTAAAGATCCATGTCCAATAACATCGTAAATCTATGCGAATCGTTTAAACTTCAAACCGAAACCCTAAGTTCATAAAACCTTCGATTTCGTGCAATTTAAACGGTGAAATCCGTTGTTATATACCTCAAAATGTGCGCAAAGTGAAGATGTATAATAGTTACGGATTGAAAAACTCGTTCCCGTACTCTAAAACTCGAAATCAAACGAAAACTAAAAATCGCCTCGTTTCGCCTGTAAGCGGATTCGCAAAGTTTTACTGAACTCGCGAAGTGTGTGGGTTCGGTGGGTTGGCTTGACTCGTTTGACCCTCTTTATACTTTGTATTCGATTCGCGAGATTTCAAGCGGATCCGCAAGTTGACTTAGTCAACTCGCAGGAACAAATAAAAATGCGAATTAAATACTTAGTATAAATTAAAAACCCATTATTTGTACAATTCTAAAATAAAATTATTTTTCACTTGTATTTGTTACGTTTGTTCAACTCAAAAATATTCAGTATAATTTAATTCCGAAGGGTAAATTCTAATAAACACAAAAACTTAAATTAAATTAAAAAAAACAAATAAAAATAAGATAAAAACACAATTATATAAACTTTGGTATCAAGTACCATTTTATTAATCACTCAAAACAAAGTACATATACAAAGTAAATAAGATTTTATCTGCTTAGAGATCATATTAGTAAGAATAAGCAATTAATTATATATATTTAAAAGTCTAAGCAGATTGGTAGTATGCATACCTCATGAAATTCAAGTAAATTACTATAAAATTACAACTAAATTTATCATTTATACATTTATATTTATGAAACTATATCTTAGGTACCTTTATCCACATTGCATAATTAATAAATGCATTACTCACATAAAGTGAATATTTTTATTATAGACAGTCCAAGACGATTACCGGTATTATGATCCACATAAACAAATTATACTCAATTTTCTAAGCAAACACTTTATTGTTAGTATGAGTATTATCAAGTGCTTCCTATTATATGACATACTGAAGAATTTCAAATAAAACTCATAACACTGTATCATTAAATTTCAAGGTAGCGGTTACTAAATGATGTATCTTTTCGAAACATATAACATACACTTGAATTTTCAAGGTTAGACAAATATCAGACATACTTTGAATATGCTATGTTATCTAAGTCTGTACGTAGTACAACAGAAGATCCCTTCTAGTATAATTCAAAATATATTTGAGAATATTAATTTAATTAAAGGTTTCAGTTCTGTACTTAGTACAACAAAGTTACCAGTAATTAAATTAATACCCATATTTCTACTATTTGTCACTTCAATTAAAATGCATGATAACAGTGTATGGTAATACCATCATCCAACAATTAAGACTTAATGTCATACATCATAGAATAGTAACACAAGATAATAAACAAGTAGTTAATTAACTTCTTAAGGCTTAGAAAATGTCATATAATTTGCCTACCAGTACATCATATGATGAAGCCATCTAATGTTTTTACTAAAAATAGACAAATTATAACTTGTGGATATAGGTGTATAATCAAATAAATATAAACACATACCTGATAGAACCGCTATAGTTCTAAAGCAACTTTATTTGAACCTACTACCATATCATACTTAGGACTTAAGCTTATTATTGTGAAGCTTATTCTCCTAATGTACTATCATATCCCTTAGTTTTTGCAAATAAAACTTAAATGAAGGCGATTCCCCTTAGGTAACACGCAAATGAATGCCATACGCACCCCCCCCCCCCCCCTTTTTTTTTTAACACATAGAAATACTAACTATTACAAAAATACCCTTGAAAGACTAATCACTCTGGATTTCTCATTCCGTTTAGTTGAACCAACGTCTCAAACCTTGCTATGTCGAACGCCTTTGTGTATAAGTCTGCTAAGTTATCCAATGATGGAACCTTAACTAACTTTATCAAATTCTTCTCGGCACAATCTCTAATAAAATGATGTCGAATATCAATATGCTTAGTTTTACTGTGCTTTACCGGATTATTGGTGATCGACATAGTAGATTCGTTATCAATCATCATAGGAGTATTGGTTATATTTAACCCGTAATCCCGCAGTTGCTGTTGAATCCAAAGTACTTGTGAGCAACAGCTGCCAGCTACAACATACTTAGCTTCACATGTAGAAATGGCTACCGAGGTTTGCTTCTTGCACTGCCAGGATACTAATCTACCTCCTAGGAATTGACATCCTCCGGTCGTAGATTTCCTATTCTGATTGCATCCTCCATAATCCGAATCAGTATAAGCTACGAGATCTAAGTCTCCATCAATCGGATACCAAAGACCCAGCTTAGGTTTCCCTTTGAGGTAACGAAAGATTCGTTTAACAGCTTGCATATGTGACTCTTTCGGATTAGCCTGATATCTTGCGCATAAACAAACAGCAAACATTATGTCAGGCCTAGAGGCTGTTAGACACATTAGTGATCCGATCATGGCTCTATAAAGAGTTGGATCCACATCTCCATCACTCGATGTATCTGGACCTAGTCCATGATTGACTGGTATTGGAGTATTGTAGACCTTACTTTCATCCATCTTAAAGCGTTCTAATAGCTCATATGTATATTTAGATTGATGAATAAAGAATCCATCCTTCTTTTGATCAACTTGTAATCCTAAGAAGAAATTCAACTCTCCCATTGCAGACATTTCGAACCTTTTTCTCATAACTTGTTCGAATTCTTGACACATCTTTTCATCAGACGATCCAAAGATAATGTCATCAACATAAACCTGCACGAGAAGAAAGTCTTTCTTCTTCCACTTCACAAACAGTGTACTATCAATCGATCCTCTTGTAAATCCATTCTCAAGTAGATACGTTGATAGTGTTCCATACCATGCCCTTGGTGCTTGATGTAATCCATATAGAGCCTTATTCAAACGATATACTCTATCTGGATACTCAGGATCAGCAAACCCTGGTGGTTGTGAAACATACACCAATTCTTCCACTTTGCCATACAAAAAGGCACTCTTAACATCCAACTGATACACTTTTATACCAAAATATGATGCGAATGCTAAGAATACTCTAATTGCTTCTAGCCTAGCAACTGGTGCAAACACTTCATTGTAGTCAATACCTTCTTATTGATTAAAACCTTGAACCACCAGACGAGCTTTATTGCGAGTAACGATTCCTTTATCATCTCTCTTGCACTTAAATACCCATCTAGTTCCAATTGGATATTCTCCCTTTGGTAGGTCAACCAACTCCCATACTTGTAATTTAGAGAACTGAGATAGTTCTTCTTGCATTGCTTCTACCCACGAGCTTTCTTTTAAAGCCATTTGAACATTTTTAGGCTCAACTTGTGAGATAAATCATGAATATAGACATTGATTAGGAATCCCTGTCTCTTTCATTGCAGTATACAAGCTTTGGTATTCTAAATTCTCAGACGTACTAGCTATGGATTGATGCCTAATTTGAACCGGAGTATTAATATCACCGATGATATTTTCAACGGGATGATTCTTACTCGTTCTAGTTGTAGTAATTGGTTCAACCGGTATATCATCTCCTAAATTAGTGCCAATCTCTTCCAATGCAGGTACATCTTCCGTACGAGCAGAAGATATCCTTAAGTGTTTCAAAGGAGTAAGTATATCATCAAACTTTGTAGTAAGATCATCAAGATCTTCTGTTTCTTGAGACTTATCCTCTGAAGGTTGTTGTGACTCACTTGTGGAAGCTTTATCTGAGTCAACATTAGTCTTAATTCCAGACTGCTTAACACTTGATGTTGAAGCGGGACCAATATTCCCATCTTCAAACAATAAATGTTCAGCTATCTCTGAATTACTGACATAGTCACTAATAGGAACTTTAAATGATGCAAAAAGATCAGAATAATCAAATTGCCAATCTAATCCCTTATGAACATCCGGTGAGTAGCTCGTAACCTCAATATTATAAACTACCTCCAAAAGTCCTGTGACTTTATTAAAGACTCTCTTGTTTGGCGAATTGGGCATATAACCTAGGAAAAATCCTTCGTCAGCCTTCTCACCAAATTTTGCTTGATGTCCAGTCTTTAATATGGTGCATGAAACTCCAAAGGGTTCAAACCCTTTTAAGTTAGGTTTCTTATTGTTCAAAAGCTCATAACAAGTCTTGTTATGTCTCTTAACCGTAAGAACTCTATTAAGAACATAACATGCTGTATTCACTGCTTCTGCCCAAAAGATGACCGGAAGCTTTGAATCAGCAAGCATTGTTCTAGCAGCTTCAATCAACGTCCTATTTTTCCTTTCAGCAACACCATTCTGTTGAGGTTCATAAGGTGCACTGAATTGATGTAATATCCCTTTGCTTAAGCAATAGATATTCAACGTTGAATTCTTGAATTCTGTTCCATTGTCACTACGAATACGCTTAACTCTCTTTTTATAGACATTCTCTACTAGATCAAAGAACTCAATTAGAATTCCTGGAGTTTCATCCTTTGATCCCAAAAAGAATACCCATGAGAATCTAGAATAATCATCTGTGACAACCAAACAGTACCATTTGCCACCTAGACTTCTCTTGCTTATAGGGCCGAAGAGGTCCATATGTAGCAATTCAAATGGCGAGGAGATAGAGTTTTCAGTCTTAGGTCTGTGTGGTTTCTTGTGCTGCTTTCCTTTCATGCAAGGAACACACTTATCCTCAGACTCGAAACGTTTTTGTGGTACACCTAGAACCAAACCATTTTTGGTTATATAATTCATCTTTCTCCAGTTCAGGTGTGCCATTCTCCTATGCCATAATAATGCGTCTGTTTCCGAAGCCTTGGATAATAAACATGTAGACACCATTGAAGAGTTAGGAACACCCATGTTGATAGCATAGATGTCCTTCTTCCTTGGCGCCGTCATCAATATCCATTTATCAGGAATTTTGAAACCTGGCTTCAGGACTAAGGCCTCCTTTTCATTGAAGTAAACTGGATGACCTTTATCACAGACTTGGGAAACACTCACTAGGTTGTGAGTTAGTTCTTCAACATAGTTCACATCCTCAAGAGTCAAAGTTCCATTTGAAACTTTTCCTTTTCCCGAAATTACTCCTCTTTTATCTCCTGCAAAATTTACTTTTTGCTTGAGACTCTCCTTGAAGTCCTTTAGTAGACTTCGTTCTCCTGTCATGTGCCTCGAGCATCCACTATCTACATACCACCAGCTGTCCTTGTTCACAGCATGCTCCTGCACATAACACAAAACACTATCAGTTATCAAGAGGGACCCAAGCCATTACGGTCTTGGTTTCTCCCTTATCATCAACAAATTTAAGCTCTTTAAAATAACCATCCTTCCCATCAGGAGCTTTGGTTACTTTCGAAGTAGCTTGAGTTTGTGGACGATCAGCCTTAAGAGGTGAATTTGAGGATAACCTCCTAGGCACATAATTATGAGCTCTATTATGATAATTATAATTAAACTCATGTGATCGCGAAGTAGTACCACTCTCATAATGACTATGGCCTCTACTTGGAGTTCTAAACCTCGACGGTGTCACATCCCTAGACTTATGGATAACATTATCACTTTGAGTATATGGCCGTTTAGGTTTAGGTGGGGAGACACTATGCTTACCATCTCTTTTAAGAATGTTAACAGGTTTATTACCTAACTTAGGTTTGGTATCTAACCCATCTACAGTCATACTAGAGTCGGTCTGTGTCTTTTCATCTATCACAAGCTTATGTGGTGTTTCAGGCTTTTTGTTAGGACAACACGAAGCCACGTGTCCCTTTTGGTGACACTTGAAACATGACATCTGCTTGCGTGATTTAGGAACTTTTGCATTACTACTCGGAGTTTTAGGCACTAAAGGTTCAGATATTTGTTCCTTATTAACCTTATCATCAGTCTTAGCATCGTTAATCACTCCACCCGATACAAATTGTATTTTGGTGAAATGAGAAGCCTTACTATTACCTGATGAAGGGTTCTTAACAACATCCTTCTGTGCCTCTGACTGTTCATGGTCATTAGTTACTGAAACCTCAGGATTAACTTCAGTCATTTCAGAATCTTCAGGAATAGGAGTGTAATTGGCATTAAAAGGAGGGGATACATCATTGTAACCTAACCCAGTCTTGTCCTTTACACTACGTTGAGCATCAAACATTTTATCCATTTGAGATGTCCTATAGTTCTCAAGTTTACGGTTTTGCTCAATTAACCTTAAGTTAAGGTTCACTATTTCTTGATCCTTACTAGCAATTGTCTCATTTAAGTCTTTGATATTCATATAGAGACCATCTATGACAACAGATTTTTCACTTATGGTATCTCTAAGTTTTGTTCTATCCGAAGCATCAGACTTAATTTTATCTTTTAAGGCCTGTTTATCATCACTTAATCTACGAATATCCATAATGGCTTGATCAAGTTCAGATCTAACAGTCTTATAGGATTCCTTATCCATATTCAATTGAGATGACAAATTGCTATTTGACATAGTTAAGACACTATTCTGAGATTGTAAATCAGTAACTAAGTAACAAACATCAGCAAGATTAAGAATATCTAAACATACCTTCTTCTTGTCAGTTTGTACTTCAGCCATGCGTGCCACGAATTCTTCAGGACTCACATCTGGAGTTGAATCCATATATAGCACGTCATCATCACTTGCCTTCACTTCAGACTCAGGCACCTCTACTCTCTGTTCCATATCAGTAGGCATGTATGACACTGATCCAGCAGTTGTCTCTTCGATCTCGGCCATCAAGGCTTCCTCAGAATGAGCTAGACAATCATAAGAACCATCCAACTGCTTCACCACTAAGGCTTTGGAAGCAAGAGTACTTCCCGAACCTTGTTTTCCTTGTGCTTCTACTTTAGGTCTTTGGCATTCTCTAGCAAAATGACCAATACCCTGACAGTTAAAGCATCTGACCTTGGTTTTATCAAACCCTGATCTATTGCCCAACACCTTTCTACCAGTTCTCTTGAGGAAATTTTAAACTTTTCTTGAAACTAATGCTAACATCTCTTGAAGTTCCAATTCCTCAACATAATCCGGATCTATCTGCTCATAATCCTCGTCAAATAGAACAGGATCATTGATCTTTCCCTCTATATAATTTTCATATGATGCCACAAAGGAAGCAAGAACAGACAGTTGTTGTTCAGCAGATTTCACACTCATAGGCATCTTCTGATGCTCTTGAGGTGACTTCTCAGAATTATTTCCCTTTGTCTCATCACTAGAGGAGGAAATAAAGCATAGATCTTCAGTAATCATTTCTCCATTTTCACCAGTATCACCAACTAACAGTGTAGTTGTCGAACTAGAGGACGCAGTCGAAAGATTTGACTTTCCATGATACAACCCAGGGTTCTGAACCTGATCAGAATCACTATCTCTTGACTTTCTGGAGAAATCATAACCTTTCAGCTTGTCAATGACTTGCTCTAAGGTCATAGTAGAATACCTGGTTTCGTTATCCTTAATCATAACGCCATACATTTCCCATTTAGAAGGCAAACCCTCAAGAAACTTGTCGGTTTTAGCTACTTCTTCTTCAACAATCTCATGGTATTCCAGTTCACTTAGCAGATGGTAGAAACGCGTGACATAGGCATCAAGATCTTCTCCTTTTAAAGCTTTAAACATAGTAAACTGCTTTTTGAGAAGACTCCTCTTTCCAGCTCTCACCTGTGGACTTCCCTCACCTCTTTTCTCTAGAGCTTCCCAGAGCGTTCTAGCAGTATGAAAAGACTTCAGTTGATGAGCAATCTCTTTAGGAAGACACATCTTTATGCATGAATGTGCTTTATTTTCATTTCTGTAAGCTTCCTTCTGTTGATCACTCATGTTCGGATAGGTAAGAACCACAGTGGCATTTTGAATAGTTTGAGTAGGTGCGGTGTATCCACTCTTGATACACATCCAGATTGACAGGTCATGGAATCTACAGTAAGATTCAAATCTGTCCTTCCAATTGTAGTGATCTTCGATCCTCAACAACTTAGGTGGAACATTCGATTTTCCCACCTCGTGGTCCATCTCGATCATTCTACTTAAGTCAGACATCTTAAAAACGTAAAATTAAAATGTTTCGCGAATTCAGAAAACTCAACTCGCAGGACTCAGCTCAACTCGCAATCTCAGCTCGACTCGCAGAATACGTCGATTCGCAAGCCTCAGTTCGGATTGCTAAAGATGTCGATTTGCAACTGATTTGGATTCGCGAGGGATCTCAGTTCGACTCGCAAGCCTCAGTTCGACTCGCTAGTTCAACTCGGTTCGCAGGCGAAGCTGGAACCCTAATCTCGACTCGCGAAACGGCTGTTAAACCCGAAAACGAATGTTTAAGGTATTTTTACGACTGAAACTAAGAATTTAGACCGTAAACAAACCCTAAAACGTCCAGAGAGTGATTTTGATCGTTAGTATTGCAAGAAAGCACGTAAAAACGACCCGAATCAAAAACGCAATAACACTAAAACTCACGAACACACTCGTATTTAGCCCGAAAGCTCTGATACCAGATGTAAGTCCCCTAGTTCTAGGATCGATAACTTCGTTATCTGTAGTATTAAGATGTGGAATCTCTCAATATGGTGTTATCTTACTAACAACGAATACTTTCGTAATTGCGTTTATAAAGCTTAACTTTAAACGATTAATCGTCAAAGCCTAGCCATTAGGTTTAAGTTTTCTCTGGGTTTAGTGAATTCGCAGATCAGAATGAAATGCCAAAAGTTCTTCAAGTGTTAGGTTTTTCACGTTGGAAAAACACATTTATAATCTGGTTTGGCTCGGCTCGCATGTGCCTGCGAGTTCGGTCCAACTCGCAGCCCAAGCCCAGTAAAGGACTCGGCTCGCCAGACTAATGCCTCGCGAGTTCAGTTCTCATCTCACAGCTCAACTCGCTGCGACCTGAGATCTCGACTCGCTTTGCATGAAACGTCTATTATTTATTTCGTATTTAAACATTCGTCTAACTTAGCACAATAATATGTTTAACGAATATTACTAACAAAACAAATATTTATTTACAAATCTAAACCAATGTACAAACGTAATAATAATTACACCAGTCCTATTTCAAGCTAGATCCGTTGTCACAATCTATGTCCCAACATAAATTATTCGATTTTGCATCAAGCATTTTCCATGAATTAGAGTTATAATCCGAAATTAATCTTATCTTACTCAGTCTAATACGTAGTACAATATTAGTAATTAAATATTGTAACACCCGCCAAATTAGGACTAGCAATTAGTGCCTAATTCACTGTTAATACATGTAATTAGTTCTGTATTAGGCTAATTTATGTATCGAAATATATATTGTTGAATATATACAAACTTTGCGATTTGATTAAATCGTACGCAATTTTAAATCGAATGTATTTCGGTTCCATAAATACGGACGTTGGTGACACAATTTATATTTAAGTATAAAACATTATCTGAAAACATTACTGGGTCCAAACTTATGTTTAAATTTCATTCCCAGAGTTGTCCCGTTTGATACAATTAAAACTTACCTAATTAAAAACAAAATACGCAAATTATTTAAAGTCACATTTTAAATCTTTAAATTATTAGATAATTGGTAAAACAATTTAATTAAAATATTAAACAAAAATTCGTATTTTAAAATGGTTAATTAACGCGCAAAATATTTACTAAAGCGTTAAATGACGGAGAAAACAAACACCACTCGGAGCGCAGGGCGAAGACTGAAAGTGGAGGATAACCTCCACCTCCCTCTCTCTTTTCTCTCATTTCTCATCTTTCTTTCTCTCTCTCCCTCCTTTTTCTCTCTAAACACTAAACCACCACCACCATCATAAATCATCAAATAACACCCTTAAACGACGACGGATCATATCACTACTTTGGAGAAAAACGTTCACCACTTCACGATCTACAACGCTATCTTTTCGGATTTTCAATCCGACACTTTGTAAGTTTCCGACAAAATCCCGAAACCATTCGATTCTTAGTATTTTCACTTGATAGTCATTTATATAACTTATATATGTCCATTACAAAGAGTAGAACACGATTTTATAGCTTAAAAATGAGTTTGATTTGGGTTTTGGCCGGAAAAAAATCTCGACAGCCGCTGTTTTCTGGGCTGGTGTTCTTCAATGCGACACAAGCCTTGTGTCGCATGTTGTGTCGTATAAAATCCTCTATGTCGTATCTTGTGTCGTATGAAGCCAGTTATGTCGTATCCTATGCGACACAATATTGTGTCGTACCTTATGTCGCAAATACCATGCGACACAACCCTTATGTCGCTATTGATTTAGCATCGAACGCTTATGCGACACAACCCTTGTGTCGCTAAGCTCTTGTGTCGCATATTTATGCGACATAACCCTTGTGTCGCATGACAAACCTTGTGTCGCACGTTGTGTCGCAAAACACAGAAAATCAGGATTTTTTTTTAAAAAGTCAAAGTTACTGTAGAAAAGTCAAATTTACTGTAGCAATTCACTGTAGCAAACGCAATTATAACATTTTGGAACTATTGTTACAAACCGTCACCAACGGGCCGTACACGTTTTCAAACACTTAACAAATCAACCAAATCGTAGTAATTTGGATATATATATATAGTTGTGTAACAACTACAAGGGTGATCTTTTGAGATACCCAATCATGTTTATAACCATCGCGTGTCGTGGACACCCTCAGGTTACAAGTCTTTGGACTTCATTACTCGGCTAATCAACTCAAGTTTATTAAGTTAAACTCACAAGACTCAGGTGAGTCTCATAGCCCCTCTTTTTACCATTTTACTCAGGGGTGTGATATATTGCTCATTTTTAACATGTGAACGCAAGTACAAACCTTTCATATACTACATGAGTTTTTCACAACTAATCATTTAAAGTCCTCCGTCAGCATAGTTGTTAATACGTTGTAGCGTGAATATTAGTATATGGTACCATATAGGATTGACCATCCTCGTTCGGGTTAGCAAGCACTAACAGGGTAAACGAACGTACTAATATTTGGGAAGACGAATGTTGATTAGGCATTCGTGGAGGCACCTAGCCCGGAAATCTCTATAGGGGACCCGGCCCTCGAGTTAAGCTCAACTATGTGCTCATGGCTGTATACACGATTACTATTCTTTTATTTGCTGGATGCAAATCATTATTAAATCTTGCGGTTCATACTATATTACTTGATTTCAAACCTGTGAGCTCACCAGCTTTAGCTGACCCATTCTAGCATGTATCGCAAGTACCAAGCAGTAGGTTGTTTCTGCTCCAGGACTTTTAGCTCGAGTCAGCATACAGACGTTTGAGATTTTCTTGCATTAGTATATTTTGTACAAGTACTTATGTACTGAAATCTCCTTATATTTAAACTCGAGCTATGTAAAGCTATAAATGTTGTAAACATTTCAATATTAATATATTTTGTTAAAACGACGCATATAGAGTCGTTTACTATATATCTTTGTGCTTTGTTATTGATTGGTAACACCCAAATCGTGCTTCCGCAAATCATTATATTTGGGGGTGTTACAAATATATAACAAATATACTAAATGTTGATTGGTTTATATAACACCCCTTATTTATAAACATATTTTATATATTTTCAAACTTCGGAAGCGAGTCCCAAACATATATTACCATATATATATATATATATATATATATATATATATATATATATATATATATATATATATATATATATATATATATATATATATATATATGTATGTATGTATGTATGTATGTATATATATATATGTATGTATGTATGTACATACATATGTACCAAAATGTTAAAAGTTCCAAAACATCACACTTATAGATATATAATTACAAAAACTATAAGACTTGGGTTATACAAGTTTTCCAAAACATATCCTTTAGTTATCAAAATATCAGAGTAGACTCGCAGTAGTAGTCAAACATCCCATCCAGTATCTATTATAAAACTATTTTCCCATATCTTGAATGAGGTTACAGCAAACATATATATACAATTTACAATGGACTATTATGGGCAATATAAAGGGCCGAGACTATACATGCTATATTATGCTAGATACAATAAATATACTATGCTAACATCCCCCCGCAGTTTTATCGGGAGGAGCAATCCGAACATTCAAAATGGATCGAAAGTCGGTGAATAAAGATGTCGGAAGCCCTTTGGTGAATATATCAGCATACTATAATCGGGAGGGAACATGGAGAACTCGAATGTTACCTAAAGCTACCTGGTCGCGAACAAAATGAATATCAATTTCAATGTGCTTCGTACGCTGGTGCTGAACAGGGTTAGAAGTCATGTACACGGAACTAATGTTGTCACAGTAGAAAAGGGTGGCCTTGGCTGGAGATGTATGAAGCTCTCTAAGAAGATTACGAAGCCAACACGTTTCAGCAACCGCGTTGGCAATACCCCGATATTCGGCTTCTGCACTAGATCTGGAAACAACCTACTGACGTTTCGAGGACCATGATAGAAGGTTATCCCCGAGGAAGACACAATAACCAGATGTGGAACGTCGTGTGGTGGGGCATCCGCCCCAATCAGCATCGGAGTATGCAACGAGACCATCTGTAGTGGAGACATGAATCTGCAGGCCATGGTCAAGAGTGCCACGAATGTAGCGCAGAATGCACTTAAGAGCTAGAAAATGTGGCTCACGCGGATCATGCATAAATAAACATATCTGCTGAACGGCATATGATATATCAGGTCGGGTGAACGTGAGATACTGAAGTGCCCCTACAAGGCTCCGGTACAAAGTAGGGTCAGTAACAGGAGGGCCAGTGGCATCCAACTTCGACTGTGTGTCAGCTGGAGTGCGACAAGGGTTACAATGCATCATGTTAGCACGCTTTAGAATGTCTATAGCGTACTGCTGCTGAGATAGGAACATGCCAGTCGAGCTGCGAGTGGCAGAGATACCCAGAAAATAGTTAAGTGCCCCCAAATTAGTCATGGAGAACTCTCGACTTAAATGACCAATAATAGTGTGAAGAAGGGATGTAGATGATGCCGTGAGAATGATGTCATCCACGTACAATAGAAGGTAAGCCATGGAGGATCCCTGATGATAAACAAAAAGAGATGAATCAGAGCGGCTGCGCTGAAAACCTTTACTCTGAACAAAATCTGCAAACCGCTGATACCAAGCACGAGGGGCCTGTTTCAGGCCGTACAATGAGCGCTGGAGGCGGCAGACATAGTTAGGAAATCGAGAATCATGGTAGCCCGGTGGCTGATGCATGTAAACAGTTTCCTGTAAATCACCGTGGAGAAAGGCGTTCTTCACATCAAGCTGGTGAATAGGCCAGTGACGTGAGACAGCCAAACTCAAGACAGTGCGAATGGTGGCCGGTTTGACAACCGGACTGAAAGTCTCATCGCAATCAATACCAATCTGTTGACTCTTACCATTAGCAACCAGTCTGGCTTTATAACGAGCCAGAGAGCCATCAGCATGAAACTTCTGCTTAAATAACCACATAGAGCGGACCACATTAGCTCCGGGTGGGCGTGGAACAAGAACCAAAGTGCCATTAGAAATAAGAGCATGAAACTCCTCATCCATGGCTTTATGACAGTGAGGATCCTTAAGAGCCTGTAAGTATGACCGGGGCACTGAGGAGGGGGTAGTAGTAGTGTGTAAGTTAAGGCAGGTAACGGGTTTAGTAATTCCGTGCTTACCACGGGTCATCATTGGGTGGGAGGAAGGTGGGGTGGGTGAGGTGGTTGGTGAGGAAGTGGGCGAGTTCGTGTCCGAGGGTACAGTAGCTGGTGAGGAAGTGGGCGAGTCCGTGTCCGAGGGTATAGGAGATGGAGAGTTAGGAGTGGTTGATCTGCCTGGTGAAGAGGGACTGGTGTCCGAGGATAACACTGGAGGAGTAGACTGAAATGCTGAGTGGAAGGATGGGGAAGGAGAATCTAGAAATTCGTATGATGGAGGCTGTGTGGGAGTAATGGAGCCAAAAGGGAAGACAGTTTCATCAAACACAACATGGCGTGAGATGATAATCTTACGGGTGGAAAGGTCAAGACAACGAAATCCACGATGGTCTGATGGATATCCAAGGAAGATACATGGTGTGGAACGTGGCACAAGTTTATGAGAGGTGGAGAGATGGGGAAAGCAAAGGCATCCGAAAACACTCATATGGTCGTAGGTTGGATGTTGGTGAAATAATCGGAAGTGAGGGGTCTCGTTTTGTATGGTCGATGAGGGTAGTATATTGAGAAGGTGAGTGGACATATGGAGTGCTTCCGCCCAATACGTGGGAGGAAGACGGGTATGAAATAGAAGAGTGCGGATAACGTTATTAATGGTGCGAAGCATACGTTCTGATTTGCCATTTTGTTGAGAGGTGTGTGGGCAAGAGAATCGAAAACGAATGCCATTTTTAGCAAAAAGATCATGAAAAGTGGTGTTGTCATATTCACCACCATTATCACATTGAAAAGATTTGATAGTGCATTTAAATTGATTTTGAACATACGCCGTGAAATGTAAGAATTTTTCAAAAACATCATATTTATGTCTTAGTGGATAAACTCATAAATAGTGAGTAAAATGATCAAGAAAGATAACATAATATTTCAAACCACTCAAACTAGCAACAGGAGAAGTCCAAATATCAGAGTGTATAATGTCAAAGGGGGAACAAACAGTGGAATCGGAAGTACTAAATAGGAGATTAACATGTTTGCCAAGTTGACATGGATGGCACATTACACGCGACTTTTCTTTGTTACTAGAAATAAATTGACGAGAAATTAAATGTTGTAGGGCATGGTCACCGGGGTGACCAAGCCGTTGATGCCAGAGAGATGAGCTGGAAGCAACGAAAACTTGAGGAGTGGACGAGGTCACGGGATAGAGAGGCCCAGTGCTATCACATCGGATCAAGGGTTGACGGGTGCGATAATCCTTCACCGTAAAACCAAAGGCATCAAATTCAATGGAACATTTATTATCAGTTGTAAATTGACGAACAGAGATAAGGTTTTGAATAATTTTAGGAGTAATAAGTACGTTGTTTAGGTGAAGTGGTCGATATGGATTAGGAAGGTCGGTGTGCCCAACGGTTATTACAGGCATTAAGGAACCATCACCAACAAAAATAGAATGAGTATCATGATTATTACAAATGGACTTAAGTATACCTGCATCCGAGTGAACGTGGTCTGTAGCACCTGTATCCATGATCCAACTAGAATTAACGGGCTCCTTCAAAGTCATAGTGTTATATAAATATGGAAGATTAGTGGGTTGATTGCAAGTTCCAGACCAAGCCCACTGATTTGTAGGCTGTCCAACACCAAATGTAGGCCCAAAATTTGATCCAGCAGAAAAGGTAGAGGCCTGGTGGGCCAGCTGTATACTTTCAGGCTTAACAACAGAAGTAGATTGGCATTGGGCCTGTGAAGTTGGGCTAAAGAAAAAATTGTTTGGGCTTGTTAGACTAATAGCAACAGCAGGTGGGTCGAATGAAGAACCAAATAATCCATCATGTTTCATTGAAGCCCAATTATTTACTCCATTATGTCGTGAAAATGAGGAGTACGTCACAGAGTCTTGGCGGCTGGGGTTTGCTTTCGGTGGTGGAGGAATATAAACCCACCCATATTGGCCAGTAGGTGGTTGAAGGCGATCGTTCTGGTGGCCACCACGATGACGATCCGTACCGGTGGTCATATTAGAGGTGTTGAACCGAAGATTACAGTTACCACTCACCAAAATCCCAGTCTCTGAACTCAGTTGTCTTATATCACTGAGTTTCCTTCTGCTTATCTGAGAACACAAATAGTAACAAGTCAGTATCTTGTTCCATAACTTAATCCATATCATAATCATGTAACATGTTTCCAAATTATAACATCATCTACTATAACAAGACTTTGTAATTGGTAATCATACTAACCTTCAAATTATTATCTTAACTTATTCAAAGATATTATCCATAAGTCACATTATATGTTTTAACCAATACAAAACTCATTATCCCAAATACTTAAGTTATAACAATATAATCACATTACATGCTAAATGTTTAGCAATCACTTTAATAAGCAACAATCTAAATTACAAGTATGTTCATATAGGTTTTTAAATCACTAACTTTACATGTCATTACTGCTATAAGTAATCTAAGTTTCATAGCATATCACAACATACAATATTTATACAGAAAACAGAAACTGATCTGCACAGACTACAATTGTTGGGACATGTATTTGTGACAACAGATCTAGCTTGTAATAGTACTATTGATTATTGTAATCAAGTGTGTACAATTAATTTTGAATTGTAATGAAGAATATGATATTAGTTTGTTATTAATATTCGTTAAATATATTAGTAAAATAAAGTGTTAGACGAATATTGATTATGAAAATACAAATTAATGTCTGTTCTGCGAGATGAGATCTGGGTTCGCAGAGGTGGCAACGAACCGAGATCATAATGGGCTTGGTTTTGGGCTGCGAAGTCAGTCAACTCGCAGAGCCCATCGGGCTGCGAGTCGAGTTGGCTGATTTCATATAAATACAAAATTAGGTTTAACCAATAAGGGACTTTTGCAATTTCGATTTCCAGAGGATTATTTCGTGATTCTAAGCATTGTTAGGCTAGGTATTGATAGATAAACATTCGTTATAATCAATACAAAGCAAAACGTTAATCAATTCGCTATTATCTTGCGAAACAATTCGTTCACAATCTGTGAACCAAGTATTGAGGAATTCCGCGCCACCTAAAGATAACCTCGTTATCGATCCTAAGAACTAGGGACTTACAATTGGTATCAGAGCTTTCGGGCTAAATACGATTAAGTTCGAGGTTTTTGGATAATAACGGTTGATTTAGGGTTGTTGGTACGTGTAATAGTGCGTAAAAACGATCAAAATCAGTCTCTGGAAGTGTTTAGGTTCGAATTCGACCGAAATCTTAGGGTTTAGTCGATCAAAAACCTAAAATTTTCGTTTTTGGGGTTTTCAGCCGATCCTACGAACCGAGTTCAAATCCTACGAACCGAGTTCAAATCCTACGAACCGAGTTCGGTTTCACGAATTAGGTTTAGTTTCACGAACCAAGTTTGACCCTACGAACCGAGTTCCGTTCTGCGAACTGAGTTTCTGTTTTGCGAGTCGAGTTCCTACGAACTGAACTTACTGATTTTCGTGAGATTGTTAATTTTTTATACAATAAGATGTCTGATCTTAGTAAAATGATCGAGATGGAACATGAGGTGGGAAAATCAAATGTTCCACCTAAGTTGTTGAAGATCGAAGATTACTATAACTGGAAGGACAGATTTGAATCTTACTGTAGATTCCATGATTTGTCGATCTGGATGTGTATCAAGAATGGATACACTGCACCTACTCAAACGGTTAATAATGCAACTGTTACTCTTGCTTATAACCGGATGAGCGATCAACAAAAGGAGGATTATAAATTGGAGAATAAATCCCATTCTGCAATTAAGATGAGTTTAACAAAGGAGATAAACCATCAACTCAAGTCTTTTCAAACTGCTAAAACGCTCTGGGAAGCGTTAGAGAAAAGATGTGAGGGAAGTCCTCAAGTGAAGGCAAGCAGGAAGAATCTTCTTAAGAAACAGTTTACTGTTTTAAAAGCTTTAAAGGGAGAAGATCTTGATGCTTATATCACTAGATTCTACCACTTGTTAAGTGAGCTTGATAACCATGATATTGTTACTACTGAGACTGAAAGAACCGACAAGTTTATTGAGGGTTTGCCGTCTAAGTGGGAAATGTATGGTGTAATGCTCAAAGATAACGATGAAAGGTATGCAACCATGACCTTAGAGCAGGTCATTGACAAGCTAAAAGGTTATGATTTCACTAAGAAATCGAGAGAAACTGATTCTGATCAGGTTCAGAATCCTGGGCTGTATCATGGGAAAACAAATCTCTCAACTTCTTCATCTAGTTCGACCACTGCACATTTAGTAGGTAACACTGATGAAAATGGTGAAATGATAACGGATGACGTGTGTCTTCTTACCTCATCAGGCAATGAAACTAAAGGTACACCTGCTGAGAAGTCAACTCAAGGACATCAAAAGATGCCAATGAGTGTGAAATCTGCTGAGCAATAGTTATCTGTCCTTGCATCCTTTGTTGCTTCTTATGAAAATTACATTCAGGGTAAAATCAATGATCCGATTATGTTTGATGAAGACTATGATCAGATAGACCCTGATTATCTTGAGGAAATAGATCTCCAGGATCAACTTGCAATGTTATCAAGGAGAGTCAAAAATTTCTTGAAGAAAACTGGTAGAAAAGTGGTAGGAAATCGATCAGGGTTTGATAAAACCAAGATCAAGTGTTTCAACTGTCAAGGTTATGGACACTTTGCTCGTGAGTGTCAAAGACCTAAGGTTGAAACTGGCAATAGCAAACAAGGTTCGAGAAGTACCTTAGCTTCCAAAGCCTTAGTTGTGAAACAGTTGGACGGATCTTATGATTGGCAAGCTCAGTCTGAGGAAGCTCTCATGGCTGAGATTGAAGATCAAGAGATAGCTGCTGAGTCCAATAGCTATATGCCTATTGATGTTGAAATAAAGGTGCCGGAGATTCATGAGAAAGCAAGTGATGATGACGTGCTATATATGGATTCAACTTCTGATATGAGTCCAGATGACTTTGTGGCACGCATGGCTAAAGTACAAACTGACAAGAAAAGGGTATGTTTGGATATTCTTACTCTTGCTGATGTTTGTTATCTAGTTACTGATTTACAATCTCAATTAAGTGTCTTAACTGTGTCGAATCAGAATTTGTCATCCCAAGTTAGCACTTTTAATGATTCTAATAAGACTATAATATCTGAACTTGAACAAGCTAAAAGTGATGTCCTTAGGTTAAGTACAGATAAGGTAGATCTTAAGAATAAGATTAACTCTGATAGTTCTGATAAGGTTGCATTGAGAGATACCATAAATGAAAAGGCAATAATCATAGATGGTCTCTATATGAACATTGATGACTTAAATCAAACAATAGCTGATAGGGATAGAGAGTTAGCTGAGCTTAAGCATAAGTTAGTAGAACAAAATCGTAAGATTGAGTTCTACAGAACTTTAGAAATGGATAAAATGCTAGATGCTCAACGTAGTGTAAAGGACAAGACTGGGATAGGATACAATGATGTACCTCATCCTTTTAATGCCAATTACACTAGTAACTCGATAGATTCTGAAATGACAGATGCTAATCCTGAGATTTTAGTAACTAATGACCCTGAAAAGTTAGAGGCACAGAAGGATGTTGTTAAGAACCTATCACCAGATAATAGTAAGGTTTCTCATTTCACCAAAATACAGTTTGTATCGTGTGGAGTGATTAATGATACTAAGAATGATGATAAGGTTTATAAGGAACAAAAATCTAAACCTTTAGTGCCTAACACCCCGGATGAGAAAGCAAAAGTTAGTAAATCACGAAAACAGATGTCTTGCTTTAAATGTCGCCAAAAGGGACATGTTGCTTCGTGTTGTCCAAACAAGAAGCCGGAAGCATCACATAAGTTAGTGATTGATGAAAAGACATCGACTAACTCTAGTACGACTGTAGATAGGTTAAATACCAAACCTAAGTTAGGTAATAAACCTGTTAACATTCTTAAAAGAGAAGGTAATCATAGAATATCCGATCATAGTGTCTCCCCACCTAAGCCTAAGCGACCATATCCTCTAAGCGATAATTCTTTTAATAAACCTAGGGATATGACACCGTCAAGGTTTAGAACTCAAGGTAGAAGCCATAGTCATTTTGAGAATGGTTCTACTTCGCGATCACATGGGCTTAATTATAATTATCATAATAGAGCTCAGAATTCAGTGCCTAGGAGGTTCTCCTCAAATTCACCTCTTAAGGTTGATCGTCCACAAGCTCAAGCATCTTCAAAAGTAACCAAAGCTCCTGATGGGAAGGATGGTTATTTTAAAGAGCTTAAGTTTGTTGATGATAAGGGACAAACCAAGACCGTAATGGCTTGGGTCCCTCTTGATAACTGATAGTGTTTTGTGTTATGTGCAGGAGCATGCTGTGAACAAGGATAGCTGGTGGTATGTAGACAGTGGATGCTCAAGACACATGACAGGAGAACGAAGTCTACTAAAGGACTTCAAGGAGAGTCTCAAGCAAAAAGTAAATTTTGCAGGAGATAAAGGAGGAGTAATTTCGGGAAAATGAAAAGTTTCAAATGGAACTTTAACTCTTGAGGATGTGAACTATGTTGAAGAACTAACTCACAACCTGGTGAGTGTTTCCCAAGTCTGTGATAAAGGTCATCCAGTTTATTTTAATGAAAAGGAGGCCTTAGTCCTGAAGCCAGGTTTCAAAATTCCTGATGAATGGATATTGATGAGGGCGCCAAGGAAGAAGGACATCTATGCTATCAACATGGGTGTTCCTAACTCTTCAATGGTGTCTACTTGTTTACTATCCAAGGCTTCGGAAGCAGACGCTTTGTTATGGCATAGGAGAATGGCACACCTGAACTGGAGAAAAATGAACTATATAACCAGAAATGAGTTGGTTCTAGGTGTACCACAAAAACGTTTCGAGTCTGAAGATAAGTGTGTTTCTTGCATGAAAGGAAAGCAGCACAAGAAACCACACAGATCTAAGACTAAAAACTCTATCTCCTTACCATTTGAGTTGCTACACATGGACCTCTTCGGCCCTATAAGCAAGAGAAGTCTAGGTGGCAAATGGTATTGTTTGGTTGTCATAGATGACTATTCTAGATTCTCGTGGGTATTCTTTTTGGGATCAAAGGATGAAACTCCAGGAATTCTAATTGAGTTCTTTGATCTAGTAGAGAATGTCTATAAAAAGAGAGTGAAGCGTATTCGTAGTGACAATGGAACCGAATTTAAGAATTCAACGTTGAATATCTATTGCTTAAGCAAAGGGATATTGCATCAATTTAGTGCACCTTATGAGCCTCAACAGAATGGTGTAGCTGAAAGGAAAAATAGGACGTTGATTGAAGCTGCAAGAACAATGCTTGCTGATTCAAAGCTTCCAGTCATCTTTTGGGCAAAAGCAGTGAATACAGCATGTTATGTTCTCAATAGAGTTCTTACGGTTAAGAGACATAACAAGACTTGTTATGAGCTTTTGAACAATAAGAAACCTAATTTAAAAGGGTTTGAACCCTTTGGAGTTTCATGCACCATATTAAAGACTGGACATCAAGCAAAATTTGGTGAGAAGGCTGACGAAGGATTTTTCCTAGGTTATATGCCCAATTCGCCAAACAAGAGAGTCTTTAATAAAGTCACAGGACGTTTGGAAGTAGTTTATAACATTGAAGTTACGAGCTATTCACCGGATGTTCATAAGGGCTTAGATTGGTAATTTGATTATTCTGATCTTTTTGCATCATTTAAAGTTCCTATTAGTGACTATGTCAGTGATTCAGAGATAGTTAAACATTTATTGTCTGAAGATGTGGATACTGGCCATACTTCAACATCGAGTGTTCCGAATTCTGGAATCAAGACAAATGTTGATCCAAATCAACCATCTACTAGTGGATCTCAAAAATCCAAAGTAGATACACCTCTAAATGAAGAAGAGCTGACTGACAAATTAGTGGATGAAATTCTCACACCACTGAGAGAGTTAAGAATATATATGGGTATTGATAACTCACAGCTATCTAGAGAGGGTGTACCAGATTTGGAAGACATTCCTGAACAACATAGTGTTCTTGAGGAAATCGGTACTAATTTAGGAGATGAGATTCCAGTTGAGCCTGTTGCTTCAACTAGAACGAGTAAGAATCATCCTGTTGAAAACATCATCGGTGATATTAATACTCCGGTTCAAACAAGAACTCAATTAAAAGCTAGTACGTCTGAAGATTTAGAATACCAAAGCTTGTATACTGCATTGAAAGAGACAGGGATTCCTAATCAATGTCTATATTCATGTTTTATCTCACAAGTCGAGCCTAAAAATGTTCAAATGGCTTTAAAAGAAAGCTCGTGGGTAGAAGCAATGCAAGTGGAACTATCACAGTTCACTAAATTACAAGTATAGGAGTTGGTTGACCTACCAAAGGGAGAATATCCAATTGGAACTAGATGGGTATTTAAGTGTAAAAGAGATGATAAGGGAATCGTTACTCGCAATAAAGCTCGTCTAGTGGTTCAAGGTTTTAATCAACAAGAAGGTATAGATTACAATGAAGTGTTTGCACCAGTTGCTAGGCTAGAAGCAATTAGAGTGTTCTTAGCATTCGCATCATATTATGGTATAAAGGTTTATCGGTTGGATGTTAAGAGTGCCTTTTTGTATGGCAAAGTGGAAGAATTGGTGTATGTTTCACAACTGCCAGGGTTTGCTGATCCTGAGTATCCAGATAGAGTATATCGTTTGAAAAAGTCTCTATAAGGATTACATCAAGCACCTAGGGCATGGTATGGAACACTATCAACTTATCTACTTGAGAATGGATTTACAAGAGGATCGATTGATAGTACACTGTTAGTGAAGTGGAAGAAGAAAGATTTTCTTCTCGTGCAAGTTTATGTTGATGACATTATCTTTGGATCGTCTGATGAAAAGATGTGTCAAGAATTCGAGAAAGTCATGAGAAAAAGGTTTGAAATGTCTGCAATGGGAGAGTTGAATTTCTTCTTAGGATTACAAGTTGATCAAAAGAAGGATAGATTCTTTATTCATCAATCTAAATATACATATGAGCTATTAGAACGCTTTAAGATGGATGAAAGTAAGGTCTACAATACTCCAATTCCAGTCAATCATGGACTAGGTCCAGATACATCGAGTGATAGCGATGTGGATCCAACTCTTTATAGAGCCATGATCGGATCACTAATGTATCTAACTGCCTCTAGGCCTGACATAATGTTTGCTGTTTGTATATGCGCAAGATATCAGGCTAATCCGAAAGAGTCACACATGCAAGCTGTTAAACGAATCTTTCGTTACCTCAAAGGGAAACCTAAGCTGGGTCTTTGGTATCCGATTGATGGAGACTTAGATCTCGTAGCTTATACTGATTCGGATTATGGAGGATGCAATCAGAATAGGAAATCTACGACCGGAGGATGTCAATTCCTTGGAGGTAGATTAGTATCCTGGCAGTGCAAGAAGCAAACTTCGGTAGCCATTTCTACATGTGAAGCTGAGTATGTTGCAGCTGGCAGCTGTTGTTCTCAATTGCTTTTGATTCAACAGCAACTGCGGGATTACGGGTTAAATATAACCAATACTCCTATGATGATTGATAATGAATCAACTATGTCGATCACCAATAATCCGTTGAAGCACAGTAAAACTAAGCATATTGATATTCGACATCATTTTAGTAGAGATTGTGCTGAAAAGAAAATGATAAGGTTAGTTAAGGTTCCGACTGCGGATAACTTAGCAGACCTCTACACAAAGGCATTCGACAGAGCAAGATTTGAGACGTTGGTTCAACTAAACGGAATGAGAAATCCAGAGTGATTAGTCTTCCAAGGGTATTTTTGTAATAGTTAGTATTTCTTTGTGTTTAAAAAAAAAAAAGGGGGCGTATGGCATTCATTTGCTTGGTACCTAAGGGGAATCGCCTTTATTAACGCTTAAAACTTTTTAAGTTTTTATCTGCAAAAACAAGGGAAATGATAGTACATTAGTAGAATAAGCTTTAGAATAATAAGCTTAAGTCCTAAGTATGATATGGTAGTAGGTTTAAATAAAGTTGCTTTAGAACTACAGCGGTTCTATCAGGTATGTGTTTATATTTATTTGATTATACACCTATATCCAAAAGTTATAATTTGTCTATTTTGAGTGAAAACTTTAGATGGCTTCATTATATGATGTACTGGTAGGCAAATTATATGACATTTTCTAAGCCTTAAGAGGTTAATTAACTAATTGTTTATTATCTTGTGTTACTATTCTATGATGTATGATATTAGTCTTAATTGTTGAATGATGGTATTGCCATACACTGTTATCATGCATTTTAATTTTAATTGACAAATAGTAGCAATATGGGTATTAACTTAATTACTGGTAACTTTGTTGTACTGAGTACGGATCTGAAACCTTTAATTAAATTAATATTCTCAAATGTATTTTGAATTATGCTAGAAGGGATCCTCTGTTGTACTAAGTACAGACATGGATAACATAGCATAATCAAAGTATGTCTGATATTTGTCTAACCTTAAAATTCAAGTGTATGTTATATGTTTCGAAAAGATACATCATTTAGTAACCGCTACCTTGAAATTTAATGATGCAGTGTTATGAGTTTTACTTGAAATTCTTCAGTATGTCATATAATAGGAAGCACTTGATAATGTTCATACTAACAATAAAGTGTTTGCTTAGAAAATTGAATATAATTTGTTTATGTGGATCATAATACCGGTAATTGTTTTGAACTGTCTATAATTAAAATATTCACTTTATGTGAGTAATACATTTATTAATTATGCTATGTGGATGAATGTACCTAAGATATAGTTTTATAAATATAAATGTATAAATGATAAATTTAGTTGTAATTTTATAGTAATTTATTTGAATTTCATGAGGTATGCATACTACCAATCTGCTTAGACTTTTAAATATATAATTAATTGCTTATTTTTACTAATATGATCTCTTAGCAGTTAAATTCTTATTCATTTTGTTTATGTATTTTTTTTTCTCAAGTGATTAATAAAATGGTACTTGCTACCACTGTTGGTTTTTATGTTTCGTATTCTATTTTTATCTTTTTAAAGATTACCGTTTGGAATTAAATTATGCTGAATAATTGTCTCTATTTATTGTTGAACAAACGTTACAATTACAAGTGAAAAATATTTTTATTTTAGACTTGTAAAAATAAATGAGTCTTATTTTATACTTGATTTTTATTTCGTAGTTTTAAATTTAGATTGCACGTTTGACCAGTCAAATTTGCGAAATGAGTTTACATGTGCGAAATTAAAAAAAAAGGGGTATAAAAGGAGATAACTCAACGAACCGACTCACATTTTCCACATTCCCCACGAACCGAACCTAGATCCTCTACGACTCGACTGCGGGCGAAACGAACCGAACGTTATTTTCGATTGATTTTTGATTTTTTAGAACGAGGAGGGAATTTTCGATCCGTGGAACTTATTCATCTTTGTATTACGCATCTTTTGACGTAAGTTTCAAACGATTTCACCGTGTAATTAGTGAGATATCAATCGGTTTAAGTTTTCGAATGTTTCGGTTTAGTTTTTCACGGATTTCATACAAATTAGTGATTTAGAAAACCTAAACAATGTTTCTAATGATTAATCGATGATAATGGAACATGTATTCAGTGTTTAATTGCTTCGAAACGTGTTTAATTGTTGTTTTAAAGATTGATCTCATTAAACCGTTCGTCCTACGACCCGAGATCTAATCTCGCTTCGTAGCCCGCTCCAACGAACCAAGTCGAGTGGTTTCAGTTTAACGAACCGAATTGACTTTTGGGTTGACTTTAGTTGACTGAAGCGAAACGAACTTGCTTCGTTTGACTTAAGTTGACCGAACCGACCGAACCGAGTCGACTGATTTTATTGACTTTCATTGACCGAAGTGAAACGAACTCATTTTGTTTGACTTTGTTTGACTTGAGCGACTCGAATTCAACTCGTGGAACTTCTGCGAATTGAGTTGAATGATTTATATTATTTACTTTGTTTGACTTTGAGGACTGAATTAACGTAGTTGACTTCAGTTGACTTTGTAAAATTAAGTAAATTTTATAATTTTTTTTCTATAATAACTTGTTTTCGATTTGCGAATCATTTGATTACAAATAATTAACGAGTTACTTGTTTTTATACTTTTAGACTTACGAACTTGTGTTTATAAGTTAAAATTGTGTTAACGTTAACAATTTCAGTTATTTCATATCGAAAGTCTTTTGACTCATACAGTAGTTGAATAGCGTGTTCTGATATTTGTCGGCGGTATGATAACTTAAATTGTGATTTAACTAACAAACTTTATGTATAATTTATAGAATATAATTGAAAAGTTAATAAATATTAATAGTTCAATTAAGATTCAGTGAATTAAGTTATTAGTTAATAGTAGACTTAGACGTTTGATGATCTTTTGATCATAATACGTAAAAGTTTAAATTGATTAATGTTTGTTTTGTTAATCTTCTTGCTATTTGTGTAATTTTGCATTACAGATATGGCGAACAGATCTTTCGAGAAGGGTCACAACATTCTCGTGAACCTAGATCCGAATGAGCGCGGTGCTGAGCGCTTTGAGCAGATTCTGACTTATCTAGCAAGATCGAGGATTCGATTTGCTATTACAGAGTCACCTCCACTGAACAGAGATTTACTTACTCAGTTTTGGAGAAACATTACATATGATGCTGCTGTGAATCCTCCAACGATTCGTACAACGGTGAATCAGCATCCTATTTCTTTTACTGCAGCTGATCTTAGACAGCTTTTACGTTTAGGGACTGAAGAACAAGATGCAGGTATTCATCCTTATTCTGCTGATTTCATTGAGGGTGCTTTGGGTCGTACTGGATATTCTAGACCCAGGAGAGGATGCCAGTTTGTCAAGGCGTTTGTTCTAGGACAGTGGAGATTCCTGTTTACAGTTATTGTTTCTGGCTTTGGGAACAAGAAGTCAGGATTAGATGAGCTCAGTCCGGAGCTTATGTCTGTTGTACTGTCACTGGTTTACAATAAACCATGCAGTTTCTCTTCCTACATCTTCAGTTCTTTCATCGGACAGATTACAGGAACTGTGTGAACACAGTTTATTCTTTATCCCCGATTTTGCATGCTTCTGATCCGAAATCAAGTTCCAAACCTACCTGCTTATCAAGCTGATTTTCATGTTGAGACGATAGGTTTAATAGGTTACAACGCTTGTTTTCTTTTATCCAAGCATAAAGATGACATCAAACCGGAGGCTGCTGATCTTTTTGGGCATCTTCTAGATGCTGATTATGTTTCTCCACCAAACAATGGTTGGATGGATGCAGGAGCTCAACCTCAAGCTCAAGCTCAACAGCAACAGCAAGCACAACAACAACCTCCACCTCCAGTTCCAGAAGCAGCTGAGCAACAAGAGCTCATTGAAGATGTGATACATCAGGCTGCACAACAAGGGGAGCAGATTATTCCTGAGCTAGCTGCTGAGGTTCTACATGACGTCTTAGTATTGAACGATGACGCTCATGATCCAGTTTTGGTTGCGATTGAACAGTTTAAGGTGTCTGGTATGACTGGTCGGTTTACGACGAACAAGGCTGCTCGTATTGCAGCTGGCATGTTGAGTGATGCGTTTGATAAGATGGTCCATCAAGTGGGACAATCTTCTTCTGCTCAAGCTGCACAACAAACGCCACCGCCAGTGAAAGATTCTGAGAGGATTTCTAGCTTGGAGTCTCGAGTTCAGACTCTTGAAGCTCAGAATGTTATTCTTGCGAAGGAGTTTACTGAGCAAGGTTTGGCTTATACTGCTCTGCTGAAGGCACATAAGATGTTACTTGTAGATGCTGAGGATAACCGGAGAAAGCTTGATCGACTTGAGCGCTTAGTGCTAGAGTTGACGAAGGATAATCCGTCTCAGGGGGAGATTCTGGCATATCATGAGGCCTGCAGAGAGGATGAGCTAAGGAAGAAGCAGAGACGAGATGAAGATGATGATCCCAGTGCACAGAAAGAGAGTGAGCCGACTGGTCCTTCAAAGACTAGTGAGCGAGCTACTACTCAGGGGGAGTCTATGTCTGCTGGTGATGGTGTTGGTACAAGTGCTACTAGTAAAGGTGAAGCTGGTAAGACAGCTTAGACTTATGTAGTTATTTGTACTTAGAATTTAGTCGAATTATGATTGTATATTATAATTGTAACTGAATAATTATAACTTAATATTTTTGGTAATATATTCGGCTTGAGATTATTATTACAAGTTAAATATATTAGACATTATTTAAGTTAGTTGATTTTGAAAAGTTAAATAAATTAGTGATCGAAAGACTTCCGATTCATTGAGTAGTCGTGCGGCGTGTTCTGATTTATATCAGCGGTCAAAATTTATTTTAACTTAGACATTTTAGACTTGAGAGTTTTATAACTGACAAGTTAAATATGTAATATTTTTACTAGACAAATGATATATAATTTAAAAGTTAGATTGATAGTTCAATTAAATCTTAGAAATTATATAAGATAATTATAGTAAATTTAAATGCTTGGTGATTATTCACAATGCATTAGAATTTAAATTTAATTAATATTTGTTAAGTATCTTAATAAGACTTAAGAATTTTTGGTTGATTCAGGGTAATCAATAAAATTTTATAAGTTATATAATATGGTTATATCACACAATTGAGATAAATAAAGAGATTCTTAGATTGATTCAGGGAAATCAATGAAAGAATTTATATTATTAATTTGATTTGTGTAGGTATGGAAATGCTAGAATTGAGTGACTCTGGAAGTGATATTCTTGATGAAGTTGATGAAGATATCGACTATGATCTTGAAGAAGGAGAATTTTTACTACCTGAAGATTGGACTGCTGTACCTGAGATTGTGCAAGACATTGGTGTAGATCCAGATGCAAATATTGATGAACACCATGTGAGCCCATCTAGGACAGAAGTTATTATTGAAAATGATCAAGGTCCAACAGTCGTCGATGTAGATGAAGAAATCGATGACTCAACCGATTCTGAAAATGATGAAACTTTGATTCCTACCAAGAATCCTGCTGTTTTTCTTAGGAAACTTCCAAAACAGAAGAAGAAGGTTGGAGTTTCAGAAGTTGATATTACGGGAAAACGTGTTCCTCGTAAAGGGATTATAGGATGGTACTTTGACTCTGAGCTGAAGCTTTTTGCTATTAAAAGGTTTGATGGAGTTCAATATTTTGAGCGAAAGCTTGCAGTATTTAGTTCCTTACCACGTTATGAGATACGTGACTTGGCTAGATTGGAGATAAATAATCCGAGTAATGATGATTATGCTAAACGTGTTGAACGAATAATTAGAACTGAAGTTGGTACAAATAAGTTCGTACAGATTAAGCCAAGAAAAGGGAAAACTGTGAAACTACAAGAGAGAAGTCAAAGGACTGGAAGGAAAAGGAGAAAGAAGGTTTATCCAGCTGTCAGGTGTGTTCAGCAGATTCCACTGAAGACAATGCCACAAGATATTCTGGGTAATATGAAGAGATGGCATGTGGATACAGAGAATGGAGAAGCTGTCATGGTTGAAGCTGATGATGAGGTTGAAGGTGGTGAAAAAGAAATCTTCAGAGTTTATGACCATCGACACCTAATGAACATGTCGAAGAAAGATTTGATAAAGTTGAATGAAAATAGAATCTTGACGACAGAAGCATGGGGTGATTTAGCACGTGATTATCAAATGATGGTTAAGACTTGTATCAAATTGAAGATTTTTGCTGGAAGTAAAATTTACAAATGAAGATCAAAGACAACTTGAAGACATTGTAGCATAGACGCTAGAGCTATTGTCAAGGGGGAGTTTGTTGGGACATGTATTTGTGACAACAGATCTAGCTTGTAATAGTACTAGTGATTATTGTAATCAAGTGTGTACAATTAATTTTGAATTGTAATGAAGAATATGATATTAGTTTGTTATTAATATTCGTTAAATATATTAGTAAAATAAAGTGTTAGACGAATATTGATTATGAAAATACAAATTAATATCTGTTCTGCGAGATGAGATCTGGGTTCGCAGAGGTGGCAACGAACCGAGATCATAATGGGCTTGGTTTTGGGCTGCGAAGTAAGTCGACTCGCAGAGCCCATCGGGCTGCGAGTCGAGTCGGCTGATTTCATATAAATACAAAATTAGGTTTAACCAATAAGGGACTTTTGCAATTTCGATTTCCAGAGGATTATTTCGTGATTCTAAGCATTGTTAGGCTAGGTATTGATAGATAAACGTTCGTTATAATCAATACAAAGCAAAACGTTAATCAATTCGCTATTATCTTGCGAAACAATTCGTTCACAATCTGTGAACCAAGTATTGAGGAATTCCGCGCCTTAATACCTAAAGATAACCTCGTTATCGATCCTAAGAACTAGGGACTTACAACAATCGCGTCGCAAAAGCCTCAAATCGCGTCGCGATCCTTACTATTTCGCGTCGCGATATAAACATGTCGCGTCGCGACCTGGTGCGTTCCAGACCCTGAACCATTCTGCATAAACTCAACTGCGAACAAACATCTACAAGGTCACAAACTCAGGTACTATAATCGATTTCATACAACAAACTAACATCTACTACAATTACAAACATCATATAACATGTATTCAAGCTTCAATCCTTCACTTATATTATTAACCTATCTATTTCTAAAATAATCCCTCAAACCCATTTTACCCAATTTTTAGTCTTGAAGAACATCAATTAATCAACTTACTAATCATCATGAAATCAGCAACTACTAGTATAAAATCATCAAATATCACACTTCAATTCATATACCAAAATCTTTAACCAACAAACTTCAATAAATTTCAAGTTCAAAGTTATAAAATAAGAAAATACTTACACTTTGAAGAAAATAGAAATGATGATGATGATTACAACAAGAATCTGAGTTTAATCCATATCTTCAAATTAATTGTTGATTCTTTCCTTTGAGTTTCTCAAGGTTTTGTTTGAAAGATAATGAAGATAGAAGAGTTGAGAAAAAGTTAGGTAAAATGATAGAAAATGAGTCGGTCTCATCAATTAAACCGACCCCATGGTTTAAATTATTATACCCCTTCTAAATCAATTGTCTGGAACCTAAAAATATTCGCGAGACTAAATATTTTATTTTACCATCAACTCTATTAATTTAAAACATGTACTATTTTATCAGTCACAATAAGTCATGTGATTCTTTTACCTATTTATTTCCAAGAATCAACTAAATTATTTCCCATTATTTTAAATAACCATTTTTAAATCTTAGTAAAATATCATTTATTTCTAGACCCAAAATAGGATGTTACAGTTTAAGAAGCTAAAATACAATATCACTAAACGAGCAACAACGTATTATACTTGAAAATGCTAAAGTTGTTTGCTCAGATATATATATATTGGTAGCTAATCCTCATTGCCTTTTTTGAGGGGGGATGAATTGGTCTTCGTATTTTTATTTTTTTTATGTTCAACTTGTTTTTATACTCCGTAGTATTTAACCCCTAGAATTAATTTGTTTAGAAAACACGCATTTTAAATGAGACGATAAAAATTTACATCCATATGAGTGTAAAAAAATATAAATTCTATTAAGTAGCTGTTTAATTAACTTTAGAATTCATAAACCTTTATTCCGAACAAGAAGATTTAATTTGAAAGGTCAGTGTTCTCTTTTAAATGTTGGTGGACATTTGTTAATGTGTTTGAATTTTTTTTTCCTTATTACTACTATTAAAATTGCAATATTATATTTCATATAACAAAAAAATCACAATGTATGCATTCCTCTCTATTTATGAAAAGTAAAATCATATAACAAAAAATCATAATTATTACTCTGTATGTATGAAAAATATAAGTTGAATCCTTCTTGGACTATAGTAACCATACCTACTCTTACCTCCATCACCAACTCTTACCTATAATATAACATTCTTTATAATATTATTTTCTTAATGTAAAAAATGATGAGAAGAGCATGGCCTTGGATTTGATGACTCAACCTCCTGTATAAAGCCTAATTGTTAACCACTTAGCTAGCTCTTTTCATGGTGAATAGGCTATGAAGGGTGGAATTATCTTTGGTAAATGTAGCAGAGATAATGCAAATATAAATAAATATATATATATATATATAGATGGGTTAAAATAAAAAGGCTAATTTTCGTGAGAACGAAGGAAATTATTCAAAATCACTTTTTAACTATACGAAACACTATTCTTCAAAACTTTTTCAATGATTACTATTAAAATAACTTTTGGAAGCTATGATATAAATATAAATAAAAAATATTAACTTTTTTTTCGAACCTTTTTTTACAGTCGTTACTGTTGTGATTATTTAAGATAATCACAAAATATAACTGGATAATCACATGTGATTATTTTCTAATATAATGTGATTATCATGTGTTCGAGATAATCACAAGATATGACATAATAATCACATATTATTCATGTGATTATCAAGTTATAAAATGTGATTATTGTAAATAAAAAAATTAATAAAAAGTAATTAAAAAAATTAAAAAACGTCGAATTTTTTTTATTTGAAAAATAGATTCTAAAAGTCATTTGAAAAAGAAGCTACGAAGAAAATTTTGTAAAATAACGTGGTTTGGATAGTTAAAATGTGATTTTAAAGTGTTTTTCACGTTCTCACAAAATTAGCCTTCTCATTTGAACCTGGGATATATATATATATATATATATATATATATATATATATATCACTTAAAGCCTCTAGTAGTCTAGTATTGCTAACTCTATTAAACGACATGAACTTTTATTAAGTTCAAATTATAGTAAGAGCTTAAAATTTGAGTTTGACTTGTGTATTGACCCGAGCTTAAATGAATATGTAATGTAGAATTTGCCAATTGTAGTATTATTATTATTAGATTCTAATATTGTTAAAATATTTTGAGATTTTTGACCAATGATTACCACTCGACTCGATTGAATAGTAAATTCGAAAGGCTTCACATGAAACCAAGTGATACGTTGGACTACATAGATCTCTACTTCTTTATAATGCATTTGGCCCCTTCTTAAAATTCAGCCAATATGAAATCCTGACCTTTCATTTTGAATCAATATCAATCCGACCGTCCATCACTAACTACAAAAGACAATCAACTCCTCATTTCCATCAGGGTTGCTACTCTTCATACCTCCCATTTTTATATTCTGTACTTTATTTCACAACTTTTTCTTACCTTCTGTACTTTATTCCATAACTTTTTCTTACATTCTGTACTATTCTGTACTTTTCAATGATTAAGTGGTACGATGAGTAAATATTGGAGGGTATAGATAGATAACGCCTTCCATCATTTGACTGAACAATGTCTACAAACACAAAAGCACACATTTCCTCATCTCCCCCCAATAAACCACATCTCTCTTCCGTAACCAATGAACCATCACATTTTTCATAACTATCTGCTACAACGACCATCCAATGCCTCCTGAAGACACCGCTTGTACTCCCTCCTCTCTTTCCGATCTAAAACGAACCCGCTTGTATCTAATGTTTTTGAGCTGGATCTAGAGATTTCTACATCAGAAATCGCAACACCACCAGAAAATGTGGCCTTATACGAACTTATCCGTCCTTAACAGGTTCGTCTTTCCCTTTTTTTTTTTTTTTTTTGTAGATCTAAAATATTTTCTAAAATATTAAGGTTTTGTATTTTTATTTTATTTCTTGTGTTTTTGGCGTCGAGATCTACAAAAACAAGTCATCATCGACGAAGACGAAGCCATAATCTGATTGAAGCCACGAAAGCTAGACGATAGCCGTTTTGGTGGGCTCTGCAACGGGAATGGCTTTCGGAATGGTTTCCGGAAACAGTAATTTTTGATTTTTATTCCCTTCGTATAATGTTTAAGATTTTACTGTTGCTTACTCATTCAACTTTGTATGTAGAACCAGTTTTTAGTAATACAATGCAAAGCCGAAGAAATTTGCACATGAAGCATTTCAGAGTTGGATTAAAGTGGTATTTCATGCTTTAAAGGTTGTACATTAGTTATTCTATATGAATGTATGTATTACCTTACATGAAGGATTATGATGTAAACTTCCGTGTGCTAGAGTTTGTGAGATAGTGTATTACTTATTAATTATTATTATTATTATTATTATTATATGTATATGTATATGCAAGTGTTGCCTGATGAATCTAAATGAAATAATTAAAATCTTTGTTATTGTTATTGATGTTACTGATTGTTCTTTGTGTAGTGTTCTTCACCTCTTTTGAATTTAAATAAAATAACGTATTTTGGTTTTGAAAAAAAAAAAAAAGAAAGTTTTGAAAGTTTTAATTTTTGAATTAATTTTAAATTTTTATCATTTTGAAAAATAAATCAAAGGGTACTGAATATTTGAATTATTTTTTATTTTTCAAGATAGTATTGTTTAAATTTCCGGTTTTGAAAAAAGTGTGTAAAGTTGGAGTTTTTCAAATTTGAAATCTTGAATTTTGAGTTTTCTAAAATTAAATACTGTTACAATTACTTTGTGAGTCCTACATACAACTTTTCACGCGTTATGTGCAAAGCTGTTAGTTCAGGAGTGTCAGATGTAGTACCAATGGGGCTTTGTCTCAGTGGTACAGCCTCCGCAAATCCCCACGCCCCACCCGGGTTCAAGCCTCTGGGAGTACAAAAAATCATATGCTCCGTGTGTGGGGTCACTGGGGCGCTAGGTGTTTAGCCGGACGGGTTGCCTCTTGCGAGTAGGGCTCCGTGGATCTACGGATTCGGGGTTAAAGGTTCCCTCTAATAACCTTTTTTTTTTTTTTTTTCAGATGTAGTACTGTAGAATTTTGCTTTATGTGTATGGAGTGGTCAAAGTACTACATACAATTAGGGGTGGGCAAAGTCGGATAATCCGATTTTCGGATATCCGAATTTCGGATATCCGAAATTTCGGATACCTGATTTTGTTATCCGAAATCCGTATCCGAATTTCGGATATCCGAATTTCGGATATCCGAAATTTTCGGATTCGGATACCGGATAATCCGAAATATCCGAAAAAATTTGACATCAAGAAATATGCAACATAGATTTGAGAAGAATAAGGAATTTATAACTTGAATCCAACCATTAAATCGACAACTAAGATTAGCAAATAATTTCTACAAAGATCACAACCTACGACAAATGAAATCCAAACACCGTCTCCGGCTATAACCATTTCCGGCCAACTAGTATAAACAAATACAACCCAATCGTAATTTATCCAACACTTAACCCCACCTTAATCTAAGAGAAAGAAATATATATGACAACTCAATTTCGGGTTATAACAAAAAGCGATGACTTAGATATGAACTTGAAAGAAGTCGGTTGTCGAAGCGATGACTGGCGATGAAGGCGGGTGCCAAGTTCCAACGGCAGCGGTCGTATTTAAGATGGATGGTGGTAGTAGGGTTGAATTTTTAGAGAGAAGAAACATTTTTTTTTTTTTTTCAAATGGTGGTACGTAAGTGTTCAAGAAAGAAGAAAGTGGAGACAAATTGTTAACATCAAGAAGGCACAGTCAATCAGTCATCATATTTTTGAATACTTTAAGAAAGTGGGGGACAATTATTCACCTACTCTTTTTTTAATAAGTGTTCGAGTACAATACAGAACTAGCAAAAGTCCAAAACAACCAAATATATATATCTTTCGGATATTTCGGATAATCCGAATATCCGAAATTCTCAGAAATTGCTTTCCGAATCCGAATCCGAAATTTCGGATATCCGAATTTCGGATATCCGAAATTTCGGATATCCGAAATTTCGGGTAATTTCGGATCGGGTTTTCGGATTTTCGGATTTCGGATTCGGGTTCGGATATTTTTGCCCACCCCTACATACAATGGTTCAAAGTTCCTCGATAATTACAAAGGAAATCAAATAAGTAAACAGTGAAGAAACCAGTGTTTGTAATTTGTAAGTGAGGAATAAAAAGGATTTGGCAAACACAAATCGATAAGTGCCATCAGGATGTCTAACTACCTAGTAATAAATACATCGTAGATGAGAGCTAGGGGTGAGTTTGGTACCATATCGGTACCGAACTGGTTGGTACCGGTTTGTTTTTGGCCCCAAATCAGATACCGAATACCGTACCACTTGTACCGGTTCGGTACCGGTTCGATTCGGGACCGGTGTGGTTCCGGTTTGGTTTAGGTATTTTGGTGTGCATGTACCATACCGGTACCAAACCGGACCGAACTGGTTGGTACCGGTTTTTTTTGCCCCAAATCAAATACCGAATACCGTACCACTTGTATCGGTTGGTACCGGTTTGGTACGGGACCGGTTTGGTTTCGGTATTTCAGTGTGCATGCTCATCCCTAATGAGAGATGATATTTAGATGGTTTGATCAAAGTTTGGATTGGATTTAATTCTTCTTTTCAATTCAAAATTATGACATATCAAAATTGTACATTTGTATTTATAGAGTTTTACACTTTTAGTAGTTTGAAATTTGAAACATTATATATATGTCTAATTGAATATCATGACGTTACTCACTTACCTGTATAACTTTCTATGTTTTTAAAGTTGTCATTTTATTTAAGTTCTCAAAATAAGAATTCTCGAGGATTGTCGACATAGTTGCTAAACCATAGGAAGTTGTAAAAATAATATGTAAACCTTATTTAAGATAAGAATCTTTTTAACGAAAGTCATAAGAACTTTCATTAAGATTAAATAAATGCATTCAATAAAGTTAAACAATTCTTTTTTATTCACAATTACATTACATCTGATAAAATTTAACCAATGCATTCAATATACTCAGACTTTCTTTTTAAAACACATGATTAAATGAGATTTAATATTATTAATAGAAACTTTAAGTGTATTTATGATGTCAAATTATTTTTAATGAAAGCCTTAAGGGCTTCCATTAACAAAAGTTTTAAGATAAACCGCATTTGTTTCATTTTAGTTAGCCCAAATTAATATTATTTTTTGGTTGAAATTAGATTAATTTATCATTCTTAATAATTCATTTATTAGATATCAGATATTTTGAAGTCAAACTTACTATAAACATAAAAACTACATCACACCGTTAAAACAAAGCTGTGATTCACCCCATTTGATTACATGGAAACAAACCGAAAATAAAGATGTAATGAAACAAAAACTTTTCTATAAGTAGCCACATGTATTATAATTTTAATATGAGAAAATAATACATATCGACCCGTTTCAAATTAACAAAACATAAATGAACAATAAAATTGCACAAACAAAAACTTTTTGACATCGACGTATAATGTGATACTAAAAACATACAACCACTAATAACGAGCACAATTAAGCTTACATCTCTTCTCCTCCTGCGATAAGGACGTCTCTAAAGATGCCACTTCGTACGAGCATGCTTCAAATAAACTCGATATGTTATGCTTGAGACCATCAGTGATTGCAAGATATTACTTACGACTGTTGAAAATAATCACATCCTACTAAAAATTTGTAAAATCGTCTGAAATTATCGTCACCACCGCTTTGCGCGGGTACAAGGCTAGTAACTATGAAAGCATGTGAACGGCTACTTTAATCAATTTAGCTTATCTAGTAAATAAATAATCTTAAATATAATATAAGATTCACCTCATGATGTCATCAAATATTTAATCACCCAATAGGATTGCTTAATTTTATCAAATTAACTAAAAATAAGGAGATTATTACATCATAAATAATAACTTAAAAAAACTAATTTTGTTATTATATTAATTAAATCAATCAATTTGAGACAAACTAAAAGCCTATAATTAAATTTCAAATAAAACCCATATTAAATTAATTACGATTTTATCTTTTCCCTGAGTCAAATCTATATTGTTTCGAACAAGAAGTTCCACTATGAACAAGAGGCTAAAAAGAATTGACCGAAGCAAGTAGCTTTCACGTACAACATTCCCAATTCAATTAGCAGCTCAAAAATGGTATTCCTTTTGTGATATATTAATATCATACTCCATATATCATACTTGCAATTGACATGTACTCATAAATGTTAGTAAAATTATTTATTGTCTACAACAAAATTAAATCAGAAAAGTAACAAATTACTATCTTCCTAATCAAATCAAACATTAAACAATTAATAGAAAAAAGTTTTGTTTGAACCAAAACCCTCCAAAAGCAAAAACCTAGAAAAAAAACCATTACCTCTATTTATATTGAAGTTGGTATCGTGATTATTTAGTTTTTATTGTAAAATGCCTAACCTGAACAATCCATGGGTATTAAGCTACTATATTCTTTCTTAGATATAATATAGGATACAAAGTTATGTCATCATTACTTTAAATTAAACTTTCAACTAAGAAAATTCAAGCAGTCAATTTAATCGCTTTGTTTTAGTTGATTTTGAAATAAACACCCCATCTAATAAAAGAGACCCCTATATTATTTTACATTATGTAATTTATCCTTATCATATCATTCTCATAAATTATATAATTATTTTTTCTATTTCCTAATAAATGATCAATCTCTAATATATAAAATATAAAATCGTTCCATCAAGTTGCCATCATATACGTACGTCAGTTTCTGTTTGTATATTTCAATACAAGGAATTAGCAATCCAAACATGGTTTGTAACGAATGTTTAGGTATACAATATATATTTTAATATATGTATCTTTATAATTTATTTGCATCACCAAATAAATTAAAATTTTCACTAACTTGCATTTAACATCTTGCAACTCTATTTTATGACATACTATCATGGACGAAAATAATAATGACATGTTAGCCAAGCAAAAACATTAACCTCTTACTATTTGTTATCAAAATATAAAAACAAAAATAAAAAAGTTGAATCGATCACTAAAATGTTGGTTTCATAAATATATAAAGAATCGACATATCTATTAAAGTATTTACCATTGACAAAGTCTTAACTAACTTTAAAGAAGTCTTATAGCTTTTAATTAACCAATAAAAAGTTAATTACATTCTTTGCGCAGAGTTCTATTACTATTAATGAGTGGCTCTGCGATTTCTTATGGGCACAGACATCCAAGGTAATTCAGTCTTATTGTTTCTCCTTTCAAATTATATAAATAAATAATTGGAGACTTCATCTTCGAAGTTTTAACAAAGCACCCAGGTATCATGTAGGAGGTTAGAATTCTTATGTAAGTAACAAAAATTGGTTAGTTTATATATTTTTACTTTTTTGTTCGCGTTATCATAATAAACTAAAAATTTATACACTTTAAATGTTAAAAAAGACAAAACTAAATTTTATAAAAAGAATTTTCTTTTCTTGCATAGCCCGTGTGTATACACGGGTTTAAGGGCTATATTTTAAAATTAAATAATATTTTACTTAATTTAAAATTAAAATTCAATTGAACAATTAAGTCCCTATATTTTACTTAATTTTGAAAACAAAACCCCAATTTATTATTTATAATCTAAACTTAAGTTATATAAAATAATCTACGTAATCATATAAATAATATTTATGAAATACTATTGTAATTTAAAACTTTAATTATTCAGATACTTTTTATAACCCATGTATATTTCTTTATTTTGAAATTTAAGACATCGATTAATGTGATTACATTTGTTATCTTCACATCCTAATTAACTAATGTTTCAACACGGTTACATGTTCAACAACTTAATTATAGTCTAAGATTTAAAACTTAGATGGCCCGTGTGTATACACGGGTCTAAGTACTAGTAAATAATAAATATAATAAAAGATTCACCTTTGTGACATCATCATTCAAAATTAAACTTCAATTAACCAATCAAAATTCATTATGTATTTAATTAGTTTTTAAAAAATAGAACAAAAATCATCCACGACCATTCATTGATTATTATCCTTAAATTCTTTAATAGTTTGTATAGTGTTCAAATAAAGGTATACTTGAATTCGAATTTGCATGGGATAAGTTTGAGAGGCTAGCTTATAACTAATGAACATCATGGATCTTTTTTCGGAAGATTATGCATAGTCGGTTGATAAAAAAACAAATTCAATTGTTACCAAACTCTTACTTCTAAATCAGTGGCGGATCTAGAAATGTGAGAGTGGGTATGCACTATATAATAGTATGGGCAAAAACATTTTTTTTACATGAGTCAAAGGTAGAGGTGTTTGTTGGGTCGGGTTTTGAGGTTTCAATTTGACTTTCCAGTTGAATTTTTTTTTACCAGGTAAAAATAAGTTCTAAACTAAATCACTTTCAAATTGAACAGAACCAACCTAAAATCGTATCCGATTTAGCTGCAACTTCTAGCATAAAATTCTAATTTGATTCGCAGTCTTAGTTTTGGAAAACATAATATGATAAATTAATATAAAACTCATTGAAACCTATACATTAGAGTTCTTTTAAAATTTAGTTCACGGGAAAAATAAGAATAAAAAAGTTTGTTACACAACTTGGCGAGAATACATGTTCGGTTAAATGGAAAATCCAAAGAATGGGCCATAAAAAATGTAACGGAGAAAAGAACGAAGATATAGAAACGCCAATGAAACTAAAAACCAACACAACTTCTTCTAAGGGCGTAAAAATAATTCCCAAAATATCATTTGTATACGTTACAGTAAAGTTGTACAGTGTATTACTTTATCACTTGGTAAACCTCCATTGTATAAGAACTCCATTGTATGCTTCCAACTTTCATACCTATTCTATGAGGTAAACCTCCTAAACACTCTTAAGTAATATGATGTAAACTAGCTAGACATTCTAAAAACTCTATTAGAAAGGTTCATCTCATACAAATAGAGAGTATGAAAGTTGGGAGCATACAATATAGTTTTTAGAAGGTTCATCTCATACAATACATGGTACGAAAGTTAGGAGCATACAATAATAACTAGTGTACAGTTGAGCGCATAGCGAAACACTAAATTAACCCAAATAATATTCAGGGTGTTCACCACTTTTTGATAGGGTATGCATTCTTTAAAGACTTACTAGAAACAACTAAAAAAAATATTTTTTTTACATTACATGTTGGAGCCATAGGGTATGCAAGTGCATACCCTAAGTTACAAGTATATCCGCCACTGTTCTAAATTGTGTGTGCAACAAATATAAAATATAAATGGGATTGACTAGAAAAGTAGAAAATCTCGCACTAGCTACATTCAGCTTCAGCCCGGCCCCTAGCCCACAAACTTTGAAAAGAAAAAGAAGTAAAAAAAAAACATTTCACTAAATAGTAATTACAACCGTGTAATCTATCATTTCTTACTCGTTTCTATAATATCCCTCGTACAAATGAGTAAAACAATCTAAAATTAAAACCTGTCTTAAACTATACTAAAACCGGTCCTAAACCAGTTAAAAACTGAAACCGGTCTTCAATCAAAACCGGCTAAAAACCAATTAGAGAATGAAATCAGTTTTAAAAAGAATGAAATCAACCCTAAATGATAAAAAAAAAAAAAAAAAATTTGAAATCAGTACTAAGTTATTTTTGCAAAATTTTTAAGTTTTCCAATGTAATTAATAATATGCATTTATGTATTTGTAGAGGATTATGAGCCTAGCTACTCGAGCTCGACTTGTTAAAAAATTTATTTGATCCGAGCTTAAATGAGCTTGAGCTCGATCTTCTTATATCGAGCTCAAACAGGCTCGCGAGCCTAATCGATCTTATCGTATGTATGTATGTATTATATATATATATATATATATATATATATATATATATATATATATATATATATATATATATATATATAGGAGTAGTATCTAGGGAGAAGGTTTTTTAGGGAGAGAAGAGGGAGAAAGATTTTTCGTTACTATGATTCAGTATATTTATTCAAAAGATTCAGTATTTTTATTCTAAGATTCAAATTTTTATTACTATAACTTTTGAATCATAGCAACAAAAGACTAAATCTAATTAATAAACTATTGAACCAAAGCAATAAAATGTAGAATTATATTAATAAAAAACTGAATCTTAGCAATAAAATATTAAATCATAGTAATAAAAAATCTTTCTCCCTCTTCTCTCCCTAAATTTTCTTATTTTTTTGATCCTGTTACTATATATATATTCATATCTTAAAATGATAATGTAATACGTAGTATATAATTACATTGTCAAAATACTTATATATACATACGTAAAATAACAATATATATATATATGTATAATTTAACAAAAAATTTATTTATACATTATAAATAATTAAAAAACCAATAATAAAATAAATTATATATTATTATAAATAAGTCGAACGCAAGATAAGCTTGTAAATATCAAATGAGTCGAGTTCGAGCTTCATATATTTGGCTTGAAACCATTGATATATTTTCATCATCATTTTTCTTCATATTTACAAATTAGTATTAAAACACTTCATGTACTACTAGCACAATACCCGCGCAATGCAGCGGTGAAAATGACGACGGTGAATGGAGGAGCGAGAAAATGTTTTAAATTAAAACATATTGTACTCTGTCCGTCCCATTTAAAATGCCGACATTACTATTTTGGGTGAAAAGTGTAAATATAATATTTGATGGATGAAAAGTGTAGTTAGTGAAGAATAAGTAGTAATTAAAAATAATTGATAATGAGATAGGGGTATTAATGGAAGTTTAGTTAGTGGAGAATAAATAGTAAAAAATAATAAAGAATGGGATAGGGGCATTTCAGAAAGATTGAATATTTTAAGTAGTGTTGAAATTGAAATGTGGAGATGTTTTATATATGAATATAGATAAAAGTAGGAATACGGGTTTACATGTTCAAATGTTCAATTTAAAATAGGTATAGAATTTAAGATTATAATATCAATGGTGATACTAACGTGATTAAAATTTTATATTATTTTGGCAATAAAGCAGATCAGTCGGAAAGGAAAAGACTGGACTGAACTGAAACTGGACTGCCGCCAGTCCTAAAAAAGCTAGCAAATTTGAAGAAAGACCGCTCAGTCTTTTTTAGGATTGATTTTTTATTTCTGCAAAACATTGAACTATTTTGAACTGGACTATAAACTAGTTTTAACCAGTCTTTACTCATCTCTATCCCTACCCGATCGAATACCTGACACGTGTGATTAGTATGGTCATTGATTTTTCAGGTTTCTCCACTAGTTACGGTTACATGTTTATAGATTACAAAATGTTAAAGGAAGTTGTTTCATTACTTTAATTATTATTTGATTAATTAAGGTTTATAACAAGCAATTCCACGTTAAAGCACAACAATCACATGTCATGAATATCCTAATAAATACACAGAAATTTTAACTAATATATCACCACAAATTGATTTGTGCCTTACATAAAAAATAATATCCATAATATATATTATATATATAAATGAATAATAATTATAATGTAGATAAACAAAAATGGATACGAAAATGGATAATTGGGCAGGTTACCAGTCACCAAACCCATATCCAACAAGAAATTTATATTTACCTCTAACCCACCTCCAAACACAACAACATGCACACGATGTGACTCAAATTGTATGGGTTTCAGTTTTTCGCATCTGTTTTTAGTATTTTAGTCATCCCTACCTATAACAGCTTAAAATTTCTATCTTGATGTATAATCAAAATTACAACAATGCTTGAAAATGCCATAAGCCGAATTTGGTAGCCTTGTCATCTTCGAAGATGAATTTGTTACCCGTACAGTCGCTTGACACACATATTTTTTATGACAACTAAATTTGTTACGCCCCATATGCATGATGATCTCACCAACCATGCATCATAAAAAGGCCCATGTTTTTTTTGAACGGCAGAATAAAATATATTAAAAAAAATCAATAGCAAGAAGCTAATGGCAAAAGAGTATAAATACAAATCTAGAAATCAACACAGCTACATATTCTAGATTCAACCCGGGGCTTTAACTGCAAGGACTGCTAAATGGATGAAAAAAACTCGTGCCTTTTACAATACTGAGACAGGAGAAAAAAACCCCACCAACGGAGGCCGTGCTGTCGCACCCCCTAATTCGGGTTGCGGAAGCGAATCGGGTCGGGGCGCGACTAATCAATAATCAAGCACATAAGATATATAATGAACGACTCTATATGCGTCGTTTACAAAATACATTAATATAACATAAGAGTTTACAAACTGTTTACATTATATTGAGTTCACATAATTACCCTGAGAGATTCTAGTACATTTCCAATTATACAAAATATAGATATGCAAGGAAATCTCTTGATGTTAAATGATTGCATGCGACTCGAGCTAAAGTATCCTGATGGGCAGTCCAACCTACTGCTGAGTACCTGAGATAACATGCTAAAAGGTCAGCTAAAAAGCTGGTGAGCTCACAGGTGTATATGAGTAAATGAGATTTATGAACCACAAGATTTATATAATGATTTGTAATCAAATAAATAATGAATGTACATGCAGCCATGAGTCCATAGTTTGAGCTTAACTGAGGGGGTTAGGATCCACATTCAAGGACCTGATCGAGGTGCCTCCCTATGAGTGCCTAATCAACACTCATACTGAACAAATGATAATGCGTCCGTTTGACAGGTTAGTGCTTGCTAACTCGGACGGGGATTGTCAATCTCATATGGTACCATATACTAACATTCATGCTAAATCATATTAACAAACTATGTGATGGAGGACTTTAAATTGATTAGATGAAATTAACTCATGTAGCATATAGCGATGTTTTGTTACTTGTGTTCACATGTAAAACAAAACGAGCATGTATCTCACCCCTAGGTAAAAGCATTTAAAAAGGGGCTATGAGACTTACCTGAGCCTAATGAGTTGCTAACAAGCAATAATGATGTTGTTCAAGAGTAATGATGTCGTCTCCAACGACTGAAACCTGTCGGGTGTATTAAACGCGCAAGGTTTTAAAATGATTAGATGTCTTATCATACCATCTATGCTAGTTGCTCATTCAACTAGTAATGTCCAAATACATTGGTTTGTTCGTTCGTGTTTTCGAAAACATGTACGGCCCATTGGTGATTAATTGTAATAATAATCTCATTACATTATTATTAAAATGTTGTAATGATATACTTGTAGAGTATATTTGAAGTGTTTAGTATTCGTCGAGTGTCGTATTTATAGCTCGGGTTAGGTTCATAAGTGTTATTTTTATCCATGTTTCATGATAGAACTTATATATTCATTTCGGGCTAGAATTCTTAGTGTTTTGCAAATAGGTTTGCTTTTATCGTTTTGGGGCTCGTTTTTGTTGACTTGGTCAAACGGGTTCGGTTTGACCCGAAACTTTTAGAGAAGTCTTAAATATGTTTCTAAGGCTCGGAAAAATTATTGGTTCGTGTCGGGGTTAGCCCGAAGTGTCGGTTTTAAAAGTTGTCCAAAACAGTCCCCTGTTATGTCGTTTCCAGATTTTTAACTCGATTCAACTCCCGTTTTCACCACTTTTTAGTCCGATCTAGATCTCAACAAAAATCATGTGTGTTCACCTATGAACCTAGTCCATTTCTGCACTTTATGGTAATTTTATATCTTCGTTTACTATTTTTAACAAAAATAAACATGAGGAGTGGTCAGATTTGGTTCGGAAGTGAGTTCAGTCCAAAGATCCTATTTTTACACTTATGTCAGTGGGTTTTCAAGTCGGGCGATAGAAGAACTTTTTGTATATGACAAAATTATCAAGATTTTCCAAGTGGTTTCACACGTTTTTGAGGTCTAGAACTCGAGATATGGCCTCGAGAAGTTACTGAAAGTTTCTGTCCGCCAGAACAGTAGTTCTATGTCACCGGAGAAAATTATTTTAAAATAGCAAACGAAATCGAAATGTTACGAAACAAATTTTGTTAGAAACCTTACTATTTTAGACTTAAGAAACATCTATTTTCATGTTAAAATGAATTTTATAAAAATCGTTTAAGTTAGAACAAAATCTGGACAGGAAGATTAAGCTCTAGATTTCGAGTTTTTAAAATGCGATTTGACTTATGTTTTGGACATTTTCTAGTTATATGAACATACTAACATGCTAATAAACTTAATCCAAGTAATTCTAGCAAAAGAAACGAGATCCTTACAAGAAGATCAAAGATCTAGAGCCGAGGTGCGAAGAGGATGCGAGAACCGAGCTTTTCCTTTGATTTCCTTCAAGATCCAAGTTGTAGATGATGGTGGTTTGTAATGGTGGGCTGGAAAACGACCAGAGGAGAGGGAGAGGTGGTTTTAGAGTGAGAGTGTAGAGAGAGAGAGGGGTGTGGTTGGAATGAAAGAGTAAGGGTGTGTTTTGGATGCTTAAAGTCAAGGAACAAGATCCACTTTTGGTGGATCTTGTTTGAGCAGATTTTTATTATAAAATGGGAGGTGGGGTTTGTTAAAATCTTGCCTCCCAATTGATGGTATTATATCCGTGTTTGTTTACCCGATCGTTTAAACGTTTAATTATACGTTATACGTTTTATACGTTATACGTTTTATACGTGCGTTTAAAATAATGATATAATCTCGATATTTATAGTCGAAGTATTTTATCAAAATACTTACTAATGAGTTATAAAATTATGACTTAAGTTTATTTTGTTGATCGGGTGTGATTCACGTACTTTTGTCGCGTATAACTTAGTCGATACGATACAAAATACTTATGAAATATTATCGAAATAATATTTAGAAAATCACTATGTTTATTAAATAATTTAATATTATTTAATAAATTGGGTTCACCAACGTCCGTATTAATGTATCGGAATTCGGCCGATATAATAACATGCACGATTAAATCTAATCGCGTAAATGCGTATATCTATAAAATACACGTAATGATACATACAATTAGCATAACATAGAACTAATTACATATATTACAAAATGATTAGGCGCTAATTCCTAGCCCTAATTGGTCGGGTGTCACACGTGCCACCGGTTTTCACTCTGCGGTGTTTTTGAAGCAGCCCCAAATAAGACCCGGGGAACGATACAACTTAACAAACCCAAGCAAATCACGAAAAAATAGCCCGAAACACCTACACTATAACAAAACTCACCAACCATCAAGAATGACCAACAACACTTGGCGAGCAAAATAGCAACGGATTCTTGAGCCATTTATCCCATCTAAGATTGTTCTTCTTGTTCCTGTTAGAATACCATAAAAAAGAAAAGCCAAAACCGAGTCAAATATGGTGTCTCCTCTCTTTTTGCCCGAGTTAAACACTTCTTCATTACGGTGTCGCCAAATACACCACCAAACCGTATCAATAATCGTTTGTAGGAGCTTTTTAACACTCGAAGAAAATGAGGAAGAGTCAACATACTGAATCAGAGAAAGTGGAGACACATCAACAGGAAGGGTAATTTGAAGCCACTTCAAAACCGAGTGCCAAACTTTCTTAGCAATAACACACTCCACCATAAGATGATGTGATGATTCGAAATCTTCATCACAAAATGGACACAGAATTGAAGGAATAACCATATCTCTTGAACATAATTTCAACCGAGTAGGCAACCTGTCCAATAAAAGTCTCCAGACGAAAACGTTGACTTTAGATGGAACATATGTATTCCATCTAGTAGAAATTAAAGAAGATGGAAGGGAACAAGAATCAATATGCTTTCTCACGCTTTTAACTGAAATATCAGTTAAGCCATTAGAAGACCAAACCCACTTGTCTTCGTGATCCTGAATCGAAACCGAATTAAGAAGATTCATAAACATATGAAGCTGATCCGTCTCGATACCATCTCTGATATTCCTGCGCCAGTTCCAAGAAGCTTGAGTACCATTCCATCTTTGCGAAACAAGAGCTTGTTTATCCTTTTCTAAAGCAAACAGACGAGGAAAAATCTCCTTTAGCTGAGAACCACCAACCCAAGAATCCATCCAAAAAGAAGTGGCACCACCGTTACTAACGCTTTTAGAAATGACATTTGCAGGGATAATATTATTAGTAATCAAATTATTAACAACCCCATAAATAGCGCCCCAAGTACTGGTGGATTTAAAAGGTGAACTCAACAAAGATGAAGAAGAATTAAGCTTATACAAGTTTTTAATAGTAGCAACCCAAATCGACTTAGGAGAGTTGTAAAATCTCCAAAACCATTTGAGCAAAAGAGCTTGATTAAAAGCGTTCAAACTACCAATACCAATACCACCTTTTTCTTTGCTGGCCACCACCGAATCCCATTTAATCCAATGCATTTTGGGAGAATTCGATTCACATCCCCAAAAGAACTTCGACCTGATGGGCTCCAATTTCTGTCTGACTTTGACAGGCATCTTAAACAGGGAGAGATAATAAGTCGAAAGCGAGCCAAGGACAGAAGATATCAATACCGACCTGCCCCCTATCGATAGCAATCTTGCTTTCCATTTAGACAAACCTCTTTCACATTTCTCCAATATTGGTTTCCAAGATGAATATCTCGACATGGCAGCACCAACAGGAACTCCAAGATAAATAAACGGCATGTTTCCCCCCTTACAACCAATCAGATTTTCCATACGATTGATACAATTAGAGCTAATACCAATTTCAAATAACTTGGACTTTACAATGTTGATCTTTAGCCCCGAAGCCAAGAAGAAACATTTAAACAACGCCATAACATTAAGAAGATGATCCTGAGACCATTTGCCAAGAACAATAACATCATCAGCGTACATAAGGTGAGAAAGAATTAAATTACCAACATATAAACCGGTGATCAAACCATCTTCAATCGCTTCCTCGAAAGCAATGTGAAGGCCTTCCATGGCGAGAATGAAAAGGAAAGGCGCCATGGAGTCTCCTTGACGAAGACCTCTCTCAATCTTGAACTCCATCGTAGGACTACCATTCACTAAAATAGAAGATCGGACTGATTGTAAACAAGCACGAATCCAACTAATCCATCGATTGCCAAAACCCATAGCAATCATAGTAGACTCCAAATAGTCCCAGCTGAGGGTATCATAAGCTTTCTCAATGTCGACTTCGAAAATCATAGCTTTTTTCTTTTTCTTTTTTAGATCATACACTGATGCGTGTGAAAGCGCGTCTTGTTTTATTATTTATAACTGAAAATACCTTATTAATACTATCACACAACCAGGCAAGAATACCCGATCGGAATAGTATAGCTATGGTAAGTCCAGGTCGAACACAGGAACACAGGAACAATGTTATTCAATTAAATTGGAATTATTAACTAAACTAATAAAGCAGTAAGATAGGGGGTACGTTTTAGTTCCGTACGAACGTTCAATATGAACTAAATAACCAAACCAAACAACATAAAACAAGATAGAAGGAAAAGATAAACAATTGGAGATAGACATGTAATTGCTTAGAGTCTTAACATTCAGATTCATATTATCCGGTTCATGTGTTTTGATTGTCTGATTGTGATTTCTTTTATATCAATTTAATGCCAAATTCTTCAATGACATTAAATTGAATGTATATTAGCCAACGTTCCGGGTCTATCTAATATCTACAATCTAGGGTTCCACATTAAACATCGATCCGTTGTCATAAGGATGATGCTATATTGTGTACTTTTCCCTAAATTGTGCATTAAGTATTCACGACTTGTTATGATTAATCCTCGCGGTATGAATCAACAATACCTTCTAATAATTACTTATTAGCTCATTAATTTTAGATTGATTAGTTACTATTCTCTTAACCTATCAAACTCAATCTATTTAGCAATGACCATAAACCTAAATTCATAATCATCAATAATCAATAATGCCAAAGGAACTCAATCTCAATGACACTATTGACCACGTTAAGTAATAACTAACAATCACCAATAAACAAGGATTCACGGATAACATAACTATCTTCAATCAGTCAATTGATTCAAAACACAATTATAACTTTCAAACATTCATAATCACGGATAAATAAACCAAACAATTAACAATAAATCTAATCAATGATTCAATTATACAAAATCAGATTCATGGTATCAAAATAAACACATAGACATGTTCTAATTGAAATCGGAACAAGATAAGCAAACCGAATCATAAACCAAATGAATTAGAATCGATATAAATCAATCCTAGCTTTTTCCGCGTCCGAATCGCCATCGTTTTGCTCCCAAAGTAGGGGAAAACCCCCTCTGGTCGTTTCTGGTCGTATGGTTAGGGTTTGTGTGAAGTTATCAAATGAAAACCCCAAAATCAGACTTAAATGGCTGAAAAAGTCATCCATACGGCGTATGGATGTAAAAGCCCATCAGTCTCGGCCCGCGATAACAAGTTTTGGCCCAGTTTTCAAACCATACGGCGTATGGAATTCCATACGCCGTATGTATGCATTTTCACTAAAAGCAGCAAAAACGAAAGTTGTAGCCCCGTCTGTTAGCTAAATTCTCCAAGTTGAATCACCTCAATCGGAGTTCGTATGAAGAAGTTATGGCCAAAATACTAACAGCATGTCCGAAAACTCAGCTTTTACACTTTTCTTCATTTTCAGCTCATCTTTCGTTCTTTTTCTGATTCGAGCTTCATTTACACTTCCGGCTTTGACAAATTAATCATCTTTTACTCCGATACAATCTTCTATTGTCCAATGCTTTATTCTTTTAGCAACTTTTCTTCGAAATAAGCTCGTTTTCCGTTTCTTTTCAATCCAAGCTCCGATTTAACTCCTAAATGCAAATATGAACGAAATAAGTATCTTATTCACACAAAATGCATTAGAAACCTATTAAACAAAGGGTTAATTAGTACTATAATTTAGTACATTTTGGCGTTTATCATACACCAACTCATTGAGGATTAAAGGGCTATCAAGGATCCGTCTATTTTTAATAAATGTTGATTGCATAGTATCCACCACAGTGTCAATGACTTTTGACAATCTCAAAGCAAGAATCTTCGCAATGATTTTGTACAACACCCCGATGAGACTAATCGTCCTATAATCGGTGACCAAAAGAGGAGAATCGACCTTAGGAATCAAGGTGATAAAAGAGGCATTACATCCCAGATGGATCACTGCAGATGAAAAGAATTCTTTAACAGCACGGATGATATCATTTTTCATAATATCCCAATAATTTTTAATGAACCCGAAAGAAAATCCATCAGGACCTGGCGCTTTATCACTGCCACAGCTCCATACAGCTTGCTTAATCTCTTGATCAATAACCTCTTCTTCAATCATGATAATATTCTCCATGCTCTGCTTTTTGAATCTTTGATGATTAGGAAGAGCTTTAATAACCTCTGCCTTCGTGAATTTGGAGGAGGAGTATCGGAAAAAACAATCCTTAACCGTAGCCGGATCCTTTATCCACTGCCCATTATTTTTAATACCAGTAATAGTCTTCACTTGCCGTTTCTTATTAACCAAACCATGGAAAAACTTAGAATTCTCATCAGCCTCAACGCACCACTTGGCCTTTAGCTTTTGCTTAAGATCAATATTTTTATTCAATTCCATATTAAGGATATTCTTTATCAGCGATTTACGAGACTCTGCCGCGTTAACAGGAGGAACACCGTCATCAATCGCCTTATCTAAGTTGATAAGATCATGTTTCAAATTATCAATATCTACAACACTAGAAGAACGGTTAGTGCGCCACTGCTTTATAACATATTTAATATTTTTCAAATGATTTTTAAAATCAATTAGAGCGTAGAAGATTTACTGTACTATTGGCAGCAGCAGCTGAGAAAGAAGAACCAAGACGATCATCCTCACAATGCACAACATTAAAGTCTCCAAAAATAATATAGTTACCCACATTCGCAACCATGAAAGTGATCAAAAAACACCATAATTCACTCTTGCTCTTGATATCTAGAGGAGCATAAACATTAACCATATAGCACTGAAGATGTAAGCTTTGCCAAATGCCATCAACAATGACCACATTAGGAAAACAAAAGAGCCGTTTTTTTGATAAAAATCGCAGAATCCCACATGGAAATAATTCCTCCCGAATGACCTCTGGAGAAAGAATTAGCAAAATCGAACTGCGAATTACCCCAAAGATCACGAAGACAAAAATAATCAACAGTGGTCATAAAAGTTTCTTGAAATCCACAAAAATTAATACAATGCTTCTGAAGAAGACCCGCAATTTTCCTTTTCTTTTCAGGATCTTTTCCTCTCGTTCCGCAAATATTCAAAGAAAGAATATCCATTGATCCACCTTTTTGACACTCATCCGGCGAATAAGGTTATTAACATCTTCTAAAGAATCTGGCAAATGAAGTCCAAAGATCTCAGCCATTCTAGTAACCCGAGATAGATCTTCTAAAGATGGACCTTTTTTATTTGAGGATAGATCAATAAAAAACGATGTCATAGAGCCTGTACTATGTTCTTTCAGCTTACCATTGTTTATGTCTTGTTTAACCTTTCGAGCAAAATCCAAGAAACCTGGGGGCATAGAAGACGATGCAGTTGAAAAAACTTCCGGGTTTTTTTCATGTAAAGATTCACCAGGAGTTGGATGTTTCTCATAAAAACTCGCAACAGTCTCATTTTCTGTTTGATTCACAGCTTCATTAATTTCCATTTTTAAGCTGCTCCGATAGAGTTTGTTGGACAGAAGCTTGTTGAGAAGCATTTGAGTGTACTGTTTTTCCAAACGCATCAAAATTATCAGCCCCCACTTGTTCCATATCAATATTACCCTTGTTGACAATTTTTTGTTGTTGAATTCCCGATTCCTTTATCAGCTCTCTTAGATTAAATGTGTCATCTGACAACTCTTCATCATGCATTTCACCCTCCTCGCCCAATAATGAGCTGGATGAAGAGTAGTTGCCATCATCATCATCACTAGATACCTCCGACTTAATCTCCGAGTTATCCAAAGCGAAACTTGGCATCTATAAAGCATGTTCCATAACGCAAGCCAAAAAAGAAAACCCATTCACATCCACAGTCACCTCCTCTTGGATCCTATGCATTTGATTGGTTAGAATACATACTTTCCCGTGCGCTAAGGGATCGTTTTCATCCATATCAACAAAAATCGGCTCACCCCAAGTAGCTCCAATTTTCTTAAATGCATTAGGTGACCACGATATTAAAGGTGTCCCAACAATGTCAATCCAGACTAGACGTTCTTTTGGAGTGAAATCTAGCTTGGGTTGACAGAAGTCCACAAACAGAAGTTTCATCTCGGAAGAATTTTTGAAGCTTTCAAGAGTACTTACTGAATCAAAATTGATCCAAACCCAACGACTTCCCACATGTTGGACTATAATGTCAAACGGGCCAAAGCCCAGTTTGATGCTGAAAAGGGTCGCAGGCCACAAAACAGTTAACAAACGAAAATGTGGCAGTTAACAACCAACGGATGGCAGTTAAGGAAGGAAGAGACACAATGGTTCGTGAAGGGGTACCAACGAACCAACGCAACCATTCGATAGACACCTATTCGTTTTGTATATATATGTATTAGATTAACAGAAAAAAGTAACACAAACAGTTACCGTGATTGTAACATAGGAAACATTACAGTGATTATAAATATTATTGATCAATAAAGAGTGATTCTTTATATCGTTTTGTGTTCTATTAAATTCCAGGGCAACAGTGGTATCAGAGCAGGAACAAAAAAATCGAAAGGATTGTTAGTTTGTGATAAACAACGATCAGAAAACTTGTTACAAATCAAGTGAATCGATCATAACAAGAAAAATCGAGTGACTCAATTACGAAGAAGAAGGAAAGGAAAAATAGAGACAGAGATGATTCGATTGTGTGAATTGAAGATCGAATCAGAGAAAGCAAAGAGAAAGGAAGAAATAGACATACCGGTCGTGCGCCGTCGTATAGTCGCCGGAGAAGAAGACAAACACCGCCGCTGCCATAAACAAAACCGGAGGAGATAATCGGTTTATTGAAACCACCGATTTGTGGGTACCCAAAGGAGGAACCAGCGATTAACCCAGAGGAAGGCATCGATTGGGAGAAGAAGCAGGAACAGGGCACAAGCCGCACAAAGAAGAAGGCATCGTTGTCTCTGTGTTTTTTGTTGGGGTCTGAGAAGTCAAGCAAGACACTGCATTTCAGGGGAAAAGACTTGGGCTTAAGAAGAGATATCGGGCTATTTTTGGGCTTAAAAAGGGAAGCCATATTGGTTAATCTAACCATCATCAGGTTTCATTTAAATGATTTATATATATTTATATAATATAGGAAATTAGATTTTAATTTATTTTCAAGAATAGATTAAAAATTTAAATTTACCCGTTACAATTCGCGTTAGGAAACTGTTCGAATTGTTTGAAAATTATTGTGGTTAGACAGAAAAAGTTAAGTTGAACTATTGTTAGATTTATATTGGTTAAAAAAAAAACAAATCAAAAGGATATGACAATAGAGAAAGCAATTGGGAGACTCAAGACGTTTGAGGAAAGAATAAAATACAAGAAGGGTAAACAAGTGGATAATCAAGAGAAGTTGATTTTTACACGACATGAAAGTAAAGGAAAGTATTTTAGAGGCAATGGACGTGGAAAGTTTAGATTTTCACAAAGAAAAGGCCATGAAAGATTTAAGGAAGAGAGGAAGGAAGAAGAAACCTCTCATAGATATAAAGGTGAAGGATACACCTTAGATGAGTCGGAAGGAACCGACAACAAACCACAAAGAAATGGTGATAAATCGCAAATAATTTATTACAAGTGTGGAAAGCTTGGGCACTATGCTTATGAATGTGCAAGCAAGAAAAAGAAGGAAGATACAACATTTCTAATGGAGAATGATGATGAAACGGCACTACTAATGTGCCTAATTGAAGACAATTAGAAAGTTTAGAAGGCTTGGTCGTGTGATACGATCAAAACAAAGTCGTGTGATACGATCAAAGTAAAGCCGTGTGATGCGGAAAATAACCTATGAAAGGTGTAGTCAATTCAGTGAATGAATTAAAAGGAAACACGTGTGATACGATTTCAATCCGTGAAGGATCAGGATAATTCTGTGAGAGAATTAAAATAAGTGAAAACAGTATTAAGAGAGGTTGTGTGAAATAACCAAGGTAAGCCGTCAAGGATGGTTCGTGAAGAACAAGAACAGATTAGTGACTAATCAAAGAGAAAGAAGAAAATTGATCGGGATTAGATCATTTTCAAGAGAAAGAGAAGAACCAATCGGGATCAGATTGTTCTTCAGAACGAGTTAGAGAAACCCAAATTCGATTCAGAAAAATCGAATAGAGAGAGACAAGGAGTTGTGTGAGGCAACCGCAAAGAAAAGTTGTGTGAGGCAACCAACAAAGGAGTTGTGTGAGGCAACTGCAAAAGAAGTTGTGTGAGGCAACCGACAAAGGAGTTGTGTGAGGCAACCGCAAATAAGTTGTGTGAGGCAACAAAAAAAAAAACAATCTATGATAGATTGAATGGAAACAAGAAAGAAGAAAGATCATGTGATATGATCAAGTTGAAGAAGATAGGTGTGATGCCAAAGATAAAGGCCAACAAATGGGTGTTGGCTTGTTTGAAGAAGACAACCGTGAAGGTTGAAAGAAACTGTGAAGGTTTAAATGTGCATAGACAAAAGTGACTATTCTAAGGGAGCAGAGGCAAAGAAACAAGAGGCTGCAAATGGAATAGAAGGCAATGATGAACAAGAACCTGCAGATTTGAAGAACAAACATGGGTTAACAATCAGGGTTTGATTGTTGGACTTAATTGTTCAACCCAAGTTTGATAGTTAAATGGGCCAAAGAATGGGTCATTAAAGGCCCTGCTGTATTTGTTTTGGGCTGTAGGAAATGTGTCGTTAGGGTAGTTATATGTGAAACGGTATGATGGTTAAAGAATGGGTTCTCATAAACGATTTAAAGAACCATTGCAACCATTCATACGTGTCTGTCCAAGTTGTATATATATGTATCGATAGAACAGTTTGTATGTAACCCTAGATTTCACAAAGTAAAGTATATTTGTTTGGGTATTGTTACTGTTATTCTTAATTATGGATTGACATCAATGATTTCTGGGACAACACCACATACCGGATAGCAAAATCTTCAAACCCATTCTTGTTTAAAACTGATAAAGGTTCTGAATGACCTTAACCTCGTGGACTTTAGCAAGAATTGAAAACTTAATCCGGTCCAAACTCATTAAATCTCCTTCATTTAGTAACACTTTCTTTCCCACCAGAACATAAACAGAATTGGGGCCATTGGATTTTGAATTTCTCCCTTTCAGTGCATCAGCAAACGACTAATTCCCCACCGAATTCATACTACCCTTCTTAATCTCATGGGAAGGATTACGAATTGTATCAGTGTTGACAGGTTGTTTTCGTTGGAAACGTACCCTATCAGCATACATACGATGACTACCAATCCACATGGATCTCAAATTTCCAAGAAGCCTATTTTCATTATCAATCTTAACAAATCTCACGAATCCAAATCTTTTACCAGATTTAGCCTTTCTAGACGCAATGTATACATCTACCACTCTACCCCAATCTGAACAACGTTTCCACAAGTCCTTTGCCGTAATAGAGTCAGGAAATTGGCAACATAAAAAGAGAGAGCAACACGATCTAAATCTTGAAGATTAGGGTTAGGGTTTACCTGCCGATTTCCTTGCTTGGCGTTACGATATCGTTGATGTTGAGAAGGGGGATGTTTACGATTGTTAACCTGAATCCAGCCATCATCAGGCAATGATTTTCCTGTGTTGTTGTTGATCTCCGGCGCTTGCATGATCTCCCTAATTGCAGACTTTTGTTGCTACTTGTCAATTTGCTTACTATGTCAAGATTTTAATTCCTTTACCACAAGTTAAATAAAACAAAGAACACTTATGTGCCATCATTTGTATAGGTTGATACAACCTTCTTCTCCCTATTTACATCCAATGATACTATTCCGCCGATTCTATCACGTCTTCGCAACAAGCGCATAAATTGAATCCAAGACTCCAATCCTATCAAGAACTACTCGAACAAGAAGGCTCCTTGGCACAACCTCCACCAAATATATATTTACCATTATTAGAGTTATGTTGTTCCATTTGGTCTCTATTTCCTCACCATTCTTTACTAGAACTTGTTGCAGCACCATGTCCTTGAGTACTTTTACTGTAAATTCACTTTCATCATCTAACAATCACACCCACTTGTCCACATGTTGGCAATTCGAAGCAATATCACCAAGCATCGTAATCAATTCTTCGAACCTTCCCAAATACATACCCTCAATTCTATTCCTTTAAGTATCTACTTTACATTCTCCTCGCCAAGTAACCACAACCACCAACAACCCTCTTGTTATGCTTAAGGTGAAAAGGCCTTGGACATTTCTCACCAATACTCCCTACATCCCAAATTAATTTTCCATCTTTCCTCTTTTGGATGTCTTAAACTAATCGTCCACCTCCAATTTCAACATACCAGAAACGATTTTTTATGTGGGTGATAATGAAAATTGATTAGTGTTCTACTTTTCGAAAATTGGACAATTAAATTAAATTTGGTATAGAGGGAGTAACATAATTTTCCACCCATTTGTCATGTCATAACATAATTTTAAGTCATCTTTTGAAAAGAAAATTGAGAAAGAGAACAATACGTTGTTAGAGAAATGCTACACTCACATAATATTTACAAACAAAATTTTACAAAATGATGTGGAGTATGAGATGGACCAATCAAAAACATCTTTTGTTTCTCTCTCTTGGTTCTCTCTCATAATACTATTGGTCCACATCATTTTGTAAAACTTCCTTTGTAAAAATTTTGTGGTTGAATCATTACGGTATAATTAATTCCTATAAATTGCAATGCCTCCCAACTCGTATAATATCCCCAGGCACCACTTTTAACAATTTACAATCATCGACATTATATTTCAATTCTCCATTTCACCATAAATGCCTTTTACTAATCTAACCCATAAAACTTCAAATTCTACGTTAAAATATCTAGCAAATTATCAAGCAAACTCAAATTTGAAGCTTTGAGAATTGAGACTACCCATTTAACTTTTCAATATATTTTTCCATCCAACCCAAGCGGTTTTCCTAATATCCCCATTATGCCCATAAAAGAAATTTTTTCTTAATTACAAGATAAAAATGACAATCTACGGGACATGTAACAAGAAAAAGTAATACATGGACATAATACCAACGACCATTTTAACGCAAGTTAATCTCGTTGCAAAAAAAAATTATCTTTGATACAATTCCGACTACTTATTTTGAAATTTTTCTATCCTTCATTCTCATATAGATTGGGTAGCCCGTAATAAAAGAAGGTGAAGGTCCCTGACACATAAACCATATGTCGAACTAGCCACTTCACCTCTTCATTGGAGACACCTACACCGACACTTGTTGCAAACAATTTAGACTCATAGAATTTACGCTCTAACATATTTCATTCATTCAAAAATTATTTTACCAGCCACATATTGAACATACAGTTCAATCTTGATCCTTAAGACACTTTGACTAGTAGCAGCTTAATGATCAAAACATTCAAATAATCTATTTTGATATATCAACCAATCGATAACACAAATCTTGAAGTATTAACTCATATATCAGTCTAATGTTTATCTAGAAGAATACAAATCTAAACGAAAACTTCGTAACCAAATGATTATGCTAAATGTACTAAAGATAATCTTCACAAGTTGATGAAGACCAGATTTATCATGCCCATGCGTTATACCGGGATCTTTACACACACATATATACTAGATGCGAACACGTGCGATGCACGGCAATATTATATCAATTGATTGATTAATACGCTAGTGTAATTGAAAAAAAAATAATCCAAATGGTAAATGTAATTAAGAAATTTGCATTGAATTGATTGTTCATAATAAAAAACTTACATACGTAAACTTTGAAGAACAATTCACCCTACAAAAATAGATGAACTTGAAGTTAAATATTAAATTGAATTTTACTTAATTAAATCAAAAATTACATAGCTAAGTGATATATTTTTTTAAGTATGAGACGTACATACATAACATTTAGCACCTTTACTTATGGACCTTTATCCCATATATCTACAACAAATTTGTCTGGCTTTTTTGTATATAAAAATTATGTTAATATTCTTTCCATATAATTAAACAAAAGTTTTTACTCCCTTCGTTTCAAAATTATAGTCCATGTTTCCTTTTTCGGACGTCTCAAATTAATTTTCCACTTCCAAAAATAGATAGTGTGGTTTGGTCGTGATTACCATAATACCCTTAATTGAAGTTATTATTACACACTTTTAAGAAAACAGTAATTAATTGATTAATGGTAAAACTGTCATCGGATTTTGTATTAGCCGATTGTTTTGTTTTCAAGAGTCAAGAGATAAAACAAAAGAGGAGTATTAGACTATTAGGTAAGATTTTTAGTAACTAATGTGTGACTATGTGAGTGTTCTGTTACTAAGAATCATAGGGTTTTATAAAATTGAATAGATAAATGTTTGAAGTCGTAGTGATGTGTAGTGCCTTTAAACTCTAAAGGATTTAATGTTTTGGGATGGTCTTAAGAGTCGTGTACAATTTAAGTGTGTGTACCTACATGCTAATAAACTTTAACGATATTATCATTAACTTAGAGCATCTTCAATATGTGCACTATTTAGTGTGGTAAATTACACTATTTTATTGCGAAATGAGCATATTTATGGAATATGCTTACGCTAAAAATAGTTGTTTTAATGCGTATCATTAAATATTTCCACTAAAACCTTTTTACTGAACAAAAGAATACATAATTCAACAATGTCTTTTATAATCTTTATTTGCTTAATACTTATTTAGTTCAAGACTATTATTTTGTCAAATGTATGATTGTTTTGAAGTTGAACAATCAAAAGTTTAGCTTAAAACTACTAAACTAACTGTATGTAATTGAATTTGAAGTCAAAGTCTTCTTCACAACATAATTATCATCATCAATACCTGCTCCCTTCTGTCTCATCTGTATCACATTTCTGTGAGAGTTTCAAAGGCAGGGCAGTTGACGCCATGTTTATCAAATCTGGGGTTGTTCCAGATGTTTATACATTCAGCCATTTGATCATAATGTGCTACAAGTATCAAAGATGCCTGCCAGGTGTTCGCTAAAATGCCTCAACGGCACCTTATTTGGTGGACAACTTTAATTTCGTCTTATTCTCAATTGGGTATTATGTCAGTTGAGGCTTTGGATTGTTTTAGATCAATGGTGGTTGATGGTAGTGTTGAAGGATTAAAGATTTTGTATAGAAATTACATAAAGCAGGAGTGAAGGTTAATGAGTTTGCGTATGCTAATGTATTGGGTGCTTGTGCTGGTGCAGAGAATATGGAGGTTGGTATGCAAGTACATTCATACGCTAAATGTTGAGTGGACTGATTTGTTGTGACTAGATTGGTTAATTTGTATGCAAAATGTGCTGACGTGGACTTGGCTAAACAAGCGTTTAGTGAGGTCAACACGCCACATTTGACCGCTTGGACTGCGATAATTGTTTATTCTGGCCTTATTTGAACACGGGTCTTGGTGAGACTTGATGGATCTGATGATCATATGTATCCTGATTCCATGGATCTGGTACAGTGGTTAATAGAGAGCAAGCTGTTGGAGATGATTGTGGATAAAGGGGTCCATCTGTGAGTACAATGTCATATTTGGATATATGTATATATGTTTGATTATAATTGCATATATTTGACAGCTTCAATGGACTGTAATGTTTCCTTTGTTCTTGAAATTGATCTAGAGCACTCATGAAGTACATACTAATGCAGCAGAAACTTTATGTGCTATAACTAGAAATATGTCGTCTCCTCGTGCCTCTAAACTTTCTACCCCAAGGTTTCTATGATCTCATATACTGATATCCTGGAGTTCTGCTTGTTAGTTTCTTCGGTTCCCTGATATTATATTTGTGCGTCTTTTTTCTGCAGTTTTGCTTCAAGGGTTCACATTCAAAATCTGGACTTATCAGCTCATTGTCTGCGTGTATTTCTTTTTTGTATCCAAAAAGATCGGTTCCTTCTCCTCCATTCTATTCTTTCAAGGTCAGCATATGTATGAGTCACCCGTGCAAGTTACTCAGGAGAGTGTAGGAGCACTGCTACCCAAACTTGGTGAGTTTTGTACAACTGATGTCACATTTTAATATTCAGTACTTTTATGGTGTTGTAATTTTTTTAAAGATCTATATAAAGGAAAAGATGATAGCCGTTGGAATGTAAAAATTATTTGTTTGAGGCTTTGAGCTGTGCATGGTATTCAAAACTAACAGAGCTTATGAAGTTCCCAACTACATTTTATTCTGCTTTATAAATTGTATGTGTACTAGTTTATAACCCGCAAGTTTTGCGGGCTAGATAATAAAAATAATTAAAGTTTATTAAGTAAATGATATATATATTAAAAATATTAACTAATATCATAATCTTTAATTGTATATCAGTTGTACATATATTCAAAACTATATAAAATGTGATATAAAATTGATTCAAGTAAATGAGATTTATATATATAGAAACAAAAGATGGCTACACGTAATTGTAAATTGTAAATAACATTTATAGTAATCATTCAAAGTAATGTATGACTATAAGTTTATGAATTCATTGATGTCCTTTGCTTTTATTAACTAATTTCCATGTGTAGATATATGTTAAAAGCATTAGGTTTATGATCAATGTCGAGGACGTGCTAGCCAAATGGCACTTATTGCATGAAGGTTGACAAAATAGTCGTTTATTGCAAGAAGTGCAATTGCAAATTACCTTGTGGTTAGTTCCTCGTGGATTTGTTGTAAGGTTACCTAACTTTGATTACTAAAATAAAATTGAAATAAAAAACAACGGATGTGCGTATAATTTAAAAAAAAAAAACGTTACACCAAGATGCAAACCAAAAATAAGTAGAAATAAAGTAAGCAAAAAGATTAATCATTAAATAGTCCTCTCACACACAAAAAAAAAACATAAAATGAATGATTTAATCATATTGATTATCGGTTTCACTCTCATATGTTTCTATCGCTATTTCTCTTGAAAAAAATAGGCAATAACAAATAATGGGAATGAAAATAATATTACATATAAGCATAAGTTGTTTTTGCAATGTTATTTAAATCATTTCATCTTCCTCTAGATAATCTGGATTAAAATAAACATTTTAGTTATGGTTGCAAAGTTTGAGATAACATATGTTCATGATTGAATTATAAGAATGTTACCCACGCGTTACTAAAACCAAAAAAGGTTTTTAAATGTATCTAAAAACTTACAGGTGACTAAAACTTATCGAAATGCATGTGTAAGCTTGATTATCCGAGAAGTACTCGAAGATTGTGTTTTACATTATAAAATAATAATTAATGCTCCATCCGTCCTACTCAAAGTGTATACTTTGACTTTGCACCCCGTTTTAGGATTCTCCACTAACTACATTTTTCACCAATCAAATAACATATCTACGCACTAAAGTCTCTTTCGATTGGTTGAAACATGGAAGTTGACACTTATTTTCCACTTGAATAAAAAAAACAACTTTAAGTCAACACGTCGTCGTAGAGAAGTGATTTGATTAAATATCAGTCTAAACTACCGCATTAAGACACAAGTCATTTTCTACCCCTAAAATATGAAATTATATGGAAAGTTTGTGCTATCCTACTATATAAAATATGAAAAATCTAGTTGCACGATTCAACATTCGATAATGTTCTTACAACTTTATATATACGCTAACATTTATTCTGAAATCACATTTAGTAACCACAAACCAAACTTTAAACCATGATACATGACTAATGGATAATGGTTATGTAAAAACATCATACCTTCACCTTACTGCTATCATATCCCTTTTAACACAGTTGCAAAGTTAAATCGGCAAAGCATGTATCCTTGCAAACTGGTGTAAGACCAACATCGTACTGCTAAACTACTTGAACTTTTAGGTCTCTTTTCTCCATCCTAAAACACATATAGAACACTTCGATCAGGAATTCAACTTTGTAAAAAAAACTCAATTCAGGCCAATGACTAATTGAATAGGAACAACTTGTTCGCATTGTAATCAAAAAGGTTAAAGTATGAAGCAAAAAAGGTGATTGAATAATTTCGTCTCGAATTCTCGGACAGCCTGAAGCCTTGCAAAGTAGTCTGAAATTGCTAGCCACACCAACGCAGATTGTCGTGTTGTCGATATGTCATGAATTCCTCTCAATGTATTCTCCGAAGAGAATTAAACTACACATGGTCAAGTTAATATAATTAAGCAAGCAGTATTATTTGTGAATGTTGATAACCGTATTTTGTTGAATGACTAAAATCAACAATAGCATTGTTTATGATAAAATGAAGAAACAAACTTTGAAGTTTATTTGATTAAGTTATACAATACATGGTGTAGGTAATCTTGTACAACTCCTAACTTACACATTGCATTTGACATCTTAGATATGTATGTGGGCAGTTTTGGGGAATTGGTGGTAGACGCCACAGGACCACACATAATTGATTCTAACATACACTCTTCCAATCGTCCAATTCCCTCGAGCAAAACTTTTTCATCAATATTTACTTTGTGTAGCAAAGAATGTATACATATGTTTTTCCAAGGAGTGGTTGAATTTGGTTGTCAATAAGTAAATTGCTTTTTTAAGCTCACTCGTGAGGATAAAATGTTGAGTTAACCATCAGGTATAACTTTTTGAAAACTCCACCGACACTTTTTAGAAGTCACATATTAACATTAGATTAGATTATTAATAATTTGTACGCACAACAATGAACTACAACAGTAACATCACAAAAATAAGCAATGATACAATGTATGAGTGGGATAACATTATAGGTTTCATCAAAAGTGTAACTTCACATAAATATAATGTTTTCTTATTTTAGGCCTTAGATAATTGCTGAAGCCTAAAGGAGTACAAGTCGAACCTTACAACAGCCTCAACAACCCTCTGATTTGATGATTAATGCGAGCCCATAAGTAACAATGTATATTACATAATAATACATTTTATAATATTCATAAATTTCTTCAAGCTTCTCCTCATACAGCAAAATGAGTCAATGGACATGGTATAATGATCCATTTTATCTTCTTCGAGCTTCTTCTCGTACAGAAACAATGTATATTCCGATTTTACACAAGTAACAGGAGGAACAACTTTTTGTCTCTTAGTCACTTATATCTATAAACATGAGACGAAAAGATGACTTTAAAAATATTAAATTGACATAAATATAGTAAATGAGCATACTAATCAATCCAATAATTAAAAGTGGAATGAGTGGAATAAAGTTGGGTAGTGACTTATTCGCGTGTAAAGTTGGGAAAGACATATGAAATTAATAAAATAACTCAATTAGAAACGAACCAATTTTATCCTAGTTGGTCGGTGTGGTGAACTATTTTCCATAAGTGGATCGGAAGGGGGATATTTTTTGCTTTAACTATCGATTTTATTTAATCGTTAATGAAAGCTATCGAGGTAGCCAAAGAAGTAAACTTGTAGAACGGAGATATACCTGTAGTCGAGTCTTTATAAATAGTGTCGAGTGTTTGTAATGCATGATGCTGCAGCACCAGTAGATATTCCACCAGCTGCTTGAACTACAACTATTGTTCCATGGGTAGAAGGAGGTCCATTGACCATCGCTATCAGATACATGACCTAATAGACAACATAAAACTATTTAAGGTAAGAGCTCAACACAACAACAATGTGAAACAAATGTAAGAGCTTAGTGCCCATTTCAAAGACAGAAAATACTATGAAACCATGTGCAGACAGATTTTTTCATTGACATGATAGTGTCAACCCATTCGATATATGTATCTTGGAGAATGTTATCTCATTAGCATATGTTCCCAACTTCTATTGTTTATGTAAAGATCACGTCCGGTGTCATTTTATATAGTTAGCCTATATAAACCAGAATCTCATCCATTTCTGCATCATCCAAGTATAATTAGCATCATCATCTGCACCAGTAATTATCAACCTTACATGTAATATTGAAGTTCAAATATGAGCTGCAACACCCAAAACAGTTTTTGTGCAACTTCATCATTTATTCACAATTAGTGTGTTACATATGATGCCAGAAACCATTTCATTACGATAAATAATTTCATTTGTTAATGTAACGATTTAGAAGGTTGAATGCTTTAAAATTTCATTTGGGCGACTTTTAATCTGTTAGACCCATTTAACATGTTCCCTTTTTGACCCTTCATAAAAAAATTTTAACACTTTTGACCCATTATAGATGAGAGATAACCCAAAGAAACCCATTTAAATATAAAGGGGTCATAACTGCCACCTCTATCATATGAACTTTTTTACCACAAAATAGTTGTTTTGGTTGAATTTTGATATTTAAGAAAGTTTGTTTCTTTATGTAGGTAAACAAAGTCTTTAACAGACACAAAAGTTACCTCCATATAAGACTTTGGGTGGGGGGTGTTGTAGCATAAGGCTCTACAGAGGCAGAGGGTGGTGACAATGATCTTGCTATTATCTCAGAATAAACTTGACCAGATGTATAATAATTACATAATAAAAAGACAGTCAATATAAAGTTATATTATACTTTACGAATAAAGGAACCAATTTTTTTTTACCTTCATTTATCTTGGTAACCATCCTTCAATAATTGTCACAATACCTCCCACTGGTTAACTCCTTAGCTGATATCACTATTATTCATATGAGCTATAAAAGTAACTTTCGTTTTAAAAAGTTTATTGCTTCGCTTCGGCTCTAGCTTCCGACTTAATATATATAACATAATGACCTCAGATGTGGTACTAAATTTGCATGGTTCCCAACTCACCCTTGGTACTAAATTTGCAACCTAATCTGCTGCTTGCTTCTTTTGTCACATTTGAACTTTGGTCACTTGGGACCTGAAATCAGAGGTCAAAGCTACAAAAAAAATAGAACTTCAGTAGATAAAGTCAAAGAATATGAGATTTGTGAAATGCCAATTGTCTCAAACATGGTGCAACGGTCCTTTTAGTGGGTTTCAAACATGTTAAATCAATAAACTATGAAATTATTGTTAGATACACAACCCGACCCGTTTCATTCCTTTCCGACCCATCAACTAACTTACCCAGTTTCAATGACAAATTTTAATAACTTGATAAATAAAAGCAAACCTTAGTGTCTAGATATGGAGTCTTGCATGATTGATTGCCCCACTTCATTCATTCCCACTGCAAGTTTGCAGACTGAAAAGCAACACCAACTTGAAGCAAAATGTCTCAAATTAACTCCCTGACCTGAGTATAATATAATCAAATTCATGCTCATCTGTTACTTCATCAGAGATTGGAGTTAGAAAATGATAACTCTAATGTCAAATACAATCATGGCTTTTATAAGAAAAAAAAGAAGCAATAATGCGATACACGATATAGAAGTTAACAACAAAGTCAGAACTGAGACTAATACGTCAAAATCATGACCCTCACAAATCATGCAGTTGCTGCCATATTCACTGATTTGCACACAATCTTAACCTTATGGACCCGTGTATACACGGGTTTGATAGAAAATAATTTAACACGATCCTCTCGTTCACGAAGGGTTTTTGTGATGAGTGATTTCAGAAAGTTCATCACTTGAACTGCATACATCAAAGCGTTCAACGGATCGGCCATCTGCACACAAAAAATAAGTCAAAGTCAACTTGTTGGTACATTTTTCTTCACAAGTGTCAAACTAAGAATACGTGTGGTTCATATATACGGACTTGTGTCATATTAGGGGTGAAAACCATTGCAATATTGTGTGAATTCATCTTGTTGAGATGTTCATATTGGACAACATCAGCCATCAAGTTTACGACCCAATTGAGCAGGGCGTTGGCGGTAGAAGGTGGCAAAGGGCAAAGCAGTCGTCTTCTGATTGACACTGCATGACCTGCTCAGGTGAAAGTGGATCCAATACCCCAGTTGGCAGTTCTCGAAACCAAGCCTGCATACAATTAAATTTTAAAGTGTATTATAAGTATATTCAAAAAATCAAGTATACTAATAATCTTATTATTTACCTTTATAAGACCCGCCAAGCAGTGAACATCAATACCATCAGGAACCACTCCATGATTCAATTCGTTTCTCAGATGCTCCTCTTGGTTATTGTCAGCGTTGATTCTGAAAATACCTTCAGCCTGCGCACACAGAGTGGTCTGAAAAATTACAAATGAAGTCTATTTTATGTGTACCATTTCTAGAGATGACAATGTCAACCCATTTTAATATGAATGGGTCGTTTCAGGCTGGTCAAACAGGTTACAATACGTGAAAAGAAACGGGGCAAATGAGTCAAAATTGCTCGACGTGTATTTTCAAGCATAAAACCTCCGGAACAGTATTATTGAGAAGAATAGATTACCAATAAGCAGTATAAGCAACTCTAAATGGCACACAAAAGGTACATATTCAGCTGATCCATCTTATTTGTAGAATAGTACTACTGCATCAACTACATTTTATAGATGGTGAGAACGGAGACATCAAATGTAACACCACCCAAATCAAAGATAAGTACATTTATCTCAGCAACTATAGTAGCCTTTTTTGTGTAACCCATAAGCAATTGCAGCTGCTATAGGTTCATTTAGCAAACGCAAAACATCAAGGCCAGCAACAGTAGCTGCATCCTTGGTGGCCTGACATTGTTTCCTAAGAATATATATATGAGTTAATTTATGATACAGAAAACATGGTGATTGGTAAGTTATATACCTCAGTTTGCCCTCTTCCAGAAGCTGAATGCAACAAAGTAGAACCCTTCAAATCTCTGTACACTACAATCTTCAAGAAATTGCTTCAGGATTTTAAGGCTTCCACCTCTAGCAGCAGCATGAACAGCCCTATTCATCATCTCCAATTTAGATACAGACCCAATTTCCTCACCCTTCGACCACAAAGAAAAGTCAATCAAAAACATTAAAAACCTCAAAATTCTTGCTTCTTGCAGCAGCATATAATATATCAGTAACACCATATTCTCCTTCACCAAAAACTAATAATGTGTCCCTATTTAACAACAATACATATCAGTAACCGAATTAACTTAAATACATATAAATGTCGACCCATTTTAATTCCCCATACTTTCTACTGTAATTTGACTCCAATACATATAAATATTTGATATGAAACCGAATTAACAATCTATCAATTACAAATTACCATTGTCAACTTCAAATCGTGGGTTTGTAACATCATACAAATTGTATATCAAAATCAACAACATATGAACAAAATCATAATCACATTCCCAAGAATGATAAAACTAAGGTAAAGTTAGGGTTTCATACTTGCAAGAACAAACGTCAACGCCGGAATAGTTGCAGGAAAACGGAGCCGTTCCTACACCGCCGTCGCCGCCGACCAACACCTTCTTCCACCAGTTAGCGGCCCTTTTTTTCTTCTTCTGTGTGTAGCGGCGCTTTTTTCTTCTTCCGTAAATGGTGATGGTTTTTTATTTTTTAATTATAATTATTAATAAAAAAAACGTTTTTTCTTTTTTCCTTTTTTACGGTTTTTTTTTTCTAAAATTAACCTAAATTAAATAAATTAAACTAATTAATTTGTAATATGTAAGGAGGGACAATTATGACTTTTGAGAAATACACATTTACTATTTAGGTTATCATTTACATGGGAGATTATCAATGGTTTAGATTAAAAATGGTTAATCAATGGAGGGTTGTGATTAGATTAGAGTTGCCTAAATTAAAAATGACAACCTAATAACCACTCTATTATAATATATTAACTAGATGTGTTCTATTATGTATTACGTTAAGTAATAGATGTCATTCATTGGTAGGAATAGTAGTTGATTTTGCTGTGATTGGAGTCGTAAACTCTGAATCAGCATCTTCAGGGTATCTTCAGAGTAGGATTGTTTTTTTTCCTTATCAAGTTAAAGAAAGCTTTGAAATTTGGAAGTTTCTTAAACGGGAACTTAGGATATTTTTGAAAAAAAACCCTTAATTGGATAACTGTTTTCCGGCGACGGTTATCGGAAGTGATGTGAGAGAGGAATTTTTGAAAGTGTAACCGATCCCAAAGGGAAACCCCTATATATATTCAAGAAACACGTGTCAGGTCATCCCGGGCCGGAAAGCCCCATCCATACATGTGAAGGGCCCAGATGAGATGAATTCAAATAGATGCCAACCCCTCACATGCTGGTCACATCACATTGCTTCACTTCCTTCCCACAAGCTTTCCAAAAGACAAAGAGGCGCCTCGGTAGACATGCGACAAGACGTGCGATCAAGGCGCGCAGTTAATGGCAGTCAATATGGGTATGCTACTTATGCATGCAGGCTTCTTTATAAAGTTTAACTCCCCACCTCTACTCGAGAAATGGCAAAGTCAAACTGGGGGGATTTGATGGTGTAATCACCTTAGGCATATCACTAGGTCCAGGTCATCCATAGCGAACGTCCAGGTATGCTGACCTGTCGGGGATTACCCCATGGGCAGTATAATCATCGTCAGCGCGTTCCTGGGGTCAGGTCGTCCATAGCATGATGTCAAAGAATGCTGACCTGCCAAGGATTGCTCCTAAGTATTTTGATGTGGCACAAACATGTGTTCCCTTCCCCCGACATTCTATGAGGAAAGTTTACTTTCGTACGTACCAATATCAGTACCAGAATGCCCTGGCCGTTAGCATTGTTCCCTCACTCCTATTGTTTGCCCAATACGACAGTTGGCTAACCCAGCTGTCCTTCATTCCCATTGATGGGCCAATAACGAAAACCACGGCAGATGGTCAGGCCATTTGTCCCTCTTTCCCATTTGTCCACGTGTCCACGACTGTTGGGCCAGACTGAATGGGCCTCATCAGGCCCAACTCCCCCGAATGGTCAAGTGTTCCATATAAGTGCTAAAGAAAGAATGAATCACATTCATTCTCACCACCATATTCACAACACATACTTAACCATTATTCGGAAAACCCTACCGGATTTTACCACTCATCTTGACTAAGTTCGGGTTATAACAGTTATTCGAGTGTAATAATCCGATCCTTTCCCACTGTCCCACACCCTAATAACATTTATGCTTGATCATAGGACAAGTTCGAGCTCGGTAGATTATGCATTCATGCTTGTTATAGTCCACATACGCCACAATTGTCACAATACCCGTGATTGCATTGAGACTTATATAGAACCATAAGCATACCTAAGACTTGCATGTGTAAATAATGGTTTGAAATAGGGGCATGTTACAGTGATGTACAGTAAATTTTAAACTGGCTTATTCATTCTGGCTAACAATGGTACTGTCAATTTCAGAATCTTATCATCAATAAAACACTACCAAGCACCTCCTTATAAGTCCAATCCCGAACCATCCACCACAAAACACACTTATGTACAGACCAGCAATCTAGCCTAACCCATGACATCATCAACCCCTGCATCATCACCAATACTAAAAATGTTCTACATCTGCACCTTTTAACCATTAGTTTTAGCCATAGATTAGCTATCCCAATATTAACCAAATACACAGCTCGAATATACACGAAATGAAAGAAAAATAAAACTAATTGAACATTATGCCAACTCAAGACCAAATTTGAAAGGACTACAAGCTTAAAACTAAAGCATTTAAACCAACTGGAGTAGCTGTATGTAATAGGGACAAGAACGGAATATATACTAAGATCAGAAACCAAACTGACAAATTCAAACCGAGGACAACAAAACCTGATCCATGGAGGAAACACAATAAAAAACAAAAGAATCTGGCATCACATCCTAATCCATGGTATATTTTAGCAAATCAAAGGATTCTCCATCTACCAAAAATGACCCATACCAACCATGGATATGGACCCTGCACCATGGATAGAAGGCATCTAGACACTACAACCGAACAAAACACTATGGACAAGCAGATATAACAAACATACATGCTAAAATTAAACATATAAGAAAATTCAAAAAGACTTTAGGACAGAATTTGAGACAGAAAAAGAGGACAGAAATTGGAGGAAAAATAAGCAGACTCAGTATAACAGAGAGAAAGATAACTTATACCTCCGAACAGGAAGAATGATAGTGCAACCCTGCACATGAATTAAAATCTCTAATGAATGATCCCGTTCTTTCTAGAGAACTTAATCTGGTAACTGATGGAACTTATTGTGATGAATGTACCAAGAATAATTACGCATAGCATTAGGCCAAAATACTTTTACAGCTGTTTTTTTATAGAAAAGAAATAAAACTTGTATACTTTGGTTCAAATTTAACAAAAAACAGTTTTAATTGGTATTTCATATTACACATTTCCAAAAAAAAGGTCGGATCATAAGTGATGAGTTATTCAAAAGTTTATCTGAATTTGATATAGTAGTTACAATGTTAGTACCTCCAGTGCCATTCTTCAACTTTTTCACCTTCTTTCTGGACTTCGGTTTGTGTGGAGTAAGATAATAGCAGTGGTAGCTTGTACAAATATCCAAATCAGGAATTTTAGCTTAAGCATTTGACAACAGAAGGAAGCGATTTCCAAAGGACTCTTTGTAAACCGAGATGTTACAGTTTTCATGGGTCAGAGGAGGGACTGTACTTAGCTATGAGGCAATTTCAACCTACCTATTGATGATTGGGTTAGTTGTAGTTATGTTTAATGGGCCAACTCAAAAAAGTAATTTGACAGCAGATGCAAGTTGGTGCACAAGCATGCACTTGTAATAAACTTTTGTGCACTTCTTGTGGTCAAAAGAAATTAATTAATCATCAATAATAGATTCTTAATTAGCACTACTTTGCTTGAAATCCACACCAATGTTGGTAATTAGTTGGTATTAATTAGGTTTTGTATAGTTGCATTATAGTTAATGGCAGAGCTAACACTTCTGTTCCTTTAAATGAGCATATGACTGATGTATACTAAAGTGTCGATATCTACATGGATAATAAATAGCCATAGTTTGCAATAGCAATAATCTAACTCAGCCTGAGGAACTTCATCAAACAGCTAGAGGGCTACTATTAACCCAGATAAAAGGCCACAACAGGTCAAATAATCAGTTCTGTGTTGCACAAAATGAATTTTTTCAAGAGTAATATGATGGATGAGATGAAAACCTGATCTGCAATGACGGTGATGTGGTAATTATCCGATATTAACCCCAATCGGAGCCCAATTCCTTTTCGTGAAGATTATCTTCTCAAATATAATAAGATATAAATCCACCCAATTCCTTTTTGTGAAGATTATCTTCTCAAATATAATAAGATATAAATCCATATTTTTTGAAAGATAGTCACACATACTACCCTATAGCTTCAAACGAGTTCAAATCAAGCTAATGCACACATATAAGGAACGCTTCTAAATTATAAAAGAATCAAGCAGAAACGCGACCGTTTCAGTTATTCACGTTTTGTTTCACCAATATCAAAAGCATATCAATCATGCTTTATATCGTTACATAAAAACAAAGAAATTTCTAAAAGATCACAATAAATCCTGTAATTTCTATACAAGTAATCCAACATAATTACATAGTTAAGAGCTTTAATCACATCTTGAACATGGCTCTGAGCCTTCTCTTCTGCCAAGAGCTACCCAACAGCTGCTGTCCAACAAAAAACAAATAATTGCAAACATGAGAAATACGAAGGATTCACAAATGAGTCGTAGGCTAAAGCCAATATTGATTAGTCATTTAATCCTGCCAAACTATGTTTGAGTTCTTTACTAACCACGTATCTGTTTCTTGTATAATCCTGTGAAATTAAAATCGCAACTAACGTACCATCGACTAAACCTAAACAGACTTGCAAGTTATAAACAGCTACATGATGATATTTGCACACGTACCCTTACTTGAAAGCTCTTAATTCCACTTTGACTGTCCTTGTAAAAACAGTGGTACACCAGATGAATCAAACAGGTGGAGGGCTAGCTATTGTACGAACATCATATTCTTTTAGCCCATATCTTTGAGGAATTAGATTCGAGGGAAGTGTGTGTATATTTGAGTTATTTGCAATGAAGGCCTAACAAATATAAATAAATACATAAATAAAAAGCTAATAAAGGTAGAGTTTAGTAGGTATTTTAAGAGATGCACATAGCGTACCTTTTACAGTCATTGACAGATGCTTACCAAAGAAAAGTCATTGACAGATACTTTCAAAGATGAAGTTGACTTTGGCACATCTTTAATATTCAGGCAATTATAAATACGAAGTTTTTTCATATGAGTGAGACGTTGTAAGACCACCTCTGAAATTGATTCCACTTCCTTAAACTTCCAGATCTCTAGATAAGTTAGAGATGGTGGAAGAAGAAAAGATGTTGAACTACTTGTATTGCTTGCATCTTCTTCCATTGCAAATGAAGTCACTCCTGAATCTTTGCCATATAACTGTAGTCGAACAAGTGAGGGTGGGTAATTCTGAAGTCCCCACTCGAACATTGGCTTCTTTAACTGTCCTATTACTAGCTTCCTTAAATTAGGAGGCCACAACCCACATGGAAATGAATCATCCATGCTTTCACAATTATACATCTCCAACTCTTCCAAAGAGGTGAAACTTTGCAAATGCTCATGAGGAAATGACTTTAGATTCCTGCAGTAACATATTGCAAGAGACTTGAGAGAGGATGGGAGCTCCTGTAATGTTGCTGAGAAGGTCAATGATGTCATTGAATTACATCTGCATATAACCAACTTCTCAACACTATTAGGGCAATTGTAACTCTCCAATAAATCACATTCCAATAGAGTAACTCTTCTAATGAGAGATCTCATTCCCATGCTGCTACTCCCCACATTAACATTAACCTTCTCTTTCTCTCCCATTGATATTGATACCAACTTTTTACACTCCCATACCTCCAACTCTTGTAATGTTGTTGACAAGGTCAATGATGTCATTGATGAACACTGTCTGATCTCCAACTTCTCAACATTATTAGGGCAATTGTAACTCTTCAATGAATCACAATGCCAAAGACTCACTTGTCTAATGACAGATTTCATGTTACTACTTCCAGTTGACACCTTTGCCAGTTTCGGACAATGATATATACGAAGTTCACGAAGATGAGGAAATGAACCAGTAGTTGTGTCATTGTCACCATCACAATTTGACCATACCTCCAAGCCTTCCATATCAGAAATCGACAAGTATTCTAATGATGGAAATGCAATATCATTGAAATGTGTACAATTTCTGCACCCTTTTAATCTAAGCTCTGTTAACTTATCAAACGAGCGATATTCTAGCCAACTGGGAAACTTCATTCCCCCATAGTTCAAAATCTTCAGTTTTTTCAGCTTAGTGTGAGGCCTTAGTCTTTCAATTACTTCATATTCAGTCTGTGACTTCCGAGATTCATCAAATACATTACTCCATTCCATATTGAAACTAACAAGATCCTTCTTTCCTTCTAAGTTGGCAGCCTGTGCTTGTTGTGTTTCTGTGACTTTTTCCAATCCTTCAATGGAAAGTTCACCTTGAAGATCCACTAGCTCCTTAAGCTCAGTTATCGTAAACCCACTAGTATCTTCGATAGTAACCTTGGACAGAGTTTGTAGACTCGTTAATCTGCCAATCCCTAAGGGGTTTGATTTCAACAATGGAGTATTTCTGTTGTCAAAATGCCGCAGGTTTCTCAACTTCTCAAAACTAACCGGCAACCTAGATAACTCACTACAGTCACGAACCAACAAGCTTTGCAGATTATAAAGCTCACTGACCTGTTCTGGTACTTTTTTTATCATTGTTCTCGAAAAATTGAGGTACCTCAGATGCTTGAGACTACCAACGGATTCCGGTACCTTTGAGATTGAATACTGAGTTAAGCTTAGCACCCTTAGGAAAGTTAATTGGGGAAGCAATTGGACCAAAACATGGTCCAAGCTATCGAACGATGTCTGCCAATCTGTCTGACTGACTGACACTGGTAAGAACGTACGCAAGCGTCTTAATCTTTGTAGCTCCTTGAGCTTTGTATATTTTGCACCTCGTTGACCTAAGAATGAAAAGTGACGGAACTTCTCTAAAGGTTCGTTCCCTCCCTTTAGATTTATCTTATCGTCTAACATAAAGAAAAACTCTCCAGCAACACTTTTTGCCAAGTCATTCATTAAGTCATGCATTGTGTATACAGATTTGTCGTTTGTTGACTGTTGAAAAAATGACCTCAACTTCAACTCTTCAAAATAATCATTACCCAAACTCTCCTTTGAGTTACTGCCCTTTGACTTTGATAAGAACCCTTCCGCCATCCAAAGTAAGACTAGTTCATCCTTGTTGAACAAGTAGTCCTTTGGAAATAAAGAACAGTACGCAAACAATTGCTTCAGATGTAGAGGAAGATCATAGTAGCTCAGCTTGAGAGCCGGAAGAATATCACTTTCATCAGGTGAACTCCATATCTCACTTTTTAACAACTTTTCCCATTCATCATTATCATTTCCTTTTCCTTTCAAGACCCTCCCAATTGCTATCAATGCCAGGGGCAAACCGTCGTATTTCTCAATGATAGATCGAGCAACCAATATGTAACACCCTCGAAATTTCACTGTTTTGCGGAAGCATAGTTTGGGGTGTTACTAATCAAATATCACAGCACAAAGGTAAAGTAAACGACATCTATATGCAACGTTTGTAAATTAGTTACATTCCATAGATATATTGTTTGAAAACTTAGTGTTTTCGTATACAAGATGTAGTTTCCCTAGAGTCCGCGCGTGTAGCGGGAGATTCTATTACATAATCAAAATATACAAAAGATAATGCTAAGAATCTCCGTTAATGCAGTGGTGATGAAATCATGCGACTCTAGCTAAAATCCTGGAGTAATCCTACTCCATCCGGGTACCTGAGAAAACATGCTAAAAAGTGTCAACCAAAGGTTGGTGAATCTCACAGGTTTGTAAGTAATATCGGCTTTGAACACGAGATTTCATTAGTAGTGCCCGTAGGCGTAAAATCAGCCATTGCAATCCAGCAATCGTAAAATCAGTATTTGCAATCCAGCAAATGTAAATAAATAAGTTTATACCGTTGCCATGAGGCTCATAATCGAAGCTTAACCCGTAAATAATATGTTTGCTCCCGTGACATGCTCGTAAGTGAGCAAGCATCAGTAACGAATAAGTTGTCACCCGTTTATACGTGTAAATCGGTACGTGGCAGCGCTACTGCCCCGGGTGGGGAGGGTCATTTCCCTAATGGATCCATTAACTACTGTTCGCGCTTAAGTCCATAACTAACGATATATGATGGAGAGACTTCTGTAAATAGTAATTAACTCATGCAATTCCGTTTGGTATAGAAATCAGTTTAGTACTTGTGTTCAGGAAAAAAATCAGTAGCATGTATCTCCCCCAATAAGATAAAGCAGTAAAAGTGGGGCCGTAAGACTCACCTGAGTCTTGTAGTAATCAGTTGCAATTAGCAAGTAGTAAGTAAAGCAAGTAGGTTCTCTGAACCCGTAACCTTCAAATGCCTAATCATATGAAGTTATGTAAGTATGCGTCTCACGAGACGTTTCGTTTAGTTGTACACAACTAGTATAGCCAATGTTTGTTCGTATGTTTGTAATTGTTCGTTTGTTGAAAACATGTTTGGGCCCGTTGGTGACTTAGTTGAAACGTTAATCTCGACATTTATCTATACTTGTTTGAATTGTTATCTTTGAAAAACATGTTTCAATGTACCTTAGATGTTATATCGTATAGTCGTTTGAAATCCGAAATGTATAACACTTAACTTGGAATTTATTTGTGAATCTGCTGTGTTTTGCGACACAAAATGCGACACTAAGGTTGTAATGCGACACAAAGGTTGTGTCGCATGAAGGATGCGACACAAGAGCCCTGCGACACAGTGGTTGTGTCGCAAAAAGCTTGCGATGCTAATTCAATAGCGACATAACGGTTGTGTCGTATAAAATACGACATAGTATGCGACATAGAGTGCGACACAATATTGTGTCGCAAAGATTACGACACTAAAGGATCAGTACGACACAAGGTGCGACACTAATGGGTTTATGCGACACAGTGTGCGACACAAGGCTTGTGTCGCACGTATGAACACCAGCCCAGAAACTTACGGGTTTCGAGAATTTTCGACCAAAAACGCAAATCTAACCCATTTTTGAGCTATAAAATCGTGTATTATTCATGTATTAGGTTATATCTAAGTTGTGTACACATCAAAACATTAAAACATTACACCAAATTGAATAGATCTAAGATTTTAGAAATTTCTTACTTTTGCAAATCGAGCTAAATGGAGGATGAAATGGTGAAAACGATCTTGATATTCTTGCTCCACTCGTGATGGTGATTCCGAATATGTAATTTTCGTGGTCGGGATTTGATTCCGAAAATTTGGTGTAGATTGGAGTTGAGAAAGTTTGGTTTGTGTGTGTTTTGTGATAATGAAAAAAATGAAAGAGAGAAGTGAGAATGGGGGTGGGGTTTGGCTGATCCAAAGAAGGAAGGAGGGGCAAACGCTCCCTAAAACTCAGTATTTACTCCGTGTCCTAATCGTTTAATCCTTTGTTTATAGTATTTAACCAAACCGTTATATTTTAAAAATGTAACTGGAATATTTAAATAGAAATACTCTGAAATTAATAATAAAAACATTTGTCGCAATATTTAAATTATTAAGTCGCGTTTATTACGTTTTGTTGCGCTAGTTAAAATGTCGTCACAATAATATATAAACAATGCTCGTTCGGTTGCGTATTTTATATAACAAAATACGTTTTCATTATTTAAGTAAATTTTTGTCACCAACGTCCAAGTAAACTGTGTCGGACTCCGTCCGGTTAATTCGCACGATTTATCCAAATCGCGTAAGTACACACACATATATATAGTTCACCTTATATATACATACAAATAGAGCCTGTAATTAGTCCTATTACATACTAATTACAACTAGTTACAAACAATTAGGCATAATTAATTACCCTAATTATGCGGGTGTTACATTCTCCCCTTGTTAAAGAAATTTCGTCCCGAAATTAGCTTGAGTGCACGGACGGTGCGTTATCTGGAAAGAGATGTGAGTATTTCTGTCGTATTTGGTCTTCCCGTTCCCAGGTGAACTCAGGGCCGCGCCTAGAATTCCACCTGACCTTTACGATGGGAATACGACTCTGTTTCAATCGTTTGACCTCACGGTCCATGATTTCCATAGGTTCCTCGACAAAATGAAGTTTATCATCGATTTGAATTTCGTCGAGCGGTATAATCAGTGTCTCGTCAGACAGACATTTCTTCAAGTTAGAAATGTGGAATGTGTTGTGTACGCTGCTAAGTTCAGCAGGAAGTTGCAGGCGGTATGCCACTGGACCAATCCTTTCCAGGATTTCGAATGGTCCGATGTATCTAGGATTTAGTTTACCTCGCTTTCCGAATCGAATGACACCCTTCCACGGTGCCACTTTGAGAAGTATCTTGTCCCCTACCTGGAACTCAAGGTGTTTGCGTCTCACGTCAACATAGCTTTTCTGACGATCACGTGCGGCTTTCAGCCGGTTTTGAATACCAACGATTTTCTCAGTAGTTTCTTGAATGATATCTGGACCCGTGAGTTGGGAATCTCCTAACTCAGTCCAACAGATCGGTGATCGGCACTTACGCCCGTAAAGTGCCTCGAAGGGTGCAGCCTTTATGCTGGTATGGTAACTGTTGTTGTACGAGAACTCGCACAACGGTAAGTGATTTTCCCAAGAAGTACCGAAGTCAACTACGCAGGCTCGTAGCATATCCTCCAGTGTTTGAATAGTTCGCTCGCTTTGGCCATCGGTTTGCGGGTGATAAGTAGTACTCATATCTAGACGAGTACCAAGAGATTTCTGTAGTGATTGCCAAAAGTTAGAAGTAAAACGGCTGTCCCTATCTGAGATGATCGAGATAGGTACACCGTGTCGCGAGATGATTTCCTTGACGTAGATGCGAGTCAGACGCTCCATCTTGTCGGTTTCCTTGATGGCCAGAAAATGAGCAGATTTCGTGAGACGGTCCACGATCACCCAAATGGTATCGCAACCACTCAAAGTTTTTGGTAGTTTGGTAATGAAGTCCATGGAAATCTGTTCCCATTTCCATTGAGGAATTTCAGGCTGTTGGAGCAACCCCGAGGGTCTTTGGTGTTCGGCCTTGACTTTGGAACAGGTTAGGCATTTACTGACGTATAAGGCAATGTCAGCTTTCATGTTAGGCCACCAATACAACCCTTTGACGTCATGATACATCTTGTCAGATCCAGGATGTATAGAGTATCGAGATTTGTGAGCTTCAGCCATCACCAAATCTCGCAAGTTTCCGAATTTGGGTAACCACACCCGGTTAGAGAAGTATCGGGTTCCATCGGGTTTGATTTCGAATTGTTTATCCAAGCCTCGCAAGGCTTCATTTTTCAAGTTTTCATCGTTGAGTGCTTCAAGTTGAGCGGTAAGGATTTGAGCAGGAAGCTCGTTATGAATTGTCATAGAAAGTGCTCGGACTCGAAGGGGTTTCACTCGTTCTTTTCGGCTTAAGGCATCGGCAACTACGTTAGCCTTGCCCGGATGGTATTTGATCTCGCAGTCGTAGTCACTAAGTAACTCAACCCAGCGACGTTGCCTCATGTTTAGATCCTTCTGATCGAATATGTGTTGGAGACTTTTGTGATCAGTGAAGATAGTGCTTTTCGTACCGTAGAGATAATGTCTCCAGATTTTCAATGCGAAGACCACAGCACCTAACTCGAGGTCGTGGGTCGTATAGTTTTTCTCGTGAATTTTTAGTTGTCGTGAGGCATAGGCAATGACTTTTTCCCGTTGCATTAACACACAACCAAGTCCCTGGTGTGAGGCGTCGCAGTAAACTACGAAATCGTCGGTGCCCTCGGGTAAGGACAAGATCGGTGCACTGCAAAGTTTGTTTTTCAATAGTTGGAAAGCTGACTCTTGTTTATCAGTCCAATCGAACTTCTTATCTTTCTGAGTCAGTGTGGTTAGGGGAACAGCTATTCTTGAAAAGTTTTCGATGAATCGGCGGTAATAACCAGCAAGACCTAAGAATTGTCTCACTTCGGTTGGAGTGGTCGGTGACTCCCAGCCCTTGATTGCTTCAATCTTGGCGGGATCAACATGAATTCCCTGGCTGTCAATCACGTGCCCGAGGAATTGAACGGTTCGAATCCAGAACTCACACTTAGAGAATTTGGCATATAACTCTTCGTGTTTCAGAAGTCCTAGAATGGTTTTCAGATGTTGAGCATGTTCCTGCTCGTTGCGAGAGTAAATCAGGATATCATCGATGAACACAATGACGAATTTGTCAAGATATGGTTTGCACACCCGATTCATAAGGTCCATGAATACGGCCGGTGCGTTGGTCAACCCGAATGGCATCACTTGGAATTCGTAATGCCCATAACGAGTTCGGAAAGCTGTCTTTGGGATATCATTGTCACGGACTCGGAGTTGATGATAACCCGACCGTAGATCAATCTTTGAGTAAACACTCGATCCCTGGAGTTGGTCAAACAGGTCATCGATTCTAGGAAGTGGGTACCGATTCTTTATGGTTAGCTTATTCAGCTCTCGGTAGTCGATACACATGCGGAAAGATCCATCTTTCTTTTTCACGAATAAGACCGGAGCTCCCCAAGGCGAGGAACTTGGTCGAATGAATCCTCTGTCCAGGAGTTCCTGTAGTTGGTTAGACAACTCCTGCATTTCGGATGGTGCTAAACGGTAAGGGGCTCGTGCCACAGGTGCAGCTCCAGGCACAAGTTCGATTTGAAATTCAACTTGTCTAGGTGGCGGAAGTCCGGGCAAGTCTTCAGGAAAGACTTCCGGGAAATCCCGCACGATCGGAACATCCTCAAGTCGCTTCTCCTCCGACTTCTTCTCCGTTACATGTGCGAGGATGGCTTGATACCCTTTTCGTAGATATTTTCTCGTTTTCAGACAGGATACAATATTCAGATTCCGTCTACCGGTCTCCCCTTGTAGGACTAAGGTTCCACCGGAGACAAGAGGTATACGAACGAGTTTGTCATGACAGATGATTTCAGCTCGGTGCTTGGACAACCAATCCATACCGACAATAATATCGAAGCTGCCGATCTCGACAGGGATTAAATCAATGGGAAACGTTTCGTTCGTGAGGTTAAGTGTACAGTTGTGTATGATGCTATCAGTCTCAATCAGTTTGCCGTTAGCTAATTCAACAATGTATTTAGGATCTAAGGCAGTGGGAGTTATGTCAAGTAAAGGGCTAAATTTCTCAGAAATGAAGCTTCTATCGGCACCGGTATCAAATAATACAGAAGCAGTAAGGTCGTTGAGAAGGAACGTACCCGTCACGACGTTCGGGTCTTGTCTGGCTTCCCCAGCCTTGATAACGAATGCTCTACCACGAGCAGGGTTGTTGTTGTTTTTCAGCTTTGGGCAATCTTTCTTGAAGTGCCCTGAATTTCCGCACCCAAAGCAGGCCTTTGGTGCATTGGTGTTGGGGGTAGAAATGTTGGTTCGGCAATCCTTGGCTAGATGCCCGAACCGTTTGCAGTTGGAGCAAGGGCAAGAACCGTCATGGTGGCGGTTGCATTTGGGACAGTAGGGTCTGCTCCCGCTGTACCCTTTTTTCTCCGAAGTTTCAAATGTATAAGCCTTAATGTACTCAGGCTTTTTGTTGGAGGTTTGGTTGGATGAGTTGGGGTTACCTTCCCACTTGCGTTTGTTGTTTGCAGATGGGGTTGAAGTTGTACCACGGCGGACAGAATTTGCCGTTAGTTCATGGGGCATACGGATGGCGCTCTGAATAGTACCCGGTTTGGAAGAAGTTACCAGGTCTTGGAGTCTCTCAGGAAGACCATCAACAAATTTCTCGATCCTCTTATACTCAGGATCGACCATGGTTGGGCACAGAAGTGCCAGTTGGTGGAAACGGTTTGTGTATCCGGTGATGTCATCACCCTGCATCTTGTGGTTCCAAAATTCCATTTCCAGTTGTTTCAATTCATCCCTGGGGCAGTACTCGCCCCTCAACATTTCTTTCAACTCCTCCCACGGGAGTTGGTAAGCAGTAGCAACACTCACAGTCTGGGCATAAGTGTTCCACCAGGTGAGTGCGGTGTCAGTAAAAGTACTAACGGAGAATTTAACTTTATCTCCTTCCGCACAGTTGCAGATCAGAAATACGGATTCGACTTTCTCGATCCAGCGTACTAGACCGATAGCTCCCTCAGTACCTGCAAAGTTTAGAGGTTTGCAGTTCTGAAAGTCTTTGTATGAACAGGGTTTAGCAGTAGTGGTTTCAGCGGCATCGCTGTTCCTCGAGGAATTTGGTGGAGTATTCCGAGCCAAGGCTTCAGTAACAGACTGGGTTATAAGGGAGGTAATCTGGGCATCGGTGTATGGTCTTGTCTTTGGCGGCATGATTCCTCAATAAAAGAAATGAAGATACATGAGATTTTGTAGGAACTTGTAATTGTCACAGATGTACATGTATAAAAGCAGTAATACATAACATCAACATGGAAAAATGACAATTATTATGAGTTGAAATATCAAGGAATATTTGATGGATAATGCGAGTTCAAAGGTTACATCCTACAGAGATATTACAAAAGGTGTCGGGAATTGTTACATCCGACTAGTTTATAGAATAGCGCTAGATAGTCATTAGATTACGAGACAAAGACTACACTAGTCTTAATGTAGATTAATCTGTTCCATCAGCGCGACAAGGCGGTCTACGGTTTCTGCCAGCCTGTTGGTTTGCCTGGCATTGTCTTCAACTAAGGCCAGTCGTTGTGCTAGTACACGAGAGTGATCCTCAGTCTCCTGTGAACGTTGTTCACATTCCTCTAGTCGGTTTCTTACAAGTTCATCCGCACCTAATTCGGCGGTCATTGAATCCTGGATTATGCTTACAGAGAGGCCGGTATCTTCTTGTTCTCGCTGGAGTTGTGATATGTGGTCAAGAGCTTGATGAAGCAGGTAGGTCATTCGGTGTTGTTCCAGTTCAAGATTTTCGAGTCTTTGCTCCTGACGACGGAATTGGGTAGCCAACACTGGCAACGTGAGATGTGCCGAGTCCTGAGAGTTATGAACAGGATAGGGGCTGTTTCGAGGCGACCTTGTGTTCCTCCTGGCTACTCGTGAGTTCCGTGACCCATGTGAGTGAGAGTGTGACGGATTAGGTGGTATGTTTGCCATTCCTGTGGCAGTGTGTAAGTAAGACGAGGCTAATATATATATACATATATCATATCCAGCCTAGTGTCTAGCACGTATCAAGTAATGGTCCGGTTCTCTCGTGGTCAGAGTCAACTAACGCATTCCTGTTCAACATAACCATTTCAGACCTCGCATCATCTTTCCTTAATTGTACATAGTTGATCAAGCTATGTTAAATTAAAGTCATATGATGTAATTCCTGAACCAATCATGCCTAGTAAGGAAATACTGCCTAACGGTCATAGTCTAGGCCCACTAAATGCAACCTAGTTCACTATAACCTTAGGCTCTGATACCAATCTGTAACACCCCCGAAATTTCACTGTTTTGCGGAAGCATAGTTTGGGGTGTTACTAATCAAATATCACAGCAAAAAGGTAAAGTAAACGACATCTATATGCAACGTTTGTAAATTAGTTACATTCCATAGATATATTGTTTGAAAACTTAGTGTTTTCGTATACAAGATGTAGTTTCCCTAGAGTCCGCGCGTGTAGCGGGAGATTCTATTACATAATCAAAATATACAAAAGATAATGCTAAGAATCTCCGTTAATGCAGTGGTGATGAAATCATGCGACTCTAGCTAAAATCCTGGAGTAATCCTACTCCATCCGGGTACCTGAGAAAACATGCTAAAAAGTGTCAACCAAAGGTTGGTGAATCTCACATGTTTGTAAGTAATATCGGCTTTGAACACGAGATTTCATTAGTAGTGCCCGTAGGCGTAAAATCAGCCATTGCAATCCAGCAATCGTAAAATCAGTATTTGCAATCCAGCAAATGTAAATAAATAAGTTTATACCGTTGCCATGAGGCTCATAATCGAAGCTTAACCCGTAAATAATATGTTTGCTCCCGTGACATGCTCGTAAGTGAGCAAGCATCAGTAACGAATAAGTTGTCACCCGTTTATACGTGTAAATCGGTACGTGGCAGCGCTACTGCCCCGGGTGGGGAGGGTCATTTCCCTAATGGATCCATTAACTACTGTTCGCGCTTAAGTCCATAACTAACGATATATGATGGAGAGACTTCTGTAAATAGTAATTAACTCATGCAATTCCGTTTGGTATAGAAATCAGTTTAGTACTTGTGTTCAGGAAAAAAATCAGTAGCATGTATCTCCCCCAATAAGATAAAGCAGTAAAAGTGGGGCCGTAAGACTCACCTGAGTCTTGTAGTAATCAGTTGCAATTAGCAAGTAGTAAGTAAAGCAAGTAGGTTCTCTGAACCCGTAACCTTCAAATGCCTAATCATATGAAGTTATGTAAGTATGCGTCTCACGAGACGTTTCGTTTAGTTGTACACAACTAGTATAGCCAATGTTTGTTCGTATGTTTGTAATTGTTCGTTTGTTGAAAACATGTTTGGGCCCGTTGGTGACTTAGTTGAAACGTTAATCTCGACATTTATCTATACTTGTTTGAATTGTTATCTTTGAAAAACATGTTTCAATGTACCTTAGATGTTATATCGTATAGTCGTTTGAAATCCGAAATGTATAACACTTAACTTGGAATTTATTTGTGAATCTGCTGTGTTTTGCGACACAAAATGCGACACTAAGGTTGTAATGCGACACAAAGGTTGTGTCGCATGAAGGATGCGACACAAGAGCCCTGCGACACAGTGGTTGTGTCGCAAAAAGCTTGCGATGCTAATTCAATAGCGACATAACGGTTGTGTCGTATAAAATACGACATAGTATGCGACATAGAGTGCGACACAATATTGTGTCGCAAAGATTACGACACTAAAGGATCAGTACGACACAAGGTGCGACACTAATGGGTTTATGCGACACAGTGTGCGACACAAGGCTTGTGTCGCACGTATGAACACCAGCCCAGAAACTTACGGGTTTCGAGAATTTTCGACCAAAAACGCAAATCTAACCCATTTTTGAGCTATAAAATCGTGTATTATTCATGTATTAGGTTATATCTAAGTTGTGTACACATCAAAACATTAAAACATTACACCAAATTGAATAGATCTAAGATTTTAGAAATTTCTTACTTTTGCAAATCGAGCTAAATGGAGGATGAAATGGTGAAAACGATCTTGATATTCTTGCTCCACTCGTGATGGTGATTCCGAATATGTAATTTTCGTGGTCAGGATTTGATTCCGAAAATTTGGTGTAGATTGGAGTTGAGAGAGTTTGGTTTGTGTGTGTTTTGTGATAATGAAAAAAATGAAAGAGAGAAGTGAGAATGGGGGTGGGGTTTGGCTGATCCAAAGAAGGAAGGAGGGGCAAACGCTCCCTAAAACTCAGTATTTACTCCGTGTCCTAATCGTTTAATCCTTTGTTTATAGTATTTAACCAAACCGTTATATTTTAAAAATGTAAATGGAATATTTAAATAGAAATACTCTGAAATTAATAATAAAAACATTTGTCGCAATATTTAAATTATTAAGTCGCGTTTATTACGTTTTGTTGCGCTAGTTAAAATGTCGTCACAATAATATATAAACAATGCTCGTTCGGTTGCGTATTTTATATAACAAAATACGTTTTCATTATTTAAGTAAATTTTTGTCACCAACGTCCAAGTAAACTGTGTCGGACTCCGTCCGGTTAATTCGCACGATTTATCCAAATCGCGTAAGTACACACACATATATATAGTTCACCTTATATATACATACAAATAGAGCCTGTAATTAGTCCTATTACATACTAATTACAACTAGTTACAAACAATTAGGCATAATTAATTACCCTAATTATGCGGGTGTTACACAATATAAGTGATGGACGCTTGTCAAAATTATGCTCATCTAGTGCAGATTTAGCCAACAAGGACAGAGCATCTTCATCTGAGAGAAACCCCAGATTGTGAGGTTCAGCACAGTTCATCACCGATGCAACCGTCTTCTTCCGTGTGGTAACTATGATTTTACTTCCTGGCGCCCCTTTAAGAGGTTTTTCAAGAACTTTCCACTTTCCGTGGTCTTCATTCCAAACATCGTCTAACACAAGTAGGAACCTTTTATTTGAAAGTTTTTCTCTAAGGGCTACATGAAGCAGATCTAGGTTACGAAATGCTTTGTCCTCCCCAGCAACAGCTTGATAGATCGTCTTGCTAATAGCGAGTACATCAAACTCGTTAGAAACACAAACCCATACCCTGAGTTCAAAGTGATCCTTAACTTTTTGGTGGTTGTACAAAAGTTGGGCAAGAGTTGTTTTCCCAATCCCACCCAGACCAACTATGGACATGACGCTCACATTTTGATTACACGCTTCATCTCCCAACAACTTACCGAGCAATACTTCTTGATCCACTTCTCGACCAAAAACAGTGGACTCCTCAACCAGTGATGTTTGCTCCAATTGTCTATTATTTCTGTTTGATCTAAGTTCACCTATCCCATTGATAGCTAGACCCAGATTATTTTTCTGCTCGACAAGATCATTCAATTTGACGGTAATCTCATCTAGCATAGAACGCATCTTACGACCATACATTAAGTTATGAGGAGTGAAATTAGTACAAGTAGTTGGGATGATCTTTTTCAATACCTTACCGGTGCTTGTGCTGCCATGTGATTCATCATTGAAGTTTCTTCGCATTGTTTCGGTGGCCATATCATCGAGTACATCGTCTATGTCGTAAGCCAGATGATGAAGCTTTTGCAGCCACTTTCGAACAGCTCTCTGCGTTATATGCTTCTCACTTGCATCAGCAAGCAGAGCTTCAATAAGGTCCAAGTTTGTCCTCAGCTTTTCCAGCCGAGATTCGATTCCTTCTGATCGAGCCAACTTCATCAAGTCACCAGAGACTAGCTTCTCAATCAACGCAGGCACGACCAAAGTAGCAAATAATTCAGCCATTGGAATTTAGAGAATGATCAAAAGATTGTGTGTTTTTTTGGTTGGTTGATTACAAAAGATGAAGGAGAAGAGTAGAAGAAGACCAAGACTTTTAAGTGTAGAATTGCAGATGAAGTAAACAGTAGAAGACCAAGACTTGGAGTTCAGAATTTGTGTGGTGGACATTGAATGGATAATCTTCCCGTTGGAGAGTAGAAAGGTTAGGTGCCAAAACATTCATTACCAGTACATAAAAGTAATTTAATTTTTTACCTACCATTGACACTATAATTTGATTAATGCAGCTTTTATATTTGATTTACAGAGTAGCTCTTAAGATTCGAGCCTTGTAATGTGTTTTATGAATGATGCCCATTGCATATATGAATATCGAAGAGGCATGTCTGTCCAATTTTATGTATATGTACATGTCTGATACTATTGAATACCATAAACTTGTAGAAGTAATAACAAACAAATTGATACCACTATTACCAAAAACATCCGTTTTGGGTACCAAAAAGCCATATATTCAACGTGCACGATTTGGGAGTCAACTTAGATAAGAAAGTGTTGATAAAAACTGAAAATAACATCCATTTCAAACGAATGAAAACGTCCTGATATATGCATAAATGGATTCTTTATAAACTCATCAAACCAACAATAACAACAAATAAAAAAGCGAAAAAAAGGGAAAAAAAAAATGCATTGCATATAAAACACCAAACCGGCAAAAAAAAAAACAGCTTAGCTTATTCTTTCCCCCAAAATGGTGACCCACTGCCAACTATCATCATTTAGAAGAACCCAAAAACCCACAAGTGGGTCATTATCAAAATTTTGAACAAAAAATTCAAAACAGGGGAGCTGCTTCAATAAAAATCATTGCAATACTCTAAACTCCTAAGTCTTAACACAATATGAGACTAACAACTAACTAACTAACTAACCAACCAACTAGTCACGAACAAAGTCTAGTAGTGTCTGTTGTATTAGAAGTCAAAGGTTTCTTCACAACATAATTATCATCATCAATGCCTGCTCCCTTCTGTCTCATCTGTATCACCTTTCTGTGAGAGTTTGAGTGCAGCGATGGTATAAACGTTGGACTTGCAGCTGGCCGGTACTCTGGGAACAACCGTCCTGATCTATACCGAACCCCACAGGCATTACAAAGAGTTTTAGGCCCCATTGGACCTTCTCTCCATTGCGGAGTTTTCGTGATCTCACAATGGCTGCATTTCTTATTCTCGTTAACAGGCTGTTGAGGAGAAAGAATTCTTCTCTTTTTCTTCACTTTTTGAATAGGAATTAGTATAGGTGACTTTAACCATGGATTGGAAGTTGAACCTGACCCTGGCCCTGATCGTGAACGCTTGCTTCGAGATTTAACTGGAATGGATATTTCGGTTCCAAATAAGACAGGTTTCCTCTTCTCATTTGAGCTGGAGCTACGACGTTCAAGGACTGAATCAGGGCTAGGTGCCTCAAAAAATATTGGTATTCGGTACAGTTTTGTTTCGTCTAAAAATGTTGGTAGTTGCTGGTTTAGTTGAGATTTGAAAGTTTCTTCATTATAAACAGGCTGCAATTTTGGTTCACAAGCTCCAGCATTCTGAGAAGAAATCGCCCAACAAACAAACATATAAGTACAAAAACAAGTAGAATTTTATCATTTGCTTATGTAACAAATGAAGGCAGAGTAAAGGCAAGAACTAGTAACACTTATTAAGTTTGACACAAACATTCAAATCACATGTGCAATCATAACCCTTTTACAGTTTAAAAACTCAAACTAAATAAGGCACAAGTATTTCAATTAGACCTATAACTATGTCTCATATGCGTTTGGTTGGTTTGCTTAAGGGAACCACTATGGGTATGGGATAGATAGTAAGGTGGAATAGGAATGGGTATCGCTTTCAAACCCATCTCCCTCATGGGTTTGATAAAATCCTCATTTTGAGGGTTTGATTCCCAAAGTTTAAAACCCACACCACTTAAACAAAAACATATGTAACTCCCTTTCATACTCATTCCCAAAACCTTGCTCCAAAACCCATCATCCAAAGACACTTGACAAGTATTTCAATTGGACCTATAAGTCTATAACTATGTGAATACTCAAACTAATATGACTTTGAACATGTTCCTATAAACATTCTGTAACCCGATTTAGTGGGCCCACCAAAGGGTCGGACGGTCGGTTACTTAATCAACTAAAGCTGGAAGCTTTATTAAGATGCAGTCAAAACCATACACTAAAAAAAATCCTAACTTTCAATAATCACCACAAAACCTACAACTTACAAAAGATGTCAGCAAATTCGCAGAGCCACCGCCATCCTGACGAACGACTGGCGGCAAAACGTCCTCAAAAACTTCGGTCGGGATAGGACCAAGCTTCGACCAATCATCTGTAAGACCATCTTCTTCCAAACTTTTAACCGGGAAATCGAATATATTAAGCATGTCACCAAGACATTGATCATCATCATCATCATAAAACTCATGTCCAAAATCATCAGCAGTACACATTCTCTTACCCTGTACAATACAACAATAATAATAACAATAATATCAAAAACTTCTGCATATACTTATGCATGTCTCTTGTGAATGACGTAACACCAACCAATCACAATTTAAATAAATAAAAATAATCAAAAGGTCAAAGAAACATACGGATTTTTGTTTTTACTTAATGTATAGTTTTTTTTATATTTATATGTGTAAAATCAACGTTTGCTTTGTTGATAAGGTAAATATATCTTCAAAAATATTAAAAAAATATGTGTTTGATTTAAAAACCAAAGCTTTAATTTCGCACGCGGTACCAAAACATAAATCCTTCTTTGTCATAGTCACAATTACTAAAATAAATTAGAGCTTAACAAAGAGATAAAACACCTTCTATAATTAAATAAATAAACAACCAAATTAAGTATTCTTATTCTAAATCCGCAATATGTCCAGACAATAATCTTATCAATTAATTTAATTAATTAAAAAAATAAAAATGTATGTATAGATAACGATAAATTTATATAAAAATCCCCAAAATTACAGAACTTTCCAAACAAAAATTCCTATTTCTTCTAGAAAACGAATTTATCAAAACCCCTAAAAAAAAATTAATTTTTTTAGAAAAAATAAATCAAATATGAAAACGACGTCGTAGCGAGGGTTTAAGCAAGAAAACCACAGCTTTAGAGCTCTGTTTTTACCGTAGAGTAAAACGACGTCGTAACGAGTTTTTCTCAGAGCGATAGAAATGAAACCCTAAAAATTTGTAAAAAAAAAAAAAAAAAACTAACCTTTGAATCCATGGGCGAAACTAGGGTTTTATTACACCATTGCAGTTTTTCAATTTTCTTTTTTTAAGAAAAAGAAGGAAAATTACAGTGATGGAAACAGAGATGTGTGTGTTTTTGAGTGTGTTTTTGAGTGTGTTTTAGTGTGTGTGCAAATGAAGTAAAAAGAATAGTAAAAATTAGGGTTTTAGGGGAAAAAAAGGGGGGAAATGAATTAAAGGAGTAAATAGGGGGGGTGATGGTGCATGGAATCACATGGTGGTCCACACTTTACCAGATTACATTTTGTATTTTACTACTCAAAAGTATTCAAACTTTAAACACTTTTTTTATTATTATTTGTATGTACATTTATTTATGTAGTACGAAAAATAATAAAGATGTACAGTTTTTTTTTAAGGGATATAATAAATACAACAAAATAAATGATTCACACATCAAAATTATGTTATGATGTACTTATACTATATGCAACAACTGTTGTACTGTGTGGTGTAAGAATTACTTTTTTGTTGTATTTATCAACTCCCTTTTGTTAACGTGACTATACTGTAAAACTGGTATATTGATTGCATTGTTAAAAAGATAAAGATGTGATTGATTGTTTAATTTTAGTAGGACTAAAGTTCCAGTACCAAAAATTATTGTTTTGTTTGTGATAAAATTATGTTATTATACATACTCTTTAGTTTTATTTACCAATTGGAATTTAAATAAATTGTAAGTATAAGTAAAAAAGACATATGGTTAAATATGTTATGACAAACGTTTAGGTTAATCTTATAGTTATTTTTTGTAACAATGAATAAAATCAAATAGTTTATAATTTATTTATAGATATGTCAAAATGAGAGATTAATATATTTGATTAAGGTTCAAATGAATACACCAATTTTGAGTGAGAATGAGGGAACCAATAGATTTATGCCATGTGTCACTTTATTCTCTCTCCTTCACATTTTTAAAAATTAAATATCTCACAAACGGTAAGTCGAAAAATCTTGAAAATTACACCATAAAATTCAGCGTTTTGTCCTCTTCGATTTGCCGTCCCTCAAGGCATACTTTCGACAACTTTTTTTTTCTTCCATTTTTTTGTAAGTTTTACATATTAGTAACACATGTGTTAGTGATTGGTTATACATTTAATTTGTGGTTAATGTTAGGGTTTAGGGTTAGGGTTTAGGGTTAGGGTTTAGTAGGGTTTATGGTTCAGGGTTTATTATGGTTTAGGGTTTAGTAGGGTTTAAGGTTTAGGGTTTAGTTTGATTTAGGGTTTAGAGTTTTGTAAAGCATTTAGGGTTTGGGGTTTAGGGGTTAGGGTTTAGGGTTTGAGGTTTGGGGTTTCGGGGCGAAACCCCAAACCTCAAACCCTAAACCCTAACCCCTAAACCCCAAACTCTAAACGCAACACTATAACACATGTGTTAGTAAATGTGAAATCCACCAAAAAAATGAAAAAAAAAAAAATTCGTCGAAAGTATGCCTTGAGGGACGGCAAATCGAAGAGGAGAAAACGCTGAATTTAATGGTGCAATTTTCATAATTTTTGGATTTGTCGTTTGTGAGATAATTGATGTTGGGGGTAAATGGGTTTTGTACATGTGGAACATTCTCTTTGTACACATGGCTTGATATCATTGGTTCCCTTATTCTCACACAAATTCCTAGTCTCATTTGAACCCTACCCTAATATATTTTTCTTAACTGTTAATTTAAGTTTATATAAGATTTAAAAATAAAAAATTAAAGGGTAGACGAGTAGAAGATACTCATAACAAAAGACATGAATTCCACAAAGTAGCCTATTAGAGATCACATGAAAAATCTCTCAATATCTTTCAAACATAGGTTTTATTTCCAAATACTTTTTTTTTTTTTACAAAAATAAAAATGGATAATATCAAGCATTATGTATACCATAACTCGTGAGGTTTTTAAAGATAAATTTGATCCATCCATCCCAACTTTAAGTGGTTATCTCACGAGATATAAGAGGGCTTTAGAAGTAAAAATAATAACTACCCGTTATTGATAGTATATACATCAAGAAGTACATTTGTGAAACGGTTAAACTGAATAGGTTTTCCGTATTCTTATTATTTAGAGAAGACGATTTTTATGACTTAGATATACACGGTCTAATTTGAATATTCTCGTAACCCTTTCCAACTCTTTCTCGGATCACTTCAAAATTATTAACCCTCTGAAGTTCGAACATGTAATCTTTTGTGAAGAAACGTAACGTCTTATTACTAGTGATCTTGATGATGGCTAGAAATCTTATTACTAGTGATCTTGATGATGGCTAGAAATACACTTGTCAATGCATTCGAATTTTGTCAATCGAAGTTAGGTTATATGAAAGGAAGATGAAACATTGTGTCATCTTTGTCCCCACAAGCATTACACCTCCATTACCAATCAAAATTTCGTCAACCACCTCCACCCATATCCATCTTTCTTCCTTAAAACAACATTTAATTCATTTCTTCCTTTTTTTAATGTTTTCTCATTTATGATATATAAAAAAATGATAGTGATTTGTATACCACTTATTTTTAGCCATACACCACTCAGGCACTTAACATGTGTGACCTGTAGGTCGGGGGTTCGATCTATATCTCATCACATATGTTTGATTTGTGGACAAGTAATTTACCCGACGTTGATACTCCTTGCAGATGCAGCGGACGCATACCATTGAAATATGGTACATGGGTCTAAGTACCCTCCAAATTACTTTTTTTACTATATGTATAACACTTTATAACGTACCAATCTCTCCCCTCTAAAAAAATATAATGTTAAAACCACCATAAATGATATTCGGTGGTGTCAAAAAGAAATTAAATCAACGAATTTTACGTCACAAATCGGCTCAAATATAAAGATGAAATATTTAAATGCAAAATAATTCTAAAAATAAGAAAATGAAACGATTTGTACACAAAGAAACTTTAATTAATAATACGTTTTTTCAAAGGTTACAATAAACGTAAATGGGGCTCCACCCGCACATGCAAGAGTCCTGAATTGATGGGTCGGGTCCCATGTAACTTGTGATTGACGGACAAACTACATATGCACTTCATTTTCATCATTTTTGTATACTTTCTTACTCAAAATGCCAGATATTAAAACAAGTCAAGTACTTAAAAATAGTAATTACCATTGTAATTAGGCCTGTAAATGAACTGAACGTTCGACGAATTATTCGCGAACCGTTCGGCGGGAAGTTCGTTTATGTTCGTTCGTTTCGTTATATGAACGAACATGAACAAATTTTTATGTTCGTTTAATTATATGAACGAACATGAACACAGGTCTCGTTCGTTCATTTACGTTCGTGAACGTTCGATAACATGTTCATGAACGTTCGGTTAAATGTTAGTTTATTAACTAATAGTTTAATTAAATTAATACATATTTGTAAATCTTATTTTGATTTAATCTAAATTCTAAATATAATATTATTAAATATTTAGATAGTTTCATTTAATAATATTACATATCTAGATATTTTAAATATTTAGAATAGTTTCATATAATAATATTAAATATCTAGATATTTTTACCTCGCATTTCTCTCGCATATTTCCCTCCACTCTAAACACACTTCCATTCTCTCCCTCCACTAGTTCCAGATCTGCTGCTCTTACCTACGATCGGACCAAGCAAATGAGTTTACTTTGTAATGTTGAATATGCATTGCAAAGTTTTAAGTTCTATAATATATATATGTGTAGATAGTTATATATACGTTCGTTTATGTTTGTTGAAGTTCGTTTAAGGTATTAACGAAGAAATTCATTAAATTATGTGTTTGTTCGTGTACGTTCATTTGTGTTCGTGAACAAACAAATTTTCTTAATGAACGAACATGAACAACAAAATCCGTTCGCTTATCCGTTCGTGTTCGTTCGTTTGTTCGTCAAAACCTTAATGAACGAACATGAACAGACTCCGTTCGTGTTCGTTCGGTTCGTTTACAAGCCTAATTGTAATCAACTAATTAATCACCATCTATATGCTTGTGTGGAAAGACTAATTTAACATCCATCATTTATGCATTTATTTCTAATAAAAAAAACAAACTCAAAACCATAATATATAACTTGCATCATATCATAATTGATATAAAAAATGTTATATGATAACCGGCAACGCGAACCGGCCCATACAACCGTCCCGAAGACAATATGTGGAATGCAATGGTGAGCATACACTCGAGATTGACCCAGCAGCCCCAGAGAGAGTGTAAACCTCACTTTTTATTTGTAAAAACTTATGTCGATACATTCCAAGGTTGAAATCATCTCACAATTAGAGATATCATTTGGGTTTCCGCAAAACCGTGATAGTAAGATCGTATGGAGATATATGTGCTGTAATAGTTTAAGCTTTGATGGATGAGTTTATAACAACTCCGTCTCAAATAAATAGAAAGATAAACTTAATTCGCCTTGTAATACCTTTCACTATACATGTTCAATTTTCTGTCAAAACACAAGATAGAGATTTATAAGTCTTAAGGTCATTTTTGATCAAGAATGAATATGTGTAAAGACTTTACCTTAGAGGACTTTATAGAGATTTAATCTAGTAAAGACTTAAGAGCACGGGGTGTGGTAACACTGTGTTTACAGTGTTTTTGGTGTTGTGTTTTGAGTTAAAATTTTGGGGTGTGGTAACAGTGTTGTGGACAATGTTGTGGACAGTGTTATAGTGTTTTTTATTATTTGTTTTTGTAAAGGAAAAGGGGAAAAAGAAAACAAAAAAGAAAAAAAAAAAGCAAAACGTCGCTCGTCTCTCCGTTGTGTTTCCAACGCCGGCCCAAAAACGGCTCAAAAACGCCGCTCAAAACGTTGCTCCGGGGTCGAAAAACGCTGCTCGCCGGCGTTTTTGTTGAAAAACACTGAAAAACGTTGAACCAGACCGAGTGCTCTAACTATGTGGTAACCCAGTTTAAAAACTTTCTAAAAGTTTATAACTAATGGGAACTAAAAATTTATTAACTGCACAGATATTATCCCTTTGGCAAGAAGAGTTGGTATAGTTTCCAAGCTTAGATGTATAATATTACCCGTCTTCAAAAACGAGCATTGGACAAAGATGGATTTTCTGCATTTACATGTACACGGGTGGGAAAAGGTAAAAAGTCAACATTTGGGTTTCCACAATTTTGACACAAAGTCAAACAGAGTACAACAGCTAGTCAGATACTCAAAGAAGTCAAATCTACAAGAAGAAAAAAAAAAGGAATATAAAAATCCAATATCTGGCTACCATAACTTTTATCAATATAAGTTCAACAGATACCATACCTATACCACGCTTAAATGCATCTCTTGAAGAACATTTGTACTTGTAAATAGTCACCCATAAAACCACAAGAACTTGACACCCATTCTATGCATTGTTGATTTTAAACCCTTGTTCATTTCACGAAAACTGCACTTATCGAAAGGTGTCGTTGAGTTTCATTTTCTATAAAAATGTTATGCCTGTATTGGCACGTTAGCTTCCGTCGAATCAAAACTTCTATATCTTAATTTTAGATATTCTTCTTTTTGCACTTTTATAAAAGCAAATGAAGAAACTAAATAATGCAAAAATGGAAAAATAAATCATTGTCCATGAAGAATCGATGTTAGTAAGCGTCTTCTGCCCCTTCTCCTGCAATCAATCCATTCAAATAAGTCAAATTAAGGCTCGGTCAATGTCACAATTGAAATTCTGACTAAAGGAGTTCTCATAAAAAATAAAAATAAAAAATCACAACCCGTTAGAAGAATTTTAACTACACATGATAATTTCAACCCATTAATATGGATTGATTCAGATTATGACTTATGTTATATCCATAATCGGTCAAATAGGTAAACGTGAACTTTTCAACCTTTAAAACCCCGGTCAAATAGGTAGAAAGTCACCAAAACTGTATTTTTTTAATATGCGGAAGCCTCCTAAATCACTTTATTCAGAAATTCAGATATTGTAAAAATAAAGTTTTATAATCATGTTAAGGCATAACTTAACAAAAAGTTCTTCAGATATGGCCAAAAAATGTTTGCTAGTGAACCTAATAGAACCTGACCCATTTTAATTTGTGCCATCGAGGACGTCTTTTGACCTGTTATCCCAACCTGCACGACCCACCCATTTTGCACCCTCCAAGTTTGACCATACTTCAATATGAGAATGACAAATTAGCTTTAGAGTGGAACGGTTATAAATGGTCTTTTAATAAATCCCGAATGAGATAATTTAGGACAAATTGAAGTGTTTCCAAAAGTGGAACTTACGGGTGTGGCAGAATCTTGCAATTTCTGTTCCATAAGCTGATGCTGCTTTTGAAAAATTTCCTTGGCATACTTGTAAAGTTCCACGTCAAGACTGTTCAGAGATATTATTTCTTTAAGGAGTGCATCAGGTATGTGCCGACGTGCCTGAACGTTTCAGAATACAAATTTTTAAATCACAACTCTGACATGAGTCATATTCCTATTACAAACGTTTTATCATTTGTCAATATCACATAAGAGACCAATCAATATAGATCAAACTTGTGAACCAATAATCAATAATCAAATTATTTCCAGATACGCATATTTCATATGTATACTTTTATCATACCTCCTTAGTAAAGTTCGCCGGGGAGATTCTTTTCAAAGAAGCAGTACGTCGTTCAGACTGGGATGATCTTAGTGAAGAAATGCAGGTTTCATATGTGTCCATAAGTTTCCCCACAGTCATCTAAACAGGAGATAAACTTCTGTGAGAATATTTCTGAAGGTAACATGACATTAAATATTAACAAATTTAAGTGCTGACAGACATTTGATAAGAAAAGATCACACCTTCTCGCTTTTGGCTTCATTAGTTGATGAGTTGTTATCCTGTTATGCACGCAAATTAAGTCATCAAGGTGCAAACTTTGAAAATAATACATCATACACAGAAAAGTAGAGGTGCCACTTTCGACCCATTTACTTATATTTGATTTATTTGAGTTATCTTTTACAAAAAAATAATAGAGAAAATCCCATACTAGACGCACTAATCAAATGTAAAAAATAATAGTAATTAAAAATTTGGCAAAGCGTTTTGGGTCAACCAACCCAGCACGTTTCGACTAGTGCAAAAAGTACTCGTTTTGACCGATTACCCAACCCATCATGCCACCTCTACTGATAAGTCAACATTTATTACCTGATCATCCGTTGTATCAACACTTGAATTGGAGAATGAAGGACCCTGTTCTGCATCAGAAGCAATAACATATTTCAGAAGAGTATATAGCCCACTATAAGAAATACCAACCTACAATCAAAATGTATGACGAGTAAAATCAACTTACTGTTTCCGCTACCTATTAGGGTGGGTCATACTTTGACTTTTGAAAGCAAACCAAAGTGATTACAACTTCAACATTGACTAAAACCATTAAATATATTGAGGAAAAAAGTATAGTTACATCAGAAGGCATGCATTATTACCAAAAGTCTAAAACCACAAAACAGACTCTCTTTTTTTATGATTTTCTTGCCAACTGAAACTGCTTAGCAACTCGACAAGTTTATGCTCCTTTGGGACGAATATGTTTAGAAAAATTACAAAAATAGCAACATATACCTGATGTATTATTATTTACAGTTGATGCCATCAACTGAGATATAACTTGAGCACCAACCACATTTGCAAACATTGTGGCAGATTCTCTATGGTCTTCTGTGATTCCAACATATAGCATATCATCCAGCCTTTTCTGCATGAAACCACCATTACAAACGAATTCTTCAAATTATGGTGTAACATATACTAGTAGCACTTTATCAATTACCTTTGCAACTTCAAGAACATATTTTCCAAGAATCTGATGGGTTATAACACATTGGCGGAGCTGATTTGCCTCACGAATTTTAGAATTATTCGTCAAACCTGCAACCTAAACCAGTAACACTTGGCCATTAAGATTATAGTTGTTGGTAATCATTTACTTTTTCTGTTCCAAGATTTCTCACTTTGACATGAGACAGACTTATGTCTGAAGATTTAGACTTATGCATCTTCATTCAGATGTTACCAATAAATCTCATATCAGACAACTCACTGCACCTCGAGGTGCTGATGAGCTACCATGGGGAATAACACCTTCCTTTCTTTTCAATTTTGTTTAAAATAATAAATGCATATAACAATTTTCTTATTATGCTAATCTAAGTCAGAAAGTACAAAAACAGATTAGGAGGTTGTATGCAGCACAATAAACTATGGGCGGCTTCTACCCCTAAAAAAATAGAACCATTTTTAAGTAAATGGATCAAAATTGCTAACGAAGCTCAATCTACCTATTGTACCTAATGACAAAAATGTCAATTTGTTATTATTACCTGAAATGTGGCACCATTATGAACAATGTCCATAGCTACAGGGTGATTGATATATTCATGTAACGGCATAACTATTTCCTCCATATCATATGAGTCATTCCCATAACCATAAGGTGCACCATTTCTCTTTCTGCCATCTCGCTGTTCATTACATTAAAGTAAACACATTCATCAGCTGCATCAAAGTACAAAAAACTCAACTTTTTTTTCCAAATGCACAAAAATATTAGAAAATAGCCATACACTCCAAATGCTAGTCATACCCGAGAGAATAGATCCTCCCTCATCCAAGGGACCAAATACTTCCACGGCCAAATCTCAAGCGTACTTACACCACCACTCTTTGACCGCACCCGGTTTGACATTTTTAAGACTGAAGTCATATTGGGATGCACCAAAAACCTCGCAGCTACTTCTATTGAAAATTCATAAGCACTAAAAACCCGCTCAATCGGGTCCCTAAGAATTGTTACCACTGATGTTTTCTCTCTTGGAAGTTTAGACATCATACTATAATCATCATGAGTTACCAATAGCCTGCAATCTGGTTTTCTGCAAAACACAAACTATTAAAACTCAAACAAATACATGAATAATTCTCGAAAAGATGATACACAAAAACGTTTATTAACTAAAAACTTACCGGGGATCAAACCGCAACTTATCATATGATCGTGGGCATTCCAGATTACTTGAATACAGTTTCTTTAAAAAGCTGTGAAGATAATTAAATCAACAAAAGATGACATGAATTTGTGAAATCACACTGTAACAAAAATTCAATATGTAACTTTATAGAGAAAACTAAAAGTTACCAATGAAAATAAGTTCGGCCTCCGGTTCTCGGAACATGAAGAAAAAACAACAAGTCCTTCAAAATATGACCATCTTTGGTATCTGAGTGAAGTGAAGAAGATGCCCATTGCTTGACAGAATTTTTGCAATGCTCAAAATCATATGTGCTAGAAGATGGGTACACTGTATAATACGTATATAACCATCAAAGCAAAATCAAAAAATTTACATGACAGCAATACAAATGTTCAAACAGGTATACATACATTTTGCAAATTAACTACAAAAATGCATACCTAAGGTAAGAAGCATCAGCATCAACAACAGAGCAAGTCTCATAGAATAACCCATCCTACAATCAAAAACAGAACTAACTAAACATTAAAACAAATTTTGCTTTTTTCAATAAATACATTAAAGTTTTTCTTCTTTATTTGTTTTGTTTTGAGAAACCCAAGATGCAACAGATAATCAAAACCTAATGTAAAGCTTGAAACTTTATATATCTGAAACAAAATCTTGACTGACAAATAAACCCCTGATAAAGAACTAACTTTTTTTTTCTATAAAAAACCAAGATTGCACAATGAACAAGTGTTTTCAATGTAAAGCTTCAAATTTTATCACAAAATCTTGAAAACAGAACAAATCCTAATTGAAGAAATAAGACAAGTAATTCGAGTTTATTGGAGAGTTAAAATTGGGAGAAAAATTAGGGTTTAAATGGGGTACCTGTAAGAGGGAGCATATAGAATGAAGAGATGTTGTGTTCATAAATTTGTTGCAACTGTGTTGTTGGGGTTCCACCGGACAAAGTTCAAGATCATGCTTGTTTGGTTTGTGGGTCCTTTTTTTGATTAAAAATGAATTAATCTCGATTATCTAATTTATTTTTTATTTATTTGTTTCTCTCCGGCGATCTCACGGCGGCGCTACGGTGGAGAGAAAGTCGGAGGAATTTTGTTGAATTAATGTCGCCTATGGGGCAAGGACAGGTGTAATAGTTAAATTGGTCTCATAGTGTCACGATTTATTTCGGATTTAATTCAATAAATTACTAGATTATAACCCGCAAATTTTGCGGGCTATTTCATAATTTTGATATAAATGTTTATATTATAATGTATTTTAGTGTATAATGTCTAAATTGACATTTTTTTAGTGATGACACTATAAACATATCTTGAAATTAAAATATATATGTTTATCTATTGACAATAGCTTTGGATATCTCCATTATTAATAAACAATTAATTACATTAAATAATAAAATAGAAAACTAAACAACAAAGAGGCAACACATAAAGATAAATGTTAACATGATCAACTTAATGTGTAACGGTCAAACAATCAACAAAATAGAAACCATAAAGTTTGCAAGTCATCGTCATCTTCAATAATAATAAGTGATTCATATTGACCGTCATACCATCTAACTATCATACAAAACCAATGCGCACAATTACACGTATATATGATATGACAATAATTGACCAGAAATTATATAACGATCAAGGAATTTCGTGCTATCAAAGTACTCAAACACATTTGTTATTCTTTCAGTCCGACTATAATACTGGAAAATACATTGATCATCATATTAGATGGAACCAAATTCCCTGTTAAAATGTTATTAATTAATGATTGTCTATCTTACATAATAATTATGTGAATGATTATCAACAACTCTTTTCCTTCAATACCATAATGCATAAAGCGTTGTAGATATTGTAATGCATATATCATGCCATTTTAGTGATATATATTAACAGTTCAATACAATAGCTTTGGATATCTCCATTATTAAAAACGATTAATAACATTAAATAATAAAATAAAAAACTTAACAACAAACAGGCAACACATAAAGATAAATGTTTAAAATGATCAACTTTATGTGTAACGGTTAAACAATCAAAAAATATAAACCATAAAGTTTGCAAGTCATCGTCATCTTCAATAATAATAAGTGATTCATATTGACTGTCATACTATCTAACTATCGTACAAAACCAATGCGTACAATTACACGTATATATGATATGACAATAATTGACCGAAAATTATATAAAGATCAAGGAATTTGGTGCCATCAAAGTACTCAAACACATTTGGTATTCTTTCAGTCCAACCATAATAGTGAAAACATACATTGATCATCATATTAGATGGAACCAAGTTCCCTCTTAAGAATGTTATTAGTTAATGATTGTCCATCTTACATAATAACTATGTGAATGATCATAAACAACTCTTTTCCTTCAATACCATAATGCATAAAATGTTGTAGATATTGTAATGCATATATCATGCCATTTTAGTGATATATATTAACAGTTCCCCTACTTATGCTTGGCAGCTATCACAATCATTTACAAGTACATCCTGCGAATAGTTTATATATATATATATATATATATATATATATATATATATATATATATATATATATATATATATATATATATATATATATATATACACCTCACAAATAGAAGTAAACAAAAAAATAATTTGTTTATAGTTGTAATAATCACTATAAACTGTTCTTATACATTTTCACCAATATTATTAGTAGGATCAAAGTAGAGTATCAAATTGATTTGTCAAAGACCAAATAACTCGTTTGAAGTTCAAATGTGTATAATGTCATTGTAAATGAAAAATACAAGACCTTAAGCTGACACTTTCAACTAAACTTTCAACTAATTTAATTACTATCTAATCAAGTTGAATTGTATTTTGTAAGAATTAAAAAAAATTCAGCTAAAAAGCAAATGCATCCCTAAATTCTATAAGAGCACCGCAACATCTCAAATCGTTTTTTAGATTATATAAAATTTTGATTTTTCAAAGACCAAATAACGTGTTAGTGGTTGAAGTATGCACAATACCGTTGCAAATGAAAATATACAAGGACTTGAGATGACACTTCCAACCCATTTAATTACCAACTAATTAACTTGGATTATATTCATACGAATTTAAGAATTCAGCAGAGAAAACGATGCATCCCCATATTATTTAAAAGCCAACAACATCCCAAATTGTTTTTTGGAATTATATAGACTTTTGATTATTCGAAGACCAACTAACTCGTCTGTGGTTCAAATGTGCATAATACCAATGAAAATGAAAACATACAAGAGTTTGAGATGACATTTTCAACCAGTTTAATTACGAATTAATCAAGTTGATTATATTTATACGAATCTAAAAAATTCGACTGAAAAGGTGATGCGTCCCCAAATTATTTAAAAGCACACAACATCCCAAATCATTTTTTTGATATATATAAAATTTTGATTTGTCGAAGACGAAATAATCTGTTTGTAGTTCAAGTGTATACAATACCGTTGAAAATGAATACATATAGAAACTTAAGTTGACACTTTCAACCCATTAATTACGAACTAATCAGCTTGGGTTATATATATACAAATTTAAAAAAATCAGCTGAAAGGCGATGCGTCCCCAAATTATCTAAAAGCCCACAACCTCCCAAATCATTTCCCGTATGTATACCGTTGAAAATGAAAAACATACAAGAGCTTAACATGACACTTTCAATCCATTTAATTACGAACTAATCAAGTTGGATTATATTTATACGGATTAGAAAACTTCAACTAAAAAGCCGATGCGAATTATAAAGAATTTTGATTTGCTGAAGACCAAATAACCAATATATAGTTCAAATGTGCACAATACCGTTGAAAATGAAAACAAACAATAGATTGAGATGACACTACGAACTAATTAAATTGGATTATCTTTATACAATTTTAAAATTTAGCTGAAAAGGCGTTGCGTCGCCAAATTCTTTAATAGACCACAACATCCTAAATCATTTATTTTATAATTATGTAGAATTTTATTATTGTTTTTCTAAATTATGTGTAAAATTATGAACATAAATGTAAATTAAATTTTTTGGTGGGTTTTACGAATTACTATCACATGTAAAACCCTAAACGCTTTATTATCACCTAAACCCTCCGACATTAAACCCTCCTAAACATTAAATCATAAACCCTAACTATAACCCTAAATCAAATATAGAATGAACGATAACACATGTGTTGATAATTTGCAACCCACCAAAAAGTGATAAAAAAAACATTTTCGAATGTATACCTTGAGAAATCTTAAAACGAATAAGAAAGAAAACTGAATTTTATGGTGCAATTTTTATAATTTTTCGACTTGCCGTTTGTGAAATAATTAATTTACAAAAAAAAAAGACTTCAATGTTAAATATTTCCTTTAATAAATCTTTACGAATTACTATCAAATGTAAACCCTAAACGCTTTATTAAACCCTAAACCCTCTGACATTAAACCCTACTAAACATTAAATCATAAACCCTAACTGTAACCCTAAATCAAATATAGAATGAACGATAACACATGTGTTGATAATTTGTAACCCACCAAAAAGTGAAAAAAAAAACATTTTCGAAAGTATACCTTGAGAGATCTTAAAACGAAGAGGAAAGAACACTGAATTTTATGGTGCAATTTTTATAATTTTTCGACTTGCCGTTTGTGAGATAATTAGTTTACAAAAAAATGACTTCAATGTTAAATATTTCCTTTAAGCCGATGCGAATTATAAAGAATTTTGATTTGTGGAAGACCAAATAACCCATATATAGTTCAAGTGTACACAATACCGTTGAAAATGAAAAACAAACAATAGATTGAGATGAAACTTTCAACCCATTTAATTACGAACTAATTAAATTGGATTATATTTATACAAATTTAAAATTCAGCTGAAAAGGCGTTGCGTCGCCAAATTCTTTAATAGACAACAACATCCTAATCATTTATTTTATAATTATGTAGAATTTTATTTTTGTTTTGCTAAATTATGTGTAGAATTATGCACATAAATGTAGATTAAATTTTTTGGTGGGTTTTACGAATTACTATCACATGTAAAACCCTAAACGCTTTATTATCACCTAAACCCTCCGACATTAAACCCTACTAAACATTAAATCATAAACCCTAACTATAACCCTAAATCAAATATAAAATGAACGATAACACATGTGTTGATAATTTGTAACCCACCAAAAAGTGATAAAAAAACATTTTCGAAAGTATACCTTGAGAGATCTTAAAACGAAGAGGAAAGAACACTGAATTTTATGGTGCAATTTTTATAATTTTTCGACTTGCCGTTTGTGAGATAATTAATTTACAAAAAAAAGATTTCAATGTTAAATATTTCCTTTAAAAATCTTTACGAATTACTATCAAATGTAAACCCTAAAATCTTTATTAAACCCTAAACCCTCTGACATTAAACCCTACTAAACATTAAATCATAAACCCTAACTGTAACCCTAAATCAAATATAGAATAAACGATAACACATGTGTTGATAATTTGTAACCCACCCTACTAAACATTAAATCATAAACCCTAACTATAACCCTAAATCAAATATAGAATGAACGATAACACATGTATTGATAATTTGTAACCCACCAAAAAGTGATAAAAAAAACATTTTCGAAAGTATACCTTGAGAGATCTTAAAACGAAGAGGAAAGACACTGAATTTTATGGTGCAATTTTTATAATTTTTCGACTTGCCGTTTGTGAGATAATTAATTTACAAAAAAAAGATTTCAATGCTAAATATTTCCTTTAATAAATATTTACGAATTACTATCAAATGTAAACCCTAAACGCTTTATTAAACCCTAAACCCTCTGACATTAAACCCTACTAAACATTAAATCATAAACCCTAACTGTAACCCTAAATCAAATATAGAATGAACGATAACACATGTGTTGATAATTTGTAACCCACCCTACTAAACATTAAATCATAAACCCTAACTATAACCCTAAATCAAATATAGAATGAACGATAACACATGTGTTGATAATTTGTAACCCACCAAAAAGTGATAAAAAAAAACATTTTCGAAAGTATACCTTGAGAGATCTTAAAACGAAGAGGAAAGAACACTGAATTTTATGGTGCAATTTTTATAATTTTTCGCCTTGCCGTTTGTGAGATAATTAATTTACAAAAAAAAGATTTCAATGTTAAATATTTCCTTTAATAAATCTTTACGAATTACTATCAAATGTAAACCCTAAAATCTTTATTAAACCCTAAACCCTCTGACATTAAACCCTACTAAACATTAAATCATAAACCCTAACTGTAACCCTAAATCAAATATAGAATAAACGATAACACATGTGTTGATAATTTGTAACCCACCCTACTAAACATTAAATCATAAACCCTAACTATAACCTAAATCAAATATAGAATGAACGATAACACATGTATTGATAATTTGTAACCCACCAAAAAGTGATAAAAAAAACATTTTCGAAAGTATACCTTGAGAGATCTTAAAACGAAGAGGAAAGACACTGAATTTTATGGTGCAATTTTTATAATTTTTCGACTTGCCGTTTGTGAGATAATTAATTTACAAAAAAAAGATTTCAATGCTAAATATTTCCTTTAATAAATATTTACGAATTACTATCAAATGTAAACCCTAAACGCTTTATTAAACCCTAAACCCTCTGACATTAAACCCTACTAAACATTAAATCATAAACCCTAACTGTAACCCTAAATCAAATATAGAATGAACGATAACACATGTGTTGATAATTTGTAACCCACCCTACTAAACATTAAATCATAAACCCTAACTATAACCCTAAATCAAATATAGAATGAACGATAACACATGTGTTGATAATTTGTAACCCACCAAAAAGTGATAAAAAAAAACATTTTAAAAGTATACCTTGAGAGATCTTAAAACGAAGAGGAAAGAACACTGAATTTTATGGTGCAATTTTTATAATTTTTCGCCTTGCCGTTTGTGAGATAATTAATTTACAAAAAAAAGATTTCAATGTTAAATATTTCCTTTAATAAATCTTTACGAATTACTATCAAATGTAAACCCTAAACGCTTTATTAAACCCTAAACCCTCTGACATTAAACCCTACTAAACATTAAATCATAAACCCTAACTGTAACCCTAAATCAAATATAGAATGAACGATAACACATGTGTTGATAATTTGTAACCCACCAAAAAGTGAAAAAAAAAAACATTTTCGAAAGTATACCTTGAGAGATCTTAAAACGAAGAGGAAAGAACACTGAATTTTATGGTGCAATTTTTATAATTTTTCGACTTGCCGTTTGTGAGATAATTAGTTTACAGAAAAAAGACTTCAATGTTAAATATTTCCTTTAATAAATCACTAATCAATAAATAGTTACCAAATTAATTTCTTAAAAAGTCAAAACATGGTCATTTTAGTCTTTTTGTTATCTCCTCCCACTATTTAGGTAGTCATGTATTTTAAGCCTAAATCAATGGTTTATATTTATTTAGATAACTAATTTAAGGGGTGAGATTAGTTTGGACTACCTAATTAACACTCTATTATAATATATTAAAAAGAGATGATAATAAGCTATAGAATATAGTAATTTAATTTCGATCCATTAAATTGGTCTCATCTGTTTGTCCATCACTAAAAAGTAAAAATGTTAGATGAATGTGATTAAGGATGTATTTGGCAACTATATTTGAGGGAATTATGAGGGATTTTAGGAGATTGCGATTTTCATTTTAAGAAACTTAATCTCTTATAAATTGATAATCCTTATTTGGCATGAAAACTAAAAAAAAATAAAAAAAAAATAAATTAGCTTGATAATCCTTATTTGGCATGAAAACTAGAAAAATGCTTTTAAAATTAGCTTAGTGAGAGAATCTCCATCCCCTATTTATTAAATTACTACATTACCCTTTTTCTAATTATTAAAAATTTAAAGTTATAATATATGATGTTATTTTATGTCATTTTACATCAATAAACTTCATCTTCAACTAGTTTGTCAGACACTTAGTGGAAAATAAAAACTCCAGTTCCAACCTTAAACAAAAACCCCAGCTCCTGCTTCTAACTTCCATCTTCATCTCCATCTCCAAGTACACCCGAAGTTAGTAATAAAAATCGACAATTAAATGAGTAATATGTTAGAATCTCAATTTGTAAGTGATTTAACATGTTAGTATATTGAGATGTACGAAGTAATAAGCCACAAACTTTTTTGCAATTTATAATGGTGAGCCAAAAACTAAATTAACTAAACCATAATCAAATCAATGGATTATCGAATTAACCAAAATAATTGATTAACGGATGGTTTGGTTTATAATCAAATCAATGGATTATCGAATTAGGGTAAGGTTCAAATGAGACTAAAAATTTGTGTGAGAATAGAGGAACCAATGATATGATGTCATGTGTACAAAGAGAATACAAAACCCATTTACCCCTTAAGTTAAATATCTCACAAACGACAAATCGAAAAATTATGAAAATTGCACCATTAGATTCAGCATTTGATCCTCTTCGATTTGCCGTCTATTAAGGCATACTTTCGACGAGTTTTTTTTCCATTATTTTTAGTGAGTTTTTACATTACTAACACGTGTGTTACAGTGTTGCGTTTAGGGTTTAGGGTTTGGGTTTTAGGGGTTAGGGTTTGGGGTTTAGGGTTGGGAGTTTGGGGTTTCGGGACGAAACCCCAAACTCCCAACCCTAAACCCCAAACCCTAACCCCTAAACCCTAAACACTTTATAAAACTCTAAACCCTAAATCATACTAAACCCTAAACCCTAAACCCTGCTAAACCCTAACACTAAACCCTGCTAAACCCTAACTCTAAACCATGCTAAACCCTAACTCTAAACCCTAACCTAACCCTAAACCCTAAATCAAATGTATAATCAATCACTAACACATGTGTTACTAATATGTAAAACCCACCAAAAAAATGAAAAAAAAAAAAAGTTCGTCGGAAGTATGCCTTGAAGGACGGCAAATCGAAGAGGATAAAACGCTGAAAAATATGGTGCAATTTTCATGATTTTTCGACTTGTCGTTTGTGATATATTTAATTTTTAAAAACGTGGATGAGAAAGAAAAAAGTGACACATGTCATATTGTGGTTGGTTCGCCCATTCTCACACAAAATAAATGGTTTCAATTGAACTCTTCTCTATCGAATTAACCAGTATTGCCCTTGTCATTATAATTACGTAGTACTAATTGTGTTGTTCAAATGGAAAATTACACCAACTTTTTCACATATAAATAAAAAAGTTATGAAAACTTAATACAAGAAACTGAAGAAAGTATGCTGTAATATATTTAGCAACTCAATCTATTTTCAAAATAAACAAATAAATCTCGACTTGACTAGGAAAATAGAAAAGAGTAATAAAACCATTTTCTTTTACAACAAAACAGCCATCTGATTAGTATAAGAATTCTAATGCAATACGCAATTAAAAAGCAACTTACATATCTTTCATTTTGTAACAACATATGGAGATTTTTCGTAATGTACTTTAATTAGTGTTGATTTTTAAAGAAACCCTATATTGTGGTATAATTTGGTTATATATTAACGATGTGAAACCACTTGCTTCATGTTCGTTTCGATGCTGTTATTTCGGATGTAATTCGATTTTCAGCTACCTTTATATGTAATTTTTGTATATTGGAATGTTAACTATTTTATTTTCTCATGCTGACGACATGGCGTCTATTATGTATCATCATATATTGATATATTTTACTTGTATTTAACTGTCTATGATTTTGTATGGAAAAGTGTTGTTCATTATATTACATCATATCATATTTATCATTATATGTCCGATCTAAGCAGCTAAGCTAGACATATCATGTGAACCATTCTTGCAACGATTAATCATTTCTTTTACTGACTTCATATACTATTCCGCCGCATTGTGCGGGTAACCTACTATGTTTCATAATTTGTTGATAATAAACATTTCTTGAATTATGTGGTTTATATCCTTTACGTAATTAGATATAAAAAAAAAAAAGAAGAAGCCGTGTTCCTTTTAAATGTGAAAAGCAATTGATATATGTGATTCATTTCATTTCTTAGTCAGTAAAATTGAATAAACAACGGAAGCTAATATGTGTTCCACTTCTACACCTTTTTGATTGTTGACACTCAATTTGTAAGTTCAATTATTTAATTTTCTTACTTTAATTATTAACCAGTTTTACAAAAAATGGAACCCAACCATTGAATGTAACTTTTAACCAATTCACTTTATACCAAAAACAATTGGTTAAGGTTTTTAGTTAACCAAAAGTTTGATTATGGGAGCAGATTTGGGCAGAACCGCCCCAACAGCCTCATGCTCAGCCCTAATAATAATGTATCGATAATAGAATTAAACATATTTTAATCTGTTACAAATTTCCATTTTTGCTTAACGTAAAATTCGTTCTTACGAATGCATGTTACTATGTTAGTTTGTGTCCGGTTCATATTAGAGATTTTGCAAAGAAAGAACGAAATGGAATGGGAAATGGGAAACTGAAAATTAGGAAACGGGAATCAATGACTATGGACAAATGTGATGATGGTTCTTTTAATTAATTGATGATATTTCGGGGATCCATTGAGAGGGAAGGAGTGACATGCAATCTCAGCTTTAAATACGACTCAACTTATTACATCATAAATATAATGCATGCTAGAAGCGATGTATCCTAACAATACTACATGTTAAAAGTACTGCATCTGTCGGTGAGGGTTTTGTATCAAAAACACCACAGAGTGAAGACCGGTGGCACGGCCTCTGTCGGTGAGAGTTTTTCTCATGTCTTGGTTCGTTGTAATTGGCATGAGTTTTTTCACCCTTTTTAATATTCTTGCAGTTAAGGTTTCCTGGTTGTATCTAGAATTTGGTTTTGTTGTTATTCTGGATTTTTGTTTCTTTAGTCTCTAGCTTCTTGCTAGGGATTTTTTATATATATTTATATATTCTGCCGTTCAAAAAAAAAAAAAAAAAAGTACTGCATCTTTGTGCTACAAATTTGCTCTAAGATGCAGCTGTTTTGCATGTCACTCATTCCCTCTCTAAGCCACCATCCCCTCCCCTCTGAACTGCACCCAAGTTATAATTTAAATAATTATAATGTTTTGAAATCATAAAGACATAATTTAAAACTTTGTAAACACATTAACGTAATTTTGAAAGTTTACATATAGATGTAATGCCAGAATAATATACATGCGTAAGGAAAAATAAATATTATGTGTATTGTGTAAATCACATCGCAATAGTTTCCGTAGATATAATTCCTATTCCTAAAAGTAAACCTTGTACCCAATCATTTGGTTGATAGTTTGTTTAAAGTCTTCTATTGCGTGGAACAGAGGTTTGGATTTATTGTACATCGAGATTTTGAATTACAATGAAGACTCCAACAAAATTGGTATTTTATCCATATCGATTGCCTATTGAGTCACACCAAACACCATTACCAAAATAATAATCATTTGAGTGTGGTAGAGTTTAAAATTTGTTCTCAATGGAATACATTATTATTCATTAAACCCGTGTATACATATGGACAGTTGATTTTTAATATTAAATTTCGTATTTAGTATCTTGTTTCAAATAATAAAGTGTGTAAGTTAATATGTATATCAAACATTTAGTTGGATTAATGATAATATTGAATTTATATAAGTAGAGATTAAAAAATTAAATGTTTTTGAAACCAAGTTAGTGAAAAAGATTAATTATTTTAAGTCTATATTGACATTTCCAAGTAATTTTATTCCTATTTGGTGAATTAAAAATAAAAAACATTACAGATCGATTATGTTTTGTTATTTACGCTAACAATATCGGTACGATGAATGTATATATTGTTTCTTAATTCTCTTTGAAGTTGGCATCGATTAATAGATTGGGATTGCAGTTATTGTTTTTGCATATATGTAAATAATTATTTAATAATTAACGACTATAACTAATTATAATATAGTAATAGTGGTATTGTATTAGGACAATATCTTTTACATTTTTAAATATATAAATAATAAGTTTTTTGCCGGAGGTTACCCAAAGTTGATTTAAATATAAATTTAAATATAAGTTGCTTTTATTAAATTAAAATTTATGATGTCAGCGTTTCCTTAATTTTTGTTAATTTAACGAAATTAAACAATTCTTTTGGGCAATTGAAACTTTGATGACATCAACTGTTTCTTATATATAATTTAAGATGTTTTACTTGAATCAGAGTATATAAAGTTCACTCAGATATGAACTTAAGATCCTCTTGAAGTTTATAAATTACATAGACAAGCCTAATAAACGAATCACTTGACCATCACCTTACAAGTAGATCGGTCGAGATTAACCTCGCCAGAGATAATCCAAATAGCTCATTTAAAACATAGCCCGACTGTTTGATAGCTACATACTTTAATCCCGTTTGTTTAGCGTATACTAATGAAGTGTGATACGAGTTGTCTTACAGTACTTGCTAACTGAATTTTTTTTCCAAAACTCATTCTTACAACCACCAAAGAATTAAACTTGGTCGGAAAAAAATGGGTACAAACATAGCAATGCAATGGCAGTTGGCAGACCAGAACCAGAAGATTAATGAAGATGAGACGAAATTGCAAGCGACTTAAAATCGTCAGTTCTGAAGACACACACTATGCAATATTGCATGCGTTGAACAATATAAATGCTACAATGCATATGGTACAAACCAATCCAGTGTAACATGTGTACTAGCTTGTGTCAACGCCAAATTTCTACCTGTTAACAGTACTGATTCTTGATTGTCTCAAAATAAACATATCGTTTTCTTACATATATTGAACCTGAAATGAACTTTCCACCCATCAATAGCCATTACAGAAAATTGATAACAATGCCTTTAACACAACATTCATCAAAGTTTATCTGAAGATATTGAAAATGTTTTTATAAGAACATGTGATGGATCATTGATTATATTTTGATGTGGAACAAAAAAGGTAAGACAGTCATAAAAATTTTAGTACTTTTCATGTTCAAAATTAGGACTTACATGGTCACATGTGCGATACAGAGGAATTCACAAACTTGCATACAGTTCAATTAAAAATCGGTCAACCACCTAAAGAAGTCTTGGCTGCAATGTGCGTGAGAGCCCGTTTATGGTAAACAACGCGTAGCTTTTTGTATTTCTGAACAAATGTTGCAAGATCAATCTCCTTTTCAAGAAGCTGCTCGTGGAGCCTTTCAGATTCCTCGTCTGTTTTACTCATAGACTCTAAAACATACGAACAAAATATAGGAAAAAAATTAAAAAGTGGTGAAGTTGATCCACTTACTTATAAATAAGACGAGTTTGGTAATCTTATTAATATTAGCTGAAAAGGACAGGTCAAAGGCGAAATTCTCCGTGTAAGGTGCATAGTTACCAGAAACGCGGTACGCTCCGGTACGGGGACAAGAAACGGGTACGCGATTTGCGGTATTTACAATTTCCGGTACGGAGGGGGTAGACTCATTTCGGTACGATCGGGTACGATTTTGTGTACGATCCCGGTACGGTGTACCACTTATAAATTTTGAATACTATACAGTATACTCTCCTAAAACATAATTATATTATGAAATACATATTTATCTGTATATTAAAAGATAATAATATCTGTAATCTGTATATTAAAAGATAAGATGAAGTAGTAGTACTACGTAATATTTTATGGTAAAAAAATATTGCTTTTGAAACATTGTCAGACTTCCCAAATATATAAATATAAGGGTTAAGTTGGACTAAAATATATCATGAGGGGCTTTATTGTAAAAACGTAAAAGTCAAAATAATACCCGCTATAACCCACCCCCGGCCCACCTATCTTTGCCACATAAGATAAGTTTAGAACGATTCAAGCGTACCATAACACAAATCCCTATTTTGGCCAACAGCAATGACAAGTAATCAAATTGACGAAAAATAACTCACAGCGAACTAAAATACATTTTAGAGTGTTTATTCACTCAATGAGCAATCCGTAAGAGTGAGAATCAAATTTTTAAATAACTCTAGGGTATCCTACTAGGTCCGGAAACTTGATCAAACCCAAGTTGTGTTTTTTTGTCATTTCAGAATTTAAAAGAAAAATATTATAGCACATCCTATTTGCTCAATCAGGCTTATGAACATAGCTAAAATTAGCACAGAATAGCATTATTTACCTTGTAACTTGTGTAGCAAGGAACCTGGTGAGTAACTTTTAAGGAGTTCAGCTTTTCTCTTGGTGAGATCATTCAATTTTTCTTGAGCAGATGCTAACTCACTTGTTCGTATGATCATGCACTGTGCCACAGAAAAGAAGAAAAAAAGAAAAGAAAAATGATTTAGCCTTTTAAGATTACAATGAGCTTCAATAGTACATCTACAGCAAGTCAGCAATCACCAATGTTATCATCAGTACCACTTAATATATGATTTTTTTAACATGTAATTTTCTACATGAAAGACATGTGACGAGTTTTTGGTATTATTGGTGGTTGCTAACTTGCTATAGGTTTGTGCTACCTAGAAACCTTACCTGGTTCCTCAACTCTGTTATCTGGGGTTCTTTTTCCAGGTTTTCTCCTGCATAACAAACATGTCATAAAATAAATATATTACTCTCAGACCAAAACAACATTTTTCCAGACCAAATATAATCGTTAAAACAAACAAATACTAAAGATGCTAAAAAAATTAACACAATTAGTTCAATAGTTTATTGAGATATTCAATGATATAAAATATGTTCATTACTATAGGTGGCAAAATGGCAGCCGGTCAGGGGGTTGATTATGGGGTCAAAACAAGTTAGAGTTAAAGTAGTCATGTTTAGTAGATTCGAAACAAACCAGGATGGGTTGACCCGCAAAGGCTTTGCTATGCATTTTAAACGAATTTCCAATAATTGCATTAATCATGACTACGACGACAAAAATAATTACAGCAATAAAGACTGCGAATGAAAATAGTTAGCAGTTGCATAATAAACAGACTTCAGGCAACTTTGTACCCTTTTTATCTGTTCTCCTTTAAGTTTTTTTGTTACCCATTTGAGATTTGAAAATGACCCCAATCAACCCATTCACAAGGAAAGTGTTGAAACGGCACCTCTTATAATCACGAATAATACTGCACTACTTTTCTTTGTTCCAACTTTTCTCAGGTGTAATAAAGCAATGGGTACAGGTACAACTGAACTAAAAGTCTAGACATCGAGTGACAAACTTACTAGCAAGCTGCAGAGTTTCATTTCGGAGCTCATCTTTTACCTAATTTACAATTAGAAACATATAAAAATATATCAGGATGAAAAACAGTCGTAAGATAAAATCGAAATGTCGATGATTGAAACAATTTATGTCTGAACAATAGAAGTTTTATGCTTACATTATTCTGAGTTCTCACGGGATCAATTGAAAGCAAGAATCTTTGATATACTTCTTGGTCGGATAAAAGCTTGCGTAACTCATCAACACTGCATCAATAAAATAATATAAATAACAGATACAGTTTAAACATGATACGGCCAACGACAAACACAACAAGAATTAATTTAACAATTAATTTCAACAGACTGTTAAGATTGGAAATAAACAAAAAGCAATAGTTAAACAAAATCACATATTAATCATTTCAAATAAATGGAATCAAAACCAAAATGACTAAATCTGTAGACATGTAAGGCTATATTCAACATCAAAAACTTCATCAGAACCCATTTTTACAAGCACGACAATATTGACTACTTTTCTTTGGTGTTATAAGAAAAAGTTGAAATAAAATAAATAAAACAACAATAACGATTTTTAACTAAGACGCCTTTGTAAGAAGGTTTGGATATCCACTCTGTTTATTCCTGGAAAAACTAGATAATAATGATAAAAATCATTGGTATCCTTTCCCTTAAACTGTTGTTTTGATGTTCAAAACTACAAATTCAAAAAGAAATAAAGGAAGCATTATAAGAATATTGAACTGTTTACAAGAAAAGCTACCTTTTGTCTTTTAGATATACAATTATGCCAGCAGCCTCTGCAGGAGACACATGAGGTCGATCTCCAACCCTTTGAGCGAAACTATTAGAGCTGGTGCTATTAGGAGTACCAGGGCGGGACGAACTCGGTGTGCTAACAACAGATGGAGGATACCATGAGTTCGTAGTAACTTCCTGTGGCCTTTGATCAACCTGTTGTTCTTGAGAACCCCTGAAAATTAGCAGCCGCTATTTATTTAATGTCTCATTGACCAAAATTACCATTACATTAACATAAAATAAAGCAAAATGTTAAACAACCTTTAATTATTCCACTTTTCATGTAGCCATATGACATCCAGACATTACTCATTAGTAGATAGTAGATGCTTCAAGATTCAAATCAAGATACAGTTGACTAACTTAACATATCCAAAAATCAAGTAACTTTACGACATCATTCTTTTATAAAATTGGGAGAGTTTAAATCATTGAATGGGCCTATTCGAGAACAATTGGATGACCGATGATGACAAACAAATGTAACAACACAGAGTCAAGGTTTGATAATTTGTTATCATTCAGGTTAACCTAGAAATTACCACCAAAGAGTACACTTATTTATCTATGTTCACGAAATCGTTAATAACCTACAACTTTCAGCGGCTATTTATAAATGTAATAACAAGATAACAAATACAAAGCAACTACAAACATTACAATACAAGCAGACATCAGGTATCTCAAGTTGATTGGATTGAATTGCAATCGGATCAAATCATCAAAACTAATTAACCCTAAAAAATAAACTAAGTGGTGAGCTCGAGATCATGATACAAAATTGTAAACCCTAAAACCTATCATTGGGTCTAAAACACACAAAAACCCTAAATACAAAAAGTGAATTATAAAAAGGAAAGCATAATTACCAGAATTTAAACATATCTGACAGATTCTCCGTTTATCTTTTGATTTGTTTTAACGGTGAACCAATTGAAACTAAACAACGCAAATAAACACTCCGATACGATGCAATTTCACAAATAACGTAACGAAGAAGAAACGGAGATAGTAATTTAGGGTTACCGGAAAACGTGTGCTCCGATATGGTGTAACGGATTTGGGGATTTTATATGATGGAAAGCAAATTGTTGTTCAGAGACTTTTTATTGTTTGACTTTTGAATTATAGAATTAATGACCCTCGTACTTATACACGTTTTCTAATTTTAACCCTTAACGTAATTATTTTTCATAAATAATCTATCAACCGATTAGAGCAATCGTGGAATCTTTTCTTTTCCGTAAAGGTTGAAAACTAACCATTTATATTTATAGAGTTGAGTGCAAATACGAATAGAAATTTTGGTGAGAATGGAAAAATCATTCTCGGCCATTCATATTCCCCACTCCTACATTTTTTTCACCTTACGTCTTCCTATTTTTATCATTATTATTATTATTAAGGGGTGTTTGGGATTGCTTATTTTACCTACTTATCTACTTATTGCTTAGGGTGTTGATATATACAAGTACAACACAATTTTTTATTTATGCATCAATGATATGCATTAGAGTATTGTACAGTACTGCACCAACATGCATGAAAGTTGGTGTATGAATTAAAATGTTTGTTGTATATATCACTAGCCTATTGCTTAATTTCGCACACCGTCCAAAAAAACTGTTTATATGCTTATTTATTAAAAAACAATCATTTAAAAAAAAAAGAATGGAGTCACTCAATTTACGTGCCTTTTAAGCAAAAAACTACTTGCAAATAAGGAATGTCAGACACCCCCTACATTTTCACTTCCATGTATTGATTGTTTACATCTTCATATCTTCTTCCTATTTTATCATTGTTTTTCACTTCCACGTATACAATGTCAGACATTTTTCATTTTAGTAACTATTTTGTGTAACAAATTATCTATCGTATTATTTGGCTAACATTTAAAGTACACATATTATTTTTATCACCTTATACTTTGAAGGCTAAATCCGTAGACTTTTATCATTCAAAATGCTTATCAAACGTAATTTATTTAGAATAATGTTATCTGTTTGATTTTATTGTTGTGTTTTAAGTTACGTTTCTTCATTTACAAAATATACTTAGAGGATTCAGTTTAGAATAAATCAAATAACATTAACTCATTCAATATTAAATAGAAAGTTAAAATGGTAATATCAATCATTCAGCGTATTGGTTCAACACAACACAAGTATCAAACAAAGAGTTTTCATTCAGAATTATTGATTCAGAGTCTTTCAAATTATTCAACCATAAATCATATATCTGTCTCTTTTTATTTTTATTAAAGGAGGATAAATATGTATACAATTTGACTTTAACCGATATTAAGATAATCCACCCCTTAATTGAGTTACTCAAACTAATCTGGACCACTAACTTAGGTTACCAGGAATGTATACGCATTATGTTTGTATTTAATTGATAAAAGGTCTTGATTACCTCTTATTACTTATTAATTTGGAAGCCATATTTTGGAGTTTCAAACGTCAACAACTATCCACATAAATCGGTTCATGTAAATTTTTTTCCAATTACATATTACATATATAAAAATAATAATACGAAAATATATCACATACATGATATATATTATATATCATACTTATTATAATATAGCATATTACATTGGACCATTGATTAACTCCCTAATTGAAGATCAATGGTCTAAATTAGTTTGAAATAAATATAAACACCCCTAATAGTTTTTGGTAAGTTCTAGGTTAAATATATTAAATTATTAAATATAATAAATTATCTTTTCTAAAAAAAACCGTCCATATCCCATAAAAAAATGTACGGCCCAATTCTTAAAAAAACCCTCGCCTCCATCTCTTCTGCGATTAAACTTTCATGTCAAGGTATTCACTTTCTCTTCAATTAAACCTTAATTGATTAATTTCAGGTGGATTTGATTTTATTTGGCCTACTTTTATTCATCATCTTTCAATTCGATTATCAATCCTTATTAGGATTCGTGAGCATGTACACGACTTGCACATAAATATGTATAAAAATACGAAAATATTTCATTCTAATTTTCATGGTTCGTCTTTTTGGTGTTTCGGGTTTTCAAAAAAGGGAGAAATCACGGTAGTTTATTGATTTCAATAATTGTTACAACGGCGAATCAATAACCCGTTACCCTCAAGTTGTTATGGAATTTATGATTGGACAAATATAATGAAGAAAAGTATGCAAATTTTTCATTGATAAATTTGTTTGGTTGTATCGTATCACAACACTCTCTCAGAAGTTATCTCAATTTTGCTCTAACGATTGGGCCTAACGTGTTATGAATTTGAAGGGCCCTACGAATACCTCATAGCAACTTCCATCCGGGTATGTTCTATGGTAGATTGTTTTACGGTTCAGGATTTATTCATCCTTTTTGTTGGTTTAGTATTATGCCAATCACTATAAGTTAATAATCCGTGTTGGTTTTTCTTTACACATGGAAATCAAGTTTAGCTAATAGCATGTATTGCATGCTTCTGGCTCTTTTTCCTAATGACCCAATAAGGGAAAAACGAACTCAATAGTATTTTTCTAAAGGCTTGACTAAGAGGTATTGCATCAACTTATATTATAGTGTAGGTATTCTACAAGTTTGAGATAGAGAGGTTGGTTTCTATTGTTTGTTAGCTAGCTTTGTATTAACGTTTCAAAAAAAAAAAACAAGTTAAAGTTATACGTCTTCATATAATCTGTTGAAGTTTGTTGAAACGTATGCCACTGAGGTTTTAACTTTTCGAATTTGAAACTTATTGTTAATTTATATAATTGTTGTGACTTCATTTGTGATCATGCAGATCGATTCTACTGAATTGCTTTCGATGCCTATATTCATCTTCAATCCGTGATTAAATCCAATTTATAGGGTTTGATAATTTAATTGATAATTGCTCTTCTTCTCGATTTAATTTCTTTCTAGGGTTTAGTCTTAACAATTGTTTTTTCTTCTTCAATTGTTTAATTTCAGGTGTTGAATTCTCTTTCTTAGACGGTAGAGTTTGCGAAGAAGTGGGTCCTGTTCTGCAAGTGACATAGCATCGAGCCCAGGACCCATAGCCCCCGAGTTCTATTTTGCTCAGAAGATTGATTACTTGACGGATTCATCCATCTTTCATTAAAGCACGTACAACAATGAAAGTGAGTGTCATATCTTCATACTTATTACATTATGACACATAAACAATATGTTGTAATGATTATATAGTTGTTGTAAATGGCAGAAGAAGGTTGGAGAATGCAAGATGGAACTCCTTGACCCAGAAATAACCCCCGAGATCATCCTGGAATGATCCAGGTATTCAATGATTAATGCTGAAAATTGTGTCTTTTTACTTTATTTATTTATGATAAAAGTGGCAAAATGGGTTGGGTCAGACGCGTTGGATAACGGGGATCAAAACATGTCATTTTTGTATAATCCAACTTTTGAATAAATTTAGTTGTATTCCTTAAAATACACTAGGTTCATAATGGTTAGAGTTTATGATTTTGCAAGTTTACCGCTAATAGGAGTTAGTTTAAAGATTTCTCATTGACCCATTACCACAGATAGTAGAAATGTAGTATATAATAGGTTATTTCTTTTATCCTAATTGACTTTGATTCGCTTTAATGTAAGAATATAGCAGCAACATGTAGTAGTTCGAATTCACTTTATTTTGACCTAATTGGCCTTATATATAATGTAAAACGAAATTCTGTTTTGATTTGATTGTTAACGTAAGCTCTTAAAAGCAACATTTTTTTCTATGACGAGTTTTATTGCTATATGTATACTTATTATCACAATGTGTGTGTGTTATTTTGATTTTTATACAGAGCAGCAACATGGATTGCTACTGTCGAATCTGCTGGAAGTTAGGATCTTCCTCTTCGTAACATCGTCCAAAAGCACTTGGAATCTAAAAAGGAGGATACTGCTCTTGAGGATTTTGGTCCATTTGAAGAAATCGATGACAAAGAGGTTTCTCTTCATTTTTCTGTCTGCCTGGAATTTTGTCTTCATTTTTTCAACTAACTTGCTTAACAACTGCAACGCTTATTATTCCAGCTCGATGATTTTATCAAACGTGCAGAGAGTGCATTCGCCGCGTGGCCAACTCTCTATGGGGGGATGTTACTCAAATTTATGATGGTGATATATAACCGCCCAGTGATGCTGATAATGTGTGGTGAGCTACCGAGCTCTCAAATTTGTTTTTGTGTTTGATGGTTAACAAAGAGAGAGAGCAAAAACGAAGAAAGTTAGTCATGCATATTAATTTCCCAATGATTACTGTTTAACTTAATATACTAAGGTTATTACTTAAAAGGTTGAATTTCACATTTTTATAAGCTCATGGCTGCTTTATTTGTTTTTAAGTGATGAAGACTACATGCTGAAATATCATTTCAACGACTTTGAAAAGTTAGAAGCAACAATTGGATGCTTAATCTCACAAAGTCTTTGATTATCAAGAAGATAGTAAACTGTGGAAGACATATGTCAGTACCTACACAGCCAATCGGTCAATTGGCACCTCAAGATATATAAACATTATGGATATGAGTACTGGCCTTGGGGTTTTTGCTGCAGTTATTGACTCCATCAAAGTATTGGTGACGAATGTTGTGCCGACTGCTGCTCCAAATACGTTAAGTGTCGTTTATGAGCATGGTCTTATTGGTGTATATTTTAGTTTATATATATGAAATAGTGAGTTCCATAATTCTATTCTTTTATTAACTTCAGCAGGATAGTAGATGATATGTTGTTACTATTGTTTGTAGAATTTCTTTCACAGCAAAACCTCCATTCGAATCAATTGATATAATATTCTCATTTCAAATGGTTATAAGACATGTAAAACTATTTGCATGATAAAAAAGAAAGATGCACATTATTTGAAAACTTAACTCAAAAATAATTTTAATATCTGTGAAATAGATTTGACATAATTGACTTAAATAATCAAAATATTTCAACTCATTAGTTTCCTCCTACAAAACGAAATAATAGAATTTTTATAGTTAAAATATAAAACCTTGTAATGACATGACATTAATACAACAATATCATCATCATATTATCTAAATTCAACATTTAATTTTTAAAATCACAAGAATATAAAAAAATAAAATATTTACATTTTCAATCAATTATATTACATATTACTATAAAATGTTAACCGACATCCTTAATTATGAAAACTTACGTTAAAATTGGTTCATTTATTGTATAAAACATTTAACTAAACATATAAATTACTCTTTAATCTTAGATTACAAATTAACAAAAAAAATTTGTCAAAACCCGCGTTGTCGCAGGTCCTCACCTAGTACATATATATATACTTATATAGTTAATCACCCATTAGTTACTCACCAAAATCTTAAGCCATGTAGACTGAGACTTGTATTAGGTACAGATAAAACTTATAAATAATTAAGTAAATTAACACATTTTCCTTTTAAATTTAATTTTAATCCAACATTCTTATCCACCAAACTAATCATGCAAATATCGTGTCAATTGATAATTTATTGAAGATTTGTTCAATCCCCGTATTGAGATATCAGTAATTTCAAATTTTTAAATAATTTCATTTCAAATTTTAAAAACCCTATCCCATTTGCAGAAATTTTAAACCAAGGTGTAACAGACCTAATAGTAGTATATTTTTCAGGAATTATCAACTACGAAATAAAGAAGTCATCTTATCGCTGCAAGAGGACAACTTCATTCGTCGTATTACATCAGGTTAGTCTATAGTACATAACAATTTATTGTATGGTTTGTTCTCAAGTACATATATGTACGTATTTTTTAAACGACTTGTTTCACGATCTTCATGTTGTATGTAGTTGAACATCATCAATCCCAATTCGAGTTGTGTGACGCGGATGTTAATGATTCTATCAAAAAATGGACAGATAAAGTTATGGTACTTTCATACACAATTATGGAAGATTAGGCGGCGTATGAAATGGAGCACATCAACTTAAAAGATCAGAATGAAGAATTATGTGGCTCCACTAAATACGCGGTAACGCTAACTCATGTGCTGAACACAGGGTTAGTCACGGACCATTGATGAGTCAAAAGATTTTAAAGTCCATGCTGAGTCAGTAATAAACCAAATTCAGGTGCTTCATGGATTCGTCAAGGATTTTTATGCAATAACTGAAGAACTTAAAATAACGTAGACAACAATGGTTGTACTCTCTTTCGAAGGGTTCCAATATTGTTACGCAATAACGTGTTTTCTTATTGCTATTTATTGGTTATTAATAGTTTTTAATATGATAAATGTTCTCTTTTATTTCTATTCATTAATTGATAAGTACGAGATTGTTCTTGCCCTCACGTTACGAGTGTATATGTAACACCCCCAAATTTAACAGTTTGCGGAAGCGACGTTTTGGGTGTTACTAATCAATAATCACAAGCACAAAGGATACAGTGAACGACTCTAAATGAGACGTTCGAAAAGTTATTACATTAATACATAAATAGTTTCAAAATACAAGCTCGAGTTCAAGTAAAAACCTAGAGATTCTAATACATAACAGTAAGTACAAAAGTAATGTATGTAAATCTCCAAGCTTGTAAATGCATGCGACTCGAGCTAAGAAGGCTTATCCTGCGGGGCATCCCTACTGATGCTGTGTACCTGAGAAGCATTACTAAAACGGTCAACCAAAAAGGTTGGTGAATCTCACAGGTTTGTAAGTAAGTAAACAGTTGAACACACAAGTAGTATTTGTAAATCATAGCCAGCCCGTAAGTAACGATCACAGGTTATGCTCATCGTTTACTTAAGTTTTAATAAGTGGGTGGTTGCAGGTTATGCTAACCGTTTGATACAATTGCCATGAGCCACCATAGTTGAAGCTTAACGTACAGTAAATATAGGTACCCCCTCATGAATGTAATCCAAAACATTCATACGGAACGAGTAAGAAACGCCCGTTTCTACAGGAACGGTTCGTGGTAGTGCTTGCTACCCCGGGCGGGGATTGTCAGTCCCATATGGATCCATATACTAAAACTCGCACTTATCACATAACTAACAACTATGGTTCAGGAGGATTTCATTGGATTAGTCGTAAACTCATGCAGTTGGCATATTCGTAATCTCATACAGTAAGTACATCATGGCAGCAAGTAAGTTTTGTGTGTTCATGTAAAACAGTAATGCATCTCACCCCTGAGTAAAAACAGTAAAGTAGGGGCTGTAAGACTCACCTGAGTCTGGCAGACAATGCAGTAAGTAAGCAAGTAGTATCCCGAACTAGCAACCCTTAGCGTCCTAATACGCATAAGGTTTAGTAAGTAAATGGAATACTTGTAAAGTATCTACGCTAGTTGTTCCCAAACTAGTTAATGTCCATTAGTTTGTTTGTAAGTTTGTAATCGTTTGTAAATCGTAGTTTGTATAAAAGTTGTACTGTCCGTTTGTTATCGGTGTATAATAATAATTCCATCCATTATTATTATGTATTCATAGTAGTTGTACAGTTGTAAAGTATACGCGTATGATCGTTTGTTTGTATTACAACATGTATCGTTAGCGTAAGTTCCAATGGGCTTAAACCCCAAAGGGTACGAGTGAAACCTCGTAAGTATTGGAGTGTATGTTCGTATCAGTTAACGTGTAATCCAGCACGTAACTAGTGAGTGAACTTGTAAGTTCGTATCGGATGTAATCCCGTGTAATGTACAAGTGTAAGTTCGTTGGAGTGTAATCTCCTAAGTATTTCCAAGTGTAATCTCGTACGCGTGTGTGAGTGAAATCTCACGTTAGTTTAGTATAGTCTTGTTCGTATTCAAGTGTTGTTGTATACTTTCAAAAGTATAGTATTTTCAGGTATAAGTAGCATCGTATTTGATTTAGTAGTTGAAAAGTGATTCCAACACTTAGAATATATTTTGTTTTCTGATCTGGGCTTTCTGCGACACAAGGCTTGTGTCGCAGACCGTATGCGACATAAGGTCTGTGTCGTATGGATTTGTTTCTGATTTAGTGTTTATGCGACACAATGGTTGTGTCGCAGACAAGGGTACGACACAATGATACGACATAGTCGTTGTGTCGCAATCAAGCGATAGGTAAACTTTGTGTCGTAGATGGTACGACATATAATGCGACATAAGCGTTGTGTCGCATACATTGCGACATAACGTGCGACATAACATGCGACATAGTGTTGTGTCGCATGAAATTTCGGTCTGATGCGACACAAGAGGTCTGTTCGGAAATTTAGTTTCCGAAAACGTATTTTCCGGTTTCCGTTTGGTCTAGAACTTTTATACTAGCTTTAATATGTTGTAATAAGTCCATAATAACCATTGGTAGTTGTTTTTAATGTTTGTGGCGTCGTTTTCTTTAAAATGACCAAAACCGACATTTTCGTAAAAATGTTCAAAAACGAGTTTAAGTTACGTATTTGGACATCATTTAGCTAGGGGAACATTAATCTAGCAAAATAAAAGTAATCGGAAAAGTTTCGGGTCGCCGGAAAACTTACAAAGTTATCGAAACGAAAAACCGAAAAGATAGGATTGTAGCTCTCGTTGTGGTGATCGTCGTTGCTCCTTTCCGTTTTGTGATTTAAGCTCGTTTTGTGGGTGTTTTCTTGAGAGAGAGAGTGACCGAGATAGAGAGAGAGATGAGGGTTAGAGAGAGAGTTGAGAGAGATTGAGTGAGAGGGTGGGTTTGGTTGTGTTTGTGATCAAAGGGGCATGGGGGTGATGCCCCATGTCTTGGCCGGTTTTGGTGGGGCCACATGATGTGGTCTCACCAACTTTTCGTTCCCTCGCGTTTGCGCTCCGTGTGGTGTTCGTTTCCCCGGTCGTTTAAACGTAAAAATCATTTTATACGCGATTAATTATACGTTTAAAATACGAAATAATATCCGATAATTTAGTTGAAGCATTTTAATAAAATACTTTGTTTTTAAGTTATAAAATGTAACTTTGTTTTGTTTTGTCGGTTGGTCGAGTTTTCGGAGAGTTCGGTAACGTTTTTGTTAAAACGTACGCTTTCGTTATATTATGAACATAATATAAAGTAGTAGTCAAGGTAATTAAATAATTTCGCATTATTTAATAGTCGTTTTACCAACGTCCGTATGTTTGCACAATTGTTGTTTTATACGATATGTACGAATCGTATACGCGTATATATATATATTCCATCCATATATATATAATAAGTAAATAATGTATATAATCCTATTTCATATTATATACAAGTAATAAACACGTAATTAGCGAAATTTTAAATTGGCCCTAAATTTGGGGTTGTTACAGTATATATCTTAATTACCACAATAATTAATAATACATATTATATATATAGTTGTTAAATACATAACAACGGATTGAAATTTATACTCCCTAAAACCCCAAACCACAAACCCTAAACTTTAAACCCTAACCCCTAAACCCCAAACCTTAAACCCTAAACGCTTTACAAAACTCTAAACCCTAAATCATACTAAACCCTAAACCTTAAACCCTACTAAACCCTAAACCCTAATTAACCCTAAACCCTACTAAACCATAACCCTAACCCTAAACCCTAACCTTAACCACAAATTAAATGTATAACCAATCACTAACACATGTGTTACTAATTTGTAAAACCCTCCAAAAAGTGGAAGAAAAAAAAAAGTTGTCGAAAGTAAGTCTTAAGGGACGGCAAATTGAAGAGGAGAAAACGCTGAATTTTATGGTGCAATTTTCATGAGTTTTCCACTTACCGTTTGTGAGATATTTGATTTTTAAAAATGTGAAGGAGTGAGAATAAAGTGACACATAGCAGAAATCTGTTGGTTCTCTCATTCTCACTCAAAATTGGTGTATTCACTAGTTTTAAGACCCGTGAAAACACGGGATTTATCAAAAACACTTTCTAAGATTAATTTCTATTGTTTCTGTATAATAATATACGAACAACTTTGGGTGACAATATTTTGTTTATAGTTTTTATGATATTTACTATTTAGCAATAACACGAAGATAACTTGAATATTTGCATATAAGGGAGAGGATCAACTTAAGAAGCTTTTCAAATCTTAAGTTCATATCTACATTACCGTTTATTGAAATAATTTTTAAATGGTGAGTTCTCATGATAATGGTCATATAGCCTAAAACCTTCTCTAAAAATTAATGTTAAGACATAGAAGCATGATTTAAGAGTCGGCTCTAATCATCAGTATCATAGACATAGATATATAATTTTTGAAAAACTAACGTTAATTGATGAGTATAGCATCGGTTGAAACTCATAAAGTTATTGACATTATTTCAAGTCTTATAGCGCCTTTTCAAAAGGTCTTGATCCATACTATTGCATCTCATCAACATGTATATTAATGCACAAACGCATAACTGAAGAACTTTTGCCAACAATTTAAATCAAAAGTTAATTATTCATATCAATTAAAATACACAAGTTTACTACATATTCATCTAATAAAACTTCAACATGTTCCCTATCTATCTCCACAATCTTTTAGAGAAAACAAAATAAACTTATTATTAGTAAACTACAATTACATCTACAATTCCATATATAATTCAACTATTATATACGGAGTAGTTCAATATTGACACATTATACATGAAGACCATATACATCACCACTCCAACTATAAAAACCCACCCCATATTTCCATATACAACCTCCACTTTTTTGTCGTCTAGACCTCACTCTTCCACGATCACAGCCACCATTTCAGTCCATTCTTACTCATATTGTCTGTACAACCTATTTCACACCAGATTTTTTCCAGCTTGATACAGTAGTATGTTAATGGGTACCATATATGATATATCTAACTTGTATTTCTAATGCTTTGTAATAACAAATGACTCTATTCACAGGACTCGGATGTCGAAATAATAGATGTGAGCTACAAAAATATTACCAGATTGCAGCAAAAGCCATCCATGTCAAGGAATTGTGTTGCAAGATATAAGTCTTACTCCAATAAACGGCGGTCAAGCTAAAGCCACTTGCAACAACGTCAAGCTCACATACATGTAACAATAACTAATACGTAGAAACTAACATTGTTAGGTGTGTCAGTCATCAAATCATTTTTAAAGGACAAAGTAATTACATATGAAGTTTGAATCAACCTAAGGCCATCAAAAGTCGAAAGAAAATTGCATGAAATAGTATAACTCAAGTTACTCAAAGTGATAACTTAAGTTAGGCAAGCCATTATTGAAAGTTCCAAACTAAATTTGCCCACATTAAAAAGAAGTCATTTAGCCTCTAACAGAAAAAAAACCCGACTGTCTTTATGGGTTATATGCTACTAAAATTAATGTCAAAGCAACTCATTGCCATGTTGAAGTCCTTTTTGATTTTTATTTTTTTAAAAGTAAAAGAACTTATGGTAAGCATCTCTAAAATACTAAACCCACAAGATATACACAATAAGTATATAATTACTTTGTATTACACATAAATATGCAATACAGTTATGAATATTTAGCAATAAGCTATTAATAACATTCATCATCATTTTAGTTGATTTAAGAGATAGTGGAATAATTTTTAAGTTTCTTATAAGTGTAAACTCAATGACAAATTTTATAAAATATGAGAAATGGAGCATACTTTCAGTTGGGTGAATGTCCATGTTATGGCTGAATCCCACGTTCCATGTACTGTTTATCCTCCTCCTTAATATTACCATCCCTTGATGTTAATTGACTGTTAAGACTTCACTTAGCCACCGAAATCACTAAGAAATATTGAGCTAACGAAACCAAATCTGCATCCAAACAAAACACATTAAAATAATGCCATTTGGTAACAAATTGACCCACTCACAAAACATGGGTCATTATTGTATCCTTTAATTGTTAACAAAAAATTCATCCAAACATACAGAAGAACCATTAAATCACACCAAGTTAGTAATCAATCCGATCAAGATTCTATATCTTGATTCTAAAGCACACATGAGTGGCACTTGAGTACCTTTAGTTTTGTTCCCATAATGGTTGGACCAACCTGTAAGTGACAAACACGTGAACTTTAAAGCATAAAATTGTCAACAGTGCAATCTAAAATGATTCAACAACAATGTCAAAAATACTCAATAACTCACCATTCAATAGTCGAATTGTTGAGGATACGAATTCCAATTGATATTGGACCATCGGTTCCACCAATCACATACTGAATACAAAACTGGAGACATGCTTAAAATGGGACAAATAATACAATGATTGTTTCAAAGTCCAACTCGAAATATAGTTGGTGTTGGGACAAATATAAAATATAATGGCCCAAGAGATAAAATTAATAACTCGGCTATCATGATCAATAATTCAGTTGAACGACCTATTTCTTGACTGCAACCCAAAAACTTGATAAGATACGACATATCTCAGACGGGTCAAATAAAATAAACAGCGAAAAAACATGTTAAAAGGTATCGTAACGACCTTTTAATTGATGGTTCCATGATCGCCATGAATCAATTATAAAGATGCTAATATACCTTCCAATATTTTGGGGCTTTCGGGATCCTCCAAAGGAGTTAGGTTTTCATCTACAAATCAATTTTAATAAGAAGTTAAACAATGCAGATTTAATATCTGACTTTTGAATGTACCTTGCCACTTTCCGATTCTGCCAAATTGGAGAATGATTATAACATGATGTTGTATCTTGCTGGCACCCACATAATCATGATACTGAAGTGCAAAATCATCCCAAAAAGTGCACTTGACTTTCACCCCCTAGAAAAATTGTAATACATACATAAGTATATAGTACAAATGAAAAGATACTGTTGGAGAAAACCGTGTAATAGGGTAGAGATTTCAATGACCGGATATCCCTTTGAATCGTGTTATCACTTTCCGAAAACAACAATTCGACCCTATATGCCTTGGGTTACACAAATTTTGTTTTGGGTTAAGACAAAGAGTGTTCTTGATTGAGGCAACAATTCAAGAACCAGGTTGCTAGAGAGTGTTTATGTGTTATTCTCCCTCTCATGTGAATGTAGTTCTATTATATAGAACACCCAAACATAATGGGAATTATTGGGAGTAATAGTCCAATAATGTCATCCATTAATCTGTGACAATCCTCCAATTAGGGTATTTACTTAACCTAATTTCATGCATTACCTAGAGTAATTCCCTGACTAGTGATTTCAAAACAAATTATGTGTTAAGTTTTGTGAAACTTACTATGTATTACGTGATATATTTGATTGTAGTTATATGTGTATATATATAATTACGTACGAAATAAATATATCAAACTCTATGAACTGAACACAATAATATTGGTGATACAAAATAATTAATAATTCAAAAATTATTAATTACAACTATTAGATAAATTATATTATTGAGATAATATAATAAATTATACGTTTTATAATAAACGTATTAATCGCGAATAATAAAGTTCCGAAATGAACTCCAAAAATACTTTTGAATAATTTTTAGTTTGAAATTATTATATAAAAGTATTATAACGAAAAGAAAACGAAACATTTAGACGCCTTTTTAGTATACGTTATACGAACAGAAAAAATTTTAAAACGCGCCTAGAGGTTCCAAATAATAAAAGTATTATTTCGTAAGTTACTGTTTTAATGTATAGAACATTACCTCAAAATATGATTTCCAAATTTTACTGAAATCTGGCAAGCGTTTTCAACTATACAGTACTTTTACTGTAAATAATTATATTATACTTTTGACAAAGTATTTAGATTATATGATTATCAATTACTAAGTTCGAGATATAGAGAAACATAACGCGAAATTTTATTATAACTAAAGTACCACAAATTATACCCGTACACGAAATTAACGGGCTAAAAATTACCAATATTACACAATAACAAATATCTGGAGACAGATTTGTACTGCCTCCATACTCCCTCCGTTGAAAACCAAAACCATATATGATTTTTATTTCCATTTCCCTCTCTATGTGAGAACCACCAAACTTTTGCTCTAATAATTCACACAACACATTCTCTGGTTTTCTTTCTTCTTTTCTGTGATCTTCAACAACAACAGCAGCAAAGGAGTAGCAACAACAAGAAGCAACATCCTAATCACCTTCATCTTCACCAATCTCATCTTCATCATCTCAAACACAAACATCAAACACTTCACAAAAATGATCACATAATCATCCTCATCATCATCGATCGTCATTATCATCATCATCATCATCTCAGAAATCATCACCATCATCATCTAAAATCATTGTGAGGAACACTTACCCATTTTTGTTTTATTTCTATAATTTCTTTAAATTATGAAAATTGTTGATGATTGTTGTTAGAAATTGTTAAAAACATGTTATAATGGGTTTATATAACATATTATGATGATTGATCATGTTAAAAACGAAGCTAAAATCAAAACCCGTATGTATTTGAAATAACAGAGAACGAACAGAACCTGAAAACCATTGAATCCGGCGGATTCAAGTGAATCCGGCGGATTTCCAGCCGAAACCCAGGTGAATCCGGCGGATTCACGGGAATCCGGCGGATTCCCCCATTTTACCCGCACACCACGATCGGCTAAAACGATGAACGAGTAAAAGACATACTTGAATCCGGCGGATTCATGTGAATCCGGCGGATTCCCCTCATTTGAAATGAATCCGGCGGATTCATGTGAATCCGGCGGATTCCCCTTAATTTGACCCGAAGCCGGCAGATTCACCGGAATCCGGCGGATTCCCCTGTTGGTCCAGCCACTGACTTTTGCATTTTAAATAATGTACAAACTAATAAATGTTACACGACTTATGTTTATGGATTATACGATTAATGATACAAATGACACGATATTGGACTTAGTGTTTTAGACGGACACGATTTTGAGACATTAATTATATCCGAGACAATTTAATACGGACAATCGGACGCGACAAACTTTGGGACAATTACAAAATATATATATACAAACGAACGGTCAATATATATATAACGGAACGTATAAATGGAACGATTTAATTTATCTTGTACAAACTATATACGACTAACGAAAACAAGTTATATTTTGTATAACTAACCAAACTATGTTTTGATAACTATTATAATTATGTTTTGAAAACATAATCGACAACAACGACAACTACATTTATATCTATGTATATATACATACACGCGACATTTACAACATATGTATTTATGGATATTAACAATGACGACAACTAATATATATATTAGAATATATATATTCAACTAATATGTATATAAATATACATACTTGAACTCAACGATTATATGAACGCAAACGTTACCAACAATTAAAATGTTACAAACATTTCAACTTAACAAATAATCCACATACTTATATAAGTATTATTATTTGCGTCTAGGTATTTGAGCGACGCTTTTGGATTGTTTGCTAGCTACTTTTGCTGAAGACTTGCAAACCGTGAGTTCACAGCCCCTATCTTTTATTGTTTTAAATGCTTTTAAAACCAGGGGTGGAAAACATAGAACAATGTGATATAACATGCTATATGCTTTATGTATTGCACTGCATGCTATTATGTGAAACTGATTAACATGATTTCTTTCATGCTATCAAACTTGAACTGTTTCTATAAAATGTTTTCATATTGAATTAACTTGAACTAATTATATGAAACGTTTTCACAACATTTTGGGAATAAGACAACAGATCTTGGTACGATCCTAGGTTTACGCGAGGTAGTTGTAGTGCACATAAGTCCCAGTGCTTACAACCTATAACCATTAGCTAGGTGACTCTAGCCACTGAGTATACAGATAGTACTATCGATTTGACAACCCTCCCAGGATATTACTCGTTGGTCATTCCAACCCCATCGACGATAGTCGTAACGAGGAGTGTATACTTAAGGTGTTACTGAGGCAACAACAAAACAACTAGTCGTGGTTTGGTTATAGTACTAGCGTCGTTACTTTAACTCTAAAGGTTTAGCTCACCTTGGAGGGATTATAGTCTATATTTCCCACACAACTAAACAACTAAACAACAACTTGATTTGGGAAGGGTATTCCCTGTGATGACTAATAGGACAGGTGTTCCTTTGAGAGACTATTTATTAGGAAATGTTTACTTAAATGTTAAACCTGTGTTTCCTGCAACGCTTATTATTGGAATGTTTACCTTATTGTTAAACTTGAGTTCCTGTTAACTATCTGTTGGAAAATGTTTGCTTGACTGCTAAACCTGATTTTATTTAACTATTGAAATGGATATGTTTACTTATTTGATAAACATGTATATCCTGCGACTACTTATTAGGAAATGTTTATGATTAAACTTGTGTTTCCTACACAGTTATTATTGTAGTAAGAATGACATTCTTACTAATTATAGGAAATGTTTTCTTTAATTAGAACACTTGTGTTTCCTACTTACATATAAATATTATGTTTGTGTACATGAATGATTTATATAAAACTTGATTTATTTCATTCACACTAAACCTGTGAATTCACTCAACATTCAATGTTGACAGTTTACTATGTTTTTCAGGGAATTAGGACTCAGGTACATCTGCATGCATAAAGGACGTAGGCTACCCGACTATTTATGATGCCACTTTTGAGACACTTGGATTTCCTTTGTATTATCAATTCCATTGGTTATACTTATGAAATCCCTCTTTTATAAACTTGTATTTTCAAATACTTATGTTGTCTTTGACAACCCTACTTATGTACGACTTTATAAGTCGTATCTTTTGTAATAACTTTAAACTTATGGCATCTTAAATATTTATATGTTCTGTTTGATCATATGCTCTGATACAGTGAATGCACTATCGAATCTGTCCGCCCCCGATGCTTAACTATTATTAAAATGCTTCCACTAATTAACTAAAAGCTTCCGCTAAACTGTTAATAAACACGATTATCGATTTTGGGGGTGTGACAGAACTTGGTATCAGAGCCATTGGTTATAGAGAACTAGAAGGCTTTAAGTGACTGAAAACCTTAGAGACCTAGACTATAGCCTTGGCTAACACATTTCTGCATTCATACTATTGCATACGCCTGACACGTCACACACGTTTCTTTGACTAGGCATGTCGAGACACGCACCTATTTACCTCACTGATACTGATACTGAGGAGGAGCCCATGGAGGGGCCATATGACGGGATAGCTACAGCAGTGTCTGAGGAGGTTTACCCACCTACACTCCCTAGAGATACTTCAGATGGTTCAATAGCCACTCCACCATTGCCATCCACTGATCCTGCTACCCATATGTTAGGATCTATTTCCATGTCTAGACGCCACCTTATTGGAGAGCCTTCTTATAGGCCTACACCTAGGAGGACACCGCTGTCGTATGTCAGGGATTTTCCCATAGGACCCTCATCATCTCGCGGCAAGGAGCCGATGACTGAGGAGCGAGAGATTCGCTGTGATCAGCAGGCACCGAGAGCTAGAGTTCCGCATCTGGACTGGATGCCACGCATTTTACGCCACTGGAGGACCATTGAGAGGATTCCTTCCACGTATGAGACTGGAGAGTCATCTCACACACCGACATCTCTACATTTGACCGAGGAGCCTCTGGAGCTCACGGTCCCTACTGTGGTCGCTGTTATTCGTACCTTGCTGGGATTTCATTTTGGTACGCAGTCTGCCATCCGAGTGATGCGCAGTGACGCCTCTCGTCTTGACGATGATGTGCTGGCGATATATGGACGCCTTGCGACTTCTGAGTTGCACATCGAGGTAGACAGGGAGTCTGCCGATGCTACTAGAGCACGTCTGATCCGACTAGAGAGTCGTTTGGAGACTATAGGTACCGCAGTTGGGTTATGTGTGTTGATGGCAGCTGTTAGGATGTTTGTGGGATGAAGTCTACCGTATTTCTTTTAGACCGTATGTATGATGTATTAGGACTATAGTTATGATGTATTTGGGTTAACTTTTGACTAGATGGATGTATAGGTTAAATCCGTCACATTTTGTAGATCATGTTTGATCCGATGGGTGTATTTTGTAGTAAATCCCATCTTTGTACAAAACTTATGTAACAACAATTAACCCATGATTATGATATATATAACTTATGTTTGGTTTACATAGTTGTGTCCATTATGAATGATATCAATTGGTGATTGACTTCATACTATATTTATATTTATCACGTACTTTATGAGTGATGACTTGATTAGGTATCTTACATGTGTTTCTAGTGTGTGATTAGGACTGAATCATGCCGTCTAAACGTAGAATTACCAGGAACAGCCAACGAAACCCCACACCACCTCCTACTGTTGAGGAGACTACTGAACAAATGGTTAACCGAAGGATTTCTGAAGCCCTTGCTCAGTATGACACTGACCGAAACCGTAGCGGTAGTAGAGACACCGAACCAAATGCATCAGGTAGTAACCCTGAGAGCACTCAGAAGGGATGTTCATATAAAACCTTCCTAGCTTGCAAACCGAGTCATTTCTGTGGTACTGAAGGTGCCATTGGAATCATCCATTGGATAGAGAAAATGGAGTCTGTGCTAGAAATTAGCAAGTGTGCCCGTGAAGATATGGTAATGTATGCTACCTGCACGTTTAGTGATAAGGCTTTGACCTGGTGGAACGCCCAAAGGCAAGCAATGGGACGTCCAGCCGCTCATTCACTGTCTTGGGAAACTTTGAAAACTATGGTTATGGAAGAGTTTTGTCCCCGCGGTGAGCTGCAGAAGATTGAGTTTGAGCTCTGGAACATTGCTATGGTTGGTGCTGATATCACAGGATATACCACCAGATTTCAAGAACTGGCTCGCCTTGTACCTCACATGGTCACTCCTGAGTACAAGCGCACTGAATGGTATATCTGGGGTCTAGTGCCACAAATTCGAAGTTTGGTAACATCATCAAATCCTGCTACTTTTAAGATTGCTGTGGAACTAGCACAGCGTTTGACTGATGAAGCAGTAAGAATGGGGAATCTTACTAAGAAAGCTGCTACTGAAAAGGTTGAATCCAGCAATGCTGATGCTGGGAAAGGAAAACGCAAGTGGAATGACCGTCAGGGTCATAAGAATAAGAAGCAGGCTAGTACCACGAAAGCCTACATTGCCACTACTGCTGAACAAAAGACTTACATGGGGAGTAAGCCCAAGTGTGGCAAGTGTGAACGTCATCATGATGGTGACTGTACTTTCTGTGGGAATTGCAAACGCTGGGGGCATCTGGCCCAATACTGTAGAGCGAACCCTACCACCCAAGCAAATAGGGATCGACCAGCAAATGGATGTTTCGAATGTGGCGAACAAGGCCATTTCCGAAACAAGTGCCCTAAACTGAACCGTGGCAATCAAAACAATCCGAACCGCCCTGCGAACCCGAACAACAACAACAATCGTGGAAACGCCAACATCCAGCCAGCTAGGGGTCGTGCATTTGTTGTTGGAGCGCAAGAGGCACGCCAGGACCCTAACACTGTCACTGGTACGTTTCTAGTTAACGATCATTATGCATCCGTATTATTTGATTCTGGCGCCGATTTGAGTTTTGTGTCTAAGGACTTTAGACCACTATTAGATGTTAGATCTCGTAAGCTAGACAACAAGTACACCTTAGAACTAGCCGATGGTAGGTTGATTGAATCAGGAGAAATAGTACCAGGATGTACTCTAGCATTGGAGGGTCATCTTTTCAAAATAGACTTACTACCGGTTGAGTTGGGAAGTTTTGACATCGTAGTCGGTATGGACTGGTTGTCGAAAAATCGTGCAGAGATTGTTTGCTTTGATAAAATGGTACGTTTACCATTGTCAACTGGAGAAACTTTGGTAATACAAGGAGATAAAAGGACGAGCACCGTCAAAACTATAAATTGCTTAAAAGCTTGTAAATATCTCCGAAAGGGATATCCAGCATTTTTGGCGCATGTTGTGGAAAAGAAATCTGTAGAGAGACGCTTAGACGATATACCTGTAGTACGAGACTATCCGGGAGTGTTTCCTGATGATCTTCCAGGATTACCACCTCCGCGACAAGTCGAGTTTCGCATCGATCTGGTGCCTGGAGCCGCACCAATCGCTCGCTCACCTTATCGTCTAGCTCCATCAGAAATGCAAGAACTGTCTACATAGTTGCAAGAGCTTTTAGACTTGGGATTCATCCGACGTAGCTTTTCACCTTGGGGAGCTCCGGTTTTGTTTGTCAAGAAGAAGGATGGATCTATGCGCATGTGCATTGACTACAGAGAATTGAACAAAGTAACTATTAAGAACCGATATCCGTTACCTCGCATTGACGATCTATTTGATCAGCTTCAAGGATCTAGTTACTACTCTAAGATCGATCTGCGTTCTGGTTACCATCAACTGAAGGTTCGAGAAGAGGATGTGCCGAAGACAGCGTTTAGGACTCGTTATGGTCATTATGAGTTCCTAGTCATGCCATTTGGATTGACTAACGCGCCGGCAGTATTCATGGATCTCATGAACCGAGTGTGCAAACCTTACTTAGATAAGTTTGTCATTGTGTTCATTGACGATATTTTGATTTACTCAAAGACGAAAGAGGATCACGAACAACATTTGAAACTTATCCTCCAACTACTTGAGAACGAGAAGCTGTATGCTAAGTTCTCCAAATGCGAATTTTAGATTAGAGAGGTTCATTTCCTAGGTCACGTGATCAATGATAAGGGAATTCATGTGGACCCATCCAAAATAGAGGCGATTAAGAATTGGAAAGCACCGGAAACTCCCACAGAAATTCGACAATTTCTTGGTTTGGCTGGCTATTACCGACGATTTATAGAGAACTTTTCAAAGATAGCCCAGTCACTCACCACCTTAACGCAGAAGGATAAGAAATTCGAATGGGGAGAGAAACAAGAGAACGCCTTCCAACTGTTGAAACAAAAGTTGAGCACCGCACCGATTTTATCCTTACCTGAGGGAACAGAGAACTTCATTGTTTATTGTGACGCCTCACATCAAGGATTAGGTTGTGTTCTCATGCAAAACGACAAAGTTATTGCTTATGCATCTCGTCAATTGAAGATTCACGAGAAGAACTATACGACTCATGACTTAGAGTTGGGAGCAGTCGTTTTTGCATTAAAGATTTGGAGACACTACCTATATGGTACAAAGTGTACGATTTTCACTGACCACAAGAGCCTACAACATATATTCGACCAGAAAGAGCTCAACATGAGACAGAGAAGTTGGGTCGAATTGCTGAATGATTACGACTGTGAGATTAAGTACCATCCGGGCAAGGCTAATGTAGTAGCAGATGCCCTGAGTCGTAAAGAGAATGTTAAGCCTCGCAGAGTTCGAGCCTTAGTGTTAACAATCCACTCGAATCTCATTACTCAAATTTGCGACGCGCAACAATTAGCTTTCACCGCCGAGCGCATGAAAGACAAATCCCTGAAAGGAATGGAGAAACAACTTGAAACAAAAGAGAATGGAGTTTTATACTTCATGAATAGGATTTGGGTACCGAGTGACGATGAACTACGTAAGCTGATATTGGACGAAGCTCACAAGTCCAACTACTCGATTCATCCTGGTGCAGATAAGATGTACCAAGATGTGAAAGGTTTCTATTGGTGGCCTAATATGAAGAGAGACATCGCTACTTATGTCAGCAAGTGTCTAACTTGTTCAAAGGTCAAGGTTGAGTATCAAAAACCTTCAGGACTTTTGCAACAACCAGTGATGCCACAATGGAAATGGGAGCATATAACAATGGATTTCATCACAAAGCTACCAAAGACATCAACTGGAATTGATTCAATATGGGTGATTGTCGATAGACTGACAAAATCCGCCCACTTCATTGCTTTCAAAGAGACTGACAAACTTGAGAAACTGGCAAAGATCTATATCAAAGAAGTCGTTTCTCGGCACGGTGTGCCACTATCGATTATATCTGATAGAGATAGCAGATTTACATCTCGTTTCTGGCAAACGCTACAACAGGCTTTAGGTACTCGACTAGACATGAGTACGGCCTATCATCCGCAAACCGATGGCCAGAGTGAACGAACGATACAGACGCTTGAAGATTTGTTGCGAGCATGTGTGATTGACTTTGGAGGAAATTGGGATACTCATCTTCCATTAGCTGAGTTCTCCTACAACAATAGTTATCACACCAGTATACAGATGGCACCGTTTGAAGCGTTGTATGGACGCAAGTGTCGATCTCCACTCTGTTGGGCAGAGTTGGATGACAGACAACTATCCGGACCCTAACTTGTCCAAGAAACCACAGACAAGATATCTCAAGTACTTAACCGATTGAAAGCGGCGAGAGATAGACAGAAGAGTTACGCCGATAACCGCCGTAAACCTCTTGAGTTTCAAGTAGGAGACAAGGTTCTACTCAAAGTATCACCTTGGAAAGGGATAGCACGATTTGGCAAGCGAGAAAAACTGAACCCACGATATGTTGGACCTTTTGAGATCCTTGCGAGGATTGGTCCTGTTGCTTATAAACTCAAACTACCACAAGAGCTTAGTAGTATTCACGACACTTTTCATGTGTGTAATTTGAAGAAGTGTCTTTCCGACGAAACATTAATCATACCTCCTGACGAAGTCTTCATAAACTCAAAGCTTAACTTTGTGGAGGAACCAATCGAAGTAACCGATACAAAAACACAAAAACTGCGAAACAAACGAATCAAACTCGTCAAAGTTTGATGGAACTCGAAGCATGGTCCTGAGTTTACTTGGGAACGTGAGGATGAGATAAGAAAGAAGTACCCTCACCTATTTGAACAAGCGACCGACACGAATAATACAAATTTAAATCTCGGGACGAGATTTCGCTAACAGGGGGAGAATGTGACAATCCTCCAATTAGGGTATTTACTTAACCTAATTTCATGCATTACCTAGAGTAATTCCCTGACTAGTGATTTCAAAACAAATTATGTGTTAAGTTTTGTGAAACTTACTATGTATTACGTGATATATTTGATTGTAGTTATATGTGTATATATATAATTACGTACGAAATAAATATATCAAACTCTATGAACTGAACACAATAATATTGGTGATACAAAATAATTAATAATTCAAAAATTATTAATTACAACTATTAGATAAATTATATTATTGAGATAATATAATAAATTATACGTTTTATAATAAACGTATTAATCGCGAATAATAAAGTTCCGAAATGAACTCCAAAAATACTTTTGAATAATTTTTAGTTTGAAATTATTATATAAAAGTATTATAACGAAAAGAAAACGAAACATTTAGACGACTTTTTAGTATATGTTATACGAACAGAAACAATTTTAAAACGCGCCTAGAGGTTCCAAATAATAAAAGTATTATTTCGTAAGTTACTGTTTTAATGTATAGAACATTACCTCAAAATATGATTTCCAAATTTTACTGAAATCTGGCACGCGTTTTCAACTATACAGTACTTTTACTGTAAATAATTATATTATACTTTTGACAAAGTATTTCGATTATATGATTATCAATTACTAAGTTCGAGATATAGAGAAACATAACGCGAAATTTTATTATAACTAAAGTACCACAAATTATACCCGTACACGAAATTAACGGGCTAAAAATTACCAATATTACACAATAACAAATATCTGGAGACAGATTTGTACTGCCTCCATACTCCCTCCGTTGAAAACCAAAACCATATATGATTTTTATTTCCATTTCCCTCTCTATGTGAGAACCACCAAACTTTTGCTCTAATAATTCACACAACACATTCTCTGGTTTTCTTTCTTCTTTTCTGTGATCTTCAACAACAGCAGCAGCAAAGGAGTAGCAACAACAAGAAGCAACATCCTAATCACCTTCATCTTCACCAATCTCATCTTCATCATCTCAAACACAAACATCAAACACTTCATAAAAATGATCACATAATCATCCTCATCATCATCGATCGTCATTATCATCATCATCATCTCAGAAATCATCACCATCATCATCTAAAATCATTGTGAGGAACACTTACCCATTTTTGTTTTATTTCTATAATTTCTTTGAATTATGAAAATTGTTGATGATTGTTGTTAGAAATTGTTAAAAACATGTTATAATGGGTTTATATAACATATTATGATGATTGATCATGTTAAAAACGAAGCTAAAATCAAAACCCGTATGTATTTGAAATAACAGAGAACGAACAGAACCTGAAAACCATTGAATCCGGCGGATTCAAGTGAATCCGGCGGATTCCCAGCCGAAACCCAGGTGAATCCGGCGGATTCACGGGAATCCGGCGGATTCCCCCATTTTACCCGCACACCACGATCGGCTAAAACAATGAACGAGTAAAAGACATACTTGAATCCGGCAGATTCATGTGAATCCGGCGGATTCCCCTCATTTGAAATGAATCCGGCGGATTCATGTGAATCCGGCGGATTCCCCTTAATTTGACCCGAAGCCGGCGGATTCACCGGAATCCGGCGGATTCCCCTGTTGGTCCAGCCACTGACTTTTGCATTTTAAATAATGTACAAACTAATAAATGTTACACGACTTATGTTTATGGATTATACGATTAATGATACAAATGACACGATATTGGACTTAGTGTTTTAGACGGACACGATTTTGAGACATTAATTATATCCGAGACAATTTAATACGGACAATCGGACGCGACAAACTTTGGGACAATTACAAAATATATATATACAAACGAACGGACAATATATATATAACGGAACATATAAATGGAACGATTTTATTTATCTTGTACAAACTATATACGACTAACGAAAACAAGTTATATTTTGTATAACTAACCCAACTATGTTTTGATAACTATTATAATTATGTTTTGAAAACATAATCAACAACAACGACAACTACATTTATATCTATGTATATATACATACACGCGACATTTACAACATATGTATTTATGGATATTAACAATGACGACAACTAATATATATATTAGAATATATATATTCAACTAATATGTATATAAATATACATACTTGAACTCAACGATTATATGAACGCAAACGTTACCAACAATTAAAATGTTACAAACATTTCAACTTAACAAATAATCCACATACTTATATAAGTATTATTATTTGCGTCTAGGTATTTGAGCGACGCTTTTGGATTGTTTGCTAGCTACTTTTGCTGAAGACTTGCAAACCGTGAGTTCACAGCCCCTATCTTTTATTGTTTTAAATGCTTTTAAAACCAGGGGTGGAAAACATAGAACAATGTGATATAACATGCTATATGCTTTTTGTATTGCACTGCATGCTATTATGTGAAACTGATTAACATGATTTCTTTCATGCTATCAAACTTGAACTGTTTCTATACAATGTTTTCATATTGAATTAACTTGAACTAATTATATGAAACGTTTTCACAACATTTTGGGAATAAGACAGCAGATCTTGGTACGATCCTAGGTTTACGCGAGGTAGTTGTAGTGCACATAAGTCCCAGTGCTTACAACCTATAACCATTAGCTAGGTGACTCTAGCCACTGAGTATACAGATAGTACTATCGATTTGACAACCCTCCCAGGATATTACTCGTTGGTCATTCCAACCCCATCGACGATAGTCGTAACGAGGAGTGTATACTTAAGGTGTTACTGAGGCAACAACAAAACAACTAGTCGTGGTTTGGTTATAGTACTAGTGTCGTTACTTTAACTCTAAAGGTTTAGCTCACCTTGGAGGGATTATAGTCTATATTTCCCACACAACTAAACAACTAAACAACAACTTGATTTGGGAAGGGTATTCCCTGTGATGACTAATAGGACAGGTGTTCCTTTGAGAGACTATTTATTAGGAAATGTTTACTTAAATGTTAAACCTGTGTTTCCTGCAACGCTTATTATTGGAATGTTTACCTTATTGTTAAACTTGAGTTCCTGTTAACTATCTGTTAGAAAATGTTTGCTTGACTGCTAAACCTGATTTTCCTTAACTATTGAAATGGATATGTTTACTTATTTGATAAACCTGTATATCCTGCTACTACTTATTAGGAAATGTTTATGATTAAACTTGTATTTCCTACACAGTTATTATTGTAGTAAGAATGACATTCTTACTAATTATAGGAAATATTTTCTTTAATTAGAACACTTGTGTTTCCTACTTACATATAAATATTATGTTTGTGTACATGAATGATTTATATAAAACTTGATTTATTTCATTCACACTAAACCTGTGAATTCACTCAACATTCAATGTTGACAGTTTACTATGTTTTTCAGGGAATTAGGACTCAGGTACATCTGCATGCATAAAGGACGTAGGCTACCCAACTATTTATGATGCCACTTTTGGGACACTTGGATTTCCTTTGTATTATCAATTCCATTGGTTATACTTATGAAATCCCTCTTTTATAAACTTGTATTTTCAAATACTTATGTTGTCTTTGATAACCCTACTTATGTACGACTTTATAAGTCGTATCTTTTGTAATAACTTAAAACTTATGGCATCTTAAATATTTATATGTTCTGTTTGATCATATGCTCTGATACAGTGAATGCACTATCGAATCTGTCCGCCCCCGATGCTTAACTATTATTAAAATGCTTCCGCTAATTAACTAAAAGCTTCCGCTAAACTGTTAATAAACACGATTATCGATTTTGGGGGTGTGACATAATCTCTTGCAGTTTCTAAGACCTTTGAGTTCATGGCTCATTGGATATCCCTTTGAATCGTGTTATCACTTTCTGAAAACAACAATTCGACCCTATATGCCTTGGGTTACATGAATTTTGTTTTGGGATAAGACAAAGAGTGTTCTTGATTGAGGCAACAATTCAAGAACCAGGTTGCTAGAGAGTGTTTATGTGTTATTCTCCTTCTCATGTGAATGTAGTTCTATTATATAGAACACCCAAACATAATGGGAATTATTGGGAGTAATAGTCCAATAATGTCATCCATTAATCTCTTGCAGTTTCTAAGACCTTTGCGTTCATGGCTCATTAAAACAATGATGACCATAAAGTCCCATAAGTTACACACATATTAACAGTCACAATCCATGGGTCAAAACCACCCCACGGGTCAAAACTGCCCCACATGTGTCATGGGTCAAAATTGCCCATTGCCATTGCTCAAAACTGCCTTTGCAATGGCCAAAACTGCCTTTTGCTAAGGCCAAAACTGCCTTTTACTATGGCCAAAACTGCCTCGTTATGCCATTGTTTTGGGTCAGAGATGTCATCAACTTGATGGGCGTACACTTCGTACACTCCGTACCTCCTAACCCATTTCCAAGTCTAATAACCATATCTCTCAATTACACTAAATTACTAACAATCCTCCCCAATTTAGTGTAATTCCTTTACATGAGATAATCAAACAAAACAAAACTTATGCATAAATGAAAATGTCTTGAATATTGAATTTCCATCTTAGTATATTACACATTTCAAATATTCGAGAATCGGGGTGTTCTAAGAATTGAACCCTTCAACCCATTTGAATACCTGAAGATAATATACACACAAGTTTTCAAATACTCTATGGCGATCTTGACACTATACAAGCCATGTGTCCATATCCATTCATGAATGTTACAAAGCTAAAAGTCCAAAGCTTTTTGAAGCGGCAAAACTTCACATTCACATAGGTAGTTCCTTTACTTCATGCACCTGCTTTTGCACTTTTTCAAAGGAGCTATTAAGAAGTAAACTTCAACCTAACCTCAGCAGGTCCAAGCACATACCCTTGGGATGACATATATATAACAATGTGCTCCAATTTCTAAGTGTAAGCTTTCCACATTGAATTCAGCTCCTAATTCCTATTAGGAGGGAATCGGGTGTCTTACCATTAGAAATTATGTGGACTTTAAACCCATCCCTAATGCAGACTTATTAACCAAGTCTCTAGCTAATCCCATCGTCAAGTGATCAGCTAAATTCTGTTGTGACCTCACAAACTCTATGAAAATCACCCCATTCATGATAAGTTCACGAATCATGCTATGTCTAACACCTAAGTGTCTAGACTTCCCATTGTACATTTGGCTATAAGCCTTTGCCAATGTAGCAGCACTATCACAATGGATAGAAATGGGTGCTATAGGTTTAGGTCACAATGGAATCTCATAAATTAAGTTTCTTAGCCATTCCGCTTCTTTACCAGCAGCAGTTAATGCAACAAATTCGGATTCCATTGTTGAGTTGGTAATACAAGTTTGCTTCTTGGAAGCCCAAGAAATGGCACCTCCCCCAAGCAAGAACACCCAACCAGTTGTTGAAGAATGATCTTCAGCATTGGTTATCCAACTTTCATCCGAATAACCTTCTAAAATCGAAGGATATCCAACATAAGACAAACTATAATCCATAGTTTTCTTCAAATACTTAAGTACCCGCCTAATTGCTTGCCAATGATGAGCACTAGGATTACTAGTAAACCTACTAAGTTTTCCCACAGCAAATGCAATATCCGGCCTTGTACTTGTCATGGCATACATCAAGCAACCAATCACCTTTGAATACTCAAGTTGTGATACAGCCTCACCTTTGTTAGGTAAAAGCTTCATGCTTGGATCCATAGGAGTACTCACAGGAGTACAATCAAAACAATTGAATTTCTTAAGTACCTTCTCAATGTAACGAGCTTGAGAAATTGAAATTCCATTGTTTTCACGTTTGATCCTAATTCCAAGGATAACTTCGGCCTCCCCTAAATCTTTCATGGAGAACTTTGATGACAAAAACTCTTTTGTTGAGTCAACTTTGATCAGTCCCAAAGATCAACATGTCATCAACATATAGACAAATGATGACTCCTTTACCGGATTCATCAAATTTGCTATATACACATTTGTCAGATTGGTTTAAATTATAACCACTTGACAAAACCACTTCATCAAACTTTTGATGCCATTGCTTAGGTGCTTGTTTCAATCCATATAAGGATTTAACAAGTTTACACACCTTGTTTTCATTGCCCGGCATGATGAAGCCTTCCGGTTGTCTCATATAAACCTCCTCATCCAAATCACCATTCAAGAATGCAGTTTTCACATCCATTTGGTGAATCACAAGGTTGTGAATTGCAGCTAAAGCAAACAACAATCTAATAGTGGAGATACGAGCAACCGGGGCATAGGTGTCAAAATAGTCAATTCTGGGTTTTTGTCTAAAACCTTGAATGACTAATCTTGCCTTGAACTTTCAATAGTTCCATCTACCTTCATCTTCTTTTGGAAGATCCATTTGCAACCCAAAGGTTTGCAACTAGGTGGTTGTGGTTTTAAATTTATAATTGCTGGGGTCTAAGTGTGACTTACTAGTACTGAACCAAAAGGTTAGTAGGCGGTAAATTGGACCTAGAGTCGTTCTTAAAGAGAAACTGAATTGAAACGGAGGTGATCCAATCAATCTTTCTTTTCTAGTAAATGTTTTAAAAGAGTGCGTTGGGGGTTTTGGTTCAGTTAACTAATTAAACTAAATAAAGCGGATAAAATGTAATAGGATATCAGATATGCAAAGTAGTATTTGTTGTGAGTTTGTTAGTTAATAATTATGGGATGATAACTCTTACGGGAAAACGATTAACTAAATTGGGTTGCTTATAAGATTCATTAACTTGTGGTATAACCAATAGATTCCTTATTAGTCGGTTATCAACTAATATGTCACGAGGAACTAAGGTATTATGATTCTGACCAGACAGACAATGCTCAACTCTCCACACTCTCCTGTGAGGGAGTCAGTGGCCCATATTATTGAACGCATTCGCTCGTGGGCGAAGGAATAGAGTAGCAAGTCCATAACATGTCTAGCCGTTCTTAATACCACGATGATTATGAATCCATTAAACGACTAACTTAGAACTTGTGTCCGGACTTATTTAATCAATTTCTACCAATGAAACTTAAGCGTGATAAACGAGGGAAAGCATTTAGGTTTCTTGCGTACCGTACTTTAGGGTTCATGGTTTTAATAAAAGGTATCGGTTTAGGTTGGATTTTAAACTTGCCTTTCTCAATACAATTAACTGTAACACCCGCCAAATTAGGACTAGTAATTAGTGCCTAATCATATGTTAATACATGTAATTAGTTCCTGGTTAGGCTAATTAATGTATCGAATTATATATATTGTCGAATATATACGAAAATGCGATTTGATGAAATCGTACGCAATTTAAATCGAATGTATTTCGATTCAATTTAATACGGACGTTGGTGATCAACTTTATTAAATAACACTTTTATGTCAAAAATATTATTTTGATAATATTTCGTATTCATTCGTATCGTACAAACCAAACTTACACGATTTAAAACATTAAACCGCGCAAACTAAATAAACAAACTTATATTTTATAACTACAATATAAATTAAATTGTAAAATATTTAAATAAAACATCGCGTAATAAATTGTATCTTGAACTTATAATTAAAATGTAAATTATTATTTAACGTTAAATGACGGAGCAAACGAACACCACACGGGACGCGGGGCGAAAAACTGGAAAAGTGGGGATAACCCCCACCTCCCATTTTCTTTCTTCATTTTATCTTCTTTCTTCACTCTCTCTCTCTTTACTTTTCTCTCTAAACAAACAAACCACCAATCCACCTAAATCGCAAAATACTACGACCAAACGCAACCGGATCATAAATATTTTTAGAGATTCACGACCACCTCGCGACGATCTACAACGCTACCTTTCCGGATTTTCATTTCGGCAAATTGTAAGTTTCCGACAAAATCCCGAAATCACTCGATTCTTAGTATTTTTCACTTGTGGTTGTTTATATAACATATATATGTCCATTACTAAGTATATAACACGATTTCATAGCTTAAAAACGAGTTTAAAACGAATTTTTGGTCGGAATTAACGTTGACAGCCGGATTTCTGGGCTGGTGTTCATCCATGCGACACAAGCTTTGTGTCGCATGTTGTGTCGTATTTTAGCTTTAGTGTCGCATAAAATCCCTTGTGTCGTACCTTATGTCGTACCAAAGATTTAGTGTCGCAAATCTTGCGACACAACCACTATGTCGCATACCCCATACGACACAATCACTATGTCGCTGTTGAATCAGCATTTCGCATCCATGCGACACAACTCTTGTGTCGTATGGACATTGTGTCGCACTCCTATGCGACACAACCTTTGTGTCGCATAATCCATTTAGTGTCGCATGATTGTGTCGCATAAAACAGCAGGTTTTCAAATCTCAATTTCACTAAGTGTTGGAACTATATAACCTCAAACCCTTATACGATACGACTTATAAAACACTTCGGGACAGACTTTTAAGTGCAAAACGCCAATTACAAAATAATAATACTTAAAGTTTATTATTCCAAACCCATCACCAACGGGCCGTACACATTTTCAAACGCCTAATGAATCAACCAAATCGAAGTAATTTGGACATATATAATTGTGTAACAACTACAAGGGTGATCTTTTGAGATACCCAATCATGATTATAACCATCGCGTGTCGTGGACACCCTCAGGTTACAAGTCATTGGACTTCATTATTCGCTAATCAACTTACGTTTGTTTAAACGCTCTCAGACTCAGGTGAGTCTCATAGCCCCTCTTTTTACTGTTTTACTCAGGGGTGTGATATATTGCTCAAACTTTTAACATGTGAACGCAAGTACCAACTTTTCATATACTACATGAGTTTTTCGAAACTAATCATTTAAAGTCCTCCGTCAGCATAGTTGTTAATACGTTGTAGCGTGAATATTAGTATATGGTACCATATAGGATTGACCCACCTCGTCCGGGTTAGCAAGCACTAACCGGGTAAACGGACGTACTAATATTTGGGAAGACGAATGTTGATTAGGCATTCGTGGAGGCACCTCGCCCGGAATTCTCTATAGGGGACCCGGCCCTCGAGTTAAGCTCAACTATGTGCTCATGGCTGTATACACGATGATTATCATTTAATTGCTGGATGCAATTCATTATTTAATTGCTGGATGCAATTCATTATTTAATTGCTGGATGCAATTCATTATTTAAATCTTGCGGTTCATACGATATTACTTGATTTCAAACCTGTGAGCTCACCAGCTTTATAGCTGACCTTTTAGCATATATCGCAGGTACCCAGCAATAGGATGTTTCTGCTTCAGGATTTAGCTCGAGTCAGCATACAGACGATTGAGATTTTCTTGCATTAGTATATTTTGTACAAGTACTTATGTACTGAAATCTCATTTTATTAAACTCGAGCTATGTAAAGCTTTAAATGTTGTAACATTTCAATTATCAATATATTTTGTTAAAACGACGCATATAGAGTCGTTTGCTATTTATCTTTGTGCTTTGTTATTGATTAGTAACACCCAAATCAAGCTTCCGCAAATCATCAAATTTGGGGGTGTTACAGATTGGTATCAGAGCCTAAGGTTATAGTGAACTAGGTTGCATTTAGTGAGCCTAGACTATGACCATTAGGCAGTATTCCTTATTAGGTATGACTGGTTCAGGGATTACAGCATACAAGTTTAATTTAACATAGCCTGATCAACTATGTACAATTAAGCAAAGATGATGTAAGATCTGAAAGTAGTTATGGCTGAACAGGATACAATAGAAGACTCTGACCTCGAGAGAACCGAGACTCAAACATGTTTATGCTAGACACTCAATAGGCTATATTATATAGGAGCTATATGAATATAGGCCTCAATCTTACTAACGCTTTGTCTCAGAAATGGCAAACATCCCATCAAATTCATCTCGTTCTCCATCCGGGTCGCAGAACCCAAGGGTAGCAAGGAGGAACAACAGGTTGCCTCGAGCTGGCCCGTATCCCACTCACATCGCCTTACCGGCTTTAACTGCTAGGGTAAATCAACACGAGCAGCGACTTCGCACCATGGATGTCGTGTTGCAGGAAACAAATGAAAACTGGCGACTTACGTCTCTTGAACGCATAGAACAGGTCTCCGACGACCTTGAAACCACAAACAACAACATGGATGTCCTTCGCAACCAAATTATAGAAATAAGGGTGGAAAATGCCCTTCTACAACAAAGGATGGAAGAATGTGAGCAACGCTCACATGAAGCAGAAGAGCATGCGCGCGGAATAACACAACGACTTGCGCTAGCAGAAGACAACGCCCGACAAGCTAGCAGGCTTGCAAACACTGTGGACCGTCTTGTCACGATGATGGAACAAATTAATCTACGTCAAGACTAGTGTAGTCTTTGTCTTGTAATCTATCCTGTAATCTAGTAACTATCTACGCGCTACTCTATAATTCAGTCGGATGTAACAATTCCCGACATCTTTTGTAATACATCTGTAGGATGTAACCTTTGAACTCGTATTAGCTATCAAATATTTCTTGTTGTTCAACTCATATTAATTGCCATAGTTCTTTTCATATTGATGTTGTGTATTACCACCTTTATACATGTACATCTGAAATAAATACAATTTTCTTACAAAATCTCATGTATCTTCATTTTTTTTATTGAAGAATCATGCCGCCAAAGACACGACCTTACACAGATGCTCAGATCACGTCACTCATAACCCAGGCTGTTACTGAAGCCTTGGCTCGGAATACCCCACCCAACTCCACAAGAAACAGCGATACCGCTGGAACCTCTGCCGTCAAACCTTGTTCTTACAAGGACTTCCAAAGCTGCAAACCCTCGAGCTTCAAGGGTTCTGAAGGAGCCATCGGACTGATCAGATGGTTCGAGAAAATGGAAACTGTTTTCTGTGTTAGTAAATGCGCGGAGAACGACAAAGTAAACTTCGCCACCTGCTCTCTTGAAGATGATGCCCACTCTTGGTGGAACTCATATACCCAATCAGTGGGTGCTGACATTGCCTACCAACTCACTTGGGAGGAATTGAAGGCAAAACTCACTGCCAAATACTGCTCTATCGCCAAACTCCAAAAGCTAGATGAGGAGTTCTGGAACTTAAAGGTTCAGGGTGGTGATATCGATGGTTATACCACCAGGTTTCAACAACTAGCTGCCCTCCGCCCAGCTATGGTTAGCACTGAACCTGATAAAATCAGGAAGTACACCCTTGGTCTCCCTGATCCTGTTCGGGGACATGTCATCTCTTCAAAACCAACCACCATTGACGGTGCGATCCTATTGGCCCAGGACCTAATGTCCATGAGCCAAGATTCTGAACCACCCACTTCATTCTCCCATAACAACAAACGCAAGTGGTCTGACTACCACAACAACCCCTCCAACCAACAAAACAAGAAACCCGACCCCATCAAAGCTTACAACACCACCACTGACATCATCCGGGGCTACACTGGGAGCAAACCTTATTGTTCCAAGTGCAGTCGCCACCATGAAGGTTCCTGTGGTCCCTTTTGCAACAACTGCAAGAGGTATGGCCACCTCACCAAAGATTGCCGCTCTCCTACCAACAACAACCCCAACAACACCAGACCACCCAAAGTATGCTTTGAGTGTGGGAAACCTGGGCATTTCAGGGACTCGTGCCCAAAACTGAAGAACAACAACAACAACAACAACCGCAACAACAGCAACAACAACAACACTCGCAGCAGAGCTTTTGTCATCAAATCTAGGGACGCCCGCCAAGACCCGAATGTGGTCTCGGGTATGTTCCTCATCAACAACTTAACTGCTTCCGTTCTATTTGATACTGGTGCTGATAGAAGCTTTATCTCCGATGATTTTTGCCCATTACTTGACATCACTCCTGTTGCCTTAGATGTTAAGTACACTGTAGAGCTAGCAAATGGAAAACTTGTAGAAACCACCAGTGTGATACCTAATTGCACTTTAAACCTAGCTGACGAAACCTTTTCGATCGACCTTATACCCATTGAAATCGGAAGTTTCGACGTCATTATTGGAATGGACTGGTTGTCCAAACATCGAGCTGAAATCATTTGTCACGATAAAATCGTCCGTGTCCCACTCGCTGTTGGTGGAACCTTGATCATACAGGGGGAGACCGGTGGGACGGGACTCAATATAATCTCCTGCTTAAAAACCCGAAAATTTCTGAGAAAGGGTTACCCTGCCATACTCGCACACATCACAGAGAAGAAGTCGGAGGAGAAGCGACTTGAGGATGTGCCAATTGTTAGAGACTTTCCCGAAGTCTTTCCGGAAGAATTACCTGGTCTACCTCCACTTAGACAGGTTGAGTTCTCGATTGATCTCGTGCCGGGTGCCGCACCGGTGGCCCGCGCACCATACCGTTTAGCCCCATCCGAACTTCAGGAGTTGTCCTCTCAGTTACAGGAACTTCTGGATCGAGGATTCATTAGACCGAGTTCTTCACCTTGGGGAGCTCCGGTCTTATTTGTCAAAAAGAAGGACGGTTCATTCCGAATGTGCATCGACTACCGAGAATTGAACAAATTGACCGTCAAAAACCGATACCCACTTCCTCGCATTGATGATCTATTCGACCAACTTCAGGGTTCAAGTTTTTACTCAAAAATCGATCTGCGATCAGGTTATCATCAATTACGAGTTTGCGACACCGATATTCCAAAAACTGCTTTCAGAACTCGTTACGGGCACTACGAATTCCAAGTGATGCCCTTTGGTCTAACCAACGCACCGGCTGTATTCATGGACCTCATGAACCGGGTGTGCAAACCTTACCTCGACAAGTTTGTCATTGTCTTTATCGATGACATACTCATTTACTCGCGCAACGAGCAAGAACATGCGCAACACCTCAAAACCATCCTTGAACTACTTAGACACGAGGAGCTTTATGCTAAATTCTCTAAGTGTGAGTTCTGGATCCAAACTGTTCAATTTCTTGGTCACGTGATCGACAGTCAGGGAATTCACGTTGACCCATCAAAAATCGAGGCTATCAAAGACTGGCAAGCACCCACCTCTGCAACTGAAGTACGACAATTCTTGGGTCTTGCTGGGTACTATCGGCGATTTATCGAAAATTTCTCCAAAATAGCTCAACCACTCACGGTACTGACTCAGAAGGACAAAAGGTTCGATTGGACCGAAAAACAAGAGTCAGCGTTCCAACTCTTGAAACAAAAGCTTTGCAGTGCTCCAATCCTATCACTACCCGAAGGCACCGATGACTTCGTGGTATACTGCGATGCTTCTCACCAAGGTCTTGGTTGCGTGCTTATGCAACGAGACAAGGTCATTGCTTATGCCTCACGACAGCTGAAAATTCATGAAAAGAACTACACCACTCACGATCTCGAACTTGGAGCTGTCGTTTTTGCTCTAAAAATCTGGAGACATTATCTCTACGGCACTAAGTGCACCATTTTTACCGATCATAAAAGTCTCCAACATATCTTCGATCAGAAGGATCTCAATATGAGGCAACGTCGATGGGTCGAGTTGCTTACCGATTACGATTGCGAGATCAGGTACCATCCAGGGAAGGCTAATGTTGTAGCCGATGCCCTCAGTCGAAAGGAACGATCAAAACCACTTCGAGTCCGAGCCCTCAGTATGACCATTCATAACGATCTTACCATTCAAATTCATACCGCTCAGATCGAAGCCCTGAAATCTGAAAACATCAAAGATGAAGCCTTGCGGGGTATTGACAAACAATTCGAAATCAGACCTAACGGGATTAGGTATTTCACAAACCGAATCTGGTTGCCTAGTTTTGGGAACCTAAGAGACTTGGTGATGGACGAGGCTCACAAGTCTAAATATTCTATTCATCCGGGATCCGATAAGATGTACCACGGTATCAAGGAATTTTATTGGTGGCCAAACATGAAAGCCGAAATCGCCACTTATGTCAGCAAGTGTCTTACTTGCTCGAAAGTCAAAACCGAACATCAGAAACCACCTGGTTTACTCCAACAACCTGAAATCCCAGAATGGAAATGGGAACAAATTTTCATGGATTTCATAACCAAACTACCCAAGTCGGCGAGCGGTTGCGATACCATTTGGGTGATCGTCGATCGTCTCACCAAATCTGCTCACTTCCTGGCAATCAAAGAAAGCGATAAAATGGAACGCCTTACACAAATCTACATCAAGTAAATCGTTTCTCATCACGGTGTTCCAATCTCGATCATCTCTGACAGGGATGCCCGTTTCACCTCTCACTTTTGGCAATCACTTCAAAAAGCATTGGGTACCCGTCTCGATATGAGTACCGCGTACCATCCTCAAACCGATGGCCAAGGTGAACGAACCATTCAAACACTGGAAGACATGCTACGAGCCTGCGTAGTTGATTTCGGTACAAACTGGGAAAGACATCTACCGTTGTGCGAATTTTCGTACAATAACAGTTATCACACCAGCATTAAGGCTGCACCTTTTGAGGCACTGTACGGTCGTAAGTGCCGATCACCGATCTGTTGGACTGAGGTGGGAGATAGTCAACTCATTGGTCCTGAACTCATACACGCCACCACTGAGAAAATTGTGGCAATCCAAAACAGACTCAAAGCCGCACGTGATCGTCAGAAAAGTTATGCTGACGTGAGACGTAAACCACTCGAGTTCCAAGTTGGGGATCGAGTTCTCTGAAAAGTATCGCCTTGGAAAGGCGTCATCCGTTTTGGCAAACGCGGGAAGTTGAATCCCAGATACATCGGGCCTTTTGAGATCCTTGAACGGATTGGCCCCGTAGCTTATCGATTGCAGCTGCCATCCGAACTCAGCAGCGTGCACCCTACTTTTCATATTTCAAATTTGAAGAAGTGTCTGTCTGATGAGACACTTATTATTCCATTAGATGAAATTCGTGTTGACGATAAACTTCATTTCGTTGAGGAACCCGCTGAAATTATGGACCGTGAGGTCAAACAACTGAAACAAAGTCGTATTCCCATCGTTAATGTCAGATGGAATTCGCGGCGTGGTCCGGAATTCACCTGGGAACGGGAAGACCAAATGCGACTCAAATATCCTCAACTATTCACTGACTCCACATCAAACACGACTTCGAGCTAAATTTCGGGACGAAATTCTTCCAACAGGGGGAGAATGTAACACCCGCCAAATTAGGACTAGTAATTAGTGCCTAATCATATGTTAATACATGTAATTAGTTCCTGGTTAGGCTAATTAATGTATCGAATTATATATATTGTCGAATATATACGAAAATGCGATTTGATGAAATCGTACGCAATTTAAATCGAATGTATTTCGATTCAATTTAATACGGACGTTGGTGATCAACTTTATTAAATAACGCTTTTATGTCAAAAATATTATTTTGATAATATTTCGTATTCATTCGTATCGTACAAACCAAACTTACACGATTTAAAACATTAAACTGCGCAAACTAAATAAACAAACTTATATTTTATAACTACAATATAAATTAAATTGTAAAATATTTAAATAAAACATCGCGTAATAAATTGTATTTTGAACTTATAATTAAAATGTAAATTATTATTTAACGTTAAATGACGGAGCAAACGAACACCACACGGGACGCGGGGCGAAAAACTGGAAAAGTGGGGATAACCCCCACCTCCCATTTTCTTTCTTCATTTTATCTTCTTTCTTCACTCTCTCTCTCTTTACTTTTCTCTCTAAACAAACAAACCACCAATCCACCTAAATCGCAAAATACTACGACCAAACGCAACCGGATCATAAATATTTTTAGAGATTCACGACCACCTCGCGACGATCTACAACGCTACCTTTCCGGATTTTCATTTCGGCAAATTGTAAGTTTCCGACAAAATCCCGAAATCACTCGATTCTTAGTATTTTTCACTTGTGGTTGTTTATATAACATATATATGTCCATTACTAAGTATATAACACGATTTCATAGCTTAAAAACGAGTTTAAAACGAATTTTTGGTCGGAATTAACGTTGACAGCCGGATTTCTGGGCTGGTGTTCATCCATGCGACACAAGCTTTGTGTCGCATGTTGTGTCGTATTTTAGCTTTAGTGTCGCATAAAATCCCTTGTGTCGTACCTTATGTCGTACCAAAGATTTAGTGTCGCAAATCTTGCGACACAACCACTATGTCGCATACCCCATACGACACAATCACTATGTCGCTGTTGAATCAGCATTTCGCATCCATGCGACACAACTCTTGTGTCGTATGGACATTGTGTCGCACTCCTATGCGACACAACCTTTGTGTCGCATAATCCATTTAGTGTCGCATGATTGTGTCGCATAAAACAGCAGGTTTTCAAATCTCAATTTCACTAAGTGTTGGAACTATATAACCTCAAACCCTTATACGATACGACTTATAAAACACTTCGGGACAGACTTTTAAGTGCAAAACGCCAATTACAAAATAATAATACTTAAAGTTTATTATTCCAAACCCATCACCAACGGGCCGTACACATTTTCAAACGCCTAATGAATCAACCAAATCGAAGTAATTTGGACATATATAATTGTGTAACAACTACAAGGGTGATCTTTTGAGATACCCAATCATGATTATAACCATCGCGTGTCGTGGACACCCTCAGGTTACAAGTCATTGGACTTCATTATTCGCTAATCAACTTACGTTTGTTTAAACGCTCTCAGACTCAGGTGAGTCTCATAGCCCCTCTTTTTACTGTTTTACTCAGGGGTGTGATATACTGCTCAAACTTTTAACATGTGAACGCAAGTACCAACTTTTCATATACTACATGAGTTTTTCGAAACTAATCATTTAAAGTCCTCCGTCAGCATAGTTGTTAATACGTTGTAGCGTGAATATTAGTATATGGTACCATATAGGATTGACCCACCTCGTCCGGGTTAGCAAGCACTAACCGGGTAAACGGACGTACTAATATTTGGGAAGACGAATGTTGATTAGGCATTCGTGGAGGCACCTCGCCCGGAATTCTCTATAGGGGACCCGGCCCTCGAGTTAAGCTCAACTATGTGCTCATGGCTGTATACACGATGATTATCATTTAATTGCTGGATGCAATTCATTATTTAATTGCTGGATGCAATTCATTATTTAATTGCTGGATGCAATTCATTATTTAAATCTTGCGGTTCATACGATATTACTTGATTTCAAACCTGTGAGCTCACCAGCTTTATAGCTGACCTTTTAGCATATATCGCAGGTACCCAGCAGTAGGATGTTTCTGCTTCAGGATTTAGCTCGAGTTAGCATACAGACGATTGAGATTTTCTTGCATCAGTATATTTTGTACAAGTACTTATGTACTGAAATCTCATTTTATTAAACTCGAGCTATGTAAAGCTTTAAATGTTGTAACATTTCAATTATCAATATATTTTGTTAAAACGACGCATATAGAGTCGTTTGCTATTTATCTTTGTGCTTTGTTATTGATTAGTAACACCCAAATCAAGCTTCCGCAAATCATCAAATTTGGGGGTGTTACATTAACAAATCCCTAGGTTTTCATAAATGGTCATTTTGCCTTTAGCCTACCTAATCTAATCTAATTTAAACTAAAACAACTAATTAAAATGCTGACGGCTTTTTACAGAAAGTTAAACCCAGACCATGTCGGAAAATACTATAGTAGCTCACAACGTATCGAATTGTTTACCAATGTTTCCGTTGTGAGTTTAATTGCTTCGCGATGTTTACATGATAAGTACATTGTGATTGGAAGTGTACAATACTCATGGTAAGTCCACGTAATCACATTGCGTTTTATAATGCTTGCATGACGTTACAATTAAAAACACAGTTTTTACACAGATAACTATTGACCGAGTATTGAGGTTCGCGACTCCTCTTTACAAGGTTACAATCACGTTTGTTAATCGAAAGGCGAATATAAGTTTTAGGTTTAAAATCACAAGATAAGTCCGTTCACAAAGTTTCCCATTTTATAACGTCGATCAATAATACAACTACCTTCGGTCGTTACTGGCTTCCATATATTTGTACAATGCTTAAAAGCATTTCCAATACTATACCGAGTAATCAGTCGAATAGGGGCCGTCATATTATCTCACGAAGTATTCAAAGTTATCCCATAATTATATACTAACTACATCACAACAAATACAATAGTAATCTACTCGCTAATCATGGCAATAACGATCGCAAACATAATTAAAGCAAACATGTTTAATTAAGATAGATAAGGATAGAGATAACCGAGATTAATATGCGCTAAGGAATAGACTTGAATTAATGAGCGTAACTCCAAGCGTACACCAAAGATTACAACACGTTCCTAGCTTTCTTTCTACTCTAAACAAAATGCTAAACTAACCTAATGCTAATTTAAAGAAAGTAGAATGAGAAAGTGAGAAAGTAACTAGTGCATATGTGATATGTGAAGGTGTGTGTTATAAATGAAACAAAAGCCTCCTATTTATAGGTGAGCTTTGGCTCACATTAGCACAAGTTGGCCTTGAGGTGCATGTTAGAAAGCTTGCCAAAAGTGGTATGTACCATACGAAAAGTAGGCGAACTGGGTACCGTACAACACGAAAAGTGGCCGCACCAGGTACCAAAAGTTACCAAAAACAGAAACCGGGATGGGGGCAGGGTGGCCGGCGTCGCCCTTGGTGTGGCCGGCGGCGGTGGTGGTGCTGCCGGCGGCGGTGGGCCCACCCACGCCCGTTGCGTTGTTTGTTGCTTCGTTTCTTGATTCGTGCGTGTTTTCTTCGTTATACGTCCGTTTGAGTTGATTCATTTTTTGTTGGATTCGTAATTCAAAAACGAAGATTCTGAAATATGATAGGCCCTGAGATGAGGTCCCTAGCTCCAGATATTGCGTACGGATCATTTGGATCTTCCGGTGGGCGCGAAATCTTCATTTTTTACCCGTTTCAGTTGATTCTTCTTCTGTTGGATCCGAATTTTGAAAACGAACATCTTGGAAATAATGGATGTTGGTGAAGGGCACTTTGGTCTTGAAATCTCGTTTTTATGCCTTGAATCTTCAAACGTGTGTGGAATCTTCGTTTCACATCCGTTTTACTTGATTTTTATCGTGCAACCTCGTTTTGACCTTCTTGGCATAATGTTACTGATTTGTGCTATATTTGAGTTAATATGCCAAGAATCGTTTCCGAATGAGAGAGATATCGGTAGTAAAAACGTGACTTTTTACGCGATATCAAGTATCCCACACTTAGAACTTTGCTTGTCCTCAAGCAAACTAACGTTCAACATGGTTAAAGATAAGCAGATAATGAAATTATTTAAAGACGGGAACTTTTTACTAAGGGGGTTTTGGAAAAATAAAGATATTTGATATTTTATAAAGCAAGGTTGTAATCTTTAGGAGCATGCTTTTGATCATTGATCGTTGATACATGACTAGGCGATCCTCTCAAGGTGGTCACTCCAATCACTCAAAGTGTTTAGGGTTTCCTATTCTATTATATCAATCGCTCAGAACGCCAGTCATGTATTGTTTATCGTCATAGGCTTGATCGAGTATCAAATCGTTATCTTTTTGGTGAGCGCGAAGTCGATCTAGCCACAATCATTCTAAGGGAAGTGATGCAGGGTTTTCAGTGGTGGAATGTTGGTGGTGTGAGAGGGGTTTTGTTGGGTTTTGTTTTTGGTGAAGCTGAAAATTTTTGAATTTTTGGGAGGATTGACGCCTTCTTTCTATTTTGGTCGGAGTCTTCTTTCTCCGTTTGACTTTCTTTATTTCGAATTTTCTTGGGACTTTTCCTTTTCTTTTTGACGCCATATCCTTGATTTTTCTCTTTTTTCATCTTTGGAACTTTGTCGGAAGTTTGAGGGATGTTTTTGAGTAGGTAAAGGGGTAACGTGCTTATTTTTGGGTGTATGGATGGGTTCAAGAATGATGTGATTCGATCTCCTTTTTGACTGACGAGTTCGGATTCGAAATGCATAACAAGAGCAAGTTCTGATTCTAAATGCATACATCGGCACACTCAAGAATCGAAAAAGTGAAGCATTAAAAATGAATGCTTTTCATATGGCTCAAGATACCTCACGAATCGAAAGTTGGGTTGTTGTGTGCTTAGTCATGCGATGCTCTTTATGGGATTGTCAAACTTGTTTTTCAAAAGAACTTATATTTTATTTTTCTTTCTTCCCCAAAGTAAATCATTCTTTACATTTTTTTTTTCATTTTCTACATATTTTTAACTTAGTTTTGAAAAATTTTGTTTACTTTTGTTTACTTTTGCGGAGAAGCAAGGTCTAATAAAGAGCAACGATTTAGAATCAAGAATATACCAATGTCCATTTAACAGTAGTGCAACTACTGCTATCCCACACTTAAAGGAACATCGTCCTCGATGTTATACTTAGCTCTGAATGGGGTAAAATCCCACACTTAGGGTTTTAAACATCTAAGACTCATTCTTTCAGTGTGTGTGCTGGGTTTGAATCCCACACTTAGTGATAAGCATAATGGATATGGCTTATTTAAAACGAATGAAAGAGATGGCATAGAAGTACTCCCCGATAGTTGCAGTGTTCTTTTGGTTGCATCTGCCGGTCTTTGTCTTCTTTGGTGCGCTCTTGGTCAAGTCTTCTTGTGATCTGTCTCGTAAGTGTGAACACGTCGGATTTGCGATTCTTCAGGGTTTTATGCTTCCTTGCAGGCTGGAGCATTCTTTGCAAGATCCGAGTGTGAAAGATAGTCGGAGATGTCATCACTTCTTGGAAAGTAAAATAGCAGAAATAAAACAGACACGGGTTGCCTCCCGAGAAGCGCTCTTTTAAAGTCGAGAGCTCGACTTAGTCCTTTTCTTCTTCAGATGATGCTTGATGCATCAGTAATGGTGGCGTGGTCACTGTGGTTCCTTGGTAGAGAGTATCGTGGTGGATAGTATTGCAGGAATTGCTCTATCATGTCAACAATGAGAGTTGGTGGGTTGGTGGATAGCATTCTGAAGCTTTTGAAGTGATCAGTGGCGAGTCGGTCGAGAATTGCCATTCCATAGCAGATGTATCGAACTGCCCTTGTAACTGGTCCGTTAGGGTCAATTCGAGTGCAGGTGTAAGTTCGAACTATTTCACGCTGTGGGTGGTTTCTTCCTATTGAGGCAATTAAAGCCATGAATTCGGTTTTCACTTCTTCAAAATCATTAGCCCAAGGGTCTCCTCCGAAGGATCTGGTTGCTTGGCACACTTGTCTTATTAGTTGACGTTGCTCGCGGTTGAAGGGAAAATCCGAGTCGGTGAAGATGCAAATTAACTTGCTGAATATCTCGCGATATCCGTTTCGGTAGATGTCGAGTTCTACGTCTTCTTCTTGGTACATTTCGCGCAGTCGGGTAGTCACATAAGTGGCTAAATTGATTTGCGACATGTGCGGGATGAATCTCGGTACCTCACGGGTTTCCTCTTCATAGGCTGGCTCGTTCAGCTCATCAATTATTAGTTCAATGTGGTGCCCAATGGTGGATTGAATGACGATCCTGCAGTTCTCTGATGCTGTGAGGTGCTCTCCAGTTTCGATGAGATCTAGAAGAGTTATAAGATCTCCCACCATTCCGATGTCGGCATAACTTCTTGGGTTCCCTGTGGCTCTTTCCAGATTGGTTCTCATTGATGCAAGAATAGCTTTTTGACTTGATGAGTATGGAAAAGCTGATCCGGCTAAGGCACAATATACTTTTTGGTATATTCGCCTTTGGTTTCCGTAGAATTCGATTTCTCCCATTGGGTAGTTGGGTCTTTCTCGCTGTCGAGCTTCTCTGGTAAGTTGTTCTTGAAGCAGGTCAGAGAATGCTCGAATGTTTCTCCGAAGAGTGCTAGGCTCTGGTTCTCCATAATTGGTGAGGTATGAATCGTAGTCTCGTATGATTGCCCTTATCATGTGTCTCTGTGCGGTGTTGTAGTCATTGGTTGACTCTTTGATAGCTTCTACGATGATTCGGACATCGTCATATTCGTCAATCATCTCGATCATGTCTTGATGAGTATCTATCAGAGGAATTTCTAGTCTCTCAGTTGCGACAGCAGGGGAATTAGGGGGAGCAAGAGGAGGTAATGGAATAGAGCGTTCGTCGAGAGTGATGTTGACATAATCGTCATCACATTCACTGTTGCAGTCGGAGTCCTTATCACGTGAATCGGGAAATTGGTGGAGTTCTTCATCTGAGGGCGTGTTGTTGAAGGGTCGAGAACTATCGATTTCGATGGTTCGGACTTCGGTTGTTATGTCATGAATGTTCTCTTCGGCAAAGCTTCCTGGTTGACGTGCCTTATATGCCGAAATTCTCTGTAGTAGTTTGGCATACTGGTCTGGGTGTGGTGATGATCGGAGTCCTTCTTCAAAGATTTCTATGTCTCGGAGTCGGGTTCTGGTAAAGGGTTTTGATGGATCGAGATAGGAATTTAGGATGTTTCCCATTCTTTTAAGATGAGAGGATCTGAGTTCTTGGCGGATGACTCCGTAATCAACTGATTCTTCTGATGAAGAGCAGTCATCACAGTTTTGTATCCTTTTAACTTCGGCCATTTGTGGCGAATCAGTGTGATCTTCATCTTCTTCCATTTCTTCCTCTTCTGGTTCTTCTTCTTCCTCCTCAGGGTCAGATTCAATTTCTTCATCTGCTTCCTCATATTCTTCCTCTTCTGGGTCGTATTCGGTGTCAGAAATGAGAACTGATGATCGGGTGAATTGCGGTTCCTCCTCTGGTTCTGATTCATCATCGGAACAGACTTTTCCTGTGGATATAGCACAACATTCTTCCTCTTCTGGGGTGCATTCCGGTTGGTCGATCTTGTAAGTGATGCTTTCACCATGCGATCGTAAAACAATCGTGTGGTTATACACATCAATCACTGCTCTAGCTGTATTCATGAAGGGTCTTCCGAGGATAATTGGGATGTTTATGTCCTCGTGGATATCCATTACCACGAAATCCGTTGGAAAGAAAAATTTGTCAACTTGAACAAGGACATTCTCAGCTATTCCCTTGGGGTATCTAACAGATTGGTCGGCTAGCTGGACGGTCATCTTAGTGGGTTTCAAGTTTTCAAGTTCTAGCCTTTTAAACAGGGAGTAGGGCATAAGGTTTATGCTGGCTCCTAAGTCGGCTAAAGCGCTCATATTTCCAGAATTGTAGATAGAACAAGGGAGTGTGAATCTACCAATATCTCCTAATTTTTCGGGAAGGCTATTTTTAAGTAGGGCTGAGGTTTCAGAACTAAGGGGAATGTTGTTCACTTCAGGTAATTTATCTTTGGTGGATAGCAATTTTCTAATATACTTATTACGACCAGGAACTCTAGACATGGTATCAAGGAATTTTCCATCTAACTTAAAGGACGACAGTTTCTTAGGTTGAACTTTAAGTCTACGGGTAAGGGATTCTAACCTCTTTGTTCATGGTTTGAGTGGTCTCCACAGCTGGTATCTTGACCTTTGGTTCTTCCTTTACTGGAACAGCAGCAGGTGGAGTAGTGGCTGCTTCCTTTGGTGTTGTAAGTTGCTTTGCTTCCTCAATATGCGGATTTTGAACCGTGTTGCTGGGCAAACTTCCTCGGGGTCTATTCTCAAGACGTTGTGCCAATTGTCCAATTTGAGCTTCCAAATTCTTTAGCACAGCCAATTGATTTCTCATGAAGAGGTCGGCTTGATCTTGTCTAGCGGACGTCTTTTGGTTGAGCAGGTGTTGACCTTGCATGAATTGAGTGAAGGCGTCGTCTGAACTTGAAGCTGGGGCATTTGTCTTGGTGGTTTGTTCAGTGGTTTGGTTTGTGTCGGAAGTGGGTGCAGGAAGTGCAAGGGGTTGATTGTAAGGAAGTTGTGATTGTTGCTGGTAGGGTGGATATCTAGGTGGGTATCGGGGTTGGTATGGTTGTTGGTTGTTTCTCGGCGGAAAGGGAGGTCCTCTAGGTTGGTTGTTGTTCTGGTTGAAACCGGGTGGTCGAGCTGGAAACTGAGCATAGTAGAAGGTGCCATCTCCTTCTTCATATTCAACTTGGTATTCTCCAGATGGTTGCGGGTTGGTGCAGTGTTGACAGACTTGCACTTGGTGTACTTGGTGCTGTTGTTTCTTAAGTTCTCCAAACTGTTTGACGAGCGAGTCCATTTTCTCTGTCAGTGTCTTAATTGCTTCGACTGGAATCGGGTTTGCAGTGGCGATAGGTTTGGAAGATGTTGAGTGATCTCCAGAATTCCAATCGTGGTGATGCATAGTCATGTTTTCTATAAGGTTCCATCCTTCTTCGTCGGTCTTTCCAATGAAGCTTCCTTGTGCAGCAGCATCGAGGGTAGTTCGGTGGTTAGGATCTAAACCATTGTAGAAGGTGCACAATTGCGCAGACTTATCGAGTCGGTGATTAGGGCATTTCTTCAAGGCTCCTTTAAATCGTTCCCATGCGGTATATAATGACTCATCGAAAGCTTGTCGGAAGTTCATGATGTCATTTCGGAGTTTGGTTTGTTTAGATGGTGAAAAGTATTTGGTTAGAAACTTTGTCGCCATCACAGTCCATGAAGGGATAGAGCCGGTCTCTAAACCTTCAAACCATGTTTGCGCATGATGGGTGAGCGAATAAGGGAAAAGGTATAAACGGATTGTGTCTTGGCCAATTCCGTTTTGCTTGTAGGAATTTGAGAGAGAGATGAACTTGTCGAGGTGAGAGTTTGGGTCATCATTGGGCAATCCATGGAATTGACAGTGGTTTTGGATTAGTTGGATGATGTGGTGTTTAAGCTCGAAAGATTGACCAGGGGTTTCAGGGTAGAGAATTGGTCCTCCTCTTCCTTCGATAGAGGGTTTACTGTTGTCAGCGAGAGTGATGCGTTCAGCCATTTCTTGCTTAAGTGCAGATTGCTCCTTTTCTCGTCGAATAGTGCGTATTATAAGTTCTGGATCGGGAAAGTTAAATAGTGGTGCAGATCTAGGGGAACAGGTCATAAACTAAAAGAAAATACAATAAAGAAAATGAACAATAAAGGTAATGTTTTTTTTTTTTTAGAAGGTGTTATCCTAAGGGTTTACTAGAATTGGGATTGGTTGGGCCTTTGGATCGGACAGTCAGTCTCCCCGGCAGCGGCGCCAAAAACTTGTTGCTTCTAAAAGCAACGGGTGGTTTTAAATTTATAATTGCTGGGGTCTAAGTGTGACTTACTAGTACTGAACCAAAAGGTTAGTAGGCGGTAAGTTGGACCTAGAGTCGTTCTTAAAGAGAAACTGAATTGAAACGGAGGTGATCCAATCAATCTTTCTTTTCTAGTAAATGTTTTAAAAGAGTGCGTTGGGGGTTTTGGTTCAGTTAACTAATTAAACTAAATAAAGCGGATAAAATGTAATAGGATATCAGATATGCAAAGTAGTATTTGTTGTGAGTTTGTTAGTTAATAATTATGGGATGATAACTCTTACGGGAAAACGATTAACTAAATTGGGTTGCTTATAAGATTCATTAACTTGTGGTATAACCAATAGATTCCTTATTAGTCGGTTATCAACTAATATGTCACGAGGAACTAAGGTATTATGATTCTGACCAGACAGACAATGCTCAACTCTCCACACTCTCCTGTGAGGGAGTCAGTGGCCCATATTATTGAACGCATTCGCTCGTGGGCGAAGGAATAGAGTAGCAAGTCCATAACATGTCTAGCCGTTCTTAATACCACGATGATTATGAATCCATTAAACGACTAACTTAGAACTTGTGTCCGGACTTATTTAATCAATTTCTACCAATGAAACTTAAGCGTGATAAACGAGGGAAAGCATTTAGGTTTCTTGCGTACCGTACTTTAGGGTTCATGGTTTTAATAAAAGGTATCGGTTTAGGTTGGATTTTAAACTTGCCTTTCTCAATACAATTAACAAACCCCTAGGTTTTCATAAATGGTCATTTTGCCTTTAGCCTACCTAATCTAATCTAATTTAAACTAAAACAACTAATTAAAATGCTGACGGCTTTTTACAGAAAGTTAAACCCAGACCATGTCGGAAAATACTATAGTAGCTCACAACGTATCGAATTGTTTACCAATGTTTCCGTTGTGAGTTTAATTGCTTCGCGATGTTTACATGATAAGTACATTGTGATTGGAAGTGTACAATACTCATGGTAAGTCCACGTAATCACATTGCGTTTTATAATGCTTGCATGACGTTACAATTAAAAACATAGTTTTTACACAGATAACTATTGACCGAGTATTGAGGTTCACGACTCCTCTTTACAAGGTTACAATCACGTTTGTTAATCGAAAGGCGAATATAAGTTTTAGGTTTAAAATCACAAGATAAGTCCGTTCACAAAGTTTCCCATTTTATAACGTCGATCAATAATACAACTACCTTCGGTAATTACTGGCTTCCATATATTTGTACTATGCTTAAAAGCATTTCCAATACTATACCGAGTAATCAGTCGAATAGGGGCCATCATATTATCTCACGACGTATTCAAAGTTATCCCATAATTATATACTAACTACATCACAACAAATACAATAGTAATCTACTCGCTAATCATGGCAATAACGATCGCAAACATAATTAAAGCAAACATGTTTAATTAAGATAGATAAGGATAGAGATAACCGAGATTAATATGCGCGAAGGAATAGACTTGAATTAATGAGCATAACTCCAAGCGTACACCAAAGATTACAACACGTTCCTAGCTTTCTTTCTACTCTAAACAAAATGCTAAACTAACCTAATGCTAATTTAAAGAAAGTAGAATGAGAAAGTGAGAAAGTAACTAGTGCATATGTGGTATGTGAAGGTGTGTGTTACAAATGAACCAAAAGCCTCCTATTTATAGGTGAGCTTTGGCTCACATTAGCACAAGTTGGCCTTGAGGTGCAGGTTAGAAAGCTTGCCAAAAGTGGTATGTACCATACGAAAAGTAGGCGAACCGGGTACCGTACAACACGAAAAGTGGCCGCACCAGGTACCAAAAGTTACCAAAAACGGAAACCGGGATGGGGGTAGGGTGGCCGGCGCCGCCCTTGGTGTGGCCGGCGGCGGTGGGCCCACCCCCGCCCCGTTGCGTTGTTTGTTGCTTCGTTTCTTGATTCGTGCGTGTTTTCTTCGTTATACGTCCGTTTGAGTTGATTCATTTTTTTGTTGGATTCGTAATTCAAAAACGAAGATTTTGACATAGGATAGGCCCTGAGATGAGGTCCCTAGCTCTAGATATTGCGTACGGATCATTTGGATCTTCCGGCGGGCGCGGAATCTTCATTTTTTACCCGTTTCAGTTGATTCTTCTTCTGTTGGATCCGAATTTTGAAAACGAACGTCTTGGAAATAATGGATGTTGGTGAAGGGCACTTTGGTCTTGAAATCTCGTTTTTATGCCTTGAATCTTCAAACGTGTGTGGAATCTTCGTTTCACATCCGTTTTACTTGATTTTTATCGTGCAACCTCGTTTTGACCTTCTTGGCATAATGTTACTGATTTGTGCTATATTTGAGTTAATATGCCAAGAATCGTTCCAGAATGAGAGAGATATCGGTAGTAAAAACGTGACGTTTTACGCGATATCAGTGGTAGATCCGACAACACCCAAGTGTTGTTGCCCATGATGGAATCCATCTCATCATTAATTGCTTCCTTCCAAAAGGCGACATCTTGAGACTTCATTGCTTCATCAAATGTTTTTGGATCATCCTCAACATTAAAGCAATATGAATATTGGGTAGAAACCTCATCCCTTGAACCTTCAATTAAATATAACTGAAAATCAGGCCCAAATGACTTAGGTTTCCTTTCTCTTTTGCTTTTCCTAAGTTCAAATGACTTATCTTGAGTCACATCCGAACTTACCTCCTTATTGGTTCCACTAGAGCTAGGGACCATATCCTTTGGTCGAGATATAGATGAGAAGCGATTCTCATCAAAGATTGCATCCCTTGATTCAACCACGGTGTTAACCGAAACAGAATCATTAGGTTCAATAACATAGAACCTATAGGCCTTGGAATGCTCGGCATATTCAATAAATATGCAATCAATACCTCTTTCACCCAAACTTTTCTTCTTGGGATCAGGGAGTCTTACAACAGCCCTACAACCCCATACCCGAAGATAGTTCAAGTTTGGTTTCCGTTTATACCAAAGTTCATAAGGAGTAATCTTGTTCCTTTTATTAGGAGCTCTATTAAGCAAATAACAAGCTGTTAGCATAGCTTCCCCTCAAAATCCATCACTAAGGCTCGAATAGGATAACATGGAATTAACCATTTCCTTAAGGACCCTATTTTTCCTTTCCGATATACCATTTTGTTGAGGAGTATATGGAGCGGTAGTCTCATGAATTATACCCACGGATTGAAAATAAGTTGGGTCAATATATTCACCTCCCCTATCCGTTCTTAGCCTTTTAATTGATGAATTAAGTTGTAGTTCAACTTCAGTTTTATATGTTTTAAACTTATCCAAAGTTTCATCTTTAGAATGTAACAAGTAAACATAACAAAACCTAGAAGCATCATCAATGAATGTAACAAAGTATTTTTTATTGCCCAATGATGGAGTCCAATGCAAATCACATAAATCACTATGTACTAATTCTAAAATTTCAGAATTTCTAGTTACATTTTGAAAAGGTTGCTTAGTGATTTTAGTCAACATACATGTTTTACATTTTTCATGGTTCATGTCAAAAGCCGGTATTAATCCATCTTTAGACATATCTTGCATTCTTTTAAAATGCACATGTCCTAACCTAGCATGCCAAAGAGTTGAGATATTTGTGCTAGAACAAGTCATAAAAGCTGAATTAACATTCATATGATTAATATTAAGTCTAAACATTCGGTTACAAAGATAACCAAAACCAACAAACATACCATGTTTTGATAAAACAAACTTATCAGACTCAATGACTTGTTTGTACCCACAATTATTCAACACACTACTAGACACTAGGTTTTTACGAATTTGGGGTACATGTAAAACATCAAACAAAGAAACAATTTTTCCCGAACTAAATTGCAAATCCACACTTCCACGTCCATGAACAGGGGCTTTTGACTCATTTCCCATATGAAGAATTGATCCATCATCCAATGACTCGTAAGTCTTGAACCAACATCTATCCTTGCACACATGGGTAGTAGCACCCGAGTCAACCCACCACGCAATGTCATCATCCTGCACAAAATAAGCTTCAGATATATATGATACATAACAATTTCGAACCAAATTATTATTCATAATCTGACCTTTCGAGTTTTAGTCCTTAGACCCATTACCCGAACCGCTTGTGCTAGCTCCATTGGTGTTTTTATAACCAATATTTCCAGCCTTACAATCCCTTTTCAAGTGTCCAGAATTACCACACTTCCAACAAGTCAATTTAGACTTTTTATTGGGATTAGGCTTGTTGTTGTCATGGTATTTGCGTTTTCCCTTTTTGTCATTGTTGCCAGTGGATTTATGATGTTCCACCATGTTAACCGAAGAGGTTTCAACAACATTATTGCCCTTTGGCTTGTCATTTTCTTGCACCCTGAGAGATTCCTCAATACGCAAATGACTGCCCAACTCAACAAGAGTTAACTCCTCCTTCTTATGTTTCAAAGTATGTTTGAAATCTTTCCAAGAAGGAGGGAGTTTGTCAATGACACAAGAAACCGAAATGGATTCATCCATGTTCATCTTGTGTTGTGTGAATTGCCCAAGTATACGAAGAAGTTCATTGTATTGTTCCATGACCGGTCTAGAATCGACCATCTTGTAATTATTAAAATTACTCACAAGGAACTTTTTACTAGAAGCATCTTCAGCCATATACTTTGATTCCAAAGAATCCCATAGTTCTTTTGCGGACTCATGATTTTGATATATATCAAAGAGAGAATCAGCCATACCATTGAGGATTAAACCTCGAGCAATATAGTCATCGTTCTCCCACTTGCCCCTTAGCCAAATCCGCTCCACAGTAGCATCATCACCACCATCTTCAGGAATTGGTGTACTAAGAACATACACCACATTCATGCTCGAGAGGAAGAAATGCATCTTCTTCTGCCACCTACGAAAATCCACTCCTTCAAACTTGTCAAGTTTGGAGAAATTAGCCGTCATATGCTTCAAAGTAGCCGCCATTGAAATCACCAGAAATTGTTGTTTTCGATTGTTGGAGGAAACCGTGTAATAGGGTAGAGATTTCAATGACCGGATATCCCTTTGAATCGTGTTATCACTTTCCAAAAACAATAATTCGACCCTATATGCCTTGGGTTACACGAATTTTATTTTGGGATAAGACAAAGAGTGTTCTTGATTGAGGCAACAATTCAAGAACCAGGTTGCTAGAGAGTGTTTATGTGTTATTCTCCTTCTCATGTGAATGTAGTTCTATTATATAGAACACCCAAACATAATGGGAATTATTGGGAGTAATAGTCCAATAATGTCATCCATTAATCTCTTGCAATTTCTAAGACCTTTGAGTTCATGGCTCATTAAAACAATGATGACCATAAAGTCCCATAAGTTACACACATATTAACAGTCACAATCCATGGGTCAAAACTGCCCCACGGGTCAAAACTGCCCCACATGTGTTATGGGTCAAAATTGCCCATTGCCATTGCTCAAAACTGCCTTTGCAATGGCCAAAACTGCCTTTTGCTAAGGCCAAAACTGCCTTTTACTATGGCCAAAACTGCCTCGTTATGCCATTGTTTTGGGTCAGAGATGTCATCAACTTGATGGGCGTACACTCCGTACCTCCTAACCCATTTCCAAGTCTAATAACCATATCTCTCAATTACACTAAATTACTAACAGATACTTCTACTATAAATACACATAAATTACTTACTTCAAATTTTCTACCTCCAAAGACATGCGTTTGCCTTCTTTCCCATTATCTTTGTTGTACAACTACATATTTCCACAATGAACTACATTGACGATAATATCTATTGATACAAAGAAAAGAATAAGCAAATGTTTAATAACCATAAAATTATAAAACCATTTTTTAAATGCATTTATAAGAGTAGAACTTTGAACCTTATTAAAACTGTAAACAAACAATAACATGAGCTGGAAGAAAAATAACAAAAAAAATGTAGATCATGGCTGTGACAAACCCGGAAGGACTGAAATGTCCACCAACACAAGAAAAGAAATTATGAACAAATTAGTTTGCAAGTGTCGGGAATGCAAAAGTGTATCAGTTTAAAAGAATTCATGAAAAGAACTATAATTACCTCATATTGTAGCAACTCCAGTAAGTAGGCTTTATAATTACGCCAGTTAAAGGTTAGAGAAATTCAGAATCCTCTTAATTTATACTTTTATAAAAATAAACAACCAAAAGAAAATTTTGCAACATCCTAACTCTTTTTCATTTACACATTTTATCAAACACTTGGTGTGCGTTGGTTGCTCAACCTTCATAAATGTCACAATCAAAAGTTGTAACACCCCCAAATTTATTGTTTAGCGGAAGCACGATTTGGGTGTTACGAATCAATAATCACATCACAAAGATATAAAATGAACGACCACTATATGCGTCGTTTTAACTTGTATTGATAAAAACAAAGTTTACATCAAAAATATTGTTTACATTAGCTCAGCTCAAAATTGAGAGATTTAAGTACATAATTAATCTATACAAAATATAATAATGCAGCTAAATCTCTGATTGTTTGCATGATGACTCGAGCTAATTGATCCTTACTTGAGCAGTCCAACCTACTGCTGGTCACTTGTGATACATGCTAAAATTGGTCAGCGAAACGCTGGTGAGCTCACAGGTTTGTATGTCAACACATATGTTTGTATGAACCGCAAGATTTAATAATTGAATTTAAAATGCAATTAAGCAAAATAAAAGTTATACAGCCATGAGCACATAGTCTGAGCTTAACTTGAGTTGTCAGACCCACTTAAGGAAACCTAACTTGAAATGCCTCCTACGAGTGCCTAATCCACACTCTTCTTCCGAAATGCTAATACGTCCGTTTGACCAGTTAGTGCGTGCTAACCCGGACGAGGATTGTCAATCCCATATGATATCATATACTAACATTCACGCTACTACGTATTACCAGACTATGCTATGGAGGGCTTTAAATTGATTAGCTTGAAACTCATGTAGTATTTGATTTGATTTGTACTTGCGTTCAACTTGTAAAACAAAACGAGCAATATTATCACACCCCTGATTGAAAAGCAGTAAAATAGGGGCCATGAGACTCACCTGAGCCTTGAGTGCTTAAACAATTAAACTTGATTTGGCTTGACGTGTATTGATGTCCGAAGACTTGTAACCTAAAGGTGTCCATGACACGCGACGGTTATAATTGTGATTAGGTATTTACGAAGAATACCTTTGTAGTTGTTTATCCAACTATAATGTCCAAATTATCCCGAGTTGGTTGATTGACTTGTATGTTTGAAAACGTGTACGGCCCGTTGGTGATTGTTGGTGATTGTTTGTAATAATAATTTTCAACATTATTATTATTTTTATTTGAAGTGTTGTATTTAAAAAGTGTTTATAAACTTTTAGGTGACGGGGGTCCATGGGCAGCGCCCCTGGTTAGCGGGGTTCCAGGGGTGGCAACCCCTGGCGGGGTCCAAGGGGCTGGCCCCTGGCTGGGGTCGAGATGCCAGGTCAGCTCGAAAATTTTTTATTTATATTAAATTGCTTTGGTGAAAAACGCATCTGGACTTGAATTTGGGTGAAATCAAGTGATAAAATTTAGGTCTCGACACTTAGTAAAAATGAGTTGTAAACATTCTGTTTTTAGCGTCACTTATAGCGGCACTTAGGTTTTAGGCGTCACTCAATAAGTGTCGCATGAAATTGTGTATTCTGATTTGATAGCGTCACTAGACAAGTGACGCTATAAGTGTCGGGAAATGGAGTTAGGCGTCACTAGACAAGTGACGGGCATAAGTGTCGGTTGGAATCAGATTGTGATTGTAGGCGTCACTTAGGCAAGTGACGCTATAAGTGTCGGTCATCAGTGACGGGTATTGAAAATGCGTCACTTAGATAGTGACGGAAAAGAGGGTTTTATGCGGCACTTAAGCAAGTGACGCAAAATTAGGGCTTTTAGCGACACTCAATGCGTCACTTAAGTGACGCACGAAGTGACGCTATACTGCAGGCTTCTTTGCGACACTTAAAGTTGTTGACGGGTTTTTGAGCCAAGAACGAGTTTTCCGGCCATAGTTTGGTCCGATTCTTTTACCCAACCCATATAAGAACATTTTAAGTTTATATAAACAACTTTTATGTAAAAATAAACGAAATCGGAGAGTTTCGGGTTTTTGTCGGAAACTTACGCGGTGTCGAAATGAAATTCCAGAAAGATAGAAGTGTAGATCGTCGCGAGGTGGTTCCTTTTCTACAAAAATCTTGATGATCAGAGTGTGTTTGGTGGTGTTATTTGGTGATTGTATGTGATGGTGGTATGTTAGTGGTAGAAATGAGAGAAAAGAGAAAGAAGGAGAGAGAAGGGAAAGATGAGAATGAGGAGGGGAGTGGGTTCCCCACCCATTTTGGGCAAATTTCGGTGGGGGCCCACCACAGTGTGGGTCTCCACTTTTTAATTCCGTGTTTGCGCTCCGTGCGGTGTTCGTTTTCCCGATTGTTTATACGTTAATCCGTTGTTTTATACGTTTAATTATAGGTTTTAAAAATGCATTTTATTACTCGATATTTTTGCGAAGTATTTAACCAAGTACTTATTAATTGAGTTATAAAATATAATGTTAACTTGTTTTGTTTGTTTGCGCGTTTAATAATTTAATCGCGTAGGCTTTGTTTGTACGATACGGAGATGAATACGAAATATTATAAAATAATATTTTGGATATAATTGTGTCATTAAATAATATTGTATTACTTAATAAAATTGTCCACCAACGTCCGTATTTATTTGAACCGAATTACATTCGATTTGAAACTTGTACGATTTAATCAAATCGCATACTTGTATATATTCAACAATATATATCATTTGATACACAAATTAGCCTAACACAGAACTAATTACATGTATTAACACTTGATTAGGCACTAATTACTAGTCCTAATTTGGCGGGTGTCACAAAAGTAAATTAACAAACCTACATAATTTTATCAAGAGTCTCTTCCGCTCGGTGCCATTGTATCAAAAGTCTCTTCCTCTCGGTGCCATTGTGCTTCAACAAATAGTTGCAGAAATATATTAATCAAGGGTAAGAAACTGGAAAGGAGAAGATTTTAAAAAAAGCAGTAGGAATATAAGCTGATTAGTAAAAAGAAAGTGTAGTTTAATACGTTGAATGAGAAAAACGGAGAAGAATTAGAAGAACTATTGAGATCGATGAACACAATGAGAAATACATACCTGAAGAATTCCTTCAAAACTTAGCACAATGGATTTCAGTAGCTTCACTTAATACTCACCACGATGATTTCTTGAGCTTTGAAAACCATGAAGAAGTTGGAGATGGAAGAAATGGCTGTCGAAGAAAGATAGAAGAAAGATGGATTTTACTTGAATGGAGAAAAACTCATATAAATGATTAAATGAATTGATGATGGATTTTGGCAGTGGCAACAATCTAATGAAGAGGATTGGGAAACCAATTAAATTAAAGCATTTGAATTAAGTTTTGTAGGGTTTTAAGAAAAATGAGCAGCATTGCAGGCATGCTTCTTGGATTCGGTAAAAGAGGGAAATTTCATTGATACAACCATAAAGCTCGAAACCCTAAACATATTCAATTTAACACGACAGGGTATAAATGGTATTAATAAAACGATTTATAATTTAATTGTATTAATTTGCATAAAAAAGGGTATTAAATCTAATTGGATTTTTTGGCCTGAAAAAAATTATGTCATGATGACATCACACTTTTAATCACAGCTTGACACATCAGCATCAAAACCTACCTAAGGACTTGACACATCAGCTTCATGACATCAGCCAAACCCCCCTATTAGTATAGGTAGATAGAAGATTTGAACCTTACTCTTAATATGAAATATATTTGTATACGATATTATGGAATTATTATAGTGGACCACTTTTGACTTGAATGGACAATTATCCCTTGAAATTGAAAAGGAAATATTCCATCACAATAAAATAACACTCCTATCTACTGTTTTGTTGATCCAAAAATGAATTTCACTATACAATTAATTTACTTCAATTAATAATTATTTATGTGCATCAAAGAACTATTATCATCACTATCATATATTTGACATTGACATTTGAGTTTATATTTCCATTATAATCACTCCACAAAATACCCGACTTGAATGTTAAATTTATTTAGACAATATATATCTACAAACAATTACTAGAATTGTATGTATAATTGTTGGATCGAAATACATGCCAAAATTTCAAAATCATTATCATCACTCTTATCTACCTACCTACCTACTTGTGCTATAAATTAGTAACTGGATAATTACTACTAATAATTCAAATATGCCGTCAAATTAAGTTCCTATAATGAGTATCCAAACCCTAAAACTCTAATTCATTAAAATTTTTAAATTCATTTGAATTGCAACTTTTTCTCTTCCCATATTCATATTCAACGTTTAGTCTATAAATACAATATCTTATTCACGTAAAAAAACTAAAAATACTAAACTCAAACCCTAATTCCTTTCACACCAAGAATCGAAAGTTCAAGAATCAAACAAAATGTCCAACATGCCCACAAACGGTTATTTGCATTTTTTTTAGTCTAGGAGTTTTTCTTTTTACTAAATGTAAGCTTGACATTATTTTTATTTATCTACTTAATGAATAGTTTTGTGGGCGGATCTGTGAAGGAGGAAGTGGGGTCACGCGCCCCCAATAACCCAATGAACTTTAGAGTAAATTTTTATATATTTTGGGTTAGGCCCCCGGCCGAGGAAAAAAATTGCCCCCAATTCATTAATCTTTCTTTAGTTAAGCATATAAATATCTTTATATCCAATACATATGTGTTGAAGTAACAATAAAAAAAATAAAGCTTGAAGATGTGTTTTAATGGAGGAATTTAGAGTTGGGGTTTGGTTGGGGAAGAATGTAGCCAACAGGTAAAATTCGTACCTTTCACAAATACAATTTTCAAAATAGCCCCTACTAATATATAGAGTGAAACTTTAAGCCCTTAGACTTTATATTGTTATTCACTAAATTCACATTTCATATTTGTAGTTTAATCACCTTTCTTTTTACTAATTATATAAGCATTTATTGTTAATGTAATATCCTTGAAACAATATCATCCATTGTTTTTGTTATTTCATTTATAAAAAAACTCTACATGGTATCCAACTTCATCTATCATATTAGCTTAGAGATTACTAATGAGTTTTATTGGGACACATAAAGCTTATTAAAACATAAGTAAAACGTAAGTAAAGTTGAATATAGCGCATAGACTATCTTATTTATTTCTTTCATCGATACAAATTTCTAATAACAAAGTCATACAAAAATTAACTTATTTTATATCTAAATAATTTTTGTATTCGAGGCAATATTTTAGTTATGTCACAACGCCATCAAATCCAACGGATTGTTGTTTTATGATAATTTTTACGCAATTTTTCGAATTAGTTGCATACCGCTTTTCTAAAAAATTTCAAGTTGTTTATGCCGAAACATAATTTTTTGTATATCGATGGAGTTGTAAGTTATTTAACTTTATTTCCAATAGTTAGATTGCAATTGTTTTTTGATACACTATTTGTTATTATTTTGAGTAACACTGTAGCATCATTATAGTTTAACGTAACGGAAACAAATATACGGGTTGAGTTAAAAAAATAATGCCCCCAATAACACAAATTCTCAGATCCGCCACTGGTTTTGTATGTATTTACACATTTGATTCTCCTCCTTATTGGTTACTCTACATTTATATATTTTACCAATTATGCTTTTGACGATGATGAATAAGCCTACATGTAATTTTAATATGAAATGCATCTTATGTTTGCTCCACTTAATATTTCACTCCGTATGTAGAATCCTTTTACATGAACTTTTTGTATTTACATTGCAATTACTATAATACGGAGTATAACATACTATTTTTTACCTATTTTTTTAAAAAATTCATGTTTTTCTTTTGTCGTATTAATCTTAACAATATCGTTGGCAGGGCCGGTTCAAGGTTTTTGGGGGCTTTAGGCGGCGGATCAATTTTGGGGCCTAGTCCGTTAGCATAAAAAAACTAAGTTAATAACGTACCTTTATTCGGGGCCTAGTCCATAAATAATTTTTATAATTTTTAGTTTTGAAAAATTTGAGGCCCTAAAATAGATAAGCCCAAAATATTATAAAAATATAGTAAGCCCAAAATATCATAAAAATTTGATAAGCCCAAAATATCATAAATAGGTAAGCTTAAAATATCATAAATAGGTAAGTCCAAAATATCATAAAAATTTAGTTAGCCCAAAATATAATAAAAATTTAGGTCCTAAATAGCTAAGCCCAAAATATGATAAAAATATAATAAGCCCAAAATATCATAAAAATTTGGTAAACCCAAAATATCATAAAAAAATCTCTAAGCCCAACAAAAATTGGGGGCCCTAGGCCATTGCCTAAACCCATTACACATATGGGCCGGCCCTGATCGTTGGCGTTTGGAGCAAATTATTCACTTTGGTTGGAAGAGCAATGCAAAATATACACAACATCTGAGAAAAGCAAATCACATTTTTTTTTTTTTTTTTAAGTTTTAACATGCAGCAGCAATTCACGACTAGAAATAAGATCATATACTTACTAACAAACTTACAATGTTGACTACTAAAGTACAATATATATGTAAACGCCTAAATCTAACGCTACCATCACACTCATGCTTTGTTCACAAAGTAGACATACTCTATATTAATAAAAATATGCACCTTCCACTTAACCGGTTATTCAAATTTGCATACACACCATAACAATCCATCTCATCAATATAAGACATTCATGTTTATCATTAAGGTTTATCCTGTATACATACCACATACAAATACGTTTCATAGATTATCCCACGAAGTCGTAGGTTATAATCTAGGATGAAAAATGGTATGTCTTTTTCTATAGTTTTTTCATAAATAATATGGATATGAATATGTATATGAATATTATACGCGTTCCTTATATAGGATGATGCTGATTATGCCCAATTGATGGAGTATATTTATCAACAACATGATCTATTTAATGACATAGATGAGACATATGAAGATTATGAAGTAACAACCTTCAAAACAGATTAATATTAGATTTTTTTTCTAACTGTAGACATTTTACTTACGGATTCATTACATGAATATGCAGAGGATAGGTTGGTTCTGGTAGAAATACCAAATAAAATTGAACAAAAGAAGGCCCATCCAAAGAACCTTGAATACAGTCTAATAGACGAAGATGAAGAAGAGAATAAAGGCGATTACTTCCTTGGAGACAGATACTAAAGGTCACATATGAATGTGACTATATTTATTATTTTTCCAATCTTTTAACATTATTGATTTATGTTGTTATGAATCTTTAGTCAAATAAACATGATCTTTTTTCTTTTTTTTTTTTTGTTAAGTTATAACTTCATTTTATTGTCTTCATCTATCTCTCAGAAAGCTTTTATTCAATTACGATTTAAGTCTTCTACTATAGTACCATTAAATATTCTACTATACGAATAATTTACTATTTGCACTTTGGTTAGCTATTGAACTTATTCACCTAAATAAAAAAGCCCCGTATACATTAAATTTTATAGGATGACTGTGTATATAATAATCTCTCTCTCTATATATAAGAAAAACTGTGGACGATTCTCCCCCTTGATTAACAGATAACCCTTAATTAGCACACCTTTAGATTAAAAATCATGATGTCATTAGCTTGAATAATTGTGTTTCAAATTACTAATCTACCTCTTAATCAAAAATAAGGAAACCTGTGGTTTTCCTTTCCACGCTTCAAACACAAAACTAAACGTGTTCATCTTCAAGGGTTTTCTACACATGATACGCCCTGACTTAGTTCTACCTCGTCCATCATTATGCCTCGCTTCCATCTATCTCGACTTTATCATCTTCACAACCAGGTATGCGATTTCAGTTTGCTTTTGATTCCTGAAATTAGGGTTCATAAAATTAAGTCTGATCATGTTAATAATGAGACTGTTTGATGAATCTGCTCTGGAATGGTTTGTAATTATCATCACTCTATTTATGTCATTTTTATCAAAAGGCACCCCATGTGTTTGATAAAATGCGTAGCTAAATAAATTAACATTTTGATTGAAAAATTAACTATTTCAATAAAAAATGTGTACGAAATTAAACTTTGTTTGTCAATAAGATATTTGTTGAGGGTTTTGTATCGCATTATTTGATTGCATCTTGAAGTATTTCTTGTGAAGTGGTTGATCTATAATTAGAAGCATAATCTGTTAACCCATGACAGGAAGAATTATGATGTGGTAATGCAACTGTGCATTGACATGTTAGAGGGGGAGTGATTAATATTTTTGATCAGTCATTTTGCTTGTGGTTTATCAACATTATATATCAGCAGCTACACACGGTGATTTTCATCTTTACCTTTTTGTCATTAATTTGCAGCTGCCACAACCACTTGAACTATGGACTGTTTGGTATCGCTGCAATTGTAATCATCTGAAATTCAACCTTCGAATGTGTGGCTGCTGACATGTAAGCAATATTATTGGAAGTCAGGTTTCTTCCCACAGGTTTTATAGTTCAACAATTAAGATGCACAAGATGGGTACAGACCGTGGTCATGTGCATTTGGTGATGGAAAGGGTATTATGGGGCCTTCGTTTTCTGATTTATGCAACTGTGAGTTAATCATGATGATTAGGTTACCTGCTTCCGGGAAGACTACATGGGTTGAAAGATGCATTAATGAGCCCCCGAAAAGCGATAAATTCTGCTTGGAACAAATTTGGCTTTGGATCAACCGAAGGTTACTATTTTTGAAACCGTGCTCAGAAAAGAAAATTCTATTGTATGCAATTATTATAATACTATTTACTATGTCACGGGGGTGGCAAATGGGGTGGGTCAGAAAAACTGCGTAATGGGTCAAAGCAGGTAATTTTTGGGAATGAGATTGGTTGGGTCATGGGTCCAAATATTTTACATCTCTTACAATTTGTGAGTGTGGTAACCATGCTTACAAAATTATGTTGTTTAAATTTTTTTTTTTGCTTAAACTGATTGAAAGATTTATACTATTAGATGAATCTGTCATGGTAGCACAGCTTGGCAATTTTCAATTGCGTATTCATGATCAGGTGCATTGGAATTCGTATTATTATATCAATTTGAAATATAAATTTGTTACTTCTAATTGCAAAACAGTAATTTGAACTAATATGTGTGCCTGTGGACATCAGATGATAATGCTTGGAAGGTGCAAAAGCCACCACATAGACAGTTGATGCCTAGAGAACTGGAGCTCAAGCAATTAAGGCAATGCAGAAGGCAGTGTAAGTTTTAGATTCTATTATGGTACACAAAATGCACCAATATATCCGCTTCTATGTGTGGATACGATTTTAGTGACAACCATGTAAGGATTGGCTCTTTATTTATTAGCATATCTACATTACATTTCCATGCCAAAACAAGCTTGCAGTTAACGTCTGAAGTAATTTCTGATCAGATTCAAATTGATAATGTGTGACATATAAGACCCTGTTATGGCTTTCAAATGTAGTCATAATTGTTCAAAATGCAGTGCAGACATTTGAAAGAACCTTTGTTTGGTATATTTATTAGCATATCATGATTAATGTTATTTCGATACTCCTCTTCGTTATAGAATTATCAGTGTGCTTTGATTTGTAGAGAAACTTGAAGCTTCTATTTGTCATTAATGCCATTTAAAGCTTATTACTACATAAAATAATACGAATTTTGTGTTGTCTTATACTGATTTGCAGGTCGTGATATTGGAGTAAATCTTCCGATTTTGCTAAATGCAACTGTAGAAGCACTCCCATCATATGGGAGCACCATGTTACGCATTGGGTTGACTAACCCTCCTTGTATTCTGGAACACCTGAAGGAGATAGCTACCATTTTGTGTCACCCTCGTGTTTATTCATCTCTTCATGTACCTGTTCAATCTGGAAGTGATGTTGTTTTAACTGTAAGTAATCATATCAGTAGAGGGACATAATACATACGCTACACTTAGATTGTGGTCAATTTAGACCCAATATCTAATGGGTCATATGGGTAAAATCAAAAGATTTAGCTAAAAAAGAAATTAGTCAAATGGAGTACATATGTTAAATGTTGTAAGATTTGGTGAATTTCGATTTATGACGTTTTTTTATGTTATGATACAGGAGATATATAGTGGCCTCTTATATGTTTTGCTGCTATTGCTGTCATTGGGAGCTTTCTTGATATATAGCCAATGGTTCATTTTGGTGTTTAGTTCTCTTGCAAATACTTATTATAATTTATCTAATATATTTACGGGCCAAAAGCTCCTATTGGAACGATGATGGTTCTATGCCATCAGTTTTTTGTCTGACGGTCACATGCATCCATCATAGATTTGTAAGTTACTGTTTTATTTACTAAGTAAAAACCAAAATATAGTCATGCTAAATGATGTTACTATTGCTGCTAGCAATCGTCTTACAGATTAAACCTTCTAAACAAAATTTCATAAAACCTTCTAAACACAGAGTTGTAGGTTATTAATTGTAACAATATAGTTTATTAATCTTATATATAACATTCGTCTACCAACAAGTTTTAATGAAAAAAAAATTGTTGATGGGACTGAAACAAAATAACCCGCTTGATCCCTTATCCCACATGAACCACCCATTTTGCCACCTTAAATAGTGGTTTTAAATCGATGTGTTACAACTATTTTCGTTCTTTATATGAAATATAAGATGATATCTATCTTTTGTAGACATACCAGACTTGATAAAAAATTCATTTGCAGGCGGTTGGTCATATTATCATAATGCATTAAATCCGCACTACATGTGTTCTGGCATTACCCATAGTTTATGGGTCCAGGTTGCTGATCTCCTAAATTCTAAGTAAGATTTTTCTACCCTCTTTCATTTCAATTTGTTAATGGTGGTGAGCATGTGTAACAAAGTTCAAATAAGTTATCTGAAAACTTAAGTTTAGCTATTTTGTTGCTTGGTTGTCCATTTGAACCAAATTTGATTAGTTACATAACTCATTGAAGTTTTCAGGGTGTCAAAACGTGTGAATTGTTTATATAACTTGATTTTTGTTCTTGTGAAAATGCTTTAAATAACACTATTTTTTGCAATGATTATTATAATTTTGTGTATGTATACCTCCGGACACTTGAGCCTAATGTGTTCACTTTATGTAGAATAACGAATTTACTTAAACATATGATATGGTATCTGAATCTCCTATTTATGTGTATAATATATGTACTTAACTCCGATCTATTATAAACGAATAACAATTTTGTGAAATAGGATCAGTTATGGTTATTTGTTATCAATTTGAATTTATGATGAGCATTGTCGCGTTTATAACAGAGTCGTAGGCGATTCAGCCATTCAGGGCGCATATACAAGTGGTTTAGATATGTGCATCATATATATTTATGATGACACACAAAAATTCATGTTTTTGTGTGCCATTATCTCACCATTTTAGCCCAATTATTAATGAAAACACTTAAATATGAACTTAAACATCACATTTCATCATAAGGGCTAAAATATAGACGATGTTTCAAGAATCAACCAAAAAGACCTAAAAACGAGTAAAATAGAGCACAAACGATCATTGAATCTTCCGTTCACGCATTTAAGCACAATTTAAGCTATACTTGGAATTATGACCTCTAACTTATGTCATTTTCTTCGTTAGGAAATTATGAAACCGTGAGGGCGAGAATCACTCAAAACGGATAAAGACGAAGAAGTTACGCCCGAACGAAGAAACGAAGAACCGAAGGACCGAATACGGCTGGACACAGACCGTATACGGCTGAGCCAGACCGTATACGGCTGGACACAGACCGTATACGGCCTGTGCAGACCGTATACGGCCTGTGCTCAGCTGTATACGGGCCAGCTCAGCCGTATTCACCCTATGCACAGCCGTATACGGTCCAGTTCAGCCGTATTCACCCTAGCTCAGCCGTATCGTGCGTTTGGGTGATAAAAATCAGGTTTTTATTCACCCTTGCGATACGGTTGTGCGTTTGAAGTTTTGGATACGGTCTACGGATACGGTTGTGCGAGTTCTATATATAGAGGCTTCATTTCATCATTTTAAACATTCTACACTCAACAAGCAACAAGCAACTACACACACTTTCTCTCACTACTCTCTCTCTCTAGATTAGGTTGTAATTAGTAGTAGATTAGCGGTTAGTTAGAGGGGCAATATTGTAATATCGCTTGGCGCGTACTAGAAGTTCTGCTCGTGTAACGTTCAAGTTGTATTCAGCTACGCTCTTATTACGGTTATATCTATCCTTTATCTATTTCATTATGATGATTGTTATTACTGTTGTCATGCTAGATTTAGGATTGGTTACCATGATTAGCGAGTAGTAATATTGCGTGTTTGCTTTGACGTAGTTAGTCGTAAATTGGTTGGAATGATGCTATGAAAATTAGTGCTTTGATTCACTTTCTGTTTATGATTTTAAACCTATTAAATTAATCGCCTTTCAACCAGTAAACGTGATTACGGCCTTAAATGATGGGACGTCGCGAACCCCATCAAAGGTACTTAGTTATCTGTGTCAAACATGAACATGGTCTGATTTGTTAATCGTGTAAATATCGCTTTCTAAATGAACGCTAAGTACATCGTCATCGTGGAAATACTGCTTTCTAATCTGAACGCAAAGTACACTGTGATTATGGAAATATGGTTTTCTAACTGAACACCAAGTACACTGGAGCCGTGGAAATAATGCTTTCTATTCTGAACACAAAGTACACTGTGCCCGTGGAAATATGGTTTTCTAACTGAACGTGAATATTACACTGTTGACAAGTTAGGGATTTATTGGGACTTAAAAGTAAGGGCTGGTTTATATCATAGATGGATAATATTATGCTTAAATACAAACTTAGTTAAGTAGTCTGGGTTAGCCTTTGTGAAGCAATGTAAGGTACCGTAAGTCGGTTGATTACTCTGTATAGCGTCGACAACACCTCCGGTGTAGTTAATACGTGGAAGCCGAGGAAAAACCGCAGTTACTAAGCCTTGTGGAATAACGGTAACTCTGTGATCAGTAGAGCTGGTACCGACTAGGTCCTTGGTTCATCAATGAAAACACCTTCGGTGGAGTACAGTGTAGTAATCACGGAAAGAGTCGTTATCGGTCTATGTAAATCACCGAGTCATTACTCAACACCCAGACTCACCAAACCATCGATAGAAAGTAATCAAGCACATTCTATAAACTTGGTCTTAAATGTTTTATTTAGATTAGATATTATTGTGGGGTTAAGAAAGGTCGGACATCGAGTTGGTTTGTCGCCTTATTCATGCACCCAGGGTTTCATCCCAGATAAGGGTCACTATACCTTCACCGGTTAGTGTTGTGGGCTGGATAAACTACTCCGATCAAAAATCAGGATAGCCTAGTCGCCCAGTGACATACTGATCGAGAACTCTATCAGTAGAGGGCTAGTGCTTACTCCACAGATACCTGAAATAAATAAAATACAAACCTTTAGAACACGTTTTCATACATCATACATCATTCCAATCAATAAGGCTACCGAAATCATAGCTAACACCCTCTCTAAATTATCTGCTATCTACATTTATTTTATCTGCTTTAATTTTAATTTTCTGCCTAAGTATAAAAAACCAAAAACAAACCAACAATCAAATCTTTTTAAAACCTGCTAGATTGATAAGTACGCCTGTTTCGTCCACGATCCACAATACACTGACTCAGAGAACGACCCTAGGTCATCCTTGCTGCTATACACCAATAGTAACTAGGTATACTTTGGCCCCGCAAATACAAATTTTAAAACCCTCTGGTGACCCAGCCAAGCGGGAGGCTTGCAACGACAGGAAGCGATTCCGAAAGTCAGACCGTTCGGCTGGCGTCAAGCTTTTGGCGCCGCTGCCGGGGAGTCAGCTGTAAGATCTGAAGACATTCCAGACGAATTTTTCTTTCTAGTATCCCGTAGTTTAGTTTAGTTTTTTTTCATTTTTCCTTGTTCCATTCGAAAATTCCTTCCCACAACACACAACGATATTTGACCCGATCATCCGGATTCGAATCTCTCACTTTCGTACCCGATCCTGAGACGATCATCCAAACGATCCGCAAGGAGAAACGCATCCGCAACCGACAACCGATGGCTGCACGTGTCACACTTGCCGACAGCACCAAACCATCAATTGAAGGTCGAGGTGGACCCATCAGCTATCCGGTCATCGACGGCTCCTTCGAGCTTAAACATCATATCGTTCAGCTTATCAAGGAATTCTGCCAATTCCATGGTTTACCCCATGACGATCCTAACGCCCACATCAACAGATTCATTCAGACTACCAACTCGTACAAGCAGAACGGGGTTGATCAGGATATAGTCCGTCTATACCTATTCCCCTATTCGCTTACTCACCACGCTTTGACTTGGTTTGAGGGATTAGAGACCGGCTCTATCACCTCCTGGATGGATATGGCTACAAAATTCCTTACTAAGTACTTTCCTCCGGCTAAGCAAACCAAGTAGAAGAATGACATCATGAACTTCCACCAAGCTCATGACAAGAATGACATCATGAACTTCCACCAACCACCTTATAGAGAAAACCAGCCAGCTGTGCACGTTTTACAACGGTCTCGCTCCAAACCATCGCACTACCCTTGATGCCGCTGCTCAGGGCAACTTCATGCAACTCACCGATGAGGAAGCTTGGAACTTGATCGAGAATATGACGATGCACCATCACGACTGGAACTCTGGTGAGCATTCCTCATCATCAACACCGATTGCTGCACCCAATCCATTCCAAACCGAAGCTATCAAGTCTCTGACAGAGAAGATCGAGCACCTAACGAAGCAGATCGACGAAATGAAGAAACCATCCCAGCACGCCCATCAAGTTCATGCATGCCAGAACTGTGCCAACCTCCCAACAGAAAGTTATCGGGTTGAGTACGAGGATCCTGCTGACGGAACGGTTTACTAAGCTCAATTTCCAGCTCGCCAACAAAATCCACCTGGCTTCGCTCGAACCTCTCCGCCTACGACTAGAGACACCCAATACCCACCTAGGAACCAACCACCCTTTCAGCCCAACTACCAACCTAGGTACCCGTCTTACCAACAACAACCCCAACTCACCTATAACCAACCACTATCATTGACTGCACCCGACGCAGTTCAAACACCCGAACCCTCTAAAACCATAGTGCCCATTACTAGTACGGATGATACCCTCACTAAGTTCATCCAAGGCCAGCACCAAATTAACCAAAAGACTAGCGCTAGGCAGGACCAAACCGACCTATTCATTAGGAACCAACTGGCCGTTCTCAAAAATCTTGAGACCCAGATAGGACAGCTAGCCCAACGTCTTGACTCTAGGCCTCAGGGTAATCTCCCTAGTAACACGGTACAGAACCCACACGTAGAAGAGGCCAAACAGATGAGTACTATAGATAAGAAGGTGGCACCGAGCCAACCTCCCACTCCTTCTCCGGTGAAGGAAGATACTCCTGTCCCGACGACAGTTGAGTCCCCGTCTGTCCCTACACCACAAAGGGAAGTACGCATCCCGTTTCCCGGCCGTCTTAAGAAAGCCTATAAGGTTAACGACTTCCGTCTCAATGGAAAGTTCGTGGACACCGTGTCCCGATCCCCTTCCAGTTCAAAATACATCCTGAAACTCTTGACGACCAAGGATAAGGTATCCGAAGTACCCAATGTCCCACTGAACGCGGAATGTTCAGCTCTTATAAAGAACTCTATCCCTGAGAAATTAGGAGATACTGGACGCTTTACCCTTCCTTGTTCGATCTATCACTCGGGCATGATACACTCTCTAGCCGACCTAGGAGCCAGTATCAACCTGATGCCCTATTCGCTTTACACTAGATTGGAATTAGGACCCCTTTAACCGACCAAAATGAGTGTCCAGCTAGCTGACCAATCCATTAGACACCCTAAGGGAATAGCTGAGAACATCATGGTTCAAGTTGATAAGTTCCTATTTCTCACAGACTTTGTAGTGATGGACATTCAGGAGGATGTCCATATCCCTATCATCTTAGGTAGACCATTCTTGAACACCGCACACACTATCATAGATGTTTACTCACAGACTATCAGTCTTAGATCTCATGGAGAGACTATCACCTTCAAGATCGATCAAGCTGATCAGTCTGTCACAGAGCATGCGGAGATATGTGCGATTTCGACAGGAAGAGTTACCATGGATGATAATTCTGAACCAGACACCCCTATGTTTGACGAGCCCATCACGATTACTTCCTACACTGAGGAAGAAGAAATAGAAGAGGAGATTGAGGAAGAAGAAGAGGAGATAGAAGAAGGAGAGGAAGAGGAAGAGCCAGAGGAAGCTACATGACGGCAGCTAAACGGTCGGTATTTAGGAATCGCTTCCTGTCGTTGCGGGCCTCCCGCCTGGCTGGGTCAGTGGGTTTTAAAATTTGTTTTGCTGGGCCTAAGTATACTAAAGCTATGGGTGAGTACAGCGATAGGTATGACCTAGGGTCGTTCTTTAAACTACAACGAGCATGGGATCTAGGACTTTAGTTATCTATGGGGATTTAGCTAGGCTTTAAAAGTGATTTTGGTTGGTTTTGGTTTTAACTAACTACTAATTATCTAAAATTTAAAATAAAGTAAAGTGGAGGGGAGGTGGCAAAGAGAACTTATAGGTGAAGCAAGTGTTTACTATGATAATTACTCATGCTATTTAGGGGTAGTTAATGGGATAAAGCCTTAGTTAAGATGACAGCTATATTTCCTAATGAGCCATAACTCCTAGCCTATTATCTATCTAACGTAGAGTTGTCCGCAATCAGATAAATAACATGTCACGTGGATAACAGTTATGGAATGTAAACTACACCGGAAGTTGTCCCAAATGTAGCAACCAATTTAACCAACAACCATCCTCGAGTCTTGTTCCCCAATCTCGGACATTTGAGATATCCGAATCATGGCATGAATTGTTGAATAAACAAAAACATGAACAGGGGTTTCCTACCGGAACAAGTTGGGATGGTCTGGTCTAATGGCTGATTAAATTGTTCATCATTATTTCATATAAATCATTTTAACTATTCTATGCATGTTAAACTGGTGTATGCAGTTGATAAATATTCGAAAACCTAATCATGTAACTAATCAGCATAACAGATACTAGCATGCAAACCCTAAGCAACAATCAAACAAGAACATGCAGTAAGGCAGCATAGCAGGGATCAATTATGCAGAGTGACGGGGTACATGGTTAAGTCACAAGTGTCCCGAAAGTTCTCTCTAAGACACTTGTTGAATGGCCTGAATCTAATCTATCTCTAATCCTACGCTCCGTGTCTCCCTCCGGTAATATTTCAACCAGGAGAACACCGGCCATGTCGAGTTCAACGATCATCAGACACAGAATAATTAGCGGCATACAACTAGCAATTGGCCAAGCCTAGAAGGATGTTACTAACCACAGCATAAGTTGGATAGATAAACATTTGAGATTCAATTCATAGATTCAAATATATTTCAACAGCATACGGACAGAGTAACATCATGATTTAAATATAACTACCCTAGCATGGCAACTATCATAGCAAACACAGATTTGTCTAGCTAAGCATGGTAATAATCCTGGCAAGTAATTCTAAACAAGCATAGCAACAGCACAACATTATTTAAAATAACAAGATAGAGATTATAATAAAACCTGACAAAGCGTTATTACAAATCGTGCGACACCGCAGTCTCGGAGCACCTCCGTTACAAGTAAGCTACTAATCTACTAGCTTAACTAATCTAATTAACTAACTAACTATTTTAGAGAGAGAGTAGTGAGATAAAGAGAGAAAAAATGAAAGTGTGTGTGTTGGATGAAAAAGTTGTGTGGAAATCGTGAAATGAGGCTTCTATATATAGGCAACGAACAACCGTATCCGTAGACCGTATCCCAATCTTCAAATGCACAACTGTATCGCAAACCCGAATAAAAACCTGATTTTTATCGCCCAAACGCACGATACGGTTGAGCTAGGGCAAATACGGGAGAACTGGAGCGTATACGGTTGAGCACCAACCATATACGGTTGAACCAGGCCGTATACGGCTGGGCTTAGGCCGTATACAGTCTAGCTAGGCCATATATGGTCTAGGTTTGGCCGTATACAGTCTAGGTTTGGCCGTATACGGTCTAGCTCTCCCGTATGCTGATTCCTCGGTTCTTCGTTTCTTCGTTCGGGCGTAACTTCTTCGTCGTTTATCCGTTTTGAGTGATTCTCGCGCTCACGGTTTCGTAATTTCCTAACGAAGAAAATGACATAAGTTAGGGGTCATAATTCCAAGTATAGCTTAAATTGTGCTTAAATGCGTGAACGGAGGATTCGTTAATCTTTTGTGCTCAATTTTACTCGTTTTTAGGTCTTTTTGGTTGAATCTTGAAACATCATCTATATTTTAGCCCTTATGATGAAATGTGATGTTTAAGTTCATATTTAAGTGTTTTCATTAATAATTGGGCTAAAATGGTGAGATAATGGCACACAAAAACATGACTTTTTGCGTGTTATCAAATATCCCACACTTAGACATTTGCTTGTCCTCAAGCAAACTTCCCTTCTTACAGCCAAAAATTCTCCATGCAAAAAGGTTTTTGATTTTGACCCACAAAGAAGAATTCACACAGATTGAAAACAAGTATTCGCCTGTTAGATAAATAAGAGGTGTTCACATGAAGTATCTAAAGGTTTTCAAGATGATTCTCTTAGGCAAACTTTCAATTCTCAAATTTGTGGAATATACACGACTGGGCGATCTCACTGGTGGTCACTCAATTCACTCAAAGTGTATCGGGGTTCCTATTATCCTAAGCCAAATGAAAAATCGCTCAAATACCAGTCGTGCAGCACTCGTCGTCATAGGCTTGCCCGAGGATCAAATCTCCATCACTTAGACAGGAACGGTACTGATTATCCCAGGACATTCAAATGGGTTGTAGTGTTTGGTGTGGGTTTTAAAGGGTATGGATAGATTGGGGGTATCTAGGTTTTTTAAGGGTGTTTGCTTATCTTGGGATTTCTAAATTTTTTGAAAAAACTCTATCTAGATATCCTTTTTTAATGAAAACGGAAACGGATAACACTTTTTAGGGGATAAGATAGCTATTTTGACTTCTATCTTTTGAAAACACACGGAATGATTTTTCTTTGAAGAGTCGAGTTTTTGAGAGAGTTGAAGCACTTATCTTTATTTCAGCTATTTTTTTTCTTTCTTTTTCTTTTTCTATTTCTATTTTTGGGCTTAGATTTTTCTTGCCAAGAAATTTCTAAGGGATTTTCTTTTATTTCCCTTCTTGAGATCCCTTCTTATTTTCATTTTTTCAATCCTTTGATGATTTTTGAGTTTACTTTTGGTGCCAATTTTTCGCACCGTATGACTCTCGATTCTTTAGTATAGATCAATAAAACGCACACGAGAAGTTTTAGTAAACATTATTTGTGATTTTTGGAGTGAAAGCAAAAAGGAATACCTAAATATTGTTTTTCAAAAAGATTTAAAAATTCTAAGATAAGTTTTTGGTAGGTAAGGGAATAAGTGGGTTTAATAATATGGGTTGAAAGAAATGAAAAGGCTAAGGCTCAACAGGGTTTTCTAAGCGGATCATCAACACTAAAATTGAGTGTTGGAAGGGTTTTGGGCTTGAAAAGATATGTGAAAAGGGGTTTAAATCCTAAGGAATGTCAAGGTCCTCTAATCGTACCTATGTCACGTATGACACCTGTCAATGTGATCTTGAAATGTATACCTGGGGCAAGTTCTAATTCAGAAATGCGTGCACCGGTCACACACAACAAACGAACAGTGAAGCATTTAAAATGAATGCTTATAAGGCTCAAATTCCTCACCGCAAAAATGGGTTATATGTGTCCAGTCGTGCGATGCCCCTCTTAGATCCTCATCTTAAATTGTTTAGAATCCGACATGATTTCGACCTCATATTTACCAACTTTTGACATACTTGTAAAAAAAATCTGTACTTCATATTACTTTATGACTCATGAAAGTTTAAAATTTTTGAAAATTTTGGCAAAATAAGGGTTTTGAAAATTTATTTGAGGACTAGCATGTTTCTAGATCAACTTAAACAGATATTTTGACAGACGAGAGATATACCGCTATCCCACACTTAGAAATAAACATTGTCCCTAATGTTTCTACACTAAGTAGGGATAAAATCCCACACTTAGGGTTTTGGTTTAGGCAAAATGTGAATTTAAAAGTTACAAGCGAGGGGGATCCCACACTTAGAGATTTAAGTGGTCAATAGGCATATCGAAGTTATATTAAAATAGGAAGAACGGGTTTAGGAGAGATACTTCCCTACGGACAGTGGGCACTGGATATAGGACCAGATTTGTGTAGGGTTGTGTAAATAATTTGCTGGATCGTGATGACCAGACTCTTTTCAAAGCTCATCCAATTCCTACGAAGATAAGGTCTGCAATATCATAAAATACCATCATAATCATCAGTTCAACAACATAACAGGTCTAATGATAAATAAAGTTAACTAAAGATAAAATAAACTAGAGATTGTCTAGTAAATCATCCATGTCTGGATCAAATGCTGCAAGTGCGTCAGGATCTGGATCTGAAGCAAGTGACAAGGCAGCAGTGCGATTAGACATCATGGATGCATCAGCGGGAATCCGAGGTGGCCTAGAAGGAGCAACAGTAGTGGGATGAACAGTCTGTGGTGGGGCAGCTGGGAAGAAGGACCAAGGTGGGAGAGCTGGCCTGGGACCCTGACCAAGATGATACGGCTGGTCGGCGAGTCTCGGTAGTCCTATTGCCTCTATGATTTCGGACTGAGAGCTACGCTGAATCGAAAGCTCACTGAGCATCGCCCAAGTCACCATTGGATCTGAAGTGGTAACTCCAAAGTCAAAAAGTGGGGCAGATACAGGAGCAGTCGGAGCATGCTCATCAGTAGTGGTGGTCGTCTTCTTTCTTTTTCCTCTGCGGGTCCTCTTCCTCTGTTGTTTCTGAGTAGCTTGTCCTGAAATCTCAGCTGAAGCGTCCATCCTGAAACATAAAGATAAACAGGTAATGCTATAGTTTTAAAATGGGTATACAAATGCAAGATAATCAGATGACTTCAAGAAATGTTTGTTTAAATGTTTAAAGCTTTGTGAGGTCATCTGTTCATTCGCATTTGTATACTATGAATAAAACTTATCTGATGTATATGTAGGAGTGTGGCATCGTCAGATATTTGGGTTATCCTGCATCGTTAGTTTAGGGATGATAATACTAAAGCAAAAATAACTAAGAAATAAATAAAATAAAATAAAATAAGATAAGCAATGGGGTGCCTCCCAAGAGCGCTTGTTTAGAGAGTCTCTAGCTTGACTCTTTGTACCTAATAGTCGGCTCAAGGTGGTTCAAAGATATAGACTTCCTCACCAGAGGGGAAATCTTCGATATAGTGCTTTAAGCGATGGCCATTGACTTTAAAATTACCGTCCGGGGCTTCTAGTTCGACTGCTCCAAAGGTATAGACTTTTGATTCAACAAATGGTCCGATCCACCTTGATCTGAATTTGCCAGAGAATTTTTTGAAGCGCGAATTGAAGAGAAGAACTTTGTCTCCGGGCTTGAACTTAGAATATTTGAGTTTAGCGTCGTGAGTATTCTTTGTTCGTTCTTTGAAGTGCAGAGAGCTATCATATGCTTGGTCTCTTAATTGGGCTAGTTCATTCAGTTGCATTTTCCGATGTGATCCAATCGCAGAAGGGTCTAAATTACATTCTCTCAGCGCCCAGTGAGCTTTATACTCCAAATCTATCGGCAGATGACACGCTTTTCCATAGACTAGTCTGTAGGGCGTGTTTCCTAGTGGTGATTTATATGCGGTTCTGAACGCCCACAGAGCATCGTCTAATTTTTCAGCCCATCTTTCCCTATGATTAACCACAGTTCGTTCTAAAATTCTCTTGAGTGCTCGATTCGTCACTTTGGCTTGCCCATTCGTCTACGGGTGGTAAGCCGTAGAGGTCTTATGGGTGACACCATAATATTGTAATGTCCTCATAAACTGAGCATTACAGAAGTGCGTGCCCCGATCACTAATGATCGCTTTTGGAGTACCGAAACGTGAGAAGAGTTGCTTTAAGAATTTCACTACTACTCGGGAATCATTTGTAGGAAATGCTTGAGCTTCGGCCCATCTGGAGACGTAATCGACAGCAACTAGAAAATAATCTTTCCCATATGATTTTGGGAATGGTCCCATAAAATCCAACCCCCATATATCAAAGATCTCGCAGGCCTGGATGTTAGTAAGTGGCATTTCACTCCTCCGTGAGATACTTCCAAACCTTTGGCAAGCATCACAACGTTTTACTAGGTCGTGAGCGTCTCTGAATATAGATGGCCAATAGAATCCGGAATCGTATACCTTCCTTGCGGTCATATTTGCTCCATGATGTCCTCCAGTTGGTCCGTGATGACTTTGGTGAAGAATGTTCCTTGCCTCCCTCTCGTCTGCGCATCTTCTGATGATTTGGTCCGGGCATACTTTGAATAAGTATGGATCGTCCCAATAGTAGTTCTTTACGTCTCTAAAGAATTTGCGTCTTCTAGAGGTGGGCATTCCTTTTGGCACAATTCCTCCAACCAGATAATTTGCGTAGTCAGCATACCAAGGGTTATAAGTGAATTGAGATCCCTTTTGGTATCCTCCGATATTCATGAGTTGTTCTTCAGGAAACTGGTCTTGAATCTCTCTCTCATCAAGCTTCTCCATCGACGGATTTTCCAATCGACTAAGATGATCTGCTGCGACATTCTCGGCTCCCTTTTTATCCTTGAATTCTATGTCAAATTCTTGGAGGAGGAGAATCCATCTAAGCAGTCTTGGCTTAGCGTCTTGCTTTTTGAAGAGATACTTCAAGGCTGAGTGATCTGTGTAACACCCCCAAATTTGATGATTTGCAGAAGCTCGATTTGGGTGTTACTAATCAATAACAAAGCACAAAGATATACAGTAAACGACTCTATATGCGTCGTTTTAACAAATATATTAATATTGAAATGTTTACAACATTTATAGCTTTACATAGCTCGAGTTTAAATATAAGGAGATTTCAGTACATAAGTACTTGTACAAAATATACTAATGCAAGAAAATCTCAAACGTCTGTATGCTGACTCGAGCTAGAAGTCCTGAAGCAGAAACAACCTACTGCTTGGTACCTGCGATACATGCTAAATGGGTCAGCTAAAGCTGGTGAGCTCACAGGTTTGAAATCAAGTAATATAGTATGAACCGCAAGATTTAATAATGATTGAATTGCATCCAGCAATTGATAATGTATATGTATACAGCCATGAGCACATAGTTGAGCTTAACTCGAGGGCCGGGTCCCCTAAAGAGAATTCCGGGCGAGGTGCCTCCACGAATGCCTAATCAACATTCGTCTTCAGAATCTTGGCTCATTGCCATCAGGTCTTGGGCCAATAGGATTGCACCGTCAATGGTGGTTTGGTTTGAAGAGGCAACGTGCCCCCGAACAGGCTCAGGAAGACCAAGGATGTACTTCCTGATTTTATCAGGTTCTGTGCTTACCATGGCTGGGCAGAGGGCAGCGAGTTGCTGGAACCTGGTGGTATAACCATCGATATTACTGCCCTGAACTTTTAGGTTCCAGAACTCCTCGTCTAGCTTCTGGAGTTTGTCGATTGAGCAGTATTTGGCGGTGAGTTTTGCTTTCAAGTCCTCCCAAGAGAGTTGGTAGGCAGTGTCAGCACCCACCGACTGGGTATAGGAGTTCCACCATGAGTGGGCATCGTCCTCAAGGGTACAAGTAGCAAAATTGACTTTGTCGCCTTCCGCGCACTTGCTGACGCGGAAAACAGTCTCCATCTTTTCGAACCATCTGATCAGTCCGATGGCCCCTTCAGTACCCTTGAAGCTTGAGGGTTTGCAGCTCTGAAAGTCCTTGTAAGAACAAGGTTTAGTAGCGGGGGTTTCAGCGGCATCGCTGTTTCTCGCGGAATTCTGTGGAGTATTCCGAGCCAAGGCTTCAGTCACAGCCTGGGTTATGAGTGACGTAAGCTGAGCATCGGTGTATGGTCTTGTCTTTGGCGGCATGATTCTTCAATAAAAGAAATGAAGATACATGAGATTTTGTAAGAAAATTGTATTTGTCTCAGATGTACATGTATAAAGGCGGTAATACATAACATAAATATGAAAAAGAAAAATGGCAATTAGTATGAGTAGAATCAGCAAGGGATATTTGATAGATAATGCGAGTTCAAAGGTTACATCCTACAGAGATATTACAAAAGGTGTCGGGAATTGTTACTTCCAACTGAACTACTAGCGTAGCGTTTAGGTAGTTACTAGGTTACAAGATAGATTACAAGGCAAAATCTACACTAGTCTTGGCGTAGATTGAATTGTTCCATCATCGTGACAAGACAGTCAACAGTATCTGCAAGTCTGCTGGCTTGTCGGGCGTTATCTTCTGCCAGGACCAGCCGTTGTACCAAACTGCGAACGTATTCCTCTGTTTCCCGTGAGCGTTGCTCACATTCTTCTAGTCTTTGCTGCAAAAGAGCGGTCTCCACACTTATCTCCACTACCTTGTTGCGAAGGACATCCACATTGTTAATGGTGGTTTCGTGATCTTCGGAGACTTGTTCGATGCGTTCGAGGGATGTAAGTCTCCAGTTTTCGTTCGTTTCTTGCAACACGACGTCCATGGTGCGAAGACGCTGCTCGTGTTGGTTCACCCTAGCGGCTAAGGCCGGCAAGGTCAAGTGAGTGGGGTACGGGCCAGCTCGAGGCAACCTGGCGTTCCTCCTTGCTACCCTGGGGTTCTGCGACCCGGATTGAGAACGCGATGAATTGGGCGGTGTGTTTGCCATTTCTGAGACAAAGCGTTAGTAAGTAAGAGTGAGGCCTATATTCATATAGTTCCTATATAATATAGCCTATTGAGTGTCTAGCACAAACATGTTTAAGTCTCGGTTCTCTCGAGGTCAGAGTCTTCTAGTGTACCCTGTTCAGCCATAACTACCTTCAGGTCTTACATCATCTTTGCTTAATTGTACATAGTTGATCAGGCTATGTTAAATTAAACTCGTATGACGTAATCACTGAACCAGTTATACCTAATAAGGAATACTGCCTAATGGTCATAGTCTAGGCCCACTAAATGCAACCTAGTTCACTATAACCTTAGGCTCTGATACCAATCTGTAACACCCCCAAATTTGATGATTTGCGGAAGCTCGATTTGGGTGTTACTAATCAATAACAAAGCACAAAGATATACAGTAAACGACTCTATATGCGTCGTTTTAACAAAATATATTAATATTGAAATGTTTACAACATTTATAGCTTTACATAGCTCGAGTTTAAATATAAGGAGATTTCAGTACATAAGTACTTGTACAAAATATACTAATGCAAGAAAATCTCAAACGTTTGTATGCTGACTCGAGCTAGAAGTCCTGAAGCAGAAACAACCTACTGCTTGGTACCTGCGATACATGCTAAATGGGTCATCTAAAGCTGGTGAGCTCACAGGTTTGAAATCAAGTAATATAGTATGAACCGCAAGATTTAATAATGATTGAATTGCATCCAGCAATTGATCATGTATATGTATACAGCCATGAGCACATAGTTGAGCTTAACTCGAGGGCCGGGTCCCCTAAAGAGAATTCCGGGCGAGGTGCCTCCACGAATGCCTAATCAACATTCGTCTTCCCAAATATTAGTACGTCCGTTTACCCGGTTAGTGCTTGCTAACCCGAACGAGGAGGGTCAATCCTATATGGTACCATATACTAATATTCACGCTACAACGTATTAACAACTATGCTGACGGAGGACTTTAAATGATTAGTGAGTAAAACTCATGTAGTATATAAAAAGTTGTACTTGCGTTCACATGTTAAAAATAAGCATTGCATCACACCCCTGAGTAAAACAGTAAAAAGAGGGGCCATGAGACTCACCTGAGTCTGAAAGCGTTTAAATAAACGTAAGTTGATTAGCCGAGTGATGAAGTCCAAAGACTTGTAATCTGAGGGTGTCCACGACACGCGATGGTTATAAACATGATTGGGTATCTCAAAAGATCACCCTTGTAGTTGTTACACAACTATATATATGTCAAAATTACTACGATTTGGTTGATTTGTTAAGTGTTTGAAAACGTGTATGGCCCGTTGGTGATTAATTGTAATAATAGTCCTGATGTTATCACATTGATTTCGAAGTGTTATACTTGAAAAGTATATTCCATTATGTTTGAAAAGTTGTATCATATAAGCGTTTTGAAGTCATACAAGTTTGACACTGGGTGAGAAATGTGCTTACGGAATCTAAGTACGGGGGTCCGGGGGCAGCGCCCCTGGCGGGGTCCAAGGGGCTGGCCCCTGGCTGGGGTCGAGATGCCAGGTCAGCTCGAAAATTTTTTATTTCTACTATATTGCTTTGGTGAAAAACGCATCTGGGATCTGAATTCGGGTAAAATCGAGTGATAAATTTTGAGTCTCAACACTTAGTAAAAATCTGAGTTTTCTGTGTTTTGCGACACAATATGCGACACAAAAGTTTGTCATGCGGCACAAGGGTTGTGTCGCATAGGAATGCGACACAAGAGCTTAGCGACACAAGGGTTGTGTCGCATAAGCGTTCGATGCTAAATCAATAGCGACATAAGGGTTGTGTCGCATGGTATTTGCGACATAAGGTACGACACAATATTGTGTCGCATAGGATACGACATAACAGGCTTCATACGACACAAAATACGACATAAGAGGCAAAATACGACACAACATGCGACACAAGGCTTGTGTCGCATTGAAGAACACCAGCCCAGAAAGTCCGACTGTCGAGATTTTTCCGGCCAAAAACCTAATTCCAACCCGTTTTTAAGCTATAAAACCGTGTTCTACTCTTTGTAATGGACATATATAAGTTATATAAACACTAACAAGTGAAAATACAAAGAATCGAGAGTTTTCGGGATTTTGTCGGAAACTTACAAAGTGGCGAAATGGGAATCCGGAAAGATAGAAATGTAGATCGTTGCGTGGTGGTCGTGAATCTCTAAAAATCTTGGTGATCCGAGTGCGTTTCGTGGTGTTATTTGATGGATTAGTGTGATGTTGGTGGTTTGGAGAAATGAGAGAAAAAGAGAGTAAGAGAGAGAGAGAGAGGAAGAAAGAATGAGAAAAAGATGGAAAGTGGGAGGTTAAGTCCCCCACTTTTTCAGTCTTCGCCCGGCGCTCCGCGTGGTGTTCGTTTTCTCCGTCATTTAACGTTTTAATAAATATTTCACTCGTTAATTATACATTTTAAAATACGAATTTTGTTTAATAATTTAATTAAATTATTTTACCAATTATCTAATAATTTAAAGACATTAAGATGTGATTTAAATAATTTGCGTATTTTGTTGTTAATTTGGTAAGTTTCTATTGTACGAGTCGGGACAACTTTGGGAATAAAATTTAAACAGTCGTTTGGACCCAGTAATGTTTTCAGAAAATGTTTTATACTAAATTTTAAATTGTGTCACCAACGTCCGTATTTATGGAACCGAAATACATTCGATTTAAATTGCGTACGATTTAATCAAATCACAAAGTTTGTATATATTCATCAATATATAATTCGATACATTAATTAGCCTAACACAGAACTAATTACATGTATTAACAGAGAATTAGGCACTAATTACTAGTCCTAATTTGGCGGGTGTTACAATCTGTATAGACAATAGTTTTGGACAATATTAGATAAGAACGAAATTTATCAAAAGCGAATACTACCGCAAGAAACTCTTTCTCTGTTGTGGTGTAATTCTCTTGTGCATCAGTGAGTGTCTTGCTGGCGTAGTAGATTGGCTGAAACTGCTTCTCCTTCCTTTGCCCTAAGACAGCTCCAACAGCGAAGTCACTAGCATCGCACATGATCTCGAACGGAAGACTCCAATCGGGGGCGACCATGATCGGTGCATGTGTGAGCTGATCCTTCAAAATGTTGAAAGCTTTAAGACAGTCATCTGAAAAGACAAATGGAGTATCCTTCTCGAGAAGGTGCGTCATAGGTCGAGAGATCTTAGAGAAATCCTTAATAAAGCGACGGTAGAATCCGGCGTGACCTAGAAAACTGCGAATGGCTTTAACAGAAGTAGGTGGCGGAAGTTTGGCAATAGTCTCAACTTTGGCTTTGTCAAATTCGATCCCAGATTTTGATATTCGATGTCCTAAAACTATTCCTTCTTTCACCATAAAGTGGCACTTTTCCCAGTTTAAGACAAGATTTGATTCTTCGCATCGAGCTAGCATCCTTTCAAGGTTGGAAAGACAAGATGTGAAGGAATCACCGAAGACTGAGAAGTCATCCATGAATACCTCCATAAAATGTTCAATCATGTCATGGAATATTGCCACCATAGACCTTTGAAATGTTGCAGGCGCATTGCATAAACCGAATGGCATGCGGCGGTAGGCAAATGTACCATATGGACATGTGAATGTCGTCTTTTCCTGGTCCTTAGGATTGAGAGGAATCTGAAAATAGCCGGAGAAACCATCGAGGAAGTAGTAATATTCATTCCCCGATAATCTTTCCAATATTTGATCGATGAACGGTAGAGGGAAGTGATCTTTCCGGGTGGCTTCATTTAATTTTCGGTAGTCGATACACACCCTCCAGCCGGTGACGGTTCGTGTAGGAATCAATTCATTATTTTCGTTAGCGATAACCGTCATTCCTCCTTTCTTTGGGACAACCTGAACTGGGCTGACCCATGGGGAATCTGAGATAGGATAGATCAAGCCAGCATCCAAGAGTTTGATAACCTCTTTCTTGACTACGTCTTGAATCTTTGGGTTTACTCTCCTCTGTCTCTGTATGGAAGGTTTGAAGTCGTTTTCCATGAGTATCTTGTGCGTGCAGTAATTTGGACTGATCCCTTGTATATCAGAAATCTTCCATGCAATCGCCTTCTTGTGTGACTTCAAGACCTGGATAAGTCTTGCTTTCTCTTTGGGTGAAAGACCTTTGGCAATTATGACTGGTAGATGTGAGGTTCCTTCGAGAAAAGCATATTCCAAGTGAGGGGGTAATTCCTTTAGCTCCAATTCTAGCGGTTCTTCGATAGAGGGTTTCATTCGAGTGATCTCGTCTCTTTGTAATTCGTCATACTCCTTTTGGAACTCTGGTTCCTCTGGAGATGAGTAGGCTGTAGTGGCTGATGCTATTTCTACTAGTTCTGTCTCATTGGAAAGCGCGTTCTTCTTTAACTCGTATTTGCAGGTAGATGATGAAGAAGTTGCATTATCCTCAGTGATGATGATATCATTGTTGTCGGTGAGTGCGAACTTCTGAATTTGAGCTTTAGAAGAAGTACTTATGGTGATTTCTGGATTTGATTTCTCACAACCTTCAGATAGTTGTGGCAAAGTACCGGAATCCATCCCCTCGAAAGATTTGAGAATCTCAGCTACAGACGGAGACGATTCAGGTATCGGAGAAAACTGATTTCTTCTTAAAAGTGGGATAGGGATGCCTTCGCCTAAAGGAACAGTAACAACGGAGTTGTTCGTGGGAGAGTAGTTAGGCGGTGCTGAAGGATTCTTCATTTCAGGTAAGGGAAATAGCAGCTCTCCGGAAGGTGCTGGTTGGTCAGGGATAGCTGAGCAGAGTCCGATGTCGTCCGGGCAAAGTCTTCTTTTGGTGATGACAGTGCTGGAGAAAGGTTCGTTACTGCTGACTGCTAGAATCTCCTCCAAATGCTCGTCATATATTTCCTGCATGGCATCCACAAGACCAAGATCTTCTCCCATAGGGTGCTTCATCAACTTATCGATATTAAAGGTGACTTCCTCCGCTCCGACCCTCAGTTTTAAAGATTTTTTGTTTACATCTATCACAGCCTTGGCAGTGTTTAGGAAAGGTCTACCAAGGATGGGGGGGAACGTGGGTATCTTCCTCAATATCCATAATGACAAAGTCAACTGGGAAGATAAATTTACCGACTCGGACCATTATATCTTCAGCAATTCCTCGGGGGAGTTTAACTGATCTATCAGCTAATTGGATGGTCATTTGAGTGGGTAGCAGTTCACCTAATCCTAGTTTCTTATAGAGAGAGTAAGGCATAAGATTGACACTAGCACCTAGGTCAGCTAAGGCGTTACTGACTTGGATGTTTTGAAGAAAACAGGGAATAGTGAAACAGCCAGTATCTCCTAGTTTGGGTGGAAGGCCATGTAACATGATTGCTGAGCATTCAGCATCTAAGGGTAAACTAACTATTTGTCTTAATTTTTCCTTATTTGAGATGAGTTCTTTGAAAAACTTAGCACAACTAGGCATCTCTACTAAAGCGTCTAATAGTCTAACGTTTAAGTGCAGGCTTTTAAACATTTCTAGATATTTCCTAAATTGTGCTTCCTGTTTCTCTTTCTTTAGCCTACCAGGGAAGGGTATCCTAGTTCGTGGAATGATTTCTGGGGCTTTAGGTGATACTGGATCTGGTACAGTGACAGGGGTGTCACTAGGCACTGGATCAGTGGTCGGTTCAGAGATAGGAAGTTGATTTGAAGAATTATCCGAGGATTTCTCATTTCTGGTCTCTTTACCTCCTCTAGTGATGACCATGATTCCTCCTTGGTTCTCAACTTTTAAAAACAGTTGTTTAAGACTAACTTCCAGGTTTTTGATCAAATCTTCTGATATTTTAAGTAAAGCATCAATTTTATCTTGAAAATCTATTACTTGTTTATTTATGTTCATTTGTTCAATTATGAAATTAGTCAAAGTTTCATTATAGTGTTGTTGAGAATTTACGGGGGAATCTGACATATTAGAGGATAAAGGTTGCAGAAACTGAGTAGGTGGGTTATTGGTTGGCCGATGAATGAAAGGTTTAGAATGAAAGTTCGATTCAGGGTTTTTAACAGTAGTGACAAGAATTTCTTCCGTACCTTTACGAGGCTGAGGTGTAGAAGATTGAAGATCCTTGAAGACTCTGGAGAGATTGTCTACTTGAGCTTGCTGAGCTTCCAAGGATAGGCTTGAAGTACTAGTTACTTCCTTAGCCGGTTCGCCAAACTCCCAGTCATGTTGATGCATTGATATCGTCTCAACTAGCTCCCAGGCTTCTTCAGAAGTGTGTGACATGAAATTTCCTTGAGAAGCAGCATCGAGGGTTGACTTGTGCTGAGGAGTCAGACCATTGTAGAATATGCAGATTAGGTTCGTCTGACCCATTTGATGATTCGGACATCTGTTAAGCATCTTCTTAAATCGTTCCCATGCTAGATACAATGATTCATTGGTTTCTTGTCGGAAACTGATGATGTCATCCTTGAGCTTGGTTTGCTTGGAAGGAGGGAAAAACTTAGCCATAAACATAGTAGCCAACTCTTCCCAAGTATGAATCGAATTGGGTTCGAGTTCATCAAACCAGGTTCGAGCACGCGAAGATAAAGAATAGGGAAAAAGATATAGTCGGGAGACTTCTCTTGAAATCCCTGATTGCTCACAGGAATCGGAAAGATTAATGAATCTATCCAAATGTGAATTTGGATCATCGAGCGAAAAACCGTGAAATTGGCAGAAGGTTTTGAGTAACTTGATAACGCTAGGCTTAATTTCAAAGTTTTCGTCGGGCAGCACGATAGGTCCTCCTCTTCCCTCCAGTAGTGGTGTGCAGGTCGAGGCGAGAGTAATACGATTCGTCATAGCTGATGAAGTTCGGGTTTGGTAGAAAAGAGAGTTTTGGAAAGGAAAGAACAGAAAAGGAACTTTCGGATGATATTGATCTTCTGAAAGGATCACTAAATAACTAAGACAACTAAATTCCTAAATCGGTCGTTGTAGTTCCCCGGCAACGGCGCCAAAAAACTTGACGGCAGCCAAACGGTCGGTATTTAGGAATCGCTTCCTGTCGTTGGGGGCCTCCCGCCTGGCTGGGTCAGTGGGTTTTAAAATTTGTTTTGCTGGGCCTAAGTATACTAAAGCTATGGGTGAGTACATCGATAGGTATGACCTAGGGTCGTTCTTCAAACTACAACGGGCATGGGATCTAGGACTTTAGTTATCTATGGGGATTTAGCTAGGGTTTAAAAGAGATTTTGGTTGGTTTTGGTTTTAACTAACTACTAATTATCTAAAATTTAAAATAAAGTAAAGTGGAGAGGAGGTGGCAACGAGAACTTATAGGTGAAGCGAGTGTTTACTATGATAATTACTCATGCTATTTAGGGGTAGTTAATGGGATAAAGCCTTAGTTAAGATGACAGCTATATTTCCTAATGAGCCATAACTCCTAGCCTATTATCTATCTAACGTAGAGTTGTCCGCAATCAGATAAATAACATGTCACGTGGATAACAGTTATGGAATGTAAACTACACCGGAAGTTGTCCCAAATGTAGCAACCAATTTAACCAACAACCATCCTCGAGTCTTGTTCCTCAATCTCGGACATTTGAGATATCCGAATCATGGCATGAATTGTTGAATAAACAAAAACATGAACAGGGGTTTCCTACCGGAACAAGTTGGGATGGTCTGGTCTAACGGCTGATTAAATTGTTCATCATTATTTCATATAAATCATTTTAACTATTCTATGCATGTTAAACTGGTGTATGCAGTTGATAAATATTCGAAAACCTAATCATGTAACTAATCAGCATAACAGATACTAGCATGCAAACCCTAAGCAACAATCAAACAAGAACATGCAGTAAGGCAGCATAGCAGGGATCAATTATGCAGAGTGACGGGGTACATGGTTAAGTCACAAGTGTCCCAAAAGTTCTCTCTAAGACACTTGTTGAATGGCCTGAATCTAATCTATCTCTAATCCTACGCTCCGTGTCTCCCTCCGGTAATATTTCAACCAGGAGAACACCGGCCATGTCGAGTTCAACGATCATCAAACACAGAATAATTAGCGGCATACAACTAGCAATTGGCCAAGCCTAGAAGGATGTTACTAACCACAGCATAAGTTGGATAGATAAACATTTGAGATTCAATTCATAGATTCAAATATATTTCAACAGCATACGGACAGAGTAACAACATGATTTAAATATAACTACCCTAGCATGTCAACTATCATAGCAAACACAGATTTGTCTAGCTAAGCATGGTAATAATCCTGGCAAGTAATTCTAAACAAGCATAGCAACAGTACAACATTATTTAAAATAACAAGATAGAGATTATAATAAAACCTGACAAAGCGTTATTACAAATCGTGCGACACCGCAGTCTCGGAGCACCTCCGTTACAAGTAAGCAACTAATCTACTAGCTTAACTAATCTAATTAACTAACTAACTATTTTAGAGAGAGAGTAGTGAGAGAAAAAGAGAAAAAATGAAAGTGTGTGTGTTGGATGAAAAAGTTGTGTGGAAATGGTGAAATGAGGCTTCTATATATAGGCAACGCACAACCGTATCCGTAGACCGTATCCCAATCTTCAAATGCACAACCGTATCGCAAACCCGAATAAAAACCTGATTTTTATCGCCCAAACGCACGATACGGTTGAGCTAGGGCAAATACGGGAGAACTGGAGCGTATACGGTTGAGCACCAACCGTATACGGTTGAACCAGGCCGTATACGGCTGGGCTTAGGCCGTATACGGTCTAGCTAGGCCATATACGGTCTAGGTTTGGCCGTATACGGTCTAGGTTTGGCCGTATACGGTCTAGCTCTCCCGTATGCTGATTCCTCGGTTCTTCGTTTCTTCGTTCGGGCGTAACTTCTTCGTCGTTTATCCATTTTGAGTGATTCTCGAGCTCACGGTTTCGTAATTTCCTAACGAAGAAAATAACATAAGTTAGAGGTCATAATTCCAAGTATAGCTTAAATTGTGCTTAAATGCGTGAACGGAGGATTCGTTAATCTTTTGTGCTCAATTTTACTCGTTTTTAGGTCTTTTTGGTTGAATCTTGAAACGTCGTCTATATTTTAGCCCTTATGATGAAATGTGATGTTTAAGTTCATATTTAAGTGTTTTCATTAATAATTGGGCTAAAATGGTGAGATAATGGCACACAAAAACATGACTTTTTGCGTGTTATCACTACACCGCCACACATTCCTGAGACACACCCTCCGACCGCAGAGATCATGCAGATAGACTATGCTTTGAACTTCATCCCTCTGCCGGAGAGCGACTCAGAGGAACCTTCGATTGACCACTCCCTGGATGATGAGTCTCTACTTAAGCCACATATACCTCCTCGAGGGATTCCACCCCTTGACTCATTCGAGCCTCGATCACATTTCGAGCTTGGAGGTACATTTGGATCAAGCGATGATTCTGATTCCCAAGACGAGAGGGATATCGAGATGGACTCTTCCCAGCCAGTATCACAGATCACCGACGAGTCTCAACCACTCACCGACGCTGTTGAGTTTCCAGACACTTTAGCAACCGAGAGTGATGAGGATGATATCGTTCTCATTGATGTTCCGATCGATACCCGCTCCATTCACCTTCACCTCACTCCAATCATTCCCCCTCCAGTAATTATACCTCGTCCTACTATAGGAAATACCGAAATCCCGATCGTGTCTGAACCAGAAGAAATGATTAGTGCTATTGAAGAACACGGAGAGGATTTCCGAACTCTGATTGCGATTATACGAGATTCTACTATTGAATACACGCAACGTCAGAGGGATATTATTGAGGACATTGAGACTGAATATGAGGTTTATCAAGCCAACTAACCTACCTGAGTCCGCAACATCTAGTTAGTCGCATCAACGCCTTCGCAAACGACCTCGCAGGAGAATCATCAGACAATGATGAGCCTTTCCCCGATGAAGAGAAATTCTATGAAACATAGAAGACCACGTATGGCCGGGTGTATCAAGCATTTATCAGGTCTGCATTTCCATATTCGCACCAACAGATGGAGTTTCTCCAAAATTTCAGACACAACATGGATTATGCTACTGGGAACCCTGAAAAAGAAGTAGATGTTCAACTAATAGCGGATCTCAATGGACTTCTAGATTCTATGGCCGATAAAGATCACATTGACGAGTCCTCACCACACAAGTTTTTCATCAGCTGCACTATTGAGCATCACGCCCAGATAATCGTCGAAAAATTAGAACATGCCAGTTCAGACGAGAGAGCACGTGCCATCCCTTCTTCTGTTCCAGAAGGTTTGACGGTTAACGTTGCATATTTCGTCTCTGAACGACTTAAAGACATTTTCGGTTCTATCCTATGGGAGCAGCCCAGACAGCTATTCCACAATGGGTTACGTGAGGTTTACAACAGGATGATTAACATCTTCCTGAAACCAGAGCTCACGTATACCGACCATCAGAAATAGCTGATCCAAGGCATATTCAGATCCATTGAAGAACTAGGGCAGGACATCAGCAATGCCACTCACGAGGACATCCACCTACGCTTCTTCAGATTTATGGACACCCTACGGACAGATCGACCGGTGCGTGAGACGCTTGAGCACGATGGAGCCACCCTTGTGGACACTAATGGACCAATCTCCAAGGAAGTTCAAGATACTATAATGGATCTTTTATACTTGCAAAGGACTGCTGAGGAGCATTTCCATACCTATCCTCTTCATGTGGCAAGAATCCCGAACATCACAGAAGTCGTCGCATGACATTTTATGAGATTCTACCCACCAAACCCCAGGACATTTCCATTCCGCATTCCAAGCCCTGGGAGATCCTCTTCTGGCTAATCCAAGAGGAAAAGTCGAGCCCTCGACTCTAAATAGAAGCGCTTCTCGAGAGGCAACCCGTGCAATAAGTATCCTTAGTATTAGTATTAATAGTATTAGTTTTTAAATTCCAAGAAGTGATATATCTCTGACTATCTTTCACACTTGGGTATACCAAATGCTTTCAAAACACCACTTCAGCTTTTACCACCTAATCCAGGAAAATAGGAATTAAATTTTAATGTGTTTCGAGCATTTGAGGTACTTGCGTGCTACTTTCACGCATTATGCTCGAACTAGTTTAAAAACGCATGACTTAAAACTCGTTTTGAATTAGAAAACATCTTTTCGCATTCTGGATTTAGGCACTTTTGGTAAAAAGCTATAATAAGAAGTTGGTAAAAATATACCCAACGTGTTCACACTTACGAGATATCTTCACAAGAGAGTGAAAGAAGTGTAAAGATGGAGGACAGTGCTGTTATTTGTGGGCTGCGCACGCTAAAACCGAAAGATCTTCATGAAGCCACCGCTAAAGAAGAATTCCTGTCAAGTTCTCCTCTTCAGCGCATCTTCCTGAATTCCATCCTTCCACCTTCGCTTCGATAGGGGAGTTCTCTCGTTCTCACCCTCGTTTTTGATATGATTGTTAGCTTTAAATTCTCATTAAAGTAGTCTATGCCATATTCCCAGCTTATCACTAAGTGTGGGATTCCAGCCCAAAACAAACACTTGAGTAACATTTTCCGATATGTTCAAACTCTAAGTGTGGGATTTTTATCAAATCCCAACTCAAGAGAACATTAGGGACAATGTTCCTCTAAGTGTGGGATAGCGGTATAGAATACCTTAGGTTTGCTTGTTTGATTCTTGTTTCCAAAAGCAAACTCGGAAAATGTTCCTCAATTTGTTTAAAAAACTCACTTTTGCTAAAAATTTTCAAAATTTATTGAGTTAAAATGTCTTAAGAATGAGCATTTTCATATATGAGTAGGGTATTTTGGAAATTAAGAGTAAATAAGATAGGAATTTCTTAGGTCTAAAATGATAATCTAAGAGGGGCATCGCATGGCTAGGCACAAACAAACCCAAAAACTTGCAGTGAGGTATCTTGAGCCAATATAAGCATTCATCTTTAATGCTTCACTATTCGTTTGTTTGAGTGTGCCGATGCATGCATCCGGAATTAGAACTTGCTCCTGGTATGCACTTCGTGACCACATTGGTAGAGTACCGTACGCGGTATAGGTGCAGTTAGATGACATTGACATTCCTTAGGATTTAACCCATTTTTATCATATCTCTTCAAGCCCAAAACCCTTCCAACACTCATCTTTAGTGTTGATGATCCGCTTAGATAACCCTGTTGAGCCTTAACCTGTTCGTTTCTTTCAAAACCCTTTAAATCTTAACCCATTTATTCCACACCCACCAAAAATCTTATCTTAGAAATTTTAAACTTGTGGGAAATGTCATTTAAATGTCCTTTTTGCTTTCACCTCAAATCACAAATACTGGTGTTTACTCAAATTCTCTCGCGTGCGTTCCCTTGATAAAAATCAAAAGTTGAGAATTTATGGTGTGAAAAATTGACACCAAGTAAATGCAAAGTCATCAAAAGGATGAAAAAGATGAAAGAAAGAAAAGGATTTCAAAAGGGCAAAAGAAAGAAACAAAATCCCTAGGAAAGCCTAAAAATAGAAACAAAAGAAAAAGAAAAGAAAATAGAATAAAGCTAAGTGCTTCGAATCTCTCGAAAATTCCCGCTCTTATAAAAGACATAAATTCCCTCTTGTATTTTCAAAGATAGAAGTCAAAATAGCTATCTTCTTCCCGTACTGTTATCCGTTTCTGTTTTCATTAAAAAGGTTGTTTATATAATGTTTTTCAAAAGTTTAGAAGTCCTAAGATAAGCAAAACCCTTTACAACAACTAAAAATTCCCACTTATCCATACCCCGTAACCCTCACCTGCCATTACAACCCACTCTGAATGTCCTGGGATAGCTAGCACCGTCCTCACCTAAGTGGTGGAGATATGATTCTCGAGCAAGCCTATGACGATGGATGTTGCATGACTGGCTTATGAGCGATTTCGTTTGATTAGATTGATAGGTAACCCGAAACACTTTTTGAGTGAATTGAGTGACCACCTGGTGAGATCGCCTAGTCATGTATATTCCAAGATCGCGAGAATTGAAAGCATGCCTAAGAGAATCATTTTATGCCTCTGAAAAGAATACCTTACTTTCTCTTATTTCCAGGTTATCTTACTTGTATATGGAGATGGTTATTTTTGATATATTTTGACTCACCCCAAAAATAAACTCGTGTTTTCAAAATGTTTTTCCTAAAAAGCAAGTGAGAATTTTGAGTTTTGCTTGAGGACAAGCAAAGTCTAAGTGTGGGATATTTGATGACACACAAAAAGTCATGTTTTTGTGTGCCATTATCTCACCATTTTAGCCCAATTATTAATGAAAACACTTAAATATGAACTTAAACATCACATTTCATCATAAGGGCTAAAATATAGACAATGTTTCAAGAATCAACCAAAAAGACCTAAAAACGAGTAAAATAGAGCACAAACGATCATTGAATCTTCCGTTCACGCATTTAAGCACAATTTAAGCTATACTTGAAATTATGACCTCTAACTTATGTCATTTTCTTTGTCAGGAAATTACGAAACCGTGAGCGTGAGAATCACTCAAAACGGATAAACGACGAAGAAGTTACGCCCGAACGAAGAAACGAAGAACCGAAGGACCGAATACGGCTGGACACAGACCGTATACGGCTGAGCCAGACCGTATACGGCTGGACATTGACCGTATATGGCCTGTGCAGACCATATACGGCCTGTGCTTAGCCGTATACGGGCCAGCTCAGCCGTATTCACCCTATGCACAGCCGTATACGGTCCAGTTCAGCCGTATTCACCCTAGCTCAGCCGTATCGTGCGTTTGGGTGATAAAAATCAGGTTTTTATTCACCCTTGCGATACGGTTGTGCGTTTGAAGTTTTGGATACGGTCTACGGATACGATTGTGCGAGTTCTATATATAGAGGCTTCATTTCATCATTTTAAACATTCTACACTCAACAAGCAACAAGCAACTACACACACTTTCTCTCACTACTCTCTCTCTCTAGATTAGGTTGTAATTAGTAGTAGATTAGCGGTTAGTTAGAGGGGCAATATTGTAATATCGCTTGGCGCATACTAGAAGTTCTGCTCGTGTAACGTTCAAGTTGTATTCAGCTACGCTCTTATTACGGTTATATCTATCCTTTATCTATTTCATTATGATGATTGTTATTACTGTTGTCATGCTAGATTTAGGATTGGTTACCATGATTAGCGAGTAGTAATATTGCGTGTTTGCTATGACGTAGTTAGTCGTAAATTGGTTGGAATGATGCTATGAAAATTAGTGCTTTGATTCACTTTCTGTTTATGATTTTAAACCTATTAAACTAATCGCCTTTCAACCAGTAAACGTGATTACGGCCTTAAATGATGGGACGTCGCGAACCCCATCAAAGGTACTTAGTTATATGTGTCAAACATGAACATGGTCTGATTTGTTAATCGTGTAAATATCGCTTTCTAAATGAACGCTAAGTACATCGTCATCGTGGAAATACTGCTTTCTAATCTGAACGCAAAGTACACCGTGATTATGGAAATATGGTTTTCTAACTGAACACCAAGTACACTGGAGCTGTGGAAATAATGCTTTCTATTCTGAACACAAAGTACACTGTGCCCGTGGAAATATGGTTTTCTAACTGAACGTGAATATTACACTGTTGACAAGTTAGGGATTTATTGGGACTTAAAAGTAAGGGCTGGTTTATATCATAGATGGATAATATTATGTGTGACACCCGTCAAAATTAGGACTAGTTTTTAGCTCCTAATCATTTGGAATTACATGTAATTAGTGCTATGTATTAGGCTAATTGTATGTATCAAAATATATATTGATGAATATATATATCAGTACTCGATTAGATTTAATCGTTCATTTTTAAATCGGCCGAATTCCGATTCAATTATACGGCGTTGGTAAAAATCAAGTAATTAAGTAATATGGAATTATTATTTAATATTCTCATAATTATTATATATTATTTTGATAATATTTCAAGTATTCGTATCGTACAAATATAAAGGATTCGCGACAATAACATATAAATAATATATTATTATGGAAAATGATAATTATTATTTACATTAGATAAAATAAAACATATTTCGTTTTATATCATTTTACTCAAACGCGACGAAACCAATTGAATTATATCCGTCTCTCAAACATAAAACAAAGATATATTTTATATCTCGTTAAAAGTATTATTATAAAATACTTCAAATAAAAATACGTACGAAATCATTTTTAGAAATTTATCGATTTAAAACATTTTACTACTTTTCGATCGGGTACCAAAACACGGGTCAAAATACCACGGAACGGATCGAAGTTCGGATCAACCACCTCCAATAATTGGAGATGGCCGATCCATTTTCTTTCATTATCTATCTATCTCTCGGCTCTATCTCTCCCTCTCGTTTCTCTCTATCTTTTCAAAACCAAAAACAACAACAAATTAACAAGATCAGTAGCAGCATCAAGCTTCATCATCATCATCTTCATCGTCTTCCTCGTTCATCACCATCAAACTCCATTTTCGGTTCCAAATTTCAATTAGTAAGAATCATCACTTCTTTTTCATTAATTTCATATTTATATAGTTTAGATTATCATATAATAGTGTTTGATGTGTGGAAATTTGGTTAATTTGGGATTGATTTCGGGTTTGGGTATCTTTTGGAACGACAGACTCGAACCAGACCTCGGAATACGGTCGGATTCACGGGAATCCGGCGTATTCCCGCCCAGAAAACATGAACCCGGCGTATTCAATGGAATACGGCGTATTCCCGTGGTTTGCCATGAATACGGTCGGATTCATGGGAATCCGGCGTATTCCCTCTATTTTTCATGAATACGGCGTATTCAGACGAATACGGCGTATTCCCACCAAATGTCACCAATCCGGCGGATTCAAGGGAATCCGGCGGATTCCCCCTTTATATTTCATGACCCGACAAATCAACAAACTAACCCTGCGAATACTAGCTAAAACAGAACAAATAATTTTTCGAAAACGTCGACGATTTCACAAGGTAAAACAGGGTAGCTTCTCGATGAAAAATTTATTATAACGGATTGAGCTCAAATTCGCACGGTTATTCGAAAACAGCCAAATGATCAAAGCTAAGTACCTTAGCCTAGTCGGTTTTAGGCCATTCGGGGTCATCTAGGGGTCGAAAATGGCATATTACTGTTTTCAGACTCGTACCAAATTTTGTAGTTTATGAAATAAAGTGTAACGGATATAATGAACTTGATTAACAACTAAACCTATACGATACGACTTATATATGAAACACATACACTTTTATAAGCCCAACAAATCATGTATAATAATAATAGTTTGAAATTATTATTACAAACCATCACCAACGACCCGTATACATTTTCAAAACTCAAACCTAATCGACAACCAAAGTATTTGGGCATAACTAGTTGAGGGAACAACTAGCATAGATGGTCCGTAGAGTCATCTAATCAATTAAAACCTTGCGCGTTTAATACGCCTGGCAGGTTCAGTCGTTGTAACGACATCAAATCATTGTGAATCATCAAAATTGTTGGCTAACAATTCATTAGGCTCAGGTGAGTCTCATAGCCCCTTTTTAAATGCTTTTACCTAGGGGTGAGATACATGCTCTGTTTTGTTTTACATGTGAACGCAAGTATCAAATTATCACGTATGCTGCATGAGTTGTTTTCATCTAATCAATCAAAGTCCTCTGAAGCATAGTTCTGTTAATATGATTTAGCGTGAATGTTAGTGTATGGTACCATATGGGATTGACAATCCCCGTCCGAGTTAGCAAGCACTAACCTGTCAAACGGACGCATTATCATTTGTTCAAACGTATGTTGATTAGGCATACGCATAGAGGCACCCTCGATCAGGCACTTGATAGTGATCCTGACCCCTCAGTTAAGCTCAGACTATGTGCTCATGTTAGTTGTATCAATCTTTACTTATTTGTTTAATTACAAATATTCATGTGATATCCATCAATCAATTATTTACATGCTTTGTAAATCAAATCATTAAATCTTGCGGTTCACAAATCATATATTATCATATCAAACCTGTGAGCTCACCAGCTTTATAGCTGACCTTTTAGCATGTTATCTCTGGCAAAACCACCATTCAGGGAGCAATTCGTTTAGCTCATGAGCTCATGGCTATGCAAGAGAGCCAAGGAAACCCTGTCTCATCTTCTGGGAACAACAACAAGAGAAAATGGTCTGGGAATCAGAACCAACAGAACTTCAAAAAGACTGAGACTGTCAAGAATGACACATCAGGTTCTGGAGAGAGAAAAGGGTACACTGGAAGTAAACCCTACTGTTCAAAGTGCAATCGTCATCATGATGGTCCTTGTAGTGCACCCTGCAACAACTGCAAGAGGTATGGACATCTTACCAAAGACTGTCGAACACCTGCAACCAACCCCACCGCCAACACCAACAACAACCAACCCCGAGCCTGCTATGAGTGTGGAAACACTGGACACTTCAGGAATGCGTGTCCAAAGCTGAAGAACAAGGGAAACAACAACAACAATGCTAGGGGCAGAGCTTTTGTGCTGAATGCTGGAGAGGCCCGTGAAGACCCTAATGTGGTCACGGGTATGTTTCTTCTCAACAATTTAACTGCTTCAATTTTGTTTGATACTGGTGCTGATAAGAGTTTTATATCTGAGGAATTTAGCCCACTATTAGACATTTCACCAGTTGCCTTAGAAGCTAAGTACACTGTAGAGTTAGCTAATGGCAAGTTGATCGAGGCCGATAGTGTGTTACCAAATTGCACCCTAAACCTTGCAAACGAATTATTTCTCATAAACCTCATACCCATCGAGATTGGAAGTTTTGACATAGTAGTAGGCATGGATTGGCTATCTAAGCATCGAGCTGAAATTGTATGTCATGACAAGATCGTTAGTATTCCTCTCGTCACTGGTAGTACTTTGATTATACAAGGGGAGACCAGTGGGACGAGATTGAATATCATATCCTGCATGAAGACTCGCAAGTACCTTAGGAAAGGTTATCAGGCAATCCTCGCTCATGTTATTGAGAAAAAGTCGGAAGAGAAACGACTCGAGGATGTGCCCATCGTCAGAGACTATCCAGAAGTCTTTCCTGAAGAATTGCCTGGTCTTCCACCACCGAGGCAAGTTGAGTTCTCAATTGACCTTGTGCCTGGGGCAGCACCCGTGGCACGAGCGCCATATCGTTTAGCCCCTTCAGAACTTCAGGAGTTGTCTGTTCAGTTACAGGAACTTCTGGATAAGGGTTTCATAAGACCGAGTTCTTCACCCTGGGGAGCTCCGGTCCTGTTTGTGAAAAAGAAGGACGGTTCTGTCAGGATGTGTATCGACTACAGAGAGTTGAACAAATTAACCATCAAGAACCGTTATCCACTTCCCCGTATTGATGACCTGTTCGACCAACTCCAAGGGTCAAGCATCTATTCAAAAATAGATCTACGATCGGGTTATCATCAGTTACGAGTTCGCGATGAAGATATTCCGAAAACCGCTTTCCGAACTCGTTATGGTCATTACGAGTTTCAGGTTATGGCCTTTGGTTTGACTAACGCACCGGCAGTATTCATGGATCTAATGAACCGAGTGTGCAAACCATATCTTGACAAGTTTGTCATTGTCTTCATAGACGACATTCTTATCTACTCACGTAACGAGCAAGAGCACGAGCAGCATCTCAAAACCATTTTAGAACTTCTCAGACGCGAAGAATTATATGCTAAGTTCTCCAAGTGTGAATTCTGGTTTCAGACCGTTCAATTCCTTGGTCATGTGATTGACAGTCAGGGAATTCATGTTGATCCCTCAAAGATCGCGGCTATCAAGTGCTGGCAAGCACCGACAACACCGACCGAAGTACGCCAATTCTTAGGACTGGCTGGTTACTATCGGCGCTTCATTGGGAATTTCTCCAAGATAGCACAACCACTCACAACACTGACTCAGAAAGAGAAGAAATTCAATTGGACTGATAAGCAGGAGTCAGCGTTCCAGTTATTAAAGCAAAAGCTTTGTAGTGCGCCCATCCTATCACTACCCGAAGGTAACGAGGACTTCGTGGTATACTGCGATGCTTCGCATCAGGGACTTGGTTGCGTGTTGATGCAACGAGAGAAAGTCATAGCTTACGCCTCCCGACAACTTAAAGTTCACGAGAAGAACTACACAACCCATGATCTCGAATTAGGAGCCGTAGTGTTCGCACTCAAAATCTGGAGACATTATCTGTATGGCACAAAATGTACCATCTTCACTGATCATAAGAGTCTTCAGCACATATTTGATCAGAAAGATCTCAATATGAGGCAACGACGATGGGTCGAGTTGCTCACTGATTATGACTGCGAGATCAAGTATCATCCGGGTAAAGCAAATGTAGTTGCCGATGCCCTAAGTCGAAAAGAGCGCACCAAACCTCTTCGAGTCCGAGCCCTCAGTATTATCATTCATAATGATCTAATTATTCAAATCCTCACCGCTCAACTCGAAGCATTGAAACCTGAAAACATCAAAGATGAGGCCTTGCGAAATATGGAGAATCAATTTGAAACCAAACCCAATGGAGTCATGTACTTCGCAAACCGAATCTGGTTACCTAAGTTTGGGAATCTTCGAGACTTTGTGATGGATGAAGCTCACAAGTCCAAATACTCTATACATCCTGGATCGGACAAGATGTATCATGGCATCAAGGGACTGTACTGGTGGCCGGGCATGAAAGCAGAGATTGCCACGTACGTCAGCAAATGCCTCACATGTTCCAAGGTTAAAGCCGAATATCAGAAACCCTCCGGTTTGCTCCAGCAACCGGAAATCCCTCAATGGAAATGGGAGCAAATCTCCATGGATTTCATCACTAAACTCCCGAAAACATCAAGTGGTTGCGATACTATATGGGTAATAGTTGATCGTCTAACCAAATCTGCTCACTTCCTTGCCATGAAGGAAACCGACAAAATGGAACGTCTCACACGAATCTACATGAAGGAGATCGTAACAAGGCACGGCGTTCCAATCTCCATTATCTCTGATAGAGACAGCCGATTCACATCTAACTTTTGGCAATCATTGCAAAAGTCATTGGGTACTCGTTTAGATATGAGTACAGCCTATCATCCACAAACCGATGGCCAAAGTGAAAGGACTATTCAAACACTGGAAGATATGTTACGCGCCTGCGTAATTGATTTCGGTGCAAATTGGGAGCATCATTTACCTTTGTGCGAATTCTCATATAACAACAGTTACCACACTAGTATAGGAGCTGCACCTTTTGAGGCACTATACGGTCGTAAGTGCCGATCGCCTATCTGTTGGACCGAAGTTGGAGATAGTCAACTCACTGGTCCTGAAATCATTCATGAAACCACCGAAAAGATCATTGGTATCCAGCAACGGCTGAAGGCCGCACGTGATCGTCAGAAGAGTTATGCTGACGTGAGACGAAAGCATCTCGAGTTCCAGGTTGGGGATCGAGTATTGCTCAAAGTATCACCTTGGAAAGGTGTCATCCGTTTTGGTAAACGTGGGAAGTTAAACCCTAGATACATCGGACCTTTTGAGATCCTTGAAAGGATTGGTCCAGTCGCATATCGATTGCAGCTACCTCCAGAGCTCAGTAGCGTGCATCCCGTATTTCACATTTCTAATCTTAAGAAATGTCTGTCCGACGAGACACTCATTATCCCACTCGAGGAAATTCAAATCGACGACAAACTTCATTTTGTCGAGACACCAGTGGAGGTCATGGACCGTGAGGTCAAACAGCTCAAGCAAAGTCGTATCCCTATAGTCAAAGTTCGGTGGAATTCGCGGCGTGGTCCGGAATTCACCTGGGAACGAGAAGACCAGACGCGACTCAAATATCCACATCTATTTTCAGACTCCACTCACACGCTAACTTCGAGTTAAATTTTGGGACGAAATTCTCTTAACAAGGGGAGAATGTGACACCCGTCAAAATTAGGACTAGTTTTTAGCTCCTAATCATTTGGAATTACATGTAATTAGTGCTATGTATTAGGCTAATTGTATGTATCAAAATATATATTGATGAATATATATATCAGTACTCGATTAGATTTAATCGTTCATTTTTAAATCGGCCGAATTCCGATTCAATTATACGGCGTTGGTAAAAATCAAGTAATTAAGTAATATGGAATTATTATTTAATATTCTCATAATTATTATATATTATTTTGATAATATTTCAAGTATTCGTATCGTACAAATATAAAGGATTCGCGACAATAACATATAAATAATATATTATTATGGAAAATGATAATTATTATTTACATTAGATAAAATAAAACATATTTCGTTTTATATCATTTTACTCAAACGCGACGAAACCAATTGAATTATATCCGTCTCTCAAACATAAAACAAAGATATATTTTATATCTCGTTAAAAGTATTATTATAAAATACTTCAAATAAAAATACGTACGAAATCATTTTTAGAAATTTATCGATTTAAAACATTTTACTACTTTTCGATCGGGTACCAAAACACGGGTCAAAATACCACGGAACGGATCGAAGTTCGGATCAACCACCTCCAATAATTGGAGATGGCCGATCCATTTTCTTTCATTATCTATCTATCTCTCGGCTCTATCTCTCCCTCTCGTTTCTCTCTATCTTTTCAAAACCAAAAACAACAACAAATTAACAAGATCAGTAGCAGCATCAAGCTTCATCATCATCATCTTCATCGTCTTCCTCGTTCATCACCATCAAACTCCATTTTCGGTTCCAAATTTCAATTAGTAAGAATCATCACTTCTTTTTCATTAATTTCATATTTATATAGTTTAGATTATCATATAATAGTGTTTGATGTGTGGAAATTTGGTTAATTTGGGATTGATTTCGGGTTTGGGTATCTTTTGGAACGACAGACTCGAACCAGACCTCGGAATACGGTCGGATTCACGGGAATCCGGCGTATTCCCGCCCAGAAAACATGAACCCGGCGTATTCAATGGAATACGGCGTATTCCCGTGGTTTGCCATGAATACGGTCGGATTCATGGGAATCCGGCGTATTCCCTCTATTTTTCATGAATACGGCGTATTCAGACGAATACGGCGTATTCCCACCAAATGTCACCAATCCGGCGGATTCAAGGGAATCCGGCGGATTCCCCCTTTATATTTCATGACCCGACAAATCAACAAACTAACCCTGCGAATACTAGCTAAAACAGAACAAATAATTTTTCGAAAACGTCGACGATTTCACAAGGTAAAACAGGGTAGCTTCTCGATGAAAAATTTATTATAACGGATTGAGCTCAAATTCGCACGGTTATTCGAAAACAGCCAAATGATCAAAGCTAAGTACCTTAGCCTAGTCGGTTTTAGGCCATTCGGGGTCATCTAGGGGTCGAAAATGGCATATTACTGTTTTCAGACTCGTACCAAATTTTGTAGTTTATGAAATAAAGTGTAACGGATATAATGAACTTGATTAACAACTAAACCTATACGATACGACTTATATATGAAACACATACACTTTTATAAGCCCAACAAATCATGTATAATAATAATAGTTTGAAATTATTATTACAAACCATCACCAACGACCCGTATACATTTTCAAAACTCAAACCTAATCGACAACCAAAGTATTTGGGCATAACTAGTTGAGGGAACAACTAGCATAGATGGTCCGTAGAGTCATCTAATCAATCAAAACCTTGCGCGTTTAATACGCCTGGCAGGTTCAATATCTAATCATTATCAAAACCTTGCGCGTCTAAGACGCCCTGCAGGTTCAGTCGTTGTAACGACATCAAATCATTGTGAATCATCAAAATTGTTGGCTAACAATTCATTAGGCTCAGGTGAGTCTCATAGCCCCTTTTTAAATGCTTTTACCTAGGGGTGAGATACATGCTCTGTTTTGTTTTACATGTGAACGCAAGTATCAAATTATCACGTATGCTGCATGAGTTGTTTTCATCTAATCAATCAAAGTCCTCTGAAGCATAGTTCTGTTAATATGATTTAGCGTGAATGTTAGTGTATGGTACCATATGGGATTGACAATCCCCGTCCGAGTTAGCAAGCACTAACCTGTCAAACGGACGCATTATCATTTGTTCAAACGTATGTTGATTAGGCATACGCATAGAGGCACCCTCGATCAGGCACTTGATAGTGATCCTGACCCCTCAGTTAAGCTCAGACTATGTGCTCATGTTAGTTGTATCAATCTTTACTTATTTGTTTAATTACAAATATTCATGTGATATCCATCAATCAATTATTTACATGCTTTGTAAATCAAATCATTAAATCTTGCGGTTCACAAATCATATATTATCATATCAAACCTGTGAGCTCACCAGCTTTATAGCTGACCTTTTAGCATGTTATCTCAGGTACTCAGCAGTAGGTCGGACTGCCCATCAGGATATTGTAGCTCGAGTCGCATGCAATCATATAAACATCAAGAGATTTCCCTGCATTTCTATATTTTGCTAAAATTAGATATGTATTAGAATCTCTCAAATATCTATGCGAACTCGTCTTTTGTAAAACATATGTAGACTTTTACGTTAATCAATGTATTTGTAAAACGACGCATGTAGTGGTCGTTCATTATGTATCTTATGTGCTTCTCGATGAAAAACAGGGTAGCTTCTCGATGAAAAATTTATTATAACGGATTGAGCTCAAATTCGCACGGTTATTCGAAAACAGCCAAATGATCAAAGCTAAGTACCTTAGCCTAGTCGGTTTTAGGCCATTCGGGGTCATCTAGGGGTCGAAAATGGCATATTACTGTTTTCAGACTCGTACCAAATTTTGTAGTTTATGAAATAAAGTGTAACGGATATAATGAACTTGATTAACAACTAAACCTATACGATACGACTTATATATGAAACACATACACTTTTATAAGCCCAACAAATCATGTATAATAATAATAGTTTGAAATTATTATTACAAACCATCACCAACGACCCGTATACATTTTCAAAACTCAAACCTAATCGACAACCAAAGTATTTGGGCATAACTAGTTGAGGGAACAACTAGCATAGATGGTCCGTAGAGTCATCTAATCAATCAAAACCTTGCGCGTTTAATACGCCTGGCAGGTTCAATATCTAATCATTATCAAAACCTTGCGCGTCTAAGACGCCCTGCAGGTTCAGTCGTTGTAACGACATCAAATCATTGTGAATCATCAAAATTGTTGGCTAACAATTCATTAGGCTCAGGTGAGTCTCATAGCCCCTTTTTAAATGCTTTTACCTAGGGGTGAGATACATGCTCTGTTTTGTTTTACATGTGAACGCAAGTATCAAATTATCACGTATGCTGCATGAGTTGTTTTCATCTAATCAATCAAAGTCCTCTGAAGCATAGTTCTGTTAATATGATTTAGCGTGAATGTTAGTGTATGGTACCATATGGGATTGACAATCCCCGTCCGAGTTAGCAAGCACTAACCTGTCAAACGGACGCATTATCATTTGTTCAAACGTATGTTGATTAGGCATACGCATAGAGGCACCCTCGATCAGGCACTTGATAGTGATCCTGACCCCTCAGTTAAGCTCAGACTATGTGCTCATGTTAGTTGTATCAATCTTTACTTATTTGTTTAATTACAAATATTCATGTGATATCCATCAATCAATTATTTACATGCTTTGTAAATCAAATCATTAAATCTTGCGGTTCACAAATCATATATTATCATATCAAACCTGTGAGCTCACCAGCTTTATAGCTGACCTTTTAGCATGTTATCTCAGGTACTCAGCAGTAGGTCGGACTGCCCATCAGGATATTGTAGCTCGAGTCGCATGCAATCATATAAACATCAAGAGATTTCCCTGCATTTCTATATTTTGCTAAAATTAGATATGTATTAGAATCTCTCAAATATCTATGCGAACTCGTCTTTTGTAAAACATATGTAGACTTTTACGTTAATCAATGTATTTGTAAAACGACGCATGTAGTGGTCGTTCATTATGTATCTTATGTGCTTCTCGATGAAAAACAGGGTAGCTTCTCGATGAAAAATTTATTATAACGGATTGAGCTCAAATTCGCACGGTTATTCGAAAACAGCCAAATGATCAAAGCTAAGTAACTTAGCCTAGTCGGTTTTAGGCCATTCGGGGTCATCTAGGGGTCGAAAATGGCATATTACTGTTTTCAGACTCGTACCAAATTTTGTAGTTTATGAAATAAAGTGTAACGGATATAATGAACTTGATTAACAACTAAACCTATACGATACGACTTATATATGAAACACATACACTTTTATAAGCCCAACAAATCATGTATAATAATAATAGTTTGAAATTATTATTACAAACCATCACCAACGACCCGTATACATTTTCAAAACTCAAACCTAATCGACAACCAAAGTATTTGGGCATAACTAGTTGAGGGAACAACTAGCATAGATGGTCCGTAGAGTCATCTAATCAATCAAAACCTTGCGCGTTTAATACGCCTGGCAGGTTCAATATCTAATCATTATCAAAACCTTGCGCGTCTAAGACGCCCTGCAGGTTCAGTCGTTGTAACGACATCAAATCATTGTGAATCATCAAAATTGTTGGCTAACAATTCATTAGGCTCAGGTGAGTCTCATAGCCCCTTTTTAAATGCTTTTACCTAGGGGTGAGATACATGCTCTGTTTTGTTTTACATGTGAACGCAAGTATCAAATTATCACGTATGCTGCATGAGTTGTTTTCATCTAATCAATCAAAGTCCTCTGAAGCATAGTTCTGTTAATATGATTTAGCGTGAATGTTAGTGTATGGTACCATATGGGATTGACAATCCCCGTCCGAGTTAGCAAGCACTAACCTGTCAAACGGACGCATTATCATTTGTTCAAACGTATGTTGATTAGGCATACGCATAGAGGCACCCTCGATCAGGCACTTGATAGTGATCCTGACCCCTCAGTTAAGCTCAGACTATGTGCTCATGTTAGTTGTATCAATCTTTACTTATTTGTTTAATTACAAATATTCATGTGATATCCATCAATCAATTATTTACATGCTTTGTAAATCAAATCATTAAATCTTGCGGTTCACAAATCATATATTATCATATCAAACCTGTGAGCTCACCAGCTTTATAGCTGACCTTTTAGCATGTTATCTCAGGTACTCAGCAGTAGGTCGGACTGCCCATCAGGATACTGTAGCTCGAGTCGCATGCAATCATATAAACATCAAGAGATTTCCCTGCATTTCTATATTTTGCTAAAATTAGATATGTATTAGAATCTCTCAAATATCTATGCGAACTCGTCTTTTGTAAAACATATGTAGACTTTTACGTTAATCAATGTATTTGTAAAACGACGCATGTAGTGGTCGTTCATTATGTATCTTATGTGCTTTGTGTATTGATTAGTAGCACCCCAAAGTATGCTTCCGCCAACAGTAAATTTGGGGGTGTTACATTATGCTTAAATACAAACTTAGTTAAGTAGTCTGGGTTAGCCTTTGTGAATCAATGTAAGGTACCGTAAGTCGGTTGATTACTCTGTATAGCGTCGACAACACCTCCGGTGTAGTTAATAAGTGGAAGCCGAGGAAAGACCGCAGTTACTAAGCCTTGTGGAATAACGGTAACTTTGTGATCAGCAGAGCTGGTACCGACTAGGTCCTTGGTTCATCAATGAAAACACCTTCGGTGAAGTACAGTGTAGTAATCATGGAAAGAGTCGTTGTTGTCGGTCTATGTGAATCACCGAGTCATTACTCAACACCCAGACTCACCAAACCATCGATAGAAAGTAATCAAGCACATTCTATAAACTTGGTCTTAAATGTTTTATTTAGATTAGATATTATTGTGGGGTTAAGAAAGGTCGGACATCGAGTTGGTTTGTCGCCTTATTCATGCACCCAGGGTTTCATCCCAGATAAGGGTCACTATACCTTCACCGGTTAGTGTTGTGGGCTGGATAAACTACTCCGATCAGAATCAGGATAGCCTAGTCGCCCAGTGACATACTGATCGAGAACTCTATCAGTAGGGGGACTAGTGCTTACTCCACAGATACCTGAAATAAATAAAATACAAACCTTTAGAACACGTTTTCATACATCATACACCATTCCAATCAATAAGGATACCGAAATCATAGCAAACACCCTCTCTAAATTATCTGCTATCTACATTTATTTTTCAGCTTTAATTTTAATTTTCTGCCTAAGTATAAAAAACCAAAAACAAACCACCAATCAAATCTTTTTAAAACCTGCTAGATTGATAAGTACGCCTGTTTCGTCCACGATCCACAATACACTGACTCAGAGAACGACCCTAGGTCATCCTTGCTGCTATACACCAATAGTAACTAGGTATACTTAGGCTCCGCAAATACAAATTTTAAAACCCTCTGGTGACCCAGCCAAGCGGGAGGCTTGTAACGACAGGAAGCGATTCCTAAAGTCCGACCGTTCGGCTGGCATCAATTTACAAATCTTTTTAACAGTTATTCTAGCATTCACTAATAAAATAAGTGTCTTTGTGGTGGCTTGCTTTTTTGCAGGTGGATGCTCGAAGCAACGACATTAACTTTAATCTTTAGAAACAGCCATCAACCCAATACGAATGTTGATCGTGTACAGAACTTTAATAAATGTGATACACTTGCAGGTTCGTGTTCCGATGAATACACATAGGTACAGTAAATGTTCATTTTTCCACTGTTTTTCTCCAGTGATTGTAATTAAAGGTGGTAAATGGTGGTCGGGTGGGTTTACCATTTGTGTTGTGTACGATTGATGAGCTACAAAGACGGCGCAGGAGAGCTTAAAAGTCAGGTGCGTGTTTTGGTGGTTTTGAATAATTTGCTTAATATATAATTATAATAATAATGTAAATATTTCATGTTGGCATAAAAGAATTTAGGATGTTTGATGTAAACTTTAGATGACTTTCGTTACATGGACTGTAATTGCTTTTTTGTAGTTATGGGATATCAACATGGACTCTCTGGTATAGTTTCAACATTTCAGGTGCATGGATATTTAAGACCTAAGGTATACCTCTCAACTTCCGGTTTTCATATCTACACCAAATTCAGCATATACGCAGGAAAATCAACGGTAGATATCAGCAACACAAATGCATTAGGGATGCACTAATAAATTGCAAATTTCCGTGAATGTCAAGTTGCATAAAAACAGTACATATATGCAGTAAAAATGCTGCAAATTTCCAGCTCAAAACTGCACATATATGCAGTAAAAAAGCATAAAAACAGCGTATGTGCAGTAAAAAAACTTGGATAAGAATGGGCCGGTTTGGTTTATGCTTTATCTCTAAGGTGTCAGATCAAAGAGTATGTAAATTTTGAGTGGATCAAATGTGTCGGAAGTCCTCTGAAGTGTATAGATGCTACAACTCCTTCTGTTGTTTATTCATAATCCATAAATTAGATTATTGTTGAAGTTCTATAATTTAAGTTCTGTAGTTTTTGTAATCGTTCATAACACATTACTTATTTATAAGAAAGTTACGAAGATTTGGTCAAAGGGTGCTTCGAGTCATCCAACTTGACCTGTACCAAAAACTATACCACCCATTGCCCCTTGTGCCCAACCCGCCCATTCTGCTACTTCTTGCACAAAGTAACATAATAAAGAAAACAAACGCACTAGAATATTCTTTGTTATATTCTTGATTTAAACTCCACATTTATTTTTTTATTTTAAATTAGTTCCCTTTGTTGTACACAAATAATAATCAACCCTGCTTTCAACTGATGTGTGTATATCTTAGCTTGGTCAAAATCTCTAAGACACATCTTACGCGAGATTTTAAGTTAAATAGGTGGATCTGTTGGTGTGTGTATGTTAATGTTTGATTAGGAGATTGTATAAATTTGAGTATATGTTGGGCTTCTTCTGAACCATTTGTCTAGATGTGGCAATTTTGATGGCAATCCAATTATGGTGCCTTGAGATTTGAAAACCCCAAATCTCCTTCCATTAAAATTGGGTTGTTAAAGATTTGTTACTTTTTATCTTTCCTTTTGCAGGTGTAATGTATTCACATTGATATTTATTTGGCTCAATTTAGTTCGGATCTGTTTTCTGTATTTGAAGACTACATATGTCCCTGACTCGAGTCCTAAATTTGTGGTCTTTTTTGTTGTCTATTGTGCGTGCAATTGGTCCAAAGCTGAGAGGTTTCAAAATCGTAAGCAAATTTGGGATTTTGATTTGGTCCATAGTGCAGAACTTAGATGTCCTATTTGCTGACTGAGTAAATAAAGGTAATCATCAAATTAGGATGGAAAGAGCACAATGAACACAAAAAAGAAGATTGTGTTGATTCAAGAATTAATTCTGCTTGGGATTAGGCTAGGATGTTTATGATGTAATTACTAATAGGATAATTTGGTGCGTCAACAAGAAGTCATTTCATTTTTGCTATGTTGGTATGTAATTTTTTGGGATTCACATTAAGATCCGGTTTGGGTATATACTCAAAATAGTTTCTTAATAATGTTTTTTATTGCATTTATATATAAAGTTATCTAGGTTCGCCTTTGGTTACTCCCATTTTGATTTGGTCATGGAGATTTCGACAAAATATTTGCAAGGTATTATTGTCAGTATACATCTACCATCTATATATTCATGTGAATTGTTGGTTGGTTGGTTGGAATGATTTTTTGTTATTATTTTGGTTTCCTTTTAATCATTTTGGTTTCCTCATAATCATCGTGACCACCTTCCTTATTTCTTGGGTCACTTATTTTAAACACGAGATTTTAATGAGTTCATCACACAATCTGATCAATAGAAGGATGTTAGAGGCTATTTTATCTGATCATTGCATGGTAATTTAAAGTCATTTTTATTACTTTGATTTTGTCATTTTTGATATATCCACGCATGCAAAGTAATCAATAAAAAAGGATGGCATGGAACAATATTCATCCATAAGTGGATTCATCAATTTACGATCGTACCCTTTACTTTAAATGATTACTATAAATGTTATTTACACTTAAATCTATGCATCTTGTGTTTCTATTGAAAATTTCAATTTCATTTAGTTGAATCATTCTTATCTCACATTTTGTATAGTTTTAAATATATGTATAAGTGATATACACTTAAAGATTATGATTTAGGCATTGATATTTCTACTTTTGAAAATGATAAATCCACCATTATGTACAATTATTTATGCATACAGTACAACTGTCTACTGCACTGTTTTGATGGAAATATCATTTTCTTGGGTGGAAATATCATTGGCCTTATGATTTTAGTTGATATTTTTAATAGTTTTCAATTACTTAATAAACCTTAATTATTTTCATTCTCAAGCCCGCAAATTTTGCTGGTTCTAAACTATCAAAACTTTGGCGAAAATTTTACAATGTAGCTAAGGCTCCAGCTACGTTTGTCTATGTTGTTCATGCCGTGAATGTCAAGGTTTTATCTAAAAACATGATGAGGATTTTAAAGGCGATTCATAGATCTTATGGTAGGGTTTTGTTGACTTGTCGAATAGTATATGTAACACCCGCCAAATTAGGACTAGTAATTAGTGCCTAATTTCCTATTAATACATGTAATTAGTTCTGTGTTAGGCTAATTAATGTATCGAATTATATATTGATGAATATATACAAACTTTGCGATTTGATTAAATCGTACGCAATTTAAATCGAATGTATTTCAGTTCCATAAATACGGACGTTGGTGACACAATTTATATTTAAGTATAAAACATTATCTGAAAACATTACTGGGTCCCAACTAATGTTTAAATTACATTCTCAGTGTTGTCCCGTTTTGCACAATTAAAACTTACGTAATTAAAAACAAAATACACAAATTATTTAAATTAGTAGATAGTTGGTAAAACAATTTAACTAGATTATTAAACAAAAATTCGTATTTTAAAATGGTTAATTAACGCGCAAAATATTTATTAAAGCGTTAAATGACGGAGAAAACGAACACTACGCGGAGCGCGGGGCGAAGACTGAAAATGGAGGATAACCTCCATCTCTCTTTCTCTTTCTCTCATTTTCTTACCTTTCTTTCTCTCTCTCCCTCTCTTTTTCTCTCTAAAACCACCAACATCACCATCACCTTAAATCCTTAAATTACACCATCAAACGCACTCGGATTTCACTACTCCTTTGGAATAAAAGACTCACCGCATCACGATCTATCATCCTATCTTTTCGGATTTTTCATCCGACACTTTGTAAGTTTCCGACAAAATCCCGAAACCATTCGATTCTTAGTATTTTCTCTTGATAGTCGTTTATATAACTTATATATGTCCATTACAAAGAGTAGAACACGATTTTATAGCTTAAAAATGAGTTTGATTTGGGTTTTGGCCGGAAAAATCTCGACAGCCGAAACTTTCTGGGCTGGTGTTCATCTTTGCGACACAATGCTTGTGTCGCATGTTGTGTCGCATAAACCATATTGTGTCGTATTTTGTGTCGTACCATTATGTCGCACCGTGTGTCGTAAACCAAATACGACACAACCCTTATGTCGCTATTGATTTAGCATCGAACGCTTATGTGACACAACCCTTGTGTCGCTAAGCTCTTGTGTCGCATTCCTATGCGACACAACCCTTGTGTCGCATGACAAACTTTTGTGTCGCATATTGTGTCGCAAAACACAGAAAACTCAGATTTTTACTAAGTGTTGAGACTCGAAATTTATCACTCGATTTTACCCGAATTTAGATCCCAGATGCGTTTTTCACCAAAGCAATATAGTAGAAATAAAATTTTTTCGAGCTGACCTGACATCTCGACCCCAGCCAGGGGCCAGCCCCTTGGACCCCGCCAGGGGCGCTGCCCCCGGACCCCCGTACTTAGATTCCGTAAGCACATTTCTCACCAAGTGTCAAACTTGTATGACTTCAAAACGCTTATATGATACAACTTTTCAAACATAATGGAATATACTTTTCAAGTATAACACTTCGAAATCAATGTGATAACATCAAGACTATTATTACAATTAATCACCAACGGGCCATACACGTTTTCAAACACTTAACAAATCAACAAAATCGTAGTAATTTGGACATATATAGTTGTATAACAACTACAAGGGTGATCTTTTGAGATACCCAATCATGTTATAACCATCGCGTGTCGTGGACACCCTCAGGTTACAAGTCGTTGGACTTCATCACTCGGCTAATCAACTTACGTTTATTTAAACGCTTTCAGACTCAGGTGAGTCTCATAGCCCCTCTTTCTACTATTTTACTCAGGGGTGTGATATATTGCTCATTTTTAACATGTGAACGCAAGTACAAACATTTCATATACTACATGAGTTTTTCACAACTAATCTTTTAAAGTCCTCCGTCAGCATAGTTGTTAATACGTTGTAGCGTGAATATTAGTATATGGTACCATATAGGATTGACCCTCCTCGTTCGGGTTAGCAAGCACTAACCGGGTAAACGGACGTACTAATATTTGGGAAGACGAATGTTGATTAGGCATTCGTGGAGGCACCTCGCCCAGAATTCTCTTTAGGGGACCCGGCCCTCGAGTTAAGCTCAACTATGTGCTCATGGCTGTATACATATACATTATCAATTGCTGGATGCAATTCAATTATTTAAATCTTGCGGTTCATACTATATTACTTGATTTCAAACATGTGAGCTCACCAGCTTTAGCTGACCCATTTAGCATGTATCGCAGGTACCAAGCAGTAGGTTGTTTCGGCTTCAGGACTTTTAGCTCGAGTCAGCATACAGACGTTTGAGATTTTCTTGCATTAGTATATTTTGTACAAGTACTTATGTACTGAAATCTCCCTTTATTTAAACTCGAGCTATGTAAAGCTATAAATGTTGTAAACATTTCAATGTTAATATATTTTGTTAAAACGACGCATATAGAGTCGTTTACTATACATCTTTGTGCTTTGTTATTGATTAGTAACACCCAAATCGTGCTTTCGCAAATCATTAAATTTGGAGGTGTTACAGTATATATCCAAACCGACTTATATTTTGCTTTATAGATAATCATCATGAAGTAATGCATTTTCCAAGAAAATGAAAAAGTATCATGGTCTTAGAGAAACAAAGTGTATTTTGTTTCATATGTCTCTACGGTTTGTGCAACTGCTTACCCGATTTAATGGTGCCAAATAATAGGTAACAGATTGAATAACTTATTTATATCTTCTACACATCAGTAGCCAATTTGGAATCTTAGCACAAGTAAAAAAACCTCCACTACCAAGGATTGTAGTTTCATATGCAAAGACTTTAGTACTACTGAATTGCTTTAGTGTAGCTAAGCGATCACACCATAAAATAATGGTGAACGGTATACAGCTGTTGTCCGAGCTTTTGACCAATTGCAGTTACTAACGGTTCAGTCTATTTGGTAGATAAGGTAATCCATGATCTTTATTATTGAAATATGGAGTTTCACGCTTTCAACGAGCATGCTACACCACACAACATATAAATGGCCACAACGTAGCACTTGTGTACCACATCAACCCACCTGTAGGAACATAAATTAAAACTATTATTTAAATACACACCAACAACACTAAAACATAAAAGACACTCGCAAATTTTGCGGGTTTTAAACTAGTATTTAAACATTTCAAAATCATACAAATTTGTTGTTTATCATCATCATCATCATCAATATTACCCAATCCCGCTAAAAGCGGGCTATGGGGAGGTAAAAATGTAGACAGCCTTACCCCTACCCAAGGGTAGAGAGGCTGCTTCCATAAAGACCTCCGACAGGTGCAGTGAGTATCTTAAAATTTTAATTACAAATTTTTAATATATATTTTTTTCTTATGTGTCCAAGTGTAATCTATATATGTACCAAATATATAATATATATTTATCGACAAATTTGTTGTTTATATGTTTTGTTATTACAAACACATGCTATAGGTTGCGAATTTCACGGGTTTTCTTCCGGTTGCTTTATCAAAGACAGTCTATTAGGTGAGCTTAAAACAATACGTTAGCAGTAAAAAGTAAAACCCCCAAATTTTTAAAACCCTAGCTAGGTCATCAAACTATGATTTTGAGGTCGGGCAAAGTTGCGATTAAAAAAAACCCAAAACATTCATCTGCAAATGAAATCAAGCAAGAAGAATATGAAGGAGAAGATATCATCAGCAAATTACCTGATGAATTGCTTACCAAGATCTTATCTTTACTTCCGGATGCTGATGCTTATCGAACCACCATTTTATCAAACAGATGGAATGATCTCCGCTTATTTCTCACAAATCTCCATTTCGTGATGCCACGTGGACAACCCGACAGGTTTCTTGATTCAGCTGTGACAACTCCAGATGAAAAAGTTAACAACTTTTACAATTCAGTTGATCAAACCCTAGCTCTTCGTGTTGGTACTGGTATGCCCATTCGAAGATTCTTTCTTGATTGTTCTGATAACAACTGCGATTATACCCGTGTTTACGAGTGCCTTTGTACCGTTGTTAAATGTAGAGTACAAGAGCTTGACCTTAGTTTTCCATCTAATGGAGGTAATGTTAGGTTGTGTTGGGACTTGTTCAAGAAATGCAATACGCTTGTTGTGTTAACTTTGAAAGGCCAGTTGACATTAGATGTGCCTGAAGCTGAGTTGCATTTTCCGTGTTTGAAGAAATTGAATATAAGTTTTAGCGAATATTCAAGTGAAGAGCAATATCTACTAATAATGAATCTGATTTCCGGTTGTCCTGTTTTACAAGAATTGTTTCTGGAAACTAGGATTCTTCGAATATTCTTCTCGGAGCACCTGATAAAGGTCTCGTCACCATCTTTGAGTAAGATAACGATCTCATCGGATTTTTTAGACTATAGTGCGGTTGTCATTGATGCTCCTAAATTGGAATGTCTTCACATTATGAATTTCTTGCAAGCCGAGTACTCGTTGATGAATCCAATGTCATTTGTTGAACCTTACCTTAGCAGAGATGACATGGCTCTTCAATTCATTATATGTGTCTCGTCTGCGAAAATACTGACATTGTTCGGTAATTCTATATTGGTATTTTTACTTATCCCTCTTAGATTTAATTCATTTATTATATGTAGCCGAGTTTTTCTCTTTTAAAATCGCATGTGCTAATTGTTTATATGTGAACACACTATTGTTGAGCTAATAATCTTTCTTGTGTATTTGCTTTATGCAGCCTCTTGAACGCATGGAGGTTTTAAACCTGCCCATGTTCCCTAACTTGGTTAAACTTGTGATTGATTGGAGAGGGAATTGGCTGCTTACTTTGTTAAACAGTATGCCCAATCTTGAGCATCTTACTTTTTCGTCTGTAAGTTTAAGCCCGTTTCATTCTTTGACAAGAACAACAAAAAGAGTGATATGTTTTTTTTTTCGTCTTGACGGACTCGTACTTTTGTTCTAAATCCAATTAACTATTGTAATCTATTATAATGTACAATTATAATTGCTTATAATGCAACTATATATAGGTTCTTAGTTAATTATTGGTATTTGACTAATTGGTTATTTATCACCAGGGGCTTCTATCATACGGAATTGAATGGAACCCAACAATGAATGAGGTACCGGGTTGTTTATGGTTTAAGATAAAGGAAATCTTTATACTTTCTAGGCAATGCGTACAATGGAAAGAGGTTTCCGTAATAAGATATTTGTTGACACACTCGAATGTTTTGGAGAAACTGAGAATACATACCCCTAAATTACTTGATCATAAGAGGCGCAGGCACGTGTTAAACATCCATCGTAGCTCTGAAGCGTGTCAGATTGAATTTGTTGAAGACTCTACCCTTTGCTAATTTTCATGTAGTTGTCTGTAAAAGATCGAATATTGCATGAAGTTGTTATTAGAATCTACTAAGTTTCTGGTTTTTGGGTAGATTGGTTGGCATATTTTTCACATATATATATCGGAATAACTTAGCTACACCTTGGTGTAGCCAACTTAACTACACCAAAACACCCATTTCAACCATAAAACTATATTTTTTGATGTCGTTTTGTATCCTAAACTTGTTAATACCTCTAATTTATCCTAAACAACATCTATAATTGATCTATTTTCGTTTTCATGTGTTTCCTTAAATTTGGCTAAAAATGGTTGTTTTTTATGTAGGTTTTGGTGTAGCTAAGTTGGCTACACCAAGGCGTAGCTAAGTTATTCCCTATATATAATATAAGTAGTCATGCCATAAAATGTTGGGGTTGTCTGATCTAACAAACCTCAATAATCTGGGCTTTGGGAGTGGTTATATTAATGCCATGTCAGCATAAGTAGTTAGTATCTGTTTCAGGCAGTTAGATTTGCTTAGCTGCTACTTATAACAGAGGATGGATACTTCAATTCATTGTATCTGTATGCATAGTTGTTAGTCTCGTACGAGTCACGAGACGATTCGTACGAGTCGAGTCACTTTACGCCTAAAACGAGACGAATCGGTTTTTGAATCGTAAAAATGCTTGAATCGGAACCTGACTCGCAAATAGATGACTGAACCGCACCGAGTCGTCTCGACTCGGATCTCGTACGAGTTAGAGAAAAGAGCAGCTGCAGACAGCATGTCGCCCGGTTCTATCCCTTCACCATCGTTTTTATCATCATCTTCGCATGAATGAACCTTTTTCGAAGAAAACCATTGCTAGAAACAAAGATGAGACGCTGGAGTGTTTGGTGAGATTGTGAGAAGGAGCGGATGAGGAGTGGATGAGGCCAAAAGAAAGCGGCGTCAAACTAATGAAACCCTATCAGAACATTACGTATGATCTTTTTTAATTCAAATGGGCTGAGGCCCACTCCATCTATTTGAGCCTTTTACTTTAAAGTTTAAAACTGTGTAATATTAATTGAATTTTAATATTAATTGAAACTGAAATAATATTAGTGAAATTTACTTGTGTAATATTTTCTATATATTATGAAATTCCAATTTTTTTTATATTTAGATGAAAATTATTTTATTTTATAAATACTATATAAAAATCATATATTTGTATATTATAATGACTCTTACGAGTCGAGACACGATACGATACACGAGTCAAAATTCAGGAAAACGAGACACGATATGATACACGAGTCGACAACTATGTCTGTATGCCTCTGATCATCCTTCAAATATGTTTCTATTTATTTACTAAGGTGAAGTGTCATTATGATTAGGTTACTATATCATGTTCATGGGGCTAAATGAATTATCTTTTTGATGCATTAGATCCTCACTGTTCAATCCGTCAATTTTCATCTCAATTGATTAATTTATCTTCTCTCAGTATGGTGATCCTGCGATTAGCTATTCATTTCTTTCAGTTTCTGGAAACTAATATTTTATGTGGTGCAAGTGCAACTCAGATTGCTAAAAATTGTTGTCATATTCGGTTAGTCACAAGATCAACACAGGGCTCGAGCTCTATCCTTTACTTGAAATCTTGAAAGTTTGCAAATCGGCCCATATTTAAGTAGATGTAACAAAAAATGTGCTCATTTACTTGTTAATGAGTGAGTAATTGAGTTGATTTGGAATGCGTTCTCTCTAAATCTTGTATTTCAATTTTTCTTTAGTACATCATGATCAACATTGAGCGAACGGTATCTTTATTGTGTGTTTTATATCCCTCACTCTTTATTACTTACTAGATCATAACCCGCGAATTCGCGGACTATCACAAGATTTTCATACAAAAATTACGTTATATTTTTTTATAAATGAAATAAAATTTGTATATCTATCAATATGTGTGTTTTAAGTTTATCAAGTACGATGAAGTCGGAGTACTCGAAACGTGTCTTTTCTAATTAATAGTATTATCTTACATATTGTGGTTATCCATAAGAGTGAATTAATCGATAGGTATTACATATTTTCTCTACGTATTTGAAAAAAGTAATACACTTTCAGACACATTAAATTTAAGCAGTTAATTTTTAAAAATTTGGTTAATTGACACGATCATTCTTTTGTGAGATGAAACATGATTCAAATTGATAGTTCTTTAGTAAATTGATCAAAATTTCGACCTACGCACAATTTTGAACTACAAACAATAGTTGTTGATCTCTAAACGGTGTAACATGGTGACTTTAGCTAGGGGTGTTCACGCACGGTTAACCGGAGGTTCAGTTAACCGAAGACCGGTGAACCGAATCTTCGGTTCATCATTTTTTTGAACCTAAACAGAAACTGGAAAGTTCTTTTAACCGATAATCGATTAACCGGATTTTCCAGTTCAATTATACGATTAATCAAATTGTTCTTATTTACTAATCATTTAATAATTAAATATTAAAACACAAATACACACTCATTGATGAATATTTGTTATAAATCTTACACGTTAATCATTATAACAAAAAAAACATAAAACATTTTGATTACGTACAAAACATAAATGCATGAACACCGAACAAGGTTAGTCACAACTAAAAATATTACTAAAAATGCAAAAATATGAACATTTGTACCAACATAAATACAAAAATATAATAATCCTATTCTAAATTAGAAGAATTTAGTACTATTATCTATATATCTATATGTATATACGCATATTAAAAATAGTAAATTTAAAATTTTTCGGTTTTCCGGTTAACCGGTTGTGATAATATTGTGAACCAAAACCGAAAAAATATCGGTTCGGTTAATTGAAATTTAAAATACAAAAAAATTTCGGTTCGATTTACCGAAAATTTGCTACAATTCAATGATTTTCTATTCGATTTTCCAGTTTCAGATGATTATGAACACCAATAACTTTAGCAAGACATATAAAATGAAAATTACATAAGATTGTGATTGTCAGGTGTAGCTTAAGCTCTTTTGGAGTCACTTATGCCAATCTCATTTATTGTATCTTCGCAATAACAATTAAGTATATAATTACAATGCTGCATCCAACAATTAATTGGAGTAATTAATAGTTGGATGAGCCATATGTTATAACTTATCTAACTGAAGCTATTAAATGGAGTAATTATCATAATCTTATGAATATGTATAACACATGGGCCATTTATTTTAAATAGTAGCGTCATTTTCGATCGATTGGTCTAGAAGCAAAATTCATGAAGACAATTGACATCCAATTTAACTCTTGTATATATAAGTATTATAACTTAGAAAGTAAAAAATGGCTCACTTGGTCAGTGTGATCCATAAAATTGTTGTTTCCATTCCTAGCATCAAGCTACTCAATAAATATTGGCTTTCAACGAAAACAAACAATTTTTATTCAAAAGAAAATGATAACAGATGTACACAGCGGTTACCTCGATCAATCCTCACTCCAGCATTACTACATTCTAATGAAAGTTTAAACATGTTAATAGAACAAAACATTCATTAGGGAGTAACCCTGTTCAAAACTGAGGGAATTTGCTACATTGATCATCGAATGGTACTTTACATCAACCGCGAATAGCCGTTCCATTGCTGTGTTGATTAGTCTATGAGTATAAGCTTTGTATACACGAATATGCCAAGCTCTACTGCAAATTCATCTCTCGAGTCTATTTAATCACTTATATTGCAATGCCAGCAATTATCCGCCTCCATGTCACCATGAATCTATTATTCTACCATTTCATTTGCCCGGTTTATAAGCAAAAGGCAAAATATAACGAAATATATCGACAGAGAAAATTGGTTTAATCACCTGTACGCGGAGAAAATGCTTTTCAATTATATTCGCAGGTGCACAAAGACAAATGTGCTTTCAATGACATTACTGAACCTTGCTAATGTTCACAAACGGGTGCAACAGATAGTCTTGTCCCTTACAATATCTGACATGAGAGCATCGGCTACAAGATTGTTCCATTGTCTCTCTATAATTGTAAAGCTTCTACTGTATAAGAACTGCAGATACAAGCAATGAATGTCTATATTCATCTAAGTGTATAACTTATTATCATGGTGCAAACATAAGGGCTATGACAGAGAATATTTTAGTTATGCTTCCAATGAAACTTCTAATATAAAGATTCGACTGAACATGTAAACTTTGTAAAAAAAAAAACACATGCCAATGTTCTTCGAAGTGTTACCTGCAAACACATTCATAATAGAGAACAATTCAGAGGAATAAGGATTGCTATATGTGTTAGATTTAAAGGTATCAAGATTCCTCACATTTGTTCGCTTATAAGCCACTCAACAGTTGCACCAACTGCTAGTTATAATCAGGCTTTCTCTTAGACAGTTTGTAAGACATGAAGCTTGTCCAATCAAACTGGCACATGTGAGTAAAATGGTGAGGAATAAAAAGAATGCATGCATTAAGACAAACAAAAATCCAGTTGACTTATATGAGTAAAGTAATAATCTTATTTAAAAAGATTATGTATCTGCATTCCGTGTAAAGTTTATCTAATTAAAAGAGTAGCCTCTTTGAATTTCTAAGCATAGTTTGTGCCTTGTTAAAACATAGAAGTGTCACCTCTATGCTACTTATAGGAGCTGCAGGCAGCACATATGAAGGTGGTTCCAAGTAATTTGTCATGGTGTCCACATGTGATCAATCTTAAATTCCTTTTAAACATCAGTAGTGGAAGACGACAAAAACTTCATATGTTTGGAATTCAAGAAAGATCACCAAGAATCAATTTCTGTAAACAAAACATATTACTGATATTAGCAAAAATCAATATCATTATCATATTAGTATATAAATGAAACACTGAAATAGTGAAATACATACATACTAAAATATTACTAAATAAATCTTATCTTGAAGTGTAATTTGCTACAAATTTTTTAGCATGTAGTACTGCAGAAACTGATTAAACAGTCGTAAATTCAGTCCCGGGTGCTCACGGGGAAGCTTCTGACCACTTTCTCAAGTTCATCCCTCCGCCTCTCCTCCTCAGCAGCCTATAACGTATAAGCAATAAAATCGAGTCCAATAGCAGTGATAACTCAGAAAAAGAACTACTGATAGAATCATGCATACTGTATCCGCTGCATCTTTAGCTGCTCGAAAAGGCTTTGCACACTGCAGGTTCATTTTAGCCATGTACACAAATACAGGTCATATCCGCTTAGACATACATATAATATAAAAATTAGAAAATCAACCATTGCCCGTGGGTGGCAAGTCGGTTGTATCCATAACTCAGAATAACGAAACCACAAAGACTAACCCTTTAGGATTCGAGCAACCTAACAGCTTTCATAAGTCAAATATAGAACTTAAGCAAATGAACTACAGTGCCATTTTATCTAATAAAAAGGCTTTAGTGTCAACCCAATCCATTTTGACCCGTACCAGAAAGTTAATCATTTTGTCCCATTGCCCGGAGTGTTCGCCCCGCCCATATTACCTTCTTTACATTTTGTACGATCTCCCACGGTCTTTTGGCCCTCCGTACATCTCCAAAAATGAATATACCGCTAAGATTATACAACACATCCAATTAACACCATAAGCCTAATCAAAACTTTCAATCGTTATGAAAAGTGAAAGTGTAGTTGCTGTGATGGGATAGAACAAAATTAGGTACTCTATAACACTAATAGTGTTCATACCAGCTCCAGTTTCTCCACCAACAAAAAACCCAATAGTTTTTAGGCTTAATCCAATGCCCATGGCAATTTGTTGTCAAAATAATTGCCTACTATATACAAAAACTTAGCTATCTTATCACATGGAACCTAAAGTCCGGAGGAACAACTTGCTTCAGCACATCATCTGTAATATAACACGATCATTTCAACTTCCGAAAAAGATAAAAACTAACACATTGACCCATTAGAGAATATAAGATAATGTAACTTTGATCACAAGAAGCTAAAAAAGAATTCACCTCAGGTTCGATGAGAGAAATGGAGCGAGCATAATCTTAGCTAGCACTTTGATGTTTTAACTATTAAGAATCTGCATAACAATAGCACCATGCTATCATCCATTTTATTGAGGAAAATAAACCCAAACTTCGATCTTTATCATTATGGTAAAATAAACAAAATAGCTAAAAATAGATAAAAAGCTATCAACTAAATGTGTCAAAAGGTCACCAATAAAAGTCAGACTTCTGTTTATGCAGGTTAAAAGTCAGACTTCTATGTACATTGAGAGCACCTTAAACACAGTTTTAAATGGTTGTTCTGGGAAGACCAACATCAAGAAGAGCACGGAATGGCCTCTTCCTGTCTTCCGGTTCAATATAGAAATTATTATATAACTAATCAGTTGATCATAAAGTAGTGCACATAAGAAAAATATTGATACCAAGTAATCAAAATACCATTAAAAGATAACCATACCTCAACTTCTTTGGTACAACCTCGTCCATTTCAAGCTTTTTCAACACTCTGCGAGCCAATAGAAGCCCAGCTCATGAAGCTATAGGCCTATAGTCAAAGGAAAACTATTTTGCACATCACCATGAGATTACGAAACACATAAAGATATTATTTGAAAACCAAACCCGCAACATAGTTTGTGAGCGCAACTTTGAGACCATACTTAGGTAGCTCATGAGCATAACCTGATGCAAGAAACATATACCTAGCAATGGGTGCTGATATGATTTGCGCAACTTATCATGTCATCTTTAAGGGTAAAAGTATCCAAAGCTGATAATCACCTAATAACTTTATTGAAGAAGGTAATCAGTGATAAAATTACATCATGGAGACTTGAGTGACCACCTGAGCAACAACTTTCTTGGTCAAGCATTCAATTGTGCTATCTATACAAACCAACGAATTTGGATTACATTCATACATGGATTACATTCATTTAACATCCAAAAATATATAGGAAAGCATAAATAACATTCAAACAATTAACATCAAACTTGATATACTTAATCAACATCACTAAATAAAAGGATTAAACGTAGTCCCAGATCCATATTCAAATTTGGTCTTTATTCTTACAAAATAAAAGGACTAATCAAACAAATATAACCACATGAATAAGAGAAATCTGATTTAGATGTAGAAATTCTCTTGGTTACAACCAAATATTTTTCCAAATCATATATCGGCACATGATTTATGAGGATTTTTCCAGATCGGTGTTTTTGCCCAATTTGAGGATGAGCAACAAATTCTTTAACCCAACCACTTACATTAATCTGTCATCATCACTAAACTCATCAAAACTAAATCCATCAAAATCAAAACTAATATAAATCATTGTTTTATAACTGCAACAACGTATTCAAACACCAAATTTAGTACTTTCAACATATAATAGAAACAAAATCAAATAGTAACAAAATTATATGTACCTGATGAAAGTGGTTTTCGATCAACTCCTTTGATACTCTGAATCCATGTTAGAAATTACGATTCCGTTTAATTGTCAAACCAAGAAACGAATTTTGAACCCTAATTTTGTATTCCTGTGTGTATTTTTCCATCTCAGTATATGAGTTATGAGTATATGGATGGATTATGTATTCGTATGAAAGTTTTTGAGGTGGATACGAACCTGGTTCATCGGATTTACTATCTTATTTTGAAAATGATATGATCCACTTCTGATATGATGATCGATATTTAAAATATTGATGCCTAAATCTCCCGCGTTCAAGTATCGTATCATCCGCTTTTTGTGGAATAAGCTTGGAGTAAAGTTTGTTATAAGGTGAGGCTGTAATTTGTATTTTATATGTATTAGAAGCCCTTATTTATAATTTTTAGGTATTTTTATTTTTTATATATTTTAAAATTTTGAATTTTGAAATCCAGCATCCAAATATATGTGAATAATTGTGAAAGAATTTAAAATTTAAAATTTAACATTCGTAACTGCCTTCCTGAAATTTCGCAACTGAACCATCATGGATAAGGGTTAATCCAGTAAAATTACATACCAAAAACTAACATATTACGTAAACATTCCTAATAATCTTAATCAGCGGTTTAGATCTATTTAACTAAATCAATTAACGGGGAGGATTAAGTCAACCTAGCCTAAAGTCAATTTGTTTACCTATTTTACCTCCTCCAATAATAATAAAAGGAGATTCTTCCCAGGGTAGGGTTCAAATGAGTACAAGTTTTTTTTTTTGTGAGAATGAGGGAATGTATATGAGCCATTGGATCTTTTAAATCAAGGGTCCATATTTATTCCTCATTTTTTAATTAAAAAAATCAGATTAAAATAGATTTTGGGCGGAGGGGTAAAGTTGTCATTTCACCAATTAATTAAATATTTTTTGTTTTTCACTTTGTTTCAAAACAACAGAGAAAAAAAGATCGTTCATTCCCTCTCTGCTTCAGTGATTCACACATACGATACCCTAAAATTCATAAAAGTGTTCATCAAATCATCTAATCGTTGTTGTTTCTTGCTAAAATCATCGCCTCCTTCATCTACACTGTTAGCTTCATCTTCCTATCGGTTTAGTTTTCTATGAAGTTCATTTTTGTGAAACCCTAATTCTTAAACAGAGGTTAAAATTATCATTAACGCTTATTTAATTCATACAGTGGATATTCGTAATGAGATCCCTCCAAATGCAATATCATCAAATGCGATTCATGCTATGCCACTTCGCTCAGTTCCGTTATGCAAGTTATTTCGATGTTTTATGTGTAGCTTTTAGTTTTAAATACGTTTTTTTTTGTTTCTGTTTGTTTTGATCTTGTATGGATGTATATTATTTGTGTTTTTGTGTTTTTGTTTGAAATTATGGTTTTTGTAACACATGTGTTAGCTGCGTTTGGTTTGTATTTTAGTGTCTGGCGATACAATTGTAGTGAGTCTTTATATGGTTACATTGAGTATGAATATCATGTTTATGATTATGATATATGTGTGATCAAAGTGAATTTGTGCATTTGGGATAACTAAAGTAAACTTGTATATAAGGTGTTCGATGAAATGTCTCAATGAAATATGAATTAACTGTTGTCGTCATAATGATTGATTAGCATGAAAATTTAGCATCTGGAAATACAAAATTACAAGTTTTCCTTCTGTAAATTCCAATGTTTTGATTTCGTTATGTTAGCTTCACCGGCCAAACTCTGATTGAATTTTGGAGTTTTATGTTGATTTGAATTTTGAAGTTTTGATGTTACTTGAATTTGCTGTTATAGTCATTTTTGAATTTTAATATCTTGTTGACTTCAATTAACGAGCTGTAATCATTTAGCTGTGAGTTGATAGCAGTTGTCGTGTAAAAATTTAGGTACTTTAATTTGATATCGTAAGAGCATCAGTATTCGATTTATGTATTTGTACTGATCTTTTAACTGTATAGTTATAAAATTAAGATCCATGATTGTTTTCTTAACCGATGTATTAAATACTTATTAGTTTCAGGAATCACATGGTTATTGTTTTCTCTTGTTGGTTTGGACAAACATGAAACATAACACCATAATAAATACAAAATAAGGGCAATAGGACTTTATTATGTACGTATGTGGTACCTATATTGTATCACATGTGTTATTATACTGATATTTACATTTTCACTATGCTGTAAATTCTTCAATTATTGAAAACATTAACATAAATTTTTAGAATTAGAAAACTTTACCCATGAATGTACACCGGTTGTAGAAAACAGTTACGATTTTGTATATGAAAATCTCATTTTCTGTATTGATTTTTGTTGACACCTTTTACATGATACATGAACTTATATCGTAGGTGAATATAATGTGAGGTTCTGTCTAAGTTATTAAATATGTGGTTATGATGTGAAGATTCTAATAAGTAGTTTTTAGATACAACAATGATGAGTCTTATTGTTAAATTGCAATACCATTGAGTGTTTACTAAAGTTCGATGACTATTTACAATTATTCATGTTAAACAGGGTGATGAAGCTAGAAATCATATACAAATATCAGCTACAAGCTTAAAGAATCAACAACCATTTATCTGTACTTCTAAAGGATTGAGTTGTTTCCAAGAAAACATATGGAGAATTGGTGGGGTTATTGATGCGTGGACGTTTGATTTATGGCCTATGGAGATGCTACCCACGAGAATTTAATGGCTATTGAAAAAGAGTGAATGTGTAGTCAAATAACATTTTTTGTAAATATTTTATCTAATGGTCTCGTGAGTAGGCGTGTATATATATTGCGAAATATTATTTAATGTTAGGAATTAATATGATATTAAATTGAGTAATGTTTGAGTTAAAATAATAATAATAATCCTTTTTTTTCCTTCTGTTTTGATTGCTTGGTTAATTCACATGTGATTAATGGTAATGTATTTGATAGTAATAATATCACATGTGGTACTATCCAGTAATACATGTGGTAGTAACCAGTAACACATGTGGTAGTAACCAGTAACACATATGTTACATGTGATTAATGGTAACGTATTTGATAGTAATAGTATCACATGTGGTACTATCCAGTAATACATGTGGTAGTAACCTGTAACACATGTGGTAGTAACCAGTAACACATATGTTACATGTGATTAATGGTAACGTATTTGATAGTAATAGTATCACATGTGATACTAGCTAGTAACACATGTGGTACTAGACAGTAACACATTTGGTACTAACCAGTCACACATGTGTTAGCAATCAGTAACACGTGTGTTACTAACTGAATCATGTGAATTTAATGAGTAATGATCTTCATGCGATACTATTATCACATATGATACACATGAGTTTTGTTGTGATTCAATTTCACATAGTTTGGGTATATCTGTTATTAGATCTTCATGAAGCCATATCTGTTAATAGATGTAGGTCAATTCTTATATGTAATCGCAGAAGAATCATTTTATCTTCTTTGACGGTTCTGCTTCCGTTGTGAAGTATGTATCAAAATGCTGGACTTGGGTAACAAATCAGAATGTGTAAATGTTGTTTCTAATTCTAAATATATATTTTGGTATCAATTACTTTCATATTTCTAATACATACTAGATTCGTAAATAAAAGAGTACAAACAAGTATCACATGCCACACATTAATGGTAACACATGTGTTATCAACCATTAACACATGTTGTACTAACCAGTAACACGTGTATTAGCAACCAGTAACACATGTGGTACTAATCAGTAACACGTTGTACCAACTGAATGATATGAATTCACTGAGTACTCATCTTCATGTAATACTATTATCACATATGATCCCGCACGAGTTTTATTGCAATTCAATTTCACAAAGTTTATCAGTGTCATAATCCTTTTTTTTGTTTCAAATCGAATGAAATTGATTGATAAGTAGAAATCAGTAAAATCAAATTAGCACAAGCTTACAACTGTAACATAAAAATATACAAGCATAAAACAATTCTAATTAACAACTGTTGTAAATCACATATGATACAATAACATAACACATGTGTTAGCAATCGGTAACACATGTGTTATCAAACAGTAACACATGTGTTACCAAGCAGTAACACATGTGTTTTCAGTCACTAAACATGTATTACCAGTCACTAACAGATGTGTTACCAGTCACTAACACATGTGTTACCAAACAGCATTACATGTGTTATCAGTCACTAAGACATGTGTTATCAGTCACTAACACATGTGTTACCAGCCACTAACACATGTGTTACCAGCCAGGCAGCCACTAACACATGTGTTACCAAACAGTAACACATGTGTTATCAGTCACTAAGACATATGTTACCAATCACTAACACATGTGTTACCAAACAGTAAGTCAGTAACACATGTGTTACGAGTCATTAATACATGTGTTACCAATCATTAACACAATGCAATTTTCGCAATACATAGCAAAAATAAGTAATACTTCTTGTATAGAATACTAACAAAATTGTCTCAATGATACTAAAAATAATAAAAAGATAGTTTATACGGCTTTCATGTTAAATTTTAATTGGACATTAAACAACCGGTTAAAAGATTCAAGTTATATAATCCAAAATCACTTTCCACCACCGTTCCATTCGTGATCTCATAAGATCCTTTGAGCGTCTTGTATATATTGTGTGCATTCGTTGGTCCAATGTTCATCGTACCCAGCTTGAATATAAACTGTTGTTGTAAAGTCAACCTCCTCGCCTTTTTAAGCAGGTATTCGTGCTCCTTGTGGCACATCTTGTGATTGTGCGTCTCTGTAAACTTTATCACCTTAAAGATGCGATCTCTAGTCGGCTTCAACGCTATTGTTGCTAGGTACCCAGTGACTCTGATGTTGGACACTCTATCTTTACTTTTAAGTTTTTTCCCTTTTTTTTGTTTCTTTCAACGTGTCCTCTTCGGTTTTCTCTGGATATCCATCCTTGCTGCATATGTAGTGCTTCTCGCACACTTGTTTACTCTTCAACCTCTTTTGAGTGGAGCTTCTAACTCCAAATCTCCCCGCATGTGCATATCTTAAATAGTATACGTATGCATCATCAAGCTCTTTAAAAACCAGTCCGATGTGGGGTTTTAAATCTTCCGACACCTCTGGTATCCATAGTGTAGTCCCTCCTGGAGTTTCAAACTCATTCGGAATGCACTGCATGGTTGTCGGTGTAGCTAATGGTCCTGTAAAAGTTTTTTGCAGATATATTAGATTCTATTACAGAACAATAACACATGTGGTAATCAAATAGTTACACATGTGATACTGGTTTAGTAACACATGTGATATTTTATACAATGACACATGTGATATGATACTGAAGTAACACATGTGATACTAGTTACTAACACAAGTGTTATTAACAAGTACCACATTTGATAGTATCATACAATAAAATGTACCTATTAGCTAGTAACACATGTGTTTGTATCTAGTATCACTTGTGTTAACAATTAGTACCACATGTGTTAGTAATAACTATAGAATTTTTTTACAATGACTTGGAACAAAGATTAAAGAAATCAATACCTGCAGCATTTAGTTGATCCTTTTGCTCCACATCGTTTGTCTTGATTTCTTCTATTACTGCAATTTTTAGTGTTCTGCACAACAAATGTTTTATGGATTATTTTTAAGCATCACATGTGATACTACTAGTTACTAGTATCACCTCAAAACATATACTTCAGAAACAAATTAAACTTTTTTTTTTTTTTAAGAAACACATGTGTTATCATGCAGCAACACATGTGTATCATTCAGTAACACATGTGATAGCATACAGTAAAAAAGTAAATTTTTTTACACAATTACACATGTGTTAGCATAAAGTGAAACATGTATTATGACACACTAACAAATTGTTTATGAAACAAGATACATTCTACCAAACGTGACAAATACATTCAGAAACACATGTGTTATCATTCATTATCATAGAATGCAATGACCATAAACAGCATAGAGTATCATGAGCAACACAATCATTCAGTAACACTTGTGGTAACATGAAGTACACATAAGCAACACAGAGTATCATGATCAACACAGAGTATCATTCAGTATTATTCAGTAACACTTGTGGTAACATGAAGTACACATAAGCAACACAGAGTACCATGAGCGTCGTTCAATTTTTGCGCGTATTTTGATTTCACGTTTTCGTTAAAATTTTTGATCGGTGAATCATCGTAAATCAGTATGTTATTGCGGTTTCTTCAATCAAATTGTAAATAGCATCGTATTAATGCGCAAAATACGTGCACATGAACTCGATTTTAACAGTAAACGTAATCGAATCTCATGTCAGGAACTCGTAAATCAGTATGCTATTGCGTTTGATTTGATGAATTTTGAGACGAATCAAAGAATTGCGTACCTTCGATTTGATGTTTTTGCTCGATCGATTGAGAGAAACCCTGCGATTTTGGGGTTTTTTGTTACGTACGAGATTGTGTGTATGTATATGTTTATGTATGTATATGTATATATCTATATTTTTTATATTTTTTGTATTTTATTTAATAAGAAGTAAATATAATGTATGTTGACCAAACTACCCTTCCACCCGTAATACAAATGGAGCATTTTGATTGGTCCCCCTATTCTCACTCAAAATGCCATTCTCATTTGAACCTCACCCATTCTTCCTATTTTCATTTGATTATTATCTTCTTTATAAATAATGCTCCTTGAATTTGTTAATAATTTCTGATCTAGAATTAGATATGTAACTCAGATGGTTAAAGATCATTGTATATCATGTTCTGTTGATCTTTTTTGTGCTTGAATTGTGGGTAAATATTATTGTTAGAGATTGAATTAACTCATCGTGAAAGCCTAATGAGGATGTATGCATGAAAAGTTTCAATATGGAGTTCAGATAAAACACAACCCAGATTGACCATTTTTGAAAAGTAAATGGGTCGAAAATTCCACCTACATTTATGTTTATAATCTGCAAAATTTGAGATGTTAGAGCTTGTAAGGTTGTTGCAGGGTTTGCTTTGATATTATATATTTGTTTGCATGTACAAGTTATCAACAACATAACTTTAGATTTATCTGGTAATGTTGCATTGCATCCCCTATAGGATTAATTATGATATGATTGCTTTATTTAATTAAGCTTGAAAGAATTAAATATTAGTGATAAACAAATCAATTGATAATTTAGATGGGTATGGCCGTAGAAAGTCTGATATGATCAACAGCTGTCGTATCGTTATGTTGGCCAAAGAGATTGAAATTATCTTGATATCAATAACTCAACTACTATGAATAGTTAGTTCCATCGATTCTGATGCTAACTTTTTGTGTTTTGGGATTATTCTTTTTAATCTTTGCTAGCTCAAGTTTCTTTGAATATTGGGTAGTTGATCTGATGCTTTATAAATCATCCTCGTAAAATATCTTTAATTTCTATTATATATGATCATTTGAGGAGTAACTGATTTTCTGAGTTAAAAACACAATTACCTTTTTACCCATTTTACTAACCTAATGCGACATTTAACACGTAACATACATTTATTGGTGTTATTCATCATAAAATGTGATACACTGCCCAAAAATATCATATGTCCATATAAGATATTACTTACAATAACCAACTAACCAAAAACAAGATTCTTACAAAAGGTATCGTATGATTCCCCCGTCTTACACACAGCATAATCCTTACAATCTACTTTTTGTTTTTGGTAAGGTGACATTTTATTGTTACTTTTTACACATCTTTTGAAGTTATATATGTACGCCAGGAATAGTAAAGTAAATTCAATTAGTTATACCCATCTGTTAAACTGTAACAATCAGAAAAGGAAATTTGACTATAAATTTGAAACCAAATATAACTTGTAACATATAATTAAACCAAGTATCAAATATAATAACCGAATTTTGCAATCCTCAGAAGCAGAACAGTAGCTTTCTACCAGATTTAGGTAAATACCATCATACATCATCTTCATATCATACCAAAACTAACAATTGAACCATTAGTTGCCATGTAGTACCCAACAATAATTGAACCAATACTGAAACGAAACAGTAAACTTCAATATGTATAATTACGCTACGATTAATTAACGTGGATCTCTACAAAAATACTCGTGGTCTAAAAAGAGCCAAGTTCCAAAAATACAGCATTTTACACTTCTGGAATTAGCTTTCTAAAAGTGTGAGACTCCATCCACATTCTCTACAATATATATACTTATATTTAATAATATATAATATATGATAATACTCTACTAGTAGTTAGTCAGTCATCATCTGACAAACAAACGAGACTAGGTCCAGGAGACGAGGATAGGCCACCACCACCCTCTAGGTAGTAGTCTGTTACGTTCAAAAACCCAAGCTGTGATGTTAAGTCAGGGACAGTTGTCAGACTGTTATCAGGAGATGCTGATGTGGCAGACACAACGGAAACTCCAGGCTGTTGTGGTGGAAGCGGTTGCGAGGAAGGTGTTGAAAGTGGTGGTTGGGGATTTGAGGTTAGCGGGAGGCTAGTTGTTACATGCTGACTTGGCAGCATACTAGGTTGAGTTGTAACATCAGGAGGTACAGATGGTGTGGATCTAAATGGTTGCATATGTGGGGCAGGAGCACGGATATCATTGTTGACCATAGACCGCATGTGTGGAGCTGGAGTACGGATATCACTGCTGACCATGGATCGTATATGTGGGGCCGAGGTACGGATATCATTGCTGACCATAGATCGCATATGTGGGGCTGGGGCTCGGATTTCACTTATGCCCAAAGGTCGCATGTGTGGGGCTGTGCTGGTTATACCAGATTGCGTATGTGGGGCCGGGACTCGCATCACACGTCTAGCCAAAGCTTGCATATGTGCGGCCGTATCACCATTTGCTACAGGTCGGATGTTTTGGGCTGGTGCACGAGTATCACCGTTTGCTACAGGTTGGATATGTGGGGCCAGTGCATGAGTTTGACCATGTGCTACAGGTCGAATGTGTGGGGCTGGTGCACGAGTTTCACCATTTGGTACAGATCGCATATGTGAGGCTTGACGACGGGTTTCGGTGTTTATTCGTAGATTTGCAGCAGACATGTCGGTGTGGTTGGCAATAAACGGTGATCTGTTTTGTGTGCCTGAGGGACTAATTGAGTTGACCCCAGGTGGACGGGTTGGCAGTCTTGAAGTGGCAATCGGGTTGATGCTAGATGGCGCTCTGCTAGTGGTAGGTGTGGTTGAAGGGGTGATCAGGTTGACAGCAGGTGGTTGTCTGCTAGTAGTAGGTTCAGTTGAGGGGGTAACTGGGTTGACAGTAGGTAATGTCGTTGAGGGGGTAATGGTGTTGATGCCAGGTGGTGGTCCGCTAGTGGTTGGTGTGGTTGAGGGGGTAATGGGGTTGATGCCAGGTGGCGGTCCGCTAGTAATTGGTGTGGTTGAGGGGGTAATGGGGTTGATGCCAGGTGTCGGTCCACTAGTGGTAGGTGCGCCTGAGGGGGTAATCGGATTGATGCCAGGTGGCGGTCTGCTGGTGTTAGGTGTGGTTGAGGGGGTAATTGGGTTGACAGTAGGTGGCGGTCTGCTAGTAGTGAAATTGGGTGGTGGTAAGATTGGTGTAATGGAAGGGGATTGGAGGTTGGAGGTTGGTGGTAATCGGCTCGGTGTGTTTGAGAAAAGAGCAGCTGGTTGGTGAACAATTTGAAGAGGCGGTTGCGGTTGCTGTTGCTGTGGCACTGATGCTGGCTGTGGCTGTAATTGTGGCTGTGACCGTGCCTGTGGCTGTGGCTGTGGCTGTGGTTGTGGCGGTGGTGTAGTATGCCGGCTTCCTGAAGTTTGACCAGGTGAAGTTGACCGCCTCATAAAAGATGGACCAGATAATCTTTGCAGTTCCTGCATCAATCCAGCTTGAGAGACTGCAAAGAACAGAGATGAAATCTTGTTAGAGATTTTGTTATGTTTTTTTATCTATTCTGAAGTTTTATAGTAATATTTGATAATGTGAATGAAATATAAGATTTTTTTTTTACTATGATATTTTACGCAAGAAAACTGAATATATGGTGTAAAAATATGCGAATGTACATAATGACTAATTCGTCAAGGGCTTTTGTATTAATGTTTATTTTTTAATAATAAAAATAAAAAACTGCCACCGCTTCTTGATGCTTAGCAGTGGTGATTCTTCCAAGTGATGTACCTTGTTGTGTTCCCGAATGTCTGAAAGAATGAAGATCTTGGCATTTTGACCGAAAAGCCTCAGCCAATATTTTATTCATGACCACTCTATTAAGATTGGTATCAAGTTCCTTCCTTTTTGAATGAAAAGCCACCACTGCTTCTTGATGCTTAGCTTCATATTTACTACGTATTTGAGCAATCATTTCAGCTATTTCCTTGTCACATTCAGATTTTAGCCTTCTTTTCTGCAGGTAAACAAACCCAATAGCATGATGAGAAAGAAAGATCAAAAGGCTCACTATGAGTTAAAATTAATCAAACTAGAGACTAACCGTTTCTTCATGGAAATTAATAACATTATGGTCCACCAAATGTAACCGCTCCACTTCCGCTTGAAGTGGATCCGTATATGGCATCCATGAGCCCATGTGGTTAATACTATCAAACATATCTAGCGGATTAACAGGTGGTACAGGTGCATCAGATGAAGGCAAACGTGGCTGATGTTCTTCAGAAGGTGTCTCAGCAGCAACAAGAGGATTTTGTTCCAAATTTTCTCCAGATTGTGGCACAGTAATGGTCGGCTCGTTAACATTCGGCTCAGTTGACTGGTCAACTAAAAGCCCGTCCACTGTAAGGAAATCGGATTGACTCTCATCCATTGGCTGACTCTCATCAATTGGTTGACTCTCAGCAACTGGAAGTTCATCATGAGGTACACATGATGAATCTTCTGGAGTGATTTGACTAACTTGAGCAGCAAGTGATGGTTGCAGATTATCAACATTAATTTCAGGATCAGCTTGCCCATCGTTTTCTTGAACTCCACTGTCTGGAACTTGTTGAGGTTGAAGAGATGCATTTTCAATTTCCTGAAAAGATTACAGATAGATAAAAAAAAGTTAAGTTTAAATTTGCAAGACTGGAGAAAAAAATGCACAAATTAAAATTTTCTGACAACGAAAAGAATCTACCGTTTTGTCTTGTGATACATCTGCAGCCACTAGATTAATATCACAAGAACCACGTGAAACGTTATGATCTTCACCAGAATGTGATGTATCAGGGCTTATGATGCTTTCTTCAGCATTCTCTTTGCTGCAATTGTCAGCAGGCGTTGGCATCTCACCAGAGCCCACATGTGGCTCCACATAGTTGCCAGCTTGTGTTGGCATCTCACCAGAGTCCACATGTGCCTCCACGTTGTTGCCAGCTGTCCTTGGCACCTCACCGGAGTCCACATGTGGCACCACATAGTTGCCAGCTGGCATTGACATCTCACCAGAGTCCATATGCAGCTCGTTGCCAGCTGACGTTGGCATCTCACCAGAGTCCACATGTGGCTCCACATCGTTAGGACTGGTTTCATTGCCACCTTCAATGACATGTGGTGTATTGGGGATAATAATCAACATCTCTTCCACATTCTCTTCATTGCGGTTTCCAGCTGGCATTTCCATCTCACCAGAGTCGCCATGTGGTGCCACGTCACGGGTACCAATCTCATTACCATCTTCAACAGCATGTTGCTGGCTGGTATTAACTTCCGGAACTTCAGTTTCAACTAAACTGACTTTCCCTGCCACATTATCATTATGTTCAGCAGAAAATTCCCCGATCTGTTCACTTACTGCTATCACATCAGCCCCTGCCACATCATTCGCCACCTCATCATTCTGTTGAGCTGAAAATGCTCCAATCTGTTCACTTACTACAATCGCATCAGCCCCTGCCACGTCATGCTTCATGTGATCATCTCCTATTGACACACTTGATAACGTGGCATCAGCCATCTGTTCACTTACTACAATCGCATCAGCCCCTGCCACGTCATGCTCCATGTGATCATCTCCTATTGAGACACTTGATAACGTGGCATCAGCCGTCTGTTTTTCAGATGTATGAGAACTCTTAGACCCAATGTCATCACCTTCCATCATTAATGGAATACTCATACCAATATCATGTCCCGGTTGATCATGAGTTTGGACTTCAATCGCATTTCCATCTAATAAAGTGGGGCGCACTTCAGGGTTTCCAGAGGGCCCCACATTAATCTCATCTTGGGACCCATGCACAGAAAGTTCATTGTCGGCTGTCACCTGTCCCTCACGAGCAGACAGTGTTGACTCTAGATCTCTGAGGTGAGTCTCCCTCATTCTTTCATGTTCTCCTAATCTTTTAGTAAATTCTTGGTCTAATTTTTTCATTTTTTCTGACATTACAGAAGGATTACTACTATGCAAAAAGCGAATAAGAGCTTCATCCACGCTATAATCATTCACTAAATTCACTCTCTCCTTTTCCCATTCTCTGTTATACTTTTCAATTTCTTCGTCCTTTCTAGAAATATTTTCCGTTATCTTTTTACATTTGTTTGCCACTTTTTCATTAGATGATTCATTACATTCTGATACATCTACATTTTTGGAAACACAATCTTTTAAAGCATCAAAAATCTCAGTGTGTTGTAAGAATCTTTCCTTTGCTAGTTCCAGTCTCTTGTATACCTCTTCTGTTTCATCTTCCATACAGCAGAAATTAAAGTGCTTCTTGGCAATAGCAAAAGATTCGCTCCTATCAATATCCTTTTTTGCAAGTGTTGAACCGATCCAACACTAAATATGACATGAAACGCTTCAGTAAGCGCATATATACTTATTAATGTGTATAAAGTATTTGGTACGTTAAATGTTCATACCAGTGCAATCATGAGAGCTTGCAATGTACTTGTCTGTTCCTTGGTGACACGGTTATTTTCAAGAACGAATTCAAGAAATCTTTCCACTGTGATCTTGACATCCTCCTTCAATTACAAATATGAAAATCATTTAAATTTGCCTTTTATACTCAAAAAGGCAATGTAAGCATCAAAACAGGATAATGATAAATGATATGTTCAATCTCGTCTATTGTCAGAAACAGCCCCATTTATCAGATGTCAAGTAATCATTGGCGATCACTCAATCCTATGGAAAATATAGTACACGATAAACACATATAACGTACATGAATTTCCAAAGAACTATGACCACGATTGTTAAAATATGGCAATTTAGACCCAGTTACTTATAGTTTGTGTTTAATCTCAAACGGATCAACAAGGATTTCTTAGTTAAATGGGCCAAACAGGTCAAATAGGTTGCAAGTCGCCGTCTATTTTAATTTCATACAAACCTACTAGATCATTTGTGTTTTAAAAAACTAGGTTATGTTAAATGGGCCAAATGGGTCAACCAAACTCGACCTGCACTAAAAATGAATTGTTCAAACATGAACTAATGTTGACCCATTACCCAAATTTGAATCTTCAAGATATGTTAAAGCCCATACTAATATACAGGAACATACCGTAAACTTTAGGACATTACAGAGCTCAAAGACAGTGGGCTTCAAGAGGTCATGTATACTCGGTTCATTAACAACTGCTGTAGACCAAAACTGATCCCCAGATGAAGACCGAGACTCGTTATGTGCAGGATTTCCTGAACCCCCTGCAACACCATATCAATATCTTTTAACTAGATGTCAATTTATTAGACGGAAAAAAAAAAAATTCTTTCTATAAGCTGACTATGGTCAATTTACCTTCATTTAACCCTCCTTCAATTGAAGGCTTGAGTTGACCATTTACAGTCCTCCTACGCGACTTTACACCACCATTCACACTACTTATTTCCTCAGGTGATCCCAGAAAGTAATTGGGCCGTTTTCGTTGACGGGGGGTTGACTCAGGTAAAAACTTCCAAACTGGATTCTGTCCTTCAAACACCTTTTTCCAAAATATATGAGGTTGGTCTCCATCGGGCAAATGGGATTTTATCTCACTATGCAAAGGAATATTTTTAACATAAGTTCCCATATTTTCAACTCTAGTGATGATCGACTTAGCTGAATCCTTGCTTTTACATTTGTGAGAAATTAAGTATAGAAGCTCCTCCATTACATCCCTTGATAAGGAATCTTCAGAGGAGAGATTTCGATCAGATGAAGTATGAAACTCGTTCAGTCTTTGAAGCAAGTTTGACACGCCCCATGTCAGTAACGCATCATAATTACTCCTTGAACTCTGTGACCTGATACCGATAGCCACATTTTGCTCTGCAAGTTTAAGAACTTTCTCTTCCAGTGTGGATGAAGAATATAAACGAATAATCATTACTTGTTCTGAATTTGAATCTATGTGTACTTTTTGCAATCCTCTTAAATCATTCGCGGGAATCAAATCACTATCATATAGAATTATCACATCTACTGACGATAGCTTGATGCCTGGATGACAAGCACGAGACTCTAGCAACAAGATAAATCGACTCATTTCTTTGTTAAATTTGTCTAGAGCAGCTTTATTTGTTGAGGAGTTGGGTCCGAACCCACGCACATAAGAGTCTTGACCAAATCTTCGAAGGACAAAATCATCCAGTATGTTTCCAATCGAAGTACCACTTGTAGGCTATATCAAAAAAATAAGGTTTCATAAAAACAGTTAAGACATTATTGCAGCTATAATTTTAGAGTGTCATTGATTTATACCTGAAAAAGAATAAGCACTCGTAGTTGGCGTCTTTGAACCTCTGGCAGTATGAGGTCAAGAAATTGTAATTTGCCGCTTGTTTTTATGCCAACATCCAGGTCCATACTTTGTTCATAATCCTTCATAAGAAACTTCTCAAGAAGAGGATCCACGAGGTAGGGATGATTACAACACTTGAAGGAAAAAATATAAGATCATTAAATACATCTGATGATGAGCCACTCTTAGCATTAATATATATAAGGTCGAAATTCTAACACTAAAAGCGTAGTTATCAAACTATTAAACTGACGGAAGAATAGAGCAAAAACTAACCTTCCGGTTGGAACTAAGAATGTCGTTAAGAGCCCCAAAAGTATCAGTCTTTGAGCATGAGCGAAGAAACATAGCATTAGAGAGTAAGGTAGCACAATACTGCTCAAGCTGCACGTTTGATATCTGAACAGGAACCCAAAATTCTACAAATTTTGAACCAAAGTTTCCTGAATTCTGAATGTTGGTAGTGGTATCATTGTTTTCTGCATTCTCCATGACACCAGCTGCTTTTCCTATAACCTAGTGCATTGATTTAGAAAATAAAAAATATAAAGATGATAAAAAAACTTAAACAAGTCAACTCAGTTAAAAAAATGTTGTTCTTGCTTTCTAACAAGATCCAATTTTAAATTATGCAATCTGAACCATGAAATGTGGTCTGTTGAATGGTAAAGCCAATATATAAAAAGCATATCAAAAGATTGACCAACCTTGTCACAAAAGTCGAGTTCCTGCTGGTTCTCTAAATCATGGTTAATCCTGCACGACAAATGTGACTAATCATTGTGGGAAGCACAAAAAGACTTCATTTGAATGATATCATGAAAAATTATAGGGTTGTAATCATAGTTGTTGACTCGTGACTCGTTTACTGGATTATTGACTCATGAAATACAATATCACTCGATTATTTATCTTAATCATAATTAGTATTCACAATTAAGTTGATTAGTAACATACTTAAAATTAGTTAAAAAGATCTAGTTACATATCAACTAGTACTCTAGAACTCTAACTATTGCTTATATATATTATAATGATAATGATAATGAGTATTTAATAAGTTTAAAGGTACAATTTAAAACTCTTCAGTCAAGAACTTTGCATTAGGTGTGTCTCTGACATAGAATAAGCCATTTGGTTTTATAGTACTTGCTTTAACCTACCATTTACTTGTCCAAGAAACCTTTACTATTTACCATCAGTTCAAAGCCTTTCATTTTCTTCACTTAACCATTACCGAGTTCAAAATACAATACTGTTCCATCTTCATCACTTTATCAGTGAGTTCAAACACTTCTATCTTTATCACTTTAGTTTTATAGAGAGTCTCAACAAAAACATATAAACATCAAGATATACTTCTATATACGATAAAGAGGAAGAGCTACAACCCTCAAGGGATGAAAATGAAGATGAAGCTTGTATATTTACTTGCCTTTTCAGAATCGTACGAGTTCACAAGTCGAGTCGACTCGGTCCAAGTCAGACAAAACTCGCGAGTCAAGATACGAGTCAAATCGATTTAGCTTATATTGACTCGATTAGTCCGAATCGACTCGTAACTCGGACGAGTCTAACAACTATAGTTGTAATCTTGTTTATACTACGAGGAGAAACCCTTATTATATACAACATTATAGAATGAAAAGAACTCTTAACAAATTCATAGACAATAAGATCGTGAGTCGTGACTAAGATGAAATGCTTAAATCATGGATGCATCTCTAACACCACTTATTGACATTTCCACCAATCTGAGTTCAATTTCACAGATATAAATGAAAATAAGGAACAGTAGCAACGAATCCATGAGACGGGGTTTTTTTATTTAACGCCAACAGAGACTTGAACACAACCTCTTGGTTGATGGGTTCCCCAATTGCCGCTAGGCTAAAGGCTCCTTGGAATGAGACTGGTGATTAATAGGACCCAATTGATATATTATATTCAGATTCAAATAAAGAATATAGGAAAAAAGAATACAAAATCGATCTGGTTTCCAGATACATCCCCGCCTCTCCATATCACCTTATTTCAAGAGTTTGATTCTCTTCAATGATGCTTAACTTAATCCTAGGTCGATAACTAAATCAAGCATAACTTGAGCTGGCAATCTTTGCCCAAAGCTTCAGAGAACGGGTGATATTGGACTATTTTCCAACTCTTATGGGCTTGTATGCACTTCCTCCTTTCTAGGAACGGGTCAAATGGGCAATGACTCTATTAGAAACGGGTGAAATGGACTGGGTGTTTCCCAACTAGGTTGTGGTGAATGTCTTTCTTCTTTGCAGATTGGGGGCGTGCTGCTACGCACCAGAACCTCCTTATCTACTTGCCGGTGCCGCCACCGCCATATATACTCGCCGGTGACACCGTATATACTTGCAGGCGCTGCCATATATATTCACCGTCGTCTCTGACACTGCCGTATATATACCCCCAGCTGACGCCGTACATTTTTTTATTTCAAGTTTAACACTTTTATGAAATAATCAGATTAATTTATCTAAACAAATGATCACTTGTATGACTCTCAATTTTAACTATATATAGATTACGAAGCATGGATTATTTAACTATGAATCGATCTGTTATTCTATATCTGTATATCTGTATATAATATAATAATATGAAAAAAAAATTCTAAAGTTTTTCTAATAGTTAAATGGAACTTGAATTCTTTAGATGATGCTAAAAACTTATAAGATATATAGTTGGTATAGGTTGCTCAACATGAAACGAACCTCTTCTACCCAAATTTGAAATTAACCGTTTTAACCCGAGCCCGTTTTGGCCCAAGCCCGTTCTGGCCCGTTAGCCATACCCACCCTATCCTCCCGTTTTGTCGCCTCTAAGCACAACACTAGAGGCAACCTCTATCTGCTTCATTTGGGAAATATCACTATCACCTGTTTTAATTATAGAAATACAATCAATGCTTATTATGATTATGGAAATACATCCATTACCTATTTTACTAGATAACCCCTAATAGTGCAAGTCCAAAAGTTATAGCATAGTCTAAACTTCTCTTTTCATGAGCAAGGTTAAAGATTGACTCTTATCTCCTCATCTTTTCATCAAAAATAACAGCAGAAACACGAGTACTAATCAGCACTCAGTAGTACATAAGGCATCTTAACTCCCTAGAGCAAAGGATGTCATCCACTCTGTTCTATCTCAAGTTTACTTGAGCCTTATACCAAAAATAATGTGGTTATTTAATAATTAAAAAAAAAAAAACTCACCTAGATGATGATGTGTGGGAGATCTGGTTATCACTATCTGCAATATTTCTATTAGACGGTGAGCAATTGCCACTAATTTGTGTCTTCGCATTACCACTTCCAGTAGACTTGCCATCTAATGGTTTTGTTTGAGGACAACCAACGTGTTCTGAATCCATACAACTTTCAACCAACAGCGCTTTCTGGTCTTTATCAGGAGTTCCTCGAACTCTTCTGCTATTTAGTGAGACTTTATGGCCTTCTGTAAAACCGATCATCTGCTGACAATCAGATTCTCCAGCTACAGTTTGATCATCTACATCTAAGCTTTTCAGCTCTTTATCCACATCTAGCATGCCACAAGAATTTAAACAAATATAGAAATATAAGACTAATGATAATATTCCTGAACGGAAAACAAATTCTATAATTTGTAGTGAAATAAGCAGCACCTTTGTTAATGCTAGTATCGGTTTGAGGTGATTTCTCTCTACCTTCTGGATTCAAAACATCTGTGTGCCAATAGATGAAAAGGGTAACAATAGAGACAGCTATCAAGAAAAATTCCACACTGAAATCACTGTAAGTTTATAATCCAAAGGTTTGTACATTTGACATCAGACTGCCCAAAATTATGGAAGCAGTACGCTTTTAGTGTTTGCAAAGGAAAATGTCATATATTCATTTGATGAAAGAAATTAGATAACATAGGATGACAAAATATACTTACTCACCTATTTCAAGTCTTATTCGTTGAGGTTGGCCGAATTTATAATGATGAGCAGCGAATCTCTTCCTTTTCCTACCACCAACATCGGGATCCTGCCTTGCATTTTTTATATCTTCATTTACATCTCCTGCACTTTGATTTGAACTGTTTGAAGTTTTCTCATCTGTTGACTTGATGTTTGGTATATCAGGGAGCCCAACCAACTTCTTGCCTCTATCAGACCTCCTCAGCGGACTCAGCCCCATCTGTGTTTCAGATTTTTTTTTAACTGGAGAAGGGTTTGGGGATGTTTGTTTCTCAAACCGTTCAGACTTTCGAGTAGCTATAGGGCTTTTTGTTGCTTGATTCCTGATCGGTGTTCCTCTAGCAGACCTTCTTAAACTAGATGCATCATCTGATCTTGAGATTGAAGTGGTAGATTCATCTTTCTTATTTCCCATTTAGGGAAACTAATAATTCTGTATCAATACAACAGAATTAAGGGGTGCTTGTGATGCAGCATAAGGCTACAGATTTAGATAATTAACATATTTTCAGACGTTTAGAGTATAAGTAACGTGTTCTCTGACTCATACAAGGGGTATAATCGTATACTGGACCAAGATAAAACACACAAGGTTTGAGAGAACTCTTCTCGACTCTTCTATAAATCAAATTATAAAGATAATCCTAATGAAAACCTAAAAATAAAGCCCTATTTATACTAGAGAAACAGTAAGCCTACTAGGATACTATTACCAATATTAACCATAAGGAAACTAATATAATAGAAGATAATGGCTATAATTAAAAAACTCCCTAAAATAATCAAACTCTAATCTTCCTCTTTATTGGCCAAGTAATTATCCAATTCCTTGTGGGTCAAGGTTCCTCTTGTTCGGCCAATACTCTTCCACATCAGTTTCGCTTAGCTTAAGCTTTTTAACCTTTGTGTTACTTTAAAGCCAAGAAATGATGGCTTAAGCTTTTAAGCTTATTATCCCCACAAAATCTGAACAGCCCCATGTAAATAAGCTCATCCAAACACTTTTTTATAGACTAAATAGAAGAAAACTTATCCAATAAGCTTTTAAGCCCTTGCAAAAGAGAAGAGAGAGTTACATATAATAGTAAGAAACATACTATACTCTTCAACTATCAAATAAAGAAAATAACATATCACTTGTAGTAACAAGTGCCTACATACTGTTTTTACTTCATTCCCCGTTCTTAAGGCACTCCCAAGAATATTCAGCCCGCTTTCGAAAAGTAAAATATGACCATACTATTAAAATTATTAGATGCACGAGATCTTGTAGCACTTACCAATGAGGCCCTATCGATTAGTAATACACGGAAGAAATCAATTATAGATATTAATACACTTAGATCCGCTATTCATAGACAAATTTGGGATTTGCGATCCCTATATATTTCTATGTATACTAGGACTAAAATATAATATTGTATTAGGATTCATTAGTGTTAGTTCCATATTTGAATTGATTTAGTTTCCTATTGTAACTATAATACTTGGAGACCAAGTAATTCCTATCCAATAAATATAGATTCTTGTAATGAGCAATAATTATTAATCAATTATATTAGGAAACTAAATAAATCCAGTTTTGGTGCTGAAAGTATATAATCGTAATACTATCCGATATTCAAATACATTATCAAACATACAATCCTAATATAGTAGAAATAACCATAGCATATATAACATAACTAGCATTTTACCCATGCAATGTGTTGACCATGGCGATGGTTGTGTAGGCAACAACGGTTAGAATTTCTAGTGGTTGGTAGTTAGTGGTGGTTAGGGTTTATGAAGGTAATGGTATTGAAAGGAGAGAAGAGTGTCAAGTGTGTTATTTTCTTAAATGAGTAGTATGTGTTTTGTTTTGTGTGAGTTGAGTTGCTTTATATAGAAGCGAAAAAAACTTAGGGCGCGTTTGGTTACAAGAATATGAAATGAAAGGGTTGAGATTAGATCATGAGGTAATCCAAGGGTTGAAATAAGTTTTATATATGAGAGGGCCCCACAAGATAAGAAGTACAATAATTAATTAATAATTAATAATATAAAATTTCTATTCTCTAACAAAATTGAGCTGAGCTGATATTACATGATCAACACCCATTATCAAAGCATAATTACCATCAGAAATCAAGAACCATATGATATGAACTCAGTTTCACTGAGACATATTATCAAACACCTGGTGGGCACTAGTATTATCAAAGAACAAAAGAAACCCTACTTTGGGTGCCCATGAGATAAACACAAATGAATCAACAAATTACCCTAACTTTAATTCGATATCAAGAAACGATTACCTTTATCCAGATGACGAATATGTGAGAAATCGGAATGTGGGATACTGGGATGACGCATCAAAAACGTATTGTTATAATAATTACAACATCGTCGTTAAAACCCTAGAGCGATAGGCCCCCAAAATCAGTGGAACGATACAAGAAGAATGTAAACGGGAGTGAGAAGGGTGTCACAGAAGATTTATGAAAATGAAAGACTGACGATGAGATGCATATTAGGGAATTTTGATATTAAATTAGTTATTTTTTTTTAATATTTTATTATGTTTCAGTACTGTTAGGATTTTAATTTTATATATGCTTAGAGGCTGTTTGGCCGGGCGTTAGGATTTTGGCTTGTGCGTTAGCTTACCACCCCAAAATCCTGGCTTTTAGTTTTTTAGCTTTTTAACCCTTTAAAATAGTTAAAAGCTTCTCCATCCAAACATTAAAAAAGAGCTTTTCTGCGTTATGATAACACAAAAGCTAAAAAGCCCTCTACTAACGCTCCCCCAAACACCCCCTTAGTATGATACATGGTATCTATACTACTCCCTCCGTCCAATTTCTATTGTCCATTATTTCCATTTTGGGGTGTACCAAATTAATTGTCCACTTCCATAAATAGAAAGTTTAAGGAAATAAAGTTCTTTTTTACCCCTAGTGTATATATATAAGACAAAAAAAATAGGTAAAAAGTAGAGGGTAAAACTGTCATTTTATCAAAAAGTAAGAGAGAGATAGTTATATTTTCTTAAACTGCGTGTCTTTTTGTATGGCGACAATAAAATTGGGACGGAGGGAGTATATAATATAAGGAAGCGCTATTTGCGCTGATGTCATAACGCTGACTTGGTCAAATCTAAAGCTATTTTCTTGATGACGTGGCTTCATGAAAGAAATTTTCTCCTATTTTTGTATTTTCTAATTACTTCAAAAATTAACTTTGTATATGCTTTTGTGATTATCAAGACATGCAAAAAAACTTTGAGCAGCCCATTTTCTTGAAAATAATGAAATCCAATTGGATTTGCAGCTCATCTTGAAACTGCCTACCTCCTCCATTGGTATCAGCTATCTCTACAAATGAGAATTTAAATTTCACCTATCTATCAAAACTCTCCATCCGATTTTTCTTTTAATCTACTAAAAATCTTCATTTCATCATCTTCTCCATCTATCTTCTTTGAGCTTCGTTACGTCTTACGAGTTTAGGTAAATCAGTTTATATAAGTCTGTTTCTTTTTCGATCTGCTATTTCTTCATATTTCACTTTCAGGTTCCGGCTAATATCACGTCTGAAAGAAAATATCGGGTAAAGACACGGCTTCTACACACCTTCTGCTTTCTTTTTGTTGTTTGATTCCGATCATCTAATTTTATGATTTTAAAGCATAATATAAAGCTACCGGCTGTTTTTTTCATGATTCCAGAAGGTTGCGAGCAGTAGCCAAGAAGATTTCTTGATAATATTTTTGGTTGGTTTGCTTAATTTACCTTGAAATCTTTTGATATCTTAAAATATCATGATGCACACTAGGTGTTTGATGAAATGTCTATTCGAAAAAGAGTTAAAAGTTACAGTTCATAGGAGCATCTACGTGAATGAAAATGAAATTAAATTATGATTCTACTTTTATATATTATGAAGATATCAAGCTTGTGCATTTTAACTGGTAAGTCCTAAATGCTATTTGATATAAAATATATCATTAAGAATATTGATTTTTATTTTCAAGTTGAGGTTTTCGGTTGCAAGTGGTAGGGAGTAGTAGCTCTACATTAACCAAGCTTAGTCAATGTTGTTATCATCAAATTTTTTGTTGATACAATCATCGACCTTTTCAGATCAAGATGATTAATGGCAAGTTTCTGATTGTATTGCGGAAGCAGTAACATAAAGGTATTTATACGAGTTTAGTTTAAATATATCTTATCTTTGAAATCTGTTTTGAGCATGACAATTGCTTGGTGCAGGTAGATGTAAGTATTAGTCGTTATCAGGTGATCTAAAGATGTTCACTTGAGTCTTACCACATATGTTTTTATCATTTGAAACTTACATTGTGATGGGTCATAAGTTAATAGCTTGACCTTGACATGGTCTCTAATCCGCTTAAGAAATTTTACATTCATAGTGTGGACAAGTCGTTGGGTAATAATTGTAGTGATATCAATATTGCTTTTTTGTTATATAACTTGCTAAAAGTTTTTATCGAATTTGGGTGGTTATGTTGCAAAGTTTCGTCAGTATCGATAGCCTTAGTTTGACTATGATGACTGATGAGGATGTCGTTGTTTATGCTTTATGGCAACTCTTTGTTCAGATCAGGTCCATTATATATATATTTAATTATTTGCTTTTGTACTATAACAGACCACTTGAAAGGTCTGAGTGTACATTGAATGATAAAATATCTATAAGAAATGAGCATCATACTATTACTTGGGCTTCTCATTTGGTTTTTGATTGTTTTCAGTGTTCAACTAATGTGTGGGATGAAAATTCATTGATGGTTGTAAATGCTTATGAAGGTTTCACAAAAAGAAGATGGCACCTGAAACCCTTATGGCATTTTCCTTATGGCATTTTCTTTTAGGTAAATGTTAATAGCTTGTCTCTTATGGCTCATATATATGATTCTAAAGAATAAGTTAGGTTGTAGTTTCTTTTGAAGGTTTACCATGTTACTGTTTCTTATATTTGCAGGACAAAAGTATGAATTCACGTACATTGATTAAGCAACTACTAATACTTTTTTATTTGTATTTTCGAAACTTATATTTTTATCCCACAACTACCTGTATTTCCTCATCCAACTGAGTTGATCCAAAGCCAGAGGTAAATCATTTTGTCGGGTTGGGCCAATCTGTTATAAAAATTAGTTCAATTTTTTTAGTTCTATATAACCAATTTACATGTGTCAAAGGGTCTTATGTTTTGTGCTGTTTCAGGTGGCATCTTTTGTATGATATGGAATCCTTTAAGGCATAATGGGTTCTAAATAGAGTGCTAGACATGGTCCCCAAACACACTTAATTCCCAGATGATAGGGTTTGTGTTATTGTATATGATGGGTTAAGCCCTTTGAAAGGACTAAGTTTTTTCCTTTTGTGTTGTAGAATACGTCATTAATCGGGAGTACCATGTTTAGTCTTGATGCTCTTTTTGATTCTTATAAGAATGTTGCTTTTCATTGTTATCTACATTTAATTGAAATGTATGAGCCTATGATGAGACATCCTAAACGTATTAGAAATCTGGGAACTAATTAATTATATAAATTGTGTTGCCTGTACTTACACACATTGAATAAATGTATCATTACTATCACAACCTTATGCTTAATAAATTGTGTAACATCCTCCGTACCGGTCTGGTAATTTCTAAATTAAATTGCTTATTTAATTGTATTAGAAATTATTTGATATTAATTGTTTAATTGTGAGACTTAGTTAAATAAGTTTCAGAACTTATTGTGAATAGTAAATTATTGTTTGTTTTAATTTACTATAGTTGTCGGTACAATAAAACAAATTTTTCGCAAATGATTTTTAAGTTTCAGACAATAGATTGAAAGGGGACTAGTTTTAAGTGGATACGGAGTCGGTGTCAAAATTTAAACCGACTATATAACTTTCCCTTTTAGGAAAGTTTCTCATTTTCTTTTAAACCTTGAAACCTTAAAACTCAAAACATAAACAATCAAGAAACTTTGAAATCTTGAGCTGTGATTGTGATCTTGTAACATTCATATCATCATCATCATCTGTTTTTAGTAATCTTCAAGTGGAAAGTTTGATTTATTTTGATTATGTTTAAAATCATAGGTGTTCATGATTTTAAGGGAATCAAAGTGGAATAGTTGATTTTGATGTTAGGAAATGGTTACTTGATGTTACTGATTGTTATAGTTGGTATTAGTGATGCCAAAATGATCATAGAAATTGATTGTTTGTGAGTTTGAAGTAATTTCGGATTTGGGGTTTCTTGCTGTGCGATGGTTGCTGATACAAGGTAAGTACCCGGCGGGTAGAACCCGTACCCGGCGGGTAGTTCGTCTAAACCAGGAACCCGGCTGGTAAACCTGGGACCCGGCGGCTACTAGAGGCTTTAAAACTCATTTGAGTTATGTTACCATGAAAGTTAATATACCCGGTTGTTTTGGGTTGTACCCAGCTGCTAAACCCTGTACCCGGCGGGTATTTGGGCTACCCGGCGGGTAGTGACACGGATTGTGCAATTTTTCTTTTTGTTGTAACACATGTGCTAATTATGATGTATATCATTTAACATGCTTAATTACGTATACTGAGCATGATTAGGAACTTATTATAGTTATGTGAATAATATCTAGTTCCTTGAATTATGTTGGATATGAGTTATGTATTGATGATCTTGATTACTAACTTGTATCTGATTGTTGATTTTCAGATCCTCAGAGAACTCAACGAGATAAGACAGCTGAGTAAGTGAATAGAGACAATCAGGTGAGTGGATTTGAAACTCACAGTTTGGTTTGGTTGTGTCAGTTTGATTTCAATCAGTAATTATAGGATTACTATTGATAGAATGTTAAATTTGAAATGATATGCCATTGGATTGGTTGATTGTTTAGCCTGTGTGCTGGAATGTAGAATCCAGAGGTCAACTAGATTGTTGGTTGGACTTGATTGCTATTGTTGGTCAACACATGGTTGCGTACATGTGTTGATGAAGATTAGTAATCAGTTAACGGTTAATTACTGTTTTGGCCTACAGTTGATTTAAGTGTTCTGATGGGGCCACCCGGAACAGGGTCCTTAGGAACCACCGTTCCTCTTGACGATGTTTGTTACATTATTGATTGTGAACAGATTGCTAGCTAAATTGAATTGTAGTTGATTATTCATTCACTTAGCTTCGTGCTAATCCCTCAATTTACTTCCTGCAGGTTATGTTTATTATGTGGGTAGTCAGGAAGGGATGTTTTGATGCTGGGAATGTTTGAAACTTGCAACTCTGATCAAGTTCGTTATAAACAATGTTTTGTAAAATATAATGCCCCGGTTTGTAGATAAATTAATCGCGCTTGAATTAGTAGTTAAACAGGTTGTATAAATGTTTGTGAAAATTTCAAGCAACATTTTAATGAAATATGTATTGTAAGTATACGCTTCCGTGAAACATAATATAATATTGTAATATTAAAGGAGGGGTGTTATAAATTGGCATATAACTTGATGTGAATCATTGTGCGGTAGGATATGTATATTGCATTTTATTTCTTATTTTTGATGTGGATATTGTGGTATGATATTAGCCTTTATGTATGTTAATTTTTATGGTTGTATGTAACACATGTTTCTACTTTATGTTTCTATTGCATTTTATTTTTTATACTTCAATGTGTTGTTCATTACAAAAGTAGAATGTGGTGTGTGACTAATTTTGATGGTGTACGTAACTTTTAACAATTATCAGATTTATTATAAAACGTGTAAATAATTAATACTCCGTACTATAAACTGCCTACACGATGTAATAACAACACGAGATCGATACGGCCCTTGATAAAGGGGTGGTATACGGCCCTCTAGGGGGGGTATACGGCCCTAAAGGGGTGGTATACGGCCCTCTAGGGGTGGTATACGGCCCTAGATATGTGGCAAAAAGTCACGTTTTTAGGCACATATTTCCCGCACATTTGACCTAATTCTTGGTGAAAACACTTGAATTAAACGTTTATTTGCTTAATTTCACAAAGTTGGTCAAATTATAGGTATTGTTATAAAAAGTGCTTAAATCGTCCAAAAGGCACGCAAATCGAGGTAGATTATTCTAAACACTGATTCTCAAAGACTTTTAACCATATTATGATACAAGTTCTTAAATAGTCTCATATGATGTATCAGGTTATTCCATTACTGTAGAATCAAGAATCGTGTAGATCGGGTAAAGAACGAGGAAGATAGAGCTTTCTGAGCGCAAACCTAGGGCATTCCGCACACGCCAACTCTATAGACATCTAAATTTGGCACATTTGGCATCATTAGAAGTGTAACGGAATTACGAGATCACAGGCGAAAGAATCAAGTCAAACGGACGAGAAACGAAGAAGATACGGCCTTCCGAAGCAACGAGAAAAGTCAGATAAATCACATGGCCTACCACACGGCCACCCCCTAGCCGTACACAGCCTAGAGGAGGCCATACACGGCCCTAAACTAGCCATACACGGCTTGGTTGAGGCCGTACATGGCCTGTTTTGCTCTCACACGGCCTCTTCCTTGCTTCATTTGCTTGTACGTGTGCTTGTGGACTTGTACTCTTGGATCCAAGGGTTGCCTATAAATAGTGGCTTCATTTACCTCATTCCACACACCAATTCTTCATAGAATTCTCACTTTCTCTCTAACACACTCTTTCTTTCTCTTTCTAGTTTAGCTTTCTTTCTCTTTTAGTGGGTCTATTTCTGTCTACGCATAATCTACGGTTATTTCTTTCCTTTTCTATTATGATGATTGCTATTATTATTATGATAGATTTAGGATTATTTGCCATGCGTAGTGAGTAGTTCTCTTATGTGCTTGTTGTGATGTAGTTAGTTTGTTAATATTTGGGGTGATGTTACTTTAAATACGCAATTGGGATAATATCGTTATGAAACAACGGAAGTAACGTTATACGGCTTTCATTTGTATAGCGCCGGAATCATCACAAATGTGTGTAGTACTGAACGTGGAAGCTATGAAAGTCGTGGGCACAATCCGTTGTGGAATAATGTTCCCAATTGTTACAAAATGAAAACCGGTGTATTGTTAACTTTGTATTTATGAATTTCTAAACCAAAATCGCCTTTCCTCCAATAAATGTGGTTAGAACCTGTATGACAAGGAGTCGCGAACCTTGATCAACCGGTAACTACCTATCTATGTTTTCAAATACAAACATGGTCTGAATTGTATAGCTGTGGAAATACTGTCAACCCTATCGTATAGTACACCGTGAATCAATCAGGGATTTATTGGGATATGTTTAAATAAGTGAGGGTTGGGTTTATATCATAGATGGTCAAGCTTTAATACAAACTGAGTGAACTAGTCCAGAGTGACCATAAAGTATGTGGCACCGGAAAGACCATAAATCGGCACAGTACTTCGTATAACGTTTAAATACGTGGGAAAAGCTAAGGAACTGCCGTCGGTTGAAGACTGTGTCACATCCTGGTTGAACCACACAGCTCTGGACTAAACAAAGACCATTAATACAAAGTTAGCAGTCACCAAACCAAGTCTTAATCTTAAATGCCTTGCCTAGCCTTAGTATCTCTGTGGTGTTAAGAACGGTCAGAACTTTTAGTGGGTCTGTTACTCTATCTCATGTGCCCAGGAATACTATTCCAAAAAGGGTCACTATTCCAGTATATGGAAAGTGTTGAAGAGTTGAGCAGCCTCCTCTGATCAGAATCACCATAACCTAGCAGCCCAGTGACATACTGTCTGAGAAATCAAACAGTAGGGTGTTAGTGTTTACACTACGAATACTCAGGCAAAAGCAAGACACAAATCTTTAAAAGACGTTTTCATAAATAACCCTAGACATCACCCCATAACACAAGCTAACGAAGTCATAACAAGCACTATTCTCCATTACTGATTCCCTATCTAGCTTTTATTTACTGTTTTGTTTATTTTCTGCTTTTATTAGTTTAGTTTAAACGGACCTAAAAACCAAATCAAAAACTCTTTTCAAAAACCCATCACTAATTTGAATAAGTTTGTCTGGACAACTCCGCTTCACAATACGATTGATCTTAAGAACGACCTTGAGTTATACTTACCTCTGTAAGTAGAATTTAGGTCCCCAGCTTTTATAAATTTAAAACCCCGTTGCAGCTGTTGCGTAACGACCGTTTCAGCTGTAACAAGTTTTTGGCGTTGCTGCCGGGGAATCAATCGTAAGACCCAGAGGCGTCCTGACAAACCCTTTCTTTTTAGTGATACCTTTATTTTTCGTACTTTACTTTTTACTTTCTTTGTTCCAGCCAAAAATAACTTCCCACAACACACAACGATATCAGACCAGATCATCCGAATCTGAACCGCTCATTTTCGTACCTGATCCTGAGTCTATTATCCGTACTATCCGAAAACAAAAGCGCTTCCATCTTCCCGAAATGGCCGCTCGTGTCACTTTTGCTGACAACACCAAGCCATCCATTGAAGAACGAGGAGGACCAATCACCTATCCGGAGATAGAGGGAGCATCCTTCGAGCTGAAGCATCATATCATACAACTCATCAAGGACAACTGTCAATTCCACGGACTACCACGTGAAGATCCTAACGCTCACATTGACAAGTTCATCCACATATCAAACTCCTACAAGCAGAATGGGGGCGAGCAGAACATAGTTCGCCTATACTTGTTCCCCTATTCTCTCGCTTTACATGCACTCTCTTGGTTTGAGGGATTTGAGACCGGCTCAATCACCTCATGGACGGATATGGGTAACAAATTCCTTGCCAGATACTTTCCTCCGTCCAAGCAAACCAAACTCAAGAATGACATCGCGTACTTTGAACAAGCTCACGATGAATCAATCTACTCGGCATGGGAGTGATTCAAAAATTTGATAAGGAAATGTCCAAATCACCAGATGACGAAAACCGACAAGTTACGCACCTTCTACAACGGTCTCGATCCAAATCACCGCATTACTCTTGACGCAGCTGCTCAAGGTAACTTTATGAAGATGACCGATGATGAAGCATGGAACTTGATCGAAGACATGACGATGCATCACCACGACTGGAAAGCTGATGGGCAATCCTCATAAACACCTCTCTCCGCTCATAACTCCATCCAAGCTGAAGCTATCAAATCTCTAACGGAACAGATCGAAACCCTAACGAAACAGATTGGAGAGCTAAAGAAGCAGCCGCAGCGAGTTCATCAAGTTCAGGCTTGCCAGAACTGTACCAACCATCCCACTGAAGAATATGAGGTTGAGTACGAAGACCCGACTGACGGTTCTGTCTATTATGCCCAGTTTCCATCCAGACCTCCAAATCCACCTGGCTTCGCTAGAACATCTCCACCCAGAAACCGAGGAACCTAGTATCCTCCCCGGAATAACCAACCACCTTACCCACAGAGATTTCAGCCACGCTATCCGACATATCCACAACAACCACAACTTCCTTACAACCAACCTTTGTCGTTGACTGCACCCGAAGATGTCCAGTCTACTGAGCCTGCAAAGACTACCGTACCAATCACCAGTACTGACGACAATATTAACAAATTCATCCAGGGACAAACTGCTTTCAACCAGAAGACTACGGCCAGACAAGACCAGATGGACCTATTCCTCAGAAATCAACTCTCGGTCCTAAAAAGCCTTGAGAATCAGATTGGTCAGTTAGCCCAACGTCTCGATACCCGACCACAAGGATCTCTACCCAGTAACACCGTTTAGAATCCTCACGTCGAAGAAGCAGAAACCCTGAGCTCTCCGCATACTACTTCCACTCCGGTAAAGGAACATACTCCTGTCTCGCCGACAGTCGAGACCCGATCCGTACCCACTCCGACTCGTGAGGTGCGAGTTCCTTTCCCGAACCGTCTATCCAAAAAGTACAATGCCAAGTCTTTCAAACTTGACGGAAAATTCATGGACACCGTGTCTAGAATCCCTTCTGGCACTAAGTATATCCGAAGAATACTGGCTGCTAAAGACAAGGTTCCTGAAACCCGCAAAATCTCTCTAAATGCTGAATGCTCAGCCGTCATCTAGAATACCCTACCGGAAAAACTAGGAGACACAGGACGATTCACCTTGCCCTGTTCTATCTATCACTCAGGCATGATTCGCTCCTTGGCCGATCTCGGAGCTAGCATCAATCTCATGCCCTATTCACTTTACACCAGACTAGAGATAGGACCTCTCCAACCCACTAAAATGAGTGTACAGCTTGCCGACCAATCCATTCGATATCCAAAGGGCATAGCTGAAAACGTCATGGTTAAAGTTGATAAGTTTTGGTTTCCCACCGACTTCGTAGTGATGGATATTCAGGAAGACATCAATATCCCTATTATCCTAGGTAGGCCATTCATGAATACTGCACGTGCTGTTATTGATGTTTATTCTCAGGTTATTAGTCTGCGAGCACATGGACAAACCGTATCTTTCAAGATTGATCAAGACGAGTGCTCACTAGCAGAACAGGCAGAGATTTACGCAATATCAATGGGCAGAATTACTTCAGATGATGACACCTCTGACTCAGATCCAGAACCATACAAACCAGATGATTACACCTGTCTCATCTCGGCAACAGAGGAATCAAAAACAGAAGAAGAAGAGATGGAGGAATCAGAACCCGAGGAGGAAGAGGTAGAAGAAGAGGAAATGATGAATCAGAGGAAGAAACAGCACCAGAATCTGAACCAGAGGAAATGGAAGAATCAGAGGAAGAACAGGAAGAATATTTAGAGCCCGAAGAAGAGGAGGAGGATGTATACCAGTCTACACCACCGCATCAGCGCTTACCAGAATCACACTTTCCGACAGCTGAGATTATGAAGATTGAAGATTCTATCTCTCTACCAGATGTTGATTATGATGCAGGATTTGGTACTACTATGGAGAAGCTCGTAGCATCTATCATAGATCCTTCCCAGCCTCTTGTCTCACCTAGACTCAACGCTCTGCTAAACATTGAGAAGATCATTACTTTTTCAAAGCAACACCCAGAGCTTAGAGAAAAACTCCTCAAGAAAATATTGGCATACAAAGAATCCATGCTACCAGATCTTTATTCAGACTTACCTTCCCGAAGGATTCAAGCCTTCGATGCTTCTGCACCTCGAACTCTGTTCGAATGGGGAGATACTTCTGAATCTAGCCATGATTCTGAGGAGAGAGACATAGAGATGGATTCTTCTCAGCTGATATCTCAGATCACCAGTGATATCCAGTTACCTTCTGATGTTGTTGAGTTCCCAGACTCTCAAGATAAGGATACTCCGTCAACAGAGGTTGATAAGGATAACACTGTATACATCAATGTACCGATCGATATCCGCTCTATTCAATTTTTGAAACCTCCAGCCATCCCCATGGTTTCTAATCACAGAGAAATGATTAGTGCTATCGAGGCATTCAAGAATGACCTCCCCTCAATGATGAACATCATCATAAATTCTACCAATGAGTACACACCACGCCAAAGGGACCTGATAGAAGAAATCAAGGCCGAATATGACGTTTATCAAGCCAGCAGCAGCCGAGACCCACTGCTATTTCAAAACTGCCTGCATGCCTTCACTGAAGATCTCACCACTCAGCTCCTATACCAAACTGCTGAACCTACATTTGAGGAGTTGGAGTTCTTCAAGGACCAGAGGGCCATGTACCGAAAGATTCATGATGTACTGATCAGATCTGCATTCCCATTCTCTTTTCAGCAACATGAACACTTGAGCTCATATCGGAGAAATATGTACCAAGCTACTGGGAATCCTGATGCAGATGCTGATGTCCGGCTAATGAATGACCTTCGAAGATTGATAAATCTAATGGCTGAGAACGATCATATAGACAACACTTCTTCCAACAGGTTCTATATTGATTGTACCATTGAGTACCATGCTTACAAGATCATCCATGATCTCGAGTTTGAGATTTTTGACGAAAGAACGCGTGCCATCCCTTCTTCCATACCCGAAGGCTCGATGGTTAACATCGCGAACGTCCTCTCAGATCGAATCAAGGAGATCTTCTGTGAAGTCCACCCGGATGAGTATCGCCAGATCTTTCACTACGGATTACGAGAGGTGTACGATATCGTCAACAACATCTTTCGTGACTCTGACCTCACGTTCTCCCACCATCAGGCCCATCTCATCCAGAACATTCACAAGTCTATCCATGAAATAAGAGGAAACGCTAGCCGAATCGATCATGAAAACATTCATCAGAAGTTCCTCACACTCTTAGACTCGTTGAAGCAAGAACATCCAGAACGTGAGCTGATGGAAGCTAGTGAAGCAGGATTCTTTTTGATTGATCCCCATGGAGTTACCTCCAAAACCGTAAACGACATCACTTTGGATCTCCTGCATATGCAGAAAGTCACTGAAGACCACCTTGACAGCTTCCCTGATTTTGCTTCTCATATTCTTAACATCATCAGGATCATCGCTCACCAGTTTCTACGGATCTACCCACGCAACACTTGGACGCCACGCACTTCCGGCCCAAGTGGTTCCGGTTCTCATTAATCTGAAGGAAGGCAAAGTCGAGCTCTCGACTTTAACAGCAGCGCTTCTCGGGAGGCAACCCGTGCAATAAAAATAGAAGATTGAGTGTCAATAAGTGAAGCAGAATCTCCGACTATCCTTCACACTTGGTTATGCCTAAAAATATTTTCAAAATCATTTCTCAAAACAACTCATTTTGCAAAACACTCGTCTCAGCCGGAAGTAAAAATAAATAATTCACTGTTTCGAGCATTTGAGGTACTTGCATACTACTTCTATGCATTATGCTCAAACTCATTTTAAAACAATGTTTTATAAAAGATTTGTCATATAAAACATCCCTTCAAAATCTGAGACGGTGATTTCACTACCATTTGCAAAATATATGAGTTTGTTAAAAAGCATATCCAACGTGTTCACACCTACGAGATCATTTCACAAAGAGAAGAGTATGAATAATGAAGTTTTAAAGTTTGCAAGAAAACCCTAGCAAGAGTCTCGAGGATAAAACCAGAAGAAAATGTAGAAATGGATCCTGGCAGCTTCTCATTTCAGCAATTTTCTTATCATAAGCATCCGAGCATCTCGCTATTTGGGGAGTTTCCTTATCCTTTCTTCACTTCTCAATAAATAAATAATCTGTTTTGTTTAGTGTGTTATCTATGCCGTATCCTAAACTTATCACTAAGTGTGGGATTCCAGCCCAAAAATGACACTTGAGAAACATTTTCTACATGTTCAAACTCTAAGTGTGGGATTTTACTTGTAAAATCCCTACTCAAGAGAACATTAGGGACAATATTTCTCTAAGTGTGGGATAGCAGGTATAGATACCTTGGATTGATGTTATGCCTTTTTGTCCAAATAGTAAACTCAGAAAATGTTCCTCAAATTTCAAAATTTTTTCAAAAATAATAAAAAGTATGAGTATTTAACTATGCTATTTTTGAATTTTAAACGTTCTAAAGAGGAATCATTCCAATACATGAGTATGCTATTTTGGAAACTAAGGAAAATAAGGTAGGAATCTCTCAAACAAAAATGATAATCTAAGAGGGGCATCGCATGACTAGGCACATATAACCCAAAAACTTGCAGTGAGGTATCTTGAGCCCTTATAAGCATTCATTTTTAATGCTTCACTTTTCGTTTGTTGTGTGTGCCGATGTATGCATCTCTGAATTAGAACTTGCTCCTGACATACGTTTCGAGACCATATTAGTGAGTACCGTACGCGGTATAGGTGCAATTAAATGATCTTGACATTCCCTAGGATTTAACCCCCTTTTCTCATATCTTTTCAAGCCCAAAACCCTTAAGATGCTCATTTTTAGCATCGATGATCCGCTTAGTAAACCCTGTTGAGCCTAAACCTTTTCGTTTCATAAAACCCTAATCCTAAAACCCACTTTACCCAAAATTCCCAAAAGCTTACCGCAGAATTTCTAAGGTTATGGAAAACGCCTTTTAGAATATCCTTTTCGCTTGATTCAACATTCCGATCCTCTCTCACAAAGTCATCAAAGTTATATATGAAGGAGAGAGATCTTGGTGTGAAAAATTGACACCAAAAGACTGTCACGAATGAAGAAGAAAAGTTAAGAAGGATTTCTAAGGGAGCAAAAAAAAAAAAGAAAAAAAAAAAAGAAAGAAAAGAAAAAGAAAAAGAAAAAAATAAAAGAATAATCCCTTGGAAATTCTGTGGCAGAGAAATTCTCAAGAAGAAAAAGAAGAAAAGTAAGTTTAAGAATAAAGCTAAGTGATTTCAGTAGTATCAATCTCCAAAAGAATCTGATAGAAGCAAAATAGCTATCTAGTTTCGTTTCCGTATGTGACACCCGACAATTTAGGTTAACTTTTAAACTTAACCGAAACCCTAATTACGTGTATTTAGATGTGATTTAGGCTAAATACTTGTAATTACTTATAACTATTTGTATATTTATGTGAATATACACTCCCGTAATTGATTATATTACGCTTAAGTAATTAGTTGTAATTACACATACGCAATTTGGTGAAATTGTGCAAAACAACCGGACGAAGTCCGCCTGATTATACGACGTTGGTGAAAACATTTTTATAAATAACTTGAATTTATTTTTAGAAGTTATTTACCATTATTTATTATTTTGTTAAAATAATACATGAAAAACTTAGGCGTTTTGGTTAAAACGTCTCAAACGTAGCAGAAACGCGCGGAACGCGCCCGACAATCGAACAACAGTCAAAATATATTTAATAATTTAAAATATATTATTTTGTATGAAAATATTATTGAAAACATCATATAATAGTTCATCAATGAAAAACGTCTATTTAAAACGCTACGCGATTAAACCTCCGTAAAGCGTGCACGCAAATCGAAGCCGATAAATTAACAGAACATTTTTTTCAAGTGTTTTCAAGTATCTATATTAAATATTTCAAGTGAAATATTGAAAATTAAATTCGTCATTTAAATACGCATATTAAACGTTTAACGTATATATAAATACCAAAACAATCGGGTAAACGAACGAAAACGTAACTAGTTAAATTGGGAACAAGAAATGACCAAAATACCCTTGTGTGGGACACCCACCCCCCCATGTGGTCACCACCCCATTTGCCCTCTCTCCTTTCATGCATTCTCATGATTAGATGCACTCACACTTCACCACTCCACTTACATGCAAACTACTCCTTCATTCTTCATTTTCACTTATCAAAAACACCTCCATTTTCCTCCCAAAATCTGGAGAAAACACAGCCCACTAACATCCAAACAATTATCATCCATCATCATTTATCAAGAAGATCAAGAGGAGAAAGCCAAATCCAAGCTCAAGTTCATCATCACCTACACCTCTCTCATTTGTTCTTCATTTTCTTGGTATAATTCCATGAACCCTTTTCATTTATCATCTTTCAAGTTACTTATTTTGATGTTATTATGTTCATCTATCATGATTATGTCCAAATATCATACTAAAAATCGTTTTTATAACACATACAAGAACATGCAGAATCTGTCTCATAAAATGCAGTTTACAAAAATATTCGTATAAAATCGAATTTTGAGAGTTAGAAGATGCTTTTTTTTAAAATTTGCGTCTTGAAAAGATCTACAACTTTCAACTTTTGCACTTTTTCCAGAAACGTACTCATTTCTCTCTACGAGCCGATTTATAGGACTGACATGTTAGTTTTCGAGAATTGTGTTCGGAACTTTCACGGAATTTATTTAATATGTAAACGGACTTGTTAAATGCTGGAAATTTGACATGTTAGTCTAGACACTTAGTAGATCAGTTGGTAAAAGTTTTGAGGTTTGATTTGGACTAGAGATAGGCGAAATCAGTTGGCGTAATGACCCGACATAAACCGAAAACGTTGAATCTTGAAGTTTTAAGATGCGAATTTAAAACCGACACCTTGAAATAATCCCGACATGAACCGACATATTTTATAAGCTTATTTAACTGAAATGTGGGTTGGGTAAAAGTTTCGGGTCAAACCGAGTCGGTTTGACCAAGTCAACAAAAACGCTCGGTTTCTAAAAACGACAAAACTTACTATTTTTGGAAAGTGGTAACAAAAATGGGTTTGGATGACTTAGTTAGTAACTTGGACCAAAGACTAAACTTAGAAAGTTTCCCGAATTAGAAACCGACACTTAGAACATTTTCTGAAAATATCCTAAGTCTCAAGTAGAGACACTAGCCTAGTGATGCTACATTTTGCTAGTGATGCTACATTTTGCTAGTGATGCTACATTTTGCTAGTGATACTAGGTTTGACCAGGTTTGACCAGGTTTGACCAGGTTTGACCAGGTTTGACCAGTTTGACCAGGTTTGACCAGTTTGACCAGCTTTGACCAACGAGTTGACCAACTTTGACCTACGGTTTAAGACTTATACAAACTAAAATAATTGATTTGCAACACACGATATGTACTAATGAATAGTTTACAGCAAAACAAACTTGATAATAATGTCTAAATGAATTATTAATACAAACTTTCACCAACGGGTCGTACACGCTTTTAAGAAACGAACTTGAACAACTTATTTGGACATACTAGTTGATGAACTAGCTCTAGGTGGACATTAACCCTCCACCTGCACGATTGGCTTAAGTGGACATTAACCCCCACTTATACAATCGCTATAGATGGTCTTATAAGACATCTACTTACACAACCTTATGCGTTTAGGGCGTTAGAAGGTTGCACACCGGCTTGCTTGCTTATTTGATATTTGCTTGCTACTTGCTAATCTGAGGTGAGTTTCATAGCCCCCCCTTTTTACTTGTTTGAACTGTTTTGGGGTGAGAATACATGCACTGTTTTATGAACTGTTATGTGAACTGTTTTATGAACTGTTTTTAGGAAAACACTTATACGTATTTCATGAGTTACTTTCTATTCCACTAAGGCCAATACAACCATTTTAATCTGCTGATTTATGCTTGCGATATTGCGGTAAAGCAATACAAAACGATATTGCGGTAAAGCAATACAAAACGATATTGCGGTAAAGCAATACAAAACGATATTGCGGTAAAGCAATACAAAACGATATTGCGGTAAAGCAATACAAAACGATATTGCGGTAAAGCAATACAAAACGATATTGCGGTAAAGCAATACAAAACGATATTACGGTAAAGCAATACAAAACGATATTGCGGTAAAGCAATACAAAACGATATTGTGGTAAAGCAATACAAACATTTCGATATTGTGGTAAAGCAATACAAACTATTAAATCTTGTGATTTACAAATACGATATTGGCAATAGTATACAAAACTTGATTTATACAGAAACTCCATTTTACAGAACTTTATTTTACAACAAGAAAATCATGAGTTTACATTATTACTTTACAGATTAAACCTATGAACTCACCAACATTATGTTGACCCATTTTAGCGTGTATTCTCAGGTTCACAGATGCAGTAGAACTACCCACAGGAAACAACATACTAGAGGTCGTTCGATGTAACTTTATGTGATGATACTTGATTTGGTCGGCGCCCCCGTGACACCTCATGTTTCCGCTGCCACGTGTTATGGGGGTGCGACAGATTGGTATCAAAGCCTAAGGTTATAGCGAACTAGGATTGCATTAGTGACCTAGACTATAACCGTTAGGTTAGTATTCTTGTTTGGTATGACTGGTTCAGCGATTGCATCAATTGAATTTAATTTAACATAGCCTGATCAACTATGTACAATTAAAGGAGATTCGATGCAAGACCTGAAATGGTTATAGTGAACTAGAATACAATAGTAGACATAGACCGAGGATAGAACGGGACCAACCTATATACGTGCTTATGTGCTAGGCTTTTATGTGTATATATATATATATATGTATAACCTTACGTACACTAAACTTATTTGCCACCTTTCATGGCAACCACTCCCACAGCTACGTCACCCGACTCTGAAAATGAAACTCAACCCTTATTTACCGCTGAGGAGACTTCCACGGTACCACTTGCCCAACCGCATAGGGTAACTACATAATCGAATAGGACTCACTTGAGAAGAATCTACTTGAGGATTCGCCAACCAAACAAGTCACATCTACTTCACCCTCTTCTTTCCGCTTGCAACCAAATAACTCGGGAACACGTATAGAACTTAAACTTTACGATACTTCGTCACTTAGACGGACTATACCTACTTCCGCCACTTCACTTTCTCCACCCGCTCTCGACCTAGACATATGAATCGCGTGTGTTTTACACCACTAGAGGGACTGACTAATAGACCTCCTCGGACTAGACCTTATCCTATTCATACTATTTCTACTTGATCTCGTTAGGTCACTATTTCGACACGTTCGTCAAACGATTTACCCATAACTTGATTCGCGACTTTGACTGCTCCGAACACCTTTATCAAATGTTCGTTCATTTCGAAACAATAACATAGTCATGATTGACTACTCTAAGAACACTACTCGGTCATTGTCATGACTACTTTTTGAAACTATGATTTGGCTATTTACAACTCTTGAGACGCGGAGAATCTTCTGACATGAATACCCCTCCATACGCATAGGAACCCGCTCATCATACCGTTCGGTTACTAGCTGCTAGGCTACGCCGCCACAAGAATAGAATAGATGATATGGATTTTTCATAGACGTAAACTTTCAACCGATTTTTGACAAAACAGATATTTCAACACTTTTCAATCACCAGAGCTTTCGACGAATTTTTGTTATACAGAGTCTTTTAACGTGCTGACAAGAGTTTCCAATGTATTTTGACTGACATTAAGTTTTCAACAGATATTATGATGACATTTTTAACAAATAAAAACCGTACCTATAAACAAACACTTGATTTTCACTTAATTTTCTCAAAGATCTATGTTTTCTAACGAACGATAACGACTATTACTTTGAAACACCTGCGGGTATTCTAACGATTTACATATTGGAAATACGTTTACAACGATTTATATTGGATGTTATCCAACGAATTACTCATAACTTGCGAATTGTTTACAAACTGGTTTATTGACAGTTTTAACAAACTATTTATTGGAATCCAATTACTACTTTCATTTTTCTTTTATCAAGATTTGATCACTACTTTGTCTCTGTTTTATGAACTACTTTATCTCTGTTTTGTGAACTACTCTGAAGCTATTTTAAGAACTGTTAGCGAACTATTTAATGCTCGTTTTCTATGATTTACTATGAACCATCTGAACTCCGTTTTAGGAACTATTTAAATTCTGATTTATAAACTATTTGAACTTTGATTTACCAACTACTTGAACTCTGTTTTATGAACGATTTTGTACTATACTGTGAACTATTTTTGGTGAAATTACTTTTACGTATTGTATAATACGACTATGAAACAACTATGATAACAACTATGGGGGAACTACGATAGCAACTACGAGCCCCACTACGATAATAACTACGATTCCAACTACGATTACATCTGTGATTAAACTTTGGAAACTTTGACAACTTAGAAAACTTGAGACTTGTACTCCGATTTTAGAACTATGCTTTGAACTATGATCTCAACTATGACCTTTTCTTTGATTTCAACTACGATTCCTACAACGAACCACATAGGAATGTTTTCCTACTACGAACCTTATAGTAAATGACCTTACTACGACTGACTATCTAGGAATATTTGTCCTACTAATAGTACACGGAGATAATTCTCCAAACGTATACAAATGGATGCGCTGCATCACAACAACGAACTTTCCTTTCGTGGACTTAGTTAAACATCAGAATAACTCACACTTTCGCTAGATACCACACAAACTATGACTGCGAGCAAATTTCGGGACGAAATTCTCCTAACAGGGGGAGAATGTGACACCCGGCAATTTAGGTTAACTTTTAAACTTAACCGAAACCCTAATTACGTGTATTTAGATGTGATTTAGGCTAAATACTTGTAATTACTTATAACTAATTGTATATTTATGTGAATATACACTCCCGTAATTGATTATATTACGCTTAAGTAATTAGTTGTAATTACACATACGTAATTTGGTGAAATTGTGCAAAACAACCGGACGAAGTCCGCCTGATTATACGACGTTGGTGAAAACATTTTTATAAATAACTTGAATTTATTTTTAGAAGTTATTTACCATTATTTATTATTTTGTTAAAATAATACATGAAAAACTTAGGCGTTTTGGTTAAAACGTCTCAAACGCAGCAGAAACGCGCGGAACGCGCCCGACAATCGAACAACAGTCAAAATATATTTAATAATTTAAAATAGATTATTTTGTATGAAAATATTATTGAAAACATCATATAATAGTTCGTCAATGAAAAACGTCTATTTAAAACGCTACGCGATTAAACCTCCGTAAAGCGTGCACGCAAATCGAAGCCGATAAATTAACAGAACATTTTTTTCAAGTGTTTTCAAGTATCTATATTAAATATTTCAAGTGAAATATTGAAAATTAAATTCGTCATTTAAATACGCATATTAAACGTTTAACGTATATATAAATACCAAAACAATCGGGTAAACGAACGAAAACGTAACTAGTTAAATTGGGAACAAGAAATGACCAAAATACCCTTGTGTGGGACACCCACCCCCCATGTGGTCACCACCCCATTTGCCCTCTCTCCTTTCATGCATTCTCATGATTAGATGCACTCACACTTCACCACTCCACTTACATGCAAACTACTCCTTCATTCTTCATTTTCACTTATCAAAAACACCTCCATTTTCCTCCCAAAATCTGGAGAAAACACAGCCCACTAACATCCAAACAATTATCATCCATCATCATTTATCAAGAAGATCAAGAGGAGAAAGCCAAATCCAAGCTCAAGTTCATCATCACCTACACCTCTCTCATTTGTTCTTCATTTTCTTGGTATAATTCCATGAACCTTTTTCATTTATCATCTTTCAAGTTACTTATTTTGATGTTATTATGTTCATCTATCATGATTATGTCCAAATATCATACTAAAAATCGTTTTTATAACACATACAAGAACATGCAGAATCTGTCTCATAAAATGCAGTTTACAAAAATATTCGTATAAAATCGAATTTTGAGAGTTAGAAGATGCTTTTTTTTAGAATTTGCGTCTTGAAAAGATCTACAACTTTCATCTTTTGCACTTTTTCCAGAAACGTACTCATTTCTCTCTACGAGCCGATTTATAGGACTGACCTGTTAGTTTTCGAGAATTGTGTTCGGAACTTTCGCGGAATTTATTTAATATGTAAACGGACTTGTTAAATGCTGGAAATTTGACATGTTAGTCTAGACACTTAGTAGATCAGTTGGTAAAAGTTTTGAGGTTTGATTTGGACTAGAGATAGGAGAAATCAGTTGGCGTAATGACCCGACATAAACCGAAAACGTTGAATCTTGAAGTTTTAAGATGCGAATTTAAAACCGACACCTTGAAATAATCCCGACATGAACCGACATATTTTATAAGCTTATTTAACTGAAATGTGGGTTGGGTAAAAGTTTCGGGTCAAACCGAGTCGGTTTGACCAAGTCAACAAAAACGCTCGGTTTCTAAAAACGACAAAACTTACTATTTTTGGAAAGTGGTAACAAAAATGGGTTTGGATGACTTAGTTAGTAACTTGGACCAAAGACTAAACTTAGAAAGTTTCCCGAATTAGAAACCGACACTTAGAACATTTTCTGAAAATATCCTAATGTTGGTACATCAATGTGTGTCTGTCAGTTGGTCTCAGTCTGTAATCGTGTCGAAATTGTAATTACGTTTTGAATTGTTTAAGTTCTAGTTTATTTACAGTTTCTGTCATCATGCGACACAAGCACTGTGTCGCAGAAGCATTCTATGCGACACAAGGCTTGTGTCGCAGAATCATCTCATGCGACACAATGCTTATGTCGCATAAGCCTTCATGCGACACAAAGCTTGTGTCGCATACAGTTTGGTCCAGGCTATAAATAGAAACTCGCCAGTTTCTGTTTATCAAGCCAAAAACACAAAACACACACATAACACCTCCAAACTCAGAGAGAAAAATACTAGTTTGTGTTATTTTGATTATTGTGTGTTTGTCAAAGTGTATGTATTGTTACCATCTCTTTATATACAAAGTTATACACTTGTGTTTTGGTCATTTACTTGTGAACTTCTAGCATATCTTGTGTGTTTAATTTCCGCTTTTATAGACAAGTTTAAGCTACTCGATTTGGTCCGTATACGGAACCTACAATTGGTATCAGAGCCGCATACTCTTGAGTTGCGGTTTCGAGTTAGTTTGGTGCTAGATTTTGGTCCAAAAACATTATTTTCATAATTTATGTTTTTAAGTGTTCTTGGTGTTCTTGGTTAAAAGTCTTTATTTTTGCTTATTTTGGTCTTTGATCTTCAAAGAATTGTGTTAGTCTTATTTTTGGAATTGGTTGGTAATAGTTGGTGATCATTTTGCTTGAAGATTTGGTGTTTGCAGTCTGCAGAAAAGTATGGGGTGTAGGTTATGATGTGTTTTGAAAATTGAAATCTTCTGTGGGCTCAAAAAATTGTCTGCACGTGCATTTTTGCGACACAAGGATTGTGTCGTATCACTGTTCATACGACACAACAATACGACATTAAATTTTCTACGACATAACGTGCGACATAACCTTGCGACATAACACTTTTTGACCTTGACTGGTCTGCGACACAAGTTGCGACATAACATACGACATAACTGTTGTGTCGCATTTTTGTCTTCTGTCAGATTAAGTTCTGCGACACTACTTCTGTGTCGTATCTGTACTCTGCGACACAATCATTGTGTCGTATTGGTACTCTGCGACATAACACTGTGTCGCATAATTCCTGACTTAGACAAAAATCTGTTTGTTTTGTGTGTATTTTTCTAATTTGTTTTGCAGATTTTCATCATGTCTCTTCAAAGCGTTGATGCAGTTTTACAACATAATGCTACGATTGGTAGTGCAAATAAACCTCCTTATTTTGCACCGGGTTTGCCATTTCGAGCATGGAAACAAAGGTTCATATCGTTTGTTTTATTCACCGATCCTGATATGGAGTTGGCCCTTCTTGAACGCTATGTTCCACCTGTTGCTCTTGGAGAACACATGGGTGTTCCTCCTCCCAAGCCTGTTCGTTCATACACTACCGAAGAACGTAAAGCATGGGAAATTGAACGGAAGACTCATTCTGCTATTACTATGTCGCTTCCAACAGACGTTTTGGATATGTTTCCACAAACTATTGCTTATGATCTTTGGACTGCAATTGAAAAGAGATTTTGTGGAAACACTGAGTACATCGAAAGCAAATTGGAATTAGTCAAAACTCAGTTTGATTATTTCTATATCCAGAAGAATGAAACTGTCAGAGACATGCTTTGCAGATTTACCCGCACAGTGAATGAACTGCAAGCTGGCGGATATAATCTCAAAAATTCTGAGATTAACAAAAAGGCTTTAGCTGCTCTGCCATCAAGTTGGGAAACACGAGTTTTGTTATTGGAAAGCGATCCAAAAACAAAGCAATTGTCTCTGGATGATCTTACTGGAAAACTTGAAGCTGGGGCATTGGATATTGAAAAGAAGGAAACAAGATCTACTGCTCGTGCATCAGAATCAAGTCATGGTGGAACAGCTTTCATCTCAGCTGAGACAAATTCTCAGAGATTCTCTTCTTACAGTAATCCTACTGTAGGAACATTTTCAGCCCTACCAGCTTATAATGCTTCTTCAAGCAGTACATGTTCATCACCATCTGTTCCTACTTCTGCAACCACTGATGAACATGCAGCCATGTTTACTGCTTTCTTGTCATCATATGAAGACTTTCTTTCTAAAAGAGTCAGTACATTGGAACTGACTGATGAAGACTTCAATCAGGTTGATCCCGATGAGTTAGAAAGGATCGACATTAGATGGAATATGGCTATGCTCACTCGTAGAGCCAAAAACTATCTAAGACGAACTTGAAAGAGATCTCTTGAAGATGCAGCTGACCGAACACCAACGGGATTCGATAAAAGCAAAATCAAGTGTTATAAGTGTCAGAATCTTGGACACTTTGCCCGTGAATGTGAGAAAGGAAGACAACCTGCTTCGGGTTTCACTAAACCATCTGTTGTTCCAAAACAGATTGAGCATACTACTGCTAAGGCTGCATTGTTGATTGAGGATGGAGATGCTTATGATTTTTCTGCTCATGAAACTCAAGAACAATGTTTCATGGCTATCAACAATGAGGTACCATTTGCTAAATTTACCTGTGATTCATGTATTAGTTTAACTGGTAAAGTAAATGGGCTTATGGAACATAATGACAACTTGAAGTCAGATATCTTGAATTTGATGGAAGCAAACAAAGTTTTAAAAATTAATGAGAAACACTTTGAAAGTAACATTAATCAACTTATTGAAGATAAAAAGGAGCTGAAAGCTCTAATTTTCAGTAATCAAGATGAAATTGACAGTTACTTAAAAATGATTGCTCATTTGAAAAAGGAATTGGCTGACTCTCAAGCCAAAGCTGTTGATTTGCAACGAAAACTCAAGAATATCAACACTTCAGCCATGGTCTTTACTGATATCCTGCAGACGGGTAGAACTAGTTCTAAAGATAAGTCCGGTTATGGTTATCATAATCAACCGCCTCCGTCTTTAGATGTGAATTTGTGTAGACCGTCTAAGGATGAAATTAAAGATTTTGTGCCTACTGCTTTAGTAGATGCAAAGCCCATTGAAATATCAGTTAATGAACCTGTTGTTAAGAAAGTAGCTATGCCTGTATGTGAACCTGTTAGTTTGACTCCGTTTAAGTTACCTGAATTCTATAAAGCCAACATAGAAGTTAACCATGATAAGAAGAAACCTAAGACAATTAAGGCTGAACCTGTGAAGCCTTTTGAACCTATTAGGTTTACCCCCTCAGGAACCGTCAAGTTTACCCCCTTTGGTAGTTTTTCGCCTGCTCCCTTAAAAACTATTGAAGAAAAGGTCGAAGTTGAGGATGTTCCCTGTAAGTTTGTGCCTCAATGTGAAAAGAAAAACATTAAACCTGAACATCACATTCTCACTACTGAATCAGATGATGAAACTTTTCCAACGAATACTAAGGTTAAGGCTGAACATAAAAGGAAAGAGATACAGATTATTAATGTCAAATCACTTAAGAACTCTGTTAAACTTTCTGTTTCACATTCTGGGGCATCCACCTCAACGTGCTCACAAAAGTTACCTGTCTCACCTAAATTTTTAGGCAGTAACGACCGAACCTTTAGGGAAAGACGATCATGTTTCTACTGCAAGAAACAAGGTCACTTGATTAGTCAATGCCCGTTGCTTTTGAGAAAGAAGTTTTCAAAAGGTGTTCCCAGAAATTCTGTTTACAAAAATTCATCTGTTAAATCCTTTTCAAAGAAGGGTTCACTATCTCATACTTCTATCCCAAAAGTTAATGCTGCTAGGCCTAGTAAACCTCCGGTTAAACAGCCTGACAATGTTAACAAGCAACCCACTATTGTTCCTGTGAAAATTTGGAGACCAAAAGAGTCGTTAAATGACTCATCATCAAGTAATACTGCATCAGGAATTGCACCTGATTTATTGAAAAACAAAGTTTTAACTGATGTAGTTATTATTGATGAGGTCTCTGGAGTACCCAAGTCTGTAAAGGCCTGGGTCTCCATTTCTAACTAACTTTCTCTCTATGTTGTGCTGTAGCAGTCAGATCATATACAAAGAAGTAAATGGTATGTGGATAGTGGCTGCTCACGGCACATGACTGGTGACATGTCCCTTCTGTCTGATGTGAAACCATATCGAGGAGGACATGTTGCTTTTGCGGGAGATACAGGTGGTAATATCACGGGTCAGGGTACTCTTTCTAATGGGCAAGTAAGTTTTGATAAAGTGAACTATGTCGAGGAACTGCAACACAATCTGATCAGTGTTTCTCAAGTCTGCGACAAGAAGTTCACTACCGCATTTACAGATGTTGAATGTTTGATTTTGAAACCGGGATTTGTTATTCCCGAGGAATGGGTGTTACTGAGAGCACCCCGTGTACGCAACTCGTACATTTTGGATATGCAAACTGTGATTACCAAGGAGCATACCTGTTTGCTATCAAAAGCATCTTCTAAAGATTCACTGCTTTGGCACAGACGAATGGGACATATTCATTTTCGCAGAATGAATTATCTTGTTAATAATGATCTTGTGTTAGGTGTGCCTAAAAAGTCATTCGTAACAGATGATGAATGCGTTTCCTGTCTCAAAGGGAAACAACACAAGAAGTTCCATAAGTCTAAGCAGGTGAACTCTATTGAATCTCCATTGGAGCTGCTTCACATGGATCTGTTCGGTCCTGTGAATAAGAAAAGTATTGGAGGAAAATCATACTGTCTGGTTGTCACTGATGATTACTCAAGGTTTTCTTGGGTATATTTCTTGGCTGGAAAGGATGAAACAGCTGATACTTTAACTTACTTATTCGACAGACTGGAAAATCTGTGTAATCTGAAAATCAAGAAACTACGCAGTGATAATGGAACAGAATTCAAGAACAGAACTTTGGATATGTATTGTCTTCGAAAAGGAATCTTTCATCAGTTTAGTGCTGCTCGTACTCCTCAGCAAAATGGAGTAGCTGAAAGAAAGAATAGGACAATCATTGAGGCAGCAAGAACCATGTTGTCTGATGCGCATCTGCCAACCACTTTTTGGGCAGAAGCTGTTAACACTGCCTGCTATGTGTTAAATAGGGTTTCGATTGTTAAAAGGCGAAAGAAAACATGTTACGAATTGCTGAATAATCGCAAACCAAATTTGAAGTTTCTTGAGCCTTTCGGGTGTCCTTGCTCAATTTTAATTACTAAGGACTCGGTAGGCAAATTTGATGAAAAAGCAGTCGATGGGTTATTTTTGGGATATTCTGTGAACTCTCCAAATAAAAGAGTTTTCAACAAGTCTACTGGGAGAATAGAAGAACATTTTGAAGTAAGGTTTATGAAATATACTGATTCTCCAAAAGGCAAGGGACCTGATTCCTTGTTTGAGTATGATAAGTTGGTGGACTCTTTCAATCTTCCCAAATTTAGTGAAGAAGAACAGGTGGCGTCTCTACTTCATGGATTGGATCTTACCTCTGACGACTCAATCTCCTATTCTAGAGTAGTACCTCCTGAGAATGTTGTCAATGATGACAATCCCTCCGATGTTGATCAAGTGGCTTCTGAATCTAATCCTCAAACTGAAACCGATATTGTCACACCAATTGACAATGAGGATACTGCCACTAATAGCTCAGTTGAAATTCAAAATCCTGGAGGTGATCTGTCAAATTTGGATTCAATCATTGTGCCTGATCCGATTCCTCAGCTCAGAATTCATTCTACTCACCCCACTGAAAACATCATTGGTGATCTTCAACAAGGTGTCTTAACTAGGCATCAATCTGCTGCTAATGAAGTCCGTGAAGAATCTTCATCTGCCAATTTTGCCTGTGTTGAAGAAGAATTGGAAGAATGCTTCTTGTCTCAGCATGAGCCAAAGAAAATTGCTGAAGCTTTGAAAGATCCATACTGGGTTGAGGCTATGCAGGAAGAATTGAATCAATTCAAAAAGCTTGATGTCTGGGAGTTGGTTCCTTTACCAATGGATGTCGATCCAATTGGAACTCGCTGGGTTTATCGTGTGAAGAAAGATGACAGAGGCGTAGTTATTCGGAATAAGGCTCGGCTGGTTGTTCAAGGTTTTACTCAGATTGAGGGTTTGGACTATGATGATGTGTTTGCTCCAGTTGCAAGATTGGAGTCCATTCGCATTTTTCTGGCCTATGCGACATTTAAAGGTTTTCGGGTTTATCAACTCGATGTCAAGAGCGCATTTCTGTATGGAGAGGTTTTGAAGGATGTGTATGTCTTGCAACCTCCTGGTTTTGAAGATCCAAACCATCCTGATTATGTGTGCAAGTTAGGCAAGGCATTATATGGTCTTCATCAAGCTCCTAGAGCTTGGTATGCGAGGTTGGCAAATCATCTCACGAGAAATGGCTTCTCACGAGGCCAAATTGATAGCACTCTCTTCATAAAAAGGGTTGGAAAAGATTTGTTACTTGTGCAGGTTTACGTGGACGACATCATATTTGGTTCAACAAATGATTCTTTGTGCAGAGACTTCGAGAAGATTATGAAGTCCGAGTTTGAGATGAGTGCCATGGGAGAACTTAAGTTCTTTCTAGGTGTACAGGTTGAGCAGTCTGACAAGGGTTTCTACATTCATCAGTCCAAATATGTCAATGACATGTTGACTCGGTATGAACTCCATGACTGTAAGCCATATGGTACTCCCATTGAAACTGATCACAAACTCGGACCTGCTGAACACGAAGAAGATTGCAAGGAGCGGGACTATCGTTCTATGATAGGATCATTGATGTATCTCACTGCATCCAGACCAGATATTGTGTTTGCTGTGTCTATCTGTTCCAGATATCAATCAAAGCCCAAGGTTTCTCACATGAGGGCTGTGAAGCGAATTTTTGGTTACCTCAAATATAGACCATCACTTGGTCTATGGTACTCAAATGAGAAAAATTTCGCTCTCACTGCCTATTCTGATTCTGATTATGGCGGCTGCAATTCGGATAAAAAGTCAACTACAGGAGGATGCCAATACCTCGGTTCTCGACTGGTGTCTTGGCAGTGTAAGAAGCAAACCACAGTTTCCACCTCAACAGCGGAAGCTGAATACATTGCTGCTGCAAGCTGTTGTTCACAGATTTTGTGGATTCAACATCAATTGCGTGACTATGGGTTACTTCTTACTTTGACTCCTATTCATATTGATAATACTGCTGCTATATCTATTATTCGCAATCCCGTTCAACACTCTAAGACCAAGCACATAGAGATTAGGTTTCACTTCATACGAGATTGCTATGAGAAACACTTAATTGACCTCATTCACATAGATACCCTTAAGCAAAAGGCCGACTTATTCACTAAAGCTTTTTCGCGTGCTCGTTTCAACGAACTGGTGGATATGATAGGGATGATTTCCCTTGATCTCAAGAAATGATTTGTGACTTATTTTCTGTACAGTTTATGTGCTTCTCTTAAAAAAAAAAAAAAAAAAAAAAAAAAAAAAAAAAAAAAAAAAAAAAAGGGCAACCGCCACTCTTTATACTCGTTAGTATCAAGGAAATGCAATGGTTGCTACATTTTTAAAATAGACGTTGAGTTGAGTCTGTAAACAACTTGGGATATGATAGTACATCGAGTGACATGCACAAAATGGAATTTTAAGTTTTATCTTTGATGTGTCAGTAGGTTTATCTGACACACTTAAAACTGTTTTTATGAAAATTGTCTTCATCATGCGATGTACCGGTAGGCATGATACACACCTGTCTCTGGGTTATTAAGAAATCATTTAAATATGTGTCTATTATCTTGTGGTAAACTCCGTATGATGTACGACTCAATGTCTTAATTCCTTAACGTAGCTTAACATATTTCTATCTTTGGAACTTTTATCTGAAATCATTTGGGAGTTTATGCTGGTTGTTGCCTCTGTTGTACGAAAGTACAGAACTGGTAACAGTTACTATAAACTTGGGGTTAAGCAATTACAGGTCAATGCACTTGAAAAATCTTAATGATACTGAACAAGGTCGCTGTTTGGGAAACTCCAAATCCAGTTTGACTGCGATCGGTTTTGCTTAATCCTAAATCATACTAACCAAGGTCGCTGTTTGGGAAACTCCAACTTCAGTTTGACTGCGATTGGTTGTGATTATACTTGAATCATGTTAGGTTGCTTTGCTGTACTTCTGTACTGACCTGTCAACTCTAGCCTGATTCTTAAAAATGATCTTTCTTTATTCTTTCTAAATATGGAAACTATGTTATTGTCTAGAGTATAGGGGTATATCAATGGTGGGTGCCACAGAGACTTATACATTCTAACAATAAAAGGTTAACTCCACAAACTCGGTTGTAACATGCTTAAGTGGATAAACAATATCGATAATCGTCTTGAAATAATTTTTATAAAACGTGTTTTAAATGTGCCACGTAAATTTAAAGTGGACAAATATACTGATAATCGAAATAACTCTTTCTATTCCTAATAATTGCATGTTATTTCGGTATGATCCCTAACCAGTATCTCAACTCCGTCACCAAAACGATTTTATAAATTACTCGCTTTTAGTTGTATTTGTTTCTTTTATTTTATGTTTATATTTAGTTTTATCTCTTTAATATTCTTTAAATTGTATTTTTTTTCTTTTTCTTTTTAATTTTTTTTTTTTTTTAGTCACAAATCATCTTCTTTGCGAAAATTCTAAAATCAAAATCCGAATCGGCATCGAAATTAAAATTTTTTTAAATCTTCAAATTCTGTTTTGTGTCCCGTGCGACACAACCACTGTGTCGTACTACTGTTATACGACACAACGCCTGTGTCGTATTTGTCAGTTTCGTTTGTGTCGTATACTATGTCGTATGCGGGTCAGGGATAACTATTCACAACATACGACATAATCATTTACGTTTTCAAATCTTTCACGACACAAATTATACGACATAAAGGCGATTTTGCGACACAAGCGTTTTTTCGATCGGGTTCGTGATTTTGAAGGCTTTTCTTCGCGTTTTGTTGCTCGACTCTTGTTCATCATCTGTTAGCGCATCCTTAGGTATAATTCTTTCGTGTTTTTATCGCGTATTATGTCCTGAATTCGATCGACCCGTATTACGTTTTTAGGGTTTCGGTTTTTCGTTAAATTATTTAGGGTTTAGGGGTTATTAGGGTTAGATAAATACATATTTTTGATCCCCTGTTGTGTACGAACCCTAGGGTATGTCTGGATTTTGAAAACCCCAAAATGTTTCATCGATCGAATCTGGGTTTGCTTTGCTGTTCATCTTTGCGACATAACATACGACATAGTCGTTATGTCGCATAGATACTTGGTTTTTATGTCGTATAGATAACCGGTTCTTATGTCGTATCTTTATACGACACAAACGTTATGTCGTACTCACTTTATACGACACACCATACGACACAGCGACTATGTCGCATTCGAGATTAATTTCTCAATTATTGCTAAATGCAGGGGAAATGCTGTCCGCGTGACACGTGTCATACGACACAATGCTTATGTCGTATTATTCTTATACGACACAGTCCTTATGTCGTATGAACCTCATGCGACACAACTGATGTGTCGCAGAACTTTTGTAAAAATAAAACGCGAATTATTTTTTGGTACTAACGCTAACGCATTTCGAGTTTTGGCTGTATTACTGTTATTTTTGTAGAAATGGCTGAACAACCTGCTCAACCTGCTCAAGCTGCTCCAGCTGCTCCAGCACTCCCCGAGATCGATATCTCTAAATACTTCTGGGAGCCTCGTCACAACATTGTGGCGTTCATGAATACAACGGTCGAGACTTCCCGCCCGTATCGCCCAATGATCGCATTTCTTCAACGCTCGCGTATTTACAAAGCTATCACTGCGGATACTCGGATCCTGACAAATCACATTACCGAGTTTTGGGATAATGCGGTGGTAAACTATGATGAAGCTGATACTAGGATCATTTCTACTGTCCGCGGCCGCCAAGTCATCTTTTCTGAGCAGCTTATTCGAGATTTCTTCGAATTCGGTGATAATTCTGACATGATCACCCAGTTTTCTTCAGCTGCTATTGCTCAGGGCATGCGATCGATTGGTTATCAAGACATTCCAGTTGATCAGTACAAGAAAACCTATATGACAAAGGTTTGGAGGTATCTGGCTCACATCGTCATTGTGTGCTTATCCAGTCGCAAGGCAGGTCTAGAAGGGATGAAATTTGCGACTGCCTCTGCTATTCTTGCCCTGATATACAACAAGCCCTTCAACTTCTCAGGCTATATCTTCAGGGGTTTTGTGAACAACGCTTTGGATAATAAAGACAAATGGGCGTTGTATCCCCGATTCACTCAGCTGTTACTCAACCATTTGCACTCGGATCTTCCAGTGATCAACTCTTTTACCTACGCGCAAACGCCGATGAATACCAGAATTTATACTGCTTGTACAAAGTTTGCGAAGTCAGGCGAAGCACCGGAACGTGAGGTTGCGTTGTTCGGTCACATTGTGGATCCTGATTATGTACCTCCTCCAGGCGAACAATTTAATGATCCACCTGCTCAGCAACCTCAAATCCCGAGGCCCCCAGTACAACAGCCTCCGGTTCAGCAGCCACCGGTTCAACAACCTCCAGCTCAACAACCGCCAGTTCAGCCTGTTGTAGCTGATCCAGAGTTGGTAGATCTTGATCTTGAGATCGATAATTATCAGCCTTCTTCTCCACCCCCTGAATCTTCCACCCGAGGAAAAAGGCCTCGAGATGTTTCTGACATTGCTGATTTGAATCCTCTGGTCAGACGTTCCCGCACTTCCACTTCCACATCTTCTGAGCCCCCAAGGACTGAAACTCCAATCACTCCTCATCCAGCTGTCATTCAGGAGCTCCTGTCAAAGATTGAAAAGATGCAGCAGACTATGGAAGCTCAAGCATCAGTTTCTGAAGCTCAGGATGCTAGGATCTCTCGCTTGGAGAAAGAGAATGAAGAATTGAAGACAAAGGTTCTGCAGCTGGAAACCCAAGCTATTGCTTCGGGGGAGACAGCCCAACCGGCCTTAGAATCAATTCCTAGGGTTTCCGCCGAAGGCGAAGAAAATGTAAATCCTGAAAATGTAAATGCTTCTGATATTAATGAAACAACTCTTATTCTTGAGTATATTATTGAGCAACCAGGGCAACCAAAACCGTTAGCTGTAGATTACACGTATTGTAATCTGACTTACTTTCAATCTGCGGTTGACGATGATGATCGTGCGCCTGAAGAACATTTTGACTTCAACTCAGCTGATAATGACGATGATGTTGATGTTGAACAAGAAGAGCTTAATCCTGATGAAGAATATTCTAATTGTCCAGCCTATCCTCAAGAGGGTGTTGTATTATCGGATTCTTCAGACGATGAGTCAGGGCCAGCGTTCAATTACGTTCCAGGATCTTCTTCTCAACCTGGTCCTGCTCAAGAATCTTCTGCACCCTCCAGTTCTTCACAAGCACAACCTGTCCCTGTTCGAGAAACGACAAATTACAATGACATTTTCCCTCTTGACACATCTGAATGTGTATCTTTTGACAAAGAAATGCCCATTAGAGAAAGGGACAACTGGTTTCCAAAAGGAAAAAAATCCAGAACCTGCTCCAGTTACATGCAAGAAATATCAGGTTGGTGGTAATTATACAGGCCTGATAAAAAGCTGGAAGGTGAGCAAAGGAAGGTTGATGATTAAAAGGCTTGACGGTATCCAGTACTTTCGTCGATCACTGAGGATATTGAGTACATTGCCAAAGCATGACATCGTTCGTCTTACTCAGCTTCAGTTGATAAATCCTCACGATGATGGAGTTGCAGATGTTATTCAAAAGGTCATGCGTGAGGAAATTAAACGAAAGAAATACCATTATGTCAAACCAGTACTGGGTACAAGGTACACGTTCAAGAAGAAGCTCGATCCAAAGACCAAGCAGCCAATTGTAAAAGTTCACTATCCGCCTGCTAAATGTCTGACTGAAATAGCTCTGGAAACAGTTCCATTCAATCTACTGAAACGTTTTCATTACTGGGAACTGGATGCTCACACTGGCGAAGCCGTCTTAGTTTTTGTACCAGATTCAGAGCCTCAGACAGGATCTTTGTGGGGTCTACGAAAAGCTAACTTCAGAATATTTGACCCAATGAGCTTGATTAATCTGTCAAGAGATGACATGAAGAAGCTATTCGACAATCGGATTCGCTACAATCCAGGAAACGAGTTCAACTCCGTTTTAGCGAAACGATTTCAGAAAATTGTTGATATATGCTTCACCTACGGCATACACGCTGGTGGAAACTTTCCACCTGGTTGGGTTTGAAGACTGAAGAAAATTGAAGATTTTTCGAAGACCAAGCTGAAGACACGGGGGAGTTTGTTGGTACATCAATGTGTGTCTGTCAGTTGGTCTCAGTCTGTAATCGTGTCGAAATTGTAATTACGTTTTGAATTGTTTAAGTTCTAGTTTATTTACAGTTTCTGTCATCATGCGACACAAGCACTGTGTCGCAGAAGCATTCTATGCGACACAAGGCTTGTGTCGCAGAATCATCTCATGCGACACAATGCTTATGTCGCATAAGCCTTCATGCGACACAAAGCTTGTGTCGCATACAGTTTGGTCCAGGCTATAAATAGAAACTCGCCAGTTTCTGTTTATCAAGCCAAAAACACAAAACACACACATAACACCTCCAAACTCAGAGAGAAAAATACTAGTTTGTGTTATTTTGATTATTGTGTGTTTGTCAAAGTGTATGTATTGTTACCATCTCTTTATATACAAAGTTATACACTTGTGTTTTGGTCATTTACTTGTGAACTTCTAGCATATCTTGTGTGTTTAATTTCCGCTTTTATAGACAAGTTTAAGCTACTCGATTTGGTCCGTATACGGAACCTACACCTAAGTCTCAAGTAGAGACACTAGCCTAGTGATGCTACATTTTGCTAGTGATGCTACATTTTGCTAGTGATGCTACATTTTGCTAGTGATACTAGGTTTGACCAGTTTGACCAGGTTTGACCAGGTTTGACCAGTTTGACCAGGTTTGACCAGTTTGACCAGGTTTGACCAGTTTGACCAGCTTTGACCAGCTTTGACCAACGAGTTGGCGTAATGACCCGACATAAACCGAAAACGTTGAATCTTGAAGTTTTAAGATGCGAATTTAAAACCGACACCTTGAAATAATCCCGACATGAATCGACATATTTTATAAGCTTATTTAACTGAAATGTGGGTTGGGTAAAAGTTTCGGGTCAAACCGAGTCGGTTTGACCAAGTCAACAAAAACGCTCGGTTTCTAAAAACGACAAAACTTACTATTTTTGGAAAGTGGTAACAAAAATGAGTTTGGATGACTTAGTTAGTAACTTGGACCAAAGACTAAACTTAGAAAGTTTCCCGAATTACAAACCGACACTTAGAACATTTTCTGAAAATATCCTAAGTCTCAACTAGAGACACTAGGCTAGTGATGCTACATTTTGCTAGTGATGCTACATTTTGCTAGTGATGCTAGGTTTGACCAGTTTGACTAGGTTTGACCAGCTTGACCAGGTTTGACCAGGTTTGACCAGTTTGACCAGGTTTGACCAGGTTTGACCAGCTTTGACCAACGAGTTGACCAACTTTGACCTACGGTTTAAGACTTATACAAACTAAAATAATTGGTTTGCAACACACGATATGTACTAATGAATAGTTTACAGCAAAACAAACTTGATAATAATGTCTAAATGAATTATTAATACAAACTTTCACCAACGGGTCGTACACGCTTTTAAGAAACGAACTTGAACAACTTATTTGGACATACTAGTTGATGAATTAGCTCTAGGTGGACATTAACCCTCCACCTGCACGATTGGCTTAAGTGGACATTAACCCCCACTTATACAATCGCTATAGATGGTCTTATAAGACATCTACTTACACAACCTTATGCGTTTAGGGCGTTAGAAGGTTGCACACCGGCTTGCTTGCTTATTTGATATTTGCTTGCTACTTGCTAATCTGAGGTGAGTTTCATAGCCCCCCTTTTTACTTGTTTGAACTGTTTTGGGGTGAGAATACATGCACTGTTTTATGAACTGTTATGTGAACTGTTTTATGAACTGTTTTTAGGAAAACACTTATACGTATTTCATGAGTTACTTTCTATTCCACTAAGGCCAATACAACCATTTTAATCTGCTGATTTATGCTTGCGATATTGCGGTAAAGCAATACAAAACGATATTGCGGTAAAGCAATACAAAACGATATTGCGGTAAAGCAATACAAAACGATATTGCGGTAAAGCAATAAAAAACGATATTGCGGTAAAGCAATACAAAACGATATTGCGGTAAAGCAATACAAAACGATATTGCGGTAAAGCAATACAAAACAATATTGTGGTAAAGCAATACAAACATTTCGATATTGTGGTAAAGCAATACAAACATTTCGATATTGTGGTAAAGCAATACAAACTATTAAATCTTGTGATTTACAAATACGATATTGGCAATAGTATACAAAACTTGATTTATACAGAAACTCCGTTTTACAGAACTTTATTTTACAACAAGAAAATCATGAGTTTACATTATTACTTTACAGATTAAACCTATGAACTCACCAACATTATGTTGACCCATTTTAGCGTGTATTCTCAGGTTCACAGATGCAGTAGGACTACCCACAGGAAACAACATACTAGAGGTCGTTCGATGTAACTTTATGTGATGATACTTGATTTGGTCGGCGCCCCCGTGACACCTCATGTTTCCGCTACCACGTGTTATGGGGGTGCGATAGATTGGTATCAAAACCTAAGGTTATAGCGAACTAGGATTGCATTAGTGACCTAGACTATAACCGTTAGGTTAGTATTCTTGTTTGGTATGACTGGTTCAGCGATTGCATCAATTGAATTTAATTTAACATAGCCTGATCAACTATGTACAATTAAAGGAGATTCGATGCAAGACCTGAAATGGTTATAGTGAACGAGAATACAGTAGTAGACATAGACCGAGGATAGAATGGGACCAACCTATATACGTGCTTATGTGCTAGGCTTTTATGTGTATATATATATATATGTATAACCTTACGTACACTAAACTTATTTGCCACCTTTCATGGCAACCACTCCCACAGCTACGTCACCCGACTATGAAAATGAAACTCAACCCTTATTTACCGCTGAGGAGACTTCCACGGTACTACTTGCCCAACCGCATAGGGTAACTACATAATCGAATAGGACTCACTTGAGAAGAATCTACTTGAGGATTCGCCAACCAAACAAGTCACATCTACTTCACCCTCTTCTTTCCGCTTGCAACCAAATAACTCGGGAACACGTATAGAACTTAAACTTTACGATACTTCGTCACTTAGACGGACTATACCTACTTCCGCCACTTCACTTTCTCCACCCGCTCTCGACCTAGACATATGAATCGCGTGTGTTTTACACCACTAGAGGGACTGACTAATAGACCTCCTCGGACTAGACCTTATCCTATTCATACTATTTCTACTTGATCTCGTTAGGTCACTATTTCGACACGTTCGTCAAACGATTTACCCATAACTTGATTCGCGACTTTGACTGCTCCGAACACCTTTATCAAACGTTCGTTCATTTCGAAACAATAACATAGTCATGATTGACTACTCTAAGAACACTACTCGGTCATTGTCATGACTACTTTTTGAAACTATGATTTGGCTATTTACAACTCTTGAGACGCGGAGAATCTTCCGACATGAATACCCCTCCATACGCATAGGAACCCGCTCATCATACCGTTCGGTTACTAGCTGCTAGGCTACGCCGCCACGAGAATAGAATAGATGATATGGATTTTTCATAGACGTAAACTTTCAACCGATTTTTGACAAAACAGATATTTCAACACTTTTCAATCACCAGAGCTTTCGACGAATTTTTGTTATACAGAGTCTTTTAACGTGCTGACAAGAGTTTCCAATGTATTTTGACTGACATTAAGTTTTCAACAGATATTATGATGACATTTTTAACAAATAAAAACCGTACCTATAAACAAACACTTGATTTTCACTTAATTTTCTCAAAGATCTATGTTTTCTAACGAACGATAACGACTATTACTTTGAAACACCTGCGGGTATTCTAACAATTTACATATTGGAAATACGTTTACAACGATTTATATTGAATGTTATCCAACGAATTACTCATAACTTGCGAATTGTTTACAAACTGGTTTATTGACAGTTTTAACAAACTATTTATTGGAATCCAATTACTACTTTCATTTTTCTTTCATCAAGATTTGATCACTACTTTGTCTCTGTTTTATGAACTACTTTATCTCTGTTTTGTGAACTACTCTGAAGCTATTTTAAGAACTGTTGGCTAACTATTTAATGCTCGTTTTCTATGATTTACTATGAACCATCTGAACTCCGTTTTAGGAACTATTTAAATTCTGATTTATAAACTATTTGAACTTTGATTTACCAACTACTTGAACTCTGTTTTATGAACGATTTTGTACTATACTGTGAACTATTTTTGGTGAAATTACTTTTACGTATTGTATAATACGACTATGAAACAACTATGATAACAACTATGGGGGAACTACGATAGCAACTACGAGCCCCACTACGATAATAACTACGATTCCAACTACGATTACATCTGTGATTAAACTTTGGAAACTTTGACAACTTAGAAAACTTGAGACTTGTACTCCGATTTTAGAACTATGCTTTGAACTATGATCTCAACTATGACCTTTTCTTTGATTTCAACTACGATTCCTACAACGAACCACATAGGAATGTTTTCCTACTACGAACCTTATAGTAAATGACCTTACTACGACTGACTATCTAGGAATATTTGTCCTACTAATAGTACACGGAGATAATTCTCCAAACGTATACAAATGGATGCGCTGCATCACAACAACGAACTTTCCTTTCGTGGACTTAGTTAAACATCAGAATAACTCACACTTTCGCTAGATACCACACAAACTATGACTGCGAGCAAATTTCGGGACGAAATTCTCCTAACAGGGGAAGAATGTGACACCCGACAATTTAGGTTAACTTTTAAACTTAACCGAAACCCTAATTACGTGTATTTAGATGTGATTTAGGCTAAATACTTGTAATTACTTATAACTAATTGTATATTTATGTGAATATACACTCCCGTAATTGATTATATTACGCTTAAGTAATTAGTTGTAATTACACATACGCAATTTGGTGAAATTGTGCAAAACAACCGGACGAAGTCCGCCTGATTATACGACGTTGGTGAAAACATTTTTATAAATAACTTGAATTTATTTTTAGAAGTTATTTACCATTATTTATTATTTTGTTAAAATAATACATGAAAAACTTAGGCGTTTTGGTTAAAACGTCTCAAACGCAGCAGAAACGCGCGGAACGCGCCCGACAATCGAACAACAGTCAAAATATATTTAATAATTTAAAATAGATTATTTTGTATGAAAATATTATTGAAAACATCATATAATAGTTCGTCAATGAAAAACGTCTATTTAAAACGCTACGCGATTAAACCTCCGTAAAGCGTGCACGCAAATCGAAGCCGATAAATTAACAGAACATTTTTTTCAAGTGTTTTCAAGTATCTATATTAAATATTTCAAGTGAAATATTGAAAATTAAATTCGTCATTTAAATACGCATATTAAACGTTTAACGTATATATAAATACCAAAACAATCGGGTAAACGAACGAAAACGTAACTAGTTAAATTGGGAACAAGAAATGACCAAAATACCCTTGTGTGGGACACCCACCCCCCCATGTGGTCACCACCCCATTTGCCCTCTCTCCTTTCATGCATTCTCATGATTAGATGCACTCACACTTCACCACTCCACTTACATGCAAACTACTCCTTCATTCTTCATTTTCACTTATCAAAAACACCTCCATTTTCCTCCCAAAATCTGGAGAAAACACAGCCCACTAACATCCAAACAATTATCATCCATCATCATTTATCAAGAAGATCAAGAGGAGAAAGCCAAATCCAAGCTCAAGTTCATCATCACCTACACCTCTCTCATTTGTTCTTCATTTTCTTGGTATAATTCCATGAACCTTTTTCATTTATCATCTTTCAAGTTACTTATTTTGATGTTATTATGTTCATCTATCATGATTATGTCCAAATATCATACTAAAAATCGTTTTTATAACACATACAAGAACATGCAGAATCTGTCTCATAAAATGCAGTTTACAAAAATATTCGTATAAAATCGAATTTTGAGAGTTAGAAGATGCATTTTTTTTAAAATTTGAGTCTTGAAAAGAAATACAACTTTCATCTTTTTCCAGAAACGTACTCATTTCTCTCTACGAGCCGATTTATGGGACTGACATGTTAGTTTTCGAGAATTGTGTTCGGAACTTTCGCGGAATTTATTTAATATGTAAACGGACTTGTTAAATGCTGGAAATTTGACATGTTAGTCTAGACACTTAGTAGATCAGTTGGTAAAAGTTTTGAGGTTTGATTTGGACTAGAGATAGGCGAAATCAGTTGGCGTAATGACCCGACATAAACCGAAAACGTTGAATCTTGAAGTTTTAAGATGCGAATTTAAAACCGACACCTTGAAATAATCCCGACATGAACCGACATATTTTATAAGCTTATTTAACTGAAATGTGGGTTGGGTAAAAGTTTCGGGTCAAACCGAGTCGGTTTGACCAAGTCAACAAAAACGCTCGGTTTCTAAAAACGACAAAACTTACTATTTTTGGAAAGTGGTAACAAAAATGGGTTTGGATGACTTAGTTAGTAACTTGGACCAAAGACTAAACTTAGAAAGTTTCCCGAATTAGAAACCGACACTTAGAACATTTTCTGAAAATATCCTAAGTCTCAAGTAGAGACACTAGCCTAGTGATGCTACATTTTGCTAGTGATGCTACATTTTGCTAGTGATGCTACATTTTGCTAGTGATACTAGGTTTGACCAGGTTTGACCAGTTTGACCAGGTTTGACCAGCTTTGACCAACGAGTTGACCAACTTTGACCTACGGTTTAAGACTTATACAAACTAAAATAATTGGTTTGCAACACACGATATGTACTAATGAATAGTTTACAGCAAAACAAACTTGATAATAATGTCTAAATGAATTATTAATACAAACTTTCACCAACGGGTCGTACACGCTTTTAAGAAACGAACTTGAACAACTTATTTGGACATACTAGTTGATGAACTAGCTCTAGGTGGACATTAACCCTCCACCTGCACGATTGGCTTAAGTGGACATTAACCCCCACTTATATAATCGCTATAGATGGTCTTATAAGACATCTACTTACACAACCTTATGCGTTTAGGGCGTTAGAAGGTTTCACACCGGCTTGCTTGCTTATTTGATATTTGCTTGCTACTTGCTAATCTGAGGTGAGTTTCATAGCCCCCCCTTTTTACTTGTTTGAACTGTTTTGGGGTGAGAATACATGCACTGTTTTATGAACTGTTATGTGAAATGTTTTATGAACTGTTTTTAGGAAAACACTTATACGTATTTCATGAGTTACTTTCTATTCCACTAAGGCCAATACAACCATTTTAATCTGCTGATTTATGCTTGCGATATTGCGGTAAAGCAATACAAAACGATATTGCGGTAAAGCAATACAAAACGATATTGCGGTAAAGCAATACAAAACGATATTGTGGTAAAGCAATACAAAACGATATTGCGGTAAAGCAACAAAACGATATTGCGGTAAAGCAATACAAAACGATATTGCGGTAAAGCAATACAAAACGATATTGCGGTAAAGCAATACAAAACGATATTCCGGTAAAGCAATACAAAACGATATTGGGGTAAAGCAATACAAACATTTCGATATTGTGGTAAAGCAATACAAACTATTAAATCTTGTGATTTACAAATACGATATTGGCAATAGTATACAAAACTTGATTTATACAGATCTCCGTTTTACAGAACTTTATTTTACAACAAGAAAATCATGAGTTTACATTATTACTTTACAGATTAAACCTATGAACTCACCAACATTATGTTGACCCATTTTAGCGTGTATTCTCAGGTTCACAGATGCAGTAGGACTACCCACAGGAAACAACATACTAGAGGTCGTTCGATGTAACTTTATGTGATGATACTTGATTTGGTCGGCGCCCCCGTGACACCTCATGTTTCCGCTGCCACGTGTTATGGGGGTGCGATAGATTGGTATCAAAGCCTAAGGTTATAGCGAACTAGGATTGCATTAGTGACCTAGACTATAACCGTTAGGTTAGTATTCTTGTTTGGTATGACTGGTTCAGCGATTGCATCAATTGAATTTAATTTAAAATAGCCTGATCAACTATGTACAATTAAAGGAGATTCGATGCAAGACCTGAAATGGTTATAGTGAACGAGAATACAGTAGTAGACATAGACCGAGGATAGAACGGGACCAACCTATATACGTGCTTATGTGCTAGGCTTTTATGTGTATATATATATATGTATAACCTTACGTACACTAAACTTATTTGCCACCTTTCATGGCAACCACTCCCACAGCTACGTCACCCGACTCTGAAAATGAAACTCAACCCTTATTTACCGCTGAGGAGACTTCCACGGTACCACTTGCCCAACCGCATAGGGTAACTACATAATCGAATAGGACTCACTTGAGAAGAATCTACTTGAGGATTCGCCAACCAAACAAGTCACATCTACTTCACCCTCTTCTTTCCGCTTGCAACCAAATAACTCGGGAACACGTATAGAACTTAAACTTTACGATACTTCGTCACTTAGATGGACTATACCTACTTCCGCCACTTCACTTTCTCCACCCGCTCTCGACCTAGACATATGAATCGCGTGTGTTTTACACCACTAGAGGGACTGACTAATAGACCTCCTCGGACTAGACCTTATCCTATTCATACTATTTCTACTTGATCTCGTTAGGTCACTATTTCGACACGTTCGTCAAACGATTTACCCATAACTTGATTCGCGACTTTGACTGCTCCGAACACCTTTATCAAACGTTCGTTCATTTCGAAACAATAACATAGTCATGATTGACTACTCTAAGAACACTACTCGGTCATTGTCATGACTACTTTTTGAAACTATGATTTGGCTATTTACAACTCTTGAGACGCGGAGAATCTTCCGACATGAATACCCCTCCATACGCATAGGAACCCGCTCATCATACCGTTCGGTTACTAGCTGCTAGGCTACGCCGCCACGAGAATAGAATAGATGATATGGATTTTTCATAGACGTAAACTTTCAACCGATTTTTGACAAAATAGATATTTCAACACTTTTCAATCACCAGAGCTTTCGACGAATTTTTGTTATACAGAGTCTTTTAACGTGCTGACAAGAGTTTCCAATGTATTTTGACTGACATTAAGTTTTCAACAGATATTATGATGACATTTTTAACAAATAAAAACCGTACCTATAAACAAACACTTGATTTTCACTTAATTTTCTCAAAGATCTATGTTTTCTAACGAACGATAACGACTATTACTTTGAAACACCTGCGGGTATTCTAACAATTTACATATTGGAAATACGTTTACAACGATTTATATTGGATGTTATCCAACGAATTACTCATAACTTGCGAATTGTTTACAAACTGGTTTATTGACAGTTTTAACAAACTATTTATTGGAATCCAATTACTACTTTCATTTTTCTTTTATCAAGATTTGATCACTACTTTGTCTCTGTTTTATGAACTAATTTATCTCTGTTTTGTGAACTACTCTGAAGCTATTTTAAGAACTGTTGGCGAACTATTTAATGCTCGTTTTCTATGATTTACTATGAACCATCTGAACTCCGTTTTAGGAACTATTTAAATTCTGATTTATAAACTATTTGAACTTTGATTTACCAACTACTTGAACTCTGTTTTATGAACGATTTTGTACTATACTGTGAACTATTTTTGGTGAAATTACTTTTACGTATTGTATAATACGACTATGAAACAACTATGATAACAACTATGGGGGAACTACGATAGCAACTACGAGCCCCACTACGATAATAACTACGATTCCAACTACGATTACATCTGTGATTAAACTTTGGAAACTTTGACAACTTAGAAAACTTGAGACTTGTACTCCGATTTTAGAACTATGCTTTGAACTATGATCTCAACTATGACCTTTTCTTTGATTTCAACTACGATTCCTACAACGAACCACATAGGAATGTTTTCCTACTACGAACCTTATAGTAAATGACCTTACTACGACTGACTATCTAGGAATATTTGTCCTACTAATAGTACACGGAGATAATTCTCCAAACGTATACAAATGGATGCGCTGCATCACAACAACGAACTTTCCTTTCGTGGACTTAGTTAAACATCAGAATAACTCACACTTTCGCTAGATACCACACAAACTATGACTGCGAGCAAATTTCGGGACGAAATTCTCCTAACAGGGGGAGAATGTGACACCCGGCAATTTACGTTAACTTTTAAACTTAACCGAAACCCTAATTACGTGTATTTAGATGTGATTTAGGCTAAATACTTGTAATTACTTATAACTAATTGTATATTTATGTGAATATACACTCCCGTAATTGATTATATTACGCTTAAGTAATTAGTTGTAATTACACATACGCAATTTGTTGAAATTGTGCAAAACAACCGGACGAAGTCCGCCTGATTATACGACGTTGGTGAAAACATTTTTATAAATAACTTGAATTTATTTTTAGAAGTTATTTACCATTATTTATTATTTTGTTAAAATAATACATGAAAAACTTAGGCGTTTTGGTTAAAACGTCTCAAACGCAGCAGAAACGCGCGGAACGCGCCCGACAATCGAACAACAGTCAAAATATATTTAATAATTTAAAATAGATTATTTTGTATGAAAATATTATTGAAAACATCATATAATAGTTCGTCAATGAAAAACGTCTATTTAAAACGCTACGCGATTAAACCTCCGTAAAGCGTGCACGCAAATCGAAGCCGATAAATTAACAGAACATTTTTTTCAAGTGTTTTCAAGTATCTATATTAAATATTTCAAGTGAAATATTGAAAATTAAATTCGTCATTTAAATACGCATATTAAACGTTTAACGTATATATAAATACCAAAACAATCGGGTAAACGAACGAAAACGTAACTAGTTAAATTGGGAACAAGAAATGACCAAAATACCCTTGAGTGGGACACCCACCCCCCCATGTGGTCACCACCCCATTTTCCCTCTCTCCTTTCATGCATTCTCATGATTAGATGCACTCACACTTCACCACTCCACTTACATGAAAACTACTCCTTCATTCTTCATTTTCACTTATCAAAAACACCTCCATTTTCCTCCCAAAATCTGGAGAAAACACAGCCCACTAACATCCAAACAATTATCATCCATCATCATTTATCAAGAAGATCAAGAGGAGAAAGCCAAATCCAAGCTCAAGTTCATCATCACCTACACCTCTCTCATTTGTTCTTCATTTTCTTGGTATAATTCCATGAACCTTTTTCATTTATCATCTTTCAAGTTACTTATTTTGATGTTATTATGTTCATCTATCATGATTATGTCCAAATATCATACTAAAAATCGTTTTTATAACACATACAAGAACATGCAGAATCTGTCTCATAAAATGCAGTTTACAAAAATATTCGTATAAAATCGAATTTTGAGAGTTAGAAGATGCATTTTATTTAGAATTTGCGTCTTGAAAAGATCTACAACTTTCATCTTTTGCACTTTTTCCAGAAACGTACTCATTTCTCTCTACGAGCCGATTTATAGGACTGACCTGTTAGTTTTCGAGAATTGTGTTCGGAACTTTCGCGGAATTTATTTAATATGTAAACGGACTTGTTAAATGCTGGAAATTTGACATGTTAGTCTAGACACTTAGTAGATCAGTTGGTAAAAGTTTTGAGGTTTGATTTGGACTAGAGATAGGCGAAATCAGTTGGCGTAATGACCCGACATAAACCGAAAACGTTGAATCTTGAAGTTTTAAGATGCGAATTTAAAACCGACACCTTGAAATAATCCCGACATGAACCGACATATTTTATAAGCTTATTTAACTGAAATGTGGGTTGGGTAAAAGTTTCGGGTCAAACCGAGTCGGTTTGACCAAGTCAACAAAAACGCTCGGTTTCTAAAAACGACAAAACTTACTATTTTTGGAAAGTGGTAACAAAAATGGGTTTGGATGACTTAGTTAGTAACTTGGACCAAAGACTAAACTTAGAAAGTTTCCCGAATTAGAAACCGAAACTTAGAACATTTTCTGAAAATATCCTAAGTCTCAAGTAGAGACACTAGCCTAGTGATGCTACATTTTGCTAGTGATGCTACATTTTGCTAGTGATGCTAGGTTTGACCAGTTTGACCAGGTTTGACCAGCTTGACCAGGTTTGACCAGGTTTGACCAGGTTTGACCAGGTTTGACCAGGTTTGACCAGCTTTGACCAACGAGTTGACCAACTTTGACCTACGGTTTAAGACTTATACAAACTAAAATAATTGGTTTGCAACACACGATATGTACTAATGAATAGTTTACAGCAAAACAAACTTGATAATAATGTCTAAATGAATTATTAATACAAACTTTCACCAACGGGTCGTACACGCTTTTAAGAAACGAACTTGAACAACTTATTTGGACATACTAGTTGATGAATTAGCTCTAGGTGGACATTAACCCTCCACCTGCACGATTGGCTTAAGTGGACATTAACCCCCACTTATACAATCGCTATAGATGGTCTTATAAGACATCTACTTACACAACCTTATGCGTTTAGGGCGTTAGAAGGTTGCACACCGGCTTGCTTGCTTATTTGATATTTGCTTGCTACTTGCTAATCTGAGGTGAGTTTCATAGCCCCCCTTTTTACTTGTTTGAACTGTTTTGGGGTGAGAATACATGCACTGTTTTATGAACTGTTATGTGAACTGTTTTTAGGAAAACACTTATACGTATTTCATGAGTTACTTTCTATTCCACTAAGGCCAATACAACCATTTTAATCTGCTGATTTATGCTTGCGATATTGCGGTAAAGCAATACAAAACGATATTGCGGTAAAGCAATACAAAACGATATTGCGGTAAAGCAATACAAAACGATATTGCGGTAAAGCAATACAAAACGATATTGCGGTAAAGCAATACAAAACGATATTGCGGTAAAGCAATACAAAACGATATTGCGGTAAAGCAATACAAAACGATATTGCGGTAAAGCAATACAAACATTTCGATATTGTGGTAAAGCAATACAAACTATTAAATCTTGTGATTTACAAATACGATATTGGCAATAGTATACAAAACTTGATTTATACAGAAACTCCGTTTTACAGAACTTTATTTTACAACAAGAAAATCATGAGTTTTCATTATTACTTTACAGATTAAACCTATGAACTCACCAACATTATGTTGACCCATTTTAGCGTGTATTCTCAGGTTCACAGATGCAGTAGGACTACCCACAGGAAACAACATACTAGAGGTCGTTCGATGTAACTTTATATGATGATACTTGATTTGGTCGGCGCCCCCGTGACACCTCATGTTTCCGCTGCCACGTGTTATGGGGGTGCGACACCGTATTTGCACTATTCTAAATAAAGTTCTTCATAATTTTTAGGAATTCTAAGGTACAGCTAAACCCTTACACCCGAAAAAACAAACCATTATCTATACCCTTTCACCCTCACCAAACATTACAACCCTCATAAATGTCTTGGGATAATTAGCACCGTCCTCACTTAAGTAGTGGAGATCCGATTCTCGATCAAGACTATGACGATGAGTGCTGCATGACTGGCTTTTGAGCGATTTCATTTGTTCTAAGAATGTTAGGAAACCCGATACACTTTGAGTGAATTGAGAGACCACCTTGTGAGGAATCGTCCGGTCATGTATACTCCAAGAACACGAGAGTTGGAAGTATGCCTAAGAAAGTCATTCCTTGTTTCTGGGACGATTATCTTATTTCTCCTTATTTTCTATTATGGTTTGCTGATATATGGGGTGATTGCTTTTAAGAATTTTTAGAATTCGCCAAATCTGCTTTAAACCGTTTTCATAACAACTGAGTTTTGCTTGAGGACAAGCAATGTCTAAGTGTGGGATATTTGATATGTGGCAAAAAGTCATGTTTTCAGGCACATATTTCCCGCACATTTGACCTAATTCTTGGTAAAACACTTGAATTAAACGTTTATTTGCTTAATTTCACAAAGTTGGTCAAATTATAGGCATTGTACCTACGGCCTTTTCGTGGCTTCCACGCATTTATACTTCACCAGAGGTGGTTCCAGCGCTATACCAAGTACTAAGCCGTTTTACGGTTTTTCCGATGCCTCGCCCAGAGATCCCATATCATTACTGTATATGTCCTAATGGGCCATAGCTCCTATCCTATTACTTATCTAACGTAGAGTTATCCACAATCAAATAAATAACATGTCACATGGATAACAGATATGGAGTGTAAGCTACACCGGAAGTTCTCCCAAATGTAGTACCAATTTAACCGACAACTAACCTCGAATCCTATTCCCCAGTCTCGGTCGTCTGAGACGTCCGTATCGTGGCACGAATTGTTGAATAAACAATAAAGTGAACAGGAGTTACCCCGCGGAATAAGTTGGGAGAGTCTGTCTAACGATCGTTTAAATTGTTCGACATTATTTCATTCAGATCATTGTAATTATTCTAGAAAGTTAAACTGTTGTATGTAATTATTCTATGTTTGAAAACCTAATCATGAATCCAACAACCGCAATAGACAAATAGATACTAGCATGCAAACCCTAAAGCAACAATCAAACAAGAACATGCAGTAGTGCAACATGGATAGTTGTCAGTTTGTTTCAGGCAGAGTTTCTGGATTAATGGTTAAGTCACGGATGCTCCGAAAGTTCTCTCAAAAGCATTCGATATATGAAATTAATTCTAATCTATCTCTAATCCTATGCTCCGTGTCTCCTATGATGTATTTCAATCAGGAGAACAACGGCCATGCCGAGTTCATCGAATCATTCAGACAAAGAATAGTTGAGGGACCTATTTCTACAATTGGCCGGATTATATCAATAGGTTTCAAACCACAGCATAAGTTGGATAAATAAAACATTTGAGAATCATTTCATAAATTCAAACATATCCTAATTACATGCGAGCAGAGTAACAACATGGTTTAAAGCATAACTACCCTAGCATAACGTTTATCATAGCAAACACAGATTTATCTAGCCTATCATAGCAATTATCATAGCATGCATTCTTAAATAATCATGACAATAGCACAACATATTTAAAAATAACAAGAAAGGATGATATAATAAAACCTGATAGACGTTAGAATAAATCTGCGCAATTGCAGTCTCGGAGCGACTCCGTACAAAGCTCGTAAGCTTGCTCCTAGCTACCTACTATTTCTCCTCTAACTAGAGAAGTGTTAGAGAGAGAAAGCTATTCTAATCTAGAGAGAAGTGTGTGAAATGAGGGATGAAGGTGTATTGTGAATGGTGAGGTTAAGCCTCTATTTATAGGCTTCAAATTATAAATTTTACATTCAGCACCCTCGCATCCAATTATTTCTGAAACACCCCCTCGAGCTATAGAATTTGACACAAAAAGGGGCGTATTCGGTAGCAAATAGGGCGTATTCGGTAGCAAATAGGGCGTATCCGGCACGAAATAGGGCGTATCCAGCACCAAATAGGGGGTATACCACCCTTTAGAGGGGGTATACAGCCCTAAAGGGGGCGTATACGGCCCTCTAGGGGGTGGTGAACCCTGGGTCGTGGTCTTGTACGCTGGATCGTAAGTCTTGTGCACTGGTCGTAGTTCTTGTGATCTTCGTTTGGCTCTAACTTCTTCGTTTCTTGTCAGATTTGAACGATTCTTGCGCCCACAGTTTTGTATTTTCCTGAAGATCAATATGACACAAATTAGGCCAGTTTTGCTTAATTATACGTCAGAATCGCAAGTGGATCGTTTTAGCTCTGATTTGTTCGTTATTTGAGCATTTTAAGTGATTTTTCAAAAGGAAGTCTAAGCTTTGGCTCATTTTACAATTTTAGCATAAAACATTGATTATTCGATGTTTATTCAAAGATTTGAGCCAAAATGGGCTTGAAATGATGCATAAAAACATGTCATTTTGAGTCAAATCAAATATCCCACACTTAGAATTTTGCTTGGCCTCAAGCAAACTCCAAATCATTCTATGCCAAAAACTTTATTTTTGCGAAAAATCATTTTTATGGGTGAATCTTTAAATGAAGAAAGAGGTAAAGAATTGAAACAAGTATTGTTTTGGTACTGAAAAGAGAGATGTTCCCATGACGTATCCAAAAGATTTATAAAATGATCGTCTTAGGCATGCTTTCAATTCTCGCGATCTTGGAATATACATGACTGGGCGATCTCACCAGGTGGTCACTCAATTCACTCAAAGTGTATCGGGTTTCCTATCATTCTAGTACAAACGAAATCGCTCATATACCAGTCATGCAGCATTCATCGTCATAGGCTTGATCGAGAATCAAATCTCCACCACTTAGACAGGGACGGCACTAATTATCACCAGACATTTGTGAGGGTTGTAATGTGAGGGTTTAAAAGGGTATAGTTGGTGGTAATTTTTAAGTAAAAAGGGGTTTTGCTTACCTTAGGACCTTTTAAACTTATGAAAAACTTTACTTAGATATTCTTTTTAATGAAAACGGAAACGGATAACGATAAGGGAGAAAGATAGCTATTTTGACTTCTATCTTTGAAAACACATGGAAGATTTATATTTTCAGGAATCGGAGTTTTCGAGAGATTTGAAGCACTTAGCTTTATTTCAGATGATACGTATTTATTTCTTTTTTTTTCTTCTTTTCTATTTTTTGGCTTAGAATTTCTTTGCCAAGGAATTTCTAAGAGATTTTCTTTTTTTCTTACTGCCCTTTTGAGATCCTTTCATTTTTTCAACTCTTTGACAACTTCGAATTTACTTGGTGCCAATTTTTCGCACCGCATGACTCTCGATCTTTGAGTTTTTATTATGGAAACGCACGCGAGAATTTTTAAGTAAACACAAAATTTGTGATTTTTGAGGGAAAGCAAAAAGAATATCTAAATAGCATTTTTCAATAAATTTAAAAGATTCCAAGATAAGATTTTGGTGGGTATGGAAGTAAGTGGGTTTAAAAATTTGGGTTTTTGAGAAACGAAAAGGTTATGGCTCAACAGGGTTTTCTAGGCGGATCATCGATACTAAAAATGAGTATCGGTAGGGTTAGGCTTGAAGAGATATGACAAAAATGGGGTTTATCCTAAGTAAATGTCCAGGTCATTTAATTGCACCTATGCAATGTATGGCACCTGTCAATATGGTCTCAAAATGCATACCAGGAGCAAGTTCTAATTCTGAATGCATGCACCGGTCACACACAACAAATGAAAGTGAAGCATTAAAAATGAATGCTTAATATAGGCTCAAGTACCTCACTGCAAATATAGGTTGTATGTACCCAGTCACGCGATGCCCCTCTTAAACTTTCATTTAAAAATCATTTAGAGTCTGACATGTTCCTACCTCTTTTTACCGACTTTTGAATACTTGCAAAAAAAAATCTGTATTTCTTCTTAATTTATCGACACTAAAACTTTTGGAAAAGTCAATCTGCTGAATGAGTAGTTAGACTATTGTCGAAGCAAGACCGTTTTTGTAGTGGAAAATATTTAAAATTTTTGGCAAAATAAGGATTTTCTTATTTACTAAGGACAATTTTGAAAAAAATTTGATCTTAACAAGTGAGCGAAGAGTATACTTGATATCGCGTAAAAAGTCATGTTTTTACTACCGATATCTCTCTCATTCTGGAACAATTCTTGGCATTTTAATTCAAATATAGCACAAATCAGTAACATTATGCCAAGATGGTCAAAACGAGGTTGCACGATGAAAATCAAGCAAAACGGATGAAAAACGAAGATTCCACACACGTCTGAAGATTCAAGGCATCAAAATGAGATTTCAAGACTAAAGTGCCCTCCATCAACATCCATTATTTCCAAGATGTTTGTTTTTAAAATACGAATCCAACAGAAGAAGAATCAACTGAAACGGGTAAAAAATGAAGATTTCACGCCCGCGGGAAAATCTAAATGATCCGTACGCAATATTTGGAGCTAGGGACCTCATCTCAGGGCTTATCTTATGTCAAAATCTTCGTTTTTGAATTACGAATCCAACAAAAAAAAATCAACGCAAACGGACATATAACGAAGAAAACACGCACGAATCAAGAAACAAAGCAAAAGACGGCGTAACGGGGCGGGGGTGGGCCCACCGCCGCCGGCCACACCAAGGGCGGCGTCGGCCTCCCCTGTCCCACCTCGGTTTCCGTTTTTGGTAACTTTTGGTACCTGGTGCGCCTACTTTTCGCGTTGTACAGTACCCGGTGCGCCTACTTTTCGTGTTGTACGGTACCCGGTGCACCCTTTTGGCTACCTTTTGCTAACATGCACTTCTTGTTGCTAATGTGAGCCAAAGCTCACCTATAAAAGGAGGCTTTGATTTCATTTGAAAACACACCTTAACACACCACATATGCACTAGTTACTTTCTCACTTTCTCATTCTAATTTCTTAAATTAGCATTAGATTAGTTTAGCACTTTGTTTAGAGTAGAAAGAAAGCTAGGAACGTTTTGTAATCTTTGGTGTACGCTTGGAGTTACGCTCATTAATTCAAGTCTATTCCTTCTCGCATATTAATCTCGGTTATTTCTATCCTTATCCATCTTATTTAAACATGTTTGCTTTAATTATGATTGAGATCGTTATTGCCATGATTAGCGAGTAGATTACTATTGTATTTGTTGTGATGTAGTTAGCGTATATAATTGTGGGATGACTTTGAATACGTCGTGAGATAATATGACGGCCCCTATTCGACTGATTACTCGGTATAGTATTGGAAATGCTTTTGAGCATAGTACAAATATATGGAAGCCGGTAACGACCGAAGGTAGTCATATTATTGATCGACGTTATAAAATTGGAAACTTTGTGAACGGACTTATCTTGTGATTTTAAACCTAAAACTTATATTCGCCTTTCGATTAACAAACGTGATTGTAACCTTGTAAAGAGGAGTCGCGAACCTCAATACTCGGTCAATAGTTATCTGTGTAAAAGCTATGTTTTTAATTGTAACGTTATGCAAGCATTATAAAATGCAATGTGATTACATGGACTTACCATGAGTATTGTACACTTTCGATCACAATGTACTTATCATGTGAACATCGCGAAGCAATTAAACTTACAACGGAAACATCGGTAAACGATTAAATACGACGTGAGTTATCATAGTATTTTCCGACATGGTCTGGGTTTAACTTTCTGCAAAAAGCTGTCAGCATTTTAATTAGTTGTTTTAGTTTAGAGTAGATTAGATTAGGTAGGCTATAGGCTAAATGACCATTTACGAAAACCTAGGGATTTGTTAATTGTATTGAGAAAGGCAAGTTTAAAATCCAACTTAAACCGATACTTTTTATTAAAACCATGAAACCTAAAGTACGGTATGCAAGAAACCTAAATGCTTTCCCTCGTTTATCACGCTTAAGTTTCATTGGTAGAAATTGATTAAATAAGTCCGGACACAAGTTCTAAGTTAGTTGTTTAATGGATTCATAACCATTGTGGTATTAAGAACGGCTAGACATGTTATAGACTTGCTACTCTATTCCTGCGCTCACGAGCGAATACGTTCAATAATATGAGGCACTGACTCCCTCACGGGAGAGTGTGGAGAGTTGAGCATCGTCCGTCTGGTCAGAATCATGACACCTTAGTTCCTCGTGACATATTAGTTGATAACCGACTGGTAAGGAATCTATTGGTTATACCACAAGTTAACGAATCTCGTAAACAACCCGATTTAGTTAATCGTTTTCCCGTAAGAGTCATCATCCCATGATTATTAACTAACGAACTCACAACAAATACTACTTTGCATTATCTGACATCTTATTACATTTTATTCGCTTTATTTAGTTTACTTAATTAACTGAACCAAAACCCCCAACGCACTCTTTAAAAACATTTACTAGAAAAGAAAGATTGATTGGATCACCTCCGTTTCAATTCAGTTTCTCTTTAAGAACGACTCTAGGTCCAACTTACCACCTACTAACCCTTTGGTTCAGTACTAGTAAGTCATACTTAGACCCCAGCAATTATAAATTTTAAAACCACCCGTTGATATCAACCATCAACAATACTGCTATCCCACACTTAAAAATAAACATTGTCCTCAATATTTCTGTACTAAGTAGGGAGAATCCCACACTTAGGGTTTTGCATTAAGTCAAATATAAATTTCAAGTTTTCTAGATATGGGGTATTAATCCCACACTTAGAGTTTTAAGTGGGTGTGAGCATATATTATCACAAGATAGATCATAAGAACTAGAGTGATACTTCCCTACGCTTTTTGAGCGCTGGATGGAGGACCAGATTCGTGAAGGAGTGGTGCAAGTGATTTGCTGGAGTTTGGTTGGACCAAACTTTTTTAAAGATCATCCATTCCTACGAATACCGAGTTCTGCAAGTAGCCATAAATAGAGTCATAATAACTAGGTCTCATAGTAGTATGATAAGTCTAAAACATAAAGTAAATAAGTCTAAGATAATAAAGATAAACTAAGGCTCATCTAGTAGATCATCCATATCAGGGTCGAACTCAGCGATAGCAGCATCATAAATGGCAGATAGGGCAGCATCATGGAGGACAGAAGAAGGTGACGGTGCATGAAGTCTGCTAGCAGCTGCGAGCATCTCGGCGGGATCAGAGTGTGAACTCTCAGGAGTCTGTACCGGAGCATTAGTAGTGCCAGCTGTAGGAGGGAAGAATGACCATGGTGGTCGAGAAGCTCTCGGACCTGACCCTAGCCTGTAAGGGAGGTCCTGAAGTCTCGGTAGCCCGACTACCTCGCGCATATCAGACATTGAATCATGGTGAATGGACAATGTCTGAAAGAGCGCCCAAGCAGCTGCTGGATCTGCAGTAGTGATCTCATAATCAAAGGTCGGGATCATCTCAGATGTTGGGACAGACTGTGGTGAAGCAGGTCTCGAATGCTCCCCTGGAGAAATCGGTACATCGATTAGACTCTCTTCCTGAATAGCAACCATCTTCTTCTTGCCTCTGCGGGTTCCTCTTCTCGTCTTGCTTTTCTTACTGCTCTCAGCTGGGGCTTCCATCCTGAAAAACATAAATAACACAGGTAACGTTTAAAGTTTATGAGGATATACAAATGCGAGAAGAACTGATGATTGTTTGTAAAATATTTTTGATTATAAGCGTCATCAGGACTTCTGCATCCGTATATATAAACAATAAAGACTTATCTCAGATTTGTAAATTTCAAAGGCTGTCAGATAAGTAGCTATCCTGCATCACTTAGTTAGGAATGATAATACTAGATAAGATTTAAACTAAGAATTAAAAACAAAAGGATACTAGATAAGTAACTAGGAATAATTTGCCTTTTTATTTTTATTCTAGGATAGGCTTGGGGTGCCTCCCAAGAGCGCTTGTTTAGGAGAGAGTCACTAGCTTGACTCTTGATACCTGGGAATAGTTCAAGGTGGCTCGAAAATGTAGACTTCCTCATTAATGGGGAAATCCTCAATGTAATGTTTCAAGCGTTGACCATTTACTTTAAAGTTACCTTCCGGGTCTTCGAGTTTGTGACACCCCCAAATTCGGTCAACGCGATTAACACGCGATTAGCGGAAGCATTAATATGTGCGGGGGTGCTGACGTTAACGTTGAACATCATGCCAGATCAGAGCTTATGATTATTGCTGAATAGTAAATTAAGATGCCATTTATGAATTTAGTTTGTAAATAAAGGACTACAACTTGTTACCGTTGTAGAATAGTATAAGAAAATACCATTTTTTACAAAATAGATAGTTTTCAAAGTAACATTTCATTAACATGATTAATGTAAATCAATTAAACAAAGAAATCTTTAGTGTCCCAAAATATGGCATCCTAATTAGTGTGAGTCACCTAACTCCTTATGCGTGCAGTCTTATATGCGATGCTAGTTACCTGAAAAACATAGTAAAAGGTCAACAAAATTGTTGAGTGAATTCACAGGTTTTTATAAGTATGGGTTGTAAACTGAATTGATTTGTAAGTTGTTGACATGCGAGTCAAATAAGTTTCGCTCTATAAGAGTTGTAAGAAAACAAGTATCCTATATTTGTACGAAAGCTTACAAATATTCACAATGAGTCGCAATTATAGTAAAAAAGCATTTATATAATCAAAAGCATATAAGCACCAAAACAAATACAAGCAGTTATTGCATGTTATAATAATACACAAGATATGTTTTTCACCCCTATTTAATTAAAAGCTGTAAAAACAGTAAAAATGTAGGGGCTGTGAACTCACCTGTGAGTGCTAGCGTTCCTAATCGCCAATAATATCCAATCCGTAACCTCCTAACGTCCTAAACGTCATATATATATATATATATATATATATATATATATATATATATATATATATATATATATATATAAGTATTTGGCTTAATGCCAAAACATGTTAACATGTTCACTGGATGAAAGATCGTTGGTGTTTAATGTTTGTATGTTTTGGTTGGCGATAATGTTGTAATAATAATAAAGAGTGTTTATTATTATTATACTCAATTTGTTGTAATTACTTCAATACTTTATAGTCATGTAAAAAAAATGGTTCAATTTAAATTTTTGGTCAAACCGGTCAAAAAGTCAACGAAACTGGGTCGAGTTAGCGGGTCAGATTTGGGTCTGGGTCAGATCCACGGATCACTGGTCGCAGGTCCTAGTACGACTAGGGAACTCGAACACCATCACCTAGTACGAGCTGGTCACTGATATGGTTTGTTCAGGCATTTTGTCGAGCAGTTGGTGTGCACAAACAGTAGCAAGGATGGATTTTCAAAGGCTTGTAACGCTATTCAAACGGTTACTAAATCCAGATATTTTTATATTTTTGGAAAGAGGGAACACAATACTACAACAATTAGCTAGTTAACATTTATAATTATCTCTTTAATGTCAAGAAAAGTGGTCACAAAGAGGGGACTCGAGCCTGTGTTGAAGCAGAAAATGATAAATGTCCAAATTTAAATGCGTTTTCTGGATCCGTTATGTAATATAAAAGGCTCTAGTTTGATTCTATAGATAGAGTGCTGTGAGGAGAACAAAATGATCAAAAAATATATGATTTTGCTTCTGTGGTTCGTCTGAAAACTGGGCTCAAAGTAGGCTACTTGAAGCTGAATTTTCTTAAGAAAACACTATTCATCATCTTCAACCTCCAAAATCCTAAAGTTGACAGGTATGTAACCCTTCACAAAGCTTCACCAACTCATGGGAATACAATAAAAACACAGTTAGAAGCATTTCCAAGCATCAAAAGGACCTTAAATTAGTTTTAAAGGCGTTATCATTTTACACAAAAAAAAGAAACTTGAAAATTTGGAATCCTTGGTTTTAAACTCCAAGCTTCGTTCTAACACCACCATTAGACCATCTAGGCCACGAAAATGAGTTCTAGAGAATCGTTTTGAAGTTTGAACGTGAAAAACGAAGATTTCAAAGTTGCATTTTCATGGGTTTTCATGTACGATCTTTCAAGAGATGAGCATATAACATGTTATTAAGCTAGAATCATGAAAGAAAAGTGCAAGGAAAGTTTCTTACAAAGTTTGAAAGTGTCGGTGAGGGTGGCGTCCGATGGTGGCGGTGGTGATGTTCTTGATGATGATTTACACCGATGATGATGAGGTTATGATGTTGCTGAAGTTGATAATGGATTTAGAATGGTGATGATGAAGCTTCTGCTTCTTTTCTTGCTGTTGTCGAGTTCACAGAGAAGAGGGGAACAGGGAGTGAATTATTGAGGTTAGATGGTGAAATGATCATTGAATATGTGAGATAGTAGTATATATTAAAAAATGTTCCAGCGTTTAAATTTCAAAGGGAGGGATGGTGATACACGAGTATGTCGAGCAGATATTTTTATCTGTGATATTTATTTGGGTTTTTAACCCGCAAATTTCAGGTACGGGTATAATTATAGCTATATAAAGCATAATATTTTATATTTTTATTTTGTAGGTGTTCTCCAGATACGTTATTTAAATTTAGAATAATGAGATTTTCATTATTTTAGACTATTGTACAAATTTGTACATTTTACTGCGCGTATCCAATTGGGTGCCAGATTTCAGTTAAATTATGATTTCATATTTTGAGGTAATGTTCCAAATACTTTCAAACGTACGAGAAAAATAGAACTTTTATGATTTGTGATCTCTGGGTACGTTTTAAAATTGTTTCTGTTCGTTTTGTAATACGTTTTATATAAAACGTATATCTAAATCGTTTTATCCATATGTTATAGATATATTAATACTCATAATCAATAATTGAATTATTATTTATTTTTGTGTCACCAACTTTTGTTATTTATTTTGTCGGAGTCGTTCCGATACGTTTGTACACGATTATAATTAATCACATAATATGTAATACTTTTTGTTTAGAAGTATTTGCGCTTGCTAGGCTTAAATCACATCGAAAGTTTTGTTTAAACTAAATCAGAAATTTAGTGTAAGAATGCACATGCTCAAATGTTAATCAGTGCCTAATTTTGAGAGTTGTCACATTCTCCCCTTGTTAAAGAAATTTCGTCCTCGAAATTTGAATCAAGTCGTGAGTTTCTAACACTCGTATTTTCGTTTCTTGCGTTCATTGTTCGGTTGCGACGTTTCAAGTTGTTGTAACAATCCTAACGGCTTGTAGTACGAGTATAGTTCACTTTTTGCAGATTATATATCTGATAGTGTGTCTAGTTTGCTAGCTGCAAAACCCTAGTCGACGTTTTGAAAAGTTCCTCCACAAAGTTAAATTTTATGTCAATAGTAGTTATGTCGGGAGAAAGGAATTAAGGTCTCGTGAGAGAGCACCCTTTTCATGTTAGAAATGGGAAATGTCGTGAATATTGTTGAACTCTCGTGTTAGTTCAAACCTGTATGTGACAGGGTTTCTTGTAAGGACTTTCAAACGGTCCTACGTAGCGGAGGTTAAGTTTTTCCGCTCATATCGCCATGGTTTCTCCAGTTAGTAATGGTATAGGGAGAAATGTATGTAAGAAGAGTTTGTTACAAGTTTACTTCGCCTCACGTCTCAGTTGTAATTAAGTCATTTAACTGATATTGGGCCTAGAATGTCTATCGTAGTAGTCGAGTCCTAACTATTTTATGGTTCAAATCGTAGTTATATCGTGGCTGCAAGGTAGCCATATATACAGTAGTCCTTTCATGACTAATCAGTTGACCAAACAGTAATTTGACTTGTCTGCTAGATGCAAACCCTGAGTTTATCGTTGACTTAGATAGGTCATTCTCATGATGCTCTCGATGTCAAATCAGTAAATGTTGAATCGAGGAATGGGTAACATGCGTTTAGTGTTGACTAAAATCCATGCGTTAAGTTTTCTAAGGTTTTCTACATACACCCAATTAGAGTATGTCCATTCTAAATCATAGATGGAATCGTAGTTGTTATCGTAGTGGAACTTATGTTTGTTATCATAGTTGTTCTCACACTGGGACTCGTAGTTGTTATAGTGGTTGTCCCTATAGTTGTTATCGTTGTTGAGCTCCTGAGATAGATTTAGCTTGTGAGCACATAAGACCAATCCTTACATGGATTTTTGACAGGTCCTATATGTTTAATGGGTTAAGTTTTCCCATTTTTCTCAAGTTGTGTTACCCCCTTCCAGGGCGATAATTTTATGTAGAGCTTGGTCACCATTCTTGAAATTTAAGAGGTTTATAGCGGTTATCAGCGAAACTCTTTTGTCAGTCTCACGCTGTTTTCAGTTGGTTAGATACTTGAACTATATTGTCTGTAGTTTCCTGGAAAACCTACAAACCAGATAGTTGTCTGTCACCCAACTCTCTCCAATAGAGTGGTGATCGGCACTGGCGTCCATATAACGCCTCCAACAGCGCCATTCGTATACTGATGTGATAACTATTGTTATAATAAAATTCTGTTAGAGGTAGTGAGTATCTCAGTTACCCCCAAAGTCAATCGCACATGCTCGTAATAAGTCTTCGAGCGTTTGTATCGTTCGTTCGCTCTGGCCATCGGTTTGTGGATGGTAGGCAGTACTTCTATCGGGATGAGTACCCAGTGCCAACTGTCAGATGCGAAATGTAAAGCGCTTATCTCTGCCGGAGATAATGGATAGTGGTAATCGTACCAACGTATCCAACATACAACCTCAGTTTGATTCCTTGACAACTAGTCCATACTGACTATGATGTCGAAACTTTTCAACTCTACCGGTAGTAAGTCTATTTCGAAGAAATGACCCTCAAACGTTAGGATACATCCCGGTACTATTTCTCCTGATTCGATCAACTTACTATCGGCTAGTTCTATGGCGTGTTTGCCATCTAGTTTACATGAGTCAACTTCTAAAAGTTGAGTCATCGTTCTCTACAACATCTCGGTGGCGGTGTTAGGATTCAATCAATTTCATTTTGTTGGATTGTCTTCCAAAAGTAAGATTTTGTTGGAATGTCACCCAAAATACAGTTTAGTTGAGATATCTATCCAAATTACAATTTAAGTGGGATGTCTTCCCATAATACAGTTTTGTTGGGATGTCTGCCCAAAACATGGTATAAGTGGGATGTCTGCCCATAATATAGTTTTTTTTTTTTATTTTTTTATTTTTTTTTATTTTTTTGGGATGTCTGTCCCTGAGGCCTGATGTAGTTTAATTTTTTGTTTTGTAGGAAACACAAGTTTGTCACTTAAGTGAAACATTTCCTAAAGTAATGGTTTATAGGAAACACAGGTTATTTAATAAAAATAACATCTCCCAAAATAGTTATCGTAGAAAACACATGTTAACCTATTTATAGATTAACATTTCCAAAGTAGTTGTCGTAGGAAACATAGGTTATTTAATAAAATAACATTTTCCAAAATCTAGTCACGTTGGAATGTTACCCAGAATATAACTTTGTTGGGATGTTACCCAAAATATAATTTCAAACACTTTCCTGGTCGTTCTCCAGCGTTTCAAAAGTCTACCGGTTATTCTCCGGTTTGTAATACTGCTGGTCGTTCTCCAGCAATTCGTAGTATTGATCGTTCTCCAGTTTATCCACCGGTTGTTCCCCTGTTGTTTAAGGTGTAATGGTACGTCCTCCAGTATAGACAGTACCGGTATGTTCTCCGGTTAACTCAATTTACTACTGGTGCGTTCTCCGATCAATAAATACATACTGGTACATTCTCCAGTATTATACATCATCGGTACGTTCTCCGATTTTTTTTCCCAAGTGTTTGTTGAAATGTTATTCAAAATTTATAGTTTTCATTTGGATGTTATCCAAAATATAGTCTTCGTTGGAGTGTTATCCAAAATATCGTTCTCGTTGGAATGTAATCCAAAAATATAGTAAAACATTCTTTTATTGTAGACAATTTTTATAAGAATTGTCAAAATAAGTTTGTTTTTCGTGGGGAGGATTTTGTTTCACATAATTGGGTATGGTTACCTTAGTGGTTGTTTGAGACTCTATCTCGATTAGTGGATAACGACACTTTACTATGTTTGTTCTTGTAGTACTTAAGGCCCGTTTCTCCAATATGTATCACATTTCCATTTGTTCTCTCCATCCATTCGACTGATAAGTTGTCAATCCTAATCGTTAAATGTTTAGTGAGGATTTGTTCGATCCTTTAGAAAGTGAGAGTTTGTTTGCATAGTGGTCAACTGTGGCCAAATAATTGTCAAACATGGCTTTCATACGATCATGTTCATACAAGATGTGACAGAATTCATATGTATGTGTTGAATAGAAGTTTTTGTATAGCATAGTAGCTCACAGTCCGCCGTACATAGCTTTTACGCAGATACGATAAGTACCACAGCTGCCATCGTATAGACATCGTGATGCTGATCTCAGCTGTACTTTCTGCCACTCGAGCACGCTCTTCTAGCATTTGTGCTCAGGCATAAGTAGCATAAGCATTCTCGTCATCTAAGTTCACGTGTCCTTTGACAGGCTCGAGTCGTTTGCTAGTGCAGATGATGTCTCTATCCAGTCGGGGTAGTGCTTTGTAGTTCTCTGAGTGTCACTTCGTGTGTCAGGAAGTTTCCTGATTGGTGTGTGAAGTATAATAACTAAGGTAGGAACCATTAGTTTTATATATGTTTGCCCGTAAAAGTGGGAGGTCGTAATGTATGAGAAGAGTTTCAGGCTTTTAATATGATATATGTGCCTCCAAGCATTCTTCTAATGCTCAAGTAGGCTTGACTGCCTAAAGTGTAGTTTGTTTCAGGGACTACCAGTCAGATTAATTATACCTCAGACGATAACGTCTGTATAGATTAAGTTTATGTTGTCTGTGGATTGATGGTCTCTCATGTATCGAGTTGCCATTATTATTCCAACCGTATTTGAGAAGTCACGCGTAGGAACACGCAATTATTCATATAAACGCATTGCAACAGTAGTTGGCATATAGTGAGTTAGACGTATGCAAATGTGTGCATGCATGTTCTAGCCAGGGTTATAGTCTAGGTCTCTAAGGCTTTCAGGTCACTTAAAGACTCCTAGTTCGCTATAACCAATGGCTCTGATACCAATCTGTGACACCCCCAAATTCGGTCAACGCGATTAACACACGATTAGCGGAAGCATTAATATGTGCGGGGGTGCTGACGTTAACGTTGAACATCATGCCAGATCAGAGCTTATGATTATTTGCTGAATAGTAAATTAAGATGCCATTTATGAATTTAGTTTGTAAATAAAGGACTACAACTTGTTACCGTTGTAGAATAGTATAAGAAAATACCATTTTTTACAAAATAGATAGTTTTCAAAGTAACATTTCATTAACATGATTAATGTAAATCAATTAAACAAAGAAATCTTTAGTGTCCCAAAATATGGCATCCTAATTAGTGTGAGTCACCTAACTCCTTATGCGTGCAGTCTTATATGCGCTGCTAGTTACCTGAAAAACATAGTAAAAGGTCAACAAAATTGTTGAGTGAATTCACAGGTTTTTATAAGTATGGGTTGTAAACTGAATTGATTTGTAAGTTGTTGACATGCGAGTCAAATAAGTTTCGCTCTATAAGAGTTGTAAGAAAACAAGTATCCTATATTTGTACGAAAGCTTACAAATATTCACAATGAGTCGCAATTATAGTAAAAAAGCATTTATATAATCAAAAGCATATAAGCACCAAAACAAATACAAGCAGTTATTGCATGTTATAATAATACACAAGATATGTTTTTCACCCCTATTTAATTAAAAGCTGTAAAAACAGTAAAAATGTAGGGGCTGTGAACTCACCTGTGAGTGCTAGCGTTCCTAATCGCCAATAATATCCAATCCGTAACCTCCTAACGTCCTAAACGTCATATATATATATATATATATATATATATATATATATATATATATATATATATATATATAAGTATTTGGCTTAATGCCAAAACATGTTAACATGTTCACTGGATGAAAGATCGTTGGTGTTTAATGTTTGTATGTTTTGGTTGGCGATAATGTTGTAATAATAATAAAGAGTGTTTATTATTATTATACTCAATTTGTTGTAATTACTTCAATACTTTATAGTCATGTAAAAAAAATGGTTCAATTTAAATTTTTGGTCAAACCGGTCAAAAAGTCAACGAAACTGGGTCGAGTTAGCGGGTCAGATTTGGGTCTGGGTCAGATCCACGGATCACTGGTCGCAGGTCCTAGTACGACTAGGGAACTCGAACACCATCACCTAGTACGAGCTGGTCACTGATATGGTTTGTTCAGGCATTTTGTCGAGCAGTTGGTGTGCACAAACAGTAGCAAGGATGGATTTTCAAAGGCTTGTAACGCTATTCAAACGGTTACTAAATCCAGATATTTTTATATTTTTGGAAAGAGGGAACACAATACTACAACAATTAGCTAGTTAACATTTATAATTATCTCTTTAATGTCAAGAAAAGTGGTCACAAAGAGGGGACTCGAGCCTGTGTTGAAGCAGAAAATGATAAATGTCCAAATTTAAATGCGTTTTCTGGATCCGTTATGTAATATAAAAGGCTCTAGTTTGATTCTATAGATAGAGTGCTGTGAGGAGAACAAAATGATCAAAAAATATATGATTTTGCTTCTGTGGTTCGTCTGAAAACTGGGCTCAAAGTAGGCTACTTGAAGCTGAATTTTCTTAAGAAAACACTATTCATCATCTTCAACCTCCAAAATCCTAAAGTTGACAGGTATGTAACCCTTCACAAAGCTTCACCAACTCATGGGAATACAATAAAAACACAGTTAGAAGCATTTCCAAGCATCAAAAGGACCTTAAATTAGTTTTAAAGGCGTTATCATTTTACACAAAAAAAAGAAACTTGAAAATTTGGAATCCTTGGTTTTAAACTCCAAGCTTCGTTCTAACACCACCATTAGACCATCTAGGCCACGAAAATGAGTTCTAGAGAATCGTTTTGAAGTTTGAACGTGAAAAACGAAGATTTCAAAGTTGCATTTTCATGGGTTTTCATGTACGATCTTTCAAGAGATGAGCATATAACATGTTATTAAGCTAGAATCATGAAAGAAAAGTGCAAGGAAAGTTTCTTACAAAGTTTGAAAGTGTCGGTGAGGGTGGCGTCCGATGGTGGCGGTGGTGATGTTCTTGATGATGATTTACACCGATGATGATGAGGTTATGATGTTGCTGAAGTTGATAATGGATTTAGAATGGTGATGATGAAGCTTCTGCTTCTTTTCTTGCTGTTGTCGAGTTCACAGAGAAGAGGGGAACAGGGAAGTGAATTATTGAGGTTAGATGGTGAAATGATCATTGAATCTGTGAGATAGTAGTATATATTAAAAAATGTTTCAGCGTTTAAATTTCAAAGGGAGGGATGGTGATACACGAGTATGTCGAGCAGATATTTTTATCTGTGATATTTATTTGGGTTTTTAACCCGCAAATTTCAGGTACGGGTATAATTATAGCTATATAAAGCATAATATTTTATATTTTTATTTTGTAGGTGTTCTCCAGATACGTTATTTAAATTTAGAATAATGAGATTTTCATTATTTTAGACTATTGTACAAATTTGTACATTTTACTGCGCGTATCCAATTGGGTGCCAGATTTCAGTTAAATTATGATTTCATATTTTGAGGTAATGTTCCGAATACTTTCAAACGTACGAGAAAAATAGAACTTTTATGATTTGTGATCTCTGGGTACGTTTTAAAATTGTTTCTGTTCGTTTTGTAATACGTTTTATATAAAACGTATATCTAAATCGTTTTATCCATATGTTATAGATATATTAATACTCATAATCAATAATTGAATTATTATTTATTTTTGTGTCACCAACTTTTGTTATTTATTTTGTCGGAGTCGTTCCGATATGTTTGTACACGATTATAATTAATCACATAATATGTAATACTTTTTGTTTAGAAGTATTTGCGCTTGCTAGGCTTAAATCACATCGAAAGTTTTGTTTAAACTAAATCAGAAATTTAGTGTAAGAATGCACATGCTCAAATGTTAATCAGTGCCTAATTTTGAGAGTTGTCACAGAGTTCGACTACACCAAAGGAAAATACCTTTGAGACTATAAATGGTCCGCTCCACCTGACTTTGAATTTTCCAGAAAACTTTTTGAAGCGTGAGTTGAAGAGAAGTACTTTATCCCCTGGTTTAAACTTTGATAGCTTGATTCTTGCATCATGGAACATCTTGGTTCTTTCTTTGAATTTCAGGGAGCTATCATACGCTTTATCTCTTAACTCAGCTAGTTCGTTAAGCTGCATTCTCCGATGGGATCTTATGGTGGGAATGTCTAAATTACATTTCTTCAGCGCCCAGTATGCCTTATACTCCAACTCTATCGGCAGATGATATGCCTTACCATAAACCAGACGATATGGTGTGGTTCCTAACAGTGTTTTATATGCTGTGCTGAATGCCCACAACGCATCATCTAATTTATCGGACCACTTTTCCCCATGGTTGAACACCGTTCGTTCTAAGATTCGTTTCAACGCCCTATTTGTCACTTCGGCTTGCCCATTGGTTTGTGGGTGGTAAGCTGTTGAAGTTTTGTGAGCTACTCCGTACTGTTGCAATGTTCTCATTAGGTGAGTATTGCAGAAGTGGGTGCCACGATCACTGATTATGGCTCTCGGAGCTCCAAATCGACAAAATAGTTGTTTGAGAAACTTAGTGACGACCTTGGCATCGTTTGTTGGGAGAGCTTGCGCTTCGGCCCACCTGGACACGTAATCAACTGCAACCAGAATGTATTCTTTTCCGTTAGATTTAGGGAACGGTCCCATAAAATCTAATCCCCAAATGTCGAAGACTTCACAAGCTTGGATGTTAGACAGTGGAATTTCACTCCTCTGTGAGATACTTCGAAACCTTTGGCAAGCATCACAACGTTTTACCAAGTTGTAAGAATCTTAAAAAATGGTTGGCCAATAGAAGCCGACGTCATATACTTTCCGTGCGGTCTTGTTGGCTCCATGGTGGCCTCCAGTTGGTCCATGGTGGCTTTGGTAGAGGATATGTTCGGCTTCTTTCCCGTCGACGCATCTTCTGATGATATGATCAGGAAAGACCTTAAAAAGGAAAAGGATCGTCCCAAAAGTAATTCTTTACGTCGCGGAAGAACTTTAGTCTTCGAGAAGTTGACATTCCTTTCTGGACTATTCCTCCCACCAAGTAGTTGGCAAAGTCAGCATACCAGGGATCGTACGATGGACGAGATCCCTGATGGTGCTTTCCGATGTTCATGAGTTGTTCATCCAGGAACTGGCCTTGAATATCTCCTTCTTCAAGCTTTTCCATTACTGGATTTTCCAATCGGTTGAGGTGATCTGCTGCAAAGTTTTCTGCTCCCTTTTTATCTTTAATTTCTATGTCGAATTCTTTTAAGAGCAGGATCCAGCGCAACAGTCTTGGCTTAGCGTCTTGCTTTTTGAAGAGATACTTAAGAGCTGAATGATCTGTATAGACAATAGTTTTGGACAAAATAAGATAGGAACGAAATTTATCAAAAGCAAATACTACCGCTAACAACTCCTTCTCAGTGGTTGTATAGTTCTCTTGAGCGTCCGTGAGAGTTTTGCTGGCGTAGTAAATCGGTTGAAAGTGTTTCTCCTTCCGTTGTCCTAGTACAGCTCCAACTGCAAAATCACTGGCGTCGCACATGATTTCAAACGGTAAGCTCCAGTCGGGGGCTACCATGATCGGTGCATGCACGAGCTGTTCCTTTAAGTAGTTAAAAGCTTTAAGACAGTCATCTGTAAAGTCAAACGGAGTATCTTTTTCGAGAAGATGAGTCATAGGTCGAGAAATCTTAAAGAAATCCTTAATAAAGCGACGGTAGAATCCGGCGTGACCTAGAAAACTTCGGATGGCTTTCACAGAAGTAGGTGGTGGAAGTTTTGAAATAGTATCAACTTTAGCTTTATCTACTTCAATTCCTGCTTTAGATATCCGATGTCCTAATACTATTCCTTCTTTCACCATAAAGTGACATTTCTCCCAATTCAGAACGAGGTTTGATTCTTCGCAACGAGTGAGCATCCTTTCTAGGTTGGAAAGACAAGATGTGAAAGAGTCTCCAAAGACAGAGAAATCGTCCATGAAAACCTCCATACACTGTTCAATCATGTCATGGAAAATCGCCACCATGCATCTCTGAAAAGTAGCAGGTGCATTGCATAGCCCAAAAGGCATACGTCGGTAAGCGAAGGTTCCGTATGGACATGTGAATGTTGTCTTCTCCTGGTCCTTCGGATCGAGAGGGATTTAAAAATAGCCAGAGAAACCATCGAGGAAACAATAGAACTCATCTCCTGACAATCTCTCGAGCATCTGATCAATGAACGGCAGAGGGAAGTGATCTTTGCGAGTGGCTTCGTTTAGCTTGCGATAGTCAATGCAAACCCTCCAACCGGTGACGGTTCTTGTTGGGATGAGTTCATTATGTTCGTTTGTAATCACCGTCATTCCTCCTTTCTTCGGAACAACCTGTACGGGACTGACCCATGGAGAATCTGAAATAGGATATATCAGGCCAGCATCAAGAAGTTTGATAACCTCCTTTTTGACCACGTATTGAATCTTCGGGTTGACTCTCCTCTATCTCTGTACTGATGGCTTGAAGTCGTTTTCCATTAAGATCTTGTGCGTGCAGTAGTTTGGACTGATCCCTTGTATGTCAGAGATTTTCCAAGCAATTGCCTTTTTATGTGACTTCAGGTCCTGAATGAGTCTGGCTTTTTCCTCAGGCTTCAGATCTTTGGATATGATAACTGGTAAGTGTGAAGTTCCTTCGAGAAAAGCGTACTCCAGATGAGAGGGTAGTTCCTTTAGTTCCAATTATGGCGGTTCTTCAGTAGAAGGCTTCATTCTTGCAATTTCATCTCTCTTGAGTTCATCAAACTCTGTTTGGAAGTCTGATTCTTTAAGAGGTGAATCTGATGTATTGGCTGAAGCTATTTCAACCCATTTTGCTTTATCAGAGAATGCATCCTTCCTCAGCTCGTATTTGACAGTGGATGATGTAGAAGTTGCATTTTCTTCAGTAATGATGATATCGTTGTCTTCAGTAAGTGCAAACTTCTGAGCTTGAGCTGATGAAGAAGTGCTTATGGTAATTTCTGGATTTGAACTGTGCAGTTCATAACTTTTAGATAGCTGTGAATCAGGTGGTGAAAACATTGATTCCATTTCCTTGAGCGTCCTTCGAATTTCTTCCCTTGAGAGAGATGAATCATATACTTTAGGAGTCGGGTTCCTTCTTAGAAGAGTGACTGGCGTGCCATGTCCAAGCGGAGCAGTCTTAATAGTTTTGAACTGCGAGCTAGGATTCTTTAAAGGAAATAGAACTTCTCTTGATGCGGTGGAAGAATTTGAGAGGACAGAGCATAATCCTTTGCTTTCTTCACATAGTTTCTTTGTTGTGATGATAGTGTTGGGGTTGATGTTGCTTACTGCGAGAATTTCTTCCAAATGTTCTTCAATTATTTCCTGCATAGAATCTACAAGACCAAGATCTTCTCCCATAGGATGTTTCATTAGCTTATCAACATTGAAGGTGACCTCCTCAGTTCCAACTCGAAGTTTTAAATATTTTTCATTAACATCAATGACGGCCTTGGCAGTGTTTAGGAAATGTCTGCCAAGGATGAGTGGAACTTGGGTGTCCTCTTCAATATCGATAACAACAAAATCAACAGGAAAGACGAATTTATCAACACGGACCATAATATCTTCAGCAATTCCACGGGGGAGTTTAACTGATCTATCAGCTAACTGGATGGTCATTCGGGTTGGCAAAAGTTCGTTTAATCCTAGTTTCCTAAAAAGCGAGTATGGCATAAGGTTTACACAAGCTCCTAAGGCAGCTAAGGCGTTACTTATTTGAACATCATGAAGATAACAAGGAATAGTGAAATGGCCAGTGTCTCCTAGCTTTGGGGGTAGTCCTTGTTGCATAATCAAAGAGCACTTGGCATCTAAGGGCAAGTTAACTATTTGTCTGAGTTTTTCTTTGTTGGATAAGAGTTCCTTAAAGAATTTGGCACAACTAGGCATTTCAACTAAAGCATCTAAAAGTTTAACATTTAAGTGTAAGCTTTTGAACATTTCTAGATATTTTCCAAATTGAGCTTCTTGTTTCTCTTTCTTAAGCCTACCAGGGAAAGGTATATGTGTAGGTTTAATACTTTCTGGGGCTTTAGAGGGTTCTGGTTCCGGAGAAGTGACGGGGGTGTCAACTTGGACTGAATCAGTAGGTAGAGAAGTAGAAGGTTCATTTGTGGGGATATCTACGGATTTCTCGTTTTTAGTCTCTTTTACTCCTCTAGTGACGACAAGGATGTCATCGTACTCATAGGGTGAGTGATAGACAGAGTTGTAGATCGCTTCTTCCCTTTGCTTCTCCTCAACTTTTAAAAACAACCTCTTAACATTATCCTCCATGTTTTTAATTAAATCGTTTGAAATTCTAATCAAATAATCAGTTTGGTTTTGAAAATCAACAATTTTTCTATTGACATTATTTTGCTCAATAATGAAGTTTTTGAAAGTTTCGTTGTTTAGACGAGAAGTCAATGGGGAAGGAGTAGAGAGAACTAAAGATCGGGAAGTGGGTTGTGTGGTAAACCGCTGAATGAAAGATTTAGAATAAGAAGTGTGATTAGGGTTTCCACTAGTTGTAAGAATTTCTTCGTTGGCCCTTCGGCTTGAGAGGAATCTTTGACTTTTCTTCTCTGACTTAGGGTTTGAAGATTCTTGCAAATCCTTGACAATTTGAGTGATAGATTCGAGTTGAGTTTTTAGACTGTCTAAGGTTTGATTTGAAGTACTCCTTTCTTCTGAAGTAGATTCATCTGACTCCAAGTCATGCTGATGCATCGTTATCGTTTCAATCAATTTCCAAGCTTCGTCTGAAGTATGTAGCATGAAATTTCCGGATGAAGCGGCATCGAGGGTTTGTTTGTGTTGAGGATTTAAACTGTTGTAGAATGTGCAGACCAGATCCGTTTCAGACAACTGACGATTCTGACATCTCTCGATCAGATTCTTAAATCGTTCCCAATCCTTGCTTAATGATTCATTAGTTCCTTGATGGATGTTAATGATGTCGTTTTTAAGCTTGGTTTGTAGGGAAGGAGGGAAGTACTTAGCTAGAAACTTAGTAGCCATCTCCTCCCATGTATGAATCGAATTGGGTTCGAAATCATAAAACCATATTAAGGCTCGAGAAGATTAAGAATAAGGAAACAGATGGAGACGGATAAGGTTTCTATCAGTTCCTATTTGTTCGAAAGAGTCGGAAAGGTTGATGAATTTATTAAGATGGGCGTTTGGATTTTCAACCGAAAGACCATGAAACTGACACTCAGATTTAATCATTTTAATGTAGTGAGGCTTAATTTCAAGGGTTTCGTATGTTGGTGCTACGATCGGTCCTCCTCGTCCCTCTAGCAGTGGCTTAATTGATGAGGCGAGAGTGATACGATTTGACATAACTTGTTGGTAGAAAGTAGAATTTTGGAAAGGAAGGGTTAAACTATTCTAATCTAAAGACGGAAAAAGTAAAATTAACCTAAGGATAGAAAAGGAACTTTCAGATGATATTGATCTTCCGAAAGGATCGCTAAATAACTAAGATAACTAAATTCCTAAAATCGGTCGTTGTAGTCCCCGGCAGCGGCGCCAAAAACCTGATCGTGCCCCGAACGGTCGGTCAAGGAATCGCTTCCTTGTCGTTGCCGGACCTCGCGCTCGAGGCGGGCGATCGGAGGGGTGGTTTTATATTTATAGTGCAGGGAAGCCTAAGTTATACTACTACTTGTATAGTAAGCGGCAGGTATGACTCATGTGTCATTCTTCAAACCACAATGGGCATGGGATCTTAGGAGGATTAATTATCTTTGGTAATTTAGCTAGGGTTTTAAAACTTTTTGAGGGGTTTTGTTTTCTATTCTATGTTAACTAAAGGACAGTAAAATAAATGAGGAGTGTAGTCGCTGAGAGAACTATGGATTACGCGAGTGTTTGCTATGACATCGGTGTATGCTATTTAGGGGTAGTTATGAGGATTGAGGCTCTAATTACAATGAATCCTAGCAGTGCCGACTTGGGGTCTCTGGATGATGTTCAACATAGTATTGTACCTACGGCCTTTTCGTGGCTTCCACGCATTTGTACTTCACCAGAGGTGGTTCCAGCGCTATACCAAGTACTAAGCCGTTTTACGGTTTTTCCGATGCCTCGCCCAGAGATCCCATATCATTACTGTATATGTCCTAATGGGCCATAGCTCCTATCCTATTACTTATCTAACGTAGAGTTATCCACAATCAAATAAATAACTTGTCACATGGATAACAGATATGGAGTGTAAGCTACACCGAAAGTTCTCCCAAATGTAGTACCAATTTAACCGACAACTAACCTCGAATCCTATTCCCCAGTCTCGGTCATCTGAGACGTCCGTATCGTGGCACGAATTGTTGAATAAACAATAAAGTGAACAGGAGTTACCCCGCGGAATAAGTTGGGAGAGTCTGTCTAACGATCGTTTAAATTGTTCGACATTATTTCATTCAGATCATTGTAATTATTCTAGCATGTTAAACTGTTGTATGTAATTATTCTATGTTTGAAAACCTAATCATGAATCCAACAACCGCAATAGACAAATAGATACTAGCATGCAAACCCTAAAGCAACAATCAAACAAGAACATGCAGTAGTGCAACATGGATAGTTGTCAGTTTGTTTCAGGCAGAGTTTCTGGATTAATGGTTAAGTCACGGATGCTCCGAAAGTTCTCTCAAAAGCATTCGATATATGAAATTAATTCTAATCTATCTCTAATCCTATGCTCCGTGTCTCCTATGATGTATTTCAATCAGGAGAACAGCGGCCATGCCGAGTTCATCGAATCATCAGACAAAGAATAGTTGAGGGACCTATTTCTACAATTGGCCGGATTATATCAATAGGTTTCAAACCACAGCATAAGTTGGATAAATAAAAAATTTGAGAATCATTTCATAAATTCAAACATATCCTAATTACATGCGAGCAGAGTAACAACATGGTTTAAAGCATAACTACCCTAGCATAACGTTTATCATAGCAAACACAGATTTATCTAGCCTATCATAGCAATTATCATAGCATGCATTCTTAAATAATCATGGCAATAGCACAACATATTTAAAAATAACAAGAAAGGATAATATAATAAAACCTGATAGACGTTAGAATAAATCTGCGCAATCGCAGTCTCGGAGCGACTCCGTACAAAGCTCGTAAGCTTGCTCCTAGCTACCTACTATTTATCCTCTAACTAGAGAAGTGTTAGAGAGAGAAATCTATTCTAATCTAGAGAGAAGTGTGTGAAATGAGGGATGAAGGTGTATTGTGAATGGTGAGGTTAAGCCTCTATTTATAGGCTTCAAATTACAAATTTTACATTCAGCACCCTCGCATCCAATTATTTCTAAAACACCCCCTCGAGCTATAGAATTCGACACAAAAAGGGGCGTATTCGGTAGCAAATAGGGCGTATTCGGTAGCAAATAGGGCGTATCCGGCACGAAATAGGGCGTATCCAGCACCAAATAGGGGGTATACCACCCCTAGAAGGGGGTATACCACCCTTTAGAGGGGTTATACAGCCCTAAAGGTGGCGTATACGGCCCTCTAGGGGGTGGTGAACCCTGGGTCGTGGTCTTGTACGCTGGATCGTAAGTCTTGTGCACTGGTCGTAGTTCTTGTGATCTTCGTTTGGCTCTAACTTCTTCGTTTCTTGTCAGATTTGAACGATTCTTGCGCCCACAGTTTTGTATTTTCCTGAAGATCAATATGACACAAATTAGGCCAGTTTTGCTTAATTATACGTCAGAATCGCAAGTGGATCGTTTTAGCTCTGATTTGTTCGTTATTTGAGCATTTTAAGTGATTTTTCGAAAGGAAGTCTAAGCTTTGGCTCATTTTACAATTTTAGCATAAAATATTGATTATTCGATGTTTATTCAAAGATTTGAGCCAAAATGGGCTTGAAATGATGCATAAAAACATGTTGTTTTGAGTCAAATCATGCCAACAGTTGCAAGAGAGGAGGCAAACGGAACAATCGTATTGAAGCAACAAAGGAACCGGAGCAAGAAGCATCAGGTCTTTTGACCCAACAGGTTCTAACTTTGGAAAAGAAACCAAAACCACCCTTATCCTTTGTGATATATATAATTAGATTTGAAATAGGTTGTTTTTAAGAAAATCAAAGGCCCTAACAAGTTCCAAGGTTGAGAAATAACAAAATAAACCCTCCATTATTTTGTTATATATTAGCTAGGAAATAAAAGGTATTTGTTTCCAAGTTTTTTAGTAGTAAAAGGGAGGAAGAATAATTTTGGGAGTGTGAAACCTTAGATTATTCAATCAAGACCTTCGTGACAAATAAGACCTTAGTGGCAAAGTAAGACCTTCGTGGCACATAAGACCTTAGTGGCAAAGTAAGACCTTCGTGGCACATAAGACCTTCGTGGCAAATAAGACCTTCGTGGCAAGTAAGACCTTAGTGGCAAATAAGACCTTTGTGACAAATAAGACCTTAGTGGCAAATAAGACCTTCGTGGCAATCAAAACCTTAGTGGTAAATTAAAACCTAAGTGGTACAAACAAGGAAGAAAGGATGACAACTGGAGAAGCATCCACAACAACACGTGAGCAAAACATAGCACTTCAATGCCCGAACCTGACTGAAACAAACTACACAACATGGGCAATTATAATGGAGACAATATTGAAGGCATATGGTTTATGGGAAACGATAGTTGCAGCAACAACTAATGAGAAGAAGGAAAACACATCAAAGGCAATGATCTTTCAAACATTGCCACAAGATGTTTTAATGCAAGTTGCTCAATACTCGACTGCAAAAGAAGTATGGGACTCAATCAAAGTCAAGTATTTGGGAGCCGACCTAGTGCAAAAGGCACGACTACAAACATTGAGCAGTGAACTCGAGACATTAAGGATGAAACCAAACGAAAAAGTAAGTGATTTTGGAGGAAAGTTAAGTGGTATAAAAGCCAAGTATAAAGGCCTTGGTGGAGCTTTGGAAGAAAAGGTATTAGTAAGGAAACTACTTAACTCCGTTCCAAAGAAGTTTCTACCGATCATAGCAACTATTGAACAATATCAAGATTTGGACAAAATGTCATTCGAAGAAGCCGTTGGAAGATTAATAGCCTATGAAGAACGTCTTAAAGGTCAAGATGAACCGGAGACAAAGAATGAAGAAGGGCTACTGATGGCAAAAGAAACTAATTCTGATAATTGGCAAGGAAAATGGCATGGTAATCGTAACTACGGTCGAGGACGAGGAAGAAACTTTAACAAAGGAGAAAGAAGTCGAGGAAGAGACATACATCAAGAAGAACGAGACAAGAAAAGATGTTATAGATGTAATAACTATGGACACCTTGGATATAAGTGCACCAAAGTGAAAGAAAAGGACAAGAAGGAAGAGTCTCTTCTCGCTTATTACTCCGATGAAGATACAAAGTTACTGTGAAGACAAGTCAAGCAAGTGGAAGACTCACCTTGGACAAGTTTAGTTTAAGGGGGAGTATTGGATGTTAAACTAAACTTATAATAGTTTGGGTCAAGAATGTAATTTAGATATAGTATGTGTGTATTATGTAAATAGATGAAAGGGTACAACCGCAGGAGGAAAAGGAATAACCGAATAACGAAAGGATGCAATGGTTCACAAGAAGACATCAACGAACCAACACAACTCTTCAAGGCACCTTTTCATTATGTATATATAGATAGAAGTTATGTAAACAAACACATCTTTTGAATCAATATAACTTTGTTTATTTCGTATCAAAATTTTCCAACATTTAGAATAGATTGAACAAGGTTAATTCAAAGATCCAGAGTTTGGGGCCAACAACGGTCGGCTCAGCAAAGAAAATTGATTACCAATGCGTGATTCTTTCTTGAACTTAATTTGTTCTAGAAATTGATGGAATTTCACAGCATATTGATTTTGTTCGATCGATTTTATTTCAACTGGTGTTGAACATCGACAACATTTAATTGTTCAAATGGTTAGATTTCATTTCTTTCAATTAATCAATCTATATTTATTTACTCCTATACTTTCTTCTTCTATATTTCATCTCATTTTTCCGTTCACATTGTGAATTTAAATTTACATGTTACAATGGTTTAAATTTACAAAATCCTTTATTTCTGGCTATAATTCTTAAATCAGCCAAGGACTAACAGATTCTGACATCTTGATCTATTACTTTGTGGTAATTTTATAAATAAATAAATAAGGTATTGTATTTCTTAAAATAAATTTCATAGTATACCACTTATCTTTTTTAATTGCATGCAATTTAAGCCCATGTTTTCTTTGGAGCTGAATAAACTAAATACGTAACAGTAATTTTTTTATTTTATAACCGGCAAATGTGTCTGACTCTTAATTAAAAGAAGCTTTTGTGATATAATTCACTTAGATGATGGATTTACAAGCCCTTTCAACACTGTTATGTATTTGTGATACACGAGGAACAAAAAGGAAGCAGAAAGATATGAGAGGTTTTGGGAAAAATGAAACCCACGGATTGCTTCATTCATATTAAGAAGTCTATATATAGACTTACACAGTTACACCCACTTACCCACTACATGCATAAATAATAAAAGACTATTTCTACCTAAAAACTAGGTAAACATGGAGACCCACTCTTGCACTATTCCAACGTATACATCCATGAATTTCGGTCAAAGCATACCAAGTCATTCCATGATCTTTTCCTATTAATTTAATTCAAATACTAAAATACTAATAAAAACTAACTCATCAAAATTAAACCCAAGATTTTAGATACCCTTTAAAAGGTGCTTTGTATTGCTTTTGTAGTGTAAATGCATGTTATCTAATTGTATTCGACATCCCCTTGATGAAATGTACATCTTGTAAACAAATGTACATACCCTTGATTTTTTAAATTTTATATGTATACTTAAATGCTTTTTTATGTCTTTTGCAACCTCGATCATGGTTACATGGCAACGAGTAGAGTCTGATATACTTCTAATTTGAAGTTTTAATCAGTCAAATTCTTGAAATGTTACAGGGTGTCAAAGCTAAAAAGATGGATTGAGTCATAATTGTTGCCTACATTATGCGATTATGGGCTACATGAATTATATCCTAGGATGTTTCTAAGTGTATTAAGGACACATTAAGGCCACTTAATTAGTCTTGTAGTGCTCATGTGTTAGTAGTTGGGTGCGGTTTGTATTAATAACAATATATGTGATTGAATGCGACATAGGTGTGCAAGAATATGAGATGACAACTTAATGGCGAATGTTGTTTACTTGTTCTAGCTAGGGGGGCTAATGTAAATCGCAAGAGTAATCCCAGGTGAGTACATTGCTTTTTCCCAAACTGGGGCACACATGAAATAGTTGTTTTATATCACTTTACACTACTTATGTACTACATTTAGTTGTGATTAAGCCGAAGTGGCAAGGGTGTTAAATGGGTCTAGGGACTCATAACCTTGATTGGATCCAATGCTTAGAAATAGTGGGGGTGACACAAATAAGTTGCGACTTTAAGTATGTAGTAGTGTTTAGTGATCAAGTTGTTGACTTGCTGTATATTAAATTGATGTTTAAAAGTTGTTTTCTTTTAACTAGTTGTGTTTGTTTCAAGGTGTCAAAACCTTGTACACACTAGGCTTTCAAGCTTATGTGTGTGTGTCCTTAGGTGATCAAGTGAGTGAAGGAATAAAATTCAAGCTCAAGGTTAACTTGGTTCGTGTTCGAAGGTGATTAGGTACCGGGCCGTAATATGAAGCTTGTTACCATTTACGTAAATCTTTTGTAAAAGTTGTCTAAAAATGCAATAATTTATGAATATGGTTTTTGTTAGTTAATTGTTGAACCGTTTAGACAGGTGATTATTGAACATTTTTTTATGTTGACCCATTAGGTCAATAGATTTTGACTATTAATTGTACAAATTTTTAACGAAAGTTTTATTATAATATAAATGTTTTCCATAAGGTTTCTTCCTGGAGGTGATGATTCGAGCCTTGTTGTGAGGGGGACTCCTGCGACGCTATACCCATCCAAGATATGGGAGAGCAACCCCTTTAGGGCGTCGCCTTGGCTTCGAACTCAGGGGGCGGTTACTCGATCCCAGGGGAGTAACCGCTTGTGGAGATGATCGGGTGGGCCAAAGGTCCATCAGTGATTCCACGACTGCCTTTCAAAAAAAAAAAATATATAAATGTTTTCAACTCTTCTTTGACTCCTTTCTAATTAGTTAAATAATATGAATGGGTGTAACAGAATGGGTCGATTCCGGTTATGTTTCATCTCTAGTTGTCTGAAGTGATAAAATAAAAAAAAGAAAAATGATCGGCTTAACTGGATATTGATACGAACCTAGCCCATACGAGGTCCATATCGAGCCATAAGTCCAAGTGTAAAACTCACTCCCAAAAGCTAGTTTGAAGGAAGAGGGAACACCTAGACTTATAAGCCACCAACCAATCTCATACTTGGCCAATGTGGGATCATAACAATAACCCACGCTTTGAAGAGCCAACGTCCTCGTTGGTCACGACTATGTTGGTCACGGTTGGCACCCCTTTTTTCGGGTCCAGGTCACCACTCCATAGGCCACACTCCAAGGCCTCGTTGGTCACGGCTATGTTGGTCACGGTTGGCACACTCTTTTGGGTCCAAGCCACCATTCCATAGGCCACCACTCCGAGGTGTTGGAATCTCCAAAGATGAGGCTGGCTCTGATACCAATTGAGACGAACCTGATGGTTGTATCGTGATAAAACTAACAAAACAGTAAATAAGATAGATAATCGATATTCGAGAGATCGATTGGCTCTCCTAGAGTTTACTTTCGAGAGGTAAACCAACTCTCCTAATTGATATTCAAATCACCAATATTATTCAGCATAATGAAATTACAATGATAGAACCCTATATATATAGATAATCCTAACTTGCTCCCTAAGCTATCTTTAACTAACTAAGATTATGATAATATCTTCCTAATATTAATAAAGCATATCTAATACTAATATCCATAATTAAAATAATAAAGCATTATACTACTCTCTCCGTCCCATTACAAATGTCCACTATTGACTTTTGAAAGTCTTTCTTTTACAACTTTGACCTTAAATATTTTTGTTTATATTATATAATATTTGATGCAAACTATATGAATGAATTGGATTTTTAATGTATTTTCATTGATATAATTTTTATCATGTATTATATAACACAAACAAAAATATTTAAGGTCAAAGTTGAAAAATGAAGACTTTAAAAAGTCAATAGTGGACATTTGTAATAAGACGGAGGTAGTATTTCTTAATTATATTCTGGGTCGTATCAGATAGTAGTCAAAATGGGTCGTATATGACCAATGTCTATTTAATGCACATAACGTTGCGTGTCAGTTAGTTATTAATTTCAGTGATCATGCTCAACACAATATCAGATGGTATCTACTCTTCATACCATTTATCTATTTTTAAATTAAATAATCTGTACTTTTTCAGTATTTTTTTAATTCACTCTTTCTTACATTATGTACTTTTTTGTTTTCTTTCTATACCTTTTATGTACTTTTTTAATCAAAAAATGTTAAATTGAAAATTAAAAATGGTATGGAAAGAATGGACCTATCAGATAAAGGGTCTAAGTTATTTTGGCCAAAACGTGCTCGGGTGATACAACCTAAGGTAGGCTTGAACAAAAAAACCGGGTTTTAAACCCTACCCGATTTCAAACCCGAAAACCCGACCCAGTCAAACCCGGTTTGACCCTACCCGGTTCGGGTTTTTTGAGTACCCGGCGGGTACATACCCGGGTAGGGTTTTTAGAATTCAAAATCGAGTTGAATCCGGGTTGAAATAGGGTCGGGTTGGAAACCCGGTCAAAACCCAGTCAAAAACCTGAAACCCGATCAAAAACCCGGTTGAAAACCCGAAAAAACCCGGTTCGGGTTGGGTCCAACCCGGGTTTTGATTTTTTGACCAAAACCCGGTTTGGGTTTTGGGTCGGGTTGGGTCGGGTGAAAACCCGGTTTTGTTCATGCCTAACCTAAGGTGATCTGTTTCACCCAAACAAAAGTTTGTGGTTTAGACGTGTCCCAGTTTAAAGCTTAAGGGTACGTTTAGTTACGGAAAAATATAAACTTTGAAAGTCAACGAAGGGAATGTGTTTCTGACCAATCGTGTGAGGACACGTGGACTAGCAGGGTCAAACTCCGCCGCTATAAAATGAAAGCAAATATTTTTTGGACAAGATGTGTGACATATAACGGAATGTACGGCGGTGATTGATCCACGTAGATACTCAATCCATTCAACATAACTCACAATACTCTATTTTAAATTATCTTGACTTTAATATAGGTTTTGTGTGATATGTTTGAAGGATTCTGTGTCAGGTACCGGCGAATCATCGGTTGCTTTGGATGCTGATAGCCAAACTGCAACAAGTCCCAATCTTAAGCATTCAAGTGATACTTTGGAACTGGATGGTGTGGATCTCAACTCTTCAAGTAAGAAGAAATTGATGGTTTCTGTCAAGATAGAAAAGCCTTGAAGTATCTGCATCCTAAGCTATTGGGATTCTACTTTATCTATTTCTGCATTTTCTTCGTATTTCTGTTGTGATTGTCATGTGTTTTGCGTCGTTCTGTATTAGCTTCGACATCCAGATTAGAAGCATACTATCTCAGGGTCTGTTTAAGTTTCCTTATGTTGAACTTGAAGTCCTATTTTGGCATTATTCAATTTGAATGTTATTGGGCTTCATTTTAATCATCGGTCATGTTTCTACTTATGTATTATCCTTTGCTAGACATTATGTTGAACTTGAAGTCCTATTTTGGCATTATTCAATTTGAATGTTATTGGGCTTCATTTTAATCATCGGTCATGTTTCTACTTATGTATTATCCTTTGCTAGACATATGTTATTGGACTTCAGTTGAATGTTATTGGGCTTCATTTTAATCTAGCCGCATATTAACGATTAATATCACATGTGGTATCATGTATCTGGAAATGAATGCGATGTTCTGAACTCCTGTGGCGTTTCTCAGTTCATTTCCGCCATTATCCGCCGTTTACCACCGTAATCTCTATCAAACAATTCTGCCATCTATATTCAGAAAAGGGAAAAGCTGCGAATTCAGCAACAAATTCTTCACTTACGATCGTTAAGAATGATGCTTATCTTCAATCAGTCATCCCTAAACGTATCCAACTGTTTGAATCAATCAAATCTCAAAAGATTGCTTATCTTTAGTCAATCTCCGGTGACCCCGTCAAGTAATTCTATTGAATTTTACTCATTTTTTACTTTAGCAACTCGTCGAACAGTTGGTGTGCGTTAGTTCATATACTTAGTGTAACACCCGCCAAATTAGGACTAGTAATTAGTGCCTAATCATATGTTAATACATGTAATTAGTTCCTTGTTAGGCTAATTAATGTATCGAATTATATATATTGTTGAATATATACGAATATGCGATTTGATTAAATCGTACGCAATTTAAATCGAATGTATTTCGATTCTATTTTATATGGACGTTGGTGACAAATTTTATTAAATAACGTTGTTATGTCAAAAACATTATTATAATAATATTTAGTATTCATACGTATCGTACAAACTGAACCCACACGATTTAAAAGCTTTAAAACGCGCAAGTTAAATAAAATAAATTACAACTTATAATTCAAATATAAACTGATTTGTAAAATAACTTAGTAAAATATCGCGTAATAATTTGTATTTTAAAACTTACCAATTAATATATATAATAATTTATTTAACGTTTAAACGACGGAGCAAACGAACACCGCACGGAGCGGGAACGCGGGCGAAAAATGGGAGGATAACCTCCCATTCCCACCTCATTTCTTTCATTATTTCTTTTCCTCTCTCTCTCCTTCATCTTTTTCTCTCTTTCTTTTTAATCACCACCAACCACCTCCACCCCCAAAATCTTCACAAAAACGCAAAATAAACATATCAAACGACTTCGGATCTTCAAGATTTTTAGAGATTCACGACCACCGCGACACGATCTATCTTTCTATCTTTCCGAAATTTCATTTCGGCGACTTGTAAGTTTCCGACACCTCTCGTTTTTAAGTGTTTTTACTTGTTTGCGGTTTGTATCGACTTATAATGTTCAAATAAGGGTTGGGTAAAAGTTTTGGACCGAACGGAAACCGAAAAACTCATTTTCGACACATTTTCCGGCCAACAGACCGCTACGTCGCATTTGGCCCGGAATTTATGCGACGTCGGCCTCTACGTCGCAAAACACCTCGTGACGTCGTATAGTGCGACGTCAGTCACAACGTCGCATTAAATTGCGACGTCGCATATAGCGACGTCACCCTTAACGTCGCCAATACCTCACTACGTCGCATTTAGCGACGTAAACCTTTACGTCGCAGAAATCACCTACGTCGCATTAGCGACGTAGCACCCTACGTCGCATTAAATTGCGAAACGTCGACTTTAGCGACGTCATGCTCTACGTCGCAATCCTACCTGCGACGTCGCACCCTACGTCGCATAAAACAGCAGGTTTTCAAACTTTAATTTCACTAAGTGTCGAACTTTTGCAACCTCAAATCCTTATACGATACGACTTACAAAACACTTTGGGACATTTTTGTAAGTGCAAAACATCGATAACTTGATAATAATACTTAAAGATTATTATTTCAAACTCGTCACCAACGGGCCGTACACTTTTCAAACACTTAAACGTATCAACCAAATAGTGGAGATTTGGACATTATAGTTAGATGAACAACTACTGGGGTGATCTATTGAGATACCCAATCATATTTATAACCATCGCGTGTCGTGGACACCCTCAGGTTACAAGTCTTTGGACTTCATTTCGGCTAATCAACTTACGTTTGTTTAAACGCATTCAGACTCAGGTGAGTCTCATAGCCCCTCTTTTACTGTTTTACTCAGGGGTGTGATATACTGCTCAACTTTTAACATGTGAACGCAAGTACCAACTTTTCATATACTACATGAGTTTTTCGAAACTAATCATTTAAAGTCCTCCGTCAGCATAGTTGTTAATACGTTGTAGCGTGAATATTAGTATATGGTACCATATAGGATTGACCCTCCTCGTTCGGGTTAGCAAGCACTAACCGGGTAAACGGACGTACTAATATTTGGGAAGACGAATGTTGATTAGGCATTCGTGGAGGCACCTCGCCCGGAATTCTCTATAGGGGACCCGGCCCTCGAGTTAAGCTCAACTATGTGCTCATGGCTGTATACACGATGATTATCATTTAATTGCTGGATGCAATTCATTATTTTATTGCTGGATGCAATACATTATTTAAATCTTGCGGTTCATACGATATAACTTGATTTCAAACCTGTGAGCTCACCAGCTTTATAGCTGACCTTTTAGCATATATCGCAGGTAACCAGCAGTAGGATGTTTCTGCTTCAGGATTTAGCTCGAGTCAGCATACAGAAGTTTGAGATTTTCTTGCATTAGTATATTTTGTATAAGTACTTATGTACTGAAATCTCATTTGATTTAACTCGAGCTATGTAACGCTTTAAATGTTGTAAACATTTCAATTATCAATATATTTTGTTAAAACGACGCATATAGAGTCGTTTGCTATTATCTTTGTGTTTTGTTATTGATTAGTAACACCCAAATCAAGCTTCCGCAAATCATCAAATTTGGGGGTGTTACAGATTGGTATCAGAGCCTAAGGTTATAGTGAACTAGGTTGCATTTAGTGAGCCTAGACTATGACCATTAGGCCGTATTCCTTATTAGGTATGACTGGTTCAGGGATTACAACATACGAGTTTAATTTAACATAGCCTGATCAACTATGTACAATTAAGCAAAGATGATGTAAGATCTGAAAGTAGTTATGGCTGAACAGGATACAATAGAAGACTCTGACCTCGAGAGAACCGAGACTTAAACATGTTTATGCTAGACACTCAATAGGCTATATTATATAGGAACTATATGAATATAGGCCTCAATCTTACTAACGCTTTGTCTCAGAAATGGCAAACATTCCATCAAATTCATCTCGTTCTCAATCCGGGTCGCAGAACCCAAGGGTAGCAAGGAGGAACTCAAGGATGCCTCGAGCTGGCCCGTATCCCACTCACTCCACCTTGCCGGCCTTAGCCGCCAGAGTGAATCAACACGAACAGCGACTTCGCACCATGGATGTCGTGTTGCAGGAAACCAACGAAAACTGGAGACTTACATCCTTTGAACGCATCGAACAAGTCTCCGACGACCTTGAAACCACAAACAACAACATGGATGTCCTCCGTAACCAAATAATAGAAATAAGGGTGGAAAATGCCCTTCTACAACGAAGGATGGAAGAATGTGAGCAACGCTCACATGAAACAGAAGAATATGCGCGTGGACTAACACAACGACTAGCACTCGCGGAAGACAACGCCCGACAAGCCAGCAGGCTTGCAAACACTGTGGACCGTCTTGTCACGATGATGGAACAAATTAATCTACGTTAAGACTAGTGTAGTCTTTGTCTTGTAATCTATCCTGTAATCTAGTAACTCTCTACGCGCTACTCTAAAATTCAGTCGGATGTAACAGTTCCCGACATCTTTTGTAACACATCTGTAGGATGTAACCTTTGAACTCGTACTATCTATTAAATGTTCCTTGCTGTTTCAACTCATATCGATTGCCATTATTCCTGTTGATGTTATGTATTACTGCTTTTATACATGTACATCTGAGATAAATACAACTTTCTTGCAAAATCTCATGTATCTTCATTTCTTTTATTGAAGAATCATGCCGCCAAAGTCAAGACCTTACACCGATGCACAGATTACTTCACTCATAACCCAGGCTGTTACTGAAGCCTTGGCTCGCAATACTCCACCTAACTCCACAAGAAACAGCGATACCGCTGGAACCTCTACCACCAAACCTTGTTCTTACAAGGACTTCCAAAGCTGCAAACCCTCGAGTTTCAAGGGTTCTGAAGGAGCCATCGGACTGATCAGATGGTTCGAGAAAATGGAAACTGTTTTCCGTGTCAGTAAATGCGCGGAGAACGACAAAGTAAACTTCGCCACCTGCTCTCTTGAAGATGATGCCCACTCTTGGTGGAATTCATATACCCAATCAGTGGGTGCTGACATTGCCTACCAAATTACTTGGGAGGAATTGAAAGCCAAACTCACTGCCAAGTACTGCTCTATCGCCAAACTCCAGCAGCTAGATGAGGAGTTCTGGAACTTAAAGGTTCAGGGTGGTGACATCGATGGTTATACCACCAGATTTCAACAGTTAGCTGCCCTCCGCCCAGCTATGGTAAGCACTGAACCTGATAAAATCAGGAAGTACGCCCTTGGTCTCCCTGATTTGGTTCGGGGACACGTCATCTCTTCAAAACCAGCCACCATTGACGGTGCAATCTCATTGGCCCAAGACCTGATGTCTATGAGCCAAGATTCTGAACCACCCACTTCATCCTCCCAAAACAACAAACGCAAGTGGTCTGACTACCACAACAACCACTCCAACCAACAAAACAAGAAACCTGACACCATCAAAGCCTACAACACCACCACTGATATCATCCGGGGTTACACTGGGAGCAAGCCATATTGTCCCAAGTGCAACCATCACCATGAAGGTTCCTGTGGTTCCTTTTGCAACAACTGCAAGAGGTACGGTCACCTTACCAAAGATTGCCGCTCTCCTACCAACAACAACCCCAACAACACCAGGCCACCCAAAGTCTGCTTTGAGTGTGGAAACCCCGGGCATTTCAGGGATACGTGCCCAAAACTGAAGAACCGCAACAACAACAACAACAACAACCGCAGCAACAACAACAACAACAACAACCGCAGCAACAACAACAACAACAACACCCGCAGCAGGGCTTTCGTCATCAAATCTGGGGACGCCCGCCAGGACCCGAATGTGGTCTCGGGTATGTTCCTCCTCAACAACTTAACTGCTTCTGTTCTATTTGATACTGGTGCTGATAGAAGCTTTATCTCCGATGATTTTTGCCCATTACTTGACATCACTCCTGTTACCTTAGATGTTAAGTACACTGTAGAGCTAGCAAATGGAAAACTCGTAGAAACCACCAGTGTGATACCTAATTGCACACTAAATCTAGCTGACGAAACCTTTTCGATCGACCTGATACCCATTGAAATCGGAAGTTTTGACGTCATTATTGGAATGGACTGGTTGTCCAAACATCGAGCTGAAATTGTTTGTCACGATAAAATCGTCCGTATCCCACTCGCCATTGGTGGAACCTTGATCATACAGGGGGAGACCGGTGGGACGGGGCTCAATATAATCTCCTGCTTAAAAACCCGAAAATTTCTGAGAAAGGGTTACCCTGCCATACTTGCACACATCACCGAGAATGAGTCGAAGGAGAAGCGACTTGAGGGTGTGCCAATTGTTAGAGACTTTCCCGAAGTCTTTCCAGAAGAACTACCTGGTCTACCCCCGCCTAGACAGGTTGAGTTCTCGATTGATCTTGTGCCGGGTGCCGCACCGGTGGCCCGCGCACCGTACCGTTTAGCCCCTTCCGAACTTCAGGAGTTGTCCTCTCAGTTACAGGAACTTCTGGATCGAGGATTCATTAGACCGAGTTCTTCACCTTGGGGAGCTCCGGTCTTGTTTGTCAAAAAGAAGGACGGTTCATTTCGAATGTGTATCGACTACCGAGAGTTGAACAAATTGACCGTCAAGAACCGTTATCCACTCCCTCGCATTGATGACTTATTCGACCAACTTCAGGGTTCAAGTATTTATTCAAAAATCGATCTGCGATCAGGTTATCATCAGTTACGAGTTCGCGACACCGATATTCCAAAAACTGCTTTCAGAACTCGTTACGGGCACTACGAATTTCAAGTGATGCCCTTTGGTCTAACCAACGCACCGGCTGTATTCATGGACCTCATGAACCGGGTGTGCAAACCTTACCTCGATAAGTTTGTCATTGTCTTTATCGATGACATACTCATTTACTCGCGCAACGAGCAAGAACATGCGCAACACCTCAGAACTATCCTGGAACTACTTAGACACGAGGAGCTTTATGCTAAATTCTCTAAGTGTGAGTTCTGGATCCAAACTGTTCAATTTCTTGGTCACGTGATCGACAGTCAGGGAATTCACGTGGACCCATCAAAAATCGAGGCTATCAAAGACTGGCAAGCACCCACATCTGCAACTGAAGTACGACAATTCTTGGGTCTTGCTGGGTATTATCGACGATTTATCGAAAACTTCTCCAAAATAGCTCAATCACTCACGGTGCTGACTCAGAAGGACAAAAGGTTCGATTGGACCGAGAAACAAGAGTCAGCGTTCCAACTTCTGAAACAAAAGCTTTGCAGTGCTCCAATTCTATCCTTACCCGAAGGCACCGATGACTTCGTGGTATACTGCGATGCTTCTCATCAAGGTCTTGGTTGTGTGCTGATGCAACGAGACAAAGTTATTGCCTATGCCTCACGACAGCTAAAAATTCATGAAAAGAACTACACCACTCACGATCTCGAACTTGGAGCTGTCGTTTTTGCACTCAAAATCTGGAGACATTATCTCTACGGCACTAAGTGCACCATTTTTACCGATCATAAAAGTCTCCAACATATCTTCGATCAGAAGGATCTCAATATGAGGCAACGTCGATGGGTCGAATTGCTTACCGATTATGATTGTGAGATCAAGTACCATCCAGGGAAGGCTAATGTCGTAGCCGATGCCCTCAGTCGAAAGGAACGATCAAAACCACTTCGAGTCCGAGCCCTCAGTATGACCATTCACAATGATCTTACCATTCAAATTCATACCGCTCAGATCGAAGCCCTGAAATCTGAAAACATCAAAAATGAAGCCTTGCGGGGCATTGACAAACAATTTGAAATCAGACCTAACGGGATTAGGTATTTCTCAAACCGAATCTGGTTGCCCAGTTTTGGGAACCTAAGAGACTTGGTGATGGACGAGGCTCACAAGTCTAAATATTCTATTCATCCTGGATCCGATAAGATGTACCACGGCATCAAGGAATTTTACTGGTGGCCGAACATGAAAGCCGAAATCGCCACTTATGTCAGCAAGTGTCTCACTTGCTCGAAAGTCAAAACCGAACATCAGAAACCTCCGGGTTTACTTCAACAACCGGAAATCCCTGAATGGAAATGGGATCAAATTGCCATGGACTTCATAACCAAACTACCAAAGTCGTCGAGCGGTTGCGATACCATTTGGGTGATCGTCGATCGTCTCACCAAATCTGCTCATTTCCTGGCAATCAAAGAAAACGATAAAATGGAACGCCTTACACAAATCTACATCAAGGAAATCGTTTCTCATCACGGTGTTCCAATCTCGATCATCTCGGATAGAGATGCCCGTTTCACTTCTCACTTTTGGCAATCACTTCAGAAATCTTTGGGTACCCGTCTCGATATGAGTACCGCGTATCATCCTCAAACCGATGGCCAAAGTGAACGAACCATTCAAACACTGGAAGACATGCTACGCGCTTGCGTAGTTGATTTCGGTACAAACTGGGAAAAACATCTACCGTTGTGCGAATTTTCGTACAATAACAGTTATCATGCCAGCATTAAGGCTGCACCATTTGAGGCACTGTACGGTCGTAAGTGCCGATCACCGATCTGTTGGACTGAAGTGGGAGATAGTCAACTCACTGGTCCTGAACTCATTCACGCCACCACTGAGAGAATTGTGGAAATCCAGAACAGACTCAAAACCGCACGTGATCGTCAGAAAAGTTATGCTGACGTGAGACGCAAACCACTCGAGTTCCAAGTTGGGGATCGAGTACTCTTAAAAGTATTGCCCTGGAAAGGCGTCATCCGTTTTGGCAAACGCGGGAAGTTGAATCCCAGATACATCGGGCCTTTTGAAATCCTTGAAAGGATTGGCCCCGTAGCTTATCGATTGCAGCTGCCATCCGAACTTAGCAGCGTGCACCCTACTTTTCATATCTCAAATTTGAAGAAGTGTCTGTCTGATGAGACACTTATTATTCCACTAGATGAAATTCGTGTTGACGATAAACTTCACTTCGTTGAGGAACCCGCTGAAATTATAGACCGTGAGGTCAAACAACTGAAACAAAGTCGTATTCCCATCGTAAAGGTCAGATGGAATTCGCGGCGTGGTCCGGAATTCACCTGGGAACGGGAAGACCAAATGCGACTCAAATATCCTCAACTCTTCACTGATTCCACATCAAACACGACTTCAAGCTAAATTTCGGGACGAAATTCTTCTAACAGAGGGAGAATGTAACACCCGCCAAATTAGGACTAGTAATTAGTGCCTAATCATATGTTAATACATGTAATTAGTTCCTTGTTAGGCTAATTAATGTATCGAATTATATATATTGTTGAATATATACGAATATGCGATTTGATTAAATCGTACGCAATTTAAATCGAATGTATTTCGATTCTATTTTATATGGACGTTGGTGACAAATTTTATTAAATAACGTTGTTATGTCAAAAACATTATTATAATAATATTTAGTATTCATACGTATCGTACAAACTGAACCCACACGATTTAAAAGCTTTAAAACGCGCAAGTTAAATAAAATAAATTACAACTTATAATTCAAATATAAACTGATTTGTAAAATAACTTAGTAAAATATCGCGTAATAATTTGTATTTTAAAACTTACCAATTAATATATATAATAATTTATTTAACGTTTAAACGACGGAGCAAACGAACACCGCACGGAGCGGGAACGCGGGCGAAAAATGGGAGGATAACCTCCCATTCCCACCTCATTTCTTTCATTATTTCTTTTCCTCTCTCTCTCCTTCATCTTTTTCTCTCTTTCTTTTTAATCACCACCAACCACCTCCACCCCCAAAATCTTCACAAAAACGCAAAATAAACATATCAAACGACTTCGGATCTTCAAGATTTTTAGAGATTCACGACCACCGCGACACGATCTATCTTTCTATCTTTCCGAAATTTCATTTCGGCGACTTGTAAGTTTCCGACACCTCTCGTTTTTAAGTGTTTTTACTTGTTTGCGGTTTGTATCGACTTATAATGTTCAAATAAGGGTTGGGTAAAAGTTTTGGACCGAACGGAAACCGAAAAACTCATTTTCGACACATTTTCCGGCCAACAGACCGCTACGTCGCATTTGGCCCGGAATTTATGCGACGTCGGCCTCTACGTCGCAAAACACCTCGTGACGTCGCATAGTGCGACGTTAGTCACAACGTCGCATTAAATTGCGACGTCGCATATAGCGACGTCACCCTTAACGTCGCCAATACCTCACTACGTCGCATTTAGCGACGTAAACCTTTACGTCGCAGAAATCACCTACGTCGCATTAGCGACGTAGCACCCTACGTCGCATTAAATTGCGAAACGTCGACTTTAGCGACGTCATGCTCTACGTCGCAATCCTACCTGCGACGTCGCACCCTACGTCGCATAAAACAGCAGGTTTTCAAACTTTAATTTCACTAAGTGTCGAACTTTTGCAACCTCAAATCCTTATACGATACGACTTACAAAACACTTTGGGACATTTTTGTAAGTGCAAAACATCGATAACTTGATAATAATACTTAAAGATTATTATTTCAAACTCGTCACCAACGGGCCGTACACTTTTCAAACACTTAAACGTATCAACCAAATAGTGGAGATTTGGACATTATAGTTAGATGAACAACTACTGGGGTGATCTATTGAGATACCCAATCATATTTATAACCATCGCGTGTCGTGGACACCCTCAGGTTACAAGTCTTTGGACTTCATTTCGGCTAATCAACTTACGTTTGTTTAAACGCATTCAGACTCAGGTGAGTCTCATAGCCCCTCTTTTACTGTTTTACTCAGGGGTGTGATATACTGCTCAACTTTTAACATGTGAACGCAAGTACCAACTTTTCATATACTACATGAGTTTTTCGAAACTAATCATTTAAAGTCCTCCGTCAGCATAGTTGTTAATACGTTGTAGCGTGAATATTAGTATATGGTACCATATAGGATTGACCCTCCTCGTTCGGGTTAGCAAGCACTAACCGGGTAAACGGACGTACTAATATTTGGGAAGACGAATGTTGATTAGGCATTCGTGGAGGCACCTCGCCCGGAATTCTCTATAGGGGACCCGGCCCTCGAGTTAAGCTCAACTATGTGCTCATGGCTGTATACACGATGATTATCATTTAATTGCTGGATGCAATTCATTATTTTATTGCTGGATGCAATACATTATTTAAATCTTGCGGTTCATACGATATAACTTGATTTCAAACCTGTGAGCTCACCAGCTTTATAGCTGACCTTTTAGCATATATCGCAGGTAACCAGCAGTAGGATGTTTCTGCTTCAGGATTTAGCTCGAGTCAGCATACAGAAGTTTGAGATTTTCTTGCATTAGTATATTTTGTATAAGTACTTATGTACTGAAATCTCATTTGATTTAACTCGAGCTATGTAACGCTTTAAATGTTGTAAACATTTCAATTATCAATATATTTTGTTAAAACGACGCATATAGAGTCGTTTGCTATTATCTTTGTGTTTTGTTATTGATTAGTAACACCCAAATCAAGCTTCCGCAAATCATCAAATTTGGGGGTGTTACACTTAGGGATATACATTTATATATATTGGTTTTGATATATTGTGTTTATGGTATGTTTCTTTATAGTGTCTTTGAATTAGATGTTGTTTCATAGTTAGTTCTTTTAGGCATTTTGTCAAATACAAGGTGTTCGATAAAATGTCTCAATGAAATACGAATTAACTGTTGTCGTCATACTGATTGATTTGCATGAAAATTTAGTATCTGGAACTACAAAAATGTAGACTCTAAAGAGCTGGTTGAACACAAGGATTGATAAGACTTACTGTCAAATGTGGTACTGTAATGCAGTGATATATCACATGTGTTACTAGATTGTTATTTACCTTTGCACTATGATGTATATTTTTCACAATATCACATATGTTACTATACTCTATTGATACCTCTTAGTTTGAGATGACTGTTATTTTTTGATACCTAGCTAGTAACAATAGTATATCTATTCATATTTATCTATTTATGTATATGTATTCATGTTTATCTATTCATAGTATCACATGTGGTACTATATTGTATTAATACCTCATATTTTTAAAATTATTTTTTATTCATAGCTGTGGAAGAATCTAAGAAGACGAAAGTTGACAAGGCACGGAAGAAGGAAGCTATGGCGGATGAGGCTGCGAAGAGAAGAAGTTAGTTGAAGAGTAGGATGTAGTTTCACTATCTGACTATCACATGTGTTACTCACACTACTAGTATTTTGAATTACAATATTTCAAAACAGTTTCCTTAGATCATTTGTAATGATGTACAACAACGTTTTTGGTGATGCTTTTTAAAAGTTTATGATTTTTATTTAAATCAAAGGTTGTTTATAATTTCAGTTTGTTTTTAATTTTCGGATTGTTTTACTAACACTTGTAATACATAAAGTAGTTACAATTGAAAGTTAAAGAAAGTGTTACATATCTCAAAAAAGAAGTAATTGCAACCATTTTCACATGTGATATATAGGTAGTATCACATTTGATAGTAATTAAGTAACTTATATGATACCAAAAGAATAATAATTTGTGGTACCGACCGATACATTCAACTTAACACATACTTCGTGGTAAAATTTATTACATATGGTAGTAACTAATTTGTTGTTTCTAACACGCACTATCTTTGTAAAAAAAAAGAGTACAAACAAGTATCACATATCACATATTAATAGTAACGTATTTTATAGTAATAGTATTACATGTGGTACTAAACGAGTAACACATGTGTTAGCAACAAGTAACACATATTGTATTGTATGAAACATGCTATATTTCTCAAATATCACATCAATTATGTTATATCAAGTTTCTAAAAAAATAAAAGTAACACATGTGTTAGTAACCAGTAACACATGAGGTGTTAATAAATATAACACACATTTTAATTCATACAACACAATTTGACAAATATAATGCACCGTACAACCTGTTAATGCGAAGTTTTATTGTATGAATCAAACCTCATGTTGCATCTATCAACTACCTAACACATGTGTTAGCAACTATTAACACATTTGATACTAAACAAGTAATACATGTGTTAGCAACCAATAACACATGTATAAAATATGATATATTTCTAAAATTTTAAAATAATTTGATTATACCAAGTATCTGGAAAAAAGCAAAACTAGTATTCAACAAGCAGTATCACATGTGGTATCAAGTATCTGGCAACGAATGCGATGTTCTGAACTCCTGTGGCATTTCTCAGTTCATTTCTGCGGTTTACCACAGTAATCCCTATCTAACAATTCCGCCGTCTATATTCAGAGTAGGGAAAAGCTGCGAATTCAGCAACAAAGTCTTCACTTACGATCGTTAAGAATGATGCTTATCTTCAATCAATCATCCCTAAACGTATCCAACTGTTTGAATCAATCAAATCTCAACCGATTTCTCATCTTTAGTCAATCTCCGGAGACCCCGTCAAGTAATTCTATTGAATTTTACTAATTTTTCACTTTAGCACCTCATCGAACAGTTGGTGGGCGTTAGTTAATATACTTAGGGATATACATTTATATATATATATATTGGTTTTGATATATTGTGCTTATGGTATATTTCTTTATCGTGTCTTTGAATTAGATGTTGTTTCATAGTTAGTTCTTTTAGGCATTTTGTCAAATATAAGGTGTTCGATAAAATGTCTCAATGAAATACGAATTAACTGTTGTTGTCATACTGATTGATTAGCATGAAAATTTAGCATCTGGAACTACAAAAATGTAGACTCTAAAGAGCTGGCTGAACACAAGGATTGATAGGACTTATTGTCAAATGTGGTACTGTAATGCATTGATGTATCACATGTGTAACACCTCGTCAAAAAGTCAAATTTTCGCGCCAACTTTAAACTCCAAATAATTACATTTTAAGATTCAAGTAGAATATTTTTACTAAAAATATTTACAAATTTATGTAAACAAAATCATAGATTTAAAATATCAAGCATTCGAAAACGTAAGTCGTTTTAATTCAAAACGCATCTTAATTATTTGTGACCGCTCAAAAAATGAACAATTAAAATTTCCTTTCAAAATAGTATTTTTATAAAATGCTTTCACTAAAAAACATTTCAAGATAATATAAATAAATTTTAGAATTTAAAATATTATTCTAAATTACATCGGACAAATTAAACACGGATATTTTGTACTGTGGTTGGAGACCACAGTCCACGCAATAGGGATCTGAGCTTGACAAAACCTAAATCCCCTCCCCATTTTCACCTCATTTCCATCATCTTCTTCTGTTTCTCCTTCCCATTTTCTCTCTAAAACATAACCACCAATCACCACCACCACCGCCGGCCGACCACCGCCACCACCATCACCAACATTTTCGGAACCACCATCAAGAGAGGAACAACATTAACAAAGGCAACACCCTCGTTTTCTTACTCGTTTGGCCTCGATTTGCAATTGTAAGAAATTTCTAAATTTTTAGATTTAATCATTTTGGTGTAATGTTTTGGTGTAATAATGTTTACACAACTTAGTTATAACCTAAACAACCAAGAAAACATGATTTTACAGCTTAGAAATGCGTTTGATTTGTGATTTTGATCGGAAAAACGCGACAGTCGCTGGGTTCTGGGCTGGTGTTTATCTTTGCGACACAACGCTTGTGTCGCATGTTGTGTCGCATAATTCCGTTTGTGTCGTATCTTATGTCGTACGCTATGTCGCATCTTATGTCGTAAACCTTATACGACATAACCCTTATGTCACTGTTAAATCAGCATCACAAGCTTTTGTGACACAACCACTGTGTCGCAGAGCTCTTGTGTCGCACTCTATACGACACAACCCTTGTGTCGCATGACCAATTTTTGTGTCGCAAGTTATGTCGCAGAAAACAGAAAACAGCCACATCTTTTTAAGCGTCGGGAAACGTTTTCAAATGACAATTTAAATATGATACGACTTATACTCAAAACAAATATACTTTATAAAGTATACGAAAGCTCAAACCTAATAATAATATGAATTATTATTACGAATCATCAATAACGAACCACACTTACAAATGTACGAAATCTCTCGTGTTTAGGACACTAGGAGATTATACTTGGCACGACTCGTTACACTAGGACGCTAGCTCCTCAGGTGAGTTTCATAGCCCCACTCTTTCAATCGTTTTATTGTTTTCGGGGTGAAACACATGCTCAATTACTGTTTTCGAATTATTAACAATCGTTTATAATTCACAACTATTTATATTACTGTATGTAATACGAAATGTGTAATACTTAGGAATTACACCCTTAATATTGTCTTAGAACAATATCAATACTTAACCTAGATAGGTTGCAATTGTACCCTGTTAGGTTGTTGGAAAACGATTACCAATACATAACCTGATTTAATTATCACAATCCTTTGGCCATATTGTCGCAGGACAATATCATTGAATACATTAGAACTAGTTAGTTCTACCTACACTGGACAACATCCATACTGTTACAAGTTTAGTTATTCTCCGGGAACTAAAAATGTCGATACTTTTCATTATCACTAGAACGGGAACAGGAATTACGTGAACATTTTCCCGAGACTCCGATATATATACTTGCTAGGCTTTAGGCTAGAAGTATACAATATTATCATACGTTAGTATAGATTCCTTATACTAATATAGCTCAACTAGGTGATGAGTATCCACACCTAGGTTCAACGTACTTTTAATACATATGTATTTGTTCATACATAATTAGGTACAATCAACTATTTTCATGTGTGGCATGATTGTTACATATGTTTGCTGTTTCGACAGATACATATATATATCTACATACTGATACATCATCTCGAGCACTCGGTGCTACCTACAATTTACATATGTATATTAGTATACATACAATTATACGATCTACTTAGTCAGGCATGTCGAGTACTGCTGGCTCTCAAACAACTTAGCCGGGCATGTCGTTGTACTGCCGGCTCAATCACACATTGCTTGCGAGCAATCCAAAAACGATGCCGCGGTATTGCAGTTGGCACCAAACGATGCCACGGTAAAGTGGGCACAAAATGAAACCACGGTATTGCAGTGGGCACAATTTCAACACAATCAATGGATCAACGAGTGATACTCGGGATTCACAATAAGTTAACGGGTCGGTGGAGTTCCCACGCGAGGCCGTTAGCTCAAACATGTTCGGGTTAGCTCATGCTAGCCGGGTAAACGAACATACAACAATAATCCATGGGATTACGATTTCGTTGCTGGATGCAACACATTATCAAATATTACTCAAAATTATATGACGTGGTCATACATTTACTTGATTTCAAACTTAGGCAGGTATTGCCCTACTCTGTTAAATTTACGTAATACCAGAAAGGTATTCAGGCTTGGAAAGCCTCAATTATTATGTACTGAAGTACATACCACTATTACTTAGGTATTAGATACCTCGACTAGCGTATACACATTGGTGATTACAACTTCAACTTAATACAAAGCAGAATCGTGGATTCTGGACTATTTTTCTAAACATACAAGGTTTTATACTTTATGTTTTTAACTAACAATCCTATGAACTCACCAGCTTTATAGCTGACATGTTTTAGCATGTGTTCTCAGGTGCTCAGCAGGATTAGGATTGCTACAAGATTTAGCTAGCTCGAGTCGCATATTTTCAAACAATTGGGACTACTCTGCATTTACTTTTGTATTTTCAAATTATGTATTTGAAATCTCTATTAAACTCGCCACGTTGTAAACGTTCTATTTGGTAAATGTATAATTATTTTCAAACGTCTCATTTAGAGTCGTTCATTATGTATCTTATGCTGTGATAATTAATTTGGTAACACCCGACCCGACCGCTTCCGCAAACTGAAATTTGAGGGTGTTACAGATTGGTATCAGAGCCTAAGGTTATAGTGAACTAGGTTGCATTTAGTGGGCCTAGACTATGACCGTTAGGCAGTATTCCTCGTTAGGTATAACTGATTCAGGGATTACATCATACGAGTTTAATTTAACATAGCGTAGCTAACTATGTACAATTAAATAAAGATGATGTGACATCTGAAAGGGGTTATACTGAATCAGGAATGCACTAGTTGACTCTGATTGTTATGTGCTAGACACCCTAGGCTATTATATGTACTGTAGGTATATATGAATAGGCCTTACTTGTGTACTACTTTTACATATCTATATATACTAGGTATATATGACACAATTCCGCTGTACCAACATATACTTACGAAGAGGCACATCGCTGTCTTCCTCACCATCACCACTCGACACCTTCTCCGTATGTACACATAGGAGAATACCACACTTATCGCTGAACCTCGGGAAGGAGGTACAAACGTATTCAATGGGAATGGAAACCCACACATGCTAAACGCCCACGAAATTTAAAACAAACAAACGAGTTTATCATCTTTGATCATTCTGGTCACCATTGGATTAGCAATGACTAAGTCCACAAAAATTATCAAAATCACAATTTGATCATTTAGATCAATCAACTCAATACCTCAGTGCCTTGGCACTTACATTCTAGCCTTTGTGCTACATTTGGGAAATCACATAACTTTAACGCATATCCGGCCTTAGGGCTACAATCGAACAACTCATGGCACGTGGTGTCACATGGTGCTTCGAGCACAACACACAGCACGTGGTGCTGCAATTACACAGTATGTTTATACTGCATTTGGCACATTGGTGCTACACTCACAGTACATGGGTACTGCAATTACGGTGCCGCGGGCACTTCATTACGGCACTTGGTGCTGCATTTCATAGTACTTCGGTACTACAATCACAATACATTGGTATTTCAATTACTGTGCTGATAGCACTATATTACAGTACGTTGTTACTACACTCCGGTGCTTCAGGCACTGCATTTCAGCACTAGGTGCTACTCTCCATATGCATGTAGACTTATTATCGTTACATGTACAATTTATATATATACATATACACTTGCTTAACAGGGCACGGGGTGCCACACCTGACTTTTACTACGCACGTATACTTGTATAGTTACGTGTACACCATATATGTATATATGACTACTCTACTGGACACGAGGTGTCCCACTCGATTACTTTGCGTATGAACACTCGCTATAGGCACTTGTACACTTATACGCATACACGATTACCTTACTGGGCACGAAGTGTCACACCACGACTACTCAGGCATGTGATGCCTCATTCGATGAACACACTTTAATTTATTGGGATTACATCTATAGTACCTTAGTACTACATTATAGTCTGATAGACTACGACAATACCATAGTGCTGGTCGAACTATATATAATACACAACTAGGTCGTTTGTACGACTACATATTTAAAAATTCCAAAGTCCGAGGACTTTCATACAGACACCTTAGGTGGTTTCTGGATCACCATCACTTTTACATCCGAGCGCACAACTATAAAAATCGAATCTTTGAATAAAAATCCCACACTTTGTCGTTTCATTCTTGTTCAAGAATCATGTCTCCTAGACGACAAATTTTCACTCAAGCTGAGCACGATCAAATCATTAATCAAGCAGTGACTGCGACCCTAGCTGCTCGGAACCAAGCAAAGCCTTGCACTTTTAGGGATTTCCTGAGGTGCGAACCACCAAACTTCGTTGGTACTGAAGGAGCTGTCGGATTAATTCGATGGTTCGAGAAAATGGAATCTATTTTCCGCGTGTGCAACTGCCCCGACGACTGCAAAGTCTTGTACACCACATACACCATCCATGATGATGCCTCTACCTGGTGGAATTTTCACGCCCGAACTGTAGGAATCGACACTGCTCACGAACTTCCGTGGGAAGACCTGAAACAAATCATGAAGGACAAGTATTGCCCCATCGAAGTACTTCACAAACTTGAGGACGAACTTTGGCACCTCACCATGAAAGATAACGACATCAAAACATATACCAATCGTTTCAAACAACTAGCACACTTTTGCCCAACCATAGTAAACCCTGAACCCCAACGAATCGAAAAGTACATAAGGGGACTTCCGATGCAAATTGAGGGATTGGTCACAGTCTCGAAACCTGTCACTATAGACGATGCTGTTCGCATGGCCCACAGACTCATGGCACAGGTGGTTCGACGCGGGCCACCTGCAACGGAAAACAATCAAGAAAAAGGGAATGGAAGTTCCAGCTCTAGCCAAAATCCAACGAATCAACCTGAACCCTTGAGGTCCTATACTGTCGAACCCAACGAAAGACAAGGCTATGCGGGTAACAAACCATTTTGTCACGGCTGTAAACGTCATCATGACGGATTATGCGGATTACCCTGTGAACGGTGCCAACGATATGGACACGTAATCCGGAACTGCAGAGTTCCCTCCAATCCCGATTCTCGAAGGATATACTTCAAATGTAAGGAACCCGGTCATTACAAGAAGGACTGCCCAAAAAGACGCAAAATTCACTTAATCGACTCCGAGTAAATCAAATAAATCTCCAACGATAATGTAAGTACAATTTGTCCTCGAAAACATAACCCTTCAATTATAGATTCGCTAAACGTGTACTTATTGTCCCCGATATCATTTCATCAAACTAATGGTGATTACATCTTAGGGCTAGTGGACCTAGGCCCACATAAAACTCAACGTTTGCTTTCAGCAGACTAACCGACTGAACGTACACCAACTACTTAGTCCTGATAAGAAAATTTATAAAACGGTCACTATGTGACAACTATCTAGTCCCGCACGGACTACAACGTAAATGGTTACCTCGTGACCACAATGTGCCTTCAACTCTAAACGAACGAAATAGTCAGAATGTGACTACCACGATAAACATCGACACAGTCATGGATTGACTACTCCTCAACCCGTCATAGACGCGGTATGTCTACTATCTACTCGATAAACGCCTCATACGTACATTGCTCCCCAAACCCCACGCGACCACGACTTCACACGAAATTTCGGGACGAAATTTTATTAACAGGGGGAGAATGTAACACCTCGTCAAAAAGTCAAATTTTCGAGCCAACTTTAAACTCCAAATAATTACATTTTAAGATTCAAGTGGAATATTTTTACTAAAAATATTTACAAATTGATGTAAACAAAATCATAGATTTAAAATATCAAGCACTCGAAAACGTAAGTCGTTTTAATTCAAAACGCATCTTAATTATTCGTGACCGCTCGAAAAATGAACAATTAAAATTTCCTTTCAAAATAGTATTTTTATAAAATGCTTTCACTAATAAACATTTCAAGATAATATAAATAAATTTTAGAATTTAAAATATTATTCTAAATTACATCGGACAAATTAAACACGGATATTTTGTACTGTGGTTGGAGACCACAGTCCACGCAATAGGGATCTGAGCTTGACAAAACCTAAATCCCCTCCCCATTTTCACCTCATTTCCATCATCTTCTTCTTTTTCTCCATCCCATTTTCTCTCTAAAACATAACCACCAATCACCACCACCACCACCGGCCGACCACCGCCACCACCATCACCAACATTTTCGGAACCACCATCAAGAGAGAAACAACATTAACAAAGGCAACACCCTCGTTTTCTTACTCGTCTGGCCTCGATTTGCAATTGTAAGAAATTTCTAAATTTTTAGATTTAATCATTTTGGTGTAATGTTTTGGTGTAATAATGTTTACACAACTTAGTTATAACCTAAACAACCAAGAAAACATGATTTTACAGCTTAGAAATGCGTTTGATTTGTGATTTTGATCGGAAAAACGCGACAGTCGCTGGGTTCTGGGCTGGTGTTCATCTTTGCGACACAACGCTTGTGTCGCATGTTGTGTCGCATAATTCCGTTTGTGTCGTATCTTATGTCGTACGCTATGTCGCATCTTGTGTCGTAAACCTTATACGACATAACCCTTATGTCGCTGTTAAATCAGCATCACAAGCTTTTGCGACACAACCACTGTGTCGCAGAGCTCTTGTGTCGCACTCTATACGACACAACCCTTGTGTCGCATGACCAATTTTTGTGTCGCAAGTTATGTCGCAGAAAACAGAAAACAGCCACATCTTTTTAAGCGTCGGGAAATGTTTTCAAATGACAATTTAAATATGATACGACTTATACTCAAAATAAATATACTTTATAAAGTATACGAAAGCTCAAACCTAATAATAATATGAATTATTATTACGAATCATCAATAATGAACCGCACTTACAAACATACGAAATCTCTCGTGTTTAGGACACTAGGAGATTATACTTGGCACGACTCGTTACACTAGGACACTAGCTCCTCAGGTGAGTTTCATAGCCCCACTCTTTCAATCGTTTTATTGTTTTCGGGGTGAAACACATGCTCAATTACTGTTTTCGATTTATTAACAATCGTTTATAATTCACAACTATTTATATTACTGTATGTAATACGAAATGTGTAATACTTAGGAATTACACCCTTAATATTGTCTTAGAACAATATCAATACTTAACCTAGATAGGTTGCAATTGTACCCTGTTAGGTTGTTGGAAAACGATTACCAATACATAACCTGATTTAATTATCACAATCCTTTGGCCATATTGTCGCGGGACAATATCATTGAATACATTAGAACTAGTTAGTTCTACCTACACTGGACAACATCCATACTGTTACAAGTTTAGTTATTCTCCGGGAACTAAAACTGTCGATACTTTTCATTATCACTAGAACGGGAACAGGAATTACGTGAACATTTTCCCGAGACTCCGATATATATACTTGCTAGGCTTTAGGCTAGGAGTATACAATATTATCATACGTTAGTATAGATTCCTTATACTAATATAGCTCAACTAGGTGATGAGTATCCATACCTAGGTTCAACGTACTTTTAATACATAAGTATTTGTTCATACATAATTAGGTACAATCAACTATTTTCATGCGTGGCATGATTGTTACATATGTTTGCTGTTTCGACAGATACATATATATATCTACATACTGATACATCATCTCGAGCACTCGGTGCTACCTACAATTTACATATGTATATTAGTATACATACAATTATACGATCTACTTAGTCAGGCATGTCGAGTACTGCTGGCTATCAAACAACTTAGCCGGGCATGTCGTTGTACTGCCGGCTCAATCACACATTGCTTGCGAGCAATCCAAAAACGATGCCGCGGTATTGCAGTTGGCACCAAACGATGCCACGGTAAAGTGGGCACAAAACGAAACCACGGTATTGCAGTGGGCACAATTTCAACACAATCAATGGATCAGCGAGTGATACTCGGGATTCACAATAAGTTAACGGGTCGGTGGAGTTCCCACGCGAGGCCGTTAGCTCAAACATGTTCGGGTTAGCTCATGCTAGCCGGGTAAACGAACATACAACAATAATCCGTGGGATTACGATTTCGTTGCTGGATGCAACACATTATCAAATATTACTCAACATTATATGACGTGGTCATACATTTACTTGATTTCAAACTTAGGCAGGTATTGCCCTACTCTGTTAAATTTACGTAATACCAGAAAGGTATTCAGGCTTGGAAAGCCTCAATTATTATGTACCGAAGTACATACCACTATTACTTAGGTATTAGATACCTCGACTAGCGTATACACATTGGTGATTACAACTTCAACTTAATACAAAGCAGAATCGTGGATTCTGGACTATTTTTCTAAACATACAAGGTTTTATACTTTATGTTTTTAACTAACAATCCTATGAACTCACCAGCTTTATAGCTGACCTGTTTTAGCATGTGTTCTCAGGTGCTCAGCATGATTAGGATTGCTACAAGATTTAGCTAGCTCGAGTCGCATATTTTCAAACAATTGGGACTACTCTGCATTTACTTTTGTATTTTCAAATTATGTATTTGAAATCTCTATTAAACTCGCCATGTTGTAAACGTTCTATTTGGTAAATGTATGTGAAAACGTATGATCGTTTAAGCTCAGATTGTTTAGATCTTGACCTAGGATCAATGATAACAAAGACAATAATTTGCAGCGGAATAAGAACAAATCGATGTTATCACTTCAAGCCTCAATTTTATTCGATCACAATAAAACGGTTATACAACTATAACAGGATCAAGAAACCTTGATCTTGAGGCTAAACCAAAACCCTAGATGTCTACATCTTTTTGTGTGCATCTTTTCCTACGTCCCTATGTCTCTTTATATACTAGAGACATTAGGGTTAGAAGAAATCATAATTATACTAGGAGACTAATTAAAATAAAATAATTCATCTTTAGTCCCTCAACTTTCGTCTTTTATTTTGTCTCATCAAATTAATAAATCCTAACAATCTTCCCCTATTTGATGATGACAAAATATTGATCTTCTTGCACAAGCTTCCCCTCCTAACCCATCAATCGTAAAGTATTATCGATTCTCGATTGTGTAAAATCATCTTCGATTTCTTTCGATTACTTGATTTCTTATCATGGCATCGACTTCTTCTACTGTTCAACTGCCGATTGGAAAAGATCACAATATGATTGCATTCTTAATGAAACCTGCAGAGGCAAACGAGTATGTGGAAATCATTGATTTCTTTCGTGCTTCACATATTCGTCATGCTCTCACTGTAGCACCCAGGATATCTCACGATCATATCAACAATTTCTGGGTGAATGCATCAATAGAAGAGGAACAGGGGATTAAAAGAATCGTTTCAGAAGTTATGGATACACGTGTTGTAGTTACAGAAGCTACTGTTAGAGCTTCATTACAACTAGATGATGAGGCAGGTATAACTTCTTTAGATGATACAGTTATGTATAATACTTTACGATTGATGGGTTATGAGGGTTCTTTTGAAGTTTTTACTTTTCAGAAAACCTTATTTTCTCATCAGTGGAGGTTTTTAATACATACGATTTTACACTGCTTATCATCTAAGAGATCATCTTTTGAGCAGTTTGGAAGCAACATTGCTTATGCAATTGTTTGTCTTGCAACTGGTCAAAGGTTTAATTTTTCAAATATGATATTTTCTGGTATGCTTAGAAACATTGAGCAGCCAAAGATTAAATTTTTGATGTATCCACGTTTTGTGCAGTTGTTCTTAAATGAACAAATTTCTAACTTAACTGCACTTGAGAAAGTTATTGGTATTGTCTCTTTTAAACCAAAAGTTTTTGTAAATATGAAGAGACATACTAAATTTTCTGGGAAGGTTACAGCATTATTTTCTACAATGCTTCCTGCACCTTCCACCACAGCATCAGTACCACCAACTGATGCTGAACCAACTACTGAGAGAATGGTTCCACCCACCACTTATCAACCCACAGTAGTTGGGGGTAATAAAAGAAAACAAGGGACCACAACAGCTAAATATTCTAGAGTCAAAAAGGCTAGAAAACAGGCATCTGAGGCTGCTGCTGCTCAGGTGTCTCAGTCAAATGATTCATCACAGCAGATGATCAATGAGGAGGAGGATGACCATTCTGAGAGGGCTGCTTCTACTGCTTCTAGCCCACTGGCAGAGCAGGACAGAAGTAACATTAATAAGACCCCATCAGAGGCAACACATGGATATGATTCTACACCTATAGATGATCCTAGTGGTCCCAGTACCAAGAACCAAGGGGACTTTGATGATCATGCTAGGCATGAGTCAGAGTTTGATGATGTCAATGATTCACCAAAGGAGTCACATCCTGAAGGTGTTGAGGCTAGAACTAACTTGGAATTGACGAAAATGGTTGATTATGTATGGGCTGAATTTGTAAAGGAGAGGAAGAAGAATAAGGCTAAAGATGATATTATCACTCAGTTGCAGAGGAGAGTGCAGCAGTTGGAGAAAATCGTTATTAAATGTTTGAAGAAAGGGAGGAAATATGTGGTTCATGATACTTCTGAACCTGAGGATGCTTACCAGTTTCCACAAAATGCTTTCAAAAAGGGGGAGAAGGTTTGGACAAATTTTGGTGATAAGGTGAATAAGGAGGATAAGGTTGTGTCTGATGATGACAAAGTTGATGAAGAGATTGAAATGGAACAACCAGTGGATGATGAATTTGTGCATACACCTCCAACACCACCTACAGAGCCAGAGGTTAATGAGTCAGTGTTTGAGACAGTGGAAACAGAGATGAATGACCCAGTGGCAGATGAAAATAATTCTGAACATACTGAGGTTGTTGGGTCAGTGGAGCAGACTGTAGAGGTTGATTTGGATGAAAAGACTGAGGAGTTAAAAATTGATGGTGATGATGATGATGAGGTGAGTAAACCAGAGATAGCAGTGGAAAAAGAAGTAAAAACTGATGCTCAACAAGTTGAAAAGACTAGGAAGAAGAGCATTCCAGTTAAAACTGCTAAGATGACTGGAACAGGAAAGAAGGTTGAAACTCCAAAGAAGAAATCTACACAACAACCATATTTGCCTGGATTTCAAATTAGAGAACCTGCTGCTGCTTCTGTTCAACAGAAGGAATTGCCAAAGATTGATCCAAAAGATAAAGGCAAGGGAAAACTGGTAGAAGAACCAAAGAAGAAAAAGCAAAAATCAGTGCCACCAGAAGTAACTGCACATGATACTGAATATGCTCAAAGGTTACAAGCTGAGCTAAATGCAGAGGGATTGATTGATGTTGAGATTGAGGAAGGAAAGTTTGTGAAAATGACAAAAGAGCAAGTGGCAGAATGGGATGAATATTTGCTGAAAGAACAGAGACAGGATGATATTGAATATCTTGTTGATCAGGTGAAGAAAAAGAAAGCAGAAGAAGCAAGAAAGAAAAAGGCTGCAAAACCACCAACAAAAGCTCAAATGAAGAAGAATTTAATTGCAAAGCTGAAAGGTGGGTATATTCTTTGAATGCTTTAAAACAGATGAGTTTAGAGAGATTGCAGGAGTTATGGGATAAAGATGATATGAATCCTGATGTGATTGAAAAGAAAGAAAAAGAAAAGAAAGAAGCTGAAAAGGAAAGAAAAAAGGCTGAAAAAGAAAGGAAATTGAAAGAAAAGGAAGAAAAAGAAAAAAGAGAAAAGATAGAAGCTGAGAAGAGGAAGAAAGATGAACTTGAAAGAAAGAAGAGAGAGTTAGATGAAATTCCTGATAGAGAAAGAAATATTGATGAATTGAAGGAGTTTATTTTGTTACAGCCTATGGAATCTGAGGTAATTAATGTTGAATTACCTGGTATCATTGATTGGTCTATTGAGCAATTTGTCAATCCTGTTAAGATTCACAAGATTAAAGTTGAAAGAGCAGATGGAAATGTATCTTGGTGGAGATCTTTTAGGGATTTGATAAAGAGGATCAGTAGGACTGATCTGGTGAGAATGTATGAGATTGGGATGGAAAAGAATTTAGATTTGAAAAGGTTTGATAATCTGGTTGAGAAAGTTACATGGCATTGGATTAAGGCTATGTTTGAACCAGAAGAGTTTCCATTTCAGTTTGCTACTTTTAGCAAGGTCAGAAATTGGATTTATCATGCTAAACCTGGAGTACATCAGATTGTTATGGAGGATGCAGTATTTAAGTGGTTATTGACAGATAAATTTTATGATATAAATCTGAGATTTTTGATGGGCTTGAGAAATGCAAGGCTACAAGCTGCAGTTTTAGATGATGTAGCTCTAGAACTGGTATATATGGTGTTAAATCAGATTCATAAGAAGGAGGAGATTGATAGGAGGAAGAGAAGAAAAGACTAACAGTTTTGAAAGAATTTTGTGAAGCTTATAATGGAGGATTAGAAGAAACTTAATGCTGTGAAAGACAGATTAAGTTTAGGGGGAGATTGTTGGGTCAAAACTGTTTCAGGTCTGAGTTGAAGTTGTTGATGAAGACAGAGTACAAGTGATTAAAACTGTTTGTTTTGAAGGTTAAAACTGTCTTTACGAAGTTACAACTGATAGAAGAAAACTGAAGAGAAGACAAGTGTTACAACTGATTGAAGACAGATTACAACTGATAGTTATGTATCTGTAAGTAGTTAAAACTGCTTATGACTGTTAGTTATATATGAAACAGTTAACACTGAATATATGCTTGTACTTAGTCTTATATTACAATTGAAGCAGTTACCACTGAATGTGTAACAGTTAAAACTGTTTACTTCAGAATGGTAGTTTCAACTGTTTATGATTTTGTGATAAGTTTGAGTCGGTTATGGAAGTTATTTTATTCCATATATGTAGGAGATTGTATAGGACTCTATGTGATATAAATAGAGATCCTTTAGACCTAGATAGGTTAATGATTTTTGCGCAGCTTCAAGGTTTTCTGTAACCCTAATACATCAAGTGTATTCGTCTTATATCATTAATAAGATTGAAGCTTTCAGTATACTATTGTGTTCATTGTATTAATTAATATTCATTGATCTTCTTAATATTATTGAGTGTGATTCCGCAACTTCTCAATAATATATTCAAGGCTTATTACGTAAGATTGTTTATTAAGTTAAACAGGGACTAACAAAGTGGTATCAAAAGCCCAACCACTAACAGTGAAAATTAACTCCAACAAATTACCCAAACAGTGGTAAATCTGTGCTAGCAGTGGCAACGTTATGAGCAGTGGTAACTTCAGAATTATATATCTCCTTGATGACGTATCTGATCAAGCTCAAATTTTTACCCAATGTACATCTATGTGTCGTGAACCTCATATCCAAAAATTAAATCGATCCAGCGGTTAACGAACATGCAGCAATTAAAACACAGCAGCTGCACAAACAGAAACCACAAACATACTGCAGCAGATTCGAATTTTAATATCTCTATGTAGAGACATCCGATCATAATGAAATTTTTACACAATGTAGAAACATATGTCTTCTCTAACATATCCAAAAATCATAAACTTTTGTTGAATAACGAAGACACAGTGACCGTTTTACTTCTGCCATTCTGAAAAACCCTAAACTTTCAGCAACCAATTTCGACAATAAATATCTCTCAATCAAAAGCTTAGATCGAAAATCCCTTCAATCAGAATGTAAGTCTATATGTTAAGAACTTACAGTTTAAATTTCACGACGATCTAACGGTTAACGAATGAGATCCGGAATTTTTACCATGGCTGTGCAGAAAGTGACGAATTACGAATTTTTCTTGCAATCTTCTAGGGTTTCTTCGATACGGCTTCTTTTATCTCGTACACATTGTATATCCTAGATCACGAGCAACCTTGCTCTGATACCAATTGTGAAAACGTATGATCGTTTAAGCTCAGATTGTTTAGATCTTGACCTAGGATCAATGATAACAAAGACAATAATTTGCAGCGGAATAAGAACAAATCGATGTTATCACTTCAAGCCTCAATTTTATTCGATCACAATAAAACGGTTATACAACTATAACAGGATCAAGAAACCTTGATCTTGAGGCTAAACCAAAACCCTAGATGTCTACATCTTTTTGTGTGCATCTTTTCCTACGTCCCTATGTCTCTTTATATACTAGAGACATTAGGGTTAGAAGAAATCATAATTATACTAGGAGACTAATTAAAATAAAATAATTCATCTTTAGTCCCTCAACTTTCGTCTTTTATTTTGTCTCATCAAATTAATAAATCCTAACAATGTATAATTATTTTCAAACGTCTCATTTAGAGTCGTTCATTATGTATCTTATGCTGTGATAATTAATTTGGTAACACCCGACCCGACCGCTTCCGCAAACTGAAATTTGAGGGTGTTACAACATGTGTTACGAGATTGTTATTTACATTTGCACTCTGATGTATATTTTTCACAGTATCACATATGTTACTATACTGTATTGATACCTCTTAGTTTGAGATGACTATTATTTTTTGATACCTAGCTAGTAACAATAGTATATCTATTCATATTTATCTATTTATGTATATGTATTCATGTTTATCTATTCATAGTATCACATGTGGTACTATATTGTATTAATACCTCATATTTTTAAAATTATTTTTTATTCATAGCTGTAGGAGAATCTAAGAAGACGAAAGTTGACGAGGCACGAAGAAGGAAGCTATGGCGGATGAGGCTGCGAAGAGAAGAAGTTAGTTGAAGAGTAGGATGTAGTTTCACTATCTGACTATCACATGTGTTACTCATACTACTAGTATTTTGAATTACAATATTTCAAAACAGTTTCCTTAGATCATTTGTAATGATGTACAACAACGTTTTAGCTGATGCTTTTTAAATGCTTATGGATTTTATTTTAATCAAAGGTTGTTTATAATTTCAGTTTGTTTTTAATTTTCGGATTGTTTTACTAACACTTGTAATAAATAAAGTAGTTACAACTGAAAGTTAAAGAAAGTGTTACATATCTCAAAAAATAAGTAATTGCAACCATTTTCACATGTGATATATAGGTAGTATCACATTTGATAGTAATTAAGTAACATATATGATACCAAAAGAATAATAATTTGTGGTACCGACCAATACATTCAACTTAACACATACTTCGTAGTAAAATTTATTACATATGGTAGTAACTAATTTCTTGTTTTTAACACGCACTATCTTTGTAAAAAAAAAAAAAAAAGAAGAGTACAAACAAGTATCACATATTAATAGTAACGTATTTTATAGTAATAGTATTAAATGTGGTACTAAACGAGTAACACATGTGTTAGCAATCAGTAACACATGTGTTAGCAACCAGTAACACATATTGTATGAAACATGCTAGATTTCTCAAATATCACATCAATTATCAAGTTTCTGAAAGAATAAAAGTAACACATGTGTTAGTATCCAGTAACACATGAGGTGTTGATAAATATAACACACATTTTAATTCATACAACACAATTTGACAAATATAATGCACCGTACAACTTGTTAATGCGAAGTTTTATTGTATCAATCAAAGCTCATGTTGCATCTATCAACTACCTAACACATGTGTTAGCAACCATTAACACATGTGGTACTAAACAAGTAACACATGTGTTAGCAACCAATAACACATGTATAAAATATGGTATATTTCTAAATTTTTAAAATAATTTGATTATATCAAGTATCTGGAAAAAAGCAAAACTAGTATTCAACAAACAGTATCACATGTGGTATCAAACAATTAACACATGTGTTAGCAACCAATAACACACGTGATACCAAACAAATAACACATGTGTTAGCAACCATTAACACATGTGTTAGGAACCGGTAACACATGTGTATCAACCAGTATCTTGGTACACACTTATAGTAAAATGTGTTACATGTGGTAGTGTAACACCCGGTCAAAAAGGCCAATTTTCGCGCCTATTTTAAACTTTAAACAATCGTATTTAGTACGTATTACTTTTAAATAATGTGTTATTATTTTTAATAAACGTTATTTACACGGGAAATATTAAACTATTTTAGTACATAAATCGTTCTGCTTAAAACGTGTTTTAATTAGAGAAAAACTTAAATACTTTCGTATCATTTAAAAATGATATATTAGAAAACTAAAACGATTCGTACGACTTAAACTTAAACATTTTATTTTTATAAAATGTTCCAACTCGAAACCATTTTCAATTATACGAATAAATTTTACGAATTTAAAAACATTATTTGTTTTACGAACGGATACCAAAACACGGGTCAAAATACCACGAAACGGGACGAACCGGGCCAACCACCTCCAATTATTGGAGATGGCCGGCCACACCCTTTTCCCCCTCACCCCATTCTTTCCTTTTCCATTTTTCATTCTCACCTATCTTCCTCAACTCTCTCTCTCGGTTCACACCACATCACCACCGCCACCATCATCAAATCGGCACCAACATCATCATTCGAAGGAGGGACAACAACAACATCATCGAGCCATCATCATCATCTTCACTTCGTTCTTCGTTTTCATCATCATCACTACCGATTTCATCATCTTAAAATTCGTAAGGAATCACCAACTTTTACTTTGTAATTTCGTGTTTAAATTACCTAGATTATCATGTAATAACATTGTATAAGCGGATTGTTGTTGAAAATGTGTTAAAAATCGGGTTGTGGTGATGATCGTCGCACAGATCTGGTCTGGAACCATAGGACGCGGCGCGTCCTCTGGTACGCGGTGCATATTACCCGTAACCCAGCAACAGCGACACTTGCTAAGTGACGCTAACCCCGTCACTGACCTTATAGCGACACTACCTGAGTGCCGCTAAAACAAATATACCGTCACTTCTATAGTGACGCAATCACATAACTATCGGCAGAAACATGCGACACTTCTCAAGTGTCGCTATCTTCAGCAGAAATCACAACTTTCGGTAGAAACGAATGGCGTCACTAAACCAACAACGACACTAACGAAGTGACACTATATGCGTCACTAACCTATAGCGGCACTAATTAAGTGTCGCTAAAATGCTGAATTTTCATAACTTCTGAGTCACTAGCCTAGTGATGCTATAAACCTCATAGTGACGCATGAAGTGTCGCTATTATCAGTTTTTGAACTAAAAACTCACCTTTAAAATGTCCAACTTATCCGGAAACGTATACGCAATTTATATATGAACCGAAACACGTTTATATACACTTTTTATACGAAAACAACCTAAATTACACGACAACGACACGTAATTTCCTTATGAAATTCAAACATAAACATATAACAAATACATTGAATACAAACAAAACGTATAAACAACAAACTTGGATAGTTTTATAAAAATATCCATTCACTTATACGAAACCTTACGTGTTTAGGACACTAGGAGGTCTTCATTGTACACGCGCATATCTTAGGATCGCTAGCACTCCCAGGTGAGTCATAGCCCCACTCTTTCACTGTTTTTACTATTTCGGGGTGAAACACATGCTTGTAAATTACTTGTTTTTCATTGTTGAATGATTGAAACAAAACAAATAACCGACTTACTTGATAAACATGAATGTTTAACATTATGTTACTTTTCTGAAGTACTTAAATGTATTAAGTATCCCCATGTTAGGAAACACTTAGAACTAAACTATTACGACTTGCTAGGGACTTTTAGTCTCTTTACACCTAGGATCTAGGACTCCTAGATTCATGCTAGCAATAGTGTAAGTAATGCCACGGGGGCATTGACCTACCTGTTACGATTTAGAATTTCGAATACATGACAGTAGCATAGACTAACTGATTTTATTATACTGATTAACAAACAACTAAGTGATGACTGTCCATACTTAGGCATGTTATGCTACTTTCTATATCTAAGTAGGGATTACACATACTTAGATACACTGTACTATACCTAGCTGTTATGTGATAACTGTAGGTATCTGATTACTTGCGATTGCTACATTACCATGAGGTAATTTACTGGGTAAGCTGTATGATGTACCATACTTACTGAACTACTTACATGTACTGTACGGCCTTGTGTGCTACTTCCGGGCACGTTGTCCTACTTCCGGGCACGCTGTGCTACTTCCGGGCACGCTGTGCTACTTCCGGGCACTTTGTGCTACTTCCGGGCCTTGTGTGCTACTTCCGGGCACGTTGTGCTACTTCCGATTACTTATGCTAGATATGCATATACACTGTACGGTTACATATACACTTGTATAGATACGGGTATGATTACCCACTACTTACTGAGCACGAGGTGCTATTATGATTACTGTTTACTAGTACGCTATGTTATAGGTACTTGCATAACCGATTACATTTACTGAGTACGTGATGCTATACTTGACAACCCTATGCTTACGTGGTTACATAGTGGGGACATGTAGTGTCTCACTTGCTTGTTATACTTGTACTTGTTAGTTTGATAAGTTCTTGAGTACTTGGTGCGGTCTCTAGGAACTACCCTGAACTTACGACCATGGGGTCTGGTAGTGTACTACTCCGACAAGTAGTACAAAATACGAATTCACTTGGAGAACGCTTTAGAAATATACTTATTAGTTTAAGTTATAAGGTTACGGAAACCTTGATTTCCATTACTACAACAGGGGACCCAAACTTAATACATTATAATATCCAAACAAGTTTACGAACTGCTTTTGAAATACAACCAGTTTATACTACATGTTTTACTTAACTAACCTATGAACTCACCAGCTTTATAGCTGACCTGTTTTAGCATGTGTTCTCAGGTGATTGCAGGATTAGGACTACTACAAGCTACGCTAGCTCGAGTCGCATGTTTTTAAATATGGATTTCCTTGCATAACTTTTGTACTACAACTATGTATTGAAATCACTTTGTGAACTCGTATTACTGTAAACTCTTATTTTGGGAAATGTAATAACTATTTTCAAACGTCTCATTTAGAGTCGTTCATTATGTACTTTATGCTCGTGATATTTGATTAGTAACACCCCGACCCGACCGCTTCCGCAACCCGAAATTTGGGGGTGTTACATATTGGTATCAGAGCCTAAGGTTATAGTGAACTAGGCTGCATTTAGTGGGCCTAGACTATGACCGTTAGGCAGTATTCCTTATTAGGTGTGACTGGTTCAGTGATTTCATCGTACAAGTTTAATTTAACATAGCCTGGCCAGTTATGTACAATTAAATGAAGATGATGGGAAAGCTGAAAGGGGTTATAAGGAATCAGGAATACGTAGTTGACTCTGATTGTTTCGTGCTAGACACACTAGGCTATTATATGTACTGTATGTATATATGAATAGGCTCTTCTTGTGAACTACCTTTGGTACTATTATACATATATATACTGCCTGTATGTATATATATACATTATTTGGTAATACGATGCAACTTCTAAAACACCTATTGTATACTATAAGTTAAGCGTGAATACGCGTGAGCTTACAACCATCTTACCGAGGGATTTCACTCGGAACTACTGTGAAATTACCCTCACACTCATCAATATTAATTACGAGTTTACACTCGCACAAACACGTTACAAAATAGTATAAGGACCTACTAATATACTTTACAAGAGTACTACGAAAGAGATACTTTGATATATGGTCTTATGTATCTTTTCACATTTGTTATCAGAACACCCATCATGCCACCCAAACGACTTTACAATCAAGATGAACTTAACTGAATTGCTGCCCAAGCAGTGATTGCTGCACTAGCTGCTCGAGACTCGCGAGCAGGCGGAGGAGAAATACTGGACAACACACCTCCAGCTCGACCGTGCACTTACAAAGAATTTCAGAACTGCAATCCACCAAATTTCACTGGCTCTGAAGGAGCTGTAGGATTGATCCGGTGGATAGAGAGAATAGAATCTATATTCCACCTTTGCAACTGCCCTGACGACTATAAAGTCAAATACTCTACTGGCACCCTCACAGACAGTGCACTCACATGGTGGAACACTTACGCGCAAACCGCGACTATTGATGTTGCCCTACGACTTCCATGGGAAGACCTGAAACAAATGATGCGTGACGAGTATTGCCCTAGCGAACAACTACGACAACTCGAGGTTGAACTCTGGAACCTCACCTTAAAGGATAATGATATCGCTGCTTACACCACCCGATTCCATCAATTAGCACTCCTCTGTCCATCCATGGTAAACCCCGAGAAGAAAAGGATTGAGAGGTACATATGGGGATTACCCGACCAAATCCAAGGCCTGGTCACTGCATCTAAACCCAACACCATCAGCGAGGCTGTTCGCATGGCTCACAGTCTTATAGCACAAGTGGTCCGAAGAGGGACATCTGCAACTGAAAACAACCAAGGGAACTGGAATCGAACTCCCGACAACCCGACAAAAAGGTCGAGAACTACTTGGACCCATGCGTCCGGATCTGGTGAAAAGAAATACAAAGGGAAGAAGCCCTTCTGTCCTGATTGCGAGAGCCACCATGAAGGACCCTGTGGCACACCGTGTAACAGGTGTAGAAGTTTTGGACACCAAACTAGGGACTGCAGAGTTCCCACTACTATTTCAAACCCTAACGCTCCAAGAGTCTGTTTCGAATGTGGGAATCCTGGACACTTCAAAAGGGACTGCCCGAAATTCTTCAACGACGCCTAATCAATCTCTAATTACTAATATAGGTGCGTCCTCCCTCTAAAACTTAACGATCTTAGTTTACACTACATACGTATTACTTGTCCCTTGATACCGTGTGGTATTCATATAGGTGCCAAATGTACTATAGGGCTAGTCTATCTAGGCCAATATAAACGCTTAGAGTTTACTTTCAGCAGACGAGTCAAGTTACTATTTGCTGGTTACTTAGTCCTGATAGGATTAACCTGTAGGCAACCACTCCGTGATAACCATCCAGTCCCGAACGGACTGCATCTTAAAAAGGTTCCCTAGAAATCATAACTTAACCATATTACGAACAAACAATATAGTCAGAATAGGACTACGACAATAGACATCGACACAGTCACGGATTGACTGCTTCCAAACTCGACATAGACATTATATGACTACTGTCTATTTAACAAACATCTTGTACGTGCATTGCTCCCCAGACCACGCGCGACCACGACCCTACTTTAAATTTCGGGACGAAATTTTCTTAACAGGGGGAGAATGTAACACCCGGTCAAAAAGGCCAATTTTCGCGCCTATTTTAAACTTTAAACAATCGTATTTAGTACGTATTACTTTTAAATAATGTGTTATTATTTTTAATAAACGTTATTTACACGGGAAATATTAAACTATTTTAGTACATAAATCGTTCTGCTTAAAACGTGTTTTAATTAGAGAAAAACTTAAATACTTTCGTATCATTTAAAAATGATATATTAGAAAACTAAAACGATTCGTACGACTTAAACTTAAACATTTTATTTTTATAAAATGTTCCAACTCGAAACCATTTTCAATTATACGAATAAATTTTACGAATTTAAAAACATTATTTGTTTTACGAACGGATACCAAAACACGGGTCAAAATACCACGAAACGGGACGAACCGGGCCAACCACCTCCAATTATTGGAGATGGCCGGCCACACCCTTTTCCCCCTCACCCCATTCTTTCCTTTTCCATTTTTCATTCTCACCTATCTTCCTCAACTCTCTCTCTCGGTTCACACCACATCACCACCGCCACCATCATCAAATCGGCACCAACATCATCATTCGAAGGAGGGACAACAACAACATCATCGAGCCATCATCATCATCTTCACTTCGTTCTTCGTTTTCATCATCATCACTACCGATTTCATCATCTTAAAATTCGTAAGGAATCACCAACTTTTACTTTGTAATTTCGTGTTTAAATTACCTAGATTATCATGTAATAACATTGTATAAGCGGATTGTTGTTGAAAATGTGTTAAAAATCGGGTTGTGGTGATGATCGTCGCACAGATCTGGTCTGGAACCATAGGACGCGGCGCGGCCTCTGGTACGCGGTGCGTATTACCCGCAACCCAGCAACAGCGACACTTGCTAAGTGACGCTAACCCCGTCACTGACCTTATAGCGACACTACCTGAGTGCCGCTAAAACAAATATACCGTCACTTCTATAGTGACGCAATCACATAACTATCGGCAGAAACATGCGACACTTCTCAAGTGTCGCTATCTTCAGCAGAAATCACAACTTTCGGTAGAAACGAATGGCGTCACTAAACCAACAACGACACTAACGAAGTGACGCTATATGCGTCACTAACCAATAGCGGCACTAATTAAGTGTCGCTAAAATGCTGAATTTTCATAACTTCTGAGTCACTAGCCTAGTGACGCTATAAACCTCATAGTGACGCATGAAGTGTCGCTATTATCAGTTTTTGAACTAAAAACTCACCTTTAAAATGTCCAACTTATCCGGAAACGTATACGCAATTTATATATGAACCGAAACACGTTTATATACACTTTTTATACGAAAACAACCTAAATTACACGACAACGACACGTAATTTCCTTATGAAATTCAAACATAAACATATAACAAATACATTGAATACAAACAAAACGTATAAACAACAAACTTGGATAGTTTTATAAAAATATCCATTCACTTATACGAAACCTTACGTGTTTAGGACACTAGGAGGTCTTCATTGTACACGCGCATATCTTAGGATCGCTAGCACTCCCAGGTGAGTCATAGCCCCACTCTTTCACTGTTTTTACTATTTCGGGGTGAAACACATGCTTGTAAATTACTTGTTTTTCATTGTTGAATGATTGAAACAAAACAAATAACCGACTTACTTGATAAACATGAATGTTTAACATTATGTTACTTTTCTGAAGTACTTAAATGTATTAAGTATCCCCATGTTAGGAAACACTTAGAACTAAACTATTACGACTTGCTAGGGACTTTTAGTCTCTTTACACCTAGGATCTAGGACTCCTAGATTCATGCTAGCAATAGTGTAAGTAATGCCACGGGGGCATTGACCTACCTGTTACGATTTAGAATTTCGAATACATGACAGTAGCATAGACTAACTGATTTTATTATACTGATTAACAAACAACTAAGTGATGACTGTCCATACTTAGGCATGTTATGCTACTTTCTATATCTAAGTAGGGATTACACATACTTAGATACACTGTACTATACCTAGCTGTTATGTGATAACTGTAGGTATCTGATTACTTGCGATTGCTACATTACCATGAGGTAATTTACTGGGTAAGCTGTATGATGTACCATACTTACTGAACTACTTACATGTACTGTACGGCCTTGTGTGCTACTTCCGGGCACGCTGTGCTACTTCCGGGTACGCTGTGCTACTTCCGGGCACGCTGTGCTACTTCCGGGCACGCTGTGCTACTTCCGGGCACTTTGTGCTACTTCCGGGCCTTGTGTGCTACTTCCGGGCACGTTGTGCTACTTCCGATTACTTATGCTAGATATGCATATACACTGTACGATTACATATACACTTGTATAGATACGGGTATGATTACCCACTACTTACCGAGCACGAGGTGCTATTACGATTACTGTTTACTAGTACGCTATGTTATAGGTACTTGCATAACCGATTACATTTACTGAGCACGTGATGCTATACTTGACAACCCTATGCTTACGTGGTTACATAGTGGGGACATGTAGTGTCTCACTTGCTTGTTATACTTGTACTTGTTAGTTTGATAAGTTCTTGAGTACTTGGTGCGGTCTCTAGGAACTACCCTGAACTTACGACCATGGGGTCTGGTAGTGTACTACTCCGACAAGTAGTACAAAATACGAATTCACTTGGAGAACGCTTTAGAAATATACTTATTAGTTTAAGTTATAAGGTTACGGAAACCTTGATTTCCATTACTACAACAGGGGACCCAAACTTAATACATTATAATATCCAAACAAGTTTACGAACTGCTTTTGAAATACAACCAGTTTATACTACATGTTTTACTTAACTAACCTATGAACTCACCAGCTTTATAGCTGACCTGTTTTAGCATGTGTTCTCAGGTGATTGCAGGATTAGGACTACTACAAGCTACGCTAGCTCGAGTCGCATGTTTTCAAATATGGATTTCCTTGCATAACTTTTGTACTACAACTATGTATTGAAATCACTTTGTGAACTCGTATTACTGTAAACTCTTATTTTGGGAAATGTAATAACTATTTTCAAACGTCTCATTTAGAGTCGTTCATTATGTACTTTATGCTCGTGATATTTGATTAGTAACACCCCGACCCGACCGCTTCCGCAACCCGAAATTTGGGGGTGTTACAGGTAGCAATTACTTCCTTGTTAATAACACACATGAATCTACAAACAAGTACACATGTCACAAATTAATAGTAAAAAAGTTGACAATAATAGTAACATATGTGTTAGAAACCGGTAACGAACACATGTGGTACTAACTGAATCATATGAATTCACCAAGTACCGATATTCGTGTGATACTAGTATCACATACGATACCACACCAGTATGGGTTAATACACACAGAGGGGATTAAAGTATCCCAAAATGTTCGCCTAGGGGATTAAAGATAATTTTGTAACTTTTGCATGAACTAACTATACGGTTCTTACTTTTCGATAAATAATGTTTAGTAAATTGTTCATTTGGAGCACTCCGGTCATTGATGACCTATTGATAACCTGCTAGCATTGCCACGTAGGATCCACACAAGTGCCACGTAAGTGCCATGTTGTCCAAAATGTCCATGTCATTAAATTAAATATTAATTTAAGAAAGTGAATAAAAAAATACGCTTACTGTTTTTATTTTTCAAATATTTATTTGTTTCTTATTTTCTTTTAGTTTATTATTGTTTTGAGTTTTTTACGGAGTATATGTGGTGTCTCACCGTTTCTGTTTTAAACAATTTATTATACTAAACTTAACAAATATCACACAAATAAATCCTTATAACTGATCTAAAAATTAGATATGAAAAAAAAGAAGCTAAATTTTAACAAATCTTACATATTGATCTGAAAATGGCAGGATCATTAATTCATTATCATCTTGATAAGAATGGAAGAAGAAGAAACCCTAAAACTTAGATTTAGAAAAATAAGAAAAACCACAAAAATTAGATCTAGAAGAAATAACTCTAAAACTCTTAATATCGTCACCTTCTCCAACGAACCATCATCATCTTTGATAGAAACCTGCAACTCCGGCACCGGAGATCTTCAAAGGCGATGAAGGTTAGGGATCGTGATGGTGACATAGTGAGGAAACGGTGGTGACGGTGAAGATGGGCTAGTGGTTGTGGTGAAATCCGGTGGCGGCGGATGATGAAATCTGGTGGTGGACTGGCGGTGGCGGACTGGCGGACCGGCGGTGGCTTTTTTGGGAGTTTCTAGAGAGAAGGCAGAGAAAACCTGATAGGTGGTGTTGAAACCATCATCTCATGCTCTAGAACTGATAAAGAACCAATAGATCCGGTGGTGACGAGGATTAATCTGAAAACCATGGTCGTTTTGGAGAATTGTAGAGAGAGAAAATTGGAGATAGAGAGAATCAAGGCAAATGGATAACGGCGGCGACGGCGGTCATGTCTCGGTGGTGGTCGCGTCGGTAAAAAAGCTAGGTGACAGTGTTCAGGCGAGTCGGTGCGGTGGTGAGGTCGGTGGTGGTTAAGATGGTAGTAGTGGTGGTGGTTGGATGATAGTGGTGGTGGTGGGAGAGTTTGTAGAGAGAAGAAGGAGAGTGGTGTGGTAGAGAGAGAAAGGGAAACAAAATAATGAGTTAACAAAATTAGAACAAAATGTTTATATATTTATTGAGTTAATTTTATTTTTTATTTAATTTAATGTACACATAAGCAATTTAATGCCACATCAGATTTTAACCGGTGGAACTCGATAGCCTACAAAATTTAACAGGTTTATCAAGTTAAATCATGTTTTTGTCAATTCGTAAACTTTAATCCTCCAGGCGAACATTTTAGGATACTTTAATGCCCTCTGTGTGTATTAACCCCACCAGTATTGTTGTGATTCAATTTCACGGTGTTTCATGATCATCATCATAATCCATTTTGTTTTGTTTCAAATCGAATAAAATTGATTGATGAATAAGTAGAAATTAGTACAAATATACAAATGTAACAAAATAATATATGAATATAAAATTATTTTATTCAACAGTTTTTGTAAAATCACATGTGATACAATAGCATACCACATGTGTTACAGTGACATAACACATGTGTTACAGTGACTTAACACATGTGATACCTTAGCTTAAACATATATGATACAGAGGTGGAATCAAATGTATAAAGTGTTACAATGACATAACACACATGTTACAATAGCTTAATACATGTGATACATAGTGCCGACATCCTTTTTCTAAGTTCTCACGCCTTATTTAAACACGTATTATTTTTCGTATACAGTTTTATCTCTATTGCTCCTTCCTTTCTAAGTATATATCTTTACACCAAATTCATCATTAACTCCATATATTTCACAACAGTTGTATGCATTGTTAAATGATGGAGGTACTTGTCCCACAAATGATTTATTAGCATCAGATGCGTGATGTATTCATAATGAGGTTGAGAACCTGTAGAACTAGGTAAAATATTAAACTATTAATAAATACATGTGATAGAACTATATAACACATGTGTTATAAGAAACCTACAATCACATTTGTTTGTGTTACACATGATACTTAGTAATATAACACGTGTTATTATAACTAACACACGTGTTCTCATAAATTCACAATCATCTGTGTTTTTGTTATACAACAACAGGATATTGTGACACCTGACAAATTAGGACTAGTTATTAGTTCCTAATCATCTGTTAATACGTGTAATTAGTGCGATGTTAGGCTAATTGTATGTATCATTATATATATGGTTATATATATATACATGTACGCGATTAAATTTAATCGTGCATTTTCATATCGGGCGGATCCCGATACATTAATACGGGCGTTGGTGAACACATTTTATTAAATAATACAAAATTATTTAATAACGCTATTATTTCCTGAATATTATCTTGATAATATTTTATAAGTATTTCGTATCGTATAAAACACTCAAACGAGACCAAAAACGCACAAATTGTACCCAACAATCGAAACAAACCTAAGTTATATTTTTATAACTCATCAAAAAGTATATTGATAAAATACTTCATTATAATTATCATTATTTATAGCGATAACAAAAACGTTTAGTTTAAACGTCACTATTATTTAAATCATACAACGACCTCATAAATCATTATCGGCACCGTACCAAGCATTTTAATAAATGTTTCTAAGTAATAAATAAGTATTACTTCAAGTTAAAAATATCGAGTTTTAAACCGTTAACGAATTTTATTGTATATAACGTATGACGTACGAATTAACGTTTAAACGAACGGGTAAACGATCGCGGAGCATAATATAACTTTGAGGAACAAAATTTAACACCTTCCACACCCTTGGGGGCCCACAAAACCAGCCATGGGAGAGGAGTAAGGTCTCCCATGCCTTCTTGCTTTATGAATCACACAAACACACCCTTACACTCTATCTCCCATCATCTCTTTCATTCACCCACTTCACACTCTTTCAATCTCTCTCCCTCTCTCTCTTTTCTGCTGGAAATCAGCAGCCCAAGACCACCATTCCACCACCAAAAACTGTGACACCCCCAAATTTAATGATTTGCGGAAGCTTGATTTGGGTGTCACTAATCAATATACAAAGCACATAAGATATAATGAACGACCACTATATGCGTCGTTTTAAACTTGTATAGATAAAGTAAATGTTTACATCAAAATATAGTTACATTAGCTCGATTCCTGAAATTGAGAGATTACATAGCATAATTACTTTTACAAAATATAATAATGCAATCAAATCTCTAGTTGTATGAATGCTGACTCGAGCTAATATTTCCTGCTTGTGCAGCCAACCTACTGCTGGGTACCTGTGATAAATACTAAAATGGGTCAGCGAAAACGCTGGTGAGCTCACAGGTTTGTATGTCAATGTATAGTTGTAAGAACCGCAAGATTTATATTGAATTTAAAATGCAATTAAGCAAAATAAAAGTTATACTGTCCATGAGCACATAGTCTGAGCTTAACTTGATTTGTCAGGCCCAATTAAGGAAACCTAACTTGAAATGCCTCCTACGAGTGCCTAATCAACACTCGTCTTCCCAAATGCTAATACATCCGTTTGACCGGTTAGTGCTTGCTAACCCGGATGAGGATTGTCAATCCCATATGATATCATATACTAACATTCACGCTATAAAATACTAGAGACTATGCTTATGGAGGACTTTAAATTGATTAGCTTGAAACTCATGTAGTATTTGAAGTTTGGCACTTGCGTTCTACTTGTAAAACAAAATCGAGTAGTAATATCACACCCCTAGTTGTAACGCAGTGAAAATGGGGCCATGAAACTCACCTGATTCTTGAAGTGTTTAATTTAATAAACTTGAGGTAATTAGCTGTAATTTGGTGTCCAAAGTCTTGAAACCTGAATGTGTCCACGACACTTGAATTGTTATTAATTATACCGGTATCTCGAAAGACTACCATTGAAATTGTTTGCTTAACTTGATGTCCAAATTACCCCGATTTGGTTGATTGTATTGTTACAAGTTACTACGACTTGTTTGATTGACTTGATACAAGTTACAACGACTTGTTTGATTGTGAATTTGGTTTTGAAAAGGTATACGGCCCGTTGGTGATTGTTTGAATTTAAATATGTTAATGTTCTCCTTATGTCTCGACGTGTTAACCTTGAAAAGTAAATTCCATTATGATTGAAAAGTTGTATCGTGTAAGCGTTTTGAAGTTGTACAAGTTTGACACTTTGTTGTAAAAATGTGCTTACGGAATCTAAGTACGGGGGTCCGGGGGCAGCGCCCCTGGTTAGCGGGGTCCAAGGGGCAGAGCCCCTGGCTGGGGTCGAGCTGCCAGGTCAGCTTGGAAAATTTTTATTTCTACCATATTGTTTTAAGGAAAAAAAAACGCATCTGGACTTGAATTTGGGTGAAATCAAGGGATAAAATTTCGAGCCTCGACACTTAGTAAAAAGCTGTGTTTTTGAGGTTCTGGTTTGTGCGACTTGGGGTGCGACGTTGGGTGCGACGTCGCAGATCCGGACTGCGACGTTGGGCACGGCGTCGCTATGTGCGACTTTCGCAATTTAATGCGACGTTGTGCGTGGCGTCGCTATAGGCGACGTAGTTGATTTCTGCGACGTTGGGGTTTACGTCGCTAAGTGCGACGTCCGCAATTCAATGCGACGTAGAGTGCTGCGTCGCTATATGCGACGTTGGGGTTATAGTGCGACGTAGGTCGCTGCGTCGCATTTGCTCCAGGCCATATGCGACGTACGGAGTCTGATCGGATTTTCAACCCCAAAATCGCATTTTCCGGCCATCGATCGACATAATATTTTTACCCAACCCATTTTAGGACATTACAAAGTTATACAAACAACTAGCAAGTTATAAAACTTAAAAACGAGAGTTTTCGGAGTTGTGTCGGAAACTTACAAATCGCCGAAATGAAATTCCGGAAAGGTAGGATTGTAGATCGCGAAGTGGTGAACGTTTTATTTCAAAAGGGCTTGAAGATCCGGGGTCGTTTATGGTGTTTATTTGGTGATTTTGGTGGTGATGAGAATGGTGGTGATTAGAGAGAAATAAGAGATGAGAGAGAGAAAGGAAATGAGAAAAGAAAGAAAAAGGGAAAGTGGAGGTGGTATAGGTGGGAGTTCCAACTCTCAGCCTGTGCCTCCGCGCTCCGTGCGGTGTTCGTTTTCTCCGTCGTTCAAACGTTAAATATTTATTTTACGGATTTAATATACGTTTTAAAATACGAATAATTATTCAGTATTTTTGTTGAAGTATTTTACTAACTATTTAATAATTATATTAGAAAAGGTGGATTGTCTCGTTTCGTTTGCGAAGTTACATTTTGATTCGCGTTAATATTAATTGTTTGATAAAAATCTGGATATGAAATATTATTGACATAATATTTTTAAATACGATAACGTTATTAATCATCCTTGTATTACTTAAATAAATTGTTCACCAACGTCCGTATTTAATGTATCGAAGTTCATTCGATTTGAAACTCGTACGATTTAAACAAACCGCATAGTTGTAGATATATATTCAACAATATATATAATAATTGATACATTAATTAGCCTAACACAGAACTAATTACATGTAATAAAGCTCGATTAGGCACTAAATTCTAGTCCTATATTGACGGTTGTCACATTCTCCCCCTGTTAGAAGAATTTTGTCCCGAAATTTATGTTGAAGTCGTGTTTGATGTTGAATCAGTGAAGAGTTGAGGATACTTTAGTCGCATCTGGTCTTCTCGTTCCCAGGTGAATTCCGGACCGCGCCGCGAATTCCACCTAACTTTGACAATGGGAATACGACTTTGTTTAAGTTGTTTGACCTCACGGTCCATGATTTCAGCGGGTTCCTCAACAAAGTGAAGTTTTTCGTCAACTCGAATTTCATCGAGTGGAATGATAAGTGTTTCATCAGACATGCACTTCTTCAGATTTGAAACATGAAATGTGGGATGTACGCTGCTGAGTTCGGATGGCAGCTGCAATCGATAAGCCACTGGACCAATCCTTTCGAGGATCTCGAATGGTCCAATGTATCTGGGATTTAACTTCCCTCGTTTGCCAAACCGGATTACGCCTTTCCAAGGCGATACTTTGAGTAGAACTCGATCCCCAACTTGGAACTCGAGTGGTTTGCGCCTCACGTCAGCATAACTTTTCTGACGATCACGCGCGGCTTTGAGTTTGTTTTGAATTTCTACGATTCTCTCGGTTGTCTCGTGTATGATTTCTGGACCTGTGAGTTGGCTATCCCCAACTTCGGTCCAACAGATAGGTGACCGGCACTTACGACCGTACAGTGCCTCGAATGGTGCAGCTTTAATGCTGGTATGATAACTGTTGTTGTACGAGAACTCGCACAATGGTAGGTGTTTTTCCCAGTTTACACCGAAGTCTACTACGCAGGCCCGTAGCATGTCTTCTAGTGTTTGAATGGTTCGTTCACTTTGGCCGTCGGTTTGAGGATGGTATGCGGTACTCATATCAAGTCGAGTACCCAGAGATTTTTGAAGTGATTGCCAAAATTGTGAAGTGAAGCAACTATCTCTATCAGAGATAATTGAGATTGGAACACCGTGTTTGGTCACGATTTCCTTCAGGTAGATTCTGGTGAGGCGTTCCATTTTGTCGGATTCCTTGATTGCCAGGAAATGAGCAGACTTTGTGAGACGATCCACGATCACCCAAATGGTATCGCAACCGTTCGCTGACTTTGGTAGTTTGGTTATGAAATCCATGGCAATTTGTTCCCATTTCCATTCGGGAAGACTGGGTTGTTGAAGTAAACCAGAAGGTTTTTGATATTCAATTTTGACCTTGGAGCAAGTAAGACACTTGCTGACATAGGTGGCGATTTCGGCTTTCATGTTCGGCCACCAATAGAAGTCCTTGATACCGTGGTACATTTTGTCGGATCCTGGGTGGATAGAATATTTGGACTTGTGAGCTTCATCCATCACCAAGTCTCGTAGGTTCCCAAATTTAGGCAACCAGATTCGGTTTGAGAAATACCTAATCCCGTTAGGTTTGACTTCGAATTGTTTATCCATGCCTCGCAAGGCTTCATCTTTGACATTCTCGGGTTTTAAGGCTTCGAGTTGAGCAGTGAGAATTTGAATGTTTAAATTGTTGTGAATGGTCATACTGAGGGCTCGAACCCGAAGTGGTTTCACTCGCTCTTTTCGACTGAGGGCGTCAGCAACAACATTTGCTTTGCCAGGGTGATATTTGAGTTCGCAGTCGTAATCCGTAAGCAACTCGACCCATCGACGTTGCCTCATGTTGAGATCCTTCTGATCGAATATGTGTTGAAGGCTTTTATGGTCGGTAAAGATTGTACATCTGGTACCATAAAGGTAATGTCTCCAGATTTTTAGGGCAAAAACGACAGCTCCTAGCTCGAGGTCGTGGGTGGTGTAATTCTTTTCATGAATCTTAAGCTGTCGGGAAGCATAAGCTATGAATTTGTCTCGTTGCATGAGCACACAACCGAGACCTTGATGTGAAGCATCGCAGTATACCACGAGGTCATCGGTGCCTTCGGGTAATGATAGGATAGGAGCACTGCAAAGCTTTTGTTTTAAGAGTTGGAATGCCGATTCTTGTTTATCAGTCCAGTCAAACTTTTTGTCTTTTTGGGTCAGCGTCGTGAGTGGTATGGCTATCTTGGAGAAATTTTCAATGAATCGTCGATAGTATCCGGCCAGTCCTAAAAACTGCCGTACTTCGGTCGGAGTGGTTGGCGATTGCCAGTCTTTGATAGCCTCGATTTTTGACGGGTCGACGTGAATCCCCTGACTGTCAATCACGTGGCCAAGGAATTGAACGGTTTTGATCCAGAACTCACACTTAGAGAACTTGGCATAGAGCTCCTCGTGTTTAAGTAGTTCAAGGATGGTTCTGAGGTGTTGCGCATGCTCTTCTTTGCTTCGTGAATATATGAGGATGTCATCGATGAAGACAATGACAAACTTATCAAGGTATGGTTTACACACCCGATTCATAAGGTCCATGAATACAGCCGGTGCATTGGTTAGGCCGAATGGCATCACTTGGAATTCGTAATGCCCGTAACGGGTTCTGAAAGCGGTTTTTGGAATATCGGCATCGCGAACACGCAATTGGTGATAACCGGATCGGAGATCAATCTTTGAATAACAACTCGACCCTTGAAGTTGGTCGAACAGGTCATCGATTCGAGGGAGTGGATACCGGTTCTTGACAGTTAACTTGTTCAACTCTCGATAGTCGATACACATTCGAAAAGAACCATCTTTCTTCTTAACAAATAGGACCGGAGCTCCCCAAGGTGAAGAACTCGGCCTGATAAACCCTCGTTCCAGGAGTTCCTGTAATTGGGTGGACAACTCCTGAAGTTCGGATGGAGCTAAACGGTAAGGTGCTCGAGCCACAGGCGCAGCACCTGGTACAAGATCGATTGAGAACTCAACCTGTCTTGGTGGTGGTAGACCAGGTAGTTCTTCAGGAAAGACTTCTGGAAAGTCTCGAACAATTGGAACATCCTCAAGTCGCTTCTCCTCCGACTTTTTCTCCATGATGTGCGCGAGGATTGCTGGATAACCCTTTCTCAGAAATTTTTGGGTTTTTAGACAAGATATGAGGTTAAGCCTCGTCCCACCGGTCTCCCCCTGTATGACCAAGGTTCTACCGACGGAGAGGGGTATGCGAACAATTTTGTCATGGCAAAGGATTTCGGCGCGATGTTTGGATAACCAGTCCATGCCCACAATGACATCGAAACTTCCTATCTCAACAGGCATAAGATCTATGGAGAAGGTTTCGTCGGCTAGATTTAAGGTGCAATTAGGTATCACACTATTGGTTTCTATCAATTTGCCATTTGCTAGCTCTACGGTGTACTTAACGTCTAAAGCAACAGGTGTAATATCAAGTAGAGGGCAAAATTCATCGGAAATAAAACTCCTATCGGCACCAGTATCAAACAGAATGGAAGCAGTTAAATTGTTGAGGAGGAACATACCCGTGACCACATTCGGGTCCTGACGGGCGTCCCCTGAGTTGATCACGAAGGCGCTACTTTTGGCGTTGTTGTTGTTGCGGTGGTTGTTGTTGTTGTTGTTGCCCTTATTCTTCAATTTTGGGCAAGAATCCCTGAAGTGTCCTGGGTTTCCACATTCATAGCAGGACTTAGGTTGTCGGGCATTTCTGTCAGAGGGGTTGTTGTTGGATTTGGGGGCTCGGCAATCCTTAGTCAGATGCCCGTACCTCCTGCAGTTGTTGCAAGGAGTGCCGCACTGACCAAAATGGTGGTAGTTACACTTGGGACAATAAGGCCTGTCCCCGGTGTAGCTGCGGGTGGTTTCAGAGTTGGAGGTGTAGACTTGGATGGCGTTGTTTTTCTTGTTTGAGTTGTGGGGGTGTTCAGTGGATTTGCGTTTGTTGTTGTTGGAGGATGAGGTGTTGGAGGTCTCACGGCTGACAACTAGAGCCATGAGTTCGTGGGCCAATCGAATGGCACTCTCAGTGGTGGTTGGTTTGGATGAGGCGACGTTTCCCTGGATGTTCTCGGGGAGTCCACGAATGTATTTCTTAATTGTCGCACCCCCTTATTCAGGTTGCGGAAGCGAATCGGGTCGGGGCGCGACTAATCAATAATCAAAGCACATAAGATACATAATGAACGACCACTACATGCGTCGTTTTACAATTACATTGATTAACGTAAAAGTCTACATATGTTTTACAAAAGACGAGTTCGCATAGGTATTTGAGAGATTCTAATACATATCTAATTTTAGCAAAATATAGAAATGCAGGGAAATCTCTTGATGTTTATATGATTGTATGCGACTCGAGCTACAGTATCCTGATGGGCAGTCCAACCTACTGCTGAGTACCTGAGATAACATGCTAAAATGGTCAGCTATAAAGCTGGTGAGCTCACAGGTTTGATATGATAATATATGATTTGTGAACCGCAAGATTTAATGATTCGATTTACAAAGCATGTAAATAATTGGATGATGAGTATCACATGAATATTTGTAATTAAACAAATAAGTAAAGATTGATACAACTAACATGAGCACATAGTCTGAGCTTAACTGAGGGGTCAGGATCACTATCAAGTGCCTGATCGAGGGTGCCTCTATGCGTATGCCTAATCAACATACGTTTGAACAAATGATAATGCGTCCGTTTGACAGGTTAGTGCTTGCTAACTCGGACGGGGATTGTCAATCCCATATGGTACCATACACTAACATTCACGCTAAATCATATTAACAGAACTATGCTTCAGAGGACTTTGATTGATTAGATGAAAACAACTCATGCAGCATACGTGATAATTTGATACTTGCGTTCACATGTAAAACAAAACAGAGCATGTATCTCACCCCTAGGTAAAAGCATTTAAAATAGGGGCTATGAGACTCACCTGAGCCTATTGAATTGTTAGCCAACAATTTATGATGATTCACAATGATTTGATGTCGTTACAACGACTGAACCTGCAGGGCGTCTTAGACGCGCAAGGTTTTGATAATGATTAGATATTTGAACCTGACAGACGTATCAAACGCGCGAGGTTTAATTGATTTGATGACTCTACGGACCATCTTTGCTAGTTATTCCCCTTAACTAGTTATGACCAAATACTTTGGTAAATGATTAGGTTTAAGTTTGTGAAAATGTATACGGGTCGTTGGTGACGGTTTGTAATAATAATTTCAAAATATTATTATTATACATGATTTGTTGTACTTATAAAAGTATATGTGTTTCGAGTAAAAGTCGTATCGTATAAGTTTAGTTGTTAATCGAGTTCATTATATCCGTTACACTTTATTTCATAATTTACAAAATTTGGTACGAGTCTGAAAACAGTAATGTGCCATTTTCGGGCCCTAAACGACCCCGGATGGCCTAAAACTGACTAGGCTAAGGTACTTAGCATTGATTATTGGGTCGTTTCCAAGTGACCTTGCGAATTTGAGCTCAATCCGTTATAATAAATTTTTCATCGAGAAGCTACCCTAAAATATGTTGTGAAATCGTCGTCGTTTTCGAAAATTTACATGTTCTGTTTTAGCTAGAATTCGCAGGGCTAGTTTATTGATTCGTTGGGTCATGAAATATAAGGGGGGAATCCGCCGGATTCCCTTGAATCCGCCGGATTGATGACAAATGAAGGGAATCCGCCGGATTCTATTGAATCCGCCGGATTCATGTTAATTTAAAGGACGCGCCGGGTACAGTCAGCACGCGCCGGGTTGTTCTTGGTTCTGGGTAGGAATCCGCCGGATTCACCATGAATCCGCCGGATTCAAAGGTCTGGTTCGAGTCTGCCGTTTCAAAATCATACCCAAACCAAATCTAATCCGCAAACTAACCAACATCCACCTATTCTAGCGTTACTATATGATAATACAAGGTATTTAAACACGAATTTACAAAGTAAAAGTTAACGATTTTCCTTACAATGATTTATGATTGAAAACGAAGATGATGAACGGATGATGAACGGATGATGATGATTATGCTTGATGCTTCCGATTTTGTTGTTGTTAATATTGTTGTTGTTTGTGGATTTAGAGAGAGAGCCGAGAGAGAGAGTTGAGGAGTGAAGAAGAAAAAAATGAAATGAAAATAAGAGGGTGTGTTGGTATAGCCGGCTAACTCAATTATTTGAGTTAGTTGGCCTAATTTCGTAGTACAAAATACCCGTGTTTTTGTACCCGATCGTAAAAGTAGTATAATGTTTTAATTCAATAAATTTCTAAAAATAAAATCGTACTTACTTTTATTTGAAGTATTTTATAAAAATACATTTAACGAGATATAAAATATATCTTTGTTGTATGTTTTGAGAGACGGATAGGATTCAATTGGTTTCGTCGCGTTTGGGTAAAATGGTATAAAACGAAATATGTTTTATTTTATCGGATGTAAATAATAATTATTAATTTCAATAATAATTCATTATTTATATATAGTTTTGACGTGGACGTTTGATTTGTACGATACGAAATACTTGATATATTATCAAAATAATATATAATAATTATGAAGGTATTAAATAACAATTCCATATTACTTAATCACTTGATTTTTACCAACGCCGTATAATTGAATCGGAATTCGGCCGATTTGAAAATGAACGATTAAATCTAATCGAGTACTGATATATATATTCATCAATATATATTTTGATACATACAATTAGTCTAATACATAGCACTAACTACATGTATTACATAATGATTAGGAACTAATTTCTAGTCCTAATTTGACGGGTGTCACATTCTCCCCTTGTTAAGAGAATTTCGTCCCGAAATTTAACTTGAGTTTGGTATTTGAGTGGAGTCTGAAAATAGATGTGGATATTTGAGTCGCATCTGGTCTTCCCGTTCCCAGGTGAATTCCGGCCCACGCCGCGAATTCCACCGAACCTTGACAATTGGAATACGACTTTGCTTAAGCTGTTTGACCTCACGGTCCATGACCTCCACTGGTGTCTCGACAAAATTTAGTTTGTCGTCGATTTGAATTTCCTCGAGAGGGATAATGAGTGTCTCGTCGGACAGACATTTCTTAAGATTAGAAATGTGAAATACGGGATGCACGCTACTGAGCGGAGGAGGTAGCTGCAATCGATAAGCGACTGGACCAATCCTTTCAAGGATCTCAAAAGGTCCGATGTATCTAGGGTTTAACTTCCCACGTTTACCAAAACGGATGACACCTTTCCAAGGTGATACCTTGAGCAGTACTCGATCCCCAACCTGGAACTCGAGATGCTTGCGTCTCACGTCAGCATAACTCTTCTGACGATCACGTGCGGCCTTCAGCCGTTGCTGGATACCAACGATCTTCTCGGTGGTTTCATGAATGATCTCAGGACCAGTGAGTTGACTATCTCCAACTTCGGTCCAACAGATAGGCGATCGGCACTTACGACCGTAAAGTGCCTCAAAAGGTGCAGCTCCAATACTGGTGTGGTAGCTGTTGTTGTATGAGAATTCACACAATGGCAAATGCTGTTCCCAATTTGCACCGAAGTCAATTACGCAGGCGCGTAACATATCTTCCAGTGTTTGAATTGTTCTTTCACTTTGGCCATCGGTTTGTGGATGATAGGCTGTACTCATATCTAAACGAGTACCCAATGACTTTTGTAATGATTGCCAAAAGTTAGATGTGAATCGGCTGTCTCTATCAGAGATAATTGAGATTGGAACGCCGTGCCTTGTTACGATCTCCTTCATATAGATTCGCGTGAGACGTTCCATTTTGTCGGTTTCCTTCATAGCAATGAAGTGAGCAGATTTGGTTAGACGATCAACTATTACCCATATAGTATCGCAACCACTTGATGTTTTCGGGAGTTTAGTGATGAAATCCATGGAGATTTGCTCCCATTTCCATTGAGGAATTTCCGGTTGCTGGAGCAAGCCGGAGGGTTTCTGATATTCGGCTTTAACCTTAGAACATGTGAGGCATTTACTGACGTACGTGGCAATCTCAGCTTTCATGCTCGGCCACCAGTACAGTCCCTTGATGCCATGATACATCTTGTCCGATCCAGGATGTATAGAGTATTTGGACTTGTGAGCTTCATCCATCACAAAGTCTCGAAGATTCCCAAACTTGGGTAACCAGATTCGATTTGCGAAGTACTTGACCCCATTGGGTTTGGTTTCAAATTGATTCTCCATATTTCGCAAGGCCTCTTCCTTGATGTTTTCAGGTTTCAATGCTTCGAGTTGAGCAGTGAGGATTTGAATGATTAGATCATTATGAATGATAATACTGAGGGCTCGGACTCGAAGAGGTTTGGTGCGCTCTTTTCGACTTAGGGCATCAGCAACTACATTTGCTTTACCCGGATGATACTTGATCTCGCAGTCATAATCGGTGAGCAACTCGACCCATCGTCGTTGCCTCATGTTGAGATCCTTCTGATCGAATATATGCTGGAGGCTCTTATGATCAGTGAAGATGGTACATTTCGTGCCATACAGATAATGTCTCCAGATTTTGAGAGCGAACACTACGGCTCCTAATTCGAGATCATGGGTTGTGTAGTTCTTCTCGTGAACTTTGAGTTGTCGGGAGGCGTAAGCTATGACTTTTTCTCGTTGCATCAACACGCAACCCAGTCCCTGATGCGAAGCATCGCAATATACCACGAAGTCTTCGTTACCCTCGGGTAGCGATAGGATGGGCGCACTGCAAAGCTTTTGCTTTAATAACTGAAATGCTGACTCTTGCTTATCAGTCCAATTGAACTTTTTCTCTTTCTGAGTCAGTGTTGTGAGTGGTTGTGCTATTTTGGAGAAATTCTCAATGAAGCGCCGATAGTAACCAGCCAGTCCTAAGAATTGGCGTACTTCGGTCGGTGTTGATGGTGCTTGCCAGCACTTGATAGCCTCGATCTTTGAGGGATCTACATGAATTCCCTGACTGTCAATCACATGACCAAGGAATTGAACGGTCTGAATCCAGAACTCACACTTGGAGAACTTAGCATATAACTCTTCGTGTCTGAGAAGTTCTAGAATGGTTTTGAGATGCTGCTCCTGCTCTTGCTCGTTGCGTGAGTAGATAAGAATGTCGTCTATGAACACAATGACAAACTTGTCAAGATATGGTTTGCACACCCGGTTCATAAGATCCATGAATACTGCCGGTGCGTTAGTCAAACCAAAGGCCATAACCTGAAACTCGTAATGACCATAGCGAGTTCGGAAAGCAGTTTTCGGAATATCTTCATCGCGAACTCGTAACTGATGATAACCCGATCGTAGATCTATTTTCGAATAGATGCTTGACCCTTGGAGTTGGTCGAACAGGTCATCAATACGAGGAAGTGGATAACGGTTCTTGATGGTTAATTTGTTCAACTCTCTGTAATCGATACACATCCTGAATGAACCGTCCTTCTTTTTCACAAACTATGAAACCCTTATCCAGAAGTTCCTGTAACTGAACAGACAACTCCTGAAGTTCTGAAGGGGCTAAACGATATGGTGCTCGTGCCACGGGTGCTGCCCCAGGCACAAGGTCTATTGAGAACTCAACTTGCCTTGGTGGTGGAAGACCAGGCAATTCTTCAGGAAAAACTTCTGGAAAGTCTCTAACGATGGGCACATCCTCGAGTCGTTTCTCTTCCGACTTTTTCTCAATAACATGAGCGAGGATTGCCTGATAACCTTTCCTAAGGTACTTGCGAGTCTTCATGCAGGATATGATATTCAATCTCGTCCCACTAGTCTCCCCTTGTATGATCAAAGTACTACCAGTGACGAGAGGAATACGAACGATCTTGTCATGACATACAACTTCAGCTCGATGCTTGGATAGCCAATCCATGCCTACTACTATGTCAAAACTTCCAATCTCGATAGGTATGAGGTTTATGGGAAATAGTTCATTTGCGAGGTTTAGGGTGCAATTTGGTATTACACTATCGGCCTCGATCAATTTGCCATTAGCTAACTCTACAGTGTACTTAGCTTCTAAGGCAACAGGTGAAATGTCTAATAGTGGGCTAAATTCCTCAGATATAAAACTCTTATCAGCACCAGTATCAAACAAAATTGAAGCAGTTAAATTGTTGAGAAGAAACATACCCGTGACCACATTAGGGTCTTCACGGGCGTCTCCAGCATTCAGCACAAAAGCTCTGCCCCTAGCAACGTTGTTGTTGTTACCCTTGTTCTTTAGCTTTGGACACGCATTCCTGAAGTGTCCAGTGTTTCCACACTCATAGCATGCTCGGGGTTGGTTGTTGTTGGTGTTGGCGGTGGGGTTAGTTGCAGGTGTTCGACAGTCTTTGGTAAGATGTCCATACCTCTTGCAGTTGTTGCAGGGTGCACTACAAGGACCATCATGATGACGATTGCACTTTGAACAGTAGGGTTTACTTCCAGTGTACCCTTTCCTCTCTCCAGAACCTGATGTGTCATTCTTGACAGTCTCAGTCTTTTTGAAGGTCTGCTGGTTCTGATTCCCAGACCATTTTCTCTTGTTGTTGTTCCCAGAAGATGAGACAGTGTTTCCTGGGCTCTCTTGCATAGCCATGAGCTCATGAGCTAAACGAATTGCTCCCTGAATGGTGGTTTTGCCGGAAGAGGCAACGTTCCCCCGGACAGGTTCCGGAAGACCGCGAATGTACCTCTTGACCTTATCGGTCTCAGTGCTTACTAAGGCTGGGCGGAGGGTTGCCAGTTGTTGAAACCTAGTGGTATAACCAACAATGTCGGTTCCTTGAACCTTGAGATGCCAGAACTCCTCATCTAGCTTTTCGAGTTCTTCAGATGGGCAATACTCCTCTGTGAGCATTTTCTTCAGATCTTCCCATGGAAGTAGATAGGCGGTATCTATACCCACAGACTGGGTATACGAGTTCCACCAGGTGAGAGCACCGTCAGCAAGGGTGCATGTGGAAAACTGAACTCTATCCCCTTCCGCACATTTGCTAATGCGAAAGACGGATTCCATCTTCTCAACCCATCTTATTAGGCCGATGGCTCCTTCAGTTCCTTTAAAGCTCAGGGGTTTGCAGTTTTGGAAATCCTTGTAGGAACAAGGCTTGGTAGTGGGAGGGGTATTGGCAGTACCACTATTCCTTTCGGGGGTCCCTGATGAATGTCGCGCCAAGGCTTCAGTCACAGCCTGAGAGATGATAGATGCCATCTGGGCATCAGTGTAAGTCCTTGACTTTGGCGGCATGATTTTCCTGAGATTAGAAGGATAAAGTTCGTGAGAGATTGTCCATAAATGATGATTATCATAGATGTACATATACAAATGCGGTAATATACAACATCACAATATGACAATCAACATTATAGAACAATCAAGAGGAATTGAATAACCATCTCTACTGACTAGCAACTACGTGCTAACTAGCCTGGTTATTTGAATTGTTGAGTTGGATAAGGTCTCGCTTGAAGTGACTCGGTGGTCCTCCTAGCTACCTATGAGTTTCGTGATCCCAAAAGAAATTGTCTAGAGTGGGATGAATTAGAAGATGTTTCGGAGGTTGTGTTTGCTATCTCCATGACAAAGTGTTTGAATATGTGAGTGCCTATATATATATATAATATATAATAGACTAGCGTACAGTGCTTGAGCGATGACTATCTATGTATACATACATATATCACATAATAGTCTTATGAGTGTCTAGCACAACAATTATGAGTCCCGGTTTCTCTCGAGGTCAGAGTCAACTAATGTATTCCTATTCCAGCATAACCATTTCAAGCCTTACATCATCTTTATTTAATTGTACATAGTTGATCAAGCTATGTTAAATTAAACTTGTATGACGTAACTCTTGAACCAATCACACTTAACAGAAAATACTGCCTAACGGTCATAGTCTAGGCCCACTAATGCAACCTAGTTCACTATAACCTTAGGCTCTGATACCAATCTGTAACACCCCCAAATTTACTGTTGGCGGAAGCATACTTTGGGGTGCTACTAATCAATACACAAAGCACATAAGATACATAATGAACGACCACTACATGCGTCGTTTTACAATTACATTGATTAACGTAAAAGTCTACATATGTTTTACAAAAGACGAGTTCGCATAGGTATTTGAGAGATTCTAATACATATCTAATTTTAGCAAAATATAGAAATGCAGGGAAATCTCTTGATGTTTATATGATTGTATGCGACTCGAGCTACAGTATCCTGATGGGCAGTCCAACCTACTGCTGAGTACCTGAGATAACATGCTAAAATGGTCAGCTATAAAGCTGGTGAGCTCACAGGTTTGATATGATAATATATGATTTGTGAACCGCAAGATTTAATGATTCGATTTACAAAGCATGTAAATAATTGGATGATGAGTATCACATGAATATTTGTAATTAAACAAATAAGTAAAGATTGATACAACTAACATGAGCACATAGTCTGAGCTTAACTGAGGGGTCAGGATCACTATCAAGTGCCTGATCGAGGGTGCCTCTATGCGTATGCCTAATCAACATACGTTTGAACAAATGATAATGCGTCCGTTTGACAGGTTAGTGCTTGCTAACTCGGACGGGGATTGTCAATCCCATATGGTACCATACACTAACATTCACGCTAAATCATATTAACAGAACTATGCTTCAGAGGACTTTGATTGATTAGATGAAAACAACTCATGCAGCATACGTGATAATTTGATACTTGCGTTCACATGTAAAACAAAACAGAGCATGTATCTCACCCCTAGGTAAAAGCATTTAAAATAGGGGCTATGAGACTCACCTGAGCCTATTGAATTGTTAGCCAACAATTTATGATGATTCACAATGATTTGATGTCGTTACAACGACTGAACCTGCAGGGCGTCTTAGACGCGCAAGGTTTTGATAATGATTAGATATTTGAACCTGACAGACGTATCAAACGCGCGAGGTTTAATTGATTTGATGACTCTACGGACCATCTTTGCTAGTTATTCCCCTTAACTAGTTATGACCAAATACTTTGGTAAATGATTAGGTTTAAGTTTGTGAAAATGTATACGGGTCGTTGGTGACGGTTTGTAATAATAATTTCAAAATATTATTATTATACATGATTTGTTGTACTTATAAAAGTATATGTGTTTCGAGTAAAAGTCGTATCGTATAAGTTTAGTTGTTAATCGAGTTCATTATATCCGTTACACTTTATTTCATAATTTACAAAATTTGGTACGAGTCTGAAAACAGTAATGTGCCATTTTCGGGCCCTAAACGACCCCGGATGGCCTAAAACTGACTAGGCTAAGGTACTTAGCATTGATTATTGGGTCGTTTCCAAGTGACCTTGCGAATTTGAGCTCAATCCGTTATAATAAATTTTTCATCGAGAAGCTACCCTAAAATATGTTGTGAAATCGTCGTCGTTTTCGAAAATTTACATGTTCTGTTTTAGCTAGAATTCGCAGGGCTAGTTTATTGATTCGTTGGGTCATGAAATATAAGGGGGGAATCCGCCGGATTCCCTTGAATCCGCCGGATTGATGACAAATGAAGGGAATCCGCCGGATTCTATTGAATCCGCCGGATTCATGTTAATTTAAAGGACGCGCCGGGTACAGTCAGCACGCGCCGGGTTGTTCTTGGTTCTGGGTAGGAATCCGCCGGATTCACCATGAATCCGCCGGATTCAAAGGTCTGGTTCGAGTCTGCCGTTTCAAAATCATACCCAAACCAAATCTAATCCGCAAACTAACCAACATCCACCTATTCTAGCGTTACTATATGATAATACAAGGTATTTAAACACGAATTTACAAAGTAAAAGTTAACGATTTTCCTTACAATGATTTATGATTGAAAACGAAGATGATGAACGGATGATGAACGGATGATGATGATTATGCTTGATGCTTCCGATTTTGTTGTTGTTAATATTGTTGTTGTTTGTGGATTTAGAGAGAGAGCCGAGAGAGAGAGTTGAGGAGTGAAGAAGAAAAAAATGAAATGAAAATAAGAGGGTGTGTTGGTATAGCCGGCTAACTCAATTATTTGAGTTAGTTGGCCTAATTTCGTAGTACAAAATACCCGTGTTTTTGTACCCGATCGTAAAAGTAGTATAATGTTTTAATTCAATAAATTTCTAAAAATAAAATCGTACTTACTTTTATTTGAAGTATTTTATAAAAATACATTTAACGAGATATAAAATATATCTTTGTTGTATGTTTTGAGAGACGGATAGGATTCAATTGGTTTCGTCGCGTTTGGGTAAAATGGTATAAAACGAAATATGTTTTATTTTATCGGATGTAAATAATAATTATTAATTTCAATAATAATTCATTATTTATATATAGTTTTGACGTGGACGTTTGATTTGTACGATACGAAATACTTGATATATTATCAAAATAATATATAATAATTATGAAGGTATTAAATAACAATTCCATATTACTTAATCACTTGATTTTTACCAACGCCGTATAATTGAATCGGAATTCGGCCGATTTGAAAATGAACGATTAAATCTAATCGAGTACTGATATATATATTCATCAATATATATTTTGATACATACAATTAGTCTAATACATAGCACTAACTACATGTATTACATAATGATTAGGAACTAATTTCTAGTCCTAATTTGACGGGTGTCACATTAATGCCCTTACTTTCTGGTTTGACCAAACCCGGGCATAATAAAGCAAACTGCTGAAATTTGGTGGTATATTCAGCGACATCATTTCCCTGCACTGCCAGGTGCCAGAATTCTTCCTCCAGCCTATGCAATTCTTCTTCAGGACAGTATTTTTCTGTCAGCTTCTTCTTCAGTTTGGCCCAAGGAAGTCGATTTGCAACCTCAAGGCCTACAGAGTTTGCGTGGGTTTTCCACCACGTGAGTGCACCTTCCTGAAAGGTGTAAGCAGCGAATTTAACCTTGTTGTTCTCGGTGCAGTCGCAGAGGCTGAAAACAGATTCCATACGCTCAATCCAACGGATCAAGCCAATGGCACCTTCCGTGCCCTTGAAATATAGTGGTTTACAGCTAAGAAAGTCCTTATAGGAGCAGGGTTTGGGTGGTGGAGTATTGGTTGCTGTGTCCTCGCTACCGGGTGGTGTTCGGGTAGCCAAGGCTTCGGTCACACTGCGGGCAATTATTCCCGCGATCTCAGCTTCGCTAAAGGTAATTTGATGACGAGGAGGCATGATGCTGAGTAAGAAAGAACAAGGAAATGAAATAAGATACTAGTCCGAGTATGATGAACTAGTGGTGTGTTTGTCATTCCGAGACAAAACGTTTGAAAGAAAGAGGCCTATATTCATATAATATAATATAGCCTAAAGTTGTAATGAGGTCTATTCATGTAAATATATGTATATCACATAATAACCTATTGAGTGTCTAGCACAGACGTGTTTTGAGTCCCGTTTCTCTCGAGGTCAGAGTCAACTAATGCATTCCTGTTCAACATAACTCTTTCAGATTTCACATCATCTTTCTTTAATTGTACATAGTTGATCAGGCTATGTTAAATTAAAGTCGTATGATGTAATCCCTGAACTAGTCATAACTAATAAGGAATACTGCCTAACGGTCATAGTCTAGGTCCACTAAATGCAACCTAGTTCACTATAACCTTAGGCTCTGATACCAATCTGTGACACCCCCAAATTTAATGATTTGCGGAAGCTTGATTTGGGTGTCACTAATCAATATACAAAGCACATAAGATATAATGAACGACCACTATATGCGTCGTTTTAAACTTGTATAGATAAAGTAAATGTTTACATCAAAATATAGTTACATTAGCTCGATTCCTGAAATTGAGAGATTACATAGCATAATTACTTTTACAAAATATAATAATGCAATCAAATCTCTAGTTGTATGAATGCTGACTCGAGCTAATATTTCCTGCTTGTGCAGCCAACCTACTGCTGGGTACCTGTGATAAATACTAAAATGGGTCAGCGAAAACGCTGGTGAGCTCACAGGTTTGTATGTCAATGTATAGTTGTAAGAACCGCAAGATTTATATTGAATTTAAAATGCAATTAAGCAAAATAAAAGTTATACTGTCCATGAGCACATAGTCTGAGCTTAACTTGATTTGTCAGGCCCAATTAAGGAAACCTAACTTGAAATGCCTCCTACGAGTGCCTAATCAACACTCGTCTTCCCAAATGCTAATACATCCGTTTGACCGGTTAGTGCGTGCTAACCCGGATGAGGATTGTCAATCCCATATGATATCATATACTAACATTCACGCTATAAAATACTAGAGACTATGCTTATGGATGACTTTAAATTGATTAGCTTGAAACTCATGTAGTATTTGAAGTTTGGCACTTGCGTTCTACTTGTAAAACAAAATCGAGTAGTAATATCACACCCCTAGTTGTAACGCAGTGAAAATGGGGCCATGAAACTCACCTGATTCTTGAAGTGTTTAATTTAATAAACTTGAGGTAATTAGCTGTAATTTGGTGTCCAAAGTCTTGAAACCTGAATGTGTCCACGACACTTGAATTGTTATTAATTATACCGGTATCTCGAAAGACTACCATTGAAATTGTTTGCTTAACTTGATGTCCAAATTACCCCGATTTGGTTGATTGTATTGTTACAAGTTACTACGACTTGTTTGATTGACTTGATACAAGTTACAACGACTTGTTTGATTGTGAATTAGGTTTTGAAAAGGTATACGGCCCGTTGGTGATTGTTTGAATTTAAATATGTTAATGTTCTCCTTATGTCTCGACGTGTTAACCTTGAAAAGTAAATTCCATTATGATTGAAAAGTTGTATCGTGTAAGCGTTTTGAAGTTGTACAAGTTTGACACTTTGTTGTAAAAATGTGCTTACGGAATCTAAGTACGGGGGTCCGGGGGCAGCGCCCCTGGTTAGCGGGGTCCAAGGGGCAGAGCCCCTGGCTGGGGTCGAGCTGCCAGGTCAGCTTGGAAAATTTTTATTTCTACCATATTGTTTTAAGGAAAAAAAAACGCATCTGGACTTGAATTTGGGTGAAATCAAGGGATAAAATTTCGAGCCTCGACACTTAGTAAAAAGCTGTGTTTTTGAGGTTCTGGTTTGTGCGACGTGGGGTGCGACGTTGGGTGCGACGTCGCAGATCTGGACTGCGACGTTGGGCACGACGTCGCTATGTGCGACTTTCGCAATTTAATGCGACGTTGTGCGTGGCGTCGCTATAGGCGACGTAGTTGATTTCTGCGACGTTGGGGTTTACGTCGCTAAGTGCGACGTCCGCAATTCAATGCGACGTAGAGTGCTGCGTCGCTATATCCGACGTTGGGGTTATAGTGCGACGTAGGTCGCTGCGTCGCATTTGCTCCAGGCCAAATGCGACGTACGGAGTCTGATCGGATTTTCAACCCCAAAATCGCATTTTCCGGCCATCGATCGACATAATATTTTTACCCAACCCATTTTAGGACATTACAAAGTTATACAAACAACTAGCAAGTTATAAAACTTAAAAACGAGAGTTTTCGGAGTTGTGTCGGAAACTTACAAATCGCCGAAATGAAATTCCGGAAAGGTAGGATTGTAGATCGCGAAGTGGTGAACGTTTTATTTCAAAAGGGCTTGAAGATCCGGGGTCGTTTATGGTGTTTATTTGGTGATTTTGGTGGTGATGAGAATGGTGGTGATTAGAGAGAAATAAGAGATGAGAGAGAGAAAGGAAATGAGAAAAGAAAGAAAAAGGGAAAGTGGAGGTGGTATAGGTGGGAGTTCCAACTCTCAGCCTGTGCCTCCGCGCTCCGTGCGGTGTTCGTTTTCTCCGTCGTTCAAACGTTAAATATTTATTTTACGGATTTAATATACGTTTTAAAATACGAATAATTATTCAGTATTTTTGTTGAAGTATTTTACTAACTATTTAATAATTATATTAGAAAAGGTGGATTGTCTCGTTTCGTTTGCGAAGTTACATTTTGATTCGCGTTAATATTAATTGTTTGATAAAAATCTGGATATGAAATATTATTGACATAATATTTTTAAATACGATAACGTTATTAATCATCCTTGTATTACTTAAATAAATTGTTCACCAACGTCCGTATTTAATGTATCGAAGTTCATTCGATTTGAAACTCGTACGATTTAAACAAACCGCATAGTTGTAGATATATATTCAACAATATATATAATAATTGATACATTAATTAGCCTAACACAGAACTAATTACATGTAATAAAGCTCGATTAGGCACTAAATTCTAGTCCTATATTGACGGTTGTCACAAAAACACTCCCTAAATCCCCTCTAATTGCATTACGGTTTGGAGCAAAAACGATCACAAGAACACGAGCTTCGTTTCTATCTTTTCCGTTTCTTCATATAAGCATTGTAAGAACTTCATGACTCTAGTATTTTACTTATAATATGTATATCAACATGTTATGTTGCTTATTTAACAAAGAAATGTCCAAAACACTTGTCAAAACTCGTTTTTGAAACACATATATGTATACTACTTTCTGGCCAGAAAAATTGTCTCACGAAAATGTTAATATCTTGAGTTCTACAAAGAATTAGACAACGAAACACCCACCAAAATTTTCTATGGAAGAGCTCTATAAAAAGTTCTTCTTTGACCATTTCCAAAAATGCCCGTATTTTCGTGTATAACTCGATCTTTGGACGAAAGTCTGTTTTGATTTGAATCTGTAACACCCGCCAAATTAGGACTTGTAATTAGTGCCTAATCATATGTTAATACATGTAATTAGTTCCTTGTTAGGCTAATTAATGTATCGAATTATATATATATTGTTGAATATATACGAAAATGCGATTTGGTTAAATCGTACGCAATCTAAATCGAATGTATTTCGATTCCATTAATATGGACGTTGGTGACAAATTTTATTAAATAACGTTGTTATGTCAAAAATATTATTATTATAATATTTCGTATTCATACGTATCGTACAAACTGAACCTATGCAATTTAAAATATTAAAACGCGCAAAACTGAATAAACCAACTTACAACTTAAAACTCAAATATAAATGATTTGTAAAATATTTAAATAAAATATCGCGTAATAATTTGTATTTTAAAACGTACCATTTAATATTTAAAATAATTATTTAACGTTTAAACGACGGAGCAAACGAACACCACACGGGACGAGAACGCGGAGCGAAAATGGGGACTTAACCCCATTTCCCCCTCCTTTTCCCCCCCCCCCCACTTTCTGCATTCTCTCTCTCTCTCCTTCACTTTTCTCTCTTTCTTTTTAATCACCACCAACCACCTCCACCCCCAAAATCTTCACAAAAACGCAAAATAAACATACCAAACGACTTCGGATCTTCAAGATTTTTAGAGATTCACGACCACCGCGACACGATCTATCTTCCTATCTTTTCGGATTTCTCATCCGACACTTTGTAAGTTTCCGACCAATCCCGAAATCTCTCGTTTTTAAGTAATTTCACCTACTAGTTGTTTGTTTGTGCTTATGATGTCCCTAGAAGGGTTGGGTAAAAATATTGGACCGATCGGAAACCCGAAAACATGATTTTTGCTCGAAATCCGCCGAACAGCTTTAAGTGTCGCAGGAATGCCAAAAACAGTAACAGCGTCACTTAGTGTCGCTATGTCAAGTGCCGCCCTATAGCGTCACTACCTGAGTGTCGCTATCACACTTACACCGTCACTCCTTTAGTGACGCAAGTATATAACCTTCGGTAGAAACCATGCGACACTTTATAAGTGTCGCTATTGTCCGTAGAAGCCTAACACTTTCAGTAGAAACAAGTGACGTCCGGTTACTACTGATGACGTCATTCGAACCCCATACCGTCACTCCCATATTGACGCATACACTACTTAACGACACTTCTCTAGTGCCGCATTATATGTTATCTGACACCATTTAACGTCACTCCCTTAGTGTCGCTATGTTACACGTCACTCCTTAAGTGACGCATAAATTCTGGAAACATTTATTCGATACGACACTGCTTAAGTGCCGCAATGTTACGGCACCCGTCTCTTCTGAAGTGACGCATAACACGATACACGACACTATCTCAGTGACGCATACCTTCACACACTGACACCAATACGCGACACTCCATAAGTGACGCATAGATCTTGTAAGTGACGCATGTAGTGTCGCATAAAACAGCAGGTTTTCAAACTTTAATTTCACTAAGTGTCGAACTTTTACAACCTCAAATCCGTATACGATACGACTTATAAAACACTTTGGGACACTTGTGTAAGTGCAAAACATCGATAACTTGATAATAATACTTAAAGTTTATTATTTCAAACCGTCACCAACGGGCCATACCCTTTTCAAACACTTAAACATATCAACCAAATTGTGGAGAATTGGACATTATAGTTGGACAAACAACTGCAGGGGTGATCTTTTGAGATACCCAATCATATTTATAACCATCGCGTGTCGTGGACACCCTCAGGTTACAAGTCTTTGGACTTCATTTTGGCTAATCAACTTACGTTTGTATAAACGCATTTCAGACTCAGGTGAGTCTCATAGCCCCATCTTTTACTGTTTTATTAAGGGGTGTGATATACTGCTCAAACTTTTAACATGTGAACGCAAGTACCAAACTTTTCATATACTACATGAGTTTTTCGAAACTAATCATTTAAAGTCCTCCGTCAGCATAGTTGTTAATACGTTGTAGCGTGAATATTAGTATATGGTACCATATAGGATTGACCCTCCTCGTCCGGGTTAGCAAGCACTAACCGGGTAAACGGACGTACTAATATTTGGGAAGACGAATGTGGATTAGGCATTCGTGGAGGCACCTCGCCCGGAATTCTCTATAGGGGACCCGGCCCTCGAGTTAAGCTCAACTATGTGCTCATGGCTGTATACACGATGATTATCATTAAATTGCTGGATGCAATTCATTATTTTATTGCTGGATGCAATACATTATTTAAATCTTGCGGTTCATACGATATAACTTGATTTCAAACCTGTGAGCTCACCAGCTTTATAGCTGACCTTTTAGCATATATCGCAGGTACCCAGCAGTAGGATGTTTCTGCTTCAGGATTTAGCTCGAGTCAGCATACAGACGATTGAGATTTTCTTGCATTAGTATATTTTGTACAAGTACTTATGTACTGAAATCTCATTTTATTTAAACTCGAGCTATGTAAAGCTATAAATGTTGTAAACATTTCAGTTATCAATATATTTTGTTAAAACGACGCATATAGAGTCGTTTACTATATATCTTTGTGCTTTGTTATTGATTAGTAACACCCAAATCAAGCTTCCGCAAATCATCAAAATTTGGGGGTGTTACAGATTGGTATCAAAGCCTAAGGTTATAGTGAACTAGGTTGCATTTAGTGAGCCTAGACTATGACCATTAGGCCGTATTCCTTATTAAGTATGACTGGTTCAGTGATTACAGCATACGAGTTTAATTTAACATAGCCTGATCAACTATGTACAATTAAGCAAAGATGATGTAAGACCTGAAAGTAGTTATGGCTGAACAGGGTACAATAGAAGACTCTGACCTCGAGAGAACCGAGACTTAAACATGTTTATGCTAGACACTCAATAGGCTATATTATATAAGAGCTATATGAATATAGGCCTCAATCTTACTAACGCTTTGTCTCAGAAATGGCAAACATTCCATCAAATTCATCTCGCTCTCAATCCGGGTCGCAGAACCCAAGGGTAGCAAGGAGGAACTCCAGGTTGCCTCGAGCTGGCCCGTATCCCACTCACTCCACCTTGCCGGCCTTAGCTGCCAGGGTGAATCAACACGAGCAGCGACTTCGCACCATGGATGTCGTGTTGCAGGAAACAAACGAGAACTGGAGACTTACATCCCTTGAACGCATCGAACAAGTCTCCGACGACCTTGAAACCACAAACAACAACATGGATGTCCTTCGTAACCAAATAATAGAAATAAGGGTGGAAAATGCCCTTCTACAACAAAGGATGGAAGAATATGAGCAACGCTGAAGAATATGCGCGTGGACTAACACAACGACTAGCACTCGCAGAAGACAACGCCCGACAAGCTAGCAGGCTTGCAAACACTGTGGACCGTCTTGTCACGATGATGGAACAAATTAATCTACGTTAAGACTAGGGTAGTCTTTGTCTTGTAATCTATCCTGTAATCTAGTAACTATCTACGCGCTACTCTATAATTCAGTCGGATGTAACAATTCCCGACATCTTTTGTAATACATCTGTAGGACGTAACCTTTGAACTCGTACTATCTATTAAATGTTCCTTGCTGTTTCAACTCATATCGATTGCCATTATTCCTGTTGATGTTATGTATTACTGCTTTTATACATGTACATCTGAGATAAATACAACTTTCTTGCAAAATCTCATGTATCTTCATTTCTTTTATTGAAGAATCATGCCGCCAAAGACCAGACCTTACACCGATGCACAGATTACCTCGCTCATAACCCAGGCTGTTACTGAAGCCTTGGCTCGGAATACCCCACCAAACTCCACAAGAAACAGCGATACCGCTGGAACCTCTGCCACCAAACCTTGTTCTTACAAGGACTTCCAAAGCTGCAAACCCTCGAGTTTCAAGGGTTCTGAAGGAGCCATCGGACTGATCAGATGGTTCGAGAAAATGGAAACTGTTTTCCGTGTTAGTAAATGCGCGGAGAATGACAAAGTAAACTTCGCCACCTGCTCTCTTGAAGATGATGCCCACTCCTGGTGGAATTCATATACCCAATCAGTGGGTGCTGACATTTCCTACCAAATCACTTGGGAGGAATTGAAAGCCAAGCTCACTGCCAAGTACTGCTCGATCGCCAAACTCCAGAAGCTAGATGAGGAGTTTTGGAATTTGAAGGTTCAGGGTGGTGACATCGATGGTTACACCACCAGGTTTCAACAACTAGCTGCCCTCCGCCCAGCTATGGTAAGCACTGAACCTGATAAAATCAGGAAGTACGCCCTTGGTCTCCCTGATTTTGTTCGGGGACACGTCATAACTTCAAAACCAGCCACCATTGACGGTGCAATCTCATTGGCCCAAGACCTGATGTCTATGAGCCAAGATTCTGAACCACCCACTTCATCCTCCCAAAACAACAAACGCAAGTGGTCCGACCACCACAACAACCACTCCAACCAACAAAACAAGAAACCCGACACCATCAAAGCCTACAACACCACCACTGACATCATCCGGGGTTACACTGGGAGCAAACCATATTGTCCCAAGTGCAGACTTCACCATGAGGGTTCTTGTGGTCCCTTTTGCAACAACTGCAAGAGGTACGGCCATCTCACCAAAGACTGCCGCTCACCCACCAACAACAACTCCAACAACAACACCAGACCACCCAAAGTATGTTTTGAGTGTGGAAACCCCGGGCATTTCAGGGATACGTGCCCAAAACTGAAGAACCGCAACAACAACAACAACAACAACCGCAGCAACAACAACAACAACAACACCCGCAGCAGAGCTTTCGTCATCAAATCTGGGGACGCCCGCCAGGACCCGAATGTGGTCTCGGGTATGTTCCTCCTCAACAACTTAACTGCTTCTGTTCTATTTGATACTGGTGCTGATAGAAGCTTTATCTCCGATGATTTTTGCCCACTACTTGACATCACTTCTGTTGCCTTAGATGTTAAGTACACTGTAGAGCTAGCAAATGGAAAACTCGTAGAAACCACCAGTGTGATACCTAATTGCACACTAAATCTAGCTGACGAAACCTTTTCGATCGACCTGATACCCATTGAAATCGGAAGTTTTGACGTCATTATTGGAATGGACTGGTTGTCCAAACATCGAGCTGAAATTGTTTGTCACGATAAAATCGTCCGTATCCCACTCGCCATTGGTGGAACCTTGATCATACAGGGGGAGACCGGTGGGACGGGACTCAATATAATCTCCTGTTTAAAAACCCGAAAATTTCTGAGAAAGGATTACCCTGCCATACTCGCACACATCATGGAGAAGAAGTCGGAGGAGAAGCGACTTGAAGATGTGCCAATTGTTAGAGACTTTCCCGAAGTCTTTCCGGAGGAATTACCAGGTCTACCTCCGCCTAGACAGGTTGAGTTCTCGATTGATCTTGTGCCGGGTGCCGCACCGGTGGCCCGCGCACCGTACCGTTTAGCCCCATCCGAACTTCAGGAGTTGTCCTCTCAGTTACAGGAACTTCTGGATCGAGGATTCATTAGACCGAGTTCTTCACCTTGGGGAGCTCCGGTCTTGTTTGTCAAAAAGAAGGACGGTTCATTTCGAATGTGCATCGACTACCGAGAGTTGAACAAATTGACCGTCAAGAACCGTTATCCACTCCCTCGCATTGATGATTTATTCGACCAACTTCAGGGTTCAAGTATTTATTCAAAAATCGACCTGCGATCAGGCTATCATCAGTTACGAGTTCGCGACACCGATATTCCAAAAACTGCTTTCAGAACTCGTTACGGGCACTACGAATTTCAAGTGATGCCCTTCGGTCTAACTAACGCACCGGCAGTATTCATGGACCTCATGAATCGGGTGTGCAAACCTTACCTCGATAAGTTTGTCATTGTCTTTATCGATGACATACTCATTTACTCGCGCAACGAGCAAGAACATGCGCAACACCTCAAAACTATCCTGGAACTACTTAGACACGAGGAGCTTTATGCTAAATTCTCTAAGTGTGAGTTCTGGATCCAAACTGTTCAATTTCTTGGTCACGTGATCGACAGTCAGGGAATTCACGTGGACCCGTCAAAAATCGAGGCTATCAAAGACTGGCAAGCACCCACCTCTGCAACTGAAGTACGACAATTCTTGGGTCTTGCTGGGTATTATCGACGATTTATTGAAAATTTCTCCAAAATAGCTCAATCACTCACGGTACTGACTCAGAAGGACAAAAGGTTCGATTGGACCGAGAAACAGGAGTCAGCGTTCCAACTTCTTAAACAAAAGCTTTGCAGTGCTCCAATTTTATCACTACCCGAAGGCACCGATGACTTCGTGGTATACTGCGATGCTTCTCACCAAGGTCTTGGTTGCGTGCTAATGCAACGAGACAAGGTCATTGCTTATGCCTCACGACAGCTAAAAATTCACGAAAAGAACTACACCACTCATGATCTCGAGCTTGGAGCTGTCATCTTTGCTATCAAAATCTGGAGACATTATCTCTACGGCACTAAGTGCACAATCTTTACCGATCCTAAAAGTCTCCAACACATCTTCGATCAGAAGGATCTCAATATGAGGCAACGTCGATGGGTCGAGTTGCTTACCGATTACGATTGTGAGATCAAGTACCATCCAGGGAAGGCTAATGTTGTAGCCGATGCCCTCAGTCGAAAGGAACGACCTAAACCACTTCGAGTCCGAGCCCTCAGTATGACCATTCATAACGATCTTACCATTCAAATTCATACCGCTCAGATCGAAGCCCTGAAATCTGAAAATATCAAAAATGAAGCCTTGCGGGGTATCGACAAACAATTTGAAATCAAACCTAACGGGATTAGGTATTTCTCAAATCGAATCTGGTTGCCTAGTTTTGGGAACCTAAGAGACTTGGTGATGGATGAGGCTCACAAGTCTAAATATTCTATTCATCCTGGATCCGATAAGATGTACCACGGCATCAAGGAATTTTACTGGTGGCCAAACATGAAAGCCGAAATCGCCACTTATGTCAGCAAGTGTCTTACTTGCTCAAAAGTCAAAACCGAACATCAGAAACCTCCTGGTTTACTCCAACAACCTGAAATTCCTGAATGGAAATGGGATCAAATTGCCATGGATTTCATAACCAAACTACCCAAGTCATCGAACGGTTGCGATACCATTTGGGTGATCGTTGATCGTCTCACCAAATCTGCTCATTTCCTGGCAATCAAAGAAAACGATAAAATGGAACGCCTTACACAAATTTACATCAAGGAAATCATTTCTCATCATGGTGTTCCAATCTCGATCATCTCTGACAGAGATGCCCGTTTCACTTCTCACTTTTGGCAATCACTTCAAAAAGCATTGGGTACCCGTCTCGATATGAGTACCGCGTACCATCCTCAAACAGACGGCCAAAGTGAACGAACCATTCAAACCTTGGAAGATATGCTACGCGCTTGCGTAGTTGATTTCGGTACAAACTGGGAAAAACATCTACCGTTGTGCGAATTTTCGTACAATAACAGTTATCACGCCAGCATTAAGGCTGCACCATTTGAGGCACTGTACGGTCGTAAGTGCCGATCACCGATTTGTTGGACTGAAGTGGGGGATAGTCAACTCACTGGTCCTGAACTCATACACGCCACCACTGAGAAAATTGTGGAAATCCAAAACAGACTCAAAGCCGCACGTGATCGTCAGAAAAGTTATGCTGACGTGAGACGCAAACCACTCGAGTTCCAAGTTGGGGATCGAGTTCTCTTAAAAGTATCGCCTTGGAAAGGCGTCATCCGTTTTGGCAAACGCGGGAAGTTGAATCCCCGGTACATCGGGCCTTTTGAAATCCTTGAAAGGATTGGCCCCGTAGCTTATCGATTGCAGCTGCCATCCGAACTCAGCAGCGTGCACCCTACTTTTCATATCTCAAATTTGAAGAAGTGCCTGTCTGATGAGACACTTATTATTCCACTAGATGAAATTCGTGTTGACGATAAACTTCATTTCGTTGAGGAACCCGCTGAAATTATGGACCGTGAGGTCAAACAACTGAAACAAAGTCGTATTCCCATCGTCAAGGTCAGATGGAATTCGCGGCGTGGTCCGGAATTCACCTGGGAACGGGAAGACCAGATGCGACTCAAATATCCTCAACTCTTCACTGATTCCACATCCAACACGACCTCGAGCTAAATTTCGGGACGAAATTCTTCTAACAGGGGGAGAATGTAACACCCGCCAAATTAGGACTTGTAATTAGTGCCTAATCATATGTTAATACATGTAATTAGTTCCTTGTTAGGCTAATTAATGTATCGAATTATATATATATTGTTGAATATATACGAAAATGCGATTTGGTTAAATCGTACGCAATCTAAATCGAATGTATTTCGATTCCATTAATATGGACGTTGGTGACAAATTTTATTAAATAACGTTGTTATGTCAAAAATATTATTATTATAATATTTCGTATTCATACGTATCGTACAAACTGAACCTATGCAATTTAAAATATTAAAACGCGCAAAACTGAATAAACCAACTTACAACTTAAAACTCAAATATAAATGATTTGTAAAATATTTAAATAAAATATCGCGTAATAATTTGTATTTTAAAACGTACCATTTAATATTTAAAATAATTATTTAACGTTTAAACGACGGAGCAAACGAACACCACACGGGACGAGAACGCGGAGCGAAAATGGGGACTTAACCCCATTTCCCCCTCCTTTTCCCCCCCCACTTTCTGCATTCTCTCTCTCTCTCCTTCACTTTTCTCTCTTTCTTTTTAATCACCACCAACCACCTCCACCCCCAAAATCTTCACAAAAACGCAAAATAAACATACCAAACGACTTCGGATCTTCAAGATTTTTAGAGATTCACGACCACCGCGACACGATCTATCTTCCTATCTTTTCGGATTTCTCATCCGACACTTTGTAAGTTTCCGACCAATCCCGAAATCTCTCGTTTTTAAGTAATTTCACCTACTAGTTGTTTGTTTGTGCTTATGATGTCCCTAGAAGGGTTGGGTAAAAATATTGGACCGATCGGAAACCCGAAAACATGATTTTTGCTCGAAATCCGTCGAACAGCTTTAAGTGTCGCAGGAATGCCAAAAACAGTAACAGCGTCACTTAGTGTCGCTATGTCAAGTGCCGCCCTATAGCGTCACTACCTGAGTGTCGCTATCACACTTACACCGTCACTCCTTTAGTGACGCAAGTATATAACCTTCGGTAGAAACCATGCGACACTTTATAAGTGTCGCTATTGTCCGTAGAAGCCTAACACTTTCAGTAGAAACAAGTGACGTCCGGTTACTACTGATGACGTCATTCGAACCCCATACCGTCACTCCCATATTGACGCATACACTACTTAACGACACTTCTCTAGTGCCGCATTATATGTTATCTGACACCATTTAACGTCACTCCCTTAGTGTCGCTATGTTACACGTCACTCCTTAAGTGACGCATAAATTCTGGAAACATTTATTCGATACGACACTGCTTAAGTGCCGCAATGTTACGGCACCCGTCTCTTCTGAAGTGACGCATAACACGATACACGACACTATCTCAGTGACGCATACCTTCACACACTGACACCAATACGCGACACTCCATAAGTGACGCATAGATCTTGTAAGTGACGCATGTAGTGTCGCATAAAACAGCAGGTTTTCAAACTTTAATTTCACTAAGTGTCGAACTTTTACAACCTCAAATCCGTATACGATACGACTTATAAAACACTTTGGGACACTTGTGTAAGTGCAAAACATCGATAACTTGATAATAATACTTAAAGTTTATTATTTCAAACCGTCACCAACGGGCCATACCCTTTTCAAACACTTAAACATATCAACCAAATTGTGGAGAATTGGACATTATAGTTGGACAAACAACTGCAGGGGTGATCTTTTGAGATACCCAATCATATTTATAACCATCGCGTGTCGTGGACACCCTCAGGTTACAAGTCATTGGACTTCATTTTGGCTAATCAACTTACGTTTGTATAAACGCATTTCAGACTCAGGTGAGTCTCATAGCCCCATCTTTTACTGTTTTATTAAGGGGTGTGATATACTGCTCAAACTTTTAACATGTGAACGCAAGTACCAAACTTTTCATATACTACATGAGTTTTTCGAAACTAATCATTTAAAGTCCTCCGTCAGCATAGTTGTTAATACGTTGTAGCGTGAATATTAGTATATGGTACCATATAGGATTGACCCTCCTCGTCCGGGTTAGCAAGCACTAACCGGGTAAACGGACGTACTAATATTTGGGAAGACGAATGTGGATTAGGCATTCGTGGAGGCACCTCGCCCGGAATTCTCTATAGGGGACCCGGCCCTCGAGTTAAGCTCAACTATGTGCTCATGGCTGTATACACGATGATTATCATTAAATTGCTGGATGCAATTCATTATTTTATTGCTGGATGCAATACATTATTTAAATCTTGCGGTTCATACGATATAACTTGATTTCAAACCTGTGAGCTCACCAGCTTTATAGCTGACCTTTTAGCATATATCGCAGGTACCCAGCAGTAGGATGTTTCTGCTTCAGGATTTAGCTCGAGTCAGCATACAGACGATTGAGATTTTCTTGCATTAGTATATTTTGTACAAGTACTTATGTACTGAAATCTCATTTTATTTAAACTCGAGCTATGTAAAGCTATAAATGTTGTAAACATTTCAGTTATCAATATATTTTGTTAAAACGACGCATATAGAGTCGTTTACTATATATCTTTGTGCTTTGTTATTGATTAGTAACACCCAAATCAAGCTTCCGCAAATCATCAAAATTTGGGGGTGTTACAGAATCTGACCACTCTTCACGTTTATTTTTGTTTAAAATAGTAAATTAACTTATGAAATTACTATAAAGTGCAGAAATCAACAAGAACCTAGGAGAATATGTGTGGTTTTTGGTTAGGCTTGATTCGGACTAGAAATGGGTGAAATCGAGGGTTGAATCGGGTTAAAAATCTGGAACCAAAGCTAAAGGGCTGTTTTTGTCATTTCACAAAACCGACACTTCGAATCAATCCCGACACGAAACGATAATTTCTACAAGCTTTAGAAACATATTTAAGACTTCCCTAAAAATTTTAAATCAAACAGAACGCGTCTGACCTTTTAAACGAAAACGAACACTTAAACGAAATCGGAAATCACACCTGCGACAATACCATTGTCGCATGAACAGTGTCCGAGAATACCCCATTGTCGCATACCATATTGTCGGAATCGATTATCGGATAATTGAGTATTTTCACGATTGTCGCAAAAACTAACACTTTCATACTTGAAACCATCTCATAATCGCTATTGTCTCATAAATAGTAATCGCTATTGTCTCATGAATAGTAATTCCCGATAATCCTTATTGTCTCATAAATAGTAATCGCTATTGTCTCATGAATAGTAATTCCCGATAATCCTTATTGTCTCATAAATAGTGTCCAACAATAACTTTGCATAACTGATATCGCGTAAAAAGTCACGTTTTTACTACCGATATCCCTCTCATTCTGGAACGATTCTTGGCATTTTAACTCAAAACCATTACAAATCAATATTATTATGCCAAGATGGTCAAAACGAGTTTGCACGAAGAAGAATCAACAAAAACGGACGAAGAACGAAGATTCTACGTACGCCGGAAGATCCAAACGATTCGTACGACACATCTAAAGTTCAGAGTTGAATTCTTGGGATATCTTTTCATCAAAGTCTTCGTTTTTGAAAAACGAATCCAACAAAAAAAGAATCGACGCAAACGGACGCATAACAAAGAAGATACGCGTGAAACGAGCAGCGAGACAACGGGCGACGAACCGGGAGGGGTGGCAGCCAGCCGCCGGCTGCTGCCACCCCCCCCCCATTCGGATCGCGCTTTTTGGTCCTTGCATGTACCCGGTGCTAGACCTTTCCGCAACTTTACGTACCCGGTGCTAGACCTTTCCGCAACTTTACGTACCTTGTGCCACTATATGCCCATACCCGGTGCCACTACCTTTTCCACCTTTTGCTAAAGTGCTCCTCAAGATGCTAACGTGAGCCGAATTTCACCTATAAATAGAGGCCATAAGCCTTCAATTGTACACACACCATTCTTAGAACATTATACTTCTCTTAAGATATTGCTTCTACTTTCTTTCTATTTTCTTACTAAAAATTAGTTTTAGGCTAGTTTAGGAGCTTTTTTAGAATAGAAGGAAAGTGCGGAACGCATTGTAATCTTCGGTGTATGCTCGAAATTGTGTCAATTAATTCAAGTCTATTCTCTCTCGCATTTAATCCTGGTTCTTTCTATCCTTATCTATCTTAATTAATTACGTTTATATTAATTATGCTAGATTTAGTTATTGCCATGATTAGAGAGTAGTATACTTGTTGTGTTTGTTTGCGATGTAGTTAGTTAATTATGGGATGATTTATAATTAAATATTAAAGATCGATAGTATTGCTTTGATCGTCTTATTGCATGTTCTTGTTTGATTGTTGCCTTAGGATCATCATAGTAGTAAAATATAAACGGTCTTAATTATCGTAAAGTAATATGACGGCCCCTATTTGACTGTTCTTCGGTATAGTACTGGAAACACTTCAAGGTGGAGTACAAATGTATGGAAGCCGAAGAACGACCGAAGGTAGTTATATTATGAAACGGTATAATATTACGAAGTAATATGACGGCCCCTATTCGACTGTTATGCAGTATAGCGTTGGAAACAGGTTAGGTGTAGTACAAATACGTGGAAGCTGTGTAACGACCGAAGGTAGTTATATTACGGACTAATATATATAAAATGAGAAACCTAGTTTAATTAACCTTTCTAAATAGACTTTTAAACTTCAATTTAATCTATCGCCTTTCCACCAATAAACGTGATTACAACACCTTTTTAACGACGTCCAATTAAAAGGTAGTCAGTCATCTGTGTCAATATAATTGGTCAAAGGTATGAAACTATGGAACCGCAAGGCTACATGGGGGATTACCGTAGGACAAGACATGGCCAAGGTTTGAAGCGGTGGAACCACTTAAAGTGAGGAACGCTGTGAATAACTAGGGGATTTATTGGGTAGTCTTAAGCAAGGGCTGGTTTAAAGTCATAAATGAACTTTCAAAATATACGAATCTGTTAGGATGACGAGGAATCGTTATATGATTCAGTTATGTCTAGTACCTTAAGATTTTGTTCCCGTTCATAGGAAAGTATTACTAAACCATAATCAAGATTTTGCTTATTATTCTAAATACTTTGTAATGTTACCATAACCTAGCTCCCGGTGCGACATGCTAATGGATTTTTAATTAGTAGGGAATCTAGTGTTTACATCACGAGTATTCAAGAATAACAATTAACAAATATCTTTCAAAACAGTTTCTCCAAACATCATCCCATAACTTAATTAACGAAGTCTCAGCAAACACTATCTTTATTTATCTGCTTTATCTTTTATTTTTATTTCGCTTTTATTTATTTATTTGCCTAAGTTAGTTAATATAAAAACCAAAACTCCCCCACTATTTCATAAACCCTTCACTAGTTTGAAAGCCCTCATCTGCCACGCCTTAGTTTCAATTCAGTCGGTTTGAAGAACGACTCTAGGTCATACCTACCACTTGCTCACCCTTAGCATTAGCATTGTTAGGGAAAACTTAGGCCCCGCATTTACAAATTTAAAACACCCACTGATCGCCGCCTCCGGCAGCCGGTTCAACGACAAGGGGTAAAATCTTTACCGACCGCTGGTGGCGCATCAAGTTTTTGGCGCCGCTGCCGGGGAACCAACTGTACGATCCATAGGCATCAAGATGAACTTACTCGCTAGTGAACCTTTAGGATTAACTCTTCTCCTTAGACACCTACGTCTTTCTTTATTTTTCCTTCCTTTTACTACTTTCACAAATTACGTTATCCCTATCCATTCAACTAGTCAACCACCTGCCAACGAGACTATGACAGCTGCACGTATCGCTCTCGCTGAAAACTCTAAACCTTTGATTGAAGGTCGAGGAGGACCAATCGTCTATCCAGAAACCAATGGAGCCTCATTTGAATTAAAACCACACATTGTTCAGTTAGTCCAAAACCTCTGTCAATTCAGTGGCCTACCAAATGATGATCCCAACTCACAACTTGACAAATTCATTTCCTTATCCAACTCCTTTAAGCCGATTGGGGTTAATCAAGACATAGTCTATCTATACCTATTTCCCTACTCACTCACTCTCAATGCACAAACTTGGTTCGAGGGATTAGAGCTTAACTCTATAACCTCTTGGGTAGAATTAGCAACCAAATTTTTGGCCAAATACTTCCCTCCATCAAAACAAGCCACGTTTAGGACCAACACCATAAACTTCCGCCAAGTTCACAATGAATCAATCTACGATGCATGGGAACGCTTCAAGGGATTGCTTAAGAAATGTCCAAATCATCGATTTGAGCGCTCAGACCAGTTGCGCATTTTCTACAATGGTCTCTTCCCACATCACCGTCCTTTACTTGATACCGCCTCTCAAGGTAGTTTCATAGACTGTACGGCAAATGAAGCTTGGTGCCTTATTGAGAAAATGACAATGCACAACCATGACTGGAACAGTGAAAATCACCCCTCAATAGTGAATTCACCTACTACAATCAGTACCGAAGCTATCAAAATTCTCACTCAGCAAGTGGCAGACCTAACCAAGGAGATCAAGGAATTGAAAAGTCAACAACAACAAGTCTGTCAAGTTCAAACTTGCCTTAATTGTGCTAATTTGAACCACTCAGCCCAAAATTTCCAATCTCATCTAACTTCACCCAACACTAACCATTCTCTTAACCCACCTAGAAATAGCCCACCAACTTACCAATTCCAACCTTCCGAACCCTCTCCCTCACAAACCTCTAGTTTTGACGATACCCTGATACAAGTCATTCAAGGAATCTCAGCTAGACAAGACCAAGCTCATCTCATCTTAAGTGATCAACTGACTTTGTTAAAAGCTTTCGAATCCCAATTAGGACAATTAGCACAACATATTGACGCTAAACCTCAGGATAGTCCAACTAGTTGCCATAAGGAGGCTTCTCATATTCAAGACTCTCAGGTAGCACATAGCCCACCTACAGTTTCTTCTCCGGTGAAGGAACCACCTATTGTTCCATCGACAATAGATTTAGAGTCTACACCAAATAGGAAAGTAAACATTCCATTTCCGGCTCGTCTTAAACAACGACCCGACAAGCTTAAGTCTTTTAAGCTTGATAGGAAATTCCTAGATACCGCCTCTGAAGTTCACTCCAAAAAGTACTTCAGAAAACTTCTTACAACCAAGGATAAGGTACCCGAAGTACCCAATGTCCCGCTGAACGAGGAATGTTCAGCTATCTAGAAAAATATCATCCCTGAAAAACTCGGAGACACCGGACGTTTTACTCTCCCCTGTTCCATCTACAATTCAGGCATCATCTGTTCTCTTGCCGATTTAGGAGCTAGTGTTAATCTTATGCCATACTCGCTCTTCAAGAGGCTTGAGTTAGTAAATCTTCGACCTACCAAAATGACCATACAGCTTGCTGACCACTCGGTCAAATACCGTAGAGGAATAGCTGAAAATGTTTTAGTTAGGATTGACAAATTTCTTTACCCAGCAGATTTTGTAGTAATGGATATGCAGGAAGACGTACACATCCCAATCATACTAGGAAGACCTTTCATGAATACGGCCAAGGCAATCATCAACGTCTTCACACAAACCATCAGCTTACAGTCTCAGGGAGAAACCATCACTTTCCATATCGACAATCCTAATGCTGGAGACCAAGCCGATATGTACATGATCTCCATGAACAAGACCAAAGAGGACAAAGAAACTGCAAAGTCAACAAGTGAAAGGAACTCTAGCATGGAAATGGCAATCACGCCATATTTCCCGATTGACCTCCGACGAATAGGACAAGAGATGAAAAACGCATCTCCATCAGCAAACAAACCAACGATGGAAGAAATAGTAAGGATAAGAAAGACGGAAAAAGAAGAAAACAAAAGAAGCATACCGCCAACTAATCCGTTTACCATTGAAGAAATGGCGCGAAGTAACCACAACCATCCCACGAAAAGAGAAACACTGGAGGAATATTCCAAACGCACCAGATTCCAACCACAAACCATTGCAGATCCCAAATCACTCAACGAAATCATCCAGAGATTCGACAAAGCAGTAGGAGGAATAAGTAACGCAGTCAAATTGCTTACTCTTTCCTCATTTGAACTGCAATTCTGTCAACAACAGAAACGGACTTACGCTAGGATCTACAATGCCCTTAAAAGATCTAACATCCCATTCACCTCAACGCAATGGGAGATGTTAGGATCCATTAGAGCGCATATGAAAGAGACTACTGGACATCCGAGCAGTTGTTCCGACATCTTGACGATGAATGACCTCACATCATTGCTTGACTTGCTAAGTAGAGAAGATCACCTCAGTTCCAAGGAAAGCGGATCTATGGTTATCAACTCCACTATGGAAAAACAAATTGAGTTAATGATTGAAGAACTTAGTGATCTCGTTTGGGAGGAATCAAGGCGCGAACGACCCTTTAGGGTTACATATGAATCACCACTTGATATCGCTACTTTTGTTACGATCCATCTACGGGAGATTCAACAACGGAAAAGTAACTCCAGAATGAAATTCATATTCTACTCAGGATGCAAGGAGACACTTCGTCAGCTTACTCCAGTTTTCTCAGAATCCGACTTTCCATTCACCAACCATCAGCAGCACCGACAAATAGAGGACCTGTGCATGTCTATCAGAAGATTCAACGGAGACCCCAAGACCGAGAATTATGAAGACATACAACTGCAATTCTTGGCGTTTGTATGCTCTCTCTGGCAAAACCCACCGCCGAGAGAGGTTGTTAAGACAGACACAACCACCATGACCGACCCTAGTGAGACTGTCACTAAAGCAGTTGACTACATCACCTTCGGACTTCACGGACTTTCAAGGACAACTTCAGAGCATCTTCAGAACTATAAGGCAGAATCGAGAGATAGTCCATTTGAATTGATTACGACAATAGTCAATCACTTCGTGAGAATCTATCCACCTCGATATACTTTCCCGCAACCTAGGGCCCACAAAATCAACAAAGGGAATCCCATGGATGCATCCAGGTCCATCTAGGAGAAAAGAAGTCGATCTCTCGACTTTAAAAGAGCGCTTCTCGGGAGGCAACCCGTGTTTTACATTTCCGCAATTTTACATTCCAAGAAGTGATGAAGTCTCCGACAATCTTTCACACTTGGATATACGACCAAGTTTCTGCCTGACGCATCAAGTTTTTGATGTCGCACATCAAAGAACTAGTATATCCAACACGTTCACACCTACGAGACCAATCACAAGAAGACTTGATCAAGAGTGAACCCACCAAGACGAAGTTCGGCAAACGCATACCACGCAGCTACAGGGGAGTACTTCTATACCGTCTCTTTCATTCGTTTTAAATATACCATATCCACTATGCTTATCACTAAGTGTGGGATTCAAACCTAACACACACTGCTAAAAGAATACGTCTTAGATGTTTCAAATCCTAAGTGTGGGATATTTACCCCAGTCAGAACATAGAATAACATCGAGGACGATGTTCCTTTAAGTGTGGGATAGCAGTAGTTACACTACTGTAAAATGGATAATGGTATATGCTTGATTCTAAAATCGTTGCTCTTTAAGACCCTGCTTCTCCAAAAAGTAACTTGAAATTTTTCAAAATTAAGTTAAAAATATGTTGAAAATGAAAAATTTTAGACGAAGAATGATTTACTTTGGGGAAGAAGGACAAATAAAATACAAATTCTTTTGAGAAATTAGTTTAGCAATACCATAAAGAGCATCGCGTGGCTAGGCACACAACAACCAAAATTTCGATTCGTGAGGTATCTTGAGCCATATAAAGCATTCATTTTTAATGCTCCACTTTTTCGATTCTTGAGTGTGCCGATGTATGCGTTTAGAATCAGTACTTGCTCTTATTATGCATTTCGAATCCGAACTGGTGAGCAAAAAGGAAATCGAATCACATCATTCTTGAACCCATCCATACACCCAAAAATAAATACGTTAACCCTTACATACTCAAAAGCATCACTCAAACTTCATAAGAAGTTCTAAAGATGAAAGAAGAGAAGTAACAAGGATATGACGTCAAAGAAAGAAAATATCCAAGAAAAAGAAAATTCGAAGAAAAGAAAGTCAAATGGAGAAAAAGACTCCTCCCAAAAGCAAAAGGCGTCAATCCTCCCGAAAATTCAAAAATTTCAGCTTTCCGCTTCACCAAGAAGAAAACCTATGAAAAACCAACACAACCCCCTCTCATACCACCAACACTCCACTCCAAAAACCTTACATCACTTCCCTTACAATGATTGTGGCTAGATCGACTTTGCGCTCACCTAAAAGGTAACGATTTGATACTCGATCAAGCCTATGACGATAAACAATACATGACTGGAGTTCTGAGCGATTGATATAATAGAATAGGAAACCCCAAACACTTTGAGTGATTTGAGTGACCACCTGGAGAGGATCGCCTAGTCATGTATCCAAGATCAAATATCAAAAGCATGCTCCCAAAGATTACAACCCTACTTTTTCAAAAGCACAAATATTTTATTTTTCCAAAACCCCCTTAGTAAAAAGTTCCGCCTTAAAATTTTTCATTATCTTCTTATCTTTAACCATGTTGAAAATGAGTTTGCTTGAGGACAAGCAAAGTTCTAAGTGTGGGATACTTGATATCGCGTAAAAAGTCACGTTTTTACTATCGATATCTCTCTCATTCTGGAATGATTCTTGGCATTTTAACTCAAAACCATTACAAATCAATAGTATTATGCCAAGATGGTCAAAACGAGGTTGCACGAAGAAGAATCAACAAAAACGGACGAAGAACGAAGATTCTACGTACGCCGGAAGATCCAAATGATTCGTACGACACATCTAAAGTTCAGAGATGAATTCTTGGGATATCTTTTCATCAAAGTCTTCATTTTTTAAAAACGAATCCAACAAAAAAAGAATCGACGCAAATGGACGCATAACAAAGAAGATACGCGCGAAACGAGCAACGAGGCAACGGGCGACAAACCGGGACGGGTGGCAGCCAGCCGCCGCCGGCCAGCCACCAGGCCGCCGGCTGCCAGCCACCAGGCCGCCGGCTGCTGCCACCCCCCATCCGGATCACGCTTTTTGGTCCTTGCGTGTACCCGGTGCTAGACCTTTCCGCAACTTTACGTACTCGGTGCTAGACCTTTCCGCAACTTTACGTACCTCGTGCCACTATATGCCCGTACCTGGTGCCACTACCTTTTCCACCTTTTGCTAAAGTGCTCCTTAAGATGCTAACGTGAGCCGAATTTCACCTATAAATAGAGGCCATAGCCTTCAATTTTACACACACCATTCTTAGAACATTATACTTCTCTTAAGATATTGCTTCTACTTTCTTTCTATTTTCTTATTAAAAATTAGTTTTAGGCTAGTTTAGGAGCTTGTTTAGAATAGAAGGAAAGTGCGGAACGCATTGTAATCTTCTGTGTATGCTCGGAATTGTGTCAATTAATTCAAGTCTATTCTCTCTCGCATTTAATCCTGGTTCTTTCTATCCTTATCTATCTTAATTAATTATGTTTATATTAATTATGCTAGATTTAGTTATTGCCATGATTAGAGAGTAGTATACTTGTTGTGTTTGTTTGCGATGTAGTTAGTTAATTATGGGATGATTTATAATTAAATATTAAAGATCGATAGTATTGCTTTGATCGTCTTATTGCATGTTCTTGTTTGATTGTTGCCTTAGGATCATCATAGTAGTAAAATATAAACGGTCTTAATTATCGTAAAGTAATATGACGGCCCCTATTTGACTGTTCTTCGGTATAGTACTGGAAACACTTCAAGGTGGAGTACAAATGTATGGAAGCCGAAGAACGACCGAAGGTAGTTATATTATGAAATGGTATAATATTACGAAGTAATATGACGGCCCCTATTCGACTGTTATGCAGTATAGCGTTGGAAACACGTTAGGTGTAGTACAAATACGTGGAAGCTGTGTAACGACCGAAGGTAGTTATATTACGGACTAATATATATAAAATGAGAAACCTAGTTTAATTAACCTTTCTAAATAGACTTTTAAACTTCAATTTAATCTATCACCTTTCCACCAATAAACGTGATTACAACACCTTTTTAACGACGTCCAATTAAAAGGTAGTCAGTCAACTGTGTCAATATAATTTGTCAAAGGTATGAAACTATGGAACCGCAAGGCTACATGGGGGATTACCGTAGGACAAGACATGGCCAAGGTTTGAAGCGGTGGAACCACTTAAAGTGAGGAACGCTGTGAATAACTAGGGGATTTATTGGGTAGTCTTAAGCAAGGGCTGGTTTAAAATCATAAATGAACTTTCTAAATATACGAATCTGTTAGGATGACGAGGAATCGTTATATGATTCAGTTATGTCTAGTACCTTAAGATTTTGTTCCCGTTCATAGGAAAGTATTATTAAACCATAATCAAGATTTTGCTTATTATTCTAAATACTTTGTAATGTTACCATAACCTAGCTCACGGTGTGACATGCTAATGGATTTTTAATTAGTAGGGAATCTAGTGTTTGCATCACGAGTATTCAAGAATAACAATTAACAAATATCTTTCAAAACAGTTTCTCCAAACATCATCCCATAACTTAATTAACGAAGTCTCAGCAAACACTATCTTTATTTATCTGCTTTATCTTTTTATTTTTATTTCGCTTTTATTTATTTACTTGCCTAAGTTAGTTAATATAAAAACCAAAACTCCCCCACTATTTCATAAACCCTTCACTAGTTTGAAAGCCCTCATCTGCCACGCCTTAGTTTCAATTCAGTCGGTTTGAAGAATGACTCTAGGTCATACCTACCACTTGCTCACCCTTAGCATTAGCATTGTTAGGGAAAACTTAGGCCCCGCATTTACAAATTTAAAACACCCACTGATCGCCGCCTCCGGCAGCCGGTTCAACGACAAGGGGTAAAATTCTTACCGACCACTGGTGGAGCATCAATAACCGACTTTTCGACAGACAATATCAGGATATACTTGATTTAACGTCAATACAATATTTGGAATAACTCGGAAACATATGACACATATACTTTTGTAAGTATACAACTAGACAAACATAATAATAATGCTTTTAATAGTAATTATTACAAAACTCACCAACGGGCCGAACATGTTTTCAAAACACAAACCAAAACAATCAAATAATTTGGACATTACTAGTTGAATGAACAACTAGCATAGATTGTCTGTTGAGACGTCTACACATATTTATAACCTTGCACATTTCGAATGCCCGACAGGTTACAGTCTTTGGACACCACTACTTATACTACTTCATACTTTCTCCGTTGCAACATATCAGACTCAGGTGAGTCTCATATCCCCTCATTTTACTGTTTTTACCCAGGGGTGGGAATACATGCTCAGTTTTATTTACATGTGAATACAAGTACAAAACTCGATATATTGACTGCATGAGTTATTTTTGCTAATCATGAAGCCCTCCACATCATAGTTTGTTAGTATGGATTTAGCGCGAGTGTTAGTGTATGGTACCATATGGGATTGACAATCCCCGTCCGGGGTAGTCGCGCTACCACGACTGCGGTCGAACGGACGCATTATCATTTGTTCACACGTGTGTTTGATTAGGCACATGCAGGAGGCAAACTCGATCAGGCATTTAATTGTGATCCTGACACCTCATTTAAGCTCAAACTATGAGCTCATGGCAGTAATATACACATTTATTTGATTGATTTCAAATCACTATACTAAATCTTGTGGTTCGTACATTATTATTTCATCATTACACCTGTGAGCTCACCAGCTTTTAGCTGACCTTTTAGCATGTATTCTCAGGTACTCAGCAGCAGTAGGTCTGCTCAGGATTTTATATAGCTCTAGTCTCATGCAAAACAACAAGAGATTTTCCTGCATTATTATATTTTGTAAAAGTAGTAATGCCATAGAATCTCTCCGATAGGGTGCCAAGCTTTTGTAAACATTATAACTATTGTAAGCTTTTATTAAAATCAATGTATTTTAGTAAACGACGCATATAGAGTCGTTCATTATATCTTATGTGCTATGTTTACCAGATTAGTCGCGTCCCGACCCGAATCGCTTCCGCATCATAATTTGGGGGGTGCAACAGATTGGTATCAGAGCCTAAGGTTATAGTGAACTAGGTTGCATTTAGTGGGCCTAGAGTATGACTGTTAGGCAGTATTTCCTTATTAGGTATGACTGGTTTAGGGATTACATCATACGAGTTTAATTTAACATAGCCTGATCAACTATGTACAATTAAATAAAGATGATGTAAGAACTGAAACGGTTATGTTGAACAGGGATACACTAGTTGACTCTGACCACGAGAGAAACCGGGAATTATACATGTTTGTGCTAGACACACACTAGGCTATTATATGAGATATAGTATCTGTATATATAGGCCTCACTTTCTTAAACGCTTTTGCCACAGAAAATGGCATACTTTCCTACCGTTGCACCAACCGATTTAGGAAACGAAACCGAAGCCTTATCCACTACGATAAGGGCAACCATAATAACCGCTCACACGACTATAACGAGCAACGAAACTATAACCCACGAATTATTACTCATCCTTTGCAATAAGTGCTACAAATTGGAAATCATATGATCTACACCTACTCCTGGCCTTTGTGCCACAACCGAAACTCACACGATTTTTAACCTTCGTGCTACATATGGAAGACACATGAGCTATACTTATTTTAGCCATCTTACTACTATTTTCTACTCTTATCATAGACATGTGAAATTCTCACACACGTACTACTCTCTTGGCTATTGTATATCGAATATTTACGAATAGGCCTCACTTACTCAGTACTACCCTGTCATCGAGGATGACAACACGTTCCGCTGTACTACCTACCACTCATGGGAAATACACTACCTTGTGTCCTTTCTACCACTCTCATCCTTCAGGATCACGTTTGAAATGCACTACTAGAGAAAACTACTAGGTCTCCTCGGGCTAGACCTTAACACATACACATTGTCGATTTCACTATACATGGAACACGCTAGAGGGCAGCCGCCCATCGATGGGGCTGGCTACCTGTTGCACTTTCTATTTGGAGATTCAACCACAACAGTCAAAACACACTTAACACTCGCAACATATTCTCAAAGACTAAAATCCTTTACTATCATTTTCTATAGAACTCGCTCGGATGAAAATGGCAAACTTCACAGTGGACGACTACACGTCTGACAACGAACAGATTAAGAGGAACAAATTCAGTACACATATCTAGATGAGGAGATTACCCCAATGGAAGAAATCATAAACGAGGAAATTGAAAATCTGAACTTTTGAGTCGTTCACATCGAAGAATATGAGAGAGTACGAGATCGGGCCGAGGACTTAGATGGTCGAAATTGGGAACTTAAACTGAGATGCAAGATCTATGAGCTGGAATTGAGGATTCTAAAAAGGTCCATTTCCGAACGAATCCTAGATAGGATCCGCCACTGGGGTGAAGTCGCTACTAACTTCAATCAAAGAACCAAAACATTGATCAAGTGGATGTACCGACAAACAATCGACGACATTTTGAACTACCCTGCACCTCCACGATACAGGGACATGCTCAAAGCTCGTTATTACCCTCACGACCTGCACCTAGAATAGATCCACGATAACTACAACCATCTTGTATAGTGAACTTAGTTATCTAGTAAGTCATGCCTGAAATCTCTAATTCGATGGGTGTATAGTAACACCATCACATTTTGTATAAACCCTTTGTATTCGTCCGGATGTAACAAATTCCCAGCAACTTTTGTAAACTCTATGCTGAGAATCTTTTGAACTCATTACCTTGAATGGTATCTAACCTTATCATCTAATGAACCTAATTGCCACTTGTACTGTTGTATATTACTTCCTTGTACATACATTTTAATTATACCTTGTGCATGATAGCACTTTGAACCTCACCAACAAGCTCTTTCCTATTGATCTAATTCCTGTCGAGATCGAAAGTTTCGACATCATTGTTGGTTTGGACTGGTTGTCCAAACACCGAGCTGTAATTATTTGCTTCGAGAAAATCATTCGAATTTCCCTCGTCACCGGTAGTACTTTGATCATACAAGGGGAGGCCGGTGGGATGAGACTGAACATCATATCCATTATGAAAAACCAGAAATATCACCCATCTCCAGATGATGGAGACCGGCAACAAAGTCGCCACATTATGACTAAACTAGTGTGCAATATAGAACCCACGTGAAACCAGTAAAAAAATTTCTCTAAGCACGCATTGTATGTGTGAAAACAATTCTCAACAATTTTTCGTTAGATATCCTTCACGGACCTTTCGCAAACATAAATCTTTCAACCGCTTCTAATCGGACATCTACTCCAAACTTTCCACAACTACTAATTTTCAACGAATGTTGGTAAACAGAATTTCCAACGTGTGGTCAATGACAATAATTTTCAACATATTTGATTTAACTTCAGTTTTAAATAAAATTTTTGCCAACTCCAGTTTTTCAAAAAGAATTACAACAGCAAGGATTTGTAAACAAAAATTTCCTCACAAAGCGTTTTATGAAGCTTCCAAAAATCCATAAGTTATTAACAAAATTACCGAAATTATGATGACATTCTTTCGTAGCCAAATGAAAACCATGTATATGAACCAACACTTGATTTTCACTCGACCTCACTCTATGATCTAACTCTTAGTACCACTATAGACAGTTATATGTCAGACGATGACCTATTCTATGAGGGACCGACGACATTCCCCTGCCTACTTACTTTGGGCAACGATAATAACTTATACATTAGGACACCTGTGGGTTTTCTAACGACTTACATGCTGTAGATCCGTTCCAACGGTTCATATTGGATGTAATCCAACAATTCACTCACATTTTCACAACTAATGGTTGGGGTGTTACTCGCCATACTCATACAAAACTTGCTACATGATCATGTTTGATCACTATCTTGACACGTTCGACGAACTATCTACTCTTAATGCAAAACACGTCATCTAATCGTAACTTCATCACTATTTGACCTGTTTTATCAACAAATTACTCATACGCCTTATTGGATCATGATTGATCACTACGCGATCTGACTACTATTCAAATAATGGAATAGTCTTTATTAGACTACTACTCTAACAACAAAGGGCAAGGATTGGCCACTCTTTACAAATTCAGGCGGGTTAGCATAATTCAGAAATTTTCACTTCAAGATTTCGGATAAAACTTTCTCTTTACGCGTAATAATCAATCGAGATCGAAATACCTTCCCCCACTTTCTTTTCCGATGATATCCGAAAATTCCGTCATAATCACTATTACAAGGAAAACCTGTTCATAGTTCCTCCAAGTTTCTGGTCGAACTCAAATCTAACAAAGGGAGGAAGGCAAAACGAAGTTGCGCATTATGCCGCGTAGAAGGTACACGAAAAAGGGACTACACCACTCATGACCTCGAACTTGGATGCTGTCGTCTTTGCTCTCAAGATCTGGAGACACTATCTCTGTGGCACTAAGTGCACAATCTTCACTGACCACAAAAGTCTTCAACACATATTCGACCAAAAGGATCTCAACATGAGGCAACGTCGCTGGGTCGAGTTGCTTACCGATTATGATTGTGAAATCAAATACCATCCGGGCAAAGCAAATGTTGTTGCCGATGCCCATAGTCGAAAAGAACGCACAAAACCACTTCGAGTTCGAGCCCTCAGCATAACCATTCACAATGAACTTATCATTCAGATCCTTACCGCTTAACTCGAAGCACTGAAAACTGAAAACCTAAAACATGAGGCCTTGCGTAACATGGAGAAACAATTCGAAACCAAACCCAATGGGGTTAAATACTTCGCGAACCGAATCTGGTTACCTAGTTTTGGAAACCTACAGGACTTGGTGATGAATGAAGCTCACAAGTCCAAATATTCTATACATCCTGGATCCGACAAGATGTATCATGGCATCAAAGAGTTATATTGGTGGCCAAACATGAAAGCTGAAATCGCCGCATACGTTAGCAAGTGCCTCCGTGCTCTAAAGTCAAAGCCGAATATCAGAAACCTTCCGGTTTACTTCAGTAACCGGAAATCCATCAATGGAAATGGGAGCAGATTACCATGGATTTCATCACTAAACTCCCAAAAACACCGAGCGGTTGCGATACCATTTGGGTGATCGTTGATCGGCTCTCAAAAATCTGCCCATTTCCTCGCGATCAAAGAAACTGACAAAATGGAACGCCTTACACGAATCTATTTCAAGGAAATTGTATCACGACATGGCGTTCCTGTCACACCCCGCCAAACGGTAATCACAATCAGTACTAGTTAAACATGCGGAAGCTTCGGTTACGTGACGGGGCGTGAGCAGCTAAACCAACCAAACAGTACATACATACTTAGATCATATGGCTATCGCGCAACATAATAGATTAAGATGCCAGTTTAAAACAGTTGTTACAAAAGTAATACGACTATGTAAGTCGTAACAGTAGTAGTAGAGTTTAAAACATTTAAGTTTTACAATACATATGTTAGAAATAAGATTTCATAAGTATAACTGCAATGTCTGCAGTAATACAGAGGAAATCCTCAGAAGCTGTCCCAAAATGTGTGGCATCCTAAGTAATCCAGGGTTGTCCATCCTGAAATGCATGCGATTCTTACTTACATGGCTAATTTCCTATAAAACATAGAAAGAAAGTCGTCAACAAATATGTTGAGTGAATTCACAGGTTTTGTATAAGTGTAAGGTATGTTAAACCATTTATGTTTGTGTTAATGAAATGTCATTCAATAAATAATTGTTGCAAATTTTGCAAAATACAAGATTGTAGGGTTGTTACCCTAAAATACAGTTTTATGTGGGTTGTCACCCAAAATATAAGTCTGGTTGTTTACCAATATTTAAAGATAACCAGAATGTTTTCTGGTACAAAATAGTTGTAGGATACGTTAATCCTATACAGTATGTGGGAATATTTAGACTATGATCCCCTAAAAGGTGAGCTAAACCTCGCAGGTTAAAGTAACGCGACCTAACCCTATAACAAAACCACAACCAAAACTTATGTTGTTTGCCTGAAGGACATTTAAGTATACGCTCCAACCATAGGAGGGTCATCACGGCAATAGTACTATTCGTATACTCAGTGGCTAGAGTCACCTAGCTAATAATTATAGTCTGCATGACATAAGGTCTTTCATGCACACATTTCAAGTCTGGGTCCGTACTAGGATACAGTGTCTAATTCCCATAACAGTTGTAAAAATGTAATTTCATATCAAACAATTGTATAAAGCATTAAAGCATTTATATGATTAGCTGCATGTGTTCGCATGCAGTTTCTATGTTTACACCCCTATGTTTAAAAGCATAAAACATTTGCAAAGTAGGGGCTGTGAACTCACGGTGGTTTGCTCGGTATGAATGCTAGCAGCCGACAGATAAAAGCCCAAGGTATGTTAACCTATGTACAATAAAGGTATTAACATAAGTACGTTTGATTTGTTTGATCAACTTATGTTAACAGTTTGTTTGTTTGAAAAAAATTGTTGATTTCTTAATAATATAAGTTGTTAGATTTGTTGGTGACGTTACTTTGAAACATTGTTATTATTTCTTACGTCATATACTTTGTTAAGTATATATATATATATATATATATATATATATATATATATGTTATAGTTATCTCGTTGTCGTCGTACATATATATAATTGTTTATACATATGTATGTGTGTAATTATACATGTCGTATAATATTAATCGTACATTTGTGAATATGATATATTCAATCTCAAATCACACGAGTATGTATATATATAAAGTTTGTTACTTTATATGTAACGAATAACAGGTCATTTTGAATATATATATATATATATATATATATATATATATATATATATATATATATATATATATATATATATATATATATATATATATTCAAAATGACCTGTTATTCGTTACATTTTAATTGTCGTATTTATTTCCGTTTATAAAATAAATATCGTCGTTTCTAAAATCATTGTATACGTTTTATTGTATCATTGTTAATGATTTTGAATCGAGTTTTGTCGATAATATAAACGTATAAAATTGTTATGTGTATATATATATATATATATATATATATATATATATATATATATATATATGTGTGTGTGTGTGTGTGTGTGTGTGTGTGTGTGTGTGTATTATTTGTCAACGTAAGTTTTTAAGTCCAATAACTATGTCTCATATCTATCCCATTTATACGTTACCGATATGTCATTGTGTCGTAATATTATCTCATTTCAAAATATAATCGTCGTCGTGTTTGTACTTAGTTTTAAAGTCCAAATGGTTTGCTGTCCAAAAAGGTTCCGCCGGATCATGCAAAGATCTGCCGGATCGTGTTGTTTTGTCACACGGTCCATTACTCGTTCATCGTTCATATGTGTGCGCATGTTCGAAGTTAGGATCTGCCAGATCACATGATGATCCGCCGGATCTCGTGTGTCTTTTACTCGTGCATCTTACTCGTTCACAAAGTTATGTGCGTGTGAAGCTTTGGGATCCGCCGGATCCTACATTGATCCGCCGGATCTTGTGTGTCTTTTACTCGTTACCAGTTTGTTCAAACGATCACAACGTGCAAGTATTCGAAGGTGATCCGCCGGATCCACCTAGGATCCGCCGGATCCTGCATGTTTTACAGGTTCATGTTCGTGCAGAGCATATATATACTCGATCATTTTGGTTTCGGATCATTTATATCATGGTACCAATCATTCATAACAAGTAAATATGACATTTTAACAAAATATTAACTAGTTTCCTATGTCAAATTTTGGATTCAAGGTTTTGGTTTTTATAAAACCCATTTCAAGAACAACCAACAAAATCATCTAATTTAGGTGTTATATGCTTAGATTATGATATATATATATACATGTTAGAATACGAAATTTAAGTGTAGAATCAAAGATGATGGGTTTCCTTACAAAGTGAAATTGATGGTGACGATGATGATACGAAGAAGATGATGAAGTTGATGGCTCTTCTTGTGCCTCTGCTGGTTCTGATCCTTGTGTTCTTCACAGGGTTTGAAGGAGAGTTAGAATGGTGATGATGTGTGTGTGTGTTGAACGTTCACAGAGGAAAGGAACGGAGGGAGTAAAATATTTCAAACGAGTATGGTTTGAAGTAGAAGATGTCTCTCAATTATTTGAGTTAGTTGGCAAAATTAGGTCCGTTAATTTCGAGTACGGGTATAATTATAGCACCATAAAATATAATATTTTATTTTTTTATTTTGTAGATGTTCTCCTGGTTCGTTATTTAAATTTAGAATGATGAGATTTTCATTATTTTTGATAGTTGTACAATTTTGTACATTTTACTGCGCGCATTCAATTGGGCGCCAAATTTCAGTTAAATTACGAATTCATATTTTGAGGTAATGTTCCAAATACTTTCAAATGTCTAAGAAAATAAAACTTTTATGATTTGTGATCTCCGGGTACGTTTTACAATTATTTATGTTCGTTTTATAATATGTTTTATATAAAACGTGTACCTAAGTCGTTTTATCTATACGTTATAGATATATTAATACTCGTAATTAATAACTGACTTATTAATTATTTTTGTGTCACCAACTTTTTTTATTTATTTTTGTCGGGTTCGTTTCCGACACATTTGTACTCAGTTATAAATAACTACGTATTAAGTAATACTTTTTGTTTTAAAAGTACTGGGCTTGCTAGGCTTACATCACATCAAAAGTTTTGTTTAAACTTAACCAGGAAATTAGCGTAAGAATGCACATGCTTAATACTTAATTAATACCTAATTTGGAGAGTTGTCACATTCTCCCCCCGTTAGGGAAATCTCGTCCCGAGATTTAAGTTGTGTCGTGAGTTGCGGTCACGGGTTCAGATAGTTGAGGATACTTCTTGCGCATTTCATCCTCACGTTCCCAGGTGAACTCTGGGCCTCGTTTCGAGTTCCATCGAATTTTGACAAGTTTGATCCGACTGTTTCGGAGTTTTTGCATTTTCGTGTCCATTACTTCAAGCGGTTCCTCCACAAAGTTAACTTTTGCGTCGATATTGATTTCGTCAGGAGGTATGATTAATGCTTCATCAGATAGACACTTCTTAAGATTACTCACATGAAACGTGTCGTGAATATTACTAAGTTCCTGCGGTAGTTTAAGTTTATAGGCTACAGGACCAATCCTTGCTAGGATCTCAAAAGGTCCGATGTAACGCGGATTCAGTTTACCGCATTTTCCAAATCGTACAACTCCTTTCCAAGGAGATACCTTGAGTAGGACTCTGTCACCTACTTGAAATTCCAAAGGTTTCCATCTATTGTCTGCATAACTCTTTTGTCGGTCTCGTGCCGTTTTCAATCGATTAAGCACTTGAGATATCTTGTCCGTTGTTTCTTAGACTATCTCAGGACCTGATAACTGTCTGTCATCCAACTCTGCCCAACAGAGTGGAGATTGGCACTTGCGTCCGTACAACGCCTCAAAAGGTGCCATTTGTATGCTTGTATGATAACTATTGTTGTACGAGAATTCGGCTAATGGGAGGTGAACATCCCAGTTTCCTCCAATATCAATCACACAGGCTCGTAGCAAGTCCTCGAGTGTCTGAATTGTTCGTTTGACCGTCAGTTTGTGAATGGTAGGCAGTACTCATGTCGAGTCTAGTGCCCAGTGCTTGTTGAAGTGTTTGCCAGAAGCGAGAGGTGAAACGTGCATCTCTATCAGAGATGATGGATAATGGCACTCCATGTCTAGAAACAACCTCTTTTATGTAGGTTCTAGTCAGCTTTTCCATCTTATCCGTTTCCTTGATGGCTAGAAAGTGAGCTGACTTAGTCAGTCGGTCGACAATCACCCATATGGTGTCCATTCCAGATGATGTTTTTGGTAGTTTCGTGATGAAGTCCATCGTGATGTGCTCCCATTTCCATTTGGGCAGGGTTGTTGCAAAAGCCCAAACGGCTTTTGATATTCAGTCACAAGTCAGGCATCTACTAACGTAGGTGGCAATATATCGTTTCATGCCAGGCCACCAATAGAATCCTTTCAGATTGTGGTACATTTTGTCTGCACCAGGATGTATCGAATAATTGGACTTATGTGCTTCGTCCAATATCAGGTTTCGTAGTTCCTCAACACCAGGAATCCAAATTCGGTTCATAAAATACAATACTCCATTGTCTTTCGACTCCAGTTGTTTCTCCATCCCCTTGAGGGATTCATCCTCCATACGTTCTGGGGTAAAGGCCGCTTGTTGAGCGTTACGAATTTGGGTAATAAGTTCCAAGTGGATTGTTAATCCCAATGCTCGAACTCTTCGAGGTCTTACTCTTTCCTTACGACTCAAGGCATCCGCTACCACATTAGCTTTGCCCGGATGGTACTTGATTTCGTAGTCGTAATCGTTCAGTAGGTCAACCCAACGTCTTTGTCTCATGTTGAGTTCCTTTTAATCAAATATATGTTGGAGACTTTTGTGATCGGTGAAGATCGTACACTTTGTACCGTACAGGTAGTGTCTCCAAATCTTAAGAGCAAACACGACTGCTCCCAGTTTTAAGTCGTGCGTCGTATAGTTCTTCTCGTGAATCTTCTATTGACGAGACGCATAAGCAATGACTTTTTCATTTTGCATTAACACGCAACCCAATCCCTGATGTGAAGCATCACAGTAGACCACAAAATTATCTACTCCATCTGGCAATGATAAGATTGGTGCGGTACTCAGTTTCTGTTTCAATAGTTGAAAAGCATTCTCTTACTTTTTTCCCCAATCAAATTTCTTGTCTTTTTGTGTCAGAGTCGTGAGTGGCAGGGCTATTTTCGAAAAAATTTCAATGAATCGACGGTAATAGCCTGCTAGACCAAGAAATTGTCGTACTTCAGTTGGGGTCTTAGGTGCTTCCCAGTTCTTGATTGCCTCAATTTTGGATGGGTCCACGTGAATTCCTCTGTCGTTTATCACGTGACCAAGGAAATGAACTTCACGCATCCAAAATTCACACTTAGAGAATTTTGCATAAAGCTTCTCTTTCTCCAGTAGTTCAAGAATAGTTTTCAGATGTTGTTCATGATCCTCTTTTGTTTGAGAGTATACCAAGATATCGTCAATGAACACTATGATGAACTTATCGAGATACGGTTTACATACTCTCTTCATTAGATCCATGAACACTGCTGGTACGTTTGTCAATCCGAACGGCATGACCAGGAACTCATAATGTCCATATCGAGTTCTAAACGCAGTCTTTGGGATATCCTCATCCCGTACCTTCAGTTGGTGGTAACCAGATCGCAAGTCGATCTTTGAGTAGTAACTTGACCCTTGCAGTTGGTCAAACAAATCATCGATGCGGGGTAATGGGTATCGGTTTTTGATAGTTACTTTGTTCAGTTCCCGATAATCGATACACATCCGCATTGATCCATCCTTTTTCTTGACAAATAAAACCGGAGCTCCCCACGGTGAAAAGCTCGGTTAGATGAATCCTAAATCTAAAAGTTCTTGCAATTGTGCAGACTATTCCTGCATCTCTGATGGAGCTAGACGATAAGGTGCACGAGCAATTGGTGATGCTCCAGGCACTAGGTCGATATGAAATTCAACCTGTCGTGGGGGTGGTAATCCTGGTAACTCGTCAGGAAATACCCCTGGGTAGTCATGCACAATGGGCACATCGTCTATGCGTCACTCCTCGGGTTTCTTTTCCATAACATGTACCAAAAATTCTTGGTACCCCTTTCGTAGGTACTTACTTGCCTTCATGCATGTAATCGTTTTCACCACCCGATTGCTCTTTTCTCCTCGAACCATCAACATTTCTCCTAACGGTAATGGTAGACGTACAACCTTTTCATAACAGATGATCTTCGCATGGTTCAGTGATAGCCAATCCATACCAACTACAATATCGAAGCTCCCTAGTTCTACCGGTAGTAAGTCTATTTTGAAAGGATGGCCTTCCAATGTTAAGGTGCATCCTGGTACTTGTTATCTACTTACCATCGGCTAGCTCTACAGTGTATTTGTTATCTAGCTTAAGGGATTCGATTTCTAATAGTGGTCTAAACTCAGTGGACACAAAGCTTAAATCAGCACCTGAATCAAATAACACAGATGCAAAGTGGTTGTTTACTAGAAACGTACTAGTGAATGTGTTAGGATCCTGACGTGCTTCCGGTGCTCCTATCATGAACACGCGTCCACGAGCTGGCTGGTTGTTATTGTTGTTATTAGTCCGATTGTTGTTGTTGGCTCGGTTATTGTTGTTACCACGGTTGTTGCCATTGTTGTTACGGTTAGGGGCGTTGTTGGCGTTGCGGTTTTGGTTGTTGAGTCGAGGGCAACGGTTCCGGTAATGCCTCGTGTCGCCACACTCAAAACACCCCTGATTCTGGCGTGCAGTGTTTTCCTTATGGGCAGGGTTAACCTTACAGTTTTGGGTTTTATGACCCCATCCCCTACAGCTGTCGCAAAACCAACACTCACCCTCGTGGTGTTTGCTACACTTCTCACACTTAGGTTTGTTACCCAAGTATGGCTTTGGTTCCACAATGGAAACAGCATAGGACTTCGGATTTCCAGATCCCTTTTTGTTGGTTTAACCCTGACGGTCGTTCCACTTGCGTTTCTTACCTCCAGAATTACCAGCTTCAGCACTGCTCGGCTCAACCTTACCCGATACAGTTTTCTTGGTCAGTGTCCCCATTCTGACTGCCTCATCGATCAGACTCTGCGCTAATGTAACGGCGCTCCTGAATGTGTCAGGTTTTGAAGATGTAACCAAACTCCTAATCTGTTGCGCCAGGCCATATACATAACGCTCAATACGCTTGTACTCAGGTGTCACCATATGTGGCACAAGGCGAGCTAGTTCTTGGAACTTGGTTGTATACCAGTGACATCGGCACCAATCATATCGATGTTCCATAGCTCGGTCTCAACTTTCCGCATCTCACTTCGGGGGTAGAATTCTTCTAACATCATACGCTTCAATGTCTCCCATGTCATGGAGTAGGCTGCTGGTCGTCCGAGTGATTGGACTTGACTGTTCCACCAAGTCAAAGCTTTATCAACTAGGGTGCAGGTGACATATTTCACCGCGCTGTCTGGTAAACAATCACTAATGTCTAGCACAGAATCCATCTTCTCTATCCAGTGTATGATCCCGATAGCACCCTCAGTGCCACAGAAGGTGGGTGGCTTACAAGCCTAGAATGTTTTATATGAACACCCGCGTCGAGTGTTCACCGGTGGTTCACTGTTAGGAGGGGTTGTTCCACTGTTATTCACTCCCTGATCGCGGTTGCGGCTTGCCTCATACTGGGCAATGCCTTCAGCAATCCGCCTCGCAATCATTTGCTCAGTGGTTTCTTCGTTATTAGGCGGTGGGGTAGTTTCAGATGCAGAAGGTGTAGCCGTCCGTCGACTGTTCCTAGTGATTCGTCGTTTTGGTGGCATGATTTCGTTCTGCGATGAATAAAATGCAGAAGTCAATGCCAATATAATAAATGTAATGAACAAGATTTCACAAATGTCTATCAAAGAATTAGTATGGAAGATTGATGAATAAGGTTTCACATTACATGTCTCACGACTTTGAAACGCCCATATGTACTTAGTATAATATAATTACGTTGGCCATGCGTCATTATATAATGCCAAATACATATTTCTTTTCATTATCATTTAACACAATCAGGTTCAAAGGAATTTAAGATAAGAAATCAATAATCAGGTTGTGTTATGTTTCAAGGTTTACAAGAGGTGATTACAATGATTGTTGAGTGGTTATCCTTCAATTACACACATATAGATATAGGTGAAATTCTATAACCGCCGTCAAATAGAATAAACACGAAATTCGAATCAAACATACGTTATATTAACCATTAACTGAAACATTCGTACAAAACTTGACGGAATCTTCTATATCCATCTGATAGAAGTTTTCAGTACAACACGAGTTAATACGACACTAGTTAAACTTAACTTAGCTATACATAGATCTAACAAAATGGTTATATTCCTACGACAGTTCTTCGTTAGGTCATTATTAAGCTATGTTCTCTGTCAAAGTGCAGACCTTTTTACTTTTACTCCTGGTTTAGGTTGGGGGAGAAGTAGCGTGTTTCCAGCATAGTCTTGTATCGCAGAGTCGTATGATAGATCACATCATTCTCAGTTGAGCATTTGCACAGACGTTTGATCCAAGTCTTGACTCTTTTCTTGCGATCACTAACTACTTTCTTCCAGAAACGAATTTTATCCTTAATTCGTACAGACACGGGCCTCTTTAGGATTCTCAGTTCCAGTTCATAGTTCCTACATTTGAATGCAAGCTCCCAGTTTTGACCATCCAATCCTTCAGCCTGGTCTCGTACCCTTTCGTACTCTTCTATGTCAACCAGTCCAAAGTGGTGGTTCTCAATCTCTTCTTCCACAAGTTCCACTATCGGAATTGTTTCTGTATCGACATATACATATTGTATTTGCTCGTCGATGGTTATGTCATCATCTGATGAGTATTCACTTATGACAGGTTCTGCCATTTTTCCAGCTCACAGATTCTATAGAATACCAAAACTTTATTTTAGTCTTCCAATATAAAATCTTTTACTATCATACTACCATTCAATCTGTCCAATTACAATATTATCCCAAAATACAATCACAACCAACTCAAAGTAATCAACAGTAATAAACCAAACATATATGTCGAATCATATAACTAATCTTAGTTAGTACACAAGTTTTTATACAAAACAGGATGGATCTTTCCTGCATACCCATCGATCCAAGAGACTAATCAAAGCATGACGGGTCTGTCTACACACCGTCGATCCCAAATGATATACAAAACATGACAGGTCTGTCTATACCCGTTGAACCAAAGTTCCAAATCTAATACATACTATGTACAGCCCAATCCAGTGGGTCTACTGAAAATAAGACAAACATAACATCACGATAGTCACCATCACTGCCAACATCAAACCAACTCCCAGAACAATCCCTACTACTCTAGCACACCTCTCCAAAGCAACCACACATGCGCGAGTAGCATCAGCTGACTCTCTGTCCACATCTACATGAGTCTCCACAGTGCTGAGCCGTCCGTAGATAGACGTCACATCCCCATCCAGTCGGGAAGTGTCACTGCATAACTCCCGGATATAGCTGCGCGTACCATAGTGTAACCCGAATAGGGCACGTACCAAGGCAACCATAGTGACAACTGTGAGCTCCAGAGGCTCACCAGTGATAGGTAACGGGCGTGAAGGCTCCCCGATCTCCAAAGTAGGAGGAATGTCCTCCAGTGCTCTCCAATACCTGAGCATACCGGGCATCCAGTCTAGGTGTGGGAACTGCCCCTGTGGCGGCTCCTCAGTGTCTGTCATGGGCGCCTTGTCCCGTGGTGCTAGTAATCCAGTGGGAAGGTCTCGGATGCACTTCCTAGGTGCACGAACCAATCGGGGCCTACAGGAGGTCTCTCCTACGTGATAGTGTGGCTCGGGAACAGGATCTGTCAGGGTAGGAGTAGTGACACGCTGTGTAGGTGGTGGTACAACAGTGTCATCAGATGTAGCCCTGTCATGCACAGACGGACTCTCGGGCACAAATGAATCCTCCATAGGCTCCTCCTCCGAGTCAGAGATGTAAATAGGTGCTTGTCTCGACATGCTGAGACAAAAGAATCATGTGTGACGTGTCAGTCATATGTTAGATGTATGCAAAGTATGTATGCGTGAATGCATAAATGTTTCTAGCCAAGGCTATAGTCTAGGTCTCTAAGGTTTTCAGTCACCTAAAGACTTCTAGTTTGCTATAACCAATGGCTCTGATACCAAGTCTGTCACACCCCACCAAACAGTAATCATAATCAGTACTAGTTAAACATGTGGAAGCTTCGGTTACGTGACGGGGCGTGAGCAGTTAAACCAACCAAACAGTACATACATACTCAGAGCATATGGCTATCGCGCAACATAATATATTAAGATGACAGTTTAAAACAGTTGTAACAAAAGTAATACGACTATGTAAGTCGTAACAGTAGTAGTAGTAGTAGAGTTTAAAACATTTAAGTTTTACAATACATATGTTAGAAATAAGATTTCATAAGTATAACTGCAATGTCTGCAGTAATACAGAGGAAATCCTCAAAAGTTGTCCCAAAATGTGTGGCATCCTAAGTAATCAAGGGTTGTCCATCCTGAAATGCATGCGATTCTTACTTGCATGGCTAATTTCCTGTAAAACATAGAAAGAAAGTCGTCAACAAATATGTTGAGTGAATTCACAGGTTTTGTATAAGTGTAAGGTATGTTAAACCATTTATGTTTGTGTTAATGAAATGTCATTCTGTAACACCCCCAAATTCATTGTTTAGCGGAAGCAAGCTTTGGGGTGCTACTAATCAAATATCACAGCACAAAAGTAAAGCAAACGACATCTATATGCAACGTTTGTAAGATAGTTACATTTCCATATATAAAATGTTTGAAAACATAGTGTTTTCGGTTATCATAATATACAAAAGATAATGCTAAGAATCTCCGTTAAATGCAAAGTAGAAATCATGCGACTCTAGCTAGTGTCCAGGGGTGATCCTACTCCGTCGGTGTACCTGAGATACAAAGCTAAAAAGTGTCAACCAAAAGGTTGGTGAATCTTACAGGTTTAGTAGTAAAGTAATCGTTTATGAACCACAAGTATGTACCAGTTTTTGCTATCAAGCAAAGTAAGTAAATCAGTAAATCATCACAAGTGCCATGAGCTCATAAGTTGAAGCTTAACCGTGTAGTGTGAATATATCACGTACCCCCGTGAGTGCTATCCGCACACCCATATGTAACAAATACTAATATGCCTGTTTCTACGTGTAAATCAGTACGTGGTGGCGCTACCACCCCAGGCAGGGATTGTCAGTCCCAAATGGATCCATCTACTAGTAATCGCGCTTAAGTCCATAACTAACAACTTACGATAGGAGGCTTTCAGTGGATAAAAGTAACTCATGCGGTGTGTGCAAAATGTATGGAAATCAGTTCAGTACATTGTGTCCATATGTAAAACAGTTGCTAAGTATCTCACCTCAAAGTATAAAAACAGTAAAAGTGGGGCTGTAAGACTCACCTGAGTCCAGTAAGTATGTATGTGAAATCAATCAAGTAAAGCGGATGTACGTCCGCATATCGGTTCTCAGAACCCTGCAACCTTTTGGCGTCTGAAACGCACAAGGTCGTAAGTAAACAAGTAAATAAGTTGGTGTCTTAAAAGACCACCCATGCTAGTTGTCCACTCAACTAGGATATGTCCAAGTGTTTGTTTAGTAATTCATTTGAAATTTGAAAACAAGTATGGCCCGTTGGTGACGGTTTTGTAATAATAATCCGGAAGTGTTATTATTATATGTATCGTTATATGTGAGTATTCGACACTTAGTGTAAAAAGTATTTATAAGTTCCTGGATGACGGGGGTCTGGGGGCAGCGTCCCTGGTAGCTGGGTCCAAGCGGCGGCAGCCCCTGGCGGGGTCCAAGGGGCCGAGCCGTTGGGGTCGAGCTGCCAAGTCAGCTTGGAAAATTTTTATTTCTACTATATTGCTTTATCGAAAGCGCATTTGAAATCTAATTTCGGTGTAAAATCAAGTGATAAATCTTAGTTCATATTAGTGCTTTTATTACTGAATTTGGGTTCGAAAGACAAAGTGGGCTGCGAACCGAGTTGGGTTCGCATCATAGAACTCGACTCGCAGGTCAACTCGACTCGCGGGTCAGTTCGGTTCGCAGGTCAACTCGACTCACAGGTCAACTTCGACTCGCAGGTCAGTTCGGTTCGTAGATGATTTCGATTCGCAGTTTGGCTTCGCGAGTCGAGATCTCGGTTCGACTCGCAGGATGGCCGAGATCTGGGATCTCAACTCGCGAGATGAACTGTCAGCGTTTTTCAAGCGGATTTCAATTTTTAAAGCGTTTTCGGCAGAATTTTTGGACATAATCTCGTTGAGTAAATGTTCTAGCATGTTAATACAAGCTTTATAAGTAATTTAAGAGAGTTTTAAAGTTTCATACCACGAAATTGAAAACGAAGAAGATGAAGATGAAGCTCGTGATGTGGTGGTTGTTTCCTCTTGAATCTTCTCCGCAAGATGATGGGTTTTGATGGTGTTTTATGGTGATTTTAGGGCTGCGATTTTGAGAGAGAAAAGAGAGAGGAGTGTGTGTGTGTGTGTTTGGTGGAATAAAATGAGAAAGTGGGGAAGGAAATGGGATTAAAAGGGTGGGTTGGATCCGCGGGTCTGGGCCGACCTGACTTGGGTCTCGGTTTCGCGTAACTTTGATTTCTCAATTTTCGTGTCACGGTTCGTAGTCGGTTAAATCCGGTAATATTTTTTAGATTTAAAAATATGTTTAATATATATATATATATATATATATATATATATATATATCCGAAACACTTTTAGCCAAAGTATTTTATCAATATACTTAATGATGAGTTATAAATTGTAACTTGAGTTATTTTTCATTTGTTGGGCGCATTTCATGTGCTTGCATCGCGTTCGGAGCGTTTTCAGAAATTAAGTAATGTTGTAATATATATTCTCACAATATATTATTGTAAATAATGCTTGTTTGGGTATGTCTACTTTATTTATAAATTTGTCACCAGCGTCCATTTTTAAGTAATGTCGGACCTCGTCCGGTTCATATTTCTACGATTTAAACAAACAGCGCACGCGTGTATGTATTACAACAAAATGTTACATATACTTAGAATATTACTAAACTAAATACATGTAATTACAAGTAGTTTAGGCACTAATTACAGTCCTAAATTGGCGGGTGTTACATTCTCCCTTTGTTAGGAGAATTTCGTCCCGAAATTAGCTTGTAGTCGCGGTGTCGGTAGGAGTAGAGTCTGTGAACAAATTTGGGTATTTCAGTCGCATTTTGTCTTCCCGTTCCCAAGTGAATTTAAGACCACGCCTCGAATTCCACCGAACTTTAACAATGGGAATACGACTCTGTTTCAAGCGCTTGACCTCACGGTCCAGTATTTCCGCGGGTTCCTCCACAAAGTGTAGTTTGTCGTCAATGTGTATTTCATCGAGGGGTATAATCAGTGTCTCATCAGACAAACATTTCTTCAAGTTAGAAATGTGGAAGATAGGGTGCACGCTACTGAGTTCGGGAGGTAGCTGCAGTCGGTAAGCCACTGGACCAATCCTTTCAAGGATTTCGAATGGTCCAATGTACCTGGGATTCAGTTTCCCACGTTTGCCAAAACGGACAACGCCTTTCCAAGGCGATACTTTCAGGAGTACTCGATCCCCAACTTGGAACTCGAGGTGTTTGCGTCTCACGTCAGCATAGCTTTTCTGATGATCACGCGCAGCTTTCAGTCGGTATTGTATGCCGACGATCTTTTCAGTGGTTTCGTGAATGATTTCTGGACCGGTGAGTTGTGTATCCCCCACCTCAGTCCAACAGATAGGTGACCGGCACTTTCGACCGTAAAGTGCCTCGACGGGTGCAGCCTTAATGCTGGTGTGGTAGCTGTTGTTGTACGAGAACTCGCACAACGGTAAGTGATTTTCCCAATTTTTACCGAAGTCAACTACGCAGGCTCGTAGCATATCCTCCAGTGTTTGTATAGTTCGTTCGCTCTGGCCGTCAGTTTGTGAGTGGTATGCAGTACTCATATCCAAACGAGTACCTAGAGTTTTCTGTAAAGATTGCCAGAAGTGAGAAGTAAATCGAGCATCTCTATCAGAGATGATTGAGATGGGCACGCCGTGTCTTGACACAATCTCTTTCAGGTAGATTCATGTCAAACGTTCCATCTTGTCAGCTTCCTTGATAGCCAGGAAATGAGCAGATTTAGTGAGTCGGTCGATAATCACCCAAATGGTATCGCAACCGTTAGGTGTTTTTGGGAGTTTAGTAATGAAATCCATGGTGATCTGCTCCCATTTCCATTGTGGTATTTCGGGTTGTTGTAGCAAACCGGAAGGTTTCTGGTGTTCAGCTTTAACTTTGGAACAAGTTAGACACTTGCTAACATAGGTTGCAATGTCCGCTTTCATGTTGGGCCACCAATACATTTCCTTGATGCCATGATACATTTTGTCGGCACAGGGGTGTATAGAGTATTTGGACTTGTGAGTCTCATCCATCACCAAGTCCCGTAGGTTTCCAAAACTAGGCAACCAGATTCGGTTGGAGAAGTATTTGGCCCCGTTAGGTTTGGTTTCAAATTGTTTTTCCATGCCCCGCAAGGCCTCGTTTATCAAGTTTTCTGGTTTGAGTGCTTCGAGTTGAGTGGTGAGAGTTTGATTGATGAGGTCATTGTGAATGGTCATACTGAGAGCTCGAACTCGAAGTAGTTTCACTCGTTCTTTTCGGCTTAAGGCATCGACAACAACATTTGCCTTGCCCGGATGATAGCGAATCTCATAATCGTAATCAGTAAGCAACTTGACCCACCGACGTTGCCTCATGTTGAGATCCTTTTGATCGAAGATATGTTGGAGACTTTTGTGGTCAGTAAAGATTGTACACTTGGTACCGTATAAGTAGTGTCTCCAAATTTTGAGAGCGAATACAACAGCTCCCAACTCTAGGTCGTGAGTTGTGTAATTATTTTCGTGGACCTTGAGTTGTCGAGAGGCGTAAGCAATGACTTTGTCTCGTTGCATCAGCACACAACCGAGACCTTGGTGTGAAGCATCACAGTATACCACGAAGTCATCGTTGCCTTCGGGTAACGATAAGATAAGTGCACTGCAGAGTTTCTGTTTTAGTAGCTGAAAAGCTGACTCCTGTTTGTTAGTCCAATCGAACTTCTTTTCTTTTTGAGTCAGTGCAGTGAGAGGTAGGGCTATTTTCGAAATTTTCTCAATGAACCGCCTGTAGTATCCGGCGAGTCCTAAGAATTGACGTACTTCTGTGGGTGTAGTGGGTGCTTACCAGCACTTGATAGCCTCGATTTTTGAAGGATCGACATGTATCCCTTGACTGTCGATGACGTGTCCAAGGAATTGAACGGTTTGCATCCAGAACTCACACTTAGAGAATTTGGCGTATAACTCCTCGTGTTTGAGTAGTTCTAGGATGGTTTTCAGGTGTTGCGCGTGTTCTTGTTCGTTGCACGAGTAAATCAGAATGTCATCAATGAAAATGATAACAAATTTGTCAAGGTAAGGCTTGCACACTCGATTCATGAGGTCCATGAAAACCGCCGGTGCGTTGGTTAAGCCGAATGGCATCACCTGGAATTCGTAATGCCCGTAACGAGTTCGGAAGGCTGTTTTTGGAATATCTTCGTCACGAACTCGGAGTTGGTGATAACCTGACCGTAGATCGATCTTGGAATAAAAACTCGACCCCTGAAGTTGGTCGAACAGGTCATCAATATGAGGAAGTGGGTAACGGTTCTTGACAGTTAATTTGTTGAGTTCACGATAGTCGATACACATGTGGAAAGATCCGTCTTTCTTTTTCACGAACAGGACCGGAGCTCCCCAAGGCGAGGAACTTGGTCGAATAAATCCTTTGTCCAGGAGTTCCTGTAACTGAGTAGACAACTCCTGAAGTTCGGATGGGGCTAGTCAGTAAGGTGCTCGTGCCACGGGTGATGCACCAGGCACAAGATCAATAGAAAATTCGACTTGTCTAGGTGGCGGAAGGCCAGGCAAGTCTTCAGGAAAGACTTCGGGGAAATCTCGAACAATAGGCACATCCTCAAGTCGCTTCACCTCCGACTTTTTCTCCATAACATGTGTGAGGATTGCCTGGTACCCTTTTCTCAAGTATTTTCAGGTTTTCATGCAAGAAATGATGTTTAGGCTCGTCCCACCGGACTCCCCTTATATGACTAAGGTTCCACCGGTGACGAGAGGGATGCGGACGATTTTCTCAAAACAAACGATCTCGGATCGGTGTTTGGATAACCAATCCATACAGACTATGATGTCAAAGCTGCCGATTTCGACGGGTATCAAGTCAATGAAAAAGAGCTCATTAGCTAAGTTTAAAGTGCAATTAGGTATCACACTGTCGGCCTCAATAAGTTTTCCGTTCGCCAATTCTACTGTGTACTTAGAATCTAAGGCAACAGGTGCAGTGTCAAGTAGTGGATAAAACTCATCAGAAATAAAGCTCTTATCAGCACCAGTATCAAATAATACATAAGCAGTCAAGTTGTTGAGAAGAAACGTATCCATGACCACATTCGGGTCTTGACGGGCTTCCCCATATTTCAGCACAAAAGCTCTTCCTCGAGCATTGCTGTTGTTCTTCTTGTTGTTGTTGTTGTTCTTCAGCTTCGGGCAATCTTTTCTAAAATGCCCAGTACCGTTGCACTCAAAGCAGGTCTTTGGTGCAGGAGTGTTGGTGCTGGTGGTGTTTGATCTGCAATCCCTTGCCAAGTGTCCAAATCTCTTACACTTGCTACAGGGGCAAGAACCATGATGGTGTCGTTGGCACTTAGAGCAATAGGGCTTGGTTCCCTTGTTCGCTCCCTTGTCATCAGAACCGGAGGTGTAGGCTTTAATGGTTTCGGGTTTCTTGTTTTGGTGGTTGTTGTGGTTGTCGGACCATTTTCTTTTGTTGCTATTGGAGGATGGAGTGGGTGGTTCTGGGTCCTCGTTCATGGCTAAAAGTTCATGGGCCAACCGGATGGCGCCGTGAAGGGTGGTTTGGTTTGATGAGGCGACATTTCCCCGGACGGGTTCCGGGAGGCCGCGGATGTATTTCTTGATCTTTTCGGGTTCAGTACTTACCATAGCTGGGCGAAGGATGGTGAGTTGTTGGAATCTGGTGGTGTATCCAACAATATCAGTCCCCTGCACTTTTAAGTTCCAGAACTCTTCATCCAGCTTATGAAGTTGTTCGGCCGGGCAATACTCATCAGTGAGCATTTTCTTCAGATCCTCCCAAGGGAGTAGATAAGCGGTGTCAATACCCACAGACTGGGTATAGGAATTCCACCACGAGAGGGCACCATCTTCAAGGGTGCAGGTGGAGAATTTGACCTTGTCGTCCTCCGCACATTTGCTGATGTGGAAAACGGATTCCATCTTTTCGAACCATCTGATAAGTCCGATGGCTCCTTCGGTCCCCTTGAAGCTCAAGGGTTTGTAGTTCTGAAAGTCCTTGTAGGAGCAAGGTTTGGCGATAGTTGTAACACCCTCAAATTTCGGTTTGCGGAAGCGATCGGGTCGGGAGTTACCAAAATTAATATCACAGCATAAGATACATAATGAACGACTCTAAATGAGACGTTTGAAAATAATTATACATTTCCCAAAATAGAACGTTTACAACGTTATGAGTTTGACAGTAAATTCCAAATACATAATTTGAAAATACAAAAGTAAATGCAGAGTTGTCCCAAATGTTTGAAATCATGCGACTCGAGCTAGCATAATCTTGTAGTAATCCTAATCCTGCTGGGCACCTGAGAACACATGCTAAAACAGGTCAGCTATAAAGCTGGTGAGTTCATAGGTTTGTTAGTTGAAAACATAAAGTATAAATCTTGTATGTTTTGAGAAGTAGTTCAGAATCCACGATTCTGATTTGTAGCAAATTGTAGATGTAATTACCAATGTGTAATTCGAAAGTTTAGGTACTTAATACCTAATCAATTTTAGTCCGTACCTAAGTACACAATAATTGAGGCATATCGAGCCTGAATACCTATCCGGTATGAGTAAGTGTATAACGGGAGGCAATACCTGCCTAAGTTGTAACCAAATAACTGTATGACCACGTCATATGATAGTAAGTAACTGTAGTCCCACAGAACTATGATTTAATATATGAGGTGTTGCATCCAGCAACAAGTGATTGTAGATCCGCAGATCTATGTTTGAACGTTTAGCGTGTCCGTTTACCCGATTAGCATAAGCTAACCCGGACATGAATTGAGCTAACGGCCTCGCGTGGCAGCACCACCGATCCGTTAACTTATTGTGAATCCCGAGTATAACTCGCTGATCCATCGATTGAAGTTTCGTCCACTGCAATACCGTGGTTTCGTCTTGTGCCCACTTTACCGTGGCATCGTTTGGTGCCCGCTGCAATACCGCGGCATCGTTTTTGGAATTGCTCGCAGCAATTTGTGATTGAGCCGGCAGTACAACGACATGCCCGACTAAGTTGTTTGAGAGCCAGCAGTACTCGACATGCCTGACTAAGTAGATCGTATAATAGTATGTAGATATTCATCAGGTGACACCCCCACGGTTGGATTACATCCTGGGCCGGGGGACCATCCCTGGTTGGATTACATCCTGAGCCAGAGTCATCACCAGTTGAGTCGTATGGATATAAGAAGTCTGTACTAACTTGTGATAATATTGTATACTCCTAGCCTAAAGCCTAGCAAGTATATATAACGGAGTCTTGGGAAAATGTTCACTTAAGTTCAGTTCCCATTCTAATGATAATGGAGTGTGACGACAATTTTAGTTCTTAAAGAATAACTAAACTTGTAACAGTACAGATGTTATTCAGTGTAGGTAGAACTAACTAGTTCTAATGTATTCAATAATATTGTCCCGTGACAATATGGCCAAAAGATTGTGATAACTAAATCAAGTTATGTGTTGGTAATCGTTTTCCAACGACCTAACCGGGTACGATTGTAACCTATCTAGGTTAAGTATTGATATTGTTCTAAAACAATATTGCGGGTGTAATTCCTAAGTATTACACATTTCGTATTACATACAGTAATATAAATAGTTGTAAATTATAAACGATTGTTAATATGATTTGAAAATAGCAATTGAGCATGTGTTTCACCCCGAAAATAGTAAAACAGTTGAAAGAGTGGGGCTATGAAACTCACCTGTGAGTTGTTAGCGATACGATGATACGCGCGTCGTCCGAATGGTAACCTTCTAGTGTCCTAAACACGTGAGGTTATATAAGTATGAGACAAATCAGTTTATCTAAGCGAGTTATTCATGTATGCATTTGTTGTTGAAGTCTGGGAATGGTGTACGGGGGTCCGGGGGCAGCGCCCCTGGTAGCGGGGTCCAAGGGGTGGCAACCCCTGGCGGGGTCCAAGGGGCAGAGCCCCTGGCTGGGGTCGAGCTGCCAGGTCAGCTTGGAAAATTTTTATTTATACTACTTTGCTTTAAAGAAAACGCATTCGAAATCCAAATTCGGGGTAAAAGTAAGTGGTAAAATTTGTTGTCAATACTTAGTGAAAAACATATATTTTTAAGGTTCTGTGTCTTGCAACGTTACGGGCGACGTCAGGTGCGACGTAGGGTCTTGCGTCGCTATGTGCGACGTTCGCAATCTAATGCGACGTTGTGTCCTGCGTCGCAATGTGCGACATAGAATTTGATGGCGACGTAGGGGCTTACATCGCATTATGCGACATTGGGATGTTTTGCGACGTTGGCTGCGACGTTGGATGCGACGTCGCAGCACTGTTTTTGGTCCAATGCGACGTCGTCGTCTGTTCGACGATTTCAAGATCCAAATCGAGTTTTGGCTCGATTTTTGGGTGTTTTGATGTTATAGAAAGCTTCTAGCATGCATTTTGAAGTAATCTAAGTAATTTATAGAAAGAGAAACGATTTCTAGAGAGAGAGTGAGTAAATCCTTACTTTTTGGTAAAAATGGAGATGAAGAGGATGGTGAGGAAGATGATGATGATGGAAGCTTGTTATTGTTCTTGTTGATGATGATGACGGCGGCGGCGGTAGTGGCCGGCGGTGGTGGCAGCGGCGGTGGGTGGTGGTGATGGTTGGTGGAAGGGTTTTTAGAGAGAGAGAGTAGAGAGGAAGTGAGAATAGAAAGAGAAGTGAGATGGTGATAATGAGAAAGGAATGGGGAGGTGGGGGATGGTTTTATCCATTTCCAGCTCCCGAGTCGTGGACTGTGGTCTCCAACCGCAGTACAAAATACCCGTGTTTATTTATCCGATGTGATTTAAAATAACTTTTTAAATTCAAAAATTTATTTATATTCTCTCGAAACGTTTTTGTACCGGAATATTTTATAAAAATATTATTTTGGGATTTAAGGTTTAATAATTTGTTTTCGCGCGATTTCGGATAATTAAAATGCGTTTTAAATTAAAACGACTTACATTTTTCAATATTTTGATGTAATCGCATATATATAATACAATTATTTGAAGTTAAATTTTGGCGCGAAAGTTGACTTTTTGACTGGGTGTTACAACAGTGGTTTCAGCGGAATCGCTGTTTCTCCCGGAGTTCGGTGTAGAATTTCGAGCCAGGGCTTCAGTCACAGCTTGAGTGATGAGTGACGTAAGCTAAGCGTCGGAGTACGGTCTTGTCTTTGGCGGCATGTTTCTTCAATAAGAGAAATGAAGATACATGAGATTTTGTAAGAAAGTTGTATTTATCACAGATGTTTATGTATAAAAGCGGTAATACACAACATCAATATGGAAATGGCAATTAATATAAATTGGAACAGTAGGAATATTTGATAGACAATACGAGTTCAAGGGTTACATCCTACGGATGTATTACAAAAGGTGTCGGGAATTGTTACATCCGACCGAATCATAGAGTAGCGCTTAGATAGTTATTAGATTACAAGATAGATTACAAGACAAGGACTACACTAGTCTCGACGTAGATCAATCTGTTCCATCATTTCAACAAGACGATCCACGGTATTTGCAAGTCTGCTGGCTTGTCGGGCGTTATCTTCTGCCAGGACCAGTCATTGCACTAAACTGCGAACATACTCCTATGTTTCCCGTGAGCGTTGCTCACATTCTTCTAGCCTTTGTTGCAAAAGGGCGGTTTCCACGCTTATCTCCACTATCTTGTTGCGAAGAACCTCCACGTTGTTAATGGTAGTTTCATGATCCTCGGAGACTTGCTTGATGCGTTCGAGGGTTGTAAGTCTCCAGTTTTCGTTCGTTTCCTGCAACACGACATCCATGGTGCAAAGTCGTTGCTCGTGTTGGTTCACCCTAGCGGTTAAGGTTGGCAAGGTGAAGTGGGTGGGGTATGGGCCAGCTCGAGGCAACCTGGCGTTCCTCCTAGTTACTCTTGGGTTCTGCGACCCAGATTGAGAGCGCGATGAATTGGGTGGTGTGTTTGCCATTTCTGAGACAAAGCGTTAGTAGGAGTGAGGCCTATATACATATTAATCACACATAATATAATATGGCCTAGAGTGTCTAGCATAAACATGTATGGGTCTCGTTTCTCTCATGGTCAGAGTCAACTAATGTATTCCGGTTCAACATAACTGCTTCAGCTCTTACATCATCTTTATCTAATTGTACATAGTTGATCAGGCTATGTTAAATTAAACTCGTATGATGTAATCCCTGAACCAATCATACCTAATGAGGAAATACGGCCTAACGGTCATAGTCTAGGCCCACTAAATGCAACCTAGTTCGCTATAACCTTAGGCTTTGATACCAATCTGTAACACCCCCAAATTCATTGTTTAGAGGAAGCAAGCTTTCGGGTGCTACTAATCAAATATCACAGCACAAAAGTAAGCAAACGACATCTATATCCAACGTTTGTAAGATAGTTACATTTCCATATATAAAATGTTTGAAAACATAGTGTTTTCGGTTACAAAAATACAGTTTCCTAGAGCCCACGCGTATGGCGGGAGATTCTATTACATAATCATAATATACAAAAGATAATGCTAAGAATCTCCGTTAAATGCAAAGTAGAAATCATGCGACTCTAGCTAGTGTCCAGGGGTGATCCTACTCCGTCGGTGTACCTGAGATACAAAGCTAAAAAGTGTCAACCAAAAGGTTGGTGAATCTTACAGGTTTAGTAGTAAAGTAATCGTTTATGAACCACAAGTATGTACCAGTTTTTGCTATCAAGCAAAGTAAGTAAATCAGTAAATCATCACAAGTGCCATGAGCTCATAAGTTGAAGCTTAACCGTGTAGTGTGAATATATCACGTACCCCCGTGAGTGCTATCCGCACACCCATATGTAACAAATACTAATATGCCTGTTTCTACGTGTAAATCAGTACGTGGTGGCGCTACCACCCCAGGCAGGGATTGTCAGTCCCAAATGGATCCATCTACTAGTAATCGCGCTTAAGTCCATAACTAACAACTTACGATAGGAGGCTTTTAGTGGATAAAAGTAACTCATGCGGTGTGTGCAAAATGTATGGAAATCAGTTCAGTACATTGTGTCCATATGTAAAACAGTTGCTAAGTATCTCACCCCAAAGTATAAAAACAGTAAAAGTGGGGCTGTAAGACTCACCTGAGTCCAGTAAGTACGTATGTGAAATCAATCAAGTAAAGCGGATGTACGTCCGTATATCGGTTCTCAGAACCCTGCAACCTTCTGGCGTCCGAAACGCACAAGGTCGTAAGTAAACAAGTAAATAAGTTGGTGTCTTAAAAGACCACCCATGCTAGTTGTCCACTCAACTAGGATATGTCCAAGTGTTTGTTTAGTAATTCGTTTGAAATTTGAAAACAAGTATGGCCCGTTGGTGACGGTTTTGTAATAATAATCCGGAAGTGTTATTATTATATGTATCTTTATATGTGAGTATTCGACACTTAGTGTAAAAAGTATTTATAAGTTCCTGGATGACGGGGGTCCGGGGGCAGCGTCCCTGGTAGCGGGGTCCAAGCGGCGGCAGCCCCTGGCGGGGTCCAAGGGGCAGAGCCGTTGGGGTCGAGCTGCCAAGTCAGCTTGGAAAATTTTTATTTCTACTATATTGCTTTATCGAAAGCGCATTTGAAATCTAATTTCGGTGTAAAATCAAGTGATAAATCTTAGTTCATATTAGTGCTTTTATTACTGAATTTGGGTTCGAAAGACAAAGTGGGCTGCGAACCGAGTTGGGTACGAAGCATAGAACTCGACTCGCAGGCCAACTCGACTCGCAGGTCAACTCGACTCGCGGGTCAGTTCGGTTCGCAGGTCAACTCGACTCACAGGTCAACTTCGACTCGCAGGTCAACTCGCGGGTCAGTTCGGTTCGTAGATGACTTCGATTCGCAGTTTTGCTTCGCGAGTCGAGATCTCGGTTCGACTCGCAGGACGGCCGAGATCTGGGATCTCAACTCGCGAGATGAACTAAGCGGATTTCGATTTTTAAATCATTTTCGGCGAAATTTTTGGAATTAATCTCGTTGAGTAAATGTTCTAGCATGTTAATACAAGCTTTATAAGTAATTTAAGAGAGTTTTAAAGTTTCATACCATGAAATTGAAAACGAAGAAGATGAAGATGAAGCTCGTGATGTGGTGGTTGTTTCCTCTTGAATCTTCTCCGCAAGATGATGAGTTTTGATGGTGTTTTATGGTGATTTTAGGGTTGCGATTTTGAGAGAGAAAAGAGAGAGGAGTGTGTGTGTGTGTGTGTGTTTGGTGGAATAAAATGAGAAAGTGGGGAAGGAAATGGGATTAAAAGGGTGGGTTGGATCCGCGGGTCTGGGCCGACCCGACTTGGGTCTCGGTTTTGCGTAACTTTGATTTCTCAATTTTCGTGTCACATGTTCGTAGTCGGTTAAATCCGGTAATATTTTTAAGATTTAAAAATATGTTTAATATATATATATATATATATATATATATATATATATATATATATATATCCGGAACACTTTTAGCCAAAGTATTTTATCAATATATTTAATGATGAGTTATAAATTGTAACTTGAGTTATTTTTCATTTGTTGGGCGCATTTCATGTGCTTGCATCGCGTTCGGAGCGTTTTCAGAAATTAAGTAATGTTGTAATATATATTCTCACAATATATTATTGTAAACAAAGCTTGTTTGGGTATGTCTACTTTATTTCTAAATTTGTCACCAGCGTCCATTTTTAAGTAATGTCGGACCTCGTCCGGTTCATATTTCTACGAATTAAACAAACAGCGCACGCGTGTATGTATTACAACAAAATGTTACATATACTTAGAATATTACTAAACTAAATACATGTAATTACAAGTAGTTTAGGCACTAATTACAGTCCTAAATTGGCGGGTGTTACATTCTCCCCTTGTTAGGAGAATTTGTCCCGAAATTAGCTTGTAGTCGTGGTGTCGGTAGGAGTAGAGTCTGTGAACAAATGTGGGTATTTCAGTCGCATTTGGTCTTCCCGTTCCGAAGTGAATTTAGGACCACGCCTCGAATTCCACCGAACTTTAACAATGGGAATACGACTCTGTTTCAAGTGCTTGACCTCACGGTCCAGTATTTCCGCGGGTTCCTCCACAAAGTGTAGTTTGTCGTCAATGTGTATTTCATCGAGGGGTATAATCAGTGTCTCATCAGACAAACATTTCTTCAAGTTAGAAATGTGGAAGATAGGGTGCACGCTACTGAGTTCGGGAGGTAGCTGCAGTCGGTAAGCCACTGGACCAATCCTTTCAAGGATTTCGAATGGTCCAATGTACCTGGGATTCAGTTTCCCACGTTTACCAAAACGGACAACGCCTTTCCAAGGCGATACTTTCAGGAGTACTCGATCCCCAACTTGGAACTCGAGGTGTTTGCGTCTCACGTCAGCATAGCTTTTCTGATGATCCCGCGCAGCTTTCAGTCGGTATTGTATGCCGACGATCTTTTCAGTGGTTTCGTGAATGATTTCTGGACCGGTGAGTTGTGTATCCCCCACCTCAGTCCAACAGATAGGTGACCGGCACTTTCGACCGTAAAGTGCCTCGAAGGGTGCAACCTTAATGCTGGTGTGGTAGCTGTTGTTGTACGAGAACTCGCACAACGGTAAGTGATTTTCCCAATTTTTACCGAAGTCAACTACGCAGGCTCGTAGCATATCCTCCAGTGTTTGTATAGTTCGTTCGCTCTGGCCGTCAGTTTGTGAGTGGTATGCAGTACTCATATCCAAACGAGTACCTAGAGTTTTCTGTAAAGATTGCCAGAAGTGAGAAGTAAATCGAGCATCTCTATCAGAGATGATTGAGATGGGCACGCCGTGTCTTGACACAATCTCTTTCAGGTAGATTCATGTCAAACGTTCCATCTTGTCAGCTTCCTTGATAGCCAGGAAATGAGCAGATTTAGTGAGTCGGTCGATAATCACCCAAATGGTATCGCAACCGTTAGGTGTTTTCGGGAGTTTAGTAATGAAATCCATGGTGATCTGCTCCCATTTCCATTGTGGTATTTCAGGTTGTTGTAGCAAACCGGAAGGTTTCTGGTGTTCAGCTTTAACTTTGGAACAAGTAAGACACTTGCTAACATAGGTTGCAATGTCCGCTTTCATGTTGGGCCACCAATACATTTCCTTGATGCCATGATACATTTTGTCGGCACAGGGGTGTATAGAGTATTTGGACTTGTGAGTCTCATCCATCACCAAGTCCCGTAGGTTTCCAAAACTAGGCAACCAGATTCGGTTGGAGAAGTATTTGGCCCCGTTAGGTTTGGTTTCAAATTGTTTTTCCATGCCCCGCAAGGCCTCGTTTATCAAGTTTTCTGGTTTGAGTGCTTCGAGTTGAGTGGTGAGAGTTTGATTGATGAGGTCATTGTGAATGGTCATACTGAGAGCTCGAACTCGAAGTAGTTTCACTCGTTCTTTTCGGCTTAAGGCATCGACAACAACATTTGCCTTGCCCGGATGATAGCGAATCTCGTAATCGTAATCAGTAAGCAACTCGACCCACCGACGTTGCCTCATGTTGAGATCCTTTTGATCGAAGATATGTTGGAGACTTTTGTGGTCAGTAAAGATTGTACACTTGGTACCGTATAAGTAGTGTCTCCAAATTTTGAGAGCGAATACAACAGCTCCCAACTCTAGGTCGTGAGTTGTGTAATTCTTTTCGTGGACCTTGAGTTGTCGAGAGGAGTAAGCAATGACTTTGTCTCGTTGCATCAGCACACAACCGAGACCTTGGTGTGAAGCACCACAGTATACCACGAAGTCATCGTTGCCTTCGGGTAACGATAAGATAAGTGCACTGCAGAGTTTCTGTTTTAGTAGCTGAAAAGCTGACTCCTGTTTGTTAGTCCAATCGAACTTCTTTTCTTTTTGAGTCAGTGCAGTGAGAGGTAGGGCTATTTTCGAAATTTTCTCAATGAACCGCCTGTAGTATCCGGCGAGTCCTAAGAATTGACGTACTTCTGTGGGTGTAGTGGGTGCTTACCAGCACTTGATAGCCTCGATTTTTGAAGGATCGACATGTATCCCTTGACTGTCGATGACGTGTCCAAGGAATTGAACGGTTTGCATCCAGAACTCACACTTAGAGAATTTGGCGTATAACTCCTCGTGTTTGAGTAGTTCTAGGATGGTTTTCAGGTGTTGCGCGTGTTCTTGTTCGTTGCACGAGTAAATCAGAATGTCATCAATGAAAATGATAACAAATTTGTCAAGGTAAGGCTTGCACACTCGATTCATGAGGTCCATGAAAACCGCCGGTGCGTTGGTTAAGCCGAATGGCATCACCTGGAATTCGTAATGCCCGTAACGAGTTCGGAAGGCTGTTTTTGGAATATCTTCGTCACGAACTCGGAGTTGGTGATAACCTGACCGTAGATCGATCTTGGAATAAAAACTCGACCCCTGAAGTTGGTCGAACAGGTCATCAATATGAGGAAGTGGGTAACGGTTCTTGACAGTTAATTTGTTGAGTTCACGATAGTCGATACACATGCGGAAAGATCCGTCTTTCTTTTTCACGAACAGGACCGGAGCTCCCCAAGGCGAGGAACTTGGTCGAATAAATCCTTTGTCCAGGAGTTCCTGTAACTGAGTAGACAACTCCTGAAGTTCGGATGGGGCTAGTCAGTAAGGTGCTCGTGCCACGGGTGATGCACCGGGCACAAGATCAATAGAAAATTCGACTTGTCTAGGTGGCGGAAGGCCAGGCAAGTCTTCAGGAAAGACTTCGGGGAAATCTCGAACAATAGGCACATCCTCAAGTCGCTTCACCTCCGACTTTTTCTCCATAACATGTGCGAGGATTGCCTGGTACCCTTTTCTCAAGTATTTTCGGGTTTTCATGCAAGAAATGATGTTTAGGCTCGTCCCACCGGTCTCCCCTTGTATGACTAAGGTTCCACCGGTGACGAGAGGGATGCGGACGATTTTCTCAAAACAAACGATCTCGGATCGGTGTTTGGATAACCAATCCATACAGACTATGATGTCAAAGTGTAACAACCCCAAAATTAGGGTAAGTTTAAAATTTTCCTAATTACTTGTTTACTACCGTATTTAGTATGAAATAGGACTAAGTACGATAATTACTTACTATATATGTATATAGGTGATATATATTTATATATATATATATATATATATATATATATATATATATATATATATATATATATATATACACATATACGATTCGTTCAAATCGTATGAGATTACAAAAATACAAAATATGAACGTTGGTGACAACTTTTAAAAATAATGTGGATTTATCCAAACAAACATTATTTACTTTAATATATTACGAAAATATATTACACGTTATACGTTTTGTTTAAAACGTGACTTTACAGTACAAAAATGCGCGAGACGCGCCCGACACACGAAATACACTTAAGTTATATTTTATAACTTCATAATAAGTATTTTGATAAAATACTTCGGCTAAAAATATCGCGATTACACGCGTACAGTTAACACGTTTAGAAACGTTACACAATTTGAATAAACGCACAATTCGCGACCGATGACCAAACGAAATCTCGAATATTATCTTAGTAACTTAAAATGTGTTATTTGAGTAAAACTTTTATTTAAAATATCGGGTTTTAAATCGTTAACAAAACGTATTATATAAAACGTTATACGATTAATTAAAACGTAAAACGACCGGGTAAACGAGCACCGCACTTAACGTAACTTTGGGGAAACAATTTAAACATCACATGGGTGGGACCCACTCGATTTTATGCAGAAAATCTGCATAAGTATGGGTTCCCATACCCATTCCCACCCCTTTTGTTGCCTACTACTCCACTCCACACCCCATACTCACTTCACTCTTTCATTTCACTCAATACACCCTCTCTACTCTCTCTCCCTCTCTTCCCCACGAAATCATAGCCACCACCACCATCCACCATCAGCCACCATTTCATTCTTGAAGAAAAACAAAGGTAGAAGCAAGGAACCGAAGCTAGTCACCTCCACATCCTATTTCGACTCTAGATCTTTGATCTCGTTGTAAGGATCTCTTTTCCTTTGCTAGATTTACTTGGTTACTACTTATTAACATGTTTAGTTGCTTACTTAACAAAGAAATGTCCAAATCTTTGGTTAAAACTCGTTTTTAAAACACTTATGTACATACCACTTCCTGGCCAGAAAAACCGTCGCACGAAAACAACCATAACTCGAGTTGTTGGTTAAATAAACGTGTGAGACCACTTGGAAAAGTTTGGTATTTTCGTATTGAACAAAAAGTTCTTCTTTAGCTACTTCCAGAAATACACCCATTTTCGGCTATTACTTGATCTTTGGACATAGGTCTGTTCTGGACCGAATCCGACCCCTCGACATATTTATTTTTGTTTAAAATATTAAACGGACATATGAAAATACCATAAAATGCAGAAATGAACATTACATATAGTAGAACACGTGTGATTTTTGGTTAGACTTGAATCGGTCTAGAAGTTGGTTAAATAGAGTGTTCATCGAGTTCAAAATCTAGAAACTATAACCTTCGGCAGAAATTATAACCTTCGGCAGAAACTATAACCTTCGGCAGAAACTATAACCTTCGGCAGAAACTATAACCTTCGGCAGAAACTATAACCTTCGGCAGAAACTATAACCTTCGGCAGAAACTATAACCTTCGGCAGAAACTATAACCTTCGGCAGAAACTATAACCTTCGGCAGAAACTATAACCTTCGGCAGAAACTATAACCTTCGGCAGAAACCTTAACCTTCGGTAGAAACTATTCGGCATAAACCATAACTTTCGGCAGAAACCTATAACTAGCAGTTTTAACTATAACAATTTAAATACGATACAACAATCAAAGTATAATAATAATAGCTGAGATTATTATTACCAAAAACTCACTAACGGGCCGTACACATCTTTCAAAAACTCAAATCTAATCAGTTAAACCAAATCATTTGGACATTAACTAGTTTGGGAACAACTAGCATGGATACCTTACAAGTATTCCAATTACTTACTAAACCTTATGCGTATTAGGACGCTAAGGGCTGCTAGTTCGGATACTACTTTGCTTGCTTACTGTATTGTCTGCTAAACTAAGGTGAGTCTCACAGCCCCTATTTTACTGTTTAATACTCAGGGGTGAGATGCATTACTTGTTTTCATAAAACTGATAATGGCCGAGTTATTGCATGATTAGCATGACCTGCAATCATGGTAGCTTATGGCATTTTCTTACTGGTTTACTATGAATGATTTGGATTACATTCACGGGGGTACTATTATTTACTGTATCTTAAGCTTCAATTATGGTAGTTCGTGGAAACGCATGATTAGCATGACCTGCAATCATTACGGAGTGAACGATTGGCATGACCTGCGATCGTTACTCATTACGGTTAGCAAGACCTGCAACCACCTACTTACAAAGGATTAGCATGACCTGCAATCAATACTTAAGTGAACGATTAGCATGACCTGCGATCGTTACTTACTGGCTGGCTTACGATTTACAATTACTACTTGTGTGTTCAAACTGTTTACTTACTTACAAACCTGTGAGATTCACCAACCTTTTTGGTTGACCGTTTTAGTAATGCTTCTCAGGTACACAACATCAGTAGGGATGCCCAGCAGGATAAGCTTACCTAGCTCGAGTCGCATGCATTTACAAGCTTGGAGATTTACATACATTACTTTTGTACTTACTGTTATGTATTAGAATCTCTAGGAATTTATACGAAACTCGAGCTTGTATTTTGAACTACTTATATATTAATGTAATAACTTTTCGAACGTCTCATTTAGAGTCGTTCACTGTATCCTTTGTGCTTGTGATTATTGATTAGTAACACCCAAAACTCGCTTCCGCAAACTGTTAAATTTGGGGGTGTTACAGATTGGTATCAGAGCCTAAGGTTATAGCGAACTAGGTTGCATTTAGTGGGCCTAGACTATGACCGTTAGGCAGTATTCCTCATTAGATATAACTGGTTCAGGGATTTCGTCATACGAGTTTAATTTAACATAGCCTGATCAACTATGTACAATTAAATGAAGATGATGTAAGATCTGAAAGGGATTATGTTGAACAGGAATGCATTAGTTGACTCTGATCACGAGAGAACCGGGACTCCTAATTGTTTTATGCTAGACACGACTAGGTGGACGATATGTATATATGGTTTATATAATTAGGCTTACCCTAGGTAGAATTGAACATTTCAATACCTTATTCTACACCAACTGGTCATCAGAGGACCATCTTTCGTTCACCTATCAGTTTTAACTTTCAAATCCAATATTTCTTTAAGTACAAATCTTTTCCTACCCCTTTCACATTCCGGCTCGGATATAACATCCCTTCACCTTTATAAACTTCAATACTCGTAATCATTTAAACTTGCAAGTTAAGTGATTGCAATCATTATTATTCTACACTATTGATTGTCATTTGTGTTGTGGTATATTACGGTTATATATACAACTACGATAATCATATTCTTATACGAAACTCTGACATGTCCCTTATCTTCATTGAAGGAACATGCCTCCACGTCGCCAATTCACTCAAGCTCAGGTCGATCGACTGGTTGCTGACGCAGTAAGTGCTGAGCGACAACGATCCAGCGGCGCTGAAACACCACCAAATACCACTGTAGTGAAAACCTGCACCTACAAGGACTTCCATAACTGCAAACCCTTGACCTTTCAAGGTACTGAAGGAGCGATTGGTCTGATTCGTTGGACCGAGAAAATCGAATCAGTGTTTCTCATCTGCAACTGCAAGGAAGAGGATAAAGTTAAGTTCGCCGCCAGCACCTTTTCTGACACCGCCCTTACCTGGTGGAATACTTATGCTCAAACTATGAGTGTCGCCAATGCCTACCAACTACAGTGGGATGAACTGAAGAATATGCTGAGGGGCGAGTACTGCCCAAGAGATGAACTGAAACAACTAGAGATAGAATTCTGGAATCACAGGATGCAGGGAAATGACATCACCGGTTACACCAATCGTTTTCACCAGCTGGCACTCTTGTGCCCATCCATGGTTGATCCTGAGTACAAAAGGATCGAAAAGTACGTTGATGGACTTCCCGAGCGAATTCAAGACCTTGTAACTTCGTCCAAACCGGGAACCATTCAAAGCGCCATTCGTATGGCTCATGAACTGACGGCAAATTATGTTCGCCGTGGCACAACTTCTGCCCCATCTGCAAACAAACGCAAATGGGAAGTAACTCCCTACTCATCCAACCCTACCTCCGACAAAAAGCCCGCAACCGCCAATACCAATGACTCAAAGGCTTACAAGGGAAGCAAGCCTTACTGTTCCAAATGCGGTATACACCATGATGGCTCCTGTCCCTGCGCCAACTGCAAGAAATTTGGGCACCTGGCCCAAGACTGTCGAACCAACCCCACTGGTACTGATACTCCTGCACCCAAAACCTGTTATGAGTGTAACGGTACTGGGCACTTTAGGAAGGATTGCCCGCAGCTGAGAAACAAAAACAACAATCCTGCTCGAGGGAGAGCCTACATACTCCGTGCTAGGGAGGATGACCCGAACCCGAGACTCTGTGATTTACTCAACCCGGGTACGCACATTTCTGGATTACCCTAACTGTTTCACAACTTATGTATATTGCCTTGTGTTCTATGTACTTTCTTAGATCCTAAGTACCCAATAGGATTAAGAAACAACCGACTACTACTTCGAACAAATTTCGGGACGAAATTCTCCTAACAAGGGGAGAATGTAACAACCCCAAAATTAGGGTAAGTTTAAAATTTTCCTAATTACTTGTTTACTACCGTATTTAGTATGAAATAGGACTAAGTACGATAATTACTTACTATATATGTATATAGGTGATATATATTTATATATATATATATATATATATATATATATATATATATATATATATATATACACATATACGATTCGTTCAAATCGTATGAGATTACAAAAATACAAAATATGAACGTTGGTGACAACTTTTAAAAATAATGTGGATTTATCCAAACAAACATTATTTACTTTAATATATTACGAAAATATATTACACGTTATACGTTTTGTTTAAAACGTGACTTTACAGTACAAAAATGCGCGAGACGCGCCCGACACATGAAATACACTTAAGTTATATTTTATAACTTCATAATAAGTATTTTGATAAAATACTTCGGCTAAAAATATCGCGATTACACGCGCACGGTTAACACGTTTAGAAACGTTACACAATTCGAATAAACGCACAATTCGCGACCGATGACCAAACGAAATCTCGAATATTATCTTAGTAACTTAAAATGTGTTATTTGAGTAAAACTTTTATTTAAAATATCGGGTTTTAAATCGTTAACAAAACGTATTATATAAAACGTTATACGATTAATTAAAACGTAAAACGACCGGGTAAACGAGCACCGCACTTAACGTAACTTTGGGGAAACAATTTAAACATCACATGGGTGGGACCCACTCGATTTTATGCAGAAAATCTGCATAAGTATGGGTTCCCATACCCATTCCCACCCCTTTTGTTGCCTACTACTCCACTCCACACCCCATACTCACTTCACTCTTTCATTTCACTCAATACACCCTCTCTACTCTCTCTCCCTCTCTTCCCCACGAAATCATAGCCACCACCACCATCCACCATCAGCCACCATTTCATTCTTGAAGAAAAACAAAGGTAGAAGCAAGGAACCGAAGCTAGTCACCTCCACATCCTATTTCGACTCTAGATCTTTGATCTCGTTGTAAGGATCTCTTTTCCTTTGCTAGATTTACTTGGTTACTACTTATTAACATGTTTAGTTGCTTACTTAACAAAGAAATGTCCAAATCTTTGGTTAAAACTCGTTTTTAAAACACTTATGTACATACCACTTCCTGGCCAGAAAAACCGTCGCACGAAAACAACCATAACTCGAGTTGTTGGTTAAATAAACGTGTGAGACCACTTGGAAAAGTTTGGTATTTTCGTATTGAACAAAAAGTTCTTCTTTAGCTACTTCCAGAAATACACCCATTTTCGGCTATTACTTGATCTTTGGACATAGGTCTGTTCTGGACCGAATCCGACCCCTTGACATATTTATTTTTGTTTAAAATATTAAACGGACATATGAAAATACCATAAAATGCAGAAATGAACATTACATATAGTAGAACACGTGTGATTTTTGGTTAGACTTGAATCGGTCTAGAAGTTGGTTAAATAGAGTGTTCATCGAGTTCAAAATCTAGAAACTATAACCTTCGGCAGAAATTATAACCTTCGGCAGAAACTATAACCTTCGGCAGAAACTATAACCTTCGGCAGAAACTATAACCTTCGGCAGAAACTATAACCTTCGGCAGAAACTATAACCTTCGGCAGAAACTATAACCTTCGGCAGAAACTATAACCTTCGGCAGAAACCTTAACCTTCGGTAGAAACTATTCGGCATAAACCATAACTTTCGGCAGAAACCTATAACTAGCAGTTTTAACTATAACAATTTAAATACGATACAACAATCAAAGTATAATAATAATAGCTGAGATTATTATTACCAAAAACTCACTAACGGGCCGTACACATCTTTCAAAAACTCAAATCTAATCAGTTAAACCAAATCATTTGGACATTAACTAGTTTGGGAACAACTAGCATGGATACCTTACAAGTATTCCAATTACTTACTAAACCTTATGCGTATTAGGACGCTAAGGGCTGCTAGTTCGGATACTACTTTGCTTGCTTACTGTATTGTCTGCTAAACTAAGGTGAGTCTCACAGCCCCTATTTTACTGTTTAATACTCAGGGGTGAGATGCATTACTTGTTTTCATAAAACTGATAATGGCCGAGTTATTGCATGATTAGCATGACCTGCAATCATGGTAGCTTATGGCATTTTCTTACTGGTTTACTATGAATGATTTGGATTACATTCACGGGGGTACTATTATTTACTGTATCTTAAGCTTCAATTATGGTAGTTCGTGGAAACGCATGATTAGCATGACCTGCAATCATTACGGAGTGAACGATTGGCATGACCTGCGATCGTTACTCATTACGGTTAGCAAGACCTGCAACCACCTACTTACAAAGGATTAGCATGACCTGCAATCAATACTTAAGTGAACGATTAGCATGACCTGCGATCGTTACTTACTGGCTGGCTTACGATTTACAATTACTACTTGTGTGTTCAAACTGTTTACTTACTTACAAACCTGTGAGATTCACCAACCTTTTTGGTTGACCGTTTTAGTAATGCTTCTCAGGTACACAACATCAGTAGGGATGCCCAGCAGGATAAGCTTACCTAGCTCGAGTCGCATGCATTTACAAGCTTGGAGATTTACATACATTACTTTTGTACTTACTGTTATGTATTAGAATCTCTAGGAATTTATACGAAACTCGAGCTTGTATTTTGAACTACTTATATATTAATGTAATAACTTTTCGAACGTCTCATTTAGAGTCGTTCACTGTATCCTTTGTGCTTGTGATTATTGATTAGTAACACCCAAAACTCGCTTCCGCAAACTGTTAAATTTGGGGGTGTTACACAAAGCTGCCGATTTCGACGGGTATCAAGTCAATGAAAAAGAGCTCATTAGCTAAGTTTAAAGTGCAATTAGGTATCACACTGTCGGCCTCAATAAGTTTTCCGTTCGCCAATTCTACTGTGTACTTAGAATCTAAGGCAACAGGTGCAGTGTCAAGTAGTGGATAAAACTCATCAGAAATAAAGCTCTTATCAGCACCAGTATCAAATAATACATAAGCAGTCAAGTTGTTGAGAAGAAACGTATCCATGACCACATTCGGGTCTTGACGGGCTTCAAGATATTTCAGCACAAAAGCTCTTCCTCGAGCATTGCTGTTGTTCTTCTTGTTGTTGTTGTTGTTCTTCAGCTTCGGGCAATCTTTTCTAAAATGCCCAGTACCGTTGCACTCAAAGCAGGTCTTTGGTGCAGGAGTGTTGGTGCTGGTGGTGTTTGATCTGCAATCCCTTGCCAAGTGTCCAAATCTCTTACACTTGCTACAGGGGCAAGAACCATGATGGTGTCGTTGGCACTTAGAGCAATAGGGCTTGGTTCCCTTGTTCGCTCCCTTGTCATCAGAACCGGAGGTGTAGGCTTTAATGGTTTCGGGTTTCTTGTTTTGGTGGTTGTTGTGGTTGTCGGACCATTTTCTTTTGTTGCTGTTGGAGGATGGAGTGGGTGGTTCTGGGTCCTCGTTCATGGCTAAAAGTTCATGGGCCAACCGGATGGCGCCGTGAAGGGTGGTTTGGTTTGATGAGGCGACATTTCCCCGGACGGGTTCCGGGAGGCCGCGGATGTATTTCTTGATCTTTTCGGGTTCAGTACTTACCATAGCTGGGCGAAGGATGGTGAGTTGTTGGAATCTGGTGGTGTATCCAACAATATCAGTCCCCTGCACTTTTAAGTTCCAGAACTCTTCATCCAGCTTATGAAGTTGTTCGGCCGGGCAATACTCATCAGTGAGCATTTTCTTCAGATCCTCCCAAGGGAGTAGATAAGCGGTGTCAATACCCACAGACTGGGTATAGGAATTCCACCACGAGAGGGCACCATCTTCAAGGGTGCAGGTGGAGAATTTGACCTTGTCGTCCTCCGCACATTTGCTGATGTGGAAAACGGATTCCATCTTTTCGAACCATCTGATAAGTCCGATGGCTCCTTCGGTCCCCTTGAAGCTCAAGGGTTTGCAGTTCTGAAAGTCCTTGTAGGAGCAAGGTTTGGCGATAGTTGTAACACCCTCAAATTTCGGTTTGCGGAAGCGATCGGGTCGGGAGTTACCAAAATTAATATCACAGCATAAGATACATAATGAACGACTCTAAATGAGACGTTTGAAAATAATTATACATTTCCCAAAATAGAACGTTTACAACGTTATGAGTTTGACAGTAAATTCCAAATACATAATTTGAAAATACAAAAGTAAATGCAGAGTTGTCCCAAATGTTTGAAATCATGCGACTCGAGCTAGCTTAATCTTGTAGTAATCCTAATCCTGCTGGGCACCTGAGAACACATGCTAAAACAGGTCAGCTATAAAGCTGGTGAGTTCATAGGTTTGTTAGTTGAAAACATAAAGTATAAATCTTGTATGTTTTGAGAAGTAGTTCAGAATCCACGATTCTGATTTGTAGCAAATTGTAGATGTAATTACCAATGTGTAATTCGAAAGTTTAGGTACTTAATACCTAATCAATTTTAGTCCGTACCTAAGTACACAATAATTGAGGCATACCGAGCCTGAATACCTATCCGGTATGAGTAAGTGTATAACGGGAGGCAATACCTGCCTAAGTTGTAACCAAATAACTGTATGACCACGTCATATGATAGTAAGTAACTGTAGTCCCACAGAACTATGATTTAATATATGAGGTGTTGCATCCAGCAACAAGTGATTGTAGATCCGCAGATCTATGTTTGAACGTTTAGCGTGTCCGTTTACCCGATTAGCATAAGCTAACCCGGACATGAATTGAGCTAACGGCCTCGCGTGGCAGCACCACCGATCCGTTAACTTATTGTGAATCCCGAGTATAACTCGCTGATCCATCGATTGAAGTTTCGTCCACTGCAATACCGTGGTTTCGTCTTGTGCCCACTTTACCGTGGCATCGTTTGGTGCCCGCTGCAATACCGCGGCATCGTTTTTGGAATTGCTCGCAGCAATTTGTGATTGAGCCGGCAGTACAACGACATGCCCGACTAAGTTGTTTGAGAGCCAGCAGTACTCGACATGCCTGACTAAGTAGATCGTATAATAGTATGTAGATATTCATCAGGTGACACCCCCACGGTTGGATTACATCCTGGGCCGGGGGACCATCCCTGGTTGGATTACATCCTGAGCCAGAGTCATCACCAGTTGAGTCGTATGGATATAAGAAGTCTGTACTAACTTGTGATAATATTGTATACTCCTAGCCTAAAGCCTAGCAAGTATATATAACGGAGTCTTGGGAAAATGTTCACTTAAGTTCAGTTCCCATTCTAATGATAATGGAGTGTGTCGACAATTTTAGTTCTTAAAGAATAACTAAACTTGTAAGTACAGATGTTATTCAGTGTAGGTAGAACTAACTAGTTCTAATGTATTCAATAATATTGTCCCGTGACAATATGGCCAAAAGATTGTGATAACTAAATCAAGTTATGTGTTGGTAATCGTTTTCCAACGACCTAACCGGGTACGATTGTAACCTATCTAGGTTAAGTATTGATATTGTTCTAAAACAATATTGCGGGTGTAATTCCTAAGTATTACACATTTCGTATTACATACAGTAATATAAATAGTTGTAAATTATAAACGATTGTTAATATGATTTGAAAATAGCAATTGAGCATGTGTTTCACCCCGAAAATAGTAAAACAGTTGAAAGAGTGGGGCTATGAAACTCACCTGTGAGTTGTTAGCGATACGATGATACGCGCGTCGTCCGAATGGTAACCTTCTAGTGTCCTAAACACGTGAGGTTATATAAGTATGAGACAAATCAGTTTATCTAAGCGAGTTATTCATGTATGCATTTGTTGTTGAAGTCTGGGAATGGTGTACGGGGGTCCGGGGGCAGCGCCCCTGGTAGCGGGGTCCAAGGGGTGGCAACCCCTGGCGGGGTCCAAGGGGCAGAGCCCCTGGCTGGGGTCGAGCTGCCAGGTCAGCTTGGAAAATTTTTATTTATACTACTTTGCTTTAAAGAAAACGCATTCGAAATCCAAATTCGGGGTAAAAGTAAGTGGTAAAATTTGTTGTCAATACTTAGTGAAAAACATATATTTTTAAGGTTCTGTGTCTTGCAACGTTACGGGCGACGTCAGGTGCGACGTAGGGTCTTGCGTCGCTATGTGCGACGTTCGCAATCTAATGCGACGTTGTGTCCTGCGTCGCAATGTGCGACATAGAATTTGATGGCGACGTAGGGGCTTACATCGCATTATGCGACATTGGGATGTTTTGCGACGTTGGATGCGACGTCGCAGCACTGTTTTTGGTCCAATGCGACGTCGTCGTCTGTTCGACGATTTCAAGATCCAAATCGAGTTTTGGCTCGATTTTTGGGTGTTTTGATGTTATAGAAAGCTTCTAGCATGCATTTTGAAGTAATCTAAGTAATTTATAGAAAGAGAAACGATTTCTAGAGAGAGAGTGAGTAAATCCTTACTTTTTGGTAAAAATGGAGATGAAGAGGATGGTGAGGAAGATGATGATGATGGAAGCTTGTTATTGTTCTTGTTGATGATGATGACGGCGGCGGCGGTAGTGGCCGGCGGTGGTGGCAGCGGCGGTGGGTGGTGGTGATGGTTGGTGGAAGGGTTTTTAGAGAGAGAGAGTAGAGAGGAAGTGAGAATAGAGAGAGAAGTGAGATGGTGATAATGAGAAAGGAATGGGGAGGTGGGGGATGGTTTTATCCATTTCCAGCTCCCGAGTCGTGGACTGTGGTCTCCAACCGCAGTACAAAATACCCGTGTTTATTTATCCGATGTGATTTAAAATAACTTTTTAAATTCAAAAATTTATTTATATTCTCTCGAAATGTTTTTGTACCGGAATATTTTATAAAAATATTATTTTGGGATTTAAGGTTTAATAATTTGTTTTCGCGCGATTTCGGATAATTAAAATGCGTTTTAAATTAAAACGACTTACATTTTTGAATATTTTGATGTAATCGCATATATATAATACAATTATTTGAAGTTAAATTTTGGCGCGAAAGTTGACTTTTTGACTGGGTGTTACAACAGTGGTTTCAGCGGAATCGCTGTTTCTCCCGGAGTTCGGTGTAGAATTTCGAGCCAGGGCTTCAGTCACAGCTTGAGTGATGAGTGACTTAAGCTAAGCGTCGGAGTACGGTCTTGTCTTTGGCGGCATGTTTCTTCAATAAGAGAAATGAAGATACATGAGATTTTGTAAGAAAGTTGTATTTATCACAGATGTTTATGTATAAAAGCGGTAATACACAACATCAATATGGAAATGGCAATTAATATAAATTGGAACAGTAGGAATATTTGATAGATAATACGAGTTCAAGGGTTACATCCTACGGATGTATTACAAAAGGTGTCGGGAATTGTTACATCCGACCGAATCATAGAGTAGCGCTTAGATAGTTATTAGATTACAAGATAGATTACAAGACAAGGACTACACTAGTCTCGACGTAGATCAATCTGTTCCATCATTTCAACAAGACGATCCACGGTATTTGCAAGTCTGCTGGCTTGTCGGGCGTTATCTTCTGCCAAGACCAGTCATTGCACTAAACTGCGAACATACTCCTATGTTTCCCGTGAGCGTTGCTCACATTCTTCTAGCCTTTGTTGTAAAAGGGCGGTTTCCACGCTTATCTCCACTATCTTGTTGCGAAGAACCTCCACGTTGTTAATGGTAGTTTCGTGATCCTCGGAGACTTGGTTGATGCGTTCGAGGGTTGTAAGTCTCCAGTTTTCGTTCGTTTCCTGCAACACGACATCCATGGTGCAAAGTCGTTGCTCGTGTTGGTTCACCCTAGCGGCTAAGGTTGGCAAGGTGAAGTGGGTGGGGTATGGGCCAGCTCGAGGCAACCTGGCGTTCCTCCTAGTTACTCTTGGGTTCTGCGACCCAGATTGAGAGCGCGATGAATTGGGTGGTGTGTTTGCCATTTCTGAGACAAAGCGTTAGTAGGAGTGAGGCCTATATACATATTAATCACACATAATATAATATGGCCTAGAGTGTCTAGCATAAACATGTATGGGTCTCGTTTCTCTCATGGTCAGAGTCAACTAATGTATTCCGGTTCAACATAACTGCTTCAGCTCTTACATCATCTTTATCTAATTGTACATAGTTGATCAGGCTATGTTAAATTAAACTCGTATGATGTAATCCCTGAACCAATCATACCTAATGAGGAAATACGGCCTAACGGTCATAGTCTAGGCCCACTAAATGCAACCTAGTTCGCTATAACCTTAGGCTTTGATACCAATCTGTAACACCCCCAAATTCATTGTTTAGCGGAAGCAAGCTTTCGGGTGCTACTAATCAAATATCACAGCACAAAAGTAAGCAAACGACATCTATATCCAACGTTTGTAAGATAGTTACATTTCCATATATAAAATGTTTGAAAACATAGTGTTTTCGGTTACAAAAATACAGTTTCCTAGAGCCCACGCGTATGGCGGGAGATTCTATTACATAATCATAATATACAAAAGATAATGCTAAGAATCTCCGTTAAATGCAAAGTAGAAATCATGCGACTCTAGCTAGTGTCCAGGGGTGATCCTACTCCGTCGGTGTACCTGAGATACAAAGCTAAAAAGTGTCAACCAAAAGGTTGGTGAATCTTACAGGTTTAGTAGTAAAGTAATCGTTTATGAACCACAAGTATGTACCAGTTTTTGCTATCAAGCAAAGTAAGTAAATCAGTAAATCATCACAAGTGCCATGAGCTCATAAGTTGAAGCTTAACCGTGTAGTGTGAATATATCACGTACCCCCGTGAGTGCTATCCGCACACCCATATGTAACAAATACTAATATGCCTGTTTCTACATGTAAATCAGTACGTGGTGGCGCTACCACCCCAGGCAGGGATTGTCAGTCCCAAATGGATCCATCTACTAGTAATCGCGCTTAAGTCCATAACTAACAACTTACGATAGGAGGCTTTCAGTGGATAAAAGTAACTCATGCGGTGTGTGCAAAATGTATGGAAATCAGTTCAGTACATTGTGTCCATATGTAAAACAGTTGCTAAGTATCTCACCCCAAAGTATAAAAACAGTAAAAGTGGGGCTGTAAGACTCACCTGAGTCCAGTAAGTACGTATGTGAAATCAATCAAGTAAAGCGGATGAACGTCCGTATATCGGTTCTCAGAACCCTGCAACCTTCTGGCGTCCGAAACGCACAAGGTCGTAAGTAAACAAGTAAATAAGTTGGTGTCTTAAAAGACCACCCATGCTAGTTGTCCACTCAACTAGGATATGTCCAAGTGTTTGTTTAGTAATTCGTTTGAAATTTGAAAACAAGTATGGCCCGTTGGTGACGGTTTTGTAATAATAATCCGGAAGTGTTATTATTATATGTTTCTTTATATGTGAGTATTCGACACTTAGTGTAAAAAGTATTTATAAGTTCCTGGATGACGGGGGTCCGGGGGCAGCGTCCCTGGTAGCGGGGTCCAAGCGGCGGCAGCCCCTGGCGGGGTCCAAGGGGCAGAGCCGTTGGGGTCGAGCTGCCAAGTCAGCTTGGAAAATTTTTATTTCTACTATATTGCTTTATCGAAAGCGCATTTGAAATCTAATTTCGGTGTAAAATCAAGTGATAAATCTTAGTTCATATTAGTGCTTTTATTACTGAATTTGGGTTCGAAAGACAAAGTGGGCTGCGAACCGAGTTGGGTACGAAGCATAGAACTCGACTCGCAGGCCAACTCGACTCGCAGGTCGACTCGACTCGCGGGTCAGTTCGGTTCGCAGGTCAACTCGACTCACAGGTCAACTTCGACTCGCAGGTCAACTCGCGGGTCAGTTCGGTTCGTAGATGACTTCGATTCGCAGTTTTGCTTCGCGAGTCGAGATCTCGGTTCGACTCGCAGGACGGCCGAGATCTGGGATCTCAACTCGCGAGATGAACTAAGCGGATTTCGATTTTTAAATCGTTTTCGGCGGAATTTTTGGACATAATCTCGTTGAGTAAATGTTCTAGCATGTTAATACAAGCTTTATAAGTAATTTAAGAGAGTTTTAAAGTTTCATACCATGAAATTGAAAACGAAGAAGATGAAGATGAAGCTCGTGATGTGGTGGTTGTTTCCTCTTGAATCTTCTCCGCAAGATGATGAGTTTTGATGGTGTTTTATGGTGATTTTAGGGTTGCGATTTTGAGAGAGAAAAGAGAGAGGAGTGTGTGTGTGTGTGTGTTTGGTGGAATAAAATGAGAAAGTGGGGAAGGAAATGGGATTAAAAGGGTGGGTTGGATCCGCGGGTCTGGGCCGACCCGACTTGGGTCTCGGTTTCGCGTAACTTTGATTTCTCAATTTTCGTGTCACAGTTCGTAGTCAGTTAAATCCGGTAATATTTTTAAGATTTAAAAATATGTTTAATTTATATATATATATATATATATATATATATATATATATATATATATATATATATATATATATATATCCGGAACACTTTTAGCCAAAGTATTTTATCAATATATTTAATGATGAGTTATAAATTGTAACTTGAGTTATTTTTCATTTGTTGGGCGCATTTCATGTGCTTGCATCGCGTTCGGAGCGTTTTCAGAAATTAAGTAATGTTGTAATATATATTCTCACAATATATTATTGTAAATAATGCTTGTTTGGGTATGTCTACTTTATTTATAAATTTGTCACCAGCGTCCATTTTTAAGTAATGTCGGACCTCGTCCGGTTCATATTTCTACGATTTAAACAAACAGCGCACGCGTGTATGTATTACAACAAAATGTTACATATACTTAGAATATTACTAAACTAAATACATGTAATTACAAGTAGTTTAGGCACTAATTACAGTCCTAAATTGGCGGGTGTTACATTCTCCCCTTGTTAGGAGAATTTTGTCCCGAAATTAGCTTGTAGTCGCGGTGTCGGTAGGAGTAGAGTCTGTGAACAAATGTGGGTATTTCAGTCGCATTTGGTCTTCCCGTTCCGAAGTGAATTTAGGACCACGCCTCGAATTCCACCGAACTTTAACAATGGGAATACGACTCTGTTTCAAGCGCTTGACCTCACGGTCCAGTATTTCCGCGGGTTCCTCCACAAAGTGTAGTTTGTCATCAATGTGTATTTCATCGAGGGGTATAATCAGTGTCTCATCAGACAAACATTTCTTCAAGTTAGAAATGTGGAAGTTAGGGTGCACGCTACTGACTTCGGGAGGTAGCTGCAGTCGGTAAGCCACTGGACCAATCCTTTCAAGGATTTCGAATGGTCCAATGTACTTGGGATTCAGTTTCCCACGTTTGCCAAAACGGACGACGCCTTTCCAAGGCGATACTTTCAGGAGTACTCGATCCCCAACTTGGAACTCGAGGTGTTTGCGTCTCACGTCAGCATAGCTTTTCTGACGATCACGCGCAGCTTTCAGTCGGTATTGTATGCCGACGATCTTTTCAATGGTTTCGTGAATGATTTCTGGACCGGTGAGTTGTGTATCCCCCACCTCAGTCCAACAGATAGGTGACCGGCACTTTCGACAGTAAAGTGCCTCGAAGGGTGCAGCCTTAATGCTGGTGTGGTAGCTGTTGTTGTACGAGAACTCGCACAACGGTAAGTGATTTTCCCAATTTTTACCGAAGTCAACTACGCAGGCTCGTAGCATATCCTCCCGTGTTTGTATAGTTCGTTCGCTCAGGCCGTCAGTTTGTGGGTGGTATGCAGTACTCATATCCAAACGAGTACCGAGAGTTTCTTGTAAAGATTGCCAGAAGTGAGAAGTAAATCGAGCATCTCTATCAGAGATGATTGAGATGGGCACCCCGTGTCTTGACACAATCTCTTTCAGGTAGATTCGTGTCAAACGTTCCATCTTGTCAGCTTCCTTGATAGCCAGGAAATGAGAAATTTAGTGAGTCGGTCGACAATCACCCAAATGGTATCGCAACCGTTAGGTGTTTTCGGAAGTTTAGTAATGAAATCCATGGTGATCTGCTCCCATTTCCATTGTGGTATTTCGGGTTGTTGTAGCAAACCGGAAGGTTTCTGGTGTTCAGCTTTAACTTTGGAACAAGTAAGACACTTGCTAACATAGGTTTCGCGTAACTTTGATTTCTCAATTTTCGTGTCACGGTTCGTAGTCGGTTAAATCCCGTAATATTTTTAAGATTTAAAAATATGTTTAAAATATATATATATATATATATATATATATATATATATATATCCGGAACACTTTTAGCCAAAGTATTTTATCAATATACTTAATGATGAGTTATAAATTGTAACTTGAGTTATTTTTCATTTGTTGGGCGCGTTTCATGTGCTTGCATCGCGTTCGGAGCGTTTTCAGAAATTAAGTAATGTTGTAATATATATTCTCATAATATATTATTGTAAATAATGCTTGTTTGGGTATGTCTACTTTATTTATAAATTAGGACTAGGGGTGTGATATTACTGCTCTGTTTTGTTTTACAAGTAGAACGCAAGTGCCAACCTTCAAATACTACATGAGTTTCAAGCTAATCAATTTAAAGTCCTCTATAGCATAGTCTCTAATATTTTAGCGTGAATGTTAGTATATGATATCATATGGGATTGACAATCCTCATCCGGGTTAGCACGCACTAACCGGTCAAACGGATGTATTAGCATTTGGGAAGACGAGTGTGGATTAGACACTCGTAGGAGGCATTTCAAGTTAGGTTTCCTTAATTGGGCCTGACAAATCAAGTTAAGCTCAGACTATGTGCTCATGGATTGTATAACTTTTATTTTGCTTAATTGCATTTTAAATTCAATATAAATCTTGCGGTTCTGACAACTATACATTGACATACAAACCTGTGAGCTCACCAGCGTTTTCGCTGACCTATTTTAGTATTTATCACAGGTACCCAGCAATAGGTTGACTGCACAAGCAGGGATTTATTAGCTCGAGTCAGCATACATACAACTAGAGATTTGATTGCATTATTATATTTTGTAAAAGTAATTATGCAATGTAATCTCTCAATTTCAGGAACCGAGCTAATGTAACATTATTTTGATGTAAACATTTACCTTATTTATGAAAGTTTAAAACGACGCATATAGTGGTCGTTCATTATATCTTATGTGCTTTGTATATTGATTAGTGACACCCAAATCGAGCTTCCGCAAATCAATCAAATTTTGGGGTGTCACAAATTACAAGTAGTTTAGGCACTAATTACAGTCCTAAATTGGCGGGTGTTACACATTCCATAAATAATTGTTGCAGGTTTTGCAAAATACAAGATTGTAGGGTTGTTACCCAAAATATAAGTCTGGTTGTTTACCAGTATTTAAAGATAACCAAAAAGTGTTTTCTGGTACAAAATAGTTGTAGGATACGTTAATCCTATACAGTATGTGGGAATATTTAGACTATGATCCCCTGAAAGGTGAGCTAAACCTCGCAGGTTAAAGTAACGCGACCTAACCCTATAACCAAACCACAACCAAAACTTATGTTGTTTGCCTGAAGGACATTTAAGTATACGCTCCAACCATAGGAGGGTCGTCACGGCAATAGTACTATTCGTATACTCAGTGGCTAGAGTCACCTAGCTAATAATTATAGTTTGCATGACATAAGTTCTTTCATGCACACATTTCAAGTCTGGGTCCGTACTAGGATACAGTGTCTAATTCCCATAACAGTTGTGAAAATGTAATTTCATATCAAACAATTGTATAAAGCATTAAAGCATTTATATGATTAGCTGCATGTGTTCGCATGCAGTTTCTATGTTTACACCCCTATGTTTAAAAGCATAAAACATTTGCAAAGTAGGGGATGTGAACTCACGGTGGTTTGCTCGGTATGAATGCTAGCAGCCGACAGATAAAAGCCCAAGGTATGTTAACCTATGTACAATAAAGGTATTAACATAAGTACGTCTGATTTGTTTGATCAACTTATGTTAACAGTTTGTTTGTTTGAAAATTTTTTTTTGATTTCTTAATAATATAAGTTGTTAGATTTGTTGGTGACGTTACTTTGAAACATTGTTATTATTTCTTACGTCATATACTTTGTTAAGTATATATATATATATATATATATATATATATATATATGTTATAGTTATCTCGTTGTCGTCGTACATATATATAATTGTTATACATATGTATGTGTGTAATTATACATGTCGTATAATATTAATCGTACGTTTGTGAATATGATATATTCAATCTCAAATCACACGAGTATGTATATGTATAAAGTTTGTTACTCGTTATATATATATATATATATATATTCAAAACGACCCTGTTATTCGTTACATTTTAATTGTCGTATTTATTTCCGTTTATAAAATAAATATCGTCGTTTCTAAAATCATTGTATACGTTTTATTGTATCATTGTTAATGATTTTGAATCGAGTTTTGTCGATAATATAAACGTATAAAATTGTTATATATATATATATATATATATATATATGTGTGTGTGTGTGTGTGTGTGTGTGTGTGTGTGTGTGTGTGTGTGTGTGTATGTGTGTGTGTGTGTGTATTATTTGTCAACGCAAGTTTTTAAGTCCAATAACTATGTCTCATATCTATCCCATTTATACGTTATCGATATGTCATTGTGTCGTAATATTATCTCATTTCAAAATATAATCGTCGTCGTGTTTGTACTTAGTTTTAAAGTCCAAATGATTTGCTGTCCAAAAAGGTTCCACTGGATATGCAAAGATCCGCCGGATCGTGTTGTTTTGTCACATGGTCCATTACTCGTTCATCGTTCATATGTGTGCGCATGTTCGAAGTTAGGATCCGCTGGATCACACGATGATCCGCCGGATCTCGTGTGTCTTTTACTCGTGCATCTTACTCGTTCACAAATTTATGTGCGTGTGAATCTTTGGGATCCGCCGGATCCTACATGGATCCACCAGATCTTGTGTGTCTTTTACTCGTTACCAGTTTGTTCAAACGATCACAACGTGCAAGTATTCGAAGGTGATCCGCCGGCGCCGGATCCTGCATGTTTTACAGGTTCTGTTCGTGCAGAGCATATATATACTCGATCATTTTGGTTTCGGATCATTTATATCATGGTACCAATCATTCATAACAAGTAAATATGACATTTTAACAACATATTAACTAGTTTCCTATGTCAAATTTTGGATTCAAGGTTTTGGTTTTTTATAAAACCCATTTCAAGAACAACTAACAAAATCATCTAATTTAGGTGTTATATGCTTAGATTATGATATATATACATGTTAGAATACGAAATTTAAGTGTAGAATCAAAGATGATGAGTTTCCTTACAAAGTGAAATTGATGGTGACGATGATGATACGAAGAAGATGATGAAGTTGATGGCTCTTCTTGTGCCTCTGCTGGTTCTGATCCTTGTGTTCTTCACAGGGTTTGAAGGAGAGTGAGAATGGTGATGATGTGTGTGTGTGTTGAATGTTCACAGAGGAAAGGAACGGAGGGAGTAAAATATTTCAAACGAGTATGGTTTGAAGCAGAAGATATCTCTCAATTATTTGAGTTAGTTGGCAAAATTAGGTCCGTTAATTTCGAGTACGGGTATAATTATAGCACCATAAAATATAATATTTTATATTTTTATTTTGTAGATGTTCTCCTGGTTCGTTATTTAAATTTAGAATGATGAGATTTTCATTATTTTTGATAGTTGTACAATTTTGTACATTTTACTGCGCGCATTCAATTGGGCGCCAAATTTCAGTTAAATTACGAATTCATATTTTGAGGTAATGTTCCAAATACTTTCAAATGTCTAAGAAAATAAAACTTTTATGATTTGTGATCTCCGGGTACGTTTTACAATTATTTCTGTTCGTTTTATAATATGTTTTATATAAAACGTGTATCTAAGTCGTTTTATCTATACGTTATAGATATATTAATACTCGTAATTAATAACTGACTTATTAATTATTTTTGTGTCACCAACTTTTATTATTTATTTTTGTCGGGTTCGTTTCCGACACATTTGTACGCAGTTATAAATAACTACGTATTAAGTAATACTTTTTGTTTTAAAAGTACTGGGCTTGCTAGGCTTACATCACATCAAAAGTTTTGTTTAAACTTAACCAGGAAATTAGCGTAAGAATGCACATGCTTAATACTTAATTAATACCTAATTTGGAGAGTTGTCACAGTTCCAATCTCGATTATTTCTGACAGAGATAGTCGTTTCACATCTCGCTTTGGCAATCATTACAGAAATCATTGGGTACTCGCCTGGATATGAGTACTGCATACCATCCTCAAACCGACGATCAAAGCGAACGAACCATACAAACACTGGAGGATAAGCTACGAGCCTGTGTAGTCGACTTCGGTACCAATTGGGAACATCATTTGCCATTGTGCGAATTTTCATACAACAACAGCTACAATACCAGTATTGGAGCTGCACCTTTCGAGGCACTGTACGGTCGTAAGTGCCGATCACCTGTTTGTTGGACCGAAGTGGGAGACAGCTAACTCACTGGTCCTGAGATCATTCACGAAACAACAGAGAAGATCATTGGTATCCAAAACAGACTCAAAGCCGCGCGTGATCGTCAGAAAAGTTATTCTGACGTGAGACGCAAACATCTCAAGTTCAAGGTTGGGGATCGAGTACTCTTGAAAGTATCACCTTGGAAAGGTGTCATCCGTTTTGGTAAACGCGGGAAACTAAATCCCAGGTACATTGGACCTTTTGAGATCCTCGAAAGGATTGGTCCAGTGGCATATCGATTGCAGCTGCCACCCGAGCTCAGCAGCGTGCATCCCACATTCCACATTTCTAACCTGGAGAAATGTCTGTCTGATGAGACACTTATCATTCCTCTCGACGAAATCCATATCGATGATAAACTACATTTTGTCGAGACACCAGTGAAAATCATGGACCGTGAGGTCAAACAGTTGAAACAAAGTCGTATTCCCATCGTCAAAGTCCGGTGGAATTCGCGGCATGGTCCGGAATTCACTTGGGAACGGGAAGACCAAATGCGACTCAAGTACCCACAGCTATTCACAGACTCCACTCCATCCACGACTCAGACCTAAATTTCGGGACGAAATTCTCTTAACAAGGGGAGAATGTGACACCTGACAAATTAGGACTAGTTATTAGTTCCTAATCATCTGTTAATACGTGTAATTAGTGCGATGTTAGGCTAATTGTATGTATCATTATATATATGGTTATATATATATACATGTACGCGATTAAATTTAATCGTGCATTTTCATATCGGGCGGATCCCGATACATTAATACGGACGTTGGTGAACACATTTAATTAAATAATACGAAATTATTTAATAACGCTATTATTTCGTGAATATTATCTTGATAATATTTTATAAGTATTTCGTATCGTATAAAACACTCAAACGTGACCAAAAACGCACAAATTGTACCCGACAATCGAAACAAACCTAAGTTATATTTTTATAACTCATCAAAAAGTATTTTGATAAAATACTTCATTATAATTATCGTTATTTATAGCGATAACAAAAACGTTTAGTTTAAACGTCACGATTATTTAAATCATACAACGACCTCGTAAATCATTATCGGCACCGTACCAAGCATTTTAATAAATGTTTCTAAGTAATAAATAAGTATCACTTCAAGTTAAAAATATCGAGTTTTAAACCGTTACCGAATTTTATTGTATATAACGTATGACGTACGAATTAACATTTAAACGAACGGGTAAACGATCGCGGAGCAAAATATAACTTTGAGGAACAAAATTTAACACCTCCCACACCCCTTGGGGGCCCACAAAACCGGCCATGGGAGAGGAGTAAGGCCTCCCATGCCTTCTTGCTTTATGAATCACACAAACACACCCTTACACTCTATCTCCCATCATCTCTTTCATTCACCCACTTCACACTCTTTCAATCTCTCTCCCTCTCTCTCTTTTCTGCTGGAAATCAGCAGCCCAAGACCACCATTCCACCACCAAAAACACTCCCTAAATCCCCTCTAATTGCATTACGGTTTGGAGCAAAAAAGATCACATGAACACGAGCTTCGTTTCTATCTTTTCCGTTTCTTCATACAAGCATTGTAAGAACTTCATGACTCTAGTATTTTACTTATAATATGTATATCAACATGTTATGTTGCTTATTTAACAAAGAAATGTCCAAAACACTTGTCAAAACTCGTTTTTGAAACACATATATGTATACTACTTTCTGGCCAGAAAAATCATCTCACGAAAACGTTAATATCTTGAGTTCTACAAAGAATTAGACAACGAAACACCCACCAAAATATTTTCGTATGGAAGATGTATACAAAAAGTTCTTCTTTCACCATTTACAGAAATGCCCGTATTTTCGTGTATAACTCGATCTTTGGACGAAGGTCTGTTTTGATCCGAATCTGACCACTCTTCACGTTTATTTTCGTTTAAAATAGTAGATGAACTTATGAAATTACCATAAAGTGCAGAAATCAACAACACACCTAGGAAAATATGTGTGGTTTTTGGTTAAGCTTGATTCGGATTAGAAATGGGTGAAATCAAGGGTTGAATCGGGTTAAAAATCTGGAACCAAAGCTAAAGGGTTGTTTTTGTCATTTCACAAAACCGACACTTCGAATCAATCCCGACACGAAACAATAATTTCTACAAGCTTTAGAAACATATTTAAGACTTCCCTAAAAATTTTAAATCAAACAGAACGCGTCTGACCTTGTAAACGAAAACGAAATCGGAAATCACACCTGCGACAATACCATTGTCGCATGAACAGCTTCCGAGAATACCCCATTGTCGCATACCTTATTGTCGGAATCGATTATCGGATAATTGAGTATTTTCACGATTGTCGCATAAAACCACATTGTCGCAAAAACTAACATTTTCATACTTGAAACCATCTCATAATCGCTATTGTCTCATAAATAGTAATCGCTATTGTCTCATTAATAGTAATTCCCGACAATCCTTACGGTCTCATAAATAGTAATCGCTATTGTCTCATGAATAGTAATTCTCGACAATCCTTATTGTCTCATAAATAGTAATCGCTATTGTCTCATAAATAGTGTCCAACAATAACTTTGCATAACCGACTTTTCAACAGACAATATCACGATATACTTGATTTAACGTCAATACAATATTTGGAATAACTCGGAAACATATGACACATATACTTTTGTAAGTATACAACTAGACAAACATAATAATAATGCTTTTAATAGTAATTATTACAAAACTCACCAACGGGCCGAACATGTTTTCAAAACACAAACCAAAACAATCAAATCATTTGGACATTACTAGTTGAATGAACAACTAGTATAGATGGTCTGTTGAGACGTCTACACATATTTATAACCTTGCGCGTTTTGAACGCCCAGCTAGGTTACAGTCTTTGGACACCACTACTTATACTACTTCATACTTGCTTCGTTGCAACATATTAGACTCAGGTGAGTCTCATAGCCCCTCATTTTACTGTTTTTACCCAGGGGTGGGAATACATGCTCAGTTTTATTTACATGTGAACACAAGTAAAAAAACTCGATATATTGACTGCATTAGTTATTTTTGCTAATCATGAAGCCTTCCACATCATAGTTTGTTAGTATGGATTTAGCGCGAGTGTTAGTGTATGGTACCATATGGGATTGACAATCCCCGTCCGGGGTAGTCGCGCTACCACGACTGCGGTCGAACGGACGCATTATCATTTGTTCACACGTGTGTTTGATTAGGCACATGCAGGAGGCAAACTCGATCAGGCACTTAATTGTGATACTGACACCTCAGTTAAGCTCAAACTATGAGCTCATGGCAGTAATATACACATTTATTTGATTGATTTCAAATCACTATACTAAATCTTGTGGTTCGTACATTATTATTTCATCATTACACCTGTGAGCTCACCAGCTTTTAGCTGACCTTTTAGCATGTATTCTCAGGTACTCAGCGGCAGTAGGTCTGCTCAGGATTTTATATAGCTCGAGTAGCATGCAAAACAACAAGAGATTTTCCTGCATTATTATATTTTGTAAAAGTAGTAATGCCATAGAATCTCTCCGATAGGGTGCCAAGCTTTTGTAAACATTATAACTATTGTAAGCTTTTATTAAAATCAATGTATTTTTGTAAACGACGCATATAGAGTCGTTCATTATATCTTATGTGCTGTGTTTACCGGATTAGTCGCGCCTCGACCCGAATCGCTTCCGCATCATAATTTGGGGGGTGCGACAGATATCTAGTAATAATAACACATGTGATATTAAGTAGTAACACATGTGATAATAAACTAGTAACACATGTGATAGTAACATATGTCATATGTCACCATCACTTTTGATCATATCATATATGTTATTATTTGTTAGTTAGATGCTATATATTTTCTTTAACAAATAATACGACACTACTAGCACAAAATTTTTCAATAGATAACATGTGGTAGTTGTTGTATAAAGTATAAACAAACACAAAGGATCCGCATATTATCACACGTGTTACAAATAACTATAACATGTGATATCAAAGCACCTATTACCTGTAGCATGTGCATTATTTTGTTGCTTAACATCACTAGCTTTTTACATTCATCTATTACAGACATCTCTTTTTGTACTACACAATAATACATGTTTATCAGGTATATCACATGTGTTATCGAATTGAAATTCAATAGCTTAAAGTTTTTTCAACCGTTTTCCATGAATTCTTAACAACTAAACCGAATCACATGAGTAAGATAGAGTACTAATATTCAATTCGTTACTAGTATCACATATGATTATAAATTACAGAGTTTCATGATCGTTGAATCAGTACTTGTTATGATTTTTTTTGAAATAGAATCAAAATTGATCATTGAACAAGTACAAATCAGTCTACATTCGAGTTTTCGTTAATTAGAATCGTAAACAGCAGACATTAACAACGTTGAAAAGATCCTAATAACATATATTAACAACGTAAAAACTCAATCGATGAAATTCGCACAAATAAACCCTAATTTAATCACAATGATTTACGTACCTTTGATTCAAATTGAGGTATTTGATGAATTTGATTCGAATTAACGAAAACGCACCTTTGATTTCAAGTTTTCTGAGAGCGAATTGAAGATTTTTGAAAAAACCCTTACTTATGTGTGTTCTGTATGTATATTTCTGTATGTATATGTATAATATTAGTTTTTTCTTTTTTATTTTGTATTTATTTAATTGAAATTAAATAGAAAGTATAATGACTAAAGTGCCCTTCCACCCTTAATGAAAATGGAACATCCTCATTGGTTCCCTTATTCTCACTAATTTTGTCATTCTCATTTGAACCTCACTCTTTGATTTAATTATATAAAAGATAAGATTTTTTTTATTTAATAGTATTGTATTAACCGGATTTTTTTATTAATATATTTAGTATTTAGTGACGATAAAGTATAATTATTGTAGATCGTTGGATCGAATTGATGATCACTATCGATTAGTGAAATACTACCTATAAGATTGTGGTTTAATTATATACTAGTTTAGAACCCGCAAAATTTGCGGGACTCTTTAATGTTCTAGTGTAGTATGCGTGTTTAAAAAAACAGTTATGCACATTTTAATTGATGTTAAATGTTAGTAAGGGAAATATGTAAATACACGTATAATTATATAGGTCCAAGTTGGGAAAACTCTTGCTTTTCCACCTGTTTTCATCACCAACACCGCCCTTAATTACGTAAGCTCTATTATAGACATTCAATAAATCAAACCACCAATCTAATCTTTGACTTGTGGATGTGAGGAATGACTTCACCACCAGCTATAGTTCCTTTAATCAGAATATCAAGTTCTTCAGCACCTCGAATTGCAAGCTGCAAGTGCCTTGGTGTGATACGTTTCACTTTAAGATCCTTGCTTGCATTTCTAGCTAACTCAAGCACCTCTGCGGTCAAGTATTCCAAGATGGCTGCAGAGTAAACGGTTGATGTGGGTCCAACCCTACCATTTGCGGTGGTCTTTTGTTTCAGTAAACGATAGATACGCCCAACTGGAAACTGCACAACACGATAACTTATATTAATCACATTAAAATGAAGAAAAGTTCACCGCAACTATATCATACATAATACAATACATTAATAATCTATATCCTAGAGTTAAAAATTTAAATAATAAGCATGCATTAAGCCATTAAGTAGAGTTTGAGCAACTTTCAACCCTGTCGACTCATTCCCATTTTAGCTAAACTATTTACTTTGACCCATTTGAGATGAAAACAACCCAAATGTAAAGGCGATATAAATAAAAACTGAACACAAGATTTATATACCATTATCAGCTACCGCAGCACCAACAGATTCATCAACTCCCCTGAATTGTTGATGCATGTCATGCAGCCATATCCAACAATGTTAAATCCTTGTTCATTCAAATACTTTAGCAACCCACTGTATTAATACAAAATATCATGCTGAGGTTAGTTTTTTGCTTTTATATTTTCATGGGAAACAACCTAAAATCAAACGTATATATGACTTGCATTTCCTTCCCGTTTGCTTCTATAGCTAAAGTCACCAAAATCTAAAGTCATAGTTTGACACACACCAACATCTAAAGTCATAGTTTGACACACATGCGTAATCAGTGAATCATTTTTAAGAGAAAAAGCATCATAAAACTTGAGTTCACGGCTAATCTATTTTTAACAAAAATATATAATACTGTAATAACAATACAACAGCGCATCTATATTTATGAGTAGATGTTGCGCAAATTAAGGTTTTCAATAAGACCTTATAAAGTGAGTACATGAGGGACACATTCCCAACTTTATACCTTCTGAATAAGAACATGAAAATCACTCGTACATTGTTCATATATGCAAACATGAATAATAGATTTTGAAACATACATAATGTATGTAATGAGTAGGATTATCTTGAAATTAAGGGGGGAGATTCTTCTAGGGTTTTTCTTTATATATATATATATATATATATATATATATATATATATATATATATATATATATATATATATATATATATATATAGAGAGAGAGAGAGAGAGAGAGAGAGAGAGATTTGAGATAAACATAACCATAATCGACCCATTCAGAATATTGAATCAAAGAAAAGATAAAAATATGCTCCTAATAGCTACTAAGCTGTCTCGAATGGTAGCTCCAAATGTAAAATCATGGGCTTCCTTTTTCAGGAGGGACACAACCTCTGCATGATTAAGTATAACTGCACCTGCTAACACAGCAGTGCAGGCTAACAGAACATTGTCATTACCTGTTTTTCCAAAGTAATGATGTCCTTACGTGACCGTCACACGTTCTTCTAACAATTTAAATGCAAGAGATACGAACATGCTATGTGCATTTTGATGTGCAGTCCCTTCTCTGGAAGCCTTTTCAACCTAGGATAAAAACATAAGAAGATTAACTACATCACCATGGTACTTGCCTAATTATTCATGCTTGTGTCACAGAAAGAAGGTAGATAAGTCGCATGGTAATGGGTTAATTGTCACACCCCGTCTAAAGCGGAAACAACGGGGTATAACGGTGATAGGATCTTAACACATCATTATATAGAATACTATATGAAATAAAATATCCAATGTGTCATGATGCCAATAACATGAATAACGGTTCATGTTGTGCATACATTTCAACAATGAATTCAAAAGCTTACAAACAAACGTACACTACAATGTTAAGGCAAAACAAGCCTTCACAAACAACCTTAATGATGCACCACAAGTCTTGAATAACTCTTAATGCAACCCTAAAGGTCCACTAAGTTCTCTTGTCCTCTGCTTTAAGTCCACTAGTATAACCTGAAAAGATATGCTCAAAAACGTCAACACGAATGTTGGTGAGTTTCGTAGGTTTGAAACCAGACACCAGAAAAATAAATATTTTGCTGTGATAATAATAAGTTAGGACAATGCATATAGAAATGGCACACAAGCGAAGTAATCCAACCGAACAATCCACAAACCGTCATCACCCCACGAAGGAGTATGACCCAACCAAATCCTGCGTATGCGGTAGCTACCCATAAATGACCTTCAATGTACACCTAAGCATACATTAGGTATACACTCCCGAAAGAGTGCAGCCTTGTAAATAAATATGTCCTTCAGTGTGTACAAAGCATATACACTAGGTATACACTCCCGAAGGAGTGCAACCTTTTAACAAAACAAATCCAACAACCAATGCATATAAGTCACATAGTGTCACACATTTCAAGCATATGTCCAAAAATAAAAGTAAACAAGTTCACAGCATGAAAAATAATTGATAAAATATGTGAGCATACTTTTCCCCCAATTTAAAAATATGTAAAGGAAAATGGGGCCACGAAAACTCACCTCAAGAAATGATGTACGTATTGCCCTTATGTTCAACCACCAAACATCTCGCAGTCTACAATATCATAATGCATATGGGTTACAACCTAGACATAACTAGGTCATTCCATTGTATCCCAAGTCCAAACACTTCCACTAAGTTCTCTCACAACCAAACCTCATGTATCTTTACAAAAATCAACCCCATTATGAAATTCAGATTCTGTCCAGAATTTTATACCACTTCACGAATTTTTAAACATGACTTAATGAAATCATTTGACTCTACAAATTTTACCAGTGACACTTCAATGAGTTAAGAACAATATGTAATTTTTCCAGAACTTATTTCAATAGTTTACTATTTTTAAAAATTCATCAAAGTGAACTGCTCTAAACCGACAACACTTTCTGACTTCACAAAAGTTATAATTTATTTAAAATACTTAAAACTGACAAAGATTATGATATTTTTACAGAAAATATTTGACACTTTAAAGTTACTCCAGTAAAAATTACAAGACTAAATTCGTAGTTTAAAATACGTTTCAAAAATCCACAAGTTACTCAAAATCAGGAACCGAAAACTCATAATTGACATTTAAACTCATAAAATCATTTTGACAGACTTGTACTTATCGTATGAACACGAAATCGATGCCATTTGAAAATAGACTCTTAGTACTTATGTTTAGACTCAAGATTCATAATAATCCATCCCAAAATGACCAAGTTATAACCTTCTCAAACTGATAAACAAATCTGTCTAGATTTAGGGTTTATGAGTAACTAACCCTAATCGCTTGTCTAAACAACCCAAACCGCAAACATAATCATATAACTCATTTCCAACAACTTATTAACTGATTTTAATTATACCCTAACGATTTAATCACTAGGAATACAATGGAATCGAACCGAAACAAAACCGATAATACGAAACAATCGAATATGTTTAATTGAATGATTCAGAAAGAATATATACCGGCAACGAGAACCCGTACGATAGGAATACCTTATAATCTGTGAATAATGAGGATATGCACTCTTATAATTCTTTTTTGTAGATTGATCAAACGTATACAAGAGTTATAGGATCGAAAACTTACCAAAGTTTCTGAAAATTCGTCACCAACAGCAGCAGTTTACGAAATAATTTTTATAAAATAATCTAGAGTGTTTCAGAGGCCGAAACTTACAATTTTAATGTAAAACTTCGAGATCTACAACTTTGTAGTTTTGGCCGAAGCCTGAAAATGAACGAAAATGGGTCAAATCGGCCTATCTTCGTGACTGAAATTTTGGGACAGCAACATGGATGATTTTTGTGATAAAAAATGTTAGGGTTATGTTTTAGAATACTTTTTATAGTTCTAGGGTTGGGTTGGGCCGAATGATTCACCAAAAGGGAGGGGCTTTTGGTCGATTGTTGGGCCAAAAAACGAAGACACATAAGAAAACTCGGGTCACACGATTTAAGAATAAGCGATCCCAATCAAATTATTTTCGTATTTCGTGTAGTTTAAATAAATCATATCGTTTCGCATAATTAACGAATTTGCATTTAGCCTCGTATCTTCTTCGTTACATGTCTGATTACGATGATTCTTTTTACATTGGATTCGTTTTTTGAAAATGAATACTTTGATTTAATGAAGTCCATAAGATGAGTCTTAACACAAAATGAGTTCTTACGGCTTGAACTATGATTACGGTTTGGTGACGGTTGTCACAGTATCCCCCAGTTGAGAGAATTTCGTCCAGAAATTCAGTCGGAGCTATACTATCAACACGATCACTGAATAAGTACGTAAAATTAAGATTGATTTGATCTTTTCGTTTGCAAGTAAATTCGGGTCCCCGCTAAGCGTTCGATCAGGAAATGATAAATTCAAATCTTTCTGTGCTTCGAGATTTTGACCTCTCAATCCATGGTTTCTACCAGTTTCTCTGCCCAATGTTATCTGTGGTTCCCTGTAAATTCCTTCAAAAAATACGTGTAAGACCTTATCAGTCAACACTTTCATAGATTTGAAACATGGAATACCTCGTGAACACCACTTCACTCTTGTGACAACTTTCAATCGATATGTTATTGGACCTATACGTTCAACTATTTAGAACGGTCCAACAAACACATATGCTAATATTTCAAACTTCCCAAAGTAACACTTTAAACAATATATGATTCCCACACAAAACTTTAACTGCTGTCGATGTTTGTTTATGCAACTCATTTGCCTATCACGCACGGTTTCCAACCTCTCATTGATTTGAACGATCTTGTCAATAGCTTCATGGACTATTTCAATCCAATCAACTGACTTTAATCCCACTTCAGCCCACACTACAATGAACAATTCCCTAGACTCCTGACGTACTTGAAATAGCGCACATTGAATACCAATCATGATCAATGTGTTGTACGATAACTCGATTAGTGGTAAACGAGTATCACAACTTCTACCAAAATTGATAACACAACTTAAGTATATTCTTAAAGGTATGAATGGTTTGCTCACTCCGTCCATCAGTACGAGAATAATAAATCATCATCATATCAAAACACGTTCCCACAGTTTTCCGAAACATTTGCCGAAATTGTAAAGTAAAAATAACCATCAAAATCAGGTATAATTGATACAAACACTCCATGCCTTGCTACTACTTCATTAATAAACAACCTCGCCAATTTCTCCATCGAGTAGTCCTCGCAGATAGCTAAGAAATGAGCTGACTTAGTCATTCTATCCACAGCTACCCAAATTGAATCGCGACCACTATTAGTTCTAGAAAACTTCATGAAGAAATCCTTGGTTATGTTTTCCCCTTTCTATTCGGGACGCTCCGGTCGCTGTAATAGACCTAAGAGTCTCGAGTATTCAGCCTTGATTTTCAAACAGATCATGCATTGACATATTGACGAATGTAGTTAATGATGTCCTTCTTCATTCTGAGACACCGATACAAATCCATGATATCATGCTACTTCTTACTAACTCCCGATGTATGAAATATTTTGACTTATGTACTCTGTCCATTACTAGTGTCCATAGACCACCTAGCAAAGGAATCCATAATCTTTTCCATGATGTAACATCTTGTCCACTTTTTGTTCCAAATGTTTGTCTAACCCGCACAACTTTTTGTTTTGTTTATAAGTATCCTTAACGCTTCATCTTGAATTTTGAACTTCTTATCCTTAATGCCAGAGTGTATCGTCAAACTTTGACTTGCACTCACCTTGGCTTACTCTTTCCTTCCTACTCAAAACATCTGCAACACATCCGTCTTCCCCAGATAGAATCAAATTTCACAATTGTAACCACTAAATAATTCGAGCTTCCTCATTTGCCTCGTATTCAACTTCTTTTGAACATAGGGGTGTTAAAAGCTCTTATGATCGGTATGAATAACGTTCTTCATTTCATACAAGTAGTGTCTTCAACACATATGTACGAATGCTATCGCTCCAAGTTCCAAATCGTGGGTAATATAGTAATGCTTATGTATCTTGACTTGTCGAGAGACGAATACGATTACATTTCCCTTTTAATTAAAACACAACTTAAACCTCAGTTTTGATGCATCACAATACATAACGAAATCCTCCGATCCATCGGGAATAGTCCGGATTAGTGCATTACATAAGAAATCCTTCAATGTTTGAAAAGATTCTTCTTAGTTCCTACCCCAAACAATTTTCTTATATATATGTGAGTAGTAGAGCGATCCTTGGAAAAACTCTCGATAAAATGACGATAATAACCTGTGAATCCCAAATGCTTTACGAACCTTCACGATAGCTGTGGGACCTTCCATCCCTTTACAGCTTCTATTTTGCTAAAATTCACTAGAATAACTTCCTTGTTCACAACGTACCCAAGCAAAAAAAACCTCTTGTAGTCAAATTTCGAACTCTAAATATATTGCATAGATCTTTTCTTTCAAAAGAAACTCCAGGATTAGTCTTGAAGGAACTTCATGCTCCTTCTTAGTTTTAGAATAAATTAGAACGTCGTAAATGAAAAAGTATGATAAATTCATCGAGATGCGGCTTACATACGCGTTCGTTAAATATAGGAATGCTATAGTCGCATTAGTAAGATCGAGAGACATAACGAGAAATTTGAAATGTTCGTAATGAGTACTAAACGCAATCTTAGGTATATCTGATTCAGGTACCCTCAATTGATGGTAACCAGAATGAAGATTGATTTTTGAAAACCACCGAACACCTTGAAGTTGATCAAACAAATCATCCATCCTTGGAAGAGGACAGCGATTCTTGACCGTAAATTTGTTAAGTTCACGATGATCAATGCACAAATGAAAAGAACCATCTTTCTTTTTAATAAATAAGACATGTGCTCCCCAAAGAGAATGACTAGGGTGAATAAAACCCTTGTCTTGGAGCATCTTAAAATCGATTATATAATTCTTGCATTCTAATAGTGTTAAGCGATTTGGAGCTTTTGCAACTGGGGTTGCTCCAAGAATAAGATCAATACAAACATTACGAGTACAGAGGGATATAGTCCTTCTAAGTCTTTCCGGGAAGACCTCGAGGGAATCGTCGATAACAGAATATTTGAAATTTTATATTATTAGCCTTTATGCTCATGAGTTGTTTCTTTTCGTCTTTGAAGTGTTATATGAAAATCTCAGGTATTACACCACCATTTAAGTGGTATACAAAATACTTTCTCAAACGTACAATTTCTACCTAAATTTAGTCAACTAATCCATTCCCTCAACCACACTAAAACTTCTGAGTCCGAACGGCAACAAGTCAATGCTAAAAGAGTAATCTTCCAGCAGTAAAGTACACCCTTATATAATGTCTTTTAGTCTCTATGCGCACTCATTAATAAAATTATTTCAAAGTTTCCCACTCAAAACAAGCCATCGAGTTTCCTACTGTGTTGATTGGTGCCACTTGACTAGCTGTCGTCCAACATTAATTGTAAAGTGACCTCTTAAGTTGCAGTTTGAATAAACACAACATGATGCAGATGTGTGATAATAGTAGTTACATTTTACTCACATAAGATGTGAACAAGTGTAACCCTCTCTTCATGTGTTAGTATCCATCAATCTCTTGAATACCCTCTCATTCTTGGTATTGTTTCTACATTCCCGGCCTTAATGGTTTCACCGATTAACAATCCATCCATCAGTATTACGCCATGGATAGTAGGAGGCTCAATCAATTCTACCATCCCGCGAGTTTCCAGAACAAAGCTGTTGGTGTACTTCTCAATTCTCTTAGCTTCGAGTGCCACACGATGAGGTCTAATTCTTGCCAACTCATGAAATTGTCAGATATATGTTGCATGGTTAACTCCCATCGTAGAGAAATTCCAAAACTTGTTCACTAACTTCTTCATTTCGTTATTGAAAGAATATTTTTCCTTAAACAGTGCCTTTATTTATTTTATTTATTTATCTATTTATTTATTTATAATTTTATTTATATATTTTATTATTATTATTATTATTATTATTATTATTATTATTATTATTATTATTATTATTATTATTATTATTATTATTATTATTATTATTATTATTATTATTTTATTTATTTATTTGCTTATTTTTCACGCCATCACCACTTCCATCATTTGAATTCTCGACTACTAATTCCACTTTCGTCTTCGGTGTCGTTAGCTCTACCATGATTCAATATACTGTTACAACTTGCATGACAACTTTGAATATTAAGACCCACCTCTGTCGTGCAATGATCGCAACAACATTGAAGTTCTTGCCTTCAATACAACAAATTCATCCAGTTCAACCATCAGTTCAATCACCACTATCACTTGTATGACCACCGCCGAGTGTTTCTCCTCCACGAGTAAAACTTACTTGTATTGCGTCTAGGTAGTATGCTTGCTATACTTCCGGATTAATATGAGTTTAGAATAGTTGAATACTTTGGAGTTTGTCAAGGCATAAATGCACAAGACTGATTCGGTAACGAATGCAATTAGGATTTTATTACAATACGACACGGAGATAGCACATGAGACACGCAAACATGGTCAGATAAGCACACATACGTCGGAACACCTTTGTCAATTACGTCTGCAGCCGTAATTGTGAAAGCATTCTTTCATACACATACTTATCTTCCAAGTCTTTGTATCACAATAAGCTTTGTATTCGCGTAAAGAGATCAGATATATATAGAATCCTAAGTAACATGTAGACGAACCACATAAAGAGTCGTAAGACGATGAAGAAACGCTTACAACGTCCTTCTTACTTGAAATGGTTAAGATGAATGATCGACACTAGCTACAACTAGCTTCACGGAATTGTATGCACACATAACTTCCTAACTCATGTTCTATATGTGGGTTCCTTATTTATAGTCTAGGCCAATCCACCTAGATCTCTATAAACAATGGCTCTGATACCAATCTGTCACACCCCGTCTAAAGCGGAAACAACGGGGTATAACGGTGATAGGATCATAACACATCATTATATAGAATACTATATGAAATAAAATATCCAATGTGTCATGATGCCAATAACATGAATAACGGTTCATGTTGTGCATACATTTCAACAATGAGTTCAAAAGCTTACAAACAAACGTACACTACAATGTTAAGGCAAAACAAGCCTTCACAAACAACCTTAATGATGCACCACAAGTCTTGAATAACTCTTAATGCAACCCTAAAGGTCCACTAAGTTCTCTTGTCCTCTGCTTTATGTCCACTAGTATAACCTGAAAAGATATGCTCAAAAACGTCAACACGAATGTTGGTGAGTTTCGTAGGTTTGAAACCAGACACCAGAAAAATAAATATTTTGCTATGATAATAATAAGTTAGGACAATGCATATAGAAATGGCACACAAGCGAAGTAATCCAACCGAACAATCCACAAACCGTCATCACCCCACGAAGGAGTATAACCCAACCAAATCCTGCGTATGCGGTAGCTACCCATAAATGACCTTCAATGTACACCTAAGCATACATTAGGTATACACTCCCGAAAGAGTGCAGCCTTGTAAATAAATATGTCATTCAGTGTGTACAAAGCATATACACTAGGTATACACTCCCGAAGGAGTGCAGCCTTTTAACAAAACAAATCCAACAACCAATGCATATAAGTCACATAGTGTCACACATTTCAAGCATATGTCCAAAAATAAAAGTAAACAAGTTCACAGCATGAAAAATAATTGATAAAACATGTGAGCATACTTTTCCCCCAATTTAAAAATATGTAAAGGAAAATGGGGCCACGAAAACTCACCTCAAGAAATGATGTACGTATTGCCCTTATGTTCAACCACCAAACATCTCGCAGTCTACAATATCATAATGCATATGGGTTACAACCTAGACATAACTAGGTCATTCCATTGTATCCCAAGTCCAAACACTTCCACTAAGTTCTCTCACAACCAAACCTCATGTATCTTTACAAAAATCAACCCCATTATGAAATTCAGATTCTGTCCAGAATTTTATACCATTTCACAAATTTTTAAACATGACTTAATGAAATAATTTGACTCTACAATTTTACCAGTGACACTTCAATGTATTAAGAACAATCTGTAATTTTTCCAGAACTTATTTCAATAGTTTACTATTTTTAAAAATTCATCAAAGTGAACTGCTCTAAACCGACAACACTTTCTAACTTCACAAAAGTTATAATTTATTTAAAATACTTAAAACTTACAAAGATTATGATATTTTTACAGAAAATATTTGACACTTTAAAGTTACTCCAGTAAAAATTTCAAGACTAAATTCTTAGTTTAAAATACGTTTCAAAAATCCACAACTTACTCAAAATCAGGAACCGAAAACTCATAATTGACATCTAAACTCATAAAATCATTTTGACCGACTTGTACTTATCGTATGAACACGAAATCGATGCCATTTGAAAATAGAATCTTAGTACTTATGTTTAGACTCAAGATTTATAATAATCCATCCCAAAATGACCAAGTTATAACCTTCTCAAACTGATAAACAAATCTGTCCAGATTTAGGGTTTATGAGTAACTAACCCTAATCGCTTGTCTAAACAACCCAAACCGCAAACATAATCATATAACTCATTTCCAACAACTTATTAACTGATTTTAATTATACCCTAACGATTTAATCACTAGGAATACAATGGAATCGAAACGAAACAAAACCGATAATACGAAACAATCGAATATGTTTAATTGGATGATTTGGAAAGAATATATACCGGCAACGAGAACCCGTACGATAGGAATACCTTATAATCTGTGAATAATGAGGATATGCACTCTTATAATTCATTTTTGTAGATTGATCAAACGTATACAAGAGTTATAGGATCGAAAACTTACCAAAGTTTTCGAAAATTCGTCACCAACAGCAGCAGTTTACGAAATAATTTTTATAAAATAATCTAAAGTGTTTCAGAGGCCGAAACTCATGATCTTGATGTAAAACTTCGAGATCTACAACTTTGTAGTTTTAGCCGAAGCTTGTAAATGAACGAAAATGGGTCAAATCGGCCTATCTTCGTGACTGAAATTTTGGGACAGCAACATGGACGATTTTTGTGATAAAAAATGTTATGATTATGTTTTAGAATACTTTTTATAGTTCTAGGGTTGGGTTGGGCCGAATGATTCACCAAAAGGGAGGGGCTTTTGGTCGATTGTTGGGCCAAACAACGAAGACACACAAGAAAACTCGGGTCACACGATTTAAGAATAAGCGATCCCAATCAAATTATTTTCGTATTTCGCGTAGTTTAAATAAATCATATCGTTTCGCATAATTAACGCATTTGCATTTAGCCTCGTATCTTCTTCGTTACATGTCTGATTGCGATGATTCTTTTTACATTGGATTCGTTTTTTGAAAATGAATACTTTGATTTAATGAAGTCCATAAGATGAGTCTTAACACAAAAATGAGTTCTTACGGCTTGAACTATGATTACGGTTTGGTGACGGTTGTCACATTAATGTTGTGTTGGACTAAATGTGTAATTCGTTTTTAGCATGGTTGATGGTTTTCTTGCAACTAAAAACACAAGTAGAATAGTTCAATAAGAAAATCACTCTAATTACCTGGATTGTGTTGAGAGTCACCTGCAAGAATAAGCTTGCAGTGAGTTGCAGTTTGATGATTGATGTAGTTTATAACAAAATACTAATCATCACATAGCTCACATAAAAACTGTAAAAGCTGTAGCTGAAACTTGAGCAACGTAGAGATAAAAAGTCATTAATGTTGATAAGTGGTGGCAAAATAGCTGGGTCAGATGGGTTTGGTAATGGGTCACGACTCAAGATAGTTACATTTTGCTTGGGTTGAAATGAGTAAGGGTCACGACTTCAAGTTACATGACTATCCAGAATTACTTATACTTTATAATAGTTTGCACGTCTAACATAATTAATAACAAACGAAACTTAAAATATTTAAATATTATAACTTTTATAGGCACATAACTTAGAAAGTTCTACCTCTACCGCGTCGCACTGTTGTAGCCTGAGTATTAGAGTCGTTTTCAATTAATGATCTATTATCCACTGCACATAAGTCACAAGGTAATATGTTTGAAAATGGTGTTCAGCATAAATATAGTATGTAACATAGAGAATAATCCTTAATCTAGGTGTGTATTAAGTTGCCTACTCGAGGAATGTTCTAACCAAATGTAACTGTTGAAAGAGGTGAACCATGGTTAACTTCATGGTTACTTGGTGTATTTGAAATCATTGTGTTTTCCGAAGGATACATACCAAATGGGTCAACTATAATAGAGGTTCTGTTATTATACTTTATAATAGGATTGCGTGTCTGTACATCATAAATGTCATACCATGGGCTTAAATTATCGGAAAAAAAGAATATTGTAATATGACATACTCACTGCACTTTCAGGATCAGCAAGCATGGCAAATGTGATTTCACAAGATGCAGCTACTTCACCTGGAGATGGCTTATATCTGTGCATACAGATAAGAAATTTACAGAATTGACAAGAGTCAAAATGGGTAAAAGTTTGTGCACGTTGAGGATCGACACAAATTTATTTTCTTACCTCAGTTCTGAATAAACCAATTTATCACAGGGTAAGCATTCAACATATACATTTTGGACAACTTTTGACCATTTTGACCAATTTCTTATTTAGCTATACGATTTGAACCTTTTGAGACACAATATAAACCAAGTCAACCCATTTATATGTAAACAGTTATTGATATCGATATGTTGTAAGGTGTCCTCTTAAAAGATAATGATGTATATGGAAAAATACAATGAGTCAATTACCTTGGTAAACCAGTTATTGATATCGATATGTTGTAAGGTGTCCTCTTTATGCTTCTTATTGTTGTTCTTGATGTCAAATATGATTCCAAGCATGAACTCCCTCTGTGACGATAAACAAATTCACAAACAAAGCTATAAGTAGCAAGAAAGACAAACTAAATAGTTAATTTAGTACAACATTTTAGCAAGAAATAAGCTGCAACATATAATAACCACTCCATTTTCCTTATCCATGTTGCTTTTATTACCGATGACAGAGGCTAATTTAGTACACATTTTAGCAAGAAATAGTTAATATTTCAATGAAAATGTTAATTTACTTAGCTACGCATTTTATCAAACACATGGGGTGCGCTTCATCAATATTGTTATCAAACACATTAAGAATCTAAATGGCTTCAATCATTTAAGCAAATATTATTCATCAAATAGTTTAATTAACTAAATTCTAACCCAAATTATTTTAGATGGTGACTACCAATAACCGAAGACCTAGTCATAACCATCTCTTTTGCACCAAAACCATTTTTAAACAATACATCAAACACTTAAGCATCAAATGCATAATCAATTAAACTTGAATGATCGATCAAACCAGAAATTTAAACACAAATATATAAAATATACCTAACATCCAACAATTTTAAAACAAATATCGATAAAACGTGAACAATCAATCAAAGCAGATTGCAATAACATAACATACACCAATAAATAATTAAATAGAAAACAAAATAAACATACCATAATTTTCGAAATCAAATACAGAACTTCAAATTTAGGATTATAGAAATTAACCTGATTTGGCCATTGGGTTGAAAGAGATGCGATAAGAATTGAAGATCCATGAATTGAAACCATTTGATCGGTTTTGGAATGATGTTTGAATTGAAGCGTAGAGGAGGAGTAGGCTTTTTGGCGATCGGATGAAGGAGGAGAGGCCTTAGTTTTGCAAACTGAGCGACAAGTTAAAAGGTTAGGGTAAGTTAGGTAAGCTAAAAGGGTAATTTAGTATTTTGCTACCTAATTAATTTATTTAGTGATGTCATGTGTTATGATCTAATGGTGGGTTAGTGAAAAGTTATCTTAAAATAAAGGGGGGAGATTAGTGAAGGGGTTTTTTTTTAATTATATATAAAGATAGTACTTTATAAAGAACTGGAAAAGATGTATGAAACAGATATCTTCCCCTGTATTCACAGAATAAACATTAGTTTCTAATTTAAACTACACGCATCAACGATATACAGTAGAATACTACATTTTATGGTGGTCAATGATGTTGAAAGCTTTTGTAAGCTCTTGTGTGCTGGCCCTCTCAACAATTCATTTACTCATCCTGTAGACAAACTCATGAAAACATTTTCTGTATATGGAGGTGGCAATTAGGTCAATGGAGTTAAACGGTTCGAAAGTTGCCCCAAGTGATTTTTTTTTTATCCACACACATCGTTTTATTCAAGAAACTTAACATTGTAGAGTTAACACAATAGTAGTTTATAAAGAGCTGGAAAAGATGTGTTTCTAGTCAACCAATCAATTGAAACAACCCGGCCTATTTCGACATTTGCCAAAATTGACAGCTTCTCGTTACCCAACCCACCTATTTTGCCAACTCTATTATGAAGTATATTAACTCACTGCAACATTTAACTCCCTAGCATCAATGGTACCTATATTTCCGATTCTGGAAATTGACTTTTGCAAAGACCAATTTATGATCATTTGCAAGAAAAGTAGAACGAACTCTCGTTTTGTTCTTGTAAACATATGCCTATGAAGGTATATGATAAGCGTAAGCGGTGGGGCACATTTGAAACGCCCCGAAAACAGAACCATTTTTTTAACCTAACACTAAAAACACACTCTATTAGGTCCCACATTTAAAATATGATATTATAGACTCGTTATATCGTTCCCTTGATCAAATAAAAACTCAAATAAGAAAAATGTGAATATAAAAGAGATTCCCCAGGAATGACTCCCATTCCTCAGGAATCAGACAAGCTGTTAACACTTGGATTCGGATTCCCCAGGAATCAGGGCTGCTGTAAACACTTAATTTCAGATTCCTCAGGAATGACTCCGATTCCCCAGGAATCAGGGCTGCACAAACTAATACCAAAATACGAATTTCCGACGCGCATATCTTTTTACTCGTAAACACTTAGACTTTAAAAATTTGCAGGCACCTCCATAATGCCACAATGAAACTTTCTATTTTTGCACTTTTCCAAAATTCACGTTTTACGAGAAAACGGACATATAACCACTTTTCAACCATTTTAACCACTTTTTGACTACAACTCAAATCACAAACCATGAACACTTGGACTCTAACTTTTTGCACACATGATCAACATACCAAAACAAGTCTAACGCCATTGACCAAACCCACATAAGTACATTCTAACCCGATTTAACCCTTTTGACCCGTTTTGATATCCATTTGGACACTTTCACCAAATCTACTACATAACACCACCACATTACCCAATACCACACATGTTTGACTCTTACAACATTGTTGACTATTTGTCAACTTCATCTTTGACCAACCAAATCACATTCGACACTTAATCACTTTTCACCACTTCGACCCAAACCAAACCAATCATATGACTTCATACACTTGACAACCACATACACTAGACACATAACTCTATTTGACTTTCAAAGTCAAATACTATACATTGACCAACATTTTTAATTCGAAAACTCATTGTTTGGGCGATTTACACAATTGAGCATCAAAACAACAATTCAAAAGAAAGAAGCATATTCTAACCATAAGCATGCTCCATATCCATGTCACTAGCTTCTCATAACCCTTCTATCCACATGTCTCTATCAAAACATCAACCTACAACATAAACACTGAAATGGGTAAGCACAACTGCTTAGTGAGTACACAGCAATCAAACAAGCAATACACATAACACTTAGCATATAACAACACAAATACATGAACACGTAATCACTTAGCTCTGAACACTGAACACTGAACACTGTACACTGTGTTAACCGCAGTTAACTCTCTGATCACCACTAATCCTTTACACATAATCATTAACCAACAACAATCAATTCACTAATCAACACATCTTTTAACATAGTCTTAAACACACACATAAGAAACAAAACATATAACAAACACCCTTCACGTGATTGTATGATCCTCTAGCTCGGAAGCTATCCAGAAACACATACAACCAATTCATACACTGTTCACTACACCATCACTATTTAATTCACATATGTCAACAATATATCTTCCACCCGATTGTGTAGCCTCTTGCTCGGAAGCAATCCGGATCCAACACAATCGAATCATATACTATTCTTCACCAATTCTTTCCTTTACCTTTAAGCTAGTAACTTACTTATTACTTGGCTAACATCAAGCTACAAATGAACGACTCTTACACTCATAAAGTACTTCAAAGAGTGTACATTGAATACTAGAGTGATAGCTAAGAAATGAGCAGACTTAGTTATTCTACCCAAATAGATTCATGCCCACTATTAGTTCTAAGCAACTTCATGATGAAATCCTTGGTTATGTTTATCCCTTTTTTTCCATTCGGGAAACTCGGGTTTCTGTAATAGACCTTAGAGTCTCGAGTATTCAGCCTTGAACTTCAAACAGATCTTGCATTAACAAATTGACTAATGTAATTAATGATGTCCTTCTTCATTCCCAGACACCAATACAAATCCATGATATCATGCTACTTCTTACCAACTCCCGTTGTATGGAATATTTTGACTTACATACTGTCCATTACTAGTGTCCATAGTCCACCAAGCAAAGGAATCCATAATCTTTTCCATGATGTAATATCTTGTCCACTTTTTGTTCCAAATGTTTGTCTAACCCGCGCAACTTTTTGTTTTATATATGAGTATCCTTAACGCTTCATCTTGAATTTTGAACATCTTAACCTTAATACCAGAGTGTATCGTCAAACTTTGACTTGCACTCACCTTGGCATACTTTTTCTTCATACTCAAAACATCTGCAACACATCCGTCTTCCCCGGATAGAATCAAATTTCATAATTGCAACCGCTAAATAATTCGAGCTTCCTCATTTGTTTCGTGTTCAACTTCTTTTGAACATATATGTGTTAAAAAATCTCCTATGATCGGTATGAGTAACGTTCTTCATTTCATACAAGTAGTGTCTTCAACACATATGTACGAATGCTACCGCTTCAAGTTCCAATTCGTGGGTAGTATAGAAATTTTCATGAATACGATTACCTTCCCCCTTTAATTAACACACAACCTAGACTTCAGTCCGATGCATCACAATAGATAACGAAATCCTCCGATCCGTCGGGAAGAGTCCGAATCGAGCATTACACAAGACATCCTTCACTATTTGAAAAGATTTTTCTCAGTTTCTATCCCAAAACAAGCTTTTTATATTTATGTGACTATTAGAGCGATCTTGGAACAACTCTCAATAAGATGCCGATAATAGCCTGTGAATCCTAAATACTTTACGAACCTCCGATGATAACTGTGGGACCTTCCATCCCATTACAGCTTCTATTTTGCTAAAATTCACAAGTTTGACTTCTTTGTTCACAGCGTGACCAAAAAAACAAACCTCTTGTAGTCAAATTTCGTACTCCAATTATATTGCATAGACCTTTTCTTTCAAAAGAAACTCCAGGATTAGTCTCAAAGGAACTTCATGCTCTTCCTTGGTTTTAGAATAATCCAGAACGTCGTAAATGAAAAGTATAATAAATTCGTTGAGATACGGTTTACATACGTGTTTGGTAAATATATGAATGCTATAGTCGCATTAGTAAGACCGAAAAGCATAACGAGAAATTTGAAATGTTCGTAACGAGTACTAAACGCAAATCATAGGTATATCTGATTCAGGCACCCTCAATTGATGGTAACCAGAATGAAGATTGATTTTTGAAAACCACTGAACACCTTGAAGTTGATCAAACAAATCATCCATCCTTGGAAGAGGACAGCGATTCTTGACCGTAAATTTGTTAAGTTCATGATAATCAATGCACCAATGAAAAGAACCATCTTTCTTTTTGACAAATAAGATAGGTTCTCCCAAAGTAAAAAGACTAGGGCGAATAAAACCCTTGTCTTGGAGCATCTTTAAAGTGAATTAAATAACTCTTGTATTCAACTAGTGTTAAGATATTTGGAGTTTTTGCAACTGGGGTTGCTCCAAGAATAAGATCGGTACAAAACTTTACGAGTAAAGAGGGAAATAATCCTTCTAAATCTTTCGAGAAGACCTCAAGGAAATCGTTGATAATAGAATGTTTTGAAATTTTAACTTATTAGCCTTTACGCTCATGAGTTGTTTCTTTTCGCCTTTGAAGTGTTCTATGAAGATCTCAGGTATTACACCACCATTTAAGTGGTATACGAAATACTTTCTCAAACATAAAATTTCTACTTAAATTTCATCAACTAATCCATTCCCTTAACCACACCAAACTTCTGAGTCCAAAGGGCAACATGTCAATGCTAAAGAGTATTCTTCTAGCACTAGAGTATACCCTTATGAAACGTCTTTTAGTCTCTAAGTGCACCCATTAACAAAATTGTTTCAAAGTCTCTCACTCAAGACAAACCATCGAGTTTCCTACTGTGTTGATTACTGCCACTTGACGAGCTGTCATCCGACATTCAATTGTAAAGTGACCTGTTTGGTTTCAGTTTAAATAAATACAACATGATGCAGATGTGTGATGATAGTAGTTACATTTTACTCACATAAGATGTTAACAATTGTAACCCTCTCTTCATGTGTGTTAGTATTCATCAATCTCTTGAATACCCTCTCATTCTTGGTATTGTTTCTACATTCCCAGCCTTAATGGTTTCACCGATTAACAATCCATCCATCAGTATTACGCCATGGATAGTAGGAGGCTCAGTCACTTCTACCATCCCGCGAGTTTCCAGAACAAAGTTGTTGGTGTACTTCTCAATTCTCTTAACTTCGAATGCCACGCGATGAGGTCTAATTCTTGCCAACTCATGAAATTGTCTGATATATGTTGCATGATTAACTCCCATTGTAGAAAAATTTCTAAAACTTGTTAAATAACTTCTTCATTTCGTTATTGAAATAATATTCCTCCTTAAACAGTGTCTTTATTTATTTTATTTATTTATCTATTTATTTATTTATTTATATATTTTATTATTAATATTATTATTTTTATTTTATTTATTTTTCGCGCCATCACCACTCCCATCATTCGAATTCTCAATTATTAATTCTATTTTCGCCTTCGGTGTCGTTAGCTCTACCATGCTTCAATATGTTGCTACTAACTTGCATGGCAACTTTGAATATTAAGGCCCACCTCTGTCGTGCAATGATCGCAACAACATTGGGGTTCTTGCCTTCAATACAACAAATTCCTCCAGTTCAACCATCAGTTCAATCACCACTATCACTTGTATGACCATCACCGAGTGTTTCTCCTCCACGAGTAAAATTTACGGGTAATGCATCTTAGTAGTATGCTTGCTATATTTTCGAATTCATATGAGTTTAGAATAGATGAATACTTTGGAGTTTATCAAGGCATAAATGCACAAGACTCACCAACATAAGAATAATCCGGAAAGGAATATAATCGGGATTTTATTCCCATATGACACGAAGATAGCACATTGGACACGCAAATATGGTCGGATAAGCACACATATGTAAGAATACCTTTGTCAATTACGTCTGCAGCCATAATTGTAAAAGTATCCTTTCATACATATACTTATCTTCCAAGTCTTTGTATCACAATAAGCTTTGTATTTAAGGAAAAAGATCAGATAGTTACGGAATCCTAAGCAACATGTAGACGAACCACATAAAGGGTCGTAAGATGATGAAGAAACGCTTACAATGTCCTTTTTACTTGAAATGGTTAAGATGAATGATCGACACTAGCTACAACTAGCTTCACGGAATTGTATGCACACATAACTTCATAACTCATGTTCTATATGTGGGTTCCTTATTTATAGTCTAGGCCAATCCACCTAGATCTCTATAAACAATGGCTCTGATACCAATCTGTCACACCCCGTCTAAAGCGGAAACAATGGGGTATAACGGTGATAGGATCATAACACATCATTATAAAGAATTCTATATGAAATACAATATCCAATGTGTCATGATGCCAATAACATGAATAACGGTTCATGTCGTGCATACATTTCAACAATGAATTCAAAAGCTTACAAACAACGTACACTACAATGTTAAGGCAAAACAAGCCTTCACAAACAACCTTAATGATGCACCGCTAGTCTTGAATAACTCTTAATGCAACCCTAAAGGTCCACTAAGCTCTCTTGTCCACTGCTTTAAGTCCACTAGTATAACCTGAAAAGATATGCTCAAAAACGTCAACACGAATGTTGGTGAGTTTCGTAGGTTTGAAACCAGACACCAGAAAAATAAACATTTTGCTGTGATAATAATAAGTTAGTTAGGACAATGCATATAGAAATGGCACACAAGTGAAATAATACAACCAACAATCCACAAACCGTCATCACCCCACGAAGGAGTATGACCCAACCAAATCCTGCGTATGCGGTAGCTACCCATAAATGACCTTCAATGTACACCTAAGCATACATTAGGTATACACTCCCGAAAGAGTGCAGCCTTGTAAATAAATATGTCCTTCAGTGTATACAAAGCATATACACTAGGTATACACTCCCGAAAGAGTGCAGCCTTTTAACAAAACAAATCCAACAACCAATGCATATAAGTCACATAGTGTCACACATTTCAAGCATATGTCCAAAAATGAAAATGAATACGTTTCACAGCATAAAAACAATTGATAAAACATGTGAGCATCCTTTTCCCCCAATTTGAAAACATGTATATGAGAAAATGGGGCCACGAAAACTCACCTTAAGAAATGATGTAAGTATCGCCCTTAAGTGTAATCCACCAACAACTCGCATATCTACAAATGAATGTACAAATATATAGGTTACAACCTAGACATATCTATGTCCTTCCATTGTATCCTAAGTCCAATTCACCTCTACTAAGTTTCCTCACAACCAAACCTCATGTGTCTTTACAAAAATCAACCCCATTATGAAATTCAGATTCTGTCCAGAATTTTATACCACTTCACGAATTTTTAAACATGACTTAATGAAATCATTTGACTCTACAAATTTTACCAGTGACACTTCAATGTATTAAGAACAACCTGTAATTTTTCCAGAACTTATTTCAATAGTTTACTATTTTTAAAAATTCACCGAAACAATCTTCCTAGAAACAACAATGATTTCTGAGTATACAAAAGTTACAATTTATTTAAAATGCTTTGAGACTTACAAGGATTATAATATCTTTACAGAAAATTTTTAACACTTAGAAATTAATCCAGTAAAAATTTCAAGACCCAATTCTTAGTTTAACATACGTTTCAAAAATCGAAAACTTAACCGAACTTATGAACCGAAAAACTCAGAATTGACATTCACTTTTATAAAATCATTTTGACCAACTTATACTCAACATTTGGACACGAAACCAATGCCATTTGAAAATCGACTCTTAATACTTATGTTTAGACTCAAGAATCGTTTAAAAACATTAGGTTTTGACCAAGTTATGACTTCCCGAAAATTGATCACAGAATCTGTTCAAACCCAAAATTTCTGTCTCACTTATTCGATACCAAAAACGATTTTACAATGATCCAACGACCTTATCGATTATAATTTTAGTACACTATCATCTTATAACATTCTTAACCTAATCATCAAGTATATTCATCAAGAATTGAATTCCAATGGATAGGAAATCAAATAACGATACAAAATATTAGAAATCGAAAGAAAGGTAAGAGATATACCACCAACCACGCTAGATTCTTGACACGGATGATCAAATGGATGAAGATTGATGATGTTGGTGTGAAAACAGGCTGAGGATGAGAAAAAATTCGTTTTTAGGGTTTCTAGGGTTTTTAGGAATTTATTATTATTATTTTATTTTATTTTTGAGGCAAGATATGATGAAATGATCTTTCCTTGTTCCCTACTCCAACCTCATGGCCAGACTTCTACATGTTATTTTGGGCTAAATTTCGGACATGATGTAACCCAATGAGTTTAGAGATCATGGGCTTTGGATTCAAGTCATTTGGAGCCCGAATGAGAAAGTTATGGCCTAAACCGTGAAACCTCGCAGAAAACTCAGCTTTTATCTTTTTAACGTTTTACACGTTTTTACTTAGCTTATTATAGATTTATTAATATTTTTAATATTATTACTATTTATAAATTACTTATTATTATATATATATTATTTTTTTTATCACACTTCGCACATTTTCTTAAGTTTTCAAATTATGAACACGTTTACGTTTTGCTTTGTATCTTTTTCGTTACACATCCGATTGCGATGATTCTTTTTGCATTGGATTCGTTTTTCAAAAACGAAGACTTTGGTGTAAATAAATCCTGGAAATTAGTATTTTCACAAAAATAACTTTTTACGGTTGAACTACGACAACGGTTTGGTGACGGTTGTCACAGTATCCCCCAGTTGAGAGAATTTCGTCCCGAAATTCAGTCGAAGCTATACCGTCAACACGATCACTGAATAAATACGTATATTTATGCATGGTTTGATCTTTTTCGTTCGCAAGTAAATTCGAATTCTCGCTAAGCGTTCTATCGGACCATGACAAATTAAAAGTTTATGGGCTTCAACATTTTGATTTCTCAATCCGTGATTTATACTAGTTTCTCCACCCAAAACTATTTTTGATTCCCCTTAAATTCCTTCTAGAAATACGTGTAAGACTTTATCAGCTAACACTTTCTTAGATTTGACACATGAAATACTTCGTGAACACCACTTCATTCTTGTGACAACTTTCAATCGATATGTTATGCACGCTCAACAATTTAGAATGACCCAACAAACCTATGTGTTGATATTATCTTTCTTCCCAAAACGTACGGTATTTTCCCAATGCGATACCTTAAGCAATATATAATCTCCATCATAAAATTCTAACTGATGTGTCGACGTTCGTTTATGTAACTCTTATGCCTAACTCATACTGTTTCCAACCTCTCCTTGATTTGAATGATCTGGTCAATAGCTTCATGAACTATCTCAGTCCAATCAACTGACTTTAATCCAAATTCAGCCCATACTACAAATGAACGACTCTTACACTCATAAAGTACTTCAAAGAGTGTACATTGAATACTAGAGTGATAGCTAAGAAATGAGCAGACTTAGTTATTCTACCCAAATAGATTCATGCCCACTATTAGTTCTAAGCAACTTCATGATGAAATCCTTGGTTATGTTTTTCCCTTTTTTTCCATTCGGGAAACTCGGGTTTCTGTAATAGACCTTAGAGTCTCGAGTATTCAGCCTTGAACTTCAAACAGATCTTGCATTAACAAATTGACTAATGTAATTAATGATGTCCTTCTTCATTCCCAGACACCAATACAAATCCATGATATCATGCTACTTCTTACCAACTCCCGTTGTATGGAATATTTTGACTTACATACTGTCCATTACTAGTGTCCATAGTCCACCAAGCAAAGGAATCCATAATCTTTTCCATGATGTAATATCTTGTCCACTTTTTGTTCCAAATGTTTGTCTAACCCGCGCAACTTTTTGTTTTATATATGAGTATCCTTAACGCTTCATCTTGAATTTTGAACATCTTAACCTTAATACCAGAGTGTATCGTCAAACTTTGACTTGCACTCACCTTGGCATACTTTTTCTTCATACTCAAAACATCTGCAACACATCCGTCTTCCCCGGATAGAATCAAATTTCACAATTGCAACCGCTAAATAATTCGAGCTTCCTCATTTGTTTAGTGTTCAACTTCTTTTGAACATATATGTGTTAAAAAATCTCCTATGATCGGTATGAGTAACGTTCTTCATTTCATACAAGTAGTGTCTTCAACACATATGTACGAATGCTACCGCTTCAAGTTCCAATTCGTGGGTAGTATAGAAATTTTCATGAATGCGATTACCTTCCCCCTTTAAATAACACACAACCTAGACTTCAGTCCGATGCATCACAATAGATAACGAAATCCTCCAATCCATCGGGAAGAGTCCGAATCGAGCATTACACAAGACATCCTTCACTATTTGAAAAGATTTTTCTCAGTTTCTATCCCAAAACAAGCTTTTTATATTTATGTGACTATTAGAGCGATCTTGGAACAACTCTCAATAAGATGCCGATAATAGCCTGTGAATCCTAAATACTTTACGAACCTCCGATGATAACTGTGGGACCTTCCATCCCATTACAGCTTCTATTTTGCTAAAATTCACAAGTTTGACTTCTTTGTTCACAGCGTGACCAAGAAAAACAAACCTCTTGTAGTCAAATTTCGTACTCCAATTATATTGCATAGACCTTTTCTTTCAAAAGAAACTCCAGGATTAGTCTCAAAGGAACTTCATGCTCTTCCTTGGTTTTAGAATAATCCAGAACGTCGTAAATGAAAAGTATAATAAATTCGTTGAGATACGGTTTACATACGTGTTTGGTAAATATATGAATGCTATAGTCGCATTAGTAAGACCGAAAAGCATAACGAGAAATTTGAAATGTTCGTAACGAGTACTAAACGCAAATCATAGGTATATCTGATTCAGGCACCCTCAATTGATGGTAACCAGAATGAAGATTGATTTTTGAAAACCACTGAACACCTTGAAGTTGATCAAACAAATCATCCATCCTTGGAAGAGGACAGCGATTCTTGACCGTAAATTTGTTAAGTTCATGATAATCAATTCACAAATGAAAAGAACCATATTTCTTTTTGACAAATAAGATAGGTTCTCCCAAAGTAAAAAGACTAGGGCGAATAAAACCCTTGTCTTGGAGCATCTTTAAAGTGAATTAAATAACTCTTGTATTCAAATAGTGTTAAGATATTTGGAGTTTTTGCAACTGGGGTTGCTCCAAGAATAAGATCGGTACAAAACTTTACGAGTAAAGAGGGAAATAATCCTTCTAAATCTTTCGAGAAGACCTCAAGGAAATCGTTGATAATAGAATGTTTTGAAATTTTAACTTATTAGCCTTTACGCTCATGAGTTGTTTCTTTTCGCCTTTGAAGTGTTCTATGAAGATCTCAGGTATTACACCACCATTTAAGTGGTATACGAAATACTTTCTCAAACATAAAATTTCTACTTAAATTTCATCAACTAATCCATTCCCTTAACCACACCAAACTTCTGAGTCCAAAGGGCAACATGTCAATGCTAAAAGAGTATTCTTCTAGCACTAGAGTATACCCTTATGAAACGTCTTTTAGTCTCTAAGTGCTCCCATTAACAAAATTGTTTCAAAGTCTCTCACTCAAGACAAACCATCGAGTTTCCTACTGTGTTGATTGGTGCCACTTGACGAGCTGTCATCCGACATTCAATTGTAAAGTGACCTGTTTGGTTTCAGTTTAAATAAATACAACATGATGCAGATGTGTGATGATAGTAGTTACATTTTACTCACATAAGATGTTAACAATTGTAACCCTCTCTTCATGTGTTAGTATTCATCAATCTCTTGAATAACCTCTCATTCTTGGTATTGTTTCTACATTCCCAGCCTTAATGGTTTCACCGATTAACAATCCATCCATCAGTATTACGCCATGGATAGTAGGAGGCTCAGTCACTTCTACCATCCCGCGAGTTTCCAGAACAAAGTTGTTGGTGTACTTCTCGATTCTCTTAACTTCGAGTGCCACGCGATGAGGTCTAATTCTTGCCAACTCATGAAATTGTCTGATATATGTTGCATGATTAACTCCCATTGTAGAAAAATTTCTAAAACTTGTTAAATAACTTCTTCATTTCGTTATTGAAATAATATTCCTCCTTAAACAGTGTCTTTATTTATTTTATTTATTTATCTATTTATTTATTTATTTATATATTTTATTATTAATATTATTATTTTTATTTTATTTATTTTTCGCGCCATCACCACTCCCATCATTCGAATTCTCAATTATTAATTCTATTTTCGCCTTCGGTGTCGTTAGCTCTACCATGCTTCAATATGTTGCTACTAACTTGCATGGCAACTTTGAATATTAAGGCCCACCTCTGTCGTGCAATGATCTCAACAACATTGGGGTTCTTGCCTTCAATACAACAAATTCCTCCAGTTCAACCATCAGTTCAATCACCACTATCACTTGTATGACCATCACCGAGTGTTTCTCCTCCACGAGTAAAATTTACCGGTAATGCATCTTAGTAGTATGCTTGCTATATTTTCGAATTCATATGAGTTTAGAATAGATGAATACTTTGGAGTTTATCAAGGCATAAATGCACAAGACTCACCAACATAAGAATAATCCGGAAAGGAATATAATCGGGATTTTATTCCCATATGACACGAAGATAGCACATTGGACACGCAAATATGGTCGGATAAGCACACATATGTAAGAATACCTTTGTCAATTACGTCTGCAGCCATAATTGTAAAAGTATCCTTTCATACATATACTTATCTTCCATGTCTTTGTATCACAATAAGCTTTGTATTTAAGGAAAAAGATCAGATAGTTACGGAATCCTAAGCAACATGTAGACGAACCACATAAAGGGTCGTAAGATGATGAAGAAACGCTTACAACGTCCTTCTTACTTGAAATGGTTAAGATGAATGATCGACACTAGCTACAACTAGCTTCACGGAATTGTATACACACATAACTTCATAACTCATGTTCTATATGTGGGTTCCTTATTTATAGTCTAGGCCAATCCACCTAGATCTCTATAAACAATGGCTCTGATACCAATCTGTCACACCCCGTCTAAAGCGGAAATAACGGGGTATAACGGTGATAGGATCATAACACATCATTATAAAGAATTCTATATGAAATACAATATCCAATGTGTCATGATGCCAATAACATGAATAACGGTTCATGTCGTGCATACATTTCAACAATGAATTCAAAAGCTTACAAACAACGTACACTACAATGTTAAGGCAAAACAAGCCTTCACAAACAACCTTAATGATGAACCGCTAGTCTTGAATAACTCTTAATGCAACCCTAAAGGTCCACTAAGTTCTCTTGTCCACTGCTTTAAGTCCACTAGTATAACCTGAAAAGATATGCTCAAAAACGTCAACACGAATGTTGGTGAGTTTCGTAGGTTTGAAACCAGACACCAGAAAAATAAACATTTTGCTGTGATAATAATAAGTTAGTTAGGACAATGCATATAGAAATGGCACACAAGTGAAATAATACAACCAACAATCCACAAACCGTCATCACCCCACGAAGGAGTATGACCCAACCAAATCCTGCGTATGCGGTAGCTACCCATAAATGACCTTCAATGTACACCTAAGCATACATTAGGTATACACTCCCGAAAGAGTGCAGCCTTGTAAATAAATATGTCCTTCAGTGTATACAAAGCATATACACTAGGTATACACTCCCGAAAGAGTGCAGCCTTTTAACAAAACAAATCCAACAACCAATGCATATAAGTCACATAGTGTCACACATTTCAAGCATATGTCCAAAAATGAAAATGAATACGTTTCACGGCATAAAAACAATTGATAAAACATGTAAGCATCCTTTTCCCCCAATTTGAAAACATGTATATGAGAAAATGGGGCCACGAAAACTCACCTTAAGAAATGATGTAAGTATCGCCCTTAAGTGTAATCCACCAACAACTCGCATATCTACAAATGAATGTACAAATATATAGGTTACAACCTAGACATATCTATGTCCTTCCATTGTATCCTAAGTCCAATTCACCTCTACTAAGTTTCCTCACAACCAAACCTCATGTGTCTTTACAAAAATCAACCCCATTATGAAATTCAGATTCTGTCCAGAATTTTATACCACTTCACGAATTTTTAAACATGACTTAATGAAATCATTTGACTCTACAAATTTTACTAGTGACACTTCAATGTATTAAGAACAATCTGTAATTTTTCCAGAACTTATTTCAATACTTTACTATTTTTAAAAATTCACCGAAACAATCTGCCTAGAAACAACAATGATTTCTGAGTATACAAAAGTTACAATTTATTTAAAATACTTTGAGACTTACAAGGATTATAATATCTTTACAGAAAATTTTTAACACTTAGAAATTAATCCAGTAAAAATTTCAAGACCCAATTATTAGTTTAACATACGTTTCAAAAATCGAAAACATAACCGAACTTATGAACCGAAAAACTCAGAATTGACATTCACTTTTATAAAATCATTTTGACCAACTTATACTCAACATTTGGACACGAAACCAATGCCATTTGAAAATAGACACTTAATACTTATGTTTAGACTCAAGAATCATTTAAATACATTAGGTTTTGACCAAGTTATGACTTCCCGAAAATTGATCACAGAATCTGTTCAAACCCAAAATTTCTGTCTCACTTATTCGATACCAAAAACGATTTTACAATGATCCAACGACCTTATCGATTATAATTTTAGTACACTATCATCTTATAACATTCTTAACCTAATCATCAAGTATATTCATCAAGAATTGAATTCCAATGGATAGGAAATCAAATAACGATACAAAATATTAGAAATCGAAAGAAAGGTAAGAGATATACCACCAACCACGCTAGATTCTTGACACGAATGATCAAATGGATGAAGATTGATGATGTTGGTGTGAAAATAGGCTGAGGATGAGAAAAAATTCGTTTTTAGGGTTTCTAGGGTTTTTACTAATTTATTATTATTATTTTATTTTTTTTTTGAGGCAAGATATGATGAAATGATATTTCCTTGTTCCCTACTCCAACCTCATGGCCAGACTTCTACATATTATTTTGGGCTAAATTTCGGACATGATGTAGCCCAATGAGTTTAGAGATCATAGGCTTTGGATTCAAGTCATTTGGAGCCCGAATGAGAAAGTTATGGCCTAAACCGTGAAACCTCGCAGAAAACTCAGCTTTTATCTTTTTAACGTTTTACACGTTTTTACTTAGCTTATTATAGATTTATTAATATTTTTAATATTATTATTATTTATAAATTACTTATTATTATATATATATTATTTTTTTTTTATCACACTTCGCACATTTTCTTAAGTTTTCAAATTATGAACACGTTTACGTTTTGCTTTGTATCTTTTTCGTTACACATCCGATTGCGATGATTCTTTTTGCATTGGATTCGTTTTTCAAAAATGAAGACTTTGGTGTAAATAAATCCTGGAAATTAGTATTTTCACAAAAATAACTTTTTACGGTTGAACTACGACAACGGTTTGGTGACGGTTGTCACAACGATTTCACCATAATGATCATCATAAGCTTCCACGTCTTTTAACACCTACATAATCATACATATCATCATAATAACACTTAGACACTAACAATCATCAACTTTACTACTAAATTTCATGTTCTATTATCATAATCATACTTCATTAACACTAGTTCATGATTTAACTCTATTTCTACAAGTATTTAACATAACTCTTATGAACATATCACTAACTTCTTAATCTTTTTTCTCATTTTAACACTAATTCATTCACTATTAAGCTTTACTTATATCCATTTAACATATTAAACACAAATTCATATCATAATCACTAATTCATGAAATTCCATCAAAACCCCACTTTGATTACTAACTACATACTTTAAATTACTCACTTCTAACTTGAAACATGGTTCATAATCATAATCAAAACACTAAACAACAATAATTTAAACAAATTCAAACCCTAATTTCGTAGTTAACTTCACTAATTTCATAAAACTCACTAAAACCCATTATAACTAGAAAACTAGGTTAAAAACTAAGGAGAAATTACTTACATATTGATTAAACAAGATGAAGAAGATGAAAGATTGAGAATCATGAACTTGAATCAAGAATTAAAGAAAGGAATTGAAGCTAGGAATCGTCCCTGTGTTTTTCTCTCTTTTTCTCCCGCTCTCTCTAACTCTCTAGAACATTTTTAGAACAAATAAAAGGTAAACACTGATCGTACATATATATCTATATGTTTTAATACCCTTTTAAACCCTACAGTCTGGAACTGATAAAACCGTTTACGTTTTTCACTATATCTCGTTATCTACATAATAATATTTCGTAATAAAAATATATCCGCGTACGATATTAATTTCCTGAAATTCGGGGTGTTACAACCCTCCCCCACTTATTTCATTCGTGTCCTCATGAATGGCACTTGTACTTCTCAGTCTTAACACTATCTCTACTCTTACACATACACATAATCATACCTAGAACACTTCACTTAATTCATTAATCATACATAAATGCATATATAACTTAGTTCTACTTAAACGCATTATCAACACTAACTCTACAAGCTCTTAATCAGATACCCCTTACATATTGGTTTCACATAATTTAGTGAAATACGTATCACTAGATACAAGTCTATTACTCCCACTTTCTCTATTATCTCTTCCTATCATAACATCTAACACGTAATTCACATAGTTTAAACACCTCTTCTCTTACACTATATCCTAACAATCACACTAAATCACTTTGATATTTGATAACTTCAACAATTCCATGTGAAATAGCATAATAAGACTACGGTGATCAAGCGTAGACATATTATGTTACATACACTTCATTATCAATTATCTCATATCATCGATTTCTAATGTAATTCTCCCACAAACATATAACACACAACTCAATTAACAGTTAACACACAATAAATAACAATTTAACAATAAACACATAGTCAAAACTACTTCACTACTTATCCACCTTAATTACACATACAAACTACAACAATTAACTATTTAGCATAATCATAATCATAGCAATTCAAACAACACATAATGGTTTAAGTTTAAACAATCCTATCATGGATCACCTAACTCTCTTAAACCATTACTCTGATTCCAACTTGAAACGCCCCGAAAACAGAACCATTTTTTTTTACCTAACACTGAAAACACACTCTATTAGGTCCCACATCTAAAATATGACATTATAGACTCGTTATATCGTTCCCTTGATCAAATAAAAGCTCAAATAAGAAAAATGTGAATTTACAAGAGATTCCCCAGGAATGACTCCCATTCCTCAGGAATCAGACATGCTGTTAACACTTGGATTCGGATTCCCCAGGAATGACTCTCATTCCCCAGGAATCAGGGCTGCTGTAAACACTTAATTTCAGATTCCTCAGGAATGACTCCGATTCCCCAGGAATCAGGGCTGCACAAACTAATACCAAAATACGAATTTCCGACTCGCATATCTTTTTACTCGTAAACACTTAGACTTTGAAAATTTGCAGGCACCTCCATAATGCCACAATGAAACTTTCTATTTTTGCACTTTTCCAAAATTCACGTTTTACGAGAAAACAGACATATAACCACTTTTCGACCATTTTAACCACTTTTTGACTACAACTCAAATCACAAACCATGAACACTTGGACTCTAACTTTTTGCACACATGATCAACATACCAAAACAAGTCTAACGCCATTGACCAAACCCACATAAGTACATTCTAACCCAATTTAACCCTTTTGACCCGTTTTGATGTCCATTTGGACACTTTCACCAAATCTACTACATAACACCACCACATTACCCAATACTACACATGTTTGACTCTTACAACATTGTTGACTATTTGTCAACTTCATCTTTGACCAACCAAATCACATTCGACACTTAATCACTTTTCACCACTTCGACCCAAACCAAACCAATCATATGACTTCATACACTTGACAACCACATACACTAGACACATAACTCTATTTGACTTTCAAAGTCAAATACTATACATTGACCAACATTTTTAATTCGAAAACTCATTGTTTGGGCGATTTACACAATTGAGCATCAAAACAACAATTCAAAAGAAAGAAGCATATTCTAACCATAAGCATGCTCCATATCCATGTCACTAGCTTCTCATAACCCTTCTATCCACATGTCTCTATCAAAACATCAACCTACAACATAAACACTGAAACGGGTAAGCACAACTGCTTAGTGAGTACACAGCAATCAAACAAGCAATACACATAACACTTAGCATATAACAACACAAATACATGAACACATAATCACTTAGCTCTGAACACTGAACACTGTACACTGTGTTAACCGCAGTTAACTCTCTGATCACCACTAATCCTTTACACATAATCATTAACCAACAACAATCAATTCACTAATCAACACATCTTTTAACATAGTCTTAAACACACACATAAGAAACAAAACATATAACAAACACCCTTCACGTGATTGTATGATCCTCTAGCTCGGAAGCTATCCGGAAACACATACAACCAATTCATACACTGTTCACTACACCATCACTATTTAATTCACATATGTCAACAATATATCTTCCACCCGATTGTGTAGCCTCTTGCTCGGAAGCAATCCGGATCCAACACAATCGAATCATATACTATTCTTCACCAATTCTTTCCTTTACCTTTAAGCTAGTAACTTACTTATTACTTGGCTAACATCAAGCTAATGAGAAATCACTACTTTTCTTACCAAGTGACAATTAAACACATAACAATTAAGCACAATTAAGAAATTTAACACAACAACTAACTTAAGCAATAAACACAATTAAATAAACATAACAAATAACTTGTTCTTTGATTGTGTAAACCTCTAGCCCGCAAGCTATCCGGTACTACACAATCACATCACCTGTTTAACCCCCGTATCACTCACCACAATCTCCTACACGACGATTTCACCATAATGATCATCATAAGCTTCCACGTCTTTTAACACCTACATAATCATACATATAATCATAATAACACTTAGACACTAACAATCATCAACTTTACTACTAAATTTCATGTTCTATTATCATAATCATACTTCATTAACACTAGTTCATGATTTAACTCTATTTCTACAAGTATTTAACATAACTCTTATGAACATATCACTAACTTCTTAATCTTTTTTCTCATTTTAACACTAATTCATTCACTATTAAGCTTTACTTATATCCATTTAACATATTAAACACAAATTCATATCATAATCACTAATTCATGAAATTCCATCAAAACCCCACTTTGATTACTAACTACATACTTCAAATTACTCACTTCTAACTTGAAACATGGTTCATAATCATAATCAAAACACTAAACAACAATAATTTAAACAAATTCAAACCCTAATTTCGTAGTTAACTTCACTAATTTCATAAAACTCACTAAAACCCATTATAACTAGAAAACTAGGTTAAAAACCAAGGAGAAATTACTTACATATTGATTAAACAAGACGAAGAAGATGAAAGATTGAGAATCATGAACTTAATCAAGAATTAAAGAAAGGAATTGAAGCTAGGAATCGTCCCTGTGTTTTTCTCTCTTTTTCTCCCGCTCTCTCTAACTCTCTAGAACATTTTTAGAACAAATAAAAGGTAAACACTGATCGTACATATATATCTATATGTTTTAATACCCTTTTAAACCCTACAGTCTGGAACTGATAAAACCGTTTACGTTTTTCACTATATCTCGTTATCTACATAATAATATTTCGTAATAAAAATATATCCGCGTACGATATTAATTTCCTGAAATTCGGGGTGTTACAACATTTAGTAATAAAAATGAATGATTATGATACTATTTATCAAGCATGATGAAAATCCAGAACTATAGTAATTGGGCTGAAGTTAAGTACATTTTTATACTTACGTAAGAGTAAAATAACATGCTTTGGGACCAATTTCATGGAAGCATACATGACTACACTTGATTTAATAGAAAAGAATAATATTTATGAGAAATACAGTTTTAATTCTTCTCTTATTAAACATGTCAAACATAAGCACACATAATATACACTTCTGATGTTGACAAATCAGAAACTTTAAAAAAGAAAAGTATATTAATTACTTACAGGGGGAATATCAGAAGTTGCATCACCAAGAAAGAGTTCCTTTTCCAACTCGACTCAGTTGACTTCCTCATGAACGAAAACGTTTGACTGACAGTTACGAAGTAAATTTAAATGTTATATATGATAAAAGAAATTATGTATTGGCTTCTCATTAATATCACAACAACTACAAATGTCATCAATCCCATGCGTATCTGATTGTTCATGGAAACAAGACTCCCCGTGGCATATCTCCCATGAAACCCTATGCTCAGGGGTTTAGTCCAAGTTTACGTGGAGGGTATGGAGGTAGAGTTGATGGTAGATTTAGTCCTGTTACCGTTGGTCAAGCTAGCTATTCCCCGTTTCTCCTGTCGAGCTATAGTGACAATATTGGTACCTATTCTGATTTAATATTAAGCACCAAATATAGTGAAAACAGAAATGGAAACTTTAGTTCTGATATTGGATAAAAACAATTTGTTGATTAACTGGAGAGAATTCATTTCAGTTATATTCTCTGATGCACAAATACAAATGAGATTACCGTGGAGTTCATGTGTACCAATGATCTTACTAACGATGGTAATGTAATCTAATGTAATCTGAGGCTAGTAGGCTACCACCACACATACTAAATTGTCAAGGTAATAGGCTACCATAAGAGCAGTAAAATTTTAGGAACATATATATCTGGTAATAGAATACATTGGTTTATTAAAGACCTAAGTAATTATGTACATCACACCTAGCATGTTCATGGGTTGAAATCATACTCGGCCTTTGGCTAAAGCTATCCAATCAACTATTATTTTCGTGTTTTTCAAGTCCTCTAAAAGAAGTATAATTTGAATATTACAAGTATGGCTATTACCATTTTCTAAGAAATCCAAAATGGCATTAACTATATATAATACTTTTATTTTAGGAGTTCATAAAAGATGCCAGCCGCTACTAATTAAAATGCCCTTGTATAGTCCATGTTGTAGAAACCAAAATCAAAGGGTGTCCAGACCTCACCCATCCAACCATTGATAGAAGAAAAATAAGATAATTTCGAATCAATACCATATTGCCTAATGGAAGCCATGCATTTACAACTATTTTCCTTGGGTAATTGGAAGCCATGCAACTAAAGTATGATAGATGCAATAGGCTTGTAAGATCATTAAAACTATAAACGAAATGCATCTTGAACTCGTTTACTAAAAAAAAAGAACCAAAGCCAAACCACGAAAATAGCAATACTACTTAAATGCATCATTGCAAAGTACAAGAATGACTACCAGAAAAATGCCGCCGAAGCAATACATTCCAATCAACTGGAGAATGAATTCGATGGTAGTCTCCAGGCCTCAGGTATATAACACAGTAAAAGAGACCTTTCATTGGACTGCAATCAACATAAAACCGTGAATCAACTTATTGCACACAAGTATCATAGCCAGAATTGTGTCCTCATATACAAATTACCAGTTAGCAGATTATAACATATATACAATCTTTAAAAAGAGCAATGATACTAATAATTGTTACACATTAAAAACGTATATGTACCGTGAAGAAGACAACTCCCTAAGTTTTGGTGAAGCCAATGAAATTCTCCACCATGATTTTGTGCTCTCATCTCCAAGATTATTTTCTTACAGATTACCATCTTCATGTATATCTTTAGAAGCCATAAGTGGGAGCAATGACCCTACACCTAAAAGGGAAGTTACAGAATAGGAGAACCCTTTAACTTGCTCAATCATAACACCTTCTCTAAGCTCTCCAACTCTTAATACGGTACCATCAATAGGACTAATCTGTATTTGCAAAATTTATATTATCACTAAACCGTAACGGTGACTTGGTGAGTAGAAGTGAGAAAATAAAACCAGTGAACATGGGTTTTGGTTTATCTCAAATGGGTCAACTAAAACAAATAGCTTAGTGTGGACCAGCTAAATGGGTGGAGAGTTGCGCAAAGTCTATTCTCAATGCATACAACATTTTAAATCAATTTGTTGAAGGATTTAGATTATTAGTGTGACACTATTATTTTTGCACTCAAAGTTAACATATTAATATCTATAAGGTTTTTTAACGGACAAGAAGTCTTTGTGAAGCAATCCAATCCAAACTGGCATTTCGACCGGCCCATTTTGACCAAACCGCCCATTTCGTCCCTTATAGGTGACACATATATAAGTAAATAATTGAGAAATACAGCAGCTGGTTACCAGTTACCAGACTACGTAGGTCAGAATCAATTGGCCTGCAACCTTCTTTCAGGGTACGAACAAAAAAATCTTTTAGAGATGCATACTAATTCAAAGGCAAGGCAACTTCCTCCAAATCTAAGAAAAAACAAATGAGATTAGTATATATCAGTTTGTTTTTTAAGAGTAATCACTATTATAGCAAACGATTTCAATTGATAGATAGTTAAGAAAAAAAATGTAATACTTGATCTAAAGTACACAAGATCATTTACAAAACTTTTCTTACCAAAATCAAAAAAGTGAATAAATACAATAATATCTTATGAATGGGATTTTAAGTAATACCATACCATGAACTTCGATAAATATAACAAAAAAGATTCACAAGATATTTCATTTGCAACCTCTATGCCTCTGCATTAAAACATAGTACAGTCATTATCAATGTGAGAATATCATTGCAAACCTGACACTCACAAATAACAGACATCGCCAAGCAACTATATCACATCTAATTATATTTCACAACTACGATCTCACGATAGTACTTATTACTCCAAAGATTTATGCAATTGTGATGAAATTTTGTTGTTGTCTGATCCCTAACATTGGAAGAGATGCACTAAATTAAGATACTAACGAAATATTATAGTCTAAGAATAGGTACTTATACCAGAGACGTACCTGCCCTCTAACTGGAGTAGCAAATGTTGTATAACTAACATTACAATTCAGTCGACCAGTATCACTATACATCATTGCTTTCTTACTTTCCCCTGGCCCAAATCTGAATAAGCAAACATAATGGCAATCAATAAAAAATATCTAGTAGATTACATGTGTAAGGCATTTAGACAACATTTCATTGATAAGAGATTTCAAGATTAACTATCATATCACAAAGACACGAACACTCAAAATGTTATCTTTCGAGTATCATATTGCAAAAATTAATTTTAATTGAGCACACATTACGTATGGGTAAACTTACATAGACACAATGACTTTGGTATTACCAAATTTTGCATAAGCAGATCCTGATGCAGCATTCACAGCACCAGTTCGTAAAACTATAAAGCAGAACTAAATTGTACAGAAGTTACATAACACATCCAAGCATCTAACTTTTTGTAGCTGTAAGCCAATTCAATCAAAACTACATGAAACATGGCAATGCCAACAGACTACCATATAAAAGAAACCTAAAATCATGTAAGTCTTCTTCACATATTAGAAGCCAGTATATTAGGGCATTTTAATCAAAACCAACTGATATGCTTTTTAATCAAAACCAACTGATCAGTCCCATACCCCTGAAAAAAATCATTATATTTGCATTTTTCATGCGTGCAAATCTCATAGATCATTAGTATATGAATCAAATTCTTTTTGTAACAATCATAAGTAGAAAACAGCAAGCATAGTCTGCAATTTTATAAGGCGAAAACTAAAGTGAGATGATTAAAAAGAAATGGGACAAAAAACAACCAGAGTTAAAATGTAACCACATAATAAATTCATAATACTAACTTACATTGAGTACACATAGACTGCACTACTGCAGCTTCTACTTATTTGGAAAAAGTAATACTAACTACAAAGAAAAACAATACTCGTAATTCTTAACACAAAAACCCTAATACATATGCGACCCTTGGTGGTGAACAATTCATATGATTAATTATGTATGGGTCTGCTAATAACACTTTGTTACATAGCAGCCACCGACAAATATCATTATCATGACATTTGTTCTCTGTTAAAATAATCCAAGATTTATTTTGTTTTTAAAGGTAACAACTTCGACCCATTTAGTGAAGAACGGGTCAAGCTGTATATCATAAGTGAAATCTGCAATTCAACTAACAGTCAAAACCTATAGCAGAAACATGGCACACAACACCGAATCGCTCAAAAGTGCGTAACCAAATCAAAACAACAGAGAAAGACAAAACATATATCTGCAAGTCCAGGCTAACCATGGGTACGGACCAAATTAATGCCATGTAGTGGTACTCAAATATAGTAGGTTGTTTGAACAGTTGACATGAATTCTATACTTGACCAAAAACAAACCAATTCACACATTACTAATATATGATGGCATTAATACCTGGCTTTACTACATTACTAATGCATCAGATAATGGGTCGGTCCTTGCTTAACATGTGTTCTGTTGCATCTTTATTTTTCTGTACAAGAAAGACTACATGGCATTAAAACATTACTAATGTATCAGATAAGTTGTCTCATATTTAACTCCAAGATACAACAAAGATGAATATATGGTTATGTTTATACACCTTCACACATATATACATACACAGACATAATATAAGTATAATGATATAAAACAATCAGTACCTAATGTAGTTGCTGCTGCCTCTAATCCGACTGCATCAATTCCGTGATGATTCTAGAAGCTAATGAAACTGCCTTCGAAACACCTTCCCGCTACCTTTTACGCGATTGTTTACACACGAGTTTTTTGGGTGGTTGTATAGGTTTAATGGTCGATTCACCGTCGGAAGGGATGGCGTACCAAGATGGTATTGAATTGGAGGCTGCGGATCATATGAAGAACCTCTGCCATCGGCGTTTTTATAAACCCTGATTCTATTTGCGTTTAAAATCAGTCCATGCTTTTGAACAAGGGAGTGCAGGTGCATTCGGTTCTGGAATTGGGCGATCTTCCAGGGAGCGGGAAGGTGTGAAGGAGAAGAAAGGGATTAGGGCACGTATAATTTGGGGGTATTTTTGTCATTCGTAACACAAGTAATTAGACTAATGACATCATTAGTTGATCTAATGGTGTTTTAATTAAGGATTGATCTTGAACTAGATGACTATTGCCCGCGCTTCGCGTTGGGATAAAGTACCATTTATATCTATTTTGATATATCATGTATACCTGATTTTAAATAAGAGAACATTTAGCCTAATATTATTTGAAAACATATAGAGTGTTCGTTCAGATTTCGCATGAGACAAATGTATGCGTTCGTAGTTATTTTGCATGTGAAATTGTATTTGAAAACATATATTAGAGCTTATTTTAATTATATATTAAATTTTGTATACAAGTTTAAAATTCTTAGTAACTCACCGGTTACGTATTAGCTCACATAATTTAAAGTTAGTGTAAACTGAAACTATGTTAAACTAACTGTGATAACCAATTAGAAATTAAAGTATATATTATTTTACTTTAAATAAAATGTAAAAATGTATACAAATTTAATTTATTTTTTATTTTATAGCATAAAAATTAAAGTATTGAAAAAAAACATTGATAATAATATTCAAAATATAAAATTCACGTGTTTAAAAAAAAAACTAATGAAAGAAATATTCAAAATGTAAAGTTCACATGTTTAAAAAAAAAAAACTAATGAAAGAAATAAAAATGTCAACTACATGTGTTGAACTTGCATCAAGTGCTATAAATGCATTGTGACTAACCACCTAATCTACTCATTTAATTATTAACACTTTGATATACATATAATTTATCTACAATATTAAGTTTTGAAAAAAACAAAAGAATTACTATTCATAGAGTTTGCAAATTGATATTAAAGGGTAATTAAAGGGGGGGATTTCTTTTAAGCTTTTCTTATATATATATATATATATATAGAAAAGATAAAAGAAGAAAAGATACCAACGATATTTTTTAATAGTATATAAACAAGAGTTTACCTTAAATAAGACACCCTGTAAACCCTTTTGCAGACCAAAACGAATGCGATGTTCTGAACTCCTGTGGTGTTTCTCAGTTCATTTCCGCCGTTATCCGCCGTTTACCACCGTAATCCCTATCAAACAATTCCGCCTTCTATATTCAGAGAAGGGAAAAGTTGTGAATTCAGCAACAAAGTCTTCACTTACGATCGTCAAGAATGATGCTTATCTTCAATCAGTCATCCCTAAACGTATCCAACTGTTTGAATCAATCAAATCTCAACAAATTGCTCATCTTCAGTCAATCTCCAGTGACCCCATCAAGTAATTCTATTGAATTTTACTCATTTTTCACTTTAGCACCTCGTCGAACAGTTGGTGTGCGTTAGTTAATATACTTAGAGATATACATTTATATATATTAGTTTTGATATATTGTGTTTATGGTATATAGTGGCTTTGAATTATATGTTGTTTGATAGTTAGTTCTTTTAGGCATTTTGTCAAATAGTTGGTGTGTGTTAGCTAATGGCTTCTTTTTTTGAAATTAATAGGGTTACGTTACCTGATGGGACTGTGAAGGAAGGAAAGAAATGGGAAAAAACTCCTTTTGATATAGCGAAAGAGTTATCGAAAAGCTTAGCGTCAAATGCATTGATTTCCCAGGTTGATGGAGTGTTGTGGGATATGACAAGACCTTTGGAAGGTGACTTCTTGTTAAAAATATTCACTTTCGATAGTAACGAGGGTCGTGACACGTTTTGGCATTCGAGTGCTCATATTCTTGGGCAGCTAATGGTGTAAAAAGTTAAACCTGTTTTGTAGGTGTTGAATGGATGGTGTATTTATCTTTGTTTTGGACTCCGTTGTAGGCTTTAGAAATGACTTATGGATGCAAATTGTGTATCGGGCCATGTACTACAAGAGCAGAGGTATCTTTCTAATTCTCATTCAATTAATCAACTAATTTTTTATGTAAGTCACACAACAGTCTCTGTTTTCCACTTCAAGGATCTTACTTTTATTGTGATACTTGCTCAGTTCTAGCTACGGCTTGAGTGGGGTTGGATACTGTATAAGGAAGATTTTCTGTATAATTAATGTTGAGGTCATTGTGTTTATACAGTACGTTGTTTGTAGGGCAAATTTCAATGAGTAGCAACTGTTTTTCATTTCATTTGTCATTTGGTCACTTGGCGTAAAAATTTATTATGAATTTGATTGTACTTCTTAAATTTTTGTTATTTTTGGTAAATTTGGCCGAGGTTGGTGAGAGTCCCGTGATCACTATTAGTTAGTGATTTGGAATCACAAAGTGTAAAGTTTAATTGTAGAAGGGGGGGTTGAATACAATTTAAAACTTTTTCAGATTTTGGCTAAGTTAATTTATGAGTTTTAAATTGATTCACAGAAACAGAGTATAAGCAATAGTAACACAGTATAACGAGTTATGGATATGACAATATCAAAGCAACAAAGTAACGATAGCTAAATGATGAATTATATTGATCATACAATTCACAAGTGTTGAATGCGGAATGGATTAACCAAAGTTAATCCAATTCAAACACTTAGCTAATCTATTACAAATGAGATGAACAGCAGTGGACAAACACGCTGACTGTTCACTCGCTAGATCGTTAATACGTACTCTAGACAAACTAATCACTGACACACAAGTGATAAGTACGATTGAACGACTAGCCTCTACAGTACAAAACACTGAACTATTTATACTACAAGAGTTCCTAAAATATCGCCTACAAAATAGGATCTTGGAAGGACACGTGTCACTGCTTGATTGGTTTGAACTCTGATGAACTGACATTCTGCGGGTCCCAATTCTGTTACCGCAAATATCTCGTTACCTTAAAACCAATCACTTGCTGCCACGTAATCTTTCAGACATACTTCAAACTAGAACACTCTTGCTGATGTATAGATAAGTACAGTACTTTTAATACTTGATGATAGAGAGGCTTTATTGGATAGTCCCTGAAGATGCAGTAATCCTCCTCACTCACTGCGAGCTAACATGCTCTTGTAGAATGACTTGAACTAAAGATCTTCAGTGACTAGCTGTTATTCTGGCAGTGACTTTTGCCTTTATTGATTTGAAGAAGTAAAGCTCTCGCTGACGTTGATCAGCAACACACCAAGTTGAGCTTTAAATCTTCCTCAGTATATCAAGCAGAATGAATGACGATCAGCGAAACCTATCATTAGCAACAGCAGCTTCGATACAATCTATTTCTTCATCGAGTAGTGAACAGTTGAGTTGGTCAGCGACCAGTGACTTCATCATGGTCAGCGACCAGTGACTCAACAATCTCCCCCTAAATGATTGTGATTGAAGCTCCCTAGACAAACTGGTTGCTGAGAAAAGTTTATAGTCAGTGTTTAGTATTTTAAACATTCAGTGACTTATATTTTGATCCATTCATTTTTCTTTTTGGATTCTTTTGATATGATCTGAGTTTTGCACTTTGGTTTTCTCAAAAGATCAAAATTAGGTTTTATTGAACTGTAAATCATAAAGTAATTTTAGTTACAATAAACCTAATCTATTACAAGCTTCAATTTAAACAGCCCTAAACTTCTTCTTTTTTTATGATGCCCTACTCATTCTGCAATTCATATTTGTCACTGGATGGCAGGTACCTGTACTGTCTAGCAAGCCCTTCTTCCATGATTGCTTTTCTCATCATTGAGTTTTTGGGAAGCACACTAGCTGTTCTGATGAGATGAACAAGCTGCTCATGATCTATCTTTTCAAGTTCTGATTCTCTTTGGAAACACAACTTTCCATTGAAGTCCCTGTAAACAATCCCTTTCTCTCCTTCAGTAACTTCAGTGCCCTCAACCCTTGGCACTCCATCAGGAATGGATAGATTCAGCTTGCTGGTGTTTGGAATTCTGATGATTCTGTTGGTACCTGGCCTATACCTTGGACTTGGTGGCTGCACTATCTCCTCACCAAATATGACAATGTCTTCTTGTCTAAGTAGCTGCAGATCCACCATTTTCTTGAACAACCTGTCAATCTCAGCCAAGACTTCTTCTTTTGCAGCACTTGAGGAGTGACTGATAGCAAGTCTAATTTCATTCCATTCTTCTCTATGAAGTTTACAGACTTGATCAAGATTGATTGCTTGAGTATCCAATCCTCTGTGGATAAGTAGCTGAGCTTGAGACTTGTTCTTAGGCTTTTTCAGGTAGACTTTGGTGATAGGAGCAGGGTTTGATCTTCCAACCATTCTGACAGCATATTTCTTCCTGTCAATCTCATCCAACATTTTATCAGCTGATGTCTTTGCTCCCTCTTTCTTTTTCAACTTGCTGCCCTTTTTATCTGCACAAAGCTCTTGTTGAAGATCAGATTCTTCAACATCTTGAAGGAGTTTAGACAGCTGATAAGCATCAAATAGATAGTATATTTTATATTAATATATCCCTATATTTATATACATTTTATTGCATTTATATGATTTTAGATACTTATTTTGTTAATAAGTGCATAAATGTATTTTAATTGAAGAATAAAGAAAAAGGAACAAGAACGAGACCAAAACTGAATATTTAAAGCACTTAAAGAAATAGAGATTAAAGACCTTGAAGAAATGAAGACTAAAAGAGTTAAAATGAAGAATTGGGCCAAAAAGAGAAAGAAGTCAGGTTATGAAGAATGAGAGTCCAAATATTAAGCCCAAGCCCGTAATTGGAATATTCTGGAATTAACATTCAACCGGCGGTTGGATTATTCAACCGGCGGTTGAGCTTTAGGGTTTAAGGCGGTGGAGACACGTGGTGTTGGACCCGGATTCAAATTACTTCAACCGGCGGTTGAAGTATTCAACCGGCGGTTGGAAGGTCGGCCTGAAAAAGTATAAATAGAGGCTTAAGCTAGGTCATTTGATATACGATTCAAGAATACTAAACCGAAAATTAGGGTTTTAGGGCGACTTTAAGGTGCGATTTTGGAGGCAAAGGAGTTAGGGTTTGAAGGCCAATAACCCTAGGAAAAGCTGGTTTGCTAATTGGTTCGGTTTCTTTATCCTTGTAACTTTATTAATCTTTTGGGTTATTTTGGATATTGTTTATTTGGATTAATTGCTTATTAGGTTTTCATTATGAATGTTTAAATGTATGTTTGTTAGATTTATTATATTAATTATATGTTTATGTTGGAACTATATTATTGAATGTTTATTATACAAGAATTGTCTGTGTTATGTTAATATTGATAACAGTTAATTGATTTATATAGATAACTTTACGAAGCTAGTGAGTTTTATAAGTTAATTAATGATTGTCAATTATTAATGTTAAGTAACACTGTAATTCAACCGAAGCTAGAAATAGTATTAATATTCTGCTGATAGATCTTAATAAATAGTAATATTGTACTTAATCTTTGGCAATGCTACTATATGAAAATTATCTTAATCTTTGTGATTTTCTACATTAGTAATTCACCAATAATAATAGCCAACAAAGCAAAGAGACATAAGTTGATATAATACATTTAATAAATAATTGTTTGAATAGTTATAATCTTCTATTCAATTGAGTATACTTAAGTTGTTTCCTAAAACTTATCTATTAGAATCTGTATCAAAAATATAAATATAAATATGTTCGTTCGGAACTAAAACGTCCCCCTTATATTGTAGATTATTGTATTTGATTGTATTATAATTGTAAATATTTGTAATTAGAATAAATAGATAATTAGTTATAAATAAGAATAACGTTTTTCTGTGTTCCTTGTGTTCGAATTTGGACTTACTTATTAATCTATATTACATGAACGGGTTAATCTTGCCTGAATTGTGTGATAGTATTATTTAGTATTTCCTTAATTAAACTTGTTATTATAATTGTATATACTTTTCAACACATCAAGTTTTTGGCGCCGCTGCCGGGGAACACTTAACCGGTTGAACTTTTGTTTTACCGGGGGAGCGGTGTATTTTATTTTAAACTAATTATTTTACTTATATAATTTTTATTTCTGACGCTTTGCAAAATCGATAAGAAATATCGGCTCACCCATTGAGAATACTGACATAAGGAGAGTAAAGCCCTATCTCATTGATTTATCATATAAGAGATAAGGTTCTTCTCAAAAGAAATAGGTTTTTAATAAGCTTAGCGCTGACCTGTTTCTCCGCTTTTGGGTACTATCAATGGAGCTACCGAGATCTATTGATTAAGCTTTGTAAAAGAAATTTAATTAAATATGTATAATTATGTAAATGTATTCTATTTGTATAATATGTTTTATTTGTACTATATGTGTTCTAAATTAAATAATTTGTGTATACAGACTTTGTTAACTGTTATTGAAATGGAAAATAAGCAAATGGAAATCTTGAATGAAACTGTGGAATGCAAGGATGTCTGTGTTGATGAACATTATCTTAGGAAATTTGATAACCCTACACTAGATACTATATCTGAAGAAGAGGAAGAGAATTTAGATAGTATGTCTGAAGAAGAAGGAAATAATTTAGGTATTAACACTGAGGTTGGAGATACTAATTTAGGAAGGATACCTGTGCCAGTAGTTAGTACAAGAGGTGGATTGATGCAGCTTTTAGAAGTTTGGAAAGATGATACATATCATATTATGGCGGTTATCAGAGCATCTACTTATGAATTTACACCTGAACAAAAGTACATAATTGAAAAGATTGGAAAAGAATACGAAGATTGGCACAATCCTAACCAGACCCGAATGGTGAACTATTTTGATAAGTATGTAACTGAATTAATGGACACGCTATATCAGCAAGAAGCTCAAGAGGAATATTTCTTTGAAGGATAGAAGATTTTGTATTCATGTGTCTACAGAGCGTTGACTAGATATCCGTTTCCATATTCTGATAAACAAATTAGTTTATTGGAATCCTACAAGCATCATATGGATTGGGCAACTGGAAATCCAACGCAAATGGCGAATATTTGTTTGATAGAAGAATTGCAGCAAGTGATTAGCTTATTGGAACAAAAAGATTATAAAAATTGCAGCACTTACTATGTAGCTTGCACAGTGGAATATTATGCGCATCAAATGATAAATGATTTGTACTATCCCGCACAAGAAAAGCTAAGAAGGAGAGTTCCGGAGGGGATATCTGAAGTGGCATTAGTTAATGTGGCGAATTACGTGATTATGGAGCTTAAATCAATTTTTCAAGGAAGGAATCATTTTTGTCATAATGATCTATTTCACTTAGGATTATCTCAGATTTATACAAAAATGATAAATATGTTTAGATTTTCGGGATTGTTATTTACTGAGCGTCAGAGAGAGTTAATGAAGGGAATAGTATGGGAAGTTGAAGAGGTAGTAAGAAATCCTACAACTGGAAAGTATGGAATGTTACATTTAGGATTTTATGGTTTTATGGATGAGTTAAGACGTAAGCATCAAGAACGTGAAGTGAAGGAAGTAAATGGATATAAGGTAATTAATGAGGAAGGACAGGTAGCAAAGATAATAAAGAAAATAATGAGGGAATTCTATGAATTGCAAATAGCAGCAGATGAACATTACCGACATTTTGAAGATTCTACTGCTCAAGTACCTGATATCACTAAAACTATGTTTAGATACTTTTTAAGAATCTTTCCTCCTGACCAAAGAGTTCCTATACACTTTATGCTACCAAATGGTTACTATGTTTCACCACTAGCTCGAGAATGGGTTCATCAACCTTGAAGACATTTGCACATTTTTATTTTTATTTGGAGTTTTTCATTTTGTTATTAGTTACGATTTCTTTTAAACTTTAGTTGGTTGTCTGTTTCTGGATATTAAGTTTTTAATATATGTGTTATTTTAGGAGGTTAAATGTTTTCATTATTAATCTCGGTTATATTATGTAAGGTATGATACGTTTTAATTTAATAACCATGCTTTATGCCTGCATAAAAATCATTTTAAGATTCATATTGGATTTTATCCTCACTTTTATAAGTTTTTTTTTTATGAAACCGTAAAAATGTTTATAATGTTGGTTTGACATGTATGAGTTATTTTATAAGAATTGTTAAAATACTTTGATAATATAATGGAAGTAGGTATGAAAATTTTAATTATGTTATAGACTAATAATATACATACCATATTATTAATATATTGTTAATTTAGTGAATGAATGGTTTTTCTTTGAATATTGGTATTATTTTCTTACTAAGGTGTGGATACATTAATCCAGTGATTGTTTTTATTTAATTGTTTTTTATAGTTAGGATTTTTTTTTAGAATCTGAATTGTATATATGTTTTTGCTATAAAGATAATTACTAAAACATACTAGATAATGATATGAAACATCTATGAAGAGACTTTTTATCAATTTTTGAAGTACAATAAAGTTTGTTAAATAAGTTTAACATTATTAAAGAATTAGTGTGTTAATATTAGAAATATTGTATGGGTATTTTAGTTTTAGGATAGGTTTGAGAAACTATAATTATTAGAAAACATTGTAAGTTAGGAAATCGATAGTTATAGGTACCTAACTAGAGATAGAATAACTATAGTTTAATAAGTTTTGATACAATAAGCCCATAAAAATTTATGGATTATCTTTAAGTTGTACTTTTCATTATTTGGTACGTTTTAATTTGTTTGCCTGTTTATTTTTAGACTACCATTGTCATTTTTCAAAATTGGCATACAGTACGATACAATGTATAGTATACAAGACAGATTAGTATTTCAGAACAATGCATTGAAATTGGAATTTTTGGGAATTTAATAAGTTTATTTTATTAATTATGAACTTTGTGGGTGTGTTCACTGGAAACCCTCACGAGACTATAACTCGTCCACTTGGGATACCGAGGGGTTTAAAGGCTTATTGCATATGCTAAATGCAATCGTGATTAACTACGAAAGTGTGGATGTTGTATATTATTTTTCAAGAGATGAAGGAATCAACCAAGAAGATTTTTTTTCTTAGCCGATGATGAAATTTATAATTTCAGTCATGGGAGTTTTCTGTTTTATTTTTCTTTCGCTTACTCACTTTTTGTTTATCATTTTTTATACAATGAGGGCATTGTATAATTTAAGTGTGGGGATAGGGTTCGTAAGAAAAAGAAATTTCTTTAATTAACATTTAAGTTTCTATTCTATTGTTCTTAAATTTTATCAAAAATTTAAAGTCAATAACTAAGTATTTATTATTTAGAATACTTTTGTTAAAAGTTTTGTTTTGTATTTAAAAGTTTAGACTTTAATGTGGATTAACTGTTTTGTATATATAATGTAAACTACTTAATAATAAGTGATATATAGTTATATGATATGATGTACTAATAGGCAATCTATATGAAGATTTCTGAATTTTAATAAATTAATAAAATAACTTGTTTATTATTTTATGATACATAATATGATGTATGACATAAAAGTCTTAATTTTTAAATTTATTATGCAATAATTTTATATCTTTTTATTTATGTGAGTACATTTGGGGGTATATATTGATGGTTTCCTCTGTTATACGAAAGTATAGACCTGGTCTCTATTAATATATACTTAAAAAAAAATTAAGCAAACGCAAGTCAAAAGTACTTGAAAAGTCTTAAAAAAAAAGATACCTAATGAGGTCGCCAAAATGGTTTGACCAAGTCTGGTTTTGCTTAAACCTGAATCAAGTTATGTCGCTCTGTTGCATGAAAATGCAGACCTGTCACCAATGTCTTGATTCTTAAAAATGTATTTCATATATTTATTGGGAATATAAAAGAAAATTGTATAACTAAATTTAAAGGTATATCATATATGGAAATCATAAGTAATATACATACTAACAATAAAAGGGTATTCAGAAATATGAGTATAGATTGTTTAAAGTGGACAAATATATTAGTAATCGTTCATGAACTATATATTGCACAAATAATAATAATTTTATTTATACATTATAGTTATCCATGTTAATTAAATTGTTAAAATTTTTAATTTAATTTTGGTTTTCCGATTCTTAAATATTAGTTTGATGCTTATTTTTAAATTTTATTCAGTTTTCTACTTGAGGACAAGCAGAACTTAAGTGTGGGGATATTTGATAAGCATCAAATAGATAGTATATTTTATATTAATATATCCCTATATTTATATACATTTTATTGCATTTATATGATTTTAGATACTTATTTTGTTAATAATTGCAGAAATGTATTTTAATTGAAGAATAAAGAAAAAGGAACAAGAACGAGACCAAAACTGAATATTTAAAGCACTTAAAGAAATAGAGATTAAAGACCTTGAAGAAATGAAGACTAAAAGAGTTAAAATGAAGAATTGGGCCAAAAAGAGAAAGAAGTCAGGTTATGAAGAATGAGAGTCCAAATATTAAGCCCAAGCCCGTAATTGGAATATTCTGGAATTAACATTCAACCGGCGGTTGGATTATTCAACCGGCGGTTGAGCTTTAGGGTTTAAGGCGGTGGAGACATGTGGTGTTGGACCCGGATTCAAATTATTTCAACCGGCGGTTGAAGTATTCAACCGGCGGTTGGAAGGTCGGCCTGAAAAAGTATAAATAGAGGCTTAAGCTAGGTCATTTGATATACGATTCAAGAATACTAAACCGAAAATTAGGGTTTTAGGGCGACTTTAAGGTGCGATTATGGAGGCAAAGGAGTTAGGGTTTGAAGGCCAATAACCCTAGGAAAAGCTGGTTTGCTAATTGGTTAGGTTTCTTTATCCTTGTAACTTTATTAATCTTTTGGGTTATTTTGGATATTGTTTATTTGGATTAATTGCTTATTAGGTTTTCATTATGAATGTTTAAATGTATGTTTGTTAGCTTTATTATATGAATTATATGTTTATGTTGGAACTATATTATTGAATGTTTATTATACAAGAATTGTCTGTGTTATGTTAATATTGATAACAGTTAATTGATTTATATAGATAACTTTACGAAGCTAGTGAGTTTTATAAGTTAATTAATGATTGTCAATTATTAATGTTAAGTAACACTGTAATTCAACCGAAGCTAGAAATTGTATTAATATTCTGCTGATAGATCTTAATAAATAGTAATATTGTACTTAATCTTTGGCAATGCTACTATATGAAAATTATCTTAATCTTTGTGATTTTCTACATTAGTAATTCACCAATAATAATAGCCAACAAAGCAAATAGACATAAGTTGATATAATACATTTAATAAATAATTGTTTGAATAGTTATAATCTTCTATTCAATTGAGTATACTTAAGTTGTTTCCTAAAACTTATCTATTAGAATCTGTATCAAAAATATAAATATAAATATGTTCGTTCGGAACTAAAACGTCCCCCTTATCTTGTAGATTATTGTATTTGATTGTATTATAATTGTAAATATTTGTAATTAGAATAAATAGATAATTAGTTATAAATAAGAATAACGTTTTCCTGTGTTCCTTGTGTTCGAATTTGGACTTACTTATTAATCTATATTACATGAACGGGTTAATCTTGCCTGAATTGTGTGATAGTATTATTTAGTATTTCCTTAATTAAACTTGTTATTATAATTGCATATACTTTTCACCACATCAACAGCCTAAAATCTTCATCTTCTTGCTATCTCTTTAAGAAGATTTCTCTTTCTCTTTGTATAGCTTCATCTCCACTCAGTTTCAACAGAAAAGCTCGATCAGAATCAGATTGTTCCTTCAGCTTTCTTTTTCTTTCTTCTTTTTCTTTCGCATCTTGCTCAGCTTGAAACTTTAAGAGCATCTCCCTCTCATGCTTCTGTCTCTCTCTTATTTTTCTTTCTATTCGTTGCTTTTCAGTTTCTTCAGGATGAGAACTTTCTGAAGTTAAAACTGATGACAGAAGATGAGCAGGAACAGAAGAATCTGAATTTGTGATCTCTGGTTGTGAATGGTGATAAGTTGAAGTAGTTGTTGCTTCTGTTGGTGTAATGATAGTGGGGATTGAGAGGGTGATCTGTGTTGTTACTGTTGTGGTTGTGATAGCTGGTGCAGTTGTTGTTGTTGGATTTGTTGTTGGTGGGGTTGTGAATGTGGTAGCTAGTGAAGTTGTTGTTGCTGGAATTGTTGTTGTTGGTGAGGTTGTGAATGTGGTAGCTGGTGAAGTTGTTGGTTGTGTTGTTGATGTTGCTGGTGGATTTGTTGGTGGTATGATTGATGTTGGTTAGATTGTTGCTGGTGGAATGATTGTTGTTGTTGGGGATGTTGCTGGTGGATTTGTTGGTGGTATGATTACTGTTGGTTGGATTGTTGCTGGTGGAATGATTGTTGTTGCTGGGGATGCCTCATATATGACAGTATCTGTATGAGGCGTTTCTGATAAGGACTTAGGTTGCTCCATGATGGTTTTGAGATTGTGCATGGTGGCTGATATTTCTTCCTCAGAGAAGATTATCTATTTGAAAGGAATGGACTCTGATGTGGGAGACTTGCTGGTCCTTTTTCTTTTAATCAGAATAGAAGAGATTGGTAGCTGATCTTCCATTTGATCATCAGTGTCTTCTTCCTTTTTATCATCAGCGTTTCCTTTATTTTTCTCTTCCTCAATTCCAGTATCTTTATTATCAGTCACATCAGCAGTATCATCTTTATTTTTACCATCGTCATTATCATCTCCTTCATCCATTTTATCAGTCAAATCATTCTTACTTTCCACATTATCAGCATTATTTCCATCATTGCCATCATTATCATCATCATCATCTCCTTCATCCATATCGACAACATCATCTTCTTGTTGTCTATTCATCCATTCCCACCTCATCAGCTCAAAGCTTGCTGACTCCCCCATAACTCGTGCATTCTCATCAGCGGCCCATTCTCTAACCTTATAATCATACATTCTTTGTTCATCCGGATGAAACTCAGGGAAAACACCCATATTATTTCTTTCTTCATTGACATCCATATCTGATGCATCATTATCAAAAGGGGTGTAATTCTTAGCATCATCATCTTCTTCATTCTCCCCCTCAGCCTCAGAAACGAAATAAATGATCTCCTCAAGTCGATTACAGATTTTCTGATGATCAACATGCATAGTTTCTAGACCTGTGATGGTCTCATGATGGTTGGAGACAATTTTTGGAAGTTCGCTGATAACTTTATCAGCATGAGTGATATAATCCACAACAGAAGATGCCATCGTTTTTTGATTTTCATTGAGAGAGATTATTGCATCTTCATGAGTTTTGAGGCTGATTCTGGTGAATGAGGTGAGATCAGCAAGAGACTTAGCATGAGTTTCCAGAAGTCGATAGTGATCTATTTCAGCATTTGCAATTAGTTTGACCTTTTCTTTGATAGAATCACTCCAATCTGGAATGGATTCATAAGCTGCTGCAAGAGAGTGAACCTTACTAGTGAGATCAGCTAGTTGGCCTGTCAAGGTCTCTCTATCTTCAGTGAGCATTCGAATTTGTTGCTGTGAAGCAGCAATATAATCAAGCAGCAATTTGTCTGTTGGTTAGATGGTGGAGGTTGATGCTTTGTTGGTTGATGGTGATTTTTGAGTGATATGGGAGATTGGTGGAATTGGTTGTGATTGAGATTGAATTTCAACATCTGGTTGAGATGGTTGATCATCAGCATGTTGAGAGATGTTGTCACTGGAAAGAGACATTGCATCTAATTCCTGGATGGGTGAGGTTATGGTATAAGCAAGAGGAATAGTGGAGAAGGGTAGAGATGAAACATCAGTATCATCTGGTTGCTGATTCACTGTTGGAAGAATAAAATTATAGGATCGATGTTGCTGATCCTTATCAGATGAAGATGTAGATGTGTCCATAGGCTGGGCTTCCTCAACATCATCAGCTTGTGTTTTAGCTGATGGATCATTAGAAACAGAGATGTCAACCTGTATCTCTCCCTGTGACTGGGGAGGGACATTGTCGGTTGGTGCAGTGAAAGATGAGAGTTGGCCCGGTTCTGTAGCCAGTGATGTGTCATCAGTAATGAGTCTGTTATCACCCGCTGATGGCACTTGCCCTTTGACCGAAACATCATCCTTTTGTGAGAATGATGAGTGGCTGATGGGTTGACTCGATGGGTGGGTGTGGGTTGCACCCGAATCACTGCTAACAATGGGTTGAGCCATTGTAGCTATCTGTAGGCTTCCCTTTATAGAGTCACTGGGCTATTGTGAGTCCAGTGAAGCAGTTTTAGGCTCAGGTTTGTCAAGAGTGCCCTCAGGGACTGAACGTTCAGTCACTGTTCCACTCTTGGCGTCTTTAGACGTCTTTTTCTGACTCTGTCCCTGATCCTTTAATGTCAGGGACTTTAACTTGATTTTCTTTGGTGCAGTTGGTGGTTTTTGCTTTGGTGGTTGACCAGCAGTAGTCACTGGGGGTGTGATCACTGACGTGGTCGATTGGGGGACAGGAACTGTCGGAGGTACACTTTGTAAAGGCTGGGGTGCAAGAACCCCCTTTTGTTTCATAAAATCAGGGAGAAGCACAGTAGCATCTTTACCAAAAATTTGACTCCCTATTTGAGTAGGTTCAAAACCATTAAAAGAACGTCTATCATAGGCTTCAAACTGATTTTTAATGATCAGTGAGAGAAACCTAGGATAGGGAACAGATTTTGCTCTGGAGAGTTCATTTACTCTTGAAAGAATATCATTAAAGATCACACTTGCATAGTCAACTTTTAAGTAAGTGACCAGTGTCCAGCTAATATGTGCTTCTAGGGAGTTGAATTGATCATAACTCCCTGTTTTTGTGCCCAAAGATTGAATAAAATTTGAAAACAGGGCATTCCACACACCATTCCATTTAGATTTATGAACAGTAGTATACTTACGATTTCCATTGCTATCCACAGTGTATTTGCAGTCAATCCCAGTGAGATTCACTATGCCAGCTTTGGCATCTTCTTTGTCAGGCAGTGGGTCGTAAGTACCATGCTCAGGTAGTTGTAAAATGGTACGGATGATGTGTGCAGAAATGATTATTTTTTGTTTTCCATTATCAATGAATCCCTGGATTTGTGAGGTGCCATTAACAATTGAGTGAGTGCAGGTATACCAGAACTCACTTAACCATTCTGGATTTATCTTTATAGGGGATAATGTGAGAGCAGGGAGAATAAAATGATTGTTTAAGAAATTAATTATCTCCGCGTACTCTGCTTTAGGGCATGAAAGATTACCCAAATAGTTTGCTTTTGGAACTGTAATGATATACTCTTCACCAACTGCAGAGGCTCGAAGAGCTTTAATCTCTAGAGTTGCAGTATATGAGTTGAGAAAGTATTTTGATTTTACCATTACAGAACCTTTGAAAATTTTGGTTAACACTTATTTTTAGGGTTTTTGAATGCCAAGGGTTTTTCGCAAATTAGTAAAGTGTAAAAGATGACAAGTTACTGATTTGTAGGTTTAAATAGTACACTTTACTAATGATCGTGTGGGTGAGATGAAAACAACGTGGACAGTCGTGGTGGAAGAGGTAGAGGTGGTAGAGGGTTATGATGGTGGTGCGTGGTGGCATTAATGGTGATGGGAGTGGTGTGCCGGAAAAAGTACGCTGACGTAGGAGAGAGAGTGTCAGAAGCGCGCGATTTTTCCGATATACCATAAAACATTTATTTTTGAAATCCGTTAATTTAAATACAGAATGTACTAAATATAACGAATGTTTTGTCGATTGGAAAATCACCATTAAATGATATCTTCAGTGAGTTTGAAAGTTACTGAAGATACATAACCAATTTCTTGATTTACCATAAAAAAAATAAACATTCAAGCAAAATAAAATTATTTCTTTATTTAGGCAATGATGTAGTCTCGCTGGTTTAAACACAACTTAGAATACTGAATAAACCATAGAGATGTGATCACTTCATAAATAAAGAGAAAAGTTTATCATTCTTGAATATTTATATTGAAAGCTTAAAGAAAATCATGAGTAGAGATTATGTTGTATATAAGTTGTATAACACATCATTAGATTGCTTCTTCACTGATTAAGTTACAACTTAGAATACTAACAAAATCAGCTTAGAAGAAATTAAGTCACTGATATAAAACTTAATATGACAACATAATAAATACTCATGAGACTATATGAACTATAAAGTTAGATAAGCATAGTGAACTGATTATTATATCTGAAGATTCAAACATAATTGTATCAGTGACTATGTTTTTCTAAAGTTATATTTTAAATAGTCAATTTATTTATTATTATTATTAATTTTTTAAATGTTTAAACAGCAATAAATAAAAATACTCAGTGAATATAATTATTTATTGGAGTTTATCATGCCGGAATATGATTAGTTCAGTTGATGAACCTATCCAGAGACAGGTTCATGGTGACCAAGTGTTGGTTTTGGCTTCCACTGATTTGAATAAACAGTATCTGAATGTTCACTGATGATGTTTTGTTTTTCAAAAGGTATAACAGAACATTCAGATGACACATGTTGCATGTTGCCACATTTATAACACTTTTTGTTCAAATAGCCGGCCTTTTTGACTTTCATCTTTTTAAGTTGCTGATCTGACACAATCACACAACTTTTCTTGCTGATTGTTACTTCTTGCATCTTTGACTTTAGGTTACTGATGGAGGTTGTCTCAGTGACTGATACAGTGTCAGTGAAGTTGCTGATGATTGTTTGATTATCAGCAATGGTTTTGATGAGATGTGAAGTTATTGATGATTTGACAGTTTTCAAAACATTCATCTCATTATTACCATTTAAGATATCAGTATCTTCAGTGACCAACTTGCTTTTAGTAAAATAGTTTGGTCGTGGCTCACTGAAGATGGAGATGGGTTCAAATACAGCTTCTGAAAAATTACCTTTGGGATCAAAAACAGGGTCAACCATTGCTGAGTCAGCGAGGGATGCAGCATATTCATAATCTCCTCCCAAAATAGCTTTAACTTGTTTTGGAATTTGATTGTTTACACATTGATTGACCTTATCGTTTGACTTACACCAAAATTCCATGACCTTTTTAAGTTGTTGAAATTGTGTCTCAAATCTTACCTTTTCTTGAACACAAACTTGATTTGCATAAGTTTGTGCATCAAGATCTAGTTTTAATTTCTTCATTTTTGACTCATTTTCATTTTGGTCATTAAGTTTGGATTGTAAGTCACTGATTTTACGTTTTTGCCCTCTTTGAATATCATGAGCGTTTGATAGGTCAACTATCAAAGACTCAAAGATATTATCTTTTTCAGCAGCTGTGTATGATTTGAAACAATGCACTTTGTAAAGAGTTTCAGGATCCCATTCAGATGCTGAACATTTAGGAGTGACTTCTTTGATCCCTTTAAGAAGTTCAGTGTCATCAGCCATCAGACAGTACTCCTTATCTAAACAAATCATTGCCTCTTCTTCATCAGATGATGAAGAGTCAGAATCACTGAATGAACCTTCTTCAGCGACAAAACCTTTTCCCTTCTTCTTTCCAGATTTAGCCAATGCCTTCAGTTTCTTGTATTTTGCCTTGTACTTGTTGTATTTATCATTTCTGAAATCTGGCACTGGTTCAGAGACTTGGTTTACTGACTTTGATCTACATTCAGCTGCAAAATGACCAATTTTGCCACACTTGTAGCATTCACCTTTGGACTGAAATTTATTAGATGATGGAGCACGAGCGAATCTTTTTGATCTGGTGTTCCTTCTGAAATTAGCAACCATCATGGCCATATCCTTTTCAAGCTTCTCCAATCCTTCATCATACTCGTACTCTGACTGTTCTTCATCTTGACCACCTTCTTCTTCAGCTATTAGTGACTTCGAACTTTTCTTAGACACCTTTGACTTCTGTCTCTGATCGATTTCATCAAGCTCTACTACAAGGGCATTGGATATCTTCTGACTTCCAAGAGTAGCACGAATATGCTCACTCTGATCAGCTTGGTTTTCTGACTGCTCCCAGTTGAGCAAAATACCATACACTTGAGTAAGATTAAGAACTGAATAATCATTCCTTTGTCTGGTACACGTGGCAATGGTTCCCCAGATTTTCCTTGGCAGCAACTCAAGAAATTTCTCAACAACAAATCTCTGTTCCTTACCTATACCAGCCTTTTCCATTTTGTTCATCAGTGATTGGTATCTGGTGTAAGTAGAAGACAAAGATTCATTTGGTTCCATTGCAAACAGCTCATACTGGCGAGTGAGATTGACTTCCCTGCAGCGAATAATATCAGGAGTTCCAATATATATATTCCTAAGGGTATCCCACATGTCTTTAGCAGTTCTACAAAGCCTGATTGATTCGAACACTTCATCAGGAAGTGCCATGCCTATGTAGATTTTAGCTTGTTTATCCAATCTAACTAATCGTCTATCCTCATCTGACCATTGTTCCTCTCTTTTAGGCAAAACCATTTCTGGTATAGCAGGAGTAGTAGCTGTAGCCATGACAGCAGGAACAATTGTGGTTGGGATGTGGGGACCATTGGTTATTATATTACAGAGACGGTCATCAATTAGATCTAAAAACATCATCATTCGGGACATCCAAGTTTCAATCCTTGATGGATCAAAAGCTGGAGGTTTGGTTGTAGAACCATTTCCTTTTTGATAATCAGAGTCAACACAGCTGTACTTTACTGATTCCATTACAGACCTGGTTAATTGAATTTAAACCAACTCTGCTCTGATACCAATTGAGAGTCCCGTGATCACTATTAGTTAGTGATTTAGAATCACAAAGTGTAAGGTTTAATTGTAGAAGGGGGGTTGAATACAATTTAAAACTTTTTCAGATTTTGGCTAAGTTAATTTATGAGTTTTAAATTGATTCACAAAAACAGAGTATAAGCAATAGTAACACAGTATAACGAGTTATGGATATGACAATATCAAAGCAACAAAGTAACGATAGCTAAATGATGAATTATATTGATCATACAATTCATAAGTGTTGAATGCGGAATGGATTAACCAAACTTAATCCAATTCAAACACTTAGCTAATCTATTACAAATGAGATGAACAGCAGTGGACAAACACGCTGACTATTCACTCGCTGGATCGTTAATATGTACTCTAGACAAACTAATCACTGACACACAAGTGATAAGTACGATTGAACGACTAGCCTCTACAGTACAAAACACTGAACTATTTATACTACAAGAGTTCCTAAAATATCGCCTACAAAATAGGATCTTGGAAGGACACGTATCACTGCTTGATTGGTTTGAACTCTGATGAACCGACATTCTACGGGTCCCAATTCTGTTACTGCAAATATCTCGTTACCTTAAAACCAATCACTTGCTGCCACGTAATCTTTCAGACATACTTCAAACTAGAACACTCTTGCTGATGTATAGATAAGTACAGTACTTTTAGTACTTGATGATAAAGAGGCTTTATTGGATAGTCCCTGAAGATGCAGTAATCCTCCTCACTCACTACGAGCTAACATGCTCTTGTAGAATGAGTTGAACTAAAGATCTTCAGTGACTAGCTGTTATTCTGGCAGTGACTTTTGCCTTTATTGATTTGAAGAAGTAAAGCTCTCGCTGACGTTGATCAGCGACACACCAAGTTGAGCTTTAAATCTTCCTCAGTATATCAAGCAGAATGAATGACGATCAGCGAAACCTATCATTAGCAACAGCAGCTTCGATACAATCCATTTCTTCATCGAGTAGTGAACAGTTGAGTTGGTCAGCGACCAGTGACTTCATCATGGTCAGCGACCAGTGACTCAACAGTTGGTTATATCTTAACAAAGTTGACCAGTTTTTTATCGTCTATTGAAGTCACACTTGGCCTTATGTGGTTTCTCATGGAATTGCTGTTGTAACAGGGTTTCTACTATGATGGTTTCTATGGTGACCTTGGCTTAAATGATGATCACTTTGATCAGATTGTTAATGGAGCAAAGAAAGCCGTTGCAATAGTTTGCAATTATATTTATTTAGAATTTGTAGAATTACTTTTTTCAGTTTGTTCTTTGAAATGCGTACTTGTTTTGCTTTATTATAGTAAATCACTAAATAAAAGATGTTCTACTTATATGTTTTATTCAGGAGAAACAACCTTTCGAGCGTATTGAAGTTACACGAGAGCAGGCTCTTGAGATGTTTTCTGATAACCAGTTTAAGGTGATAGTGCCTATCGAACATATATTGTAAACAGGGGCGGTACTAGGGTGGAGGCAGGGTGGGCCGCTGCCCACACAAGCTTTTTTTCAGCTACTGTAAAAGTATTTTGGAGAAGATGACTATCTTCAAGTTTGCCCACATGGTTTATATGGTAAATGAATAAAACAAAACTGTATCTATCCTCTAGCCTGTTGGTTAACAACTCCCTACTTTTTTAAGGGAATATGAGTTCGAGGCATTGGTAATGCCTTTTTTTTTTCCTCTTTTCTACCACTACATTTTTACACTACTCTCAATTCTCTTTTCTTTTACTCCGTATTTGTTTTCTGTTTTCAATTTCCTTTTCTTTTTTTCTGCTATTTGTTTTTTTCCCCACTAATTCCTTTTATGTTCTAATTCTTTTTCTTGATTATGAGGTTATTCAATCTTTTTATGTGACACCCGCCGATTTAGGTTAACCGTTAAACCTAGTTGAAAATCTAATTACTTGTATTTAGTTTAAAATTAGGCTAAATACTTGTAATTGCTTGTAACTACTTGTATATTTTGTGAATATACGCTTACGAAATTAGTTATAATTACGCTTACGCAATTTGTTGAAATTGTGCGAAACAACCGGACGAAGTCCGCCTAATTATACGACGTTGGTGAAAACATATCTATAAATAACTTGAATCTATTTTTAGCAGTTATATATCATATATTGTTAATTTGTTAAATTAAAACACGAAAAACTTAGGCGTTTTGGCTAAAACGTCTCAAACGCAACTGAAACGCGCGGAACGCACCCGACAATTGAACGAAAGTCAAAATATATTTTAATAAATTAAAATATATTATTTGGTATGAAATTATTATTGAAAACATCATATAATAGTTCGTCAATGAAAAACGTCTATATAAAACGCTACGCGATTTAACCCCGTAAAACGTGCACGCAAATCGAGACCGATAAATTAACGGAACATTTTTATAAATGTTCCAAGTATTTAAACTTTTATATCAAGTAAGAATATCAAAATTTAAATCGTTGATTAAACACGTACAATTAACGTTTTACGTACGAATAAACATCGAAACAATCGGGTAAACGAACGGGAAACATAACAAATTAAATGGTAAATAAGAAAATAACTAAAATACCCCCTTGTGGGCCCTCTTGGTCGTTCCCCTCTCTCCCCCCATGTGCAACCACTCATTTTTCCATGCAAAACACAATGATTCCCCTTATTCCTCCAAGAACCATTCACTCTCCATGCAAAGTTTCATTTCATCTTTCACACACCACCTCATTCTCTCAAACTCCTTTAACTCCCTAACACCCTTTTTTCTCTCTCTAAAGTCAGCTGAAGAACCACCCTAGAACCACCCACAACCACCATTAAACACCACCAATTTAAAAGAAGAAATCACAAGAAAGAAGCTAGGATCAACACCATCATCATCCTCTCTTGTTCTTCTTCATCATTCTTTGTGAGAATCACTAACTCCCTCACTTATTTTACTTTAATATTACTGATTTAGATGTTATAATGTTCATCTAACATGAATATGTCCATGATTGTTGTTAAAATTCGTTTTTATAACACAAACTTTAACATGCATGAAATCTGTCTCAAAAACACAGTCACAAAGAAAAATTCGTATAAAATCAAATATTGAGAGTTAGAAGACGCATATTTTTTGAAATCTTCGTCTTGAAAAGATCTACAACTTTCATGTTTTACGTTTCTACCAGATCCTTACGTGTTTTTCCCTAGAAATCGATTTGTAGGACTGACCTGTGTAAAATCAGAATCTGAGATATGAACTTTTGTGGATTTTATTTGTATACTTAGATGACCCTTGTAATGGCTAGAAAAATTATGTTAGACACTAGAAACATAGAGGATTCATGAGTAATTTTTGTGAGAACTGATTTTGAGCAGAAAGTGTGTAAAATAAATGTTGAACCAAACCGATAAAACCGAAAAATGTGAGATTTTGAAGCTTTAAAGTTACATTTTAAAAACCGACACTTTCGGGTATATTATAAATAGAAATAAGGACTTTTTGGGACTTTTTAAATGTATCCAAGGGATTTGGGAAAGTTTCGGGTAAAACCGAGTAAGTTTGACCAAGTCAACAAAAACGGCTCGGTTTCTAAAAACGACAAAACTTACTATTTTTGGAAAGTGGTAACAAATATGGGTTTGGGTGACTTAGTTAGTAACTTGGACCAAAAACTAAACTTAGAAAGCTTCCCAAATTAGAAACCGACACTTAGAACACTTGAACCAAATATCCTAAGTCTCAAGTAGAGACACTAACCTAGTGATGCCACATTTACTAGTGTTGCTACATTTTGCTAATGATGCTACAATTTCTGAAAATATCCTAAGTCTCAAGTAGAGACACTAACCTAGTGATGCCACATTTACTAGTGTTGCTACATTTTGCTAGTGATGCTACAATTTCTGAAAATATCCTAAGTCTCAAGTAGAGACACTAACCTAGTGATGCCACATTTACTAGTGTTGCTGCATTTTACTAGTGATGCTACAATTTCTAAAAATATCCTAAGTCTCAAGTAGAGACACTAACCTAGTGATGCCACATTTACTAGTGTTGCTACATTTTGCTAGTGATGCTACAATTTTTGAAAATATCCTAAGTCTCAAGTAGAGACACTAACCTAGTGATGCCACAATTACTAGTGTTGCTACATTTTGCTAGTGATGCTACAATTTGACTAGTTTGACTAACCTTGACCAGTTTGACCAACTTTGATCAGGTTTGACCAACTTTGACCAGGTTTGACTAACTTTGACTAGGTTTGACCAACTTTGACCAGTTTGACCAGGTTTGACCAGTTTGACCAGGTTTGACCAGTTTGACCAGGTTTGATCAAGTTTGACCAGGTTTGACCAGTTTTGACCAACTTTGACCAACTTTGACCTACGGTTTAAGGCTTATACAAACTAAAATAATCTATTTGCAACACACGATTTGTACTACTGAATAGTATACAACAAAGTAAACTTAATAATAATGTCTAAATGAATTATTATTACAAACTTTCACCAACGGGTCGTACACGTTTTTGATAAACGAACTTGAACAACTTATTTGGACATAACTAGTTGATGAACTAGCTCTAGGTGGACATTAACCCTCCACCTACACGATTGGCTTAAGTGGACATTAACCCCCAATTATACAATCGCTATAGATGGTCTTATAAGACATCTACTTACACAACATTATGCGTTTAGGGCGTTAGAAGGTTGCACACCGGCTTGCTTGCTTATTTGGTATTTGCTTGCTACTTGCTAATCTGAGGTGAGTCTCACAGCCCCACTTTTACCGTTTTTACAATTCGGGGTGAGATACAATGCTTAAATGTTTTCATGATCACAAGTATTCGGTTATTTAATTCGGTTATTAATTCGGTTATCATATTTGGTTATTACATGAGTTGTTTTATAATCCATTAAAAGTCCTCATCACACACGGTTAGTTAACTGCGAAGGCGCGAGTACTAAAGAATAGATCTATTATGGGAGTGACGTCCCCGTCCGGGTTGCTAGCTACAACCACGTCAAACGGGCACTTTAGTATTTGTCATAAAGGTGTTTTGGATTAGACACCTCCGGGAGGCACAAATCGGGTTAGGCTTCGAACCGTGGACTCATGTCATGGCAAATCGGAAACATTAATTTGTTCATTTATCACTCGGTTAAACATAATTGGATAAATCTTGTGCATCATAACATGTTTTACTAATAAACCTGTGAGATTCACCAACCTTTTGGTTGACCCTTTTAGTGTTGTATTCTCAGGTGCTCAGCAACAGTAGGGTTGCCCACAGGATGCGCTAGCTAGTTCGAGTCGCATGCATTACACATATTGGAGATTTTCTCAAATCAACTTTTTGTAATACGGCTATGTATTAGAATCTTCAGGAATACATTTTGCGAACTCTCCAATGATGTAAACATTTTATTTTATGGAATGTAATATTTTCAAACGTCTCATGTAGAGGTCGTTTGCTTTAATCTTTGTGTTGTGATATTTCATTTGGTCGTAGCCCCGTGACACCTCATGTTTCCGCTGCCACGTGTTATGGGGGTGCGACAGATTAGTATCAGAGCCTAAGGTTATAGCGAACTAGGATTGCATTAGTGACCTAGACTATAACCGTTAGGTTAGTATTCCTCGTTTGGTATGACTGGTTCAGTAATTGCATCATTTGAAATTAATTTAACATAGCTTGATCAACTATGTACAATTAAAGGAGAATCGATGCAAGACCTGAAATGGTTATAGTGAACGAGAATACAGTAGAAGACGTAGACCGAGGATAGAACGGGACCAACCTTTATACGTGCTTATGTGCTAGTTTATTGTATATAATATATATATATATATATATATATATATATATATATATATATATATAACCTTAACCTTACGTATACGAAATTATTTGCCACTATTCAAAGGCAACCATTCCCACAACTACGTCAACTGACATCGAAAACGAAACACAAACCTTACTTACTGCTGCGGAGATTTCCACGATGCCCGCTCGCCCAACCGCATCCGGCAACGATATAATCGAATAGGACTCACTTGAGGAGAATCCACCAAAGGATTCGCCACCCAAATAAGTGACGCCTACTTCACCCTCTTCTTTCCGCTCGCAACCAAATCACTCGGGAACACGTATAGAACTTAAACCGTACGATACTTCGACACCTAGATGAACTACACCTCCTCCCGTCACTTCGCACTCTTCGTTCCCACTTGTATCATAGACCCATGGAGCGCGCGTGCTACACACGATTAGAAGAACAGACACACCACCTCGAACTAGACCTTGTCCTTTTCTTACCACTAATACCGATACTTCAACCTTAAGAACCGTCTTTCCACATATGTCCGCCAATGAAATCGGCTAACCACAACACCAACACATTAAGAATAATATTTCCAACACTTGAATGGATTCCAACAACTTACGCATAACTCGGATTATGACTTTGACTACTCTGAACACAACTATCTTAATAACAACTAAACCATTTAGATCGCTGCCGTAATGAATGCTTGCAACCAAGGAGCAAGTCGTTACACTCATTCCACCACCAAGTTCCCCTCATGATTAGTTTATCTCTTGACCTTGTAACCTGTTAGGGCGGGATGTGCCCAACTATCTATCTTTGTTATCTTTGTAAACTCTTGAACTAAGACCGGATGTAACGTTGCCCGGCATATTTTGAGAACCTTCTAAGTCTTGTAATCATTTTGAACTTGCGCCTTAGTGTGGTTATAGAAATTTGCTTCCTTGTTATACTTAATTATTTCGACGTGTCATAAACACCTACTTTACTTTCCTTCATACACCTACAATGACTTAAATCCTACTCAACGACATCTTACGTGCCTCTCATTTTCTTACTTTTAGAATCATGGCACCAAAACGTCAAATGAGCTCCGCTGATATCGAACGACTCGTCAATCAGAGTGTTCAAGCGGCCCTAGAAGCTGCCAGAAACACTCCCGATCCAAACCAAGGAAACCTTGGAGGGGCAGGCAACAACCCACCTGTGCCAAAGCCTTGCACCTACAAAGATTTGGAGAATTGTAAACCCCTTCATTTCAAAGGAACCGAAGGAGCCATCGGTCTCATGCGATGGATTGAGAAAATGGAGTCCATTTTTCGAATAAGTAACTGCCAAGAGGAGGACAAAGTAAAATTCTCTACCTGCACACTAGCTGAAGGTGCACTCACTTTCTGGAACTCATACGCCCAAACCCATGGTATTGATGCTGCCTATCAAATATCCTGGGATGAACTCAAAAACCTGCTGAGGGAAGAATATTGTCCTCGTGAGCAACTCCAATAGCTCGAACAGGAATTCTGGAACCTCACAGTTCAAGGAAACGACATCACCAGCTACACAACCAGGTTCCACCAGCTTGCTCTTCTTTGCCCATCCATGGTGGACCCCGAATACAAACGTATCGAGAGATATTGTGACACCCGTCAAATTAGGACTAGTTTTTAGCTCCTAATCATTTGGAATTACATGTAATTAGTGCTATGTGTTAGGCTAATTGTATGTATCTATATATATATATTGTTGAATATATATCAGTACTCGATTATATTTAATCGTTCATTTTCAAATCGGCCAAATTTCGATTCCATTATACGGACGTTGGTGAAACTTTTATTAAATAATATGGAATTATTTAATAACATCACTTATTACTTTATATTATGGTTATAATATAACAAACATATACGTTTTGTCTAAATAGTGACCGAATGCGACAAAAACGCGCGAAACGCGCCCGACAAATGAAATTTATAAAAATTATATTTTATAACTCCTCTCTAAGTATTTTGATAAAATACTTCAAGTAAAATCAACGCGATTACGCACAATCATTAATAACGTTTAAAAACGTTAAGCAATTTATTCGAACGTACAATTCGCCGCCGACACTCAAACGAAAGCCCGAATATTATTTTGGACATTAAAACATAACATTTTGGATAAAACTTTCACTTAAAATATCGAGTCTTAAATCGTTTAAGAAAACTATTGCATAATACGTGTTACGACTAATCGGACGACGAAACGACCGGGTAAACGAACATCGCACGGAGCGCAAACTTGGGGAACAAAGTTTGGACAACACCCACACCCTAAGGGAGGCCCACTGGTCGATTTTCAGCTCCCCAAATTGGGGATCTTGCTCCCATCTTCCCATTTGATCACATGACTAGAAACATGATCCACAATTTATGCTAATTTGCCCATATCTCTCTCTCTCTAACTTCTCTCACTAAAAACCTTTTCCCTCACACCCTCTCTACTCCCTAATCAGTTCCACCACCATCCACCATCCAACCACCACCATCTTTTGAAGAAAAGTGAAGGAGAAAGCAAGGAAAAGGAAGAGGAAGCCAAACCGAGCACCTTTCATTTTGTTTCGACTTTAGATCACCCTTCTTCGTTGTAAGAGCTCACTTTCTCTCTCTAGATGTTATTTCTTAACACTTATAAACATGTTTAGTTGCTCATTTAACAAGTATATGTCCAAATCGAAAGCTTAAAAACGTTTTTGGAACAAACACACATAAACAGTGAAACTGGCCAGAATTTTTGTCTAACCAAAACGGCCATAACTAGAGTTTTAGGATGAATCAACACGCAAATATTATACCGAAATGTCCGTATGGATGTCGTATACAAAAAGTTCTCTCTGAGACTTTTTCCAAAAATACACGGTTTTTAGTGTAGAGGCCAATCTTCGAGCCGAGGTCTGTTTTGAGCCAAAACCGACCACTTTCAGTTTCCATTTTTGTTTAAAATAGTAAAGGACCTTGTAAAATCGTGATAAAATGCAGAAATGATCTAGACACCTATGAGAACATGTGTGATTTTTGGTTAGATATGAATCAGACTAGAAGTGGTCCAAATCGAGGGATTTGTTGAGTATAAAATCTGGAAAACAGGAAACTAAGGACTGTTTTGGTAGTTTGGTGAAAGTGACACTTCGAAACATCCACGAAACATAACGACAAGTTCTGTAAACCTATTTTGACATATTAGGATGTGTGTAAAAGTTTAGGGTCAAACGGTGGTCGTTTGACCACTTTCCCGAACCCGAACCCTTGACTTTCGGACTAAAACTTACATCCGGACACATATACACCTTCGGACCTAGACACCTTCGGACTACAAACATTCGGACATAAATATGTATATATTTTCGGATATATATAAAAGTACTCGCTTTTAAAAATGCATAGGTATATACTTTACAAGTAAACAAAATGATGAGACGCATAATAATAATACTTGAAATTATTATTACAAAAACTCACCAGCGGGTCATACGTATTTACAAAATATAAACAATCCAAAACTAATCATTTGGACATTACTAGTTGGATGAACAACTAGCATGGATGGTCTGTTGAGACATCTAATCATTTAAACCTTGCGCGTTTATCACGCCCTGCAGGTTTCAGTCGTTTGAACGACATCATTTACTTGTAATTCATCATTAATTACCCGACAGCAATTCATCAAACTCAGTGAGTTTCATAGCCCCTTTTTAAATGCTTTTACCTAGGGGTGAGATACATGCTCATTTTGTTTTACATGTGAACACAAGTATCAAAACATCGATGTATACTACATGAGTTAAAATCATCTAATCATCTTAAGTCCTCATTAGCATAGTTTGGTAATACTTTGTAGCGTGAATGTTAGTGTATGGATTCATATGGGACTGACAATCCCCGTCCGGGTCAGCAAGCACTGACTGGTCAAAACGGACGCATTATCATTTGTTCATACGTATGTTGATTAGGCATACGCATAGAGGCACCCTCGTTCAGGCACTTAATTGTGATCCTGACACCTCAGTTAAGCTCAGACTATGTGCTCATGGCTGTATGTACATTATATTTGATTAATTTCAATTATCATTAAATCTTGTGGTTCATACATTGTTCTTATCATTAAACCTGTGAGCTCACCAGCTTTATAGCTGACCTTTAGCATGTATCACAGGTACTCAGCAGCAGTAGGTCTGCCACTCAAGATGTCCATTAGCTCGAGTCACATTCAGACATCAAGAGATTGTCATGCATTACTATATTTTGTATAATTTAGTTATGCCATAGAATCTCCATCATTCGAACTCAAGGGCTTTTGTAAACTATATTATAACGGTGTAAAACCTTTATTTTATCAATGTATTTGTAAACGACGCATGTAGTGGTCGTTCATTATGTAATCTTGTGTGCTTTGTATATTGATTAGTCGCGCCCCGAACCGACCCGCTTCCGCATCATAATTTGGGGGTGCGACATATTGGTATCAGAGCCTAAGGTTATAGTGAACTAGGTTGCATTTAGTGGGCCTAGACTATGACCGTTAGGCAGTATTCCTTATTAGATATAACTGGTTCAGTGATCACGTCATACGAGTTTAATTTAACATAGCGTAGCTAACTATGTACAATTAAACGAAGTTGATGTGAAATCTGAAAGGGGTTATGTTGAACAGGAATGTGATAGTTGACTCTGACCATGAGAGAAACCGAGACTTATACTTGGTTTGTACTAGACAATCATTAGGCTATTATGTGTTATAGGCGTATATACATACATAGGCCTCATTTATGTGCTACCTTATAGGCTATTATATATTGAAGATATATGATTAAGCCCCACTCGCGTATTATCTTCTAAGCTAATATATATATCGAATATATATATATCACACACGATAATACACTCGTTAACATCTTCACTACCAAAGACGATGAGTATGAATTACTATCGTCTATCCCTTTTATACGCACATAACATCTCACAACACATTCCGCTGTACAATCACATGTTCGCGAGGAATATATCATTCGTACTTCCTCCATCATTCTAATTCTTTGGAATCACAAGTGGAACCTGTTGTTGGAAGGACTATAGGTTCCCATAAGTAGTTGCTTACCACACCTACTCGCAAACTCGCATCTAGTATGCAATTCTGTTGTTTATCAAATGTGATTATCACTAGTGTCATTGTATATTACCCCATAAATATATATATGCATGTGTGATGTATCATGTTTTGGTGCAAACAACTCATCCACTCTCTTTGCTTTTGTCAGAATCATGCCGCCAAAGAGGAATGGTTTCAGTCAAGCTGAACTCAATGCTGCGGTTACCCGAGCTGTAGCCGAAGCCATGGCTGCTCGAGACGCTCAAAGGAATGAAGAGACAGTCAATGCCACTCCTACTCCTGTTATCAAACCTTGTTCCTACAAGGACTTTCTCAGCTGCAAGCCACTCTACTTTAAGGGCACGGAAGGTGCTATTGGCTTAATCCGATGGATTGAAAGAATGGAATCTGTCTTCAGTCTCTGTAACTGTGCTGAAGATAGTAAGGTCAAGTTTGCTGCTTACACCTTTCAAGAAGGTGCACTAACGTGGTGGAACACCCACGCAAACTCTATTGGCGTCGAGATCGCAAACCGACTTCCTTGGCCTGAATTGAAGAAAAAGCTAAGGGAGAAGTACTGTCGCGAGGAAGAACTACACCGACTGGAAGTGGAGTTCTGGCATCTGGTGGTACAAGGGAATGATATTGCTGGGTACACCACCAAGTTCCAGCAATTCGCTCTGTTGTGCCCAGGTTTGGTTGATACAGAAGGAAAAAGTATCAAGAAGTACATCCGCGGCCTCCCGGAGAATATCCAGGGGAATGTCGCCTCAGCTCAACCAACCTGTGACACTCCTCCAAATTAGGTATATAATTATACTTAATTACATGCATTTCTTACGCTAATTCCCTGCATTTGTGTTAAACTAAACCTATGATGTGATATGAGTCTAGCGAGCCCTAAACAATAATACAAAAAGTATTACATTATACGTAGTATTTATAAATTACGTACGAACGTATCGGAACTAAGCCGACAAAAATAATTAACCAGATTTGGTTATATGAAATAATTAATAATTCGATTTTTAATTACGAGAAATTAAATATCTATAACATATAGATAAAATGGTTCAATTATACATTTAACATAAAACGTATTATATAACGAACAGAAACAATTCTAAAACGTACCTAAAAGGTCAAAATATGAAAAATGTTATTTTTCTAGTACGTTTTCAAGTATTTAGAACATTACTTCGAATTATGAATTCGAAACTCAACCGAAATTTGGCGCTTATTTGGACGCGCGCAGTAAAATGTACAAAAATGTACAACTACCGAAAATAATGAAAACCTCATTATTCTGAAAATATATTACGAACCAGGAAAGCATCTACAAAATAAAAATATAAAATGTTAAATTTTATATTGCTATAGTTATACCCGTACTCGAAATTGAGGTACCACAAGTGGCACCTAACATCAATAATGCAGAGGCAAACTGGCGTTTAAACCATACTCCCTCCATATCTCTGTGATCAGTCGACATTTACACACACACAACCATTATTCATTTTCTTTCTCTCAAAGAAATTACAAGATCAAAGGCAGCAGCAGTAGTAGAACACAAGGCCAGAAGCTTTATCATCATCTTCATCATCATCGATCATCACCACCTTCACATTCTCTTTGTAAGGAAACCTTCAAACTTTGATTTCCATTTCTTTGATTTCCTTATATAACTTGTATTTACATCATAATCATAACATATAACATAGATAAATGATGATTACTTGATTTTTCATGAAAATGGGTTATAAAACCAAACCTTCAAAACCAAAATCGTTAAATAAAAACTAGTTAAAACGAAATGATAAAGTGTAAAAACGACACATAATACTTATAGAAACATTTGGTATTGATGTATAAAAGATTTGGAACCAAAAGATTTTGTATATGTGTTGCTCTGCTGCGAACAGACACTGTGAACATAACGAATATGGCGGATTCCCTTGAATACGCCGTATTCATACCCGAAAACCAAACGAATCCGGCGGATTCAAAGGAATCCGGCGGATTCCCGTGTCCGACCCGCACACAAACCTTCGGCTAAAACGATGAACGAGTAAAAGACACGGGTGAATACGGCGGATTCAAATGAATCCGGCGTATTCACAAACCTTCACACGAAATACCTGTGAACACAAACGAATACGGCGGATTCATTTAAATCCGGCGTATTCCCGAACAAAAACGAAACCGTATGAAAACTAGGATGAATACGGCGGATTCACCCGAATCCGGCGTATTCCGACTTCTGACTTGAATCCGGCGGATTCCACTGAATACGGCGGATTCCCGTGTCTAGTCAACAGTCTGACTTTTATTTTAAAACATAAACGCTTCCGTTCACGATTCCAATTATACGATACATTTACGAGACATTGTAAACTATTAATAAAACATTAATGTGATATATCCGAGACACGGACTTTGGACTTATTTAATTCGTGCGAACAAACGATATATAAATAGATAACTACATATTGGGTTGTACACTTAACAAGTATACGACAAGAGAAATAATAACAATATTTCAACACAATGCTATTAATAAAGTTAACAACTTATATTGTTAAGAAATGAACCATTTCTTCAAATAAACAAAACTGTTAACATAAGTGATAAAAACAAATCAAAAGTACTTATGTTAATACATTGTTGTGTATAGGTTGACTACGTTTGGGCTTCGTTATCTTATCTCGCTAGTATTCACATCCGAGCACTCACTGTGAGTTCACAAACCCCTTTTAAATGTTTTAATGTTTTAAAACTTCGGGGTGGAAAACATAGAAATCGTATGTATAATTGCATGCGACAACTGTTTGAATACTTGATGTATTTACTTAAACTATTGATGAAATGAGAGTTCATGTTGTGACTGATTAAATACTGTACGTATTTGCTTAAACTGTTTATGAAGGGGTACTTCATACTTGAACTATTTGTGAAAGGGTATTTCACACAACTATTTGAACTATGTTTTTATGAAATGTTTTTCATAACTATTTTGGGAATTTAGGCAACGAATCTTGGTACAGATCTAGGCTGAACGATGTAGTGCATAAAAGACCTTATGGCTACAGACTATAACCATTAGCTAGGTGACTCTAGCCACTGAGTATACGGATAGTACTATCGCCGTGACGACCCTCCTACGGATTTGGGAGCGTATACTTAATTGTCCAGCATGGCAAACAACAACAGATTAGGGTTGTGGTTTGGTTATAGGGTTAGATCGGGTTACCTTACTCGACAGGTTTAGCTCACCTTTCGAGGGATCACCGTCTAAATATTCCCACTAAACTATTGATTAGGAAAGGATTTCCTACGTACACTGAATTTGGAAATGTTAATCTTTATTTAGGTTAACTTGTGTTTCCTACTGATAACGGATTTAGGAAATGTTATTTGATTAATAACTTGTGTTTCCTATTACAACTACAACTGACTTGGGAAATGTTATTTGTTAATAACTTGTGTTTCCTACTTGACAAACAACGCTTATTTGGAAATGTTATTCTTAAATGATTAACTTGTGTTTCCTACATAACAAACAAACTTGTGAATTCACTCAACAATTTTGTTGACGTTTTACTCTATGTTTTTCAGGGAATTAGCAGCGTAAGTAAGATCTGCATGCATTATCAGGACGGACTACCCTGGACTTGTTAGGATGCCACTACTTTTGGGACACTTGGATTTCCTCTGTATAACTGCAACTACTGCAGTCATACCTATGAAATCTACTTTTGATATTATGTATTTTATGAAATACTGATTTCAACCACTACTATTATTGTTACTACTTTTCAAGTGGTAATCTTTTGTAAAACTTTAACTAATGGCATCTTAATCTATTTCGTTCTGCGATAATCATATGCTCTGAGTATGTATGTAAATGTTGGTTGTTTTACTGCTCGCACCCCCGCCACTTCACTAAGCTTCCGCAAACCACTCTATGTAATTGTAATTACCGTTTGGCGGGGTGTGACAGACTTGGTATCAGAGCCATTGGTTATAGCGAACTAGCAGTCTTTAAGTGACTTGGAACCTTAGAGACCTAGACTATAGCCGTGGCTAGAACATTTGTGCATTCATACATACTTACATTTGCATACCTCTAACATACGACTGACACGCCGCACCCAATTTCTTTTGTCACAGTATGTCTAGTCAATCACTTTACCATGTCTATGCTTCGGATGAAGAGCCGACCGAGGCTACTTTTGAGGGTCCCGCGATCACAGTAGAGGATGAGTCATCAGTTCATGTGAGAGCCATGTCTGTTGACACTAGTGATGCTTACTTAGTACCACCTCCGACCGCACCTGTGGTCACTCCTACCTCTACACCACCTGTTGCGAGTACTTATCGTGTGCCTGTACCTAGGATGACAGCTAGGATCTGTGTTCGGGATTTTCCCAGGGGACCACTTGCACTGCGCGATAAGTCGCCAGTGACTGAGCCTGAGGTTCCAGTTGTCGAGCCGCCACAGAAGAGGCTCCGACCCTCACATCTGGATTGGATGCCTCGAGTATTGAGAGAGTGGAGATCACTAGAGGGTATTCCCTCGACCTTTGAGTTTGGAGAGTCTTCCCACTCACCACCATCTGCATATCTCACTGGTGAGCCTCTGGAGCTCACTGTGCCTACCCTTGTGGCTGTGGTTCACACCATGTTTAGGATATCATCTAGCAGGAGCAGAGATGTGATGGAGCTACTGAGCGATGCCTCCCGTACTGATATGGATATGGCTATGCTCCATCAGAGGATGGATTTTGTGGAGACTCACCGTCAGACAGACTGGCAGAGTCTAGCATCCACCCGTGCACGCGTTGCAGCTTTAGAGAGGCGTGCTAGGGTGTCAGAGATTGTAGCTAGTGTTTGTGTGATGACTGCAGCAGTGATGGTTGCGGTTAGGATGTATTTACCATGGTTCCGTTAGGTATGTGTATGGCAGTTTGTGCCTGCATCATATTAGACTATTACTTTTGGGGGATCACATATGTATGTATTAATTATGGACTAGCTGTATGTTAGATGGATCTTTGATAGTAGAATGGGTATGTGTATAGGAAACCCATCCTCTTTTGTATAACGCTAACCATCGATGGATATATTAGAAATCCCGTCTCATTTTGTACTAAACTCGTGTAACAGCGTTATGATCTTTAATATATAATGTATGCTTGGTTTACATCTCGTGTTCATTATGCTTGTTATCAACAATATTATTTCCTCTTACAACTGTCGATTGGTGATTTAAAACTATACGTGATCGATAACTTTGTGATCAATTCTTGTAAACCCTGAAACATATTACAGCTTGATGATTGATTATTCTTGAGAACCTCTGAAATTAACGGTGCTAAACGACAATGAAAAGAAATATGTATCGGACATTATATAATGACGCCTGGCCAACGTGATTATATTATGCTGGATACATGTGGGTGTTTCAAAGTTGTATGGCACGTGTTGTAAAACTCTATTCATTCATCTCTTCATGTCATTCATTTCTATCAAATGTGAATCTTTGATCTATTCACATTCAACATCTCAACATTAACACTCTGCATTTTATTCATCGCAGAGCTGAATCATGCCTCCCAAACGACGAGCTACTAGAAACAGTCAAAAGACGACTACGCCTCCACCACCACCTACTGAAACCACCGAACAAATGATCGCACGAAGAATAGCTGAAGGTATTGCTGAATATGAGGCAAGCCGAAATCGCGAACCCGTAGTTAACAACAGTGGATCTACCCCTGTTAATACTGAGACAACCGTGAATGCTCGCAAAGGGTGTTCATACAAAACATTTCAGGCTTGTAAGCCGATTTCTTTCCGTGGCACCGAGGGTGCAATTGGTATGATTCATTGGATAGAGAAAACTGAATCAGTATTGGACATTAGTGACTGTTCACCTGACTGTATGGTGAAGTATGCTACTTGCACTTTGGCTGACAAAGCGCTCACTTGGTGGAACAGTCAGATCCAATCACTTGGTCGACCAGCTGCTTATTCAATGTCATGGGGGACATTTAAAAGTTTGATGTTGGAGGAATTCCGCCCTCGCAGTGAGATGCAGAAAATAGAAACAGAGTTGTGGAACATCACCATGATTGGTGCTGATATTACTGGGTACACCACTAAGTTTCAGGAACTTGCACGTTTAGTGCCACATATGGTGACACCCGAGTATAAGCGAATCGAGCGCTACATATACGGTCTAGTACCACAAATCCGCAGTCTGGTGACGTCATCTAAACCGGACACATTCAGGAGTGCTGTTACTCTAGCACAAAGTTTGACCGATGAGGCAGTCAGGATGGGAAATCTGACTAAGAAAGCTGTGTCGGGAAAAAGTGAACCGAACAGTACTGATGTTAGTAGTTCTGGTGGTGCAAAGCGAAGGTGGAACGGTAGTGGTGCTGATCGACAGGGTCAGCAAAACAAGAAACATTCTGGAAATGCGAAAGCATATGTTGCCACCACTACCGAATCAAAACCATACCTGGGTAACAAACCCAAATGTGATAAGTGCAACCGACACCACAAAGGCGGGTGTGGGTATTGTGGAAACTGTAGGGCATGGGGACATAGAACCCGAGAATGCAAAACTAACCCTCCCCCAAGGGCAAACACTGAGCGTCAAAACCAGGGATGTTTTGAATGTGGTGAGCAAGGACACTACCGCAACAGATGCCCTAAGCTCAACAACAACAACCAAAACCACAACAACAATAACAACCGCGGTAACAACAATAACCGAGCCAACAACATCAACAATCAACCGGCTCAAGGAAGGGCGTTTGTGATTGGAGCACAAGAGGCACGCCAGGACCCTAACACCGTCACTGGTACGTTTCTTGTAAACAATCATTATGCCTCTGTGTTAATTGATTCGGGTGCTGATTTAAGTTTTGTGTCTACTGAGTTTAGACCACTATTAGAACTTGAATCCCGTAAGTTAGACAACAAGTATACCATAGAATTAGCCGATGGTGAGTTGATCGAATCAGGAGAAATAGTACCGGGATGTACCTTGGAGTTAGAAGGTCATTTCTTCGAAATAGACTTACTACCGGTTAAGTTGGGAAGTTTTGACGTTGTAGTCGGTATGGATTGGTTATCTAAGAACCGCGCTGAGATCATATGTCATGATAAACTGGTACGATTACCACTGTCAACAGGAGAAACACTTGTGGTTCAAGGTGAGAAACGAAAAAGTACCACAAAAATGATTTCGTGCTTGAAGGCCAGTAAGTATCTCCGAAAGGGGTACCAAGCATTTTTGGCACACATTGTAGAAAAGAAAACTGAGGAGCGAAGTATAGACGATGTGCCCATTGTACGCGACTATCCAGGAGTATTTCCTGATGAGTTGCCGGGATTGCCACCCCCACGACAAGTTGAGTTTCACATTGACCTGGTGCCAGGAGCCGCACCTATCGCACGAGCACCTTATCGTCTAGCTCCCTCGGAAATGCAAGAGCTGTCTACGCAACTGCAAGAACTTCTAGACTTGGGATTCATCCGACCGAGCTTTTCCCCTTTGGGAGCTCCGGTTTTGTTTGTTAAGAAAAAGGATGGATCTATGCGGATGTGCATCGATTACCGGGAACTGAACAAGGTAACTATCAAGAACCGATACCCGTTACCACGCATTGATGATCTGTTTGATCAACTGCAAGGGTCAAGTTATTATTCAAAAATTGACCTACGATCTGGTTACCACCAACTCAGGGTACGAGAAGAAGATGTACCGAAAACTGCGTTTAGGACTCGATACGGTCATTATGAGTTCCTAGTCATGCCTTTTGGGCTGACCAACGCACCAGCAGTATTCATGGATTTGATGAACATAGTATGCAAACCCTATTTAGATAAATTCGTCATTGTGTTTATCGACGACATCTTGGTATACTCACGATCGAAAGAGGATCACGAGCAACATTTGAAGCTTATTCTCGAACTACTACAAAAAGAGAAGCTTTATGCAAAGTTCTCTAAGTGCGAATTTTGGATACGAGAGGTTCAATTCCTTGGTCATGTGATAAATGACAAGGGAATTCACGTAGACCCATCCAAAATTGAAGCAATCAACAACTGGGAAGCACCGAAAACCCCAACGGAAATACGACAATTTCTTGGTCTAGCTGGCTATTACAGGCGATTCATCGCAAATTTTTCAAAGATAGCACAGCCACTTACCACATTAACTCAGAAAGACAAGAAATTTGAGTGGAATGAGAAGCAAGAGAATGCATTCCAACTATTGAAACAGAAACTGAGCAGCGCACCCATACTATCCCTACCTGAAGGAGTAGATAACTTTGTTGTTTACTGTGATGCCTCGCATCAGGGATTGGGTTGCGTACTGATGCAAAACGAAAAGGTCATTGCTTATGCATCACGACAACTAAAAGTGCATGAGAAAAACTATACGACTCATGATTTGGAATTGGGAGCCGTTGTTTTTGCACTGAAGATCTGGAGACACTACCTATACGGTACAAAGTATACGATCTTCACTTATCACAAGAGCCTACAACATATATTCGACCAGAAAGAACTTAACATGAGACAACGACGCTGGGTCGAATTACTTAACGATTACGACTGTGAAATAAAGTATCACCCGGGTAAGGCTAACGTGGTAGCAGATGCCCTGAGTCGTAAGGAACGAATCAAACCTCGAAGAGTTCGAGCCTTGGGATTGACAATCCACTCGAACCTCATTATTCAAATTCGTGAAGCACAAGAACTTGCTTTCACTCCCGAACGTCTTAAGGATGAATCCTTGAAGGGAATGGAAAAACAACTCGAGAAAAAGGACAACGGGGTGTGGTACTTCATGAACCGAATTTGGGTACCTTACGTAGAGGAGTTACGCAAGCTGATTTTGGATGAGGCACATAAGTCCAACTACTCGATACATCCTGGTGCAGACAAGATGTACCAGGACTTGAAAGGCTTCTACTGGTGGCCTGGAATGAAACGTGACATTGCCACCTACGTTAGCAAATGCTTAACTTGCTCGAAGGTAAAGGTGGAATACCAAAAGCCGTCTGGGCTTTTGCAACAGCCTGAGTTGCCCAAGTGGAAATGGGAGCAAATAACAATGGACTTCATTACGAAGTTACCTAGAACGGCATCGGGAGCAAATGCCATATGGGTGATTGTCGATCGATTGACGAAATCAGCCCACTTCCTCGCTATTAAGGAAACGGATGGAATGGAGAAACTAGCTAAAATCTATATTAAAGAGATTGTTTCTCGGCATGGTGTGCCACTATCCATCATCTCTGATAGAGATGCACGATTCACTTCTCACTTTTGGCAAACATTACAACAGGCAATGGGTACTCGACTTGATATGAGTACTGCCTATCACCCGCAGACTGACGGCCAAAGTGAGCGAACTATACAGACGCTCGAAGACTTGTTGCGAGCATGTGTGATAGACTTTGGAGGTAACTGGGATACCCACCTACCTCTAGCTGAATTCTCTTACAACAATAGTTATCACACGAGTATACAGATGGCACCATTTGAGGCGTTATATGGACGCAAGTGCCGATCACCACTCTGTTGGGCAGAGTTGGACGACAGACAACTATCTGGACCCGAACTTGTCCAGGAAACCACTGACAAAATAACTCAAGTATTGAGCCGACTGAAAGCGGCACGAGATCGACAAAAGAGTTACGCTGATAACCGCCGTAAACCTCTTGAGTTTCAAGTAGGAGACAAGGTCCTACTCAAAGTATCTCCCTGGAAAGGAGTAGCACGATTTGGTAAACGAGGAAAGCTGAACCCACGATACATCGGACCGTTTGAAATCCTTGCTAGGATTGGTCCTGTCGCTTACAAGCTCAAACTACCGCAAGAGCTTTGTAGCATACACGATACTTTCCACGTTAGCAACCTCAAAAAGTGTCTTTCTGATGAAACACTTATCCTTCCTCCTGACGAAGTCTTCATTGACTCAAAACTAAACTTTGTGGAGGAACCTGTTGAAGTTATGGATTCTAAAACGCAGAAACTTCGGCACAAACGAATCAAACTGGTTAAAGTTCGTTGGAACTCGAAACATGGCCCAGAGTTTACCTGGGAACGAGAGGATGAAATGCGAAAGAAATACCCCAACCTATTTGAGAGCGTGACCGAGACTCACGGCCCGACTTAAATCTCGGGACGAGATTTCACTAACGGGGGGAGAATGTGACACTCCTCCAAATTAGGTATATAATTATACTTAATTACATGAATTTCTTACGCTAATTCCCTGCATTTGTGTTAAACTAAACCTATGATGTGATATGAGTCTAGCGAGCCCTAAACAATAATACAAAAAGTATTACATTATACGTAGTATTTATAAATTACGTACGAACGTATCGGAACTAAGCCGACAAAAATAATTAACCAGATTTGGTTATATGAAATAATTAATAATTCGATTTTTAATTACGAGAAATTAAATATCTATAACATATAGATAAAATGGTTCAATTATACATTTAACATAAAACGTATTATATAACGAACAGAAACAATTCTAAAGCGTACCTAAAAGGTCAAAATATGAAAAATGTTATTTTTCTAGTACGTTTTCAAGTATTTAGAACATTACTTCGAATTATGAATTCGAAACTCAACCGAAATTTGGCGCTTATTTGGACGCGCGCAGTAAAATGTACAAAAATGTACAACTACCGAAAATAATGAAAACCTCATTATTCTGAAAATATATTACGAACCAGGAAAGCATCTACAAAATAAAAATATAAAATGTTAAATTTTATATTGCTATAATTATACCCGTACTCGAAATTGAGGTACCACAAGTGGCACCTAACATCAATAATGCAGAGGCAAACCGGCGTTTAAACCATACTCCCTCCATATCTCTGTGATCAGTCGACATTTACACACACACAACCATTATTCATTTTCTTTCTCTCAAAGAAATTACAAGATCAAAGGCAGCAGCAGTAGTAGAACACAAGGCCAGAAGCTTTATCATCATCTTCATCATCATCGATCATCACCACCTTCACATTCTCTTTGTAAGGAAACCTTCAAACTTTGATTTCCATTTCTTTGATTTCCTTATATAACTTGTATTTACATCATAATCATAACATATAACATAGATAAATGATGATTACTTGATTTTTCATGAAAATGGGTTATAAAACCAAACCTTCAAAACCAAAATCGTTAAATAAAAACTAGTTAAAACGAAATGATAAAGTGTAAAAACGACACATAATACTTATAGAAACATTTGGTATTGATGTATAAAAGATTTGGAACCAAAAGATTTTGTATATGTGTTGTTCTGCTGCGAACAGACACTGTGAACATAACGAATACGGCGGATTCCCTTGAATACGCCGTATTCATACCCGAAAACCAAACGAATCCGGCGGATTCAAAGGAATCTGGCGGATTCCCGTGTCCGACCCGCACACAAACCTTCGGCTAAAACGATGAACGAGTAAAAGACACGGGTGAATACGGTGGATTCAAATGAATCCGGCGTATTCACAAACCTTCACACGAAATACCTGTGAACACAAACGAATACGGCGGATTCATTTAAATCCGGCGTATTCCCGAACAAAAACGAAACCGTATGAAAACTAGGATGAATACGGCGGATTCACCCGAATCCGGCGTATTCCGACTTCTGACTTGAATCCGGCGGATTCCACAGAATACGGCGGATTCCCGTGTCTAGTCAACAGTCTGACTTTTATTTTAAAACATAAACGCTTCCGTTCACGATTCCAATTATACGATACATTTACGAGACATTGTAAACTATTAATAAAACATTAATGTGATATATCCGAGACACGGACTTTGGACTTATTTAATTCGTGCGAACAAACGATATATAAATAGATAACTACATATTGGGTTGTACACTTAACAAGTATACGACAAGAGAAATAATAACAATATTTCAACACAATGCTATTAATAAAGTTAACAACTTATATTGTTAAGAAATGAACCATTTCTTCAAATAAACAAAACTGTTAACATAAGTGATAAAAACAAATCAAAAGTACTTATGTTAATACATTGTTGTGTATAGGTTGACTACGTTTGGGCTTCGTTATCTTATCTCGCTAGTATTCACATCCGAGCACTCACTGTGAGTTCACAAACCCCTTTTAAATGTTTTAATGTTTTAAAACTTCGGGGTGGAAAACATAGAAATCGTATGTATAATTGCATGCGACAACTGTTTGAATACTTGATGTATTTACTTAAACTATTGATGAAATGAGAGTTCATGTTGTGACTGATTAAATACTGTACGTATTTGCTTAAACTGTTTATGAAGGGGTACTTCATACTTGAACTATTTGTGAAAGGGTATTTCACACAACTATTTGAACTATGTTTTTATGAAATGTTTTTCATAACTATTTTGGGAATTTAGGCAACGAATCTTGGTACAGATCTAGGCTGAACGATGTAGTGCATAAAAGACCTTATGGCTACAGACTATAACCATTAGCTAGGTGACTCTAGCCACTGAGTATACGGATAGTACTATCGCCGTGACGACCCTCCTACGGATTTGGGAGCGTATACTTAATTGTCCAGCATGGCAAACAACAACAGATTAGGGTTGTGGTTTGGTTATAGGGTTAGATCGGGTTACCTTACTCGACAGGTTTAGCTCACCTTTCGAGGGATCACCGTCTAAATATTCCCACTAAACTATTGATTAGGAAAGGATTTCCTACGTACACTGAATTTGGAAATGTTAATCTTTATTTAGGTTAACTTGTGTTTCCTACTGATAACGGATTTAGGAAATGTTATTTGATTAATAACTTGTGTTTCCTATTACAACTACAACTGACTTGGGAAATGTTATTTGTTAATAACTTGTGTTTCCTACTTGACAAACAACGCTTATTTGGAAATGTTATTCTTAAATGATTAACTTGTGTTTCCTACATAACAAACAAACTTGTGAATTCACTCAACAATTTTGTTGACGTTTTACTCTATGTTTTTCAGGGAATTAGCAGCGTAAGTAAGATCTGCATGCATTATCAGGACGGACTACCCTGGACTTGTTAGGATGCCACTACTTTTGGGACACTTGGATTTCCTCTGTATAACTGCAACTACTGCAGTCATACCTATGAAATCTACTTTTGATATTATGTATTTTATGAAATACTGATTTCAACCACTACTATTACTGTTACTACTTTTCAAGTGGTAATCTTTTGTAAAACTTTAACTAATGGCATCTTAATCTATTTCGTTCTGCGATAATCATATGCTCTGAGTATGTATGTAAATGTTGGTTGTTTTACTGCTCGCACCCCCGCCACTTCACTAAGCTTCCGTAAACCACTCTATGTAATTGTAATTACCGTTTGGCGGGGTGTGACACAACCACTCTGGAAAGAGCTATCGGAATTGCTCATGAACTCATGTCCATGGTTGTCAGCCGTGAGACATCTGTTCCATCTTCTGGTAACAACAACAAAAGAAAGTGGTCTGGGAACACCACTCAAAATCAATCATCATTCAAGAGGTTTGAGTCTGATAAGACCACCAACACTGGTTCTGGTTCCAACAAGGGTTACACTGGAAATAAACCCTACTGTTCAAAGTGCCGCCGTCATCATGATGGTCCTTGCAGCACACCTTGTGGAAAATGTCAAAGGTATGGACATTTGACCAAAGACTGTAGGTCTACTACCGTCAACACCAACACCACCACCAGCCAACCAAAGTCCTGCTATGAGTGTGGAGAAACTGGTCACTTTAGGAATGATTGCCCAAAGCTGAAGAACAAGGGTAACAACACTGCGAAGGGAAGAGCTTTCGTTCTGAACTCAGGAGAGGCCCGTCAAGACTCGAATGTGGTCTCGGGTACGTTTCTTCTCAACAATCTTACTGCCTCTGTTCTGTTTGATTCTGGTGCTGATAGGAGCTTCATATCTTATGAGTTTAGTCAATTGCTTAACATTGCCCCTATTGCCTTAGATGCTAAGTACATTGTAGAATTAGCTAATGGCAAGTTAATTGAGACTGACAGTGTAATACCAAATTGCACTTTAAATCTATCTGATGAAATTTTCTCTATTGACCTTATACCCGTTGAGATTGGAAGTTTCGACGTCATTATTGGAATGGATTGGTTATTTAAGCACCGAGCGGAAATTGTCTGCTATGACAAAATCGTCCGTATACCTCTTGTCACCGGTAGTACTCTAATCATACGAGGGGAGACCGGTAGGACGAGACTGAATATCATATCCTGCATGAAAACTCGCAAGTGCCTTAGGAAAGGGTACCAGGCGATCCTCGCACATGTCTTGGAGAAAAAGTTGGAAGAGAAACGACTTGAGGATGTGCCCATTGTTAGAGATTTTCCAGAAGTCTTTCCCGAAGACTTACCTGGCCTTCCACCATCGAGACAAGTTGAGTTCTCGATCGATCTCGTGCCGGGGGCAGCACCTGTTGCACGAGCACCATATCGTTTAGCCCCTTCAGAACTTCAGGAGTTGTCTACTCAGTTGCAGGAACTCCTTGATAAGGGATTCATTAGACCGAGTTCTTCACCATGGGGAGCTCCGGTTCTGTTTGTGAAAAAGAAAGACGGTTCATTCAGATTGTGTATCGACTATAGAGAGTTGAACAAGTTGACCGTCAGGAACCGTTACCCACTTCCTCGCATTGATGACCTGTTCGATCAACTTCAAGGGTCAAGTTTCTATTCCAAGATAGATCTAAGATCAGGTTATCATCAGTTACGAGTTCGTGACATCGACATCCCAAAGACTGCCTTCCGAACTCGCTATGGGCATTACGAGTTTCAAGTGATGCCATTTGGTCTGACAAACGCACCAGCGGTATTAATGGATCTTATGAACCGAGTGTGCAAACCATATCTCGACAAGTTTGTCATTGTTTTCATCGATGACATTCTTATTTACTCGCGCAATGAGCAAGAGCACGCGCAACATCTCAAAACCATTCTAGAACTTCTTAGACACGAAGAGTTATATGCAAAATTCTCCAAGTGTGAGTTCTGGATGTAAACTGTTCAATTCCTTGGTCATGTAATTGATAGTCAAGGAATTCACGTGGATCCCTCAAAGATTGAGGCAATCAAGTGCTGGCAAGCACCCTCAACGCCGACTGAAGTACGTCAATTTTTAGGATTGGCTGGTTATTATCGGCGCTTCATTGAAAATTTTTCCAAAATAGCTCAACCTCTCACAACACTGACTCAGAAGGAAAAGAAGTTCAATTGGACTGATAAGCAAGAGTCAGCATTTCAGCTATTGAAGCAAAAGCTCTGCAATGCACCAATACTATCATTACCCGAAGGCAACGAAGACTTCGTGGTATACTGTGATGCTTCACACCAAGGTCTTGGTTGCGTGTTGATGCAACGGGACAAGGTGATTGCCTACGCTTCTCGACAACTAAAGGTTCACGAAAAGAATTACACGACTCACGACCTCGAGCTGGGGGCCGTGGTGTTCGCACTCAAGATCTGGAGACATTACCTGTATGGCACGAGATGTACCATCTTCACCGATCATAAGAGCCTCCAGCATATATTCGATCAGAAGGATCTCAACATGAGGCAACGACGATGGGTCGAGTTGCTCACTGATTATGATTGTGAAATCAAGTATCATCCGGGCAGAGCAAATGTAGTTGCCGATGCCCTAAGTCGCAAAGAGCGCACAAAACCACTTCGAGTACGAGCCCTTAGTATAACCATCCATAATGATCTAATCATTCAAATTCTAACTGCTCAACTCGAAGCACTGAAACCTGAAAACATCAAGGATGAGGCCTTGCGCAACATGGAGAATCAATTCGAAACCAAACCCAATGGGGTCAAATACTTCGCACACCGGATCTGGTTACCTAAGTTCGGAAATCTTCGAGACTTGGTGATGGATGAAGCTCACAAGTCCAAATATTCTATACATCATGGATCTGACAAGATGTATCATGGCATCAAGGGATCATATTGGTGGCCAAACATGAAAGCAGAGATTGCCACGTATGTCAGCAAGTGCCTCACATGTTCAAAAGTCAAAGCAGAATATCAGAAGCCCACCGGTCTGCTACAGCAACCGGACATTCCTGAATGGAAATGGGAGCAAATCGTTATGGATTTCATCACTAAACTCCCAAGAACAGCTAGCGGTTGAGACACCATTTGGGTGATCGTAGACCGGCTCACCAAATCAGCTCATTTCATTGCCATCAAGGAAACCGACAAAATGGAACGTCTCATGCGAGTCTATATGAAGGAGATCGTATCGAGACATGGCGTTCCTATCTCAATTATCTCTGACAGAGATAGTCGTTTCACTTCTCAGTTTTGGAGATCATTACAGAAAGTGTTAGGTACTCGTCTGGATATGAGTACTGCGTATCATCCTCAAACCGATGGCCAAAGTGAAAGGACAATTCAAACACTGGAAGATATGCTACGCGCCTGCGTAATTGATTTCGGTGCAAATTGGGAACACCACTTGCCATTGTGCGAATTCTCGTACAACAACAGCTATCATACCAGCATTGGAGCTGCACCATTCGAGGCACTGTACGGTCGTAAGTGCCGGTCGCCCATCTGTTGGACCGAAGTTGGAGACAGCCAACTGACTGGTCCTGAAATCATTCATGAAACCACCGAGAAGATCGTTGGTATCCAGCAACGGCTGAAGGCCGCACGTGATCGTCAGAAAAGTTATGCTGACGTGAGACGCAAGCATCTCGAGTTCCAGGTTGGGGATCGAGTATTGCTCAAAGTATCACCTTGGAAGGGTGTCATCCGTTTTGGTAAACGTGGGAAGTTAAACCCGAGATACATCGGACCTTTTGAGATCCTTGAAAGGATTGGTCCAGTCGCATATCGATTGCAGCTACCTCCAGAGCTTTGTAGCGTGCATCCCACATTTCACATTTCTAACCTGAAGAAATGCCTGTCCGATGAGACACTCATCATTCCGCTCGAGGAAATTCAAATCGACGACAAACTTCATTTTGTCGAGACACCAGTGGAGATCATGGACCATGAGGTCAAACAGCTCAAGCAAAGTCGTATCCCTATTGTCAGAGTTCGGTGAAATTCGCGGCGAGGTCCGGAATTCACCTGGGAACGGGAAGACCAGATGCGACTCAAATATCCACATCTATTTTCAGACTCCACTCACGCGCCAACTCAGAGCTGAATTTCGGGACGAAATTCTCTTAACAAGGGGAGAATGTGACACCCGTCAAATTAGGACTAGTTTTTAGCTCATAATCATTTGGAATTACATGTAATTAGTGCTATGTGTTAGGCTAATTTTATGTATCTATATATATATATTGTTGAATATATATCAGTACTCGATTATATTTAATCGTTCATTTTCAAATCGGCCAAATTTCGATTCAATTATACGGACGTTGGTGAAACTTTTATTAAATAATATGGAATTATTTAATAACATCACTTATTACTTTATATTATGGTTATAATATAACAAACATATACGTTTTGTCTAAATCGTGACCGAATGCGACGAAAACGCGTGAAACGCGCCCGACAAATGAAATTTATAAAAATTATATTTTATAACTCCTCTCTAAGTATTTTGATAAAATACTTCAAGTAAAATCAACGCGATTACGCACAATCATTAATAACGTTTAAAAACGTTACGCAATTTATTCGAACGTACAATTCGCCGCCGACACTCAAACGAAAGCCCGAATATTATTTTAGACATTAAAACATAACATTTTGGATAAAACTCACTTAAAATATCGAGTCTTAAATCGTTTAAGAAAACTATTTCATAATACGTGTTACGACTAATCGGACGACGAAACGACCGGGTAAACGAACATCGCACGGAGCGCAAACTTGGGGAACAAAGTTTGGACAACACCCACACCCTAAGGGGGGCCCACTGGTTGATTTTCAGCTCCCCAAATTGGGGATCTTGCTCCCATCTTCCCATTTGATCACATGACTAGAAACATGATCCACAATTTATGCTAATTTGCCCATATCTCTCTCTCTAACTTCTCTCACTAAAAACCTTTTCCCTCACACCCTCTCTACTCCCTAATCAGTTCCACCACCATCCACCATCCAACCACCACCATCTTTTGAAGAAAAGTGAAGGAGAAAGCAAGGAAAAGGAAGAGGAAGCCAAACCGAGCACCTTTCATTTTGTTTCGACTTTAGATCACCCTTCTTCGTTGTAAGAGCTCACTTTCTCTCTCTAGATGTTATTTCTTAACACTTATAAACATGTTTAGTTGCTCATTTAACAAGTATATGTCCAAATCGAAAGCTTAAAAACGTTTTTGGAACAAACACACATAAACAGTGAAACTGGCCAGAATTTTCGTCTCACCAAAATGGCCATAACTAGAGTTTTAGGATGAATCAACACGCAAATCTTATACCAAAATGTCCGTATGGATGTCGTATACAAAAAGTTCTCTCTGAGACTTTTTCCAAAAATACACGGTTTTTAGTGTAGAGGCCAATCTTTAAGCCGAGGTCTGTTTTGAGCCAAAACCGACCACTTTCCGTTTCCATTTTTGTTTAAAATAGTAAAGGACCTTGTAAAATCGTGATAAAATGCAGAAATGATCTAGACACCTATGAGAACATGTGTGATTTTTGGTTAGATATGAATCGGACTAGAAGTGGTCCAAATCGAGGGATTTGTTGAGTATAAAATCTGGAAAACAGGAAACTAAGGACTGTTTTGGTAGTTTGGTGAAAGTGACACTTCGAAACATCCACGAAACATAACGACAAGTTCTGTAAACCTATTTTGACATATTAGGATGTGTGTAAAAGTTTAGGGTCAAACGGTGGTCGTTTGACCACTTTCCCGAACCCGAACCCTTGACTTTCGGACTAAAACTTACATCCGGACACATATACACCTTCGGACCTAGACACCTTCGGACTACAAACATTCGGACATAAATATGTATATATTTTCGGATATATATAAAAGTACTCGCTTTTAAAAATGCATAGGTATATACTTTACAAGTAAACAAAATGATGAGACGCATAATAATAATACTTGAAATTATTATTACAAAAACTCACCAACGGGCCATACGTATTTACAAAATATAAACAATCCAAAACTAATCATTTGGACATTACTAGTTGGATGAACAACTAGCATGGATGGTCTGTTGAGACATCTAATCATTTAAACCTTGCGCGTTTATCACGCCCTGCAGGTTTCAGTCGTTTGAACGACATCATTTACTTGTAATTCATCATTAATTACCCGACAGCAATTCATCAAACTCAGTGAGTTTCATAGCCCCTTTTTAAATGCTTTTACCTAGGGGTGAGATACATGCTCATTTTGTTTTACATGTGAACACAAGTATCAAAACATCGATGTATACTACATGAGTTAAAATCATCTAATCATTTTAAGTCCTCATTAGCATAGTTTGGTAATACTTTGTAGCGTGAATGTTAGTGTATGGATCCATATGGGACTGACAATCCCCGTCCGGGTCAGCAAGCACTGACTGGTCAAAACGGACGCATTATCATTTGTTCATACGTATGTTGATTAGGCATACGCATAGAGGCACCCTCGCTCAGGCACTTAATTGTGATCCTGACACCTCAGTTAAGCTCAGACTATGTGCTCATGGCTGTATGTACATTATATTTGATTAATTTCAATTATCATTAAATCTTGTGGTTCATACATTGTTCTTATCATTAAACCTGTGAGCTCACCAGCTTTATAGCTGACCTTTAGCATGTATCACAGGTACTCAGCAGCAGTAGGTCTGCCACTCAAGATGTCCATTAGCTCGAGTCACATTCAGACATCAAGAGATTGTCATGCATTACTATATTTTGTATAATTTAGTTATGCCATAGAATCTCCATCATTCGAACTCAAGGGCTTTTGTAAACTATATTATAACGGTGTAAAACCTTTATTTTCTCAATGTATTTGTAAACGACGCATGTAGTGGTCGTTCATTATGTAATCTTGTGTGCTTTGTATATTGATTAGTCGCGCCCCGAACCGGCCCGCTTCCGCATCATAATTTGGGGGTGCGATAGATATATTTGGGGGCTACCTGAATCAATCCAAGGGAATGTCACCTCTTCCAAACCCGGGACCATCCAAAGCGCTGTCCGCATGGCACATGAACTCATGGCCCAGATTGTCCGCCGAGAGACAACCACTGAGAAAGCCACCGGGGACAACAAAAGGAAATGGTCCGGTAACAACACCAACCAGCAACAGCAAAATAAAAGGGCCGAGACTGTTAAGGCCTACACATCGGGATCTGGGAATAAGAAAGAATACACTGGAACCAAACCCTTCTGTTCAAATTCTAACCGCCACCATGACGGGCCTTGTGGCACTCCATGCGACAAGTGCAAACGTTATGGTCATCTTACCAGAGATTGTCGGATGAAAGCTTGCTACGAGTGTGGCAACACGGGACACTTCCGAAGTGACTGTCCCAAACTGAAGAGGAACAACAATACTCGAGGTAGAATTATCCATACAACTTCCTTTGATAAATTTTATCTCCTGTTAACACTTTCCCATTTCCTTAGGGTGTGAGTACACGATAGAATTAATAAACGGCAAATTACTCGAGTCCGACAGTGTAATACCTAATCACATTTTAATCTAACGAACAAACTTTTTCCCATTTATCTCACATCTGTTTGGAACGGGAACATCGATATCACCGTCAGTATGTATCGTCTGCCCACGAACCGCGCCAAGATCGTCTGTTCTGACTGTCCGTCTTCCTATGGTCTCAAATAGGACCAATAATCGTGCATTAAAACTTGAGATAGATGTAATTCGATTCGCATACTAGAAAATTTTTCTATCTGCCACTAGAGAATGACTATATATATATTTTTCTTCTTTCTCACAAAAACATTATTTAATAGAACGCTTACCTAGTAGGAAATGACAAACAAAATCGATGTCATATCATTTGACACATTTCACGGTCGACCTTAGTAACACACGGACCTCGACTTCGAATAAATTTCGGGACGAAATTCTCCTAACAGGGGGAGAATGTGACACCCGCCGATTTAGGTTAACCGTTAAACCTAGTTGAAAATCTAATTACTTTTATTTAGTTTAGAATTAGGCTAAATACTTGTAATTGCTTGTAACTACTTGTATATTTTGTGAATATACGCCTACTAAATTAGTTATAATTACGCTTACGCAATTTGTTGAAATTGTGCGAAACAACCGTACGAAGTCCGCCTAATTATACGACGTTGGTGAAAACATATCTATAAATAACTTGAATCTATTTTTAGCAGTTATTTATCATATATTGTTAATTTGTTAAATTAATACACGAAAAACTTAGGCGTTTTAGCTAAAACGTCTCAAACGCAACTGAAACGTGCGGAACGCATCCGACAATCGAACGAAAGTCAAAATATATTTTAATAAATTAAAATATATTATTTGGTATGAAATTATTATTGAAAACATCATATAATAGTTCGTCAATGAAAAACGTCTATTTAAAACGCTACGCGATTTAACCCCCGTAAAACGTGCACGCAAATCGAGACCGATAAATTAACGGAACTTTTTTATAAATGTTCCAAGTATTTAAACTTTTATATCAAGTAAGGATATCAAAATTTAAATCGTTGATTAAACACGTACAATTAACGTTTTACGTACGAATAAACATCGAAACAATCGGGTAAACGAACGGGAAACATAACAAATTAAATGGTAAATAAGAAAATGACTAAAATACCCCCATGTGGGCCCTCTTGGTCGTTCCCCTCTCTCCCCCCATGTGCAACCACTCATTTTTCCATGCAAAACACAATGATTCCCCTTATTCCTCCTAGAACCATTCACTCTCCATGCAAAGTTTCATTTCATCTTTCACACACCACCTCATTCTCTCAAACTCCTTCAACTCCCCCCATGTGCAACCACTCATTTTTCCATGCAAAACACAATGATTCCCCTTATTCCTCCTAGAACCATTCACTCTCCATGCAAAGTTTCATTTCATCTTTCACACACCACCTCATTCTCTCAAACTCCTTCAACTCCTTCAACTCCCTCTCTCCCCCCATGTGCAACCACTCATTTTTCCATGCAAAACACAATGATTCCCCTTATTCCACCTAGAACCATTCACTCTCCATGCAAAGTTTCATTTCATCTTTCACACACCACCTCATTCTCTCAAACTCCTTCAACTCCCTAACACCCTTTTTTCTCTCTCTAAAGTCAGCTGAAGAACCACCCTAGAACCACCCACAACCACCATTAAACACCACCAATTTAAAAGAAGAAATCACAAGAAATAAGCTAGGATCAACACCATCATCATCCTCTCTTGTTCTTCTTCATCATTCTTTGTGAGAATCACTAACTCCCTCACTTATTTTACTTTAATACTACTGATTTAGATGTTATAATATTCATCTAACATGAATATGTCCAAGATTTTTGTTAAAATTCGTTTTTATAACACAAACTTTAACATGCATGAAATCTGTCTCAAAAACACAGTCACAAAAAAAATTCGTATAAAATCAAATATTGAGAGTTAGAAGACGCATATTTTTTTGAAATCTTCGTCTTGAAAAGATCTACAACTTTCATGTTTTACGTTTCTACCAGATCCTTACGTGTTTTTCCCTAGAATCGATTTGTAGGACTGACCTGTGTAAATTCAGAATCTGAGATATGAACTTTTGTGGATTTTATTTGTATACTTAGATGACCCTTGTAATGGCTAGAAAAATTATGTTAGACACTAGAAACATAGAGGATTCATGAGTAATTTTTGTGAGAACTGATTTTGAGCAGAAAGTGTGTAAAATAAATGTTGAACCAAACCGATAAAACCGAAAAATGTGAGATTTTGAAGCTTTAAAGTTACATTTTAAAAACCGACACTTTCGGGTATATTATAAATAGAAATAAGGACTTTTTGGGACTTTTTAAACGTATCCAAGGGATTTGGGAAAGTTTCGGGTCAAACCGAGTAAGTTTGATCAAGTCAACAAAAACGGCTCGGTTTCTAAAAACGACAAAGCTTACTATTTTTGGAAAGTGGTAACAAATATGGGTTTGGGTGACTTAGTTAGTAACTTGGACCAAAAACTAAACTTAGAAAGCTTCCCGAATTAGAAACCGACACTTAGAATACTTGAACCAAATATCCTAAGTCTCAAGTAGAGACACTAACCTAGTGATGCCACATTTACTAGTGTTGCTACATTTTGCTAGTGATGCTACAATTTCTGAAAATATCCTAAGTCTCAAGTAGAGACACTAACCTAGTGATGCCACAATTACTAGTGTTGCTACATTTTGCTAGTGATGCTACAATTTGACTAGTTTGATCAACCTTGACCAGTTTGACCAACTTTGACCAGTTTGACCAACTTTGACCAGGTTTGACCAACTTTGACCAGTTTGACCAACTTTGACCAGTTTTACCAAGTTTGACCAGTTTTGACCAACTTTGACCAACTTTGACCTACGGTTTAAGGCTTATACAAACTAAAATAATCTATTTGCAACACACGATTTGTACTACTGAATAGTATACAACAAAGCAAACTTAATAATAATGTCTAAATGAATTATTATTACAAACTTTCACCAACGGGTCGTACACGTTTTTGATAAATGAACTTGAACAACTTATTTGGACATAACTAGTTGATGAACTAGCTCTAGGTGGACATTAACCCTCCACCTACACGATTGGCTTAAGTGGACATTAACCCCCACTTATACAATCGCTATAGATGGTCTTATAAGACATCTACTTACACAACATTATGTGTTTAGGGCATTAGAAGGTTGCACACCGGCTTGCTTGCTTATTTGGTATTTGCTTGCTACTTGCTAATCTGAGGTGAGTCTCACAGCCCCACTTTTACCGTTTTTACAATTCGGGGTGAGATACAATGCTTAAATGTTTTCATGATCACAAGTATTCGGTTATTTAATTCGGTTATTAATTCGGTTATCATATTTGGTTATTACATGAGTTGTTTTATAATCCATTAAAAGTCCTCATCACACACGGTTAGTTAACTGCGAAGGCGCGAGTACTAAAGAATAGATCTATTATGGGAGTGGCGTCCCCGTCCGGGTTGCTAGCTACAACCACGTCAAACGGGCACTTTAGTATTTGTCATAAAGGTGTTTTGGATTAGACACCTCCGGGAGGCACAAATCGGGTTAGGCTTCGAACCGTGGACTCATGTCATGGCAAATCGGAAACATTAATTTGTTCATTTATCACTCGGTTAAACATGATTGGATAAATCTTGTGCATCATAACATGTTTTACTAATAAACCTGTGAGATTCACCAACCTTTTGGTTGACCCTTTTAGTGTTGTATTCTCAGGTGCTCAGCAACAGTAGGGTTGCCCACAGGATGCGCTAGCTAGTTCGAGTCGCATGCATTACACATATTGGAGATTTTCTCAAATTAACTTTTTGTAATACGGCTATGTATTAGAATCTTCAGGAATACATTTTGCAAACTCGCCAATGATGTAAACATTTTATTTTATGGAATGTAATATTTTCAAACGTCTCATGTAGAGGTCGTTTGCTTTAATCTTTGTGTTGTGATATTTCATTTGGTCGTAGCCCCGTGACACCTCATGTTTCCGCTGCCACGTGTTATGGGGGTGCGACATTTTACCTTTTCCATTTAAAGTTTTACTAAATTTTTTCATTGAACTTATATTGTAAAATGACAAACTTATGTTCTTCCCTTCATATATAAGCTTAATAAATCCATTGAATACATTTGTAACAACATCGAACTAGGATTTTGAAAAGACAAATATTCAGTGAAGACAACAAAATTACAATTCTTTAGGTTTATGTTTCTATAAAAGTATTAGTTTTTTAAATTTCAAAAGATTAATTCGCTATTAGTTTGGCACTAAAGTTTGGATTTATTTAATAGAATAATAGATATCAAGATAAATAAGAGATGAAATTTGAGATTTTTGATTAACAAGGTAATCAGACTGAATTTGTTTACCCCGTAAGATTATGACTTTATTCAAAGTAAACACGCTACATTCTATTTGACGTTTTGACCTACAAACATCGAATGATCAAGAGCCGACAAAACGTTTACCGTCAAATTTTGCCCCCACATACAAAATTTTCTGGTACCGCCCCTGATTGTAAATCAGTTATATTGATGTTTGAAACACATCTAAATGGATCTTATTTTTACTAATGTCATATTAGGTTGAGATCATTAGCAGCCTACCTGAAGACAAAACTATTACAGTTTACAGGTGTGGTCCATTAGTTGATCTGTGCCGTGGACCCCATATACCGAATACCGCTTTTGTCAAAGCGATTGCATGCTTAAAGGTACAATTTGTTTTAATGTATCAAGATCAAGTATTTGTTGCATATTCAAATTTTTTAAATAAATTTTCAGGCTTCGGCAGCTTACTAGAAGGGGGACAAAGACCGTGAGAGCTTACAAAGAGTTTATGGGATAACGTATCCTGACCAAAAATGTCTGAAGGTTATATCTGTTTTCATCACTCAAATGTTGAATTACATATCTACATGTTTTAGGTTTTAGTCTTTTTGAAATACTTAAATATTTGGGGGGTGATATATTTCCGGTGATGTTTGATGCAAAAGGGACTTTTGTCACAATTGAAAGGAGTCAGTTGTACTTAAAGGGTCTGTTTTGAAGATTGATTTGGGGTTCTCAGGACTTCAAACAAAGTTTACCTCCTTGATTTTAGTTGACTAAGATTACTTATTTCTACACGAATATGCACTTAATTCAGAAAATCTTTCCCTGATTGAATCGTTTGCTTGGAGTTTAGTGATGGTGGTTACTAGGCTGCAACTAGGCTCGATAGTTTGACTAAGTTTCATAATGTTGGCTCAATCTCTGCTCGAAAATGATTCGATATGGCTCGAGTTAAGCTCAAAATGCTTTAGTTTAATATAGATCTATTTTTTCAACTTATTCTATATGTATATAAATTTGTGAGCACAATATTCTTGCAGGAATACATCGCCCTGTTGGAAGAAGCAAAAAGATATGACCACAGAGAGTCAGGCAAGAAGCATGAACTTTTCTTTTTCCACCCACTTAGGTAAGTTGCAATTCAGTAATTTACTAGAGGTGTCAATCTTGACATGTTAAATTATACATTTGCTGATACGGGTATGTTTAGCGGATCAAATTGGTAGAAATGGTCAAACCAGTTGAGTTGGTCAAATCGACTGAAAGCCACCGAAAGTGTTTATTGTGCATAACTTTCTAAACATCTTTATGATCATATTTGACACACTATTTGTATATAAAAATAAGAACTTCTGGAGAGAAGGTGTTTTGTACCAACCGATCCCTAAGTGAACCAAAGATCTATTCATCTAACCCGCTACCCACTTTGTCTGGCCTTTTCAATTCTGCCACCTTTAGAATTTTCTTTGTGGTCTCTAGATTGTTGACCGTGAATACTTCTCTTTATATATGTTTCAGCCCTGGAAGTTGTTTCTGATAGTCCCGTATAGCCAGACCTGATCGGATCGTTGGTGAATAATGATAAACAAATGATAATTGATTCACGAACACAAACGATTTCTATATAATCTTTTGTATATATTCACAATTGAATAATAAAGATTACAATCACCAAACACAAACTCTCTAACTCGTTTTTCTCCTCTCTCACACACAAAAACGGCTCACACACTCTTCACAACGTCCAACCCTAAACTGACTTCAAACTCGCTATTTATACGAAACCTATTGGGCCCTGCGACGTTAAGCCCAACGTCGCAGGCCCAGACCCTTACGACGTCTGACCCGACGTCGCAGGCCCAAATTCTATGTATATTCTATATAATTACATTTCGTTTACAGACTCGAATATACACTCTAAACACTTACATACGCAGACTAATTGACTTTGACAATTACAATAGTTTGACCAACTGACTGACACACAAAATGCACCAACAAACTCCCCCTTGTCATCAGCTTGGTCAAATAAGTCTTCAATTAGTCTTCATCAACAAACTCTTTCATGTCTTTGACAATCAGAAACTCCCCCTTTGAGATAGCATGGTCTTCAAAGAAATCTTGATGTCCAAATTTATGTGACTGACACAAATTTATCATACAATAAGATCTTCAAACTATGTGACCATCTCTCAATCATCAGCAGATTCTCCGATAGAATTATCTTCACAAACTTTGGAGAATAGCTGACATCCTTTGCATCTTCAATATTTGACTTTAACAAGATATGTGATATTGAAGAAAATAACATAGAAATAAAATCTTTTTGTATTTTTCTTTATAAATGAAAAACAAAGAACGAAGATTAAAATAAATTGGGGAAATGATTGTTTTAAGTCTGCTTAGGGATCATATCAGGCCAACATGCAATTATTAGCAAATAGTAAGTGTTATCTCGATTATCAGTATATTTGTCCACTTTAAATTTACTTAGCACATTTAATACACCTAGTATAAAAATTATTTCAAGACGATTACTGGTATTGTTTTTCCACTTAAACATGTTACATCCGTATCTGTGAGCTAACCTTTTATTGTTAGTATGAATATTTCACCGTGGTCCCCACCATAGACATACCCCTTTAGCCCAGACAAGAACATAGTTTCTAAATTTAGAAAGAATATAAGAGAATCAATTTTAAGAATCAAGCCAGCGGTGACAGGTCTGTACTTGTGTACAACAGAGCGACATACACTTGATTCAGGTTTAAGCAAAACCGATCGCAGTCAAACCAAACTTGATTTATTCAATTGGCGACCTTAATCAATATCTTAGAATTTAAGACTTTGCAAGTACATTGACTCACGTTTGCTTAGTTTTGAGAGTAAGCTGAATTGAGACCAGGTCTGCACTTACGTACAACAGAGGAAACAATCAGCAAACTCCCCCACGAGATCTCAGATATACAATCCAAAAATTAGAAGTATGTCAAGCTACGCTAAGGAATTAAGACTTAGAGTCGTACATCACATGGTGTTTACCACAAGATCATAGACACGTATTTGAATTACTTCTTAATAACCCATAGACCGGTATGTATCATGCCTACCAATACATCATATGATGAAGATAATTTACATAAAAACTGTATTAAGTATGCTAGATAAACCTACTGATACATCAAGGATAAACCTTAAAACTTCCATTTTGTGCATGTTCCCCGATGTACTATCATATCCCAAGTTGTTTTACAGACACACAATCCAACATCTTTTCAAGAATTAAGAATCTTGTTGTTCACATTTCTGAATTAAATAATCAAAATTTTTAATATTCAGAATTACTCCCCCTGAACAGCAAATTCTTATATCCAATCCAAAAATACTCCCCTTAAACATTAAACATATTTTTGTATTTTTTAATTGAATAAATTTCGCAACATTGCATTTCTTTGATACTAAAAAGTATAAAGAATGGCTGTTGCATTACTAACAAATAAAAAAATAGATAAAATTTAAATAAAAGTTGCAAAATCACATATCAAGTCAAGTCAAATGCCTTTTAGCACTTTTACCACCTCATAACATCGAAAATCTCATCCAATCACAAATCATCATCGCATTCTTCCAACAATATCCACATCCATGCAGTCACTAAAAATGTTAGCTTTCAATAACCTGACTGCACCACCACAAACAATTAAACGTTAGTACTTATGGGACACCCAAGCCTTAATAGACTTGGGTTGTCCATGATCATCCATAACCATCACATCAATGAGTTTATGATATTTTAAAAACTCAGAGGATTTCATTGATGCGTTGTTTGTGGATTTGGGTTTCCAAACCTTTGTAGGTTCAGATGAGTTGTTTTCAACAATGTTGTGCTGTTGAACTTGAGGTTTACTAGGCACAACTTTGTTTACTCTAGCCACGGGTTTTGGAGAAGAGGATGCATATCTTGATATAGGCGAATACGAAGCACGCCTAGAAAACGATTTTGAATAAGAATTCCTAAAGGAGGAAGTTCTTGGCATCCCTCTACCAAACCTATCTAGGGATAATAACCGACAATCCCTAATTATATGTCCTTGTTGTCCACAATGGAAACAAGAACGCCGTTCAAAGTACGACCTATTCCAATGATTACCCACAAAAGGTTGAGGTGGAGAATGAACTGTTGGAGGCTTAGAAGATGAGGCATTTACAGGACGTGAACACTTATGTGTACACATTGATGTAGAAGCCTCAGAAGTTGAACAAGTTGATGTTGAAGGTTGTTCACTTTTAGATTTTATATTTGAATCCTTCATTTGATGTTGAACTCTTTTGGATTCATTTTCAACCTTGTTTTTACCCTTTGTAGTTGAAACCTTTACAGTTTCATTGGTAAGTATATGATTTTCTGGCTTTACATTAACTTTTTCAACTTTGATTTCAGCCTCTTCCGGTAGATCCTCTATCTCAACACCCTCCTTTACATTAACTGGAGGTGTACTATCAGACTTAACAAAAGTAGGCAAGGGATACTCTGTCCGTTTAGTTTTCTCCTTTGCCTGCCTTTTGGGATTGGATGTAGCTTCTTTAGACTTTGTAGCTGACCATGATGAGTAGTCAGCCACAAGTTCTTCGGTGCCTTCCTTAACAGGCCGAGGATAGTGATTAGTAGGAGGTGGAACTGAGTTATACCCTATTCCAGCCTTACTACTTGTATTTGTCCTCTGCTTGTCAACAATTTCATCGAAGATTTTATGAGAGTTTGAGAAACTTGTGATTCCTTTTATAAAAAAATCAGACTCAGACTTTAGCTCAGAAAGTTCTTTATTTAACAACTCAATTTCTGTTAAATAGCTGTTAATGGCATCTTGTTGACTGAAAACTTTAGCTTTATATTTCTCAGTGTCAAACTTATGAGCCTCAACTTCCTTTTCATAAAGTATTTCATTAGCTTTTAGAAACTTATTTGACTCAGTGAGTTTCTCGACCTTTTCTCTCAAGTCTACATAGTCTATTTGAAAACATTTTAAAGAAGCTTCCAATTTAATACAGGATATGCAAGTAAAAGGTTTTTCAGATTCTGTTTCTACCTCATGTATCTTTGCCAAGAGCGCACTGTGTTGAACCTCTCCTTGAAGTGCACTAAAATCAAACACTCCTTGAGAATACACCGTCATAGCCTGTGATGTTGTGTTTTTCTCTGGAGTCATTGGAGCTGTAGGAGTAGTGAATCCAGATGAGGGATTTTTATTCTCCACACATTCCTTAGCAAAGTGTCCATAACTCTGACACATTTTACACTTCACCTTGCTTTTATTAAAACCAAGACCTGTATCACCATCATCATCCAGGTCCTTTTTGCCCGTTCTTTGAAGAAATTTCTTTGTCCTTTGGGTTATCATGGCCATGCTCCATTTGATGTCCATTTGTTCGAGATCATCAGAATCGATCTGTTCAAAGTCTTCTTCAGTAAGCTGTAGAGTACTAGCCTTCTTGGAAAGAAAATTCTCATAAGAGTTGAGGAAAGCTGCAAAGAGTTTAGCATGGTCCTCAGTAGCCTTTGAAGGAGCAGTATGAGCAGTATGAGAAGTATCAGAAGCATATGAAGTGCTAGTAGAAGTAGATACTGCTGAGTTGGAAGTAGATCTGGAAGTATCATTTAGACTAGGAATTTGAATATTAGCCTCTGACTTCTTTTCCTTTTGATCGTAACCCGCTATAAGAGCATCCCATAATCCTATAGAAGTTGCTTGATCTTTAAATTTATTAATCACAACTTCTGGCAAGCACTTGGTAATCATCTCATACACTCTATTGTCTTTATCAAACTCTGCTCGTTCCTTGACTGACATTTGTGCTCTTGACTTAAGCACCCCATCGAGTCTTGGTTGCTCATATCGATCAATGGTGTTAAACCAATTGAACAGATTTGGATCTTTGTATTCAATGAAATTGCATAACTTAATCTTCCAACTCGCAAAATCACTATAGAACAAGGATGTAGAAGGAGGCACTTTGTTACCAAAAGCCATATCCGAATTTTCCCTCCAAAATCGGATTTGAAAATTTCAAAAAAATATCCGAGTACAGCGAAACTTTTCCGACACTAAAATGAAGCTATTCTAAGCCTAAAAACAAATTTTGAAATTACAAAATTTTCGCGTTTTTCCCGCCAAAATTTCGTCCGAAAACGTCAAAAACTGGCCGGGTAAAATGAAACTTTTTCCAGACTAAAATTGAACAGTTTTAAGCCTATGGAAAAATTTTGAAAACGCAAAAAAATTTCGGAGTTTCCCGCCAAAAAACTTTTTTTTTTTTTTTATACGAAACTAGAACGAGGTTAATGTCGGAGAAAAATAGCAACGTCGCAGAAGTCCGATGACTCAATTAAGAATCGAAAATGCGACGTAGTGTATAACGTCGCAGTCCACCGTCGCAGAGTCTAGCGACGTCGCAGCCTACGTCGCAATGACCACTTAAGGTCAAAATAACGACGTCGCAGGTAACGTCGCAACTTTACGTCGCAAAGACTAATTAAAGTCAAAATCAGTTACGTCGCAAGCGACGTCGCAGGTGACGTCGCACAGTCGGGCTGCAGCGGCCAGAAACCCTAAAAATCGAAAATTTTCGAAACCCTAACGAAATTTCGAAAACCAAACATCGATCTAACCCAAAAACACCTCCAGAAATCGATCTTAATCAAGCAAATCAACTTAGAAACGATTAATAACAATTAATACCTTCGCGAATCAATCGAGAACGCCCAAAATAACGATCCGAAACCGACGAATCCTTGATTCTACGGCTCTGATACCAGTTGATAGTCCCGTATAGCCAGACCTGATCGGATCGTTGGTGAATAATGATAAACAAATAAACAAATGATAATTGATTCACGAACACAAACGATTTCTATATAATCTTTTGTATATATTCACAATTGAATAATAAAGATTACAATCACCAAACACAAACTCTCTAACTCGTTTTTCTCCTCTCTCACACACAAAAACGGCTCACACACTCTTCACAACGTCCAACCCTAAACTGACGTCAAACTCGCTATTTATACGAAACCTATTGGGCCCTGCGACGTTAAGCCCAACGTCGCAGGCCCAGACCCTTACGACGTCTGACCCGACGTCGCAGGCCCAAATTCTATGTATATTCTATATAATTACATTTCGTTTACAGACTCGAATATACACTCTAAACACTTACATACGCAGACTAATTGACTTTGACAATTACAATAGTTTGACCAACTGACTGACACACAAAATGCACCAACAGTTTCTTTCTTCCCCATGGTACTCGGATAACTGAGAAATTGATGACCTTTATACGAGGAGAGTATCGTAAAAGAGGTTACCTAGAGGTGACATGTTTTTGTTTTGTTTATACTTTGTTGTCAAACATGTTATAGAATCTCAGTATCTTACATATCGTAGCATTATGTTGCAGGTTACCACACCTAATATGTATAACATGCAACTGTGGGAAACCTTAGGTCATGCTGCCAATTACAATGAGAACATGTTTGTGTTCGATGTAAGTCTTCTAATGTTAATATTGTTACCGTTGCTCGTTTGTTTTTAATATATGAATAATGAACAGTACTGATATGATGATGAACAAATGGGTGAAGTACTATTGTGTTCTCAGTTTTAAATGTGTACAACACATTGGTCATGGTAAATGTGTGGGTTTATAATAAATTTTAACTCCATTTGTGTTTTTTATATAATTTGCTTGTATGACCTTAGCTGAATACATATTTATATTTATTTATTTGCTTGTATGTATTACTTACTTCTGCTGATAAGTTTTAAGAGGAAATTTTATTCCAGATAGAAAAGCAAGAGTTTGGGCTCAAGCCAATGAATTGTCCGGGACATTGTTTGATATTTGATAACAGCGTTCGTTCTTACAGGGGTTAGTTTTCTTTCTTACTATCTATGTTGTTTTATGATTATTGATTTTAACATAGCTGTTAATGTGTGATGTAAACTATAGACTTTGGGGTGTGTTCTATTTCAATACAGTCAAAAGAATTTGTTCTAGCTCAAGGGAGAACATATTAAATAGGTCGAACAGATCACCGGTTGAATGTCCCTTGGGGTCTAATTGCATACAACCTTGCAAATTGTGTAGTTCAAAGATCTATTATATTTAGTAATAGTGTATTTTTTGTTAACATAATAGATGCTTTTAACATTATTAGCATATCTAAAAATTGTGCAGCAAAGTGTTTGTGGGGTCAACCCTATGTGGCCCAATCATTTTGACCTTTATTAAGAAATGGCATGTTTCAACCTGACCATCTTTTAACCTGTTGCCTAGCCTGCCCATCTTGACAGCTCAAGCATGAATTCTAGCTTGCAGTATTACTTCAAAAGCTATCGGACTAACTTCATTTCCATTTTACAGAACTTCCTCTTCGTATAGCTGACTTCGGAGTTCTGCATCGCAATGAAGCCAGTGGTGCATTGACCGGTTTGACTCGTGTCCGATGATTTCAGCAATTATACAGTTTTTTTTTTTTGGTCTCGACTTTTACACATTATGCCTAAATTTGAGCTGAGGACTCTTTTTTTTTCCTTTCATTTGTTCATACTCTTAGCAGTGTTTTTTGCGTCAAATTTTTATTATTATTATTATTTGATAAGCTTTATTTTGTATGATCATAAATTTCTTATGTTATTCCTGTTATCTAATCACGTTACTCTTTCTTAGGATGATGCTCATATTTTCTGTAGAGAATCCCAGGTAAAATGGAATATCTTTATAGTTAATAACTGTCTAATTTTTCTTCATACCTGTTTTTTGACATTTTGATATATATACAGATAAAAGATGAAGTCAAGAGTGTCTTAGAATTCATTGATTACGTGTATCGTATATTTGGTTTCACCTATGAATTGAAGCTATCCACGGTATATGCATCTAAAAACTCTATGGCTCTATGCTAATCTTAAAACGGTCGTGTTACGTAATGGGTCAAATGTCAAAATGGCTCGTTTCATGTTGACGCAAACATGTTTCGTCTTCAAAATATTTGTTTTTCTTTTATAAATAGCTGGTGTGTAAAATGTGATTACAAGTCGAAGTTTTTTGCATATACTATCAAAATAATTGGTGTGTTGATATAATATAGTTTGTTTAGTCCGTTAAAAGTTTACTTTAAGATGACATTCAACCAGTTTTCATTTTAAGGTATTTTTGTTTATCTGCTAGAGATTGAAGAAACTGGAATCATCCTGTCGTTAGTAAATGGTTCGAATTTGCCACATATTGTCTTTAACGCTTTGGATTATTTTTTTATTTTTACTAAAATACTTACACTGCTCATAAGTCCAAGTTCTTCTATGTTGTGTCACGAAAAAACAAATGAAAATGAAATAACAACAATTTAAACAGTAGTTTTTACTGAAGTGCCTGTGTTGAACATCTTCCATGTTATATATGCTCATTTCATTCGGTGTAATCAATTTTGATCTATTTTCTTGTTACCTTTTTACAGGCTGTGTGTAATTGTTGTAGAAATCTGAAGTTAATTATATTATCTTTTTTATTTGTCTTAATATAGGCCAGAGAAATATCTTAGAGATCTGGAAACATGGGATAAAGCTGAGAACGCACTTAAAGATGCATTGGACGAATTTAAAATGCCGTGGGAGGTAAAAGATCAGACTTAACATTTTGAGGATTATAAACTGACAAAACTGTAAAACTGGAACTAGGAGCAAACCAGACTGGACTGGACATGATATGTGTGTTTCAGTTATGGCTATTTTGAAATTTGCTTTAGGTTCATGACTCTAGTATTTTCTAAACGTTGGTTATGGAACCCCCTCCAATCCACTTCGTAACCAATTTCAACCCGTCTTTATATAATTTGAATTTTTTCATATATGGACTTTTAGAAAAATATTCTGAAGTTATGGCTATTTTTGAGTTTTGGTTTAGTTCTAGGGTATCTGGTATATTGAAAATCTAAAATACCCAAGTTAGGTTGGTTTGGCTTTCGGTTTCTGTATGATATTCACCAGTCTTTGTTTGATTTCCCGAACTGCATATGCATTACATATTAACATGTTGAGCCCTGGGTAGAGGTTTCCGTTATGACCTGTATCCTTGAATGGGTCGGTGTGGCTTATGTTTAATCACTAATGGGCTCAACGGGTAAACTTGAAAAATACTAGTGTATATGGAAACTTGTTTAGGGTCAAAAGATGCCCAAAGTGTTATTTAGAGCTTACACCTATATAAACAACAAGCTAGAAAATCAAATGCTATATCATTGTTTTTGTAATCATATTTCACATAATTAAAAAATGTACAAAAACATGTTGTAGTCAACTCAACCTGGCCCTTTAGACCCATACAACCACCCATTTTGATTTGTTACCAACCAACTCAATTGCCCATTTTGCTACCACTTAATTTTGTAACAAGTTGTCTTGTTTGATTTCTTTCATTTTCTATCTTTGTGTTGCTATGTGCTGGTAGATCAATGAAGCCGATGGGGCATTTTAAGGGCCAAAAATTGATATATATGTTTCTGATGCAATGAAAAGGAAATTCCAGTGTGCAACCTTGCAGGTTATTCTCAACACCAACCATTATTTGCTAACACTATAATTTTCATGAGCAATTTTATGCAACTGATGGATGTTTGTTGTTACAGTTGGACTTCCAACTCCCTCAACGATTCAATTTAACTTACTCAGCAGAAGACGAGACTAAAAGGGAGAGGCCTGTTATGATACACAGAGCTATTTTAGGGTCTGTTGAACGTATGTTTTCTATACTTTTGGAGCACTATAAGGGAAAATGGCCGTTTTGGCTTAGCCCTCGTCAAGCAATTGTTTGCCCTATTTCTGACAAGTCACAAGCTTATGGTCAACAGGTATTTACATGATCTTTTTTTTTATTTGTGGAATTTCGATTGTAGAGTGTCAGTTTTGACCCGTTCACATTTAAATGTGTCGAATCGTTTTATACTTGTTAAAGAGCATCTCCAATGCAAGTTAATAGAGAAGTCTATACTTATGTGGCATTGATGATTAGAAACTTGACATTGTTTCACACTCTCACCAAGTTCTTACAAGTTAAAATTCACAAGGATAAACTTGCATATATTTAAGAGAGAAACTGTATGGGTCCCATCTACTCCCTCTGCTCCATTACAAGTGCCCAGGTTACTAGGGTTGTCCCATTATAAGTGTCAACTCTGATATTTAACCAATCAAAAAATACTTTAGTGGGTAGAAATTTGATTGGTGAAAAGTGTAGTTATTGGACATTCCTATAAGTGTACATAGTCAATGTGGACACTTTTATTGGGATGTAGGAAGTATTATTTAAGCCTTCTAAATTACTTGTAAAGTTATTAGTTAGATATAATGATAAAAAGTGTATAGTGGGATCTAACTATGAACTTGAACAAGTTAACGGTCTAGGCGGTCGATTAATCCGGGTGTAATCAGGAGTCGGTGTTGTGGCGTGGCGACGTGGTCTGAGGTGGCATAAAAAATGGTCAAACTTGGTCAATGTTAAAAAGTCGGTCAAACTCGGGAGTAATTGAGATTAAACCATAAAAAGTCGGTCAAACTCGGGATTAATCGATCAAAGTCTAAATTAGTTGTAAAAAACAGCCGACTAGTTAGGGATTAGTCGGGTTTTATTGTAAACTGATATGAAGTTTAGTTTGCTTTCATGTGAAAGATTTATTGTAGTAAGAAATACATTAAAAATATGAGTTCAAATTGGATGAACTGCTCCCAGGAAAATCCTCAAAAATACCAACGGAAAGAACTGAAAAAATCACCCATGGTAATAACTTTTATCGTCAGCCCCTGACCATTAATCAGCTGATAAACTTTTTCACTCTTACAATTTCACGAAGTAAAAGACCAAATGAAATAATTATGTAATTGAAGCATATTGTTGAGATATGCTGATAACAATGGTAAGTTGATTAAGGTCAAATTTATATGTTATATTAACAAGTTTCTTAATTTTGACAGGTAAAAGACCAGATTGATGCAACTGGTTATTATGTTGACATCGATACATCTGATAGAACAATCCAGAAGAAGGTACGAGAAGCTCAGCTAGCACAGTACAATTACATCCTCGTTGTTGGTGAAGAAGAAGCCAACACGGGAAAGGTAAACATTTTTCATCACATAATATATAATTCTTTCTTTGCTTGACTTATATGTAAGGGGCCTGTTTAATGGGCCAGATCCATATAGAAATGTCAGCCCTTTATGCTCATATTAGATTTATCTTCAAAAATAGGGAAATGTTGTGTAGATTTTGGGACTGATTTGCATCCATGCTTCCCTCATTAAAAAATGTTCATTTATTGGTTTCTATTTATATTATGTGACTTTGGGACTTGGTCTTACGTACTCGTAAACGGTACTAATACTTATAAATTGAACAATTTGTATTTGCAGGTAAGTGTGCGAGTGAGGGACAAACAAGAGCTTTCAATGAAGACCATTCCAGATTTCCTTGCTCATTTTAAGGAAGAAGTTGACAATTTTCATTAGCAATGCTCCACAGATGAAAGCTTGACTGCTTGTTTCTTGAAAACGAAAGTGCTATTGGAGTTTTGGTTTGATTTGATTCTGCGAAAAAGCTACGAAAGTTACTAGTTTTGTATGATTTGCTTTACTGAGTATATTCAGGAAGTTGCAAATTTAGTTGTCACTAAAAGAATATGTAATGCAGTTTAATTGTATAAACTAAGCAATTAGTTTGGATGTCTATTTAAAGTAATTATTAACGACTATGATGATCACTCCATAATTGGTTTACTTAAGATGGTTTCTGTATGTTATTAAATAAAGTAGTTTACACTTATGATGTGTTTTGTCCGCAAATGTTTTTCAAATAATCGGAATTTACCTAAGAAATTCCAATTCCATTTAGCTAAAAGAACTTGATAGAACTTCAATAATATTCCTTTAGCCAAAGGGATTTGAATGGATTCTAATTTCATCCTTTACTCAACCAAACAATTTAAGTAATAAAATCTCAATTTCAATTCCATTCAATTCTTATTAATTTTGTGAACTAAACACGGTTTTCGACTATTGCTAGCATTTTTCTAAATTTCGATAACGACTTTCAGTGTACGTGCAAAACATAACATAAGTGACACCAATGTACCCGAGGAAAAAAAAAGAAAAAAAAGCGTATTTGATCATAATTTGCAAGTACTTGATTATAAACCTACCTACATAGGTATTTTGATCAATAGAAATATAGAATAAAAATATAATCAATTAATAAAAAGGATATTATGTGGATTATTGAAATAGAACACACTAATATATAATTAGAAATAATTAATACATACATAATGAAGCTCTAATCATAATTTGCTTAACAAATAACTACCTAGTTAATACCTATTATTGGTCATGCTACCTGTTACATTTATTTCATGATGTTGAAAATGTTGGTGATGGCCATAAGAAGACATAGAGCTACTACACTCTCCCACATTTTTAATCTCCTCTTCTTCCACCTCTTCCGCTTCTTTATGTGGTGACATCTCCACAAAATGTGGTTGTGCCGCCTCGCAGAACTGCTGAGCTGGGAAAGAAAATCTTCTACAACAAATATTGAAGTTTAAGCAAAACCTATAAATCAGTAAAAATATGATACTGAACCAAAACTTAAATACAAATAAGCATAAAAGGATACTTAATTAGTATTCAGTAGTAAAATAGTCTTTTTACCAATATATCTTTTAACTCATTTTGTCCCATATAAGTTGTGACACCCGTCAAATTAGGACTAGAAATTAGTTCCTAATCATTATGTAATACATGTAGTTAGTGCTATGTATTAGACTAATTGTATGTATCAAAATATATATTGATGAATATATATATATCAGTACTCGATTAGATTTAATCGTTCATTTTAAATCGGCCGAATTCCGATTCAATTATACGGCGTTGGTAAAAATCAAGTAATTAAGTAACATGGAATTGTTATTTAATACCCTCATAATTATTATATATTATTTTGATAATATATCAAGTATCTCGTATCGTACAAATCAAACGTCCACGACAAAACTATACATAAATAATGAATTATTATTGAAATTAATAATTATTATTTACATCAGATAAAATAAAACATATTTCGTTTTATATCATTTTACTCAAACGCGACGAAACCAATTATATTATATCCGTCTCTCAAACGTAAAACAAAGATATATTTTTATATCCCATTAAATGTATTTTTATAAAATACCTCGAATAAAAGTAAAAACGAATTCATTTTTAGAAATTTATCAATTTAAAACATTATACTACTTTTACGATCGGGTAAACAAACACGGGTAAAATACCACTCGGTGTGCACTATGGAGCTGGACAAGATCCACATTTTGTGGATCTTGCCAGTGCAATAATACTCCCTCCGTTCCCACTCTTCTTTTTTTTCATTTCATTCATCAATCTCTCAATCTCTCGGTTCTCTCTCAAAAATCGCAAACCACAACAACAAGTAACAAGTAACAGATTATCATCATCATTTCGTGGATCATCTTCATCATCCTCTTCGTTTTCATTATCATCACCATCCAAGCTCCATTTTTAAATTGTAAGGAATCGTTAACTTTTACTTTGTAATTTCGTATTTAAATACCTTGTATTATCATATAGTAACGTTAGAATAGATGATTGTTGGTTAATTTGCGGATTAGATTTGGTTTGGGTGATTTTTGGAACGACAGACTCGAACCAGACCTCGGAATACGGTCGGATTCACGGGAATCCGGCGTATTCCCGCCCAGAAAACATGAACACGGCGTATTCAATGGAATACGGCGTATTCCCGTTGTTTGCCATGAATACGGTCGGATTCATGGGAATCCGGCGTATTCCCTCTATTTTTAATGAATACGGTCGTATTCAGACGAATACGGCGTATTCCCACCAAATGTCACCAATCCGGCGGATTCAAGGGAATCCGGCGGATTCCCCCTATATATTTCATGATCCAACGGATCAATAAACTAGCCCTGCGAATTCTAGCTAAAACAGAACATGTAAATTTTCGAAAACGTCGACGATTTCACACGATTTCACAAGTTAAAACAGGGTAGCTTCTCGATGAAAAATTTATTATAACGGATTGAGCTCAAATTCGCATGGTTATTCGAAAACAGCCAAATGATCAAAGCTAAGTACCTTAGCCTAGTAGGTTTTAGGCCATCCGGGGTCGTTTAGAGCCCGAAAATGGCATATTACTGTTTTCAGACTCGTACAAAATTTTGTAAATTATGAAATAAAGTGTAACGGATATACTGAACTTGATTAACAACTAAACTTATACGATACGACTATTACTCTAAACACATATACTTTTCTAAGTACAACAAATCATGCAAAATAATAATAGTTTGAAATTATTATTACAAGCCGTCACCAACGACCCGTATACATTTTCAAAACTCAAACCTAATCGACAACCAAAGTATTTGGGCATAACTAGTTGAGGGAACAACTAGCATAGATGGTCCGTAGAGTCATCTAATCAATCAAAACCTTGCGCGTTTAATACGCCTGACAGGTTCAATATCTAATCATTATCAAAACCTTGCGCGTCTAAGACGCCCTGCAGGTTCAGTCGTTGTAACGACATCAAATCATTGTGAATCATTATAATTGTTGGCTAACAATTCATCAGACTCAGGTGAGTCTCATAGCCCCTATTTTAAATGCTTTTACTTAGGGGTGAGATACATGCTCGTTTTGTTTTACATGTGAACGCAAGTATCAAATTATCTCGTATGCTGCATGAGTTGTTTTCATCTAATCAATCAAAGTCCTCTGAAGCATAGTTATGTTAATATGATTTAGCGTGAATGTTAGTGTATGGTACCATATGGGATTGACAATCCCCGTCCGAGTTAGCAAGCACTAACCTGTCAAACGGACGCATTATCATTTGTTCAAACGTATGTTGATTAGGCATACGCATAGAGGCACCCTCGATCAGGCACTTGATAGTGATCCTGACCCCTCAGTTAAGCTCAGACTATGTGCTCATGTTAGTTGTATCAATCTTTACTTATTTGTTTAATTACAAATATTCATGTGATACTCATTATCCAATTATTTACATGCTTTGTAAATCGAATCATTAAATCTTGCGGTTCACAAATCATATGTTATCATATCAAACCTGTGAGCTCACCAGCTTTATAGCTGACCTTTTAGCATGTTATCTCAGGTACTCAGCAGTAAGTTGGACTGCCCATCAGGATACTGTAGCTCGAGTCGCATGCAATCATATAAACATCAAGAGATTTCCCTGCATTTCTATATTTTGCTTAAATTAGATATGTACTAGAATCTCTCAAGTAGCTATGCGAACTCATCTTTTGTAAACCATATGTAGACTCTTACGTTAATCAATGTATTTGTAAAACGACGCATGTAGTGGTCGTTCATTATGTATCTTATGTGCTTTGTGTATTGATTAGTAGCACCCCAATGTATGCTTCCGCGAACAGTAAATTTGGGGGTGTTACAGATTGGTATCAGAGCCTAAGGTTATAGTGAACTAGGTTGCATTAGTGGGCCTAGACTATGACCGTTAGGCAGTATTTTCTGTTAAGTGTGATTGGTTCAAGAGTTACATCATACAAGTTTAACTTAACATAGCCTGATCAACTATGTACAATTAAATAAAGATGATGTAAGGCTTGAAATGGTTATGCTGGAATAGGAATACATTAGTTGACTCTGACCTCGAGAGAAACCGGGACTCATAATTGTTGTGCTAGACACTCATAAGACTATTATGTGATATATGTATGTATACATAGATAGTCATCGCTCAAGCACTGTACGCTAGTCTATTATATATTATATATATAGATAGGCACTCACATATTCAAACACTTTGTCATGGAGATAGCAAACACAACCTCCGAAACATCTTCTAATTCATCCCACTCTCGACAATTTCTTTTGGGATCACGAAACTCATAGGTAGCTAGGAGGACCACCGAGTCACTTCGAGCGAGACCTTACCTAACTCAAAACAATTCAAATAACCAGGCTAGTTAGCACGTAGTTTCTAGTCAGTAGAGATGGTTATTCAACCCCTCTTGATTGTTCTATAATGTTGATTGTCATTTTGTGATGTTGTATATTACCGCATTTGTATATGTACATCTATGATAATCATCATTTATGGACAATCTCTCACGAACCTTATCCTTCTAATCTCAGGAAAATCATGCCGCCAAAGTCAAGGACTTACACTGATGCCCAGATGGCATCTATCATCTCTCAGGCTGTGACTGAAGCCTTGGCGCGACATTCGTCATCGACCCCCGAAAGGCATAGTGATACTGCCAATACCCCTCCCACTGCCAAGCCTTGTTCCTACAAGGATTTCCAAAACTGCAAACCCCTAAGCTTTAAAGGAACTGAAGGAGCCATCGGCCTAATCAGATGGGTTGAGAAGATGGAATCCGTCTTTCGCATTAGCAAATGTGCGGAAGGGGATAGAGTTCAGTTTTCCACATGCACCCTTGCTGACGGTGCTCTCACCTGGTGGAACTCTTATACCCAGTCTGTGGGTATAGATACCGCCTATCTACTTCCATGGGAAGATCTGAAGAAAATGCTCACAGAGGAGTATTGCCCATCTGAAGAACTCCAGAAGCTAGATGAGGAGTTCTGGCATCTCAAGGTTCAAGGAACCGACATTATTGGTTATACCACTAGGTTCCAACAACTGGCAACCCTTCGCCCAGCCTTAGTAAGCACTGAGACCGACAAAGTTAAGAGGTACATTCGCGGTCTTCCGGAACCTGTCCGGGGGAACGTCGCCTCTTCTGGCAAAACCACTATTCAGGGAGTGATTCGATTATCTCATGAGCTCATGGCTATGCAAGAGAGCCCAGGAAACCCTGTCTCATCTTCTGGGAACAACAACAAGAGAAAATGGTCTGGGAATCAGAACCAGCAGACCTTCAAAAAGACTGAGACTGTCAAGAATGACACATCAGGTTCTGGAGAGAGGAAAGGGTACACTGGAAGTAAACCCTACTGTTCAAAGTGCAATCGTCATCATGATGGTCCTTGTAGTGCACCCTGCAACAACTGCAAGAGGTATGGACATCTTACCAAAGACTGTCGAACACCTGCAACCAACCCCACCGCCAACACCAACAACAACCAACCCCGAGCAAGCTATGAGTGTGGAAACACTGGACACTTCAGGAATGCGTGTCCGAAGCTAAAGAACAAGGGTAACAACAACAACGTTGCTAGGGGCAGAGCTTTTGTGCTGAATGCTGGAGAGGCCCGTGAAGACCCTAATGTGGTCACGGGTATGTTCCTTCTCAACAATTTAACTGCTTCAATTTTGTTTGATACTGGTGCTGATAAGAGTTTTATATCTGAGGAATTTAGCCCACTATTAGACATTTCACCTGTTGCCTTAGAAGCTAAGTACACTGTAGAGTTAGCTAATGGCAAATTGATCGAGGCCGATAGTGTAATACCAAATTGCACCCTAAACCTCGCAAATGAACTATTTCCCATAAACCTCATACCTATCGAGATTGGAAGTTTTGACATAGTAGTAGGCATGGATTGGCTATCCAAGCATCAAGCTGAAGTTGTATGTCATGACAAAATCGTTCGTATTCCTCTCGTCACTGGTAGTACTTTGATCATACAAGGGGAGACCAGTGGGACGAGATTGAATATCATATCCTGCATGAAGACTCGCAAGTACCTTAGGAAAGGTTATCAGGCAATCCTCGCTCATGTTATTGAGAAAAAGTCGGAAGAGAAACGACTCGAGGATGTGCCCATCGTTAGAGACTTTCCAGAAGTTTTTCCTGAAGAATTGCCTGGTCTTCCACCACCAAGGCAAGTTGAGTTCTCAATAGACCTTGTGCCTGGGGCAGCACCCGTGGCACGAGCACCATATCGTTTAGCCCCTTCAGAACTTCAGGAGTTGTCTGTTCAGTTACAGGAACTTCTGGATAAGGGTTTCATAAGACCGAGTTCTTCACCCTAGGGAGCTCCGGTCCTGTTTGTGAAAAAGAAAGACGGTTCATTCAGGATGTGTATCGACTACAGAGAGTTGAACAAATTAACCATCAAGAACCGTTATCCACTTCCTCGTATTGATGACCTGTTCGACCAACTCCAAGGGTCAAGCATCTATTCAAAAATAGATCTACGATCGGGTTATCATCAGTTACGAGTTCGCGATGAAGATATTCCGAAAACTGCTTTCCGAACTCGCTATGGTCATTACGAGTTTCAGGTTATGGCCTTTGGTTTGACTAACGCACCGGCAGTATTCATGGATCTTATGAACCGGGTGTGCAAACCATATCTTGACAAGTTTGTCATTGTCTTCATAGACGACATTCTTATCTACTCACGCAACGAGCAAGAGCACGAGCAGCATCTCAAAACCATTCTAGAACTTCTCAGACACGAAGAGTTATATGCTAAGTTCTCCAAGTGTGAGTTCTGGATTCAGACCGTTCAATTCCTTGGTCATGTGATTGACAGTCAGGGAATTCATGTAGATCCCTCAAAGATCGAGGCTATCAAGTGCTGGCAAGCACCGACAACACCGACCGAAGTACGCCAATTCTTAGGACTGGCTGGTTATTATCGGCGCTTCATTGAGAATTTCTCCAAAATAGCACAACCACTCACGACACTGACTCAGAAAGAGAAGAAGTTCAATTGGACTGATAAGCAAGAGTCAGCATTTCACTTATTAAAGCAAAAGCTTTGCAGTGCGCCTATCCTATCACTACCCGAAGGTAACGAGGACTTCGTGGTATACTGCGATGCTTCTCATCAGGGACTTGGTTGCGTGTTGATGCAACGAGAGAAAGTCATAGCTTACGCCTCCCGACAACTCAAAGTTCACGAGAAGAACTACACAACCCATGATCTCGAATTAGGAGCCGTAGTGTTCGCTCTCAAGATCTGGAGACATTATCTGTATGGCACTAAATGTACCATCTTCACTGATCATAAGAGTCTCCAGCACATATTTGATCAGAAGGATCTCAATATGAGGCAACGACGATGGGTCGAGTTGCTCACCGATTATGACTGCGAGATCAAGTATCATCCGGGTAAAGCAAATGTAGTTGCCGATGCCCTAAGTCGAAAAGAGCGCACCAAACCTCTTCGAGTCCGAGCCCTCAGTATTATCATTCATAATGATCTAATCATTCAAATCCTCACTGCTCAACTCGAAGCATTGAAACCTGAAAACATCAAGGAAGAGGCCTTGCGAAATATGGAGAATCAATTTGAAACCAAACCCAATGGGGTCAAGTACTTCGCAAACAGAATCTGGTTACCCAAGTTTGGGAATCTTCGAGACTTTGTGATGAATGAAGCTCACAAGTCCAAATACTCTATACATCCTGGATCGGACAAGATGTATCATGGCATCAAGGGACTGTACTGGTGGCCGAGCATGAAAGCTGAGATTGCCACGTACGTCAGTAAATGCCTCACATGTTCTAAGGTTAAAGCCGAATATCAGAAACCCTCCGGTTTGCTCCAGCAACCGGAAATTCCTCAATGGAAATGGGAGCAAATCTCCATGGATTTCATCACTAAACTCCCGAAAACATCAAGTGGTTGCGATACTATATGGGTAATAGTTGATCGTCTAACCAAATCTGCTCACTTCATTGCTATGAAGGAAACCAACAAAATGGAACGTCTCACGCGAATCTATATGAAGGAGATCGTAACAAGGCACGGCGTTCCAATCTCCATTATCTCTGATAGAGACAGCCGATTCACATCTAACTTTTGGCAATCATTGCAAAAGTCATTGGGTACTCGTTTAGATATGAGTACAGCCTATCATCCACAAACCGATGGCCAAAGTGAAAGGACTATTCAAACACTGGAAGATATGTTACGCGCCTGCGTAATTGACTTCGGTGCGAATTGGGAACAACATTTGCCATTGTGTGAATTCTCATACAACAACAGCTACCACACCAGTATTGGAGCTGCACCTTTTGAGGCACTATAAGGTCGTAAGTGCCGATCGCCTATCTGTTGGACCGAAGTTGGAGATAGTCAACTCACTGGTCCGGAAATCATTCATGAAACCACCGAAAAGATCGTTGGTATCCAGCAACGGCTGAAGGCCGCACGTGATCGTCAGAAGAGTTATGCTGACGTGAGACGAAAGCATCTCGAGTTCCAGGTTGGGGATCGAGTATTGCTCAAAGTATCACCTTGGAAAGGTGTCATCCGTTTTGGCAAACGTGGAAAGTTAAACCCTAGATACATCGGACCTTTTGAGATCCTTGAAAGGATTGGTCCAGTCGCTTATCGATTGCAGCTACCTCCTCCGCTCAGTAGCGTGCATCCTGTATTTCACATTTCTAATCTTAAGAAATGCCTGTCCGACGAGACACTCATTATCCCACTCGAGGAAATTCAAATCGACGACAAACTTCATTTTGTCGAGACACCAGTGGAGGTCATGGACCGTGAGGTCAAACAGCTTAAGCAAAGTCGTATTCCAATCGTCAAGGTTCGGTGGAATTCTCGGCGTGGTCCGGAATTCACCTGGGAACGAGAAGACCAGATGCGACTCAAATATCCACATCTATTTTCAAACTCCACTCACACGCCAACTTCGAGTTAAATTTCGGGACGAAATTCTCTTAACAAGGGGAGAATGTGACACCCGTCAAATTAGGACTAGAAATTAGTTCCTAATCATTATGTAATACATGTAGTTAGTGCTATGTATTAGACTAATTGTATGTATCAAAATATATATTGATGAATATATATATATCAGTACTCGATTAGATTTAATCGTTCATTTTAAATCGGCCGAATTCCGATTCAATTATACGGCGTTGGTAAAAATCAAGTAATTAAGTAACATGGAATTGTTATTTAATACCCTCATAATTATTATATATTATTTTGATAATATATCAAGTATCTCGTATCGTACAAATCAAACGTCCACGACAAAACTATACATAAATAATGAATTATTATTGAAATTAATAATTATTATTTACATCAGATAAAATAAAACATATTTCGTTTTATATCATTTTACTCAAACGCGACGAAACCAATTATATTATATCCGTCTCTCAAACGTAAAACAAAGATATATTTTTATATCCCATTAAATGTATTTTTATAAAATACCTCGAATAAAAGTAAAAACGAATTCATTTTTAGAAATTTATCAATTTAAAACATTATACTACTTTTACGATCGGGTAAACAAACACGGGTAAAATACCACTCGGTGTGCACTATGGAGCTGGACAAGATCCACATTTTGTGGATCTTGCCCGTGCAATAATACTCCCTCCGTTCCCACTCTTCTTTTTTTTCATTTCATTCATCAATCTCTCAATCTCTCGGTTCTCTCTCAAAAATCGCAAACCACAACAACAAGTAACAAGTAACAGATTATCATCATCATTTCGTGGATCATCTTCATCATCCTCTTCGTTTTCATTATCATCACCATCCAAGCTCCATTTTTAAATTGTAAGGAATCGTTAACTTTTACTTTGTAATTTCGTATTTAAATACCTTGTATTATCATATAGTAACGTTAGAATAGATGATTGTTGGTTAATTTGCGGATTAGATTTGGTTTGGGTGATTTTTGGAACGACAGACTCGAACCAGACCTCGGAATACGGTCGGATTCACGGGAATCCGGCGTATTCCCGCCCAGAAAACATGAACACGGCGTATTCAATGGAATACGGCGTATTCCCGTTGTTTGCCATGAATACGGTCGGATTCATGGGAATCCGGCGTATTCCCTCTATTTTTAATGAATACGGTCGTATTCAGACGAATACGGCGTATTCCCACCAAATGTCACCAATCCGGCGGATTCAAGGGAATCCGGCGGATTCCCCCTATATATTTCATGATCCAACGGATCAATAAACTAGCCCTGCGAATTCTAGCTAAAACAGAACATGTAAATTTTCGAAAACGTCGACGATTTCACACGATTTCACAAGTTAAAACAGGGTAGCTTCTCGATGAAAAATTTATTATAACGGATTGAGCTCAAATTCGCACGGTTATTCGAAAACAGCCAAATGATCAAAGCTAAGTCCCTTAGCCTAGTAGGTTTTAGGCCATCCGGGGTCGTTTAGAGCCCGAAAATGGCATATTACTGTTTTCAGACTCGTACAAAATTTTGTAAATTATGAAATAAAGTGTAACGGATATACTGAACTTGATTAACAACTAAACTTATACGATACGACTATTACTCTAAACACATATACTTTTCTAAGTACAACAAATCATGCAAAATAATAATAGTTTGAAATTATTATTACAAGCCGTCACCAACGACCCGTATACATTTTCAAAACTCAAACCTAATCGACAACCAAAGTATTTGGGCATAACTAGTTGAGGGAACAACTAGCATAGATGGTCCGTAGAGTCATCTAATCAATCAAAACCTTGCGCGTTTAATACGCCTGACAGGTTCAATATCTAATCATTATCAAAACCTTGCGCGTCTAAGACGCCCTGCAGGTTCAGTCGTTGTAACGACATCAAATCATTGTGAATCATTATAATTGTTGGCTAACAATTCATCAGACTCAGGTGAGTCTCATAGCCCCTATTTTAAATGCTTTTACTTAGGGGTGAGATACATGCTCGTTTTGTTTTACATGTGAACGCAAGTATCAAATTATCACGTATGCTGCATGAGTTGTTTTCATCTAATCAATCAAAGTCCTCTGAAGCATAGTTCTGTTAATATGATTTAGCGTGAATGTTAGTGTATGGTACCATATGGGATTGACAATCCCCGTCCGAGTTAGCAAGCACTAACCTGTCAAACGGACGCATTATCATTTGTTCAAACGTATGTTGATTAGGCATACGCATAGAGGCACCCTCGATCAGGCACTTGATAGTGATCCTGACCCCTCAGTTAAGCTCAGACTATGTGCTCATGTTAGTTGTATCAATCTTTACTTATTTGTTTAATTACAAATATTCATGTGATACTCATTATCCAATTATTTACATGCTTTGTAAATCGAATCATTAAATCTTGCGGTTCACAAATCATATGTTATCATATCAAACCTGTGAGCTCACCAGCTTTATAGCTGACCTTTTAGCATGTTATCTCAGGTACTCAGCAGTAAGTTGGACTGCCCATCAGGATACTGTAGCTCGAGTCGCATGCAATCATATAAACATCAAGAGATTTCCCTGCATTTCTATATTTTGCTTAAATTAGATATGTACTAGAATCTCTCAAGTAGCTATGCGAACTCATCTTTTGTAAACCATATGTAGACTCTTACGTTAATCAATGTATTTGTAAAACGACGCATGTAGTGGTCGTTCATTATGTATCTTATGTGCTTTGTGTATTGATTAGTAGCACCCCAATGTATGCTTCCGCGAACAGTAAATTTGGGGGTGTTAAATAAGTATAACCCTACCCACTCATTTTGTCACCATCAAAAATCAAAGACTACAACACTATTCCGAAAAAACATGTCTTATAAAAAAGCTAATTATTTATAGTAAAACCTGATGTTAAGCCCTGTTTCTGTAGCTACAGATAACACTTGCTAAATTTGTAGGCCAATTGCTTTACAGTTTGATCTAACTAACAACTACATATTCAAATTACAAAGAGACCATGATATAAAACAAACAGTTTTAGTCTGTATTTTAGATGAAGGGATGCAACCTTCTTCATAGGCATGCAACCTCCTCCATTTCTTCACTGCCTCCTCTTCAATGTGAAGGGTACAAATTGCAAAACGAATCATATAGCATCACATAGATTCAAAATTATACGTCAAAATGTACTAATATACAAACATGATTGTAACAACCTGTAGATTGGCATATACAAAATCAAAACTCATCCATACCTTCTTGACCGCAACAACAAAAAAAGATAACCTTGATTCCTTTAATATTTACCAAGTAAAAAATGATACTTTACACCAAAAAACAAAATACTATTTGAGAGAGAATATGTAAACTGAACAAAGAACAGAATAAAAATATTAATCTAACCTTGCCAGTGGCATATTAACATTTCTAAGAATTTCACATTGTCACGGGATTCTATGCAACTATACCTCTAATGCATTTCATCGAACACGTTCAAGGCACTATCCAATCTAAGTGTAACGCTGCATTTTTTAAGATTTCATGACTATCCAATCTAAGTGTAACGCTGCATTTTTTAAGATTTCATGACCAAATGATGACATTAAAAATAATTATTATAAAGATCAATTGCTTATGTATAGAGCAATATGTCATTATACCTTGATGTTAGTTCATCTTCTTCACCTCCACCAAATACTTTCATCTTCCACTTCACATGGAACAACAACATAATATCTACCAACTTGGACAGTTTCCAAATAATTTGATTAACAAAATCAAATCTTTGTTGAATCTTAATAATTGAATTCCGTTCTAAACCTATAGGAAACAAACATAAATGCAAATATAAACCCTAACATGAGCTCAAATCAAATATATTGTACATTAAATCAATTTTAACAAACACAAAAGTTAGAGAATAAACTGAACCAATCAACAATTTGATAAAAATCTGATTACATCTCACCTTTTTTGAATCTGAAATGAAAACAGAACTTTAATAAATCGTCAATTTTCTGAACGATAACCAAGTATAGAAGATGATAGAGAGAAATTCAAAATATTGATGTGTCGAATATGGATGAAAAATAATAGAAATAAATTGAACCAGAAAATCTTGGCCAGTGGTAAAGCATATGCATGATATGAAAACCAATCAGATTAAAAGCGTAGCATGAAAGCATTAAATGGCCGTGGCGGCCCAAGATTTTGGTTGTATTGTAGATAGGCGGGTCAGATTTTGAAATGCTCAGATTTTTTAAGAAAAATCAAAAAAAGGTAAAAAAAAATTTGCACCTGTCGCGGACTCGATCGGTCACGGTCGTCAACGCAACAGAAAGAGGGCACGGCAGTGGAGTTTTAAATTTATAAGAGCTGGGGACCTAAGTTTTACTACGGCTGTATAGCAGCAGTATGACCTAGGGTCGTTCTTCAAGCTAATCGTATTGTGAAACGGGAGTATCAAGACAAGTTGTTTATTTTAGTGATGGGATTTTTTAAAACAGAGTTTGAGTGGGTTTTTGTTACTTAGGTCCGTAATTTAAAGCAATTAAATAAAAAGTAAATAAATGAAAAATAGAAATAGGGATGAAATCAGTATGGAGGAGATGTGTTTGTTATGACTTCGTTAGCTTATGCGGGGGTAATGCTAGGATTTTGATATGAAAACGTCTTTTAAAGGTTTGTGTCTTATCTGAGCTTAATTGTTTGTAGTGTAAACACTAGTACCCTACTGATTGGGGAAACCAATCAATATGTCACTGAATACTAGGCCAAATTGAGTCTGATCAGAGGAGGATGCTCAACTCTTCAACGTTATCTAGTGACGGAGTAACGACCCTTCTTGGAATATTAGTTCCTGGGTGCATGAGATAGAGTAACATACCCACTAAAGTTCCGACCTTTCTTAACACTACGGGGACAACGAAGTCAAACAAGGCATTTAAGATTAAGACTTGGTTTGGTGACTATTAGCTTTATATTAATGGTTATATTTTAGTCTAGAGCTTTCATTACGGTGTACCATGCGATTTTGCATTTCCACAGTTTTCCAGACCCGAGATGTACTAACGGTGTATAGTGCAATTAAGCAATTCCACAGTGTTCCGGATCTTTAGGTGTACTAACGGTGTACAGTGCGATCAAACATTTCCACAGCTCTGAAGTCAAACCAGGATGTGACACGGTCTTCAACCACCGACATTTCCTTAGCTCCTATGTATTTGTACTCCACCGAAGGTGTTTCCAACGTTACACGAAGTACAGTGCCGTTTACCGTGGTCTTTCCGGGGTCACATACTTTATGGTCACTCTAGACTAGTTTAAACTAAGTTTGTATTAAAGCCCAACCATCTATGATATAAACCAGCCCTCACTATTTCTCAATAAATCCCTGATTGATTCACGGTGTACTATACGAAAGGTTTTGAACAGTATTTCCACAGCTACGCAATTCAGACCATGTTTACAGTTTCAGAAAACATAGATAGGTAGTGACCGTTTGATCAAGGTTCGCGACTCCTTGTCATAAAGGTTCTAACCACGTTCAATTGGAGGAAAGGCGACTTGGTTTAGAAATTCATAAATACAAGATTAATAGATCACCGGTTTTCATTTATATAATATAACTGGAAACATTATTTCCACAACGGATTGTGCCCACGACTTTCATAGCTTCCACGTTCCGTACTACACACATAAGTGATGATTCCGGCACTATACAAATGAAAGCCGTATAACGTTACCTCCGTTATTTCATAATGTTATCCAATTATATGTTTAAAGCAGCATCACCCCACACATATATAAACTAACTACATCATAACAAACACACAAGGAAACTACTCACTACGCATAATAACAGGTCCTAAATCTAGCATAATAACAATAGCAATTATCATTATAACAGATAAGGAAAGAAGTAACCGTTAATAAAGCGTAGATTGAATAAGCGTTTAGAGAGAGAGTACAAGCAGAACTTCCGCAATATCCTTGACAATATTACAATAAAAGCCCCTGAACTATTCCCTATGCTATTACAAAAGTAGCCCCTCCTTTAGTTTCAGTTAAATACTAACTGAGAACTAACTGGATCAAACCCTAATTTCTAGAGAGAGAAAGAAAGAAAGAGAGTTTAGAGAGAGAGAGTGTGTGTGAGAGAGAAAGTGGAAATGGAGAAATGAATGGAATGTTGAAGTGTGTTGAATGATGGAGGGGTGGCCTCCTATTTATAGGCAAGGCTTGAAATACAACTCGCGAAGCACGCACGTACAAGCAAACGAAGCACAAACGGGCAGCATATGGGGGTGCAGGGGCCGTATACGGCCTTCATAGGGCCGTATACGGTGTGTAGAGGGCCGTATACGGTCTATGAAGGTCCGTATACGGTGTGCAAGGCCGTATACGGCTTCCTTCTGATTTTGTTCGTTGCTTAAAACGTCTGTATCTCCTTTGTTATGCGTCCGTTTGACCTGATTCTTTCGCCTGTGTCTTCATAATTCCGTTACGCTTCTAATGGTGCCAATCTCACTGAAATTGGATGTGTACAAATTTAGCATAGCCGAAATCACTTTATAGGAGTTTGTAACCGTCCAGTCTTTTCCGTCCTTTGTCTGATTTGCATGATTTTTGATTTTCTAGTCTCGATTTTACCTATTACATCATATCATAAGGTTAGATTATGCTTATCATAGGATAAATGAGGGTGCGAGAATTGGTTGCTGCTTATTTGCTCCGTTTTGTTCGTTATTCGGATGTTTTTACTGATTTTTGTAGCAACTCCTATATTTTGAGCATTTTAGTGAATTTTAGTAAATAATGATAGTTTTGGAATGTTTTCACTAAAGATGTGCCCAAAAAGTGTGGAATAATGGTCTACAAAACATGACTTTTTGCATCACATCAAGTTATCCCACACTTAGACGTTGCTTGTCCTCAAGCTAAACTCAGTTTTTGAAAACATTTTTAAAACATTTTTAGAGCGAGCTTCAACATTTTTAAGAGTTACCACTGTCAAATGCAAATAAGATAGTTTCAGGAATTTAGGGGACGATAAGATGATCATTCCTTAAACAAGAAAAGATTCTCTTAGTGATGCTATGTAAACAGAGTCAAAGTTTAACTATTTATAAATGAAAATATCTTACTGACTATACACAACTCAGGCAAGAATACCTGATCATAAGATAGTATAGCTTGATAAGTCCGAGTCGAACACAAGGAACGGATGTCAATATTAAATAAATTGGAAATTGATACAAATAATGAAAACTGTAAATATTGGGGGCGTTTTAGTTCCGATCGAACAATTGGCAAACAATTATGAAAAATTATTTATTAAATAAAACTTAAATAGAAAAATAACTAAATGATAAAATAATTAATTAAATAAAATATTTAATTCAAATGATAAAAGAAATGCATTTGCTTAGACTACTTTCCTTAGAATCTGGTTATCACTTTATTGAATTGCTAGAACATGAATTTTATTGCGATATAAGTATTAAGACAATCCCCTTTCCGAGGTAGATTAATCTAACACAATTAAGAAAGACACATAGGTTGTTTTCAACACGCTAACAGTTCAATTTAACGTTGCCCACCGAATTATGTTCTAAATTAAACCTACGCCGTTTATGTGATTTACTCTTATAACTTGAATCAACAAAGTCTATAACTTATAGTCATCTTATTCATTAATGATTACTCTTGATTATTAACCCTAACCTGTCAAACTTAATCTATTCAGCAATAATTGCTAACCTCAATCAACAATTATCAATAATCTCTTAATCAAATGGAACTCAATCACAATCAATCAAGAAACCACGCTAGGTAATCAATAATAATCAATCAATAACTAAGGATCATCGAATAAACATATAAACATTCATAAAATCCAATGTAATTCGCAATTCAATAATCAAACCATCATCTAAATATCATCATCTAAACAAATGCAATAGAAATCTAGCCAATCATATTCTTACAAAAAATCAGATCCATAAACATAACCGAAATCATAATCAAATGAAAAGGATTAAAGTATTCGAATCAAAAAACCGAAAGAATGATTGAACAATTGAAAGGGCTTCGATTCCTCTTCGTTTCTACCTTCAAAATGCTCCCGAAATGAGGGAAAAACCCCCTCTAATCGTCTCTGGTCGAATGGTTTTGGTTTTTGTGAAGTTATGAAGAGAAAACCCTAAAATCGGACTAAAATAGCTGAAAAAGTCATCCATACGGCGTATGGATTCCATACGGCGTATGGATGTAAAAGCCCATCAGTCTCGGCCCGCGATTTCAAGTTTTGGCCCAGTTTTCAATCCATACGGCGTATGGACATCCATACGCCGTATGGATGCATTTTCAGAAAAAGTACCAAAAACGAAAGTTGTAGCCCTCTGAGTTAGCTAAATTCTACAATTAGAATCACCTCAATCGGAGTTCGTATGAAGAAGTTATGGCCAAAATACTAACAGCATGTCCGAAAACTCAGCTTTTACACTTTTCTTCATTTTCAGCTCATCTTTCATTCTCTTTCCGATTCGAGCTTCATTTACACTTATTCCAATCCAATATTGCCTATCTTCACTCTCTTAGCTTCTTTTCTTCGATCCAATCTTCTATTGTCCAATGTTTTATTCTTTTAGCAACTTTTCTTCCAAATAAGCTCGTTTTCCGTTTCTTTTCAATCCAAGCTCCAAATAAACTCCTAAATGCAAATATGAACGAAATAAGTATCTTATTCACACAAAATGCATTAGAAACCTATTAAATGAAGGGGTAATTAGTACTATAATTTAGTACATTTTGGCGTTTATCAAACATCCCCCACTTGAATCCTACTTGTCCTCAAGTAGACTATCAGTTAAAATCATGAACAGGCAAAATATCAGAACATAGGGACTTACAAACTAGCCAGCATTTCACAACCCAAATTTTACTCTTAAAACTAATTTTTCATTAAATCTAGCAATCAAGAAACTCTATCAGGAAACCAAATTCTTCACTAATTATTATTCGGCATAAAAGATAAATCACACGGATTACCGATATTGTTGTCCACCTAAACAATCTATATTACAGCCATTGAGCTTAACTCTTATTATTCTAGCAGGCTTTACCTTCGAATCCCAATAGCAAGATATCCTCATACAACTAACGCACCACAACTTTCCTCAATAAAGAAAATCTAAATTAAATCAATCATTTTTCAGGCCAAGACATTGGTGACAGGTCTGTACCTTAGTACAACAAAGCGACTTAACTTGGCCTTGGTTTATTCATTTATTCATTTTTTTATTTTTTTATTTTTCAAATAAATATACTGACGGAAACCAGGTCTGTACTTTCGTACAACAGAGGAGACAACACCCAGTATATTCCCAAATGATGACCATTAAGATTTCAGAATTGAGGGCTATAACACGCTACTATATAAGAATTAAGGCAACAGCCATACCTTACTAAAGATCCTCTCAGGCAAACCTACTTACTACATTAATTTATTCAATGGCTCAATAACTTTCATATAGATTGCCTATCGATACATCACATTATGAACTATCTCATATTTGCAATTTAATATTTATTCATTCATTTGAATTCCCCGATTTTGTTACAAAATTAGCTAAACTTAAGAAAAATTAAAATTTTTAAAAGAAAAATTTAGACTGAAAAATGACTAATACAGAATGCCCTTGAAAATGATATCTACCATTAAATGCAATTTGATAACTTAGGACAAGTGAACTTCTTTTCCCCATCCCCCACTTTAAAATATGCAATGTCCTCATTGCAAAAAGAAACATAATATTAGGGAATAGAAAAGAAGTGAAACAGAAAAACTCCCCTGATTAAGAAGAAAAATTCATGAATGAACTGGTTCTGAAATAAAATACAACAGCACACTTCCGTAGGCATCACGGTTGCATTTAGCGTATGCAACAAGCCTTTAAACCTCTCAGCATCCTGAGTGGACGAGTTGTAGTCTCGTGAGGGTTTCCAGGGAACACACCCACAAAGTTCAAACCTGCAAGCAAAAACAATAAAACAAAATAACGGGTTGTCTCCCGAAAGCGCTTTTGTTTAACACGTCGGTAAGCTCGACATCTTGCTCCACAACTTAACTCAATTTCATCTCCAAATCACGCTTGGAGTCCCTTGCATCACCATCGTATCTCTTCAAAAGACTTCCATTAACCTTGAAAGTTTTTCCAGAATGACCTTGCAGATCAACAACACCAAAAGGATAAACCTTTTCAACTATAAAAGGTCCTGTCCAGCGTGTCTTCAACTTTCCAGGAAATAGATGCAGACGAGAACTGTATAGGAGAACCTTATCACCTTTTTCAAATAAACAATTTGATTTAAAGCGTGAATCATGCCATTTCTTGGTGCGCTCCATATATAGTCGAGCATTAACATAAGCATTCATCCCTAACACTTTCTTCAATTGTGCATTCGAAAAATGTGTTTCACTGTCACTGATCAAAACCTTTGACGTTCCAAATCGTGAAAACAATCGCTTACGGAACTTCACCACAACCCATGCATCTTTTATAGGTAGTGCCTTTGTCTTCAGCATCTTTCGTGACGTGTAATTAGGTCTCTTATTCCCTCTAGTAGGACCATTGTGACAATGACTTAGAATTCGCGTTTCCGTTTTGATTGAGATTCCATTTGTCAAAATTGACTCTTCACTCTCCCTTAACTTAATGCCTTCATTTCCTAAATCTTTCTCGCACGTTTTCTCGATCTCCACAGGCAATTTATCAACCTTGTCGATGTCATGGATTGTCGCGAGGCTTCCCTTCCATCCTTCAAGAATCATTGGGTCTAAATCTACGTCATCCTTCAAACTTTGCAAACTCTCGTCATCCTCAGATAATTCTCTCATGCTAGCAAAGTAACAAGTCTCATCCACTGATTCTGGATATTGCATAGATTCATTCACATTAAATACAACCTTCTCATCCCCCAATCTCATGGTTATTTTCCTATCAAAAACATCGATCAACGCTCTGGAAGTGGCTAAGAAGGGTCTACCTAGAATAATAGGCACCTTAGGATCCTCTACCATGTCAAGAATCACAAAGTCACAGGGAAACACAAACTTATCAACCTTGACTAAAACATTCTCAACCATCCCTCTGGGGTATTGAACAGAGTGATCAGCCAACTCGATGCACATTCGGATGGATTTAGGTTCTCCTAGCCCAAGTCTAGCGTACATAGTATAAGGCATAATAGATATGCTAGCCCCAAGATCCGCTAGTGCATTCGCAATGTCCAATTTACCAATTTTACAGGGTATAGTGATACTCCCTGGATCCTTCATTTTTGGTGGCAACTTGTTTTGCATCACGGCTGAGCATCGCTCATTCATCATTACTGTGGTTGCTTCTGCTAACTTGCTCTTATTAGTCAAGAGCTCCTTCAAGTATTTCACATACTTAGGCATTTGGGCAATGGCTTCCACAAACGGAATGTTGATGTGAAGCTGCTTCAGATTCTCTAGAAATTGATGATAATGAGCTTCATATTTTTTTCTCCTCATCAAAGCTGCTGGGTAAGGTGGTGGTGGCGCATGATCCTTCGCATATTGCTTATCCCTAGCAAATTGATCAGCTTTTGTGTCCACCCTTGACTTTTTGGCAACCTCAGCTTCCTTATCCTTTTCAGGCAAAAGCTTCGACACATGATTCTTTTGAAACTTTTGAAACTTAGGGTTTTCATGAACATTTCCACTTCTGGTAGTCACAACCTTTGCGTGATCACGTGGGTTGGTTTCGGTGCATCCTGGTAAAGTTCCCGGGACTCTCTGTTGGAGAACCTTAGCTATGTTGGAAATGGTCCCCTCAATTTGCTTGATCGCCGCTCCTTGATTCCGAACTAATGCTTCAATGGCATCCATCCGCTGTCCAGACCTAGCAATAAATTTCTCGTTAGCGATCAAAAACTTCCCCATCATTTCTTCCAAATTGGGTTTTTTGTCAGGGAAGCTTGCCGAGGGTTGTTCCCTAGTGAAAAACTCTGGCTGAGTCTGGCTGAACTGGCGACCTCCTTCCTGGTATGGTCTTAGGAAAAATTCCCCTCTGTCTTGGCAGTAGGTTCCGTGAGTTTCCACACATTTAACTTCCTCTCTCATTCCTACAGAATTCATTTCGGGACAATCCTTGACTAAATGCGTTCCTCCACAGTTGTCACACCCTACTTGGATTGCATGGACAGTCTCGGCCACCTTTTTTATGTCTCTTCCCATGCTGTCCAGCTTGGCAGTTATGACGGCTAGTCCATCGTCATTGCTAATTGACCTCTTTCTCCTTGAGGAACCATCATCCCATAACCGAGAATGCTTTGCTTGGTCGCGAATAGCTGCTAAGGCGTCCCTAGGAATCTTCTTCGGGATATGTCCTTGAGCATCTAATTGCTGTCTTGTAGCACGATCCACTCCCCTGTAGAATATCATTATAATTTGCTGGTCGTTTAGGTCGTGCTGTGGACATTTATGCATCAAGTCCTGGTACCTTTCCCACGCTTGGTGCAGTGACTCGTCAAAGTCTTGCTTGAAGTTTCGAATCTCGTTGATCATCTTCGACGTTTTGGATGGTGGGCAGTACATCATTAGAAACTTTGTGCGGAGATCTTCCCATGTGGTGATGGATCCAGCTGGTTCATTAGTAATCCATCTTTTCGCGGCTCCCTTGAGTGTTCTTGGGAATATTCGGTGCATGACTTGATCGCATGTAACGTTAGGAATGCTGAACATATCCGCGATCTCCACTATTCTCTCCACGTGCTCGTTAGCATCTTCATTCTCATCTCCTTGAAACGAGTTTTCCCTAAGCTCCTTTAGGAATTGTCCCTTTATCTCGAACTCAACATTTTCTGCAATTGCGGGCCTCAATACTCCTGAGCCAAGGTCGCTACGCCTTCTGCTCGAATATTCCTCGAGAGTCATGTTGGAGATGTCGTCTGCCATTTCTAAATCTAGCTCCGATTGATCGATGGGTGGTTCAAATAGAGATCGTAAATATTCTCTAAAATCGTCCTCCAGATACGAATAGTAGAACAAGACTCTTAAATACAAAACAACTAAACAATTAATCCCTAAACACAAAATAATACAAATAGATAGGTAAACAAAATTAAATTAAAGCTAATAATTTACAGAAAACAAATTCCAATTTATCAAATTGAATCAAACCGCTCCCCGACAGCGGCGCCAAAAACTTGATGCTGTGTAAACAGAGTCAAAGTTTAACTATTTATAAATGGAAATATCTTACTGACTATACACAACTCAGGCAAGAATACCTGGTCATAAGATAGTATAGCTTGATAAATCCGAGTCGAACACAAGGAACGGATGTCAATATTAAATAAATTGGAAATTGATACAAATAATGAAAACTGTAAATATTGGGGGCGTTTTAGTTCCGATCGAACAATTGGCAAACAATTATGAAAAATTATTTATTAAATAAAACTTAAATAGAAAAATAACTAAATGATAAAATAATTAATTAAATAAAATATTTAATTCAAATGATAAAAGAAATGCATTTGCTTAGACTACTTTCCTTAGAATCTGGTTATCACTTTATTGAATTGCTAGAACATGAATTTTATTGCGATATAAGTATTAAGACAATCCCCTTTCCGAGGTAGATTAATCTAACACAATTAAGAAAGACACATAGGTTGTTTTCAACACGCTAACAGTTCAATTTAACGTTGCCCACCGAATTATGTTCTAAATTAAACCTACGCCGTTTATGTGATTTACTCTTATAACTTGAATCAACAAAGTCTATAACTTATAGTCATCTTATTCATTAATGATTACTCTTGATTATTAACCCTAACCTGTCAAACTCAATCTATTCAGCAATAATTGCTAACCTCAATCAACAATTATCAATAATCTCTTAATCAAATGGAACTCAATCACAATCAATCAAGAAACCACGCTAGGTAATCAATAATAATCAATCAATAACTAAGGATCATCGAATAAACACATAAACATTCATAAAGTCCAATGTAATTCGCAATTCAATAATCAAACCATCATCTAAATATCATCATCTAAACAAATGCAATAGAAATCTAGCCAATCATATTCTTACAGAAAATCAGATCCATAAACATAACCGAAATCATAATCAAATGAAAAGGATTAAAGTATTCGAACCGAAAAACCGAAAGAATGATTGAACAATTGAAAGGGCTTCGATTCCTCTTCGTTTCTACCTTCAAAATGCTCCCGAAATGAGGGAAAAACCCCCTCTAATCGTCTCTGGTCGAATGGTTTTGGTTTTTGTGAAGTTATGAAGTGAAAACCCTAAAATCGGACTAAAATAGCTGAAAAATTGATCCATACGGCATATGGATTCCATACGGCGTATGGATGTAAAAGCCCATCAGTCTCGGCCCGCGATTTCAAGTTTTGGCCCAGTTTTCAATCCATACGGCGTATGGACATCCATACGCCGTATGGATGCATTTTCAGAAAGAGTACCAAAAACGAAAGTTGTAGCCCTCTGAGTTAGCTAAATTCTACAAGTTGAATCACCTCAATCGGAGTTCGTATGAAGAAGTTATGGCCAAAATACTAACAGCATGTCCGAAAACTCAGCTTTTACACTTTTCTTCATTTTCCGCTCATCTTTCATTCTCTTTCCGATTCGAGCTTCATTTACACTTATTCCAATCCAATATTGCCTATCTTCACTCTCTTAGCTTCTTTTCTTCGATCCAATCTTCTATTGTCCAATGTTTTATTCTTTTAGCAACTTTTCTTCCAAATAAGATCGTTTTCCGTTTCTTTTCAATCCAAGCTCCAAATAAACTCCTAAATGCAAATATGAACGAAATAAGTATCTTATTCACACAAAATGCATTAGAAACCTATTAAATGAAGGGGTAATTAGTACTATAATTTAGTACATTTTGGCGTTTATCACTTAGGCATACATCCAAATCTCATGATCTTGGAGTACACATGACTAGGCGATCTCACTAAAGGTGGTCACTCAATTCACTCAAAGTGTCTCGGGTTTCCTATCAGTCTAGAACAAAAGAAATCGCTCAAATAGCCAGTCATGCAGCACTCATCGTCATAGGCTTGGTCGAGAATCGGATCTCCACCACTTAGGTGAGGACGGTGCTAATTATCCCAAGACATTCATGAGGGTTGTAGTGTTTGATGAGGGGTAAGGGTATGGATAGTGGTATTTTTGGGTTGTAAGGGTTGCTTATCTTAAAACAACTGAGATCATGAACAACTTTATTTCAGAACGGAGAGAGAGGTAACTTTTGGTCTTCTATCAGAATCTTCTTGTGAGGATGATACTTCAAAGGACTTTAAGCTTTATTCTTGCGGAACTATTTTTCTTTCTTTTCTTCTTTTTCTTCTTTTTACTTTCTTTTTCCTCTTTTGTATTTTTTTTTTCTTTTCTTCTTCAGAATTTCTTTGCCAGAGAATTTCCAAGGATATTTTTCTTCTTTTGATTCTTTCAGAAATCCCTTATCTTGAACGTTTCGAGTCTTTTTGCGGTGTCAATTTTACACACCAAGGATTCTTCAATCTTTTTGAGAGCACGAAAGGGGTAGGATAAGATATTCTAAAAGATGTTCCTCATAACCTCAGAAATTCTAAGATAAGTTTGGGGGTATTTTGGGAAGTAGGGTTTATTGAGGGTTTTATGAAACGAAAGGTTTAGGCTCAACAGGGTTTACTAGGCGGATCATCGATACTAAAAATGAGTATCGGAAGGGTTTTGGGTTTGAAGAGATATGTGAAAAGGGGTTTAAATCCTAGGGAATGTCAAGGTCATCTAATTGCACCTATACCGCGTACGGTACACACCAATGTGGTCTTGAAGCGTATGTCAAGAGCAAGTTCTAATTCAGAGATGCATGCATCGGCACACACGAGAAATGATTAGTGAAGCATTAAAGATGAATGCTATTAGGCTCAAGATACCTCACTGCAAATAGGGTTGTATGTGCTTCGTCATGCTTCCATCAGATTATTATTTCTTGTTTAAGCAATTTCTACCTTATCTTCCCTAGACTCCGAAATATATTACTCACATCTGAAAATAGCTCCTCTCAAAAGATATTTTGGCTCAAAAATAGCAGAGTTAATCAATAGATTTAGCTCATACTTTCAATTTTCTTTGAAAAATTTTGAAAAATTTGAGGAACATTTTCTGAGTTTACTATTTCGGACATTAAAAATCAAAGAAAACTAACCAAGGTATTCTATACCTGCTATCCCACACTTAGAGGAACATTGTCCCTAATGCTCACTTGAGTTGAGATTTACTGGAAGTAAAATCCCACACTTAGAGTTTGAACATGTAAGAAAATGTTTCTCAAGTGTTTGTTTTGGGTTGGAATCCCACACTTAGTGATAAGCTTAGGATAGAGTATAGACTTATTTTAACAAATTAACAAAGCAAATAATAAACAGAATCATAAACAAAAGAGAGTAAAGGTTAAGACACTCCCCAGATAGAGAGCAGCGAAGAAGCTGAGAATCTGAATTTGCTGAAAAGAGATGTTGCCAAGATCTTTTTCTGCATTCATGAAGAGCGGCACAGCTTCAAGCGTCTTGCTATTTGGTTTTCTTCTCCATCCATTATTCCCTTTGTGAATCAATCTCGTAAGTGTGAGCACGTTGGTCGTACCAGCTTACAAACTCAAAGTATTTGCAAATGAAAAGATAAATCATCGTCTCAGAACTTTGAAAAGATATTTTCTACTACAAATCATTTTTATAAAACATGTGTTTTTAAACGAGTTCGAGCATAATGCATAAAAGTAGTATGCAAGTACCTCAAATGCTCGAAACACACAAATCATCATTTCCTTAATTCTGAGACGAGTGGTATATTTGCAAATGAGTTGTAATATCAGAAAAGTGTTTTGGTGACGACCAAGCGTGAAGGATAGTCAGAGATATATCTTCACTTATTGACACTGTTCTTTCTACACGTCTTATTGCACGGGTTGCCTCCCGAGAAGCGCTGCTTTTAGAGTCGAGAGCTCGACTTTGCCTTCCTTCAGATTTAGTTGGTGCTGGAACCACCAGGACCGGAAGTGCTCAGTAGTGGAATCCTGGGGTTGCGTAGGTATATTCTCAAAAAATGGCGAGCGATGATGTCGACGATGTTTGGAATCTCAGATGTAAATATGGGGAAGCTCTGCAGATGCTGCTCTGTAATCTTTTTTTATGTGCAGCAGGTCCCAAGTAATCTCCTTTACTGTGCTGGAGATAATTCCGCGGGAATTTACAAAAGAGAATCCATCAGCTTCAATCATCTCTCGTTCAGGATGGTGTTGTCTGAGCGAGTCCATAAATCCAAAGAACTGCAGGTGTAAAGTCTCGTGATCAGCAATACTGGAGTTTACTCCAAGTTCTCGGATAGATTCATGAATACCCTGGATGAGACTGGTCTGGTAGTGGGAAAATGTGAGGTCAGAGTTCCTAAAGGTATTGTTCATCATGTCGTAGACCTCACGTAATCCGTAGTTGAATATTTGGATGTGCTCTTCATCAGGTACTTCAGCGAAGATTTCCTTGATTCAATCAGTGAGGAAGTTCGCGATGTTAACCATCGAACCTTCAGGTATAGAAGAAGGGATGACACGCGTCCTTTCGTCAGAACTCTCGTACTCGAGATCTTCGGCAATCTTGTGAGCGTGGTACTCGATGGTGCAGTCAATGTAGAACCGATGAGGAGAAGTCTCATCGATATGATCATTCCTAGCCATAGAATCTAGAAGTCCCCTGAGATCATTCATCAACCGGATGTCTATGTCTACGTCGGGATTCCCAGTAGCATTGTACATATTGTTGCGATAAGAATTTAAGAACTCGTGTTGCTCAGCAGAATATGGAAATGCGGATCTGAACAGCGTGTCATAGATCTTCCTGTACATGCGTCTTTGGTCTTCAAAGAACTCTAGCTCCTCAGGTGTTGGTCCAGTAGTGTGGTGCTCTCGTAGCAACTGAGCAGCGAGGTCTTCGGCAAAGGCATTTAGGCGGTTGTGGAAGAATCTGTAATCTTGGGAATTCTCGGATTGGTTGACCTCAGATTCGGCTATGATTTCCTCAATCAGGTTCCTTTGGTGTGGAGTGTAATCATTGGTGGAGTTAATGATAATGCTTGTCATTATAGGTATGTTGTTTTCGAATTCTTCAATAGCACTTATCATTTCCTCATGGTTGGAGATAGTCAGAATTTGGGGAGAAACGGGAACAGTCAAGGATGCAAGAAGTCGGACAGACCGAATATCTATTGGAATATCAGTATAGATGATGTCATCATCATCACTCTCCTCAGCTGGAGTATCCCTAGCCTGGAAATCAGGGAACTCAACACTATCGGATGGTGGAAGGGAGTCATCAGTAATCTGAGATATCGGCTGAGAGGAATCCATCTCGATGTCTTTTTCCTCCTGAGAATCAGAATTACGGCTAGATCCAGAAGTACTTCCCTTCTCGAACTGACTTCGAGGTGCAGATGTGTCAAAGGTTTGAATCCTTTGGGGAAGTCGGGATGCTGTATATGCTGCAATCTTTCTCAAGAGTTTATCTCTAAGCTCCGGGTGATGTGCGGATAAAGTTATAGTCTTCTCAATATTCAGCAGAGCGTCAAGTCGGGGAGACACGAGAGGTTTGGTGGGATCAATAGCTGATGCAATGAGTTTCTCCATGGTGAGACTAAATTCAGCATCGTGAGAGTAATCAGTCGGTGGATCTTCATCTGATTCATCTTGTGACAGAGGGATGAAGTTCTCGAGGTTCTCGATCTGCATAATCTCTGCTGTCGGTAAATATTAGTCAGGAAGGTATTGATGAGGTGGTGTGGACTGATATACTTCCTCGGGCTCTGATTCTTCCTGTTCTTCCTCGGATTCTTCCATTTCTTCTAGTTTCATTTCTTCCATTTCCTCTTCCTCTGGTTCTGTTTCAGGTTGTTCCTCTTCTTCTTCATCCTGCTCTGAGCCTTCCTCCTCTTCTATTTCTTCCTCTGGTTCAGATTCTTCCATTCCTCGTCTTCCGATTCTGACTCTTCGGTAGCTGAAATAAGACAAGTATGCTCGTATGGCCTGTATGGTTCTGGCTCTGAATCAGAAGTGTCATCATCCGAAGTAACTCTGCCCATGGATATTGCGTATATCTCTGCATGCTCCATTATTGAATAGTCGGTCTGATCAATCTTGTATGATATTGTTTGTCCATGTGCTCGTAGACTGATAACCTGAGAATATACATCAATAATAGCACGTGCAGTATTCATGAATGGCCTACCTAGGATAATGGGTATGTTAATGTCTTCCTGTATATCCATCACTACAAAGTCAGTGGGGAAATAGAACCTGTCAACTTTTACCATGACGTTCTCAGCAATGCCTTTCGGGTATCGGACTGATTGATCGGCAAGCTGGACGCTCATTTTAGTGGGCTGTAGAGGTCCTAATTCTAATCTGGAGTAGAGCGAGTAAGGCATCAGATTGATACTAGCTCCAAGATCGGCCAAGGAGCGTATTGTGCCTGAGTGATAGATGGAACAGGGCAAAGTGAATCGACCCGTGTCTCCTAGTTTTTCCGGTAAGGCATTCTGGATGACGGCTGAACACTCGGCGTTCAGGGAGACTTTGGGAGTGGAAGGAATCTTGTCCTTAGTTGTCAGCATTCGTCGGATGTATTTTGTACCAGAAGGGATTCTAGACACGGTGTCTAAGAACTTTCCATCAAGTTTGAATGACTTGGCGTTGTACTTCTTGTGCAGGCGGTTAGGGAAAGGAATCTCAACCTCACGATTCGACGTGGGCATTGATTTGGTCTCAAATGTCGGCTGGACAGGAGAATGTTCCCTTGGAGAAGCAGTCATAGAAGGAGTTGGTTTATCAGAGTTTAAGGTCTTGGCTTCCTCGACGTAGGGGTTCTGAATAGTATTGCTTGGTAAGGTCCCTTGCGGTCGGGTATCGAGACGTTGGGTTAACTGACCGATTTGGTTCTCAAGGCTTTTTAGGACCGAGAGTTGATTTCGAAGGAATAGATCAGTTTGGTCTTGTCGAGCCGTAGTCTTTTGGTTGAAAGCGGTTTGACCTTGGATGAATTTGTTGAGGTTGTCATCAGTACTTGTGACTGGAATGATGGTCTTCGCAGGTTCAGCAGGCTGGGTATCCTCAGTGGCGGTTAATGGAAGTGGTTGATTGTATGGGAGTTGTGGTTGTTGCGGGTACGTCGGATATCGTGGCTGAAACCTAGGCTGGAAAGGGGGTTGGTTGTTCCGTGGAGGATATTGGTTTCCTCGAGTTCTGGGTGGTGAAGTTCTGGCGAAACCAGGCGGATTTTGAGGTCTGACAGGAAACTGGGCATAGTAAATTGAACCGACAGTAGGATCTTCGTACTCAACCTCGTATTCTTCAGCGGGATGGTTGGTACAGTTCTGGCAAGCCTGAACTTGGTGGATCTGCTGTGGTTGTTTCTTCAGATCTGCTATCTGTTTTGTCAGAGTCTCAATTTGTTCGCTCAGAGACTTAATGGCTTCAGTTTGGCGGGTGTTATATGCGGAGAGGGGTAAGGATGAGGATTGCTCATCAGACTTCCAATCGTGGTGGTGCATCGTCATATCCTCAATCAAGCTCCATGCTTCATCATCAGTAAGTTTCATGAAGTTTCCTTGAGCTGCTGCGTCAAGATTGATGCGATGGTTAGGATCAAGACCTCGGTAGAAGGTGCACACCTTGTCAGTCTTTGTCATTTGGTGATTTGGACATTTCCTCAGTAAACTCTTGAATCGCTCCCATGCTGAGTAGATAGATTCATCGTGGGCTTGTTGGAAGTTTGCGATGTCATTCTTTGCCTGAGTTTGTTTGGACGGGGGAAAGTATCTAGCGAGAAACTTATTACCCATGTCGGTCCATGAGGTGATTGAGCCGGTCTCAAGTCCCTCAAACCAGGTAGAAGCATGTAAAGCGAGAGAATAGGGGAACAAGTATAAGCGGATGATATCCTGCTCAACCCCATTCTACTTATAGGAGTTTGAAACCTGAATGAATTTGTCGATATGAGCGTTGGGATCATCACGGGGTAGACCGTGGAATTGGCAGTTATCTTTTATGAGTTGTACGATGTGGTGTTTAAGCTCAAAAGAAGCTCCGTCAATCACTGGATATCTAATCGGTCCTCCTCGTCCTTCGATGGATGGTTTGGTGTTGTCGGCGAGAGTAACACGAGCGGCCATTTGTGGAAAACGGGAGCGTCTTTCTTTGCGGATGGTACGGATAATAGACTCAGGATCGGGTACGAAAATGAGAGATTCAGATCCGGATGATCTGGTCGAATATCGTTGTGGGATATGGGAAGATATTGTCAGTTGGAACAAGGAAAAGAAAATAAGAATGGGAAAGAAGTATCACTAAATAGAAAACTCGTCTGGATGCTTCAGAGTCTTACGATTAACTCCCCGGCAGCGGCGCCAAAAACTTGTCGCGGACTCGATCGGTCATGGTCGTCAACGCAACGGAAGGAGGGCACGGCAGTGGAGTTTTAAATTTATAAGAGCTGGGGACCTAAGTTTTACTACGGCTGTATAGCAGCAGTATGACCTAGGGTCGTTCTTCAAGCTAATCGTATTGTGAAACGGGAGTATCAATACAAGTTGTTTATTTTAGTGATGGGATTTTTTAAAACAGAGTTTGAGTGGGTTTTTGTTACTTAGGTCCGTAATTTAAAGCAATTAAATAAAAAGTAAATAAATGAAAAATAGAAATAGGGATGAAATCAGTATGGAGGAGATGTGTTTGTTATGACTTCGTTAGCTTATGCTGGGGTAATGCTAGGATTTTGATATGAAAACGTCTTTTAAAGGTTTGTGTCTTATCTGAGCTTAATTGTTTGTAGTGTAAACACTAGTACCCTACTGATTGGGGAAACCAATCAATATGTCACTGAATACTAGGCCAAATTGAGTCTGATCGGAGGAGGATGCTCAACTATTTAACGTTATCCAGTGACGGAGTAACGACCCTTCTTGGAATATTAGTTCCTGGGTGCATGAGATAGAGTAACATACCCACTAAAGTTCTGACCTTTCTTAACACTACGGGGACAACGAAGTCAAACAAGACATTTAAGATTAAGACTTGGTTTGGTGACTATTAGCTTTATATTAATGGTTATATTTTAGTCTAGAGCTTTCATTACGGTGTACCATGCGATTATGCATTTCCACAGTTTTCCAGACCCGAGATGTACTAACGGTGTATAGTGCAATTAAGCAATTCCACAGTGTTCCAGATCTTTAGGTGTACTAACGGTATACAGTGCGATCAAACATTTCCACAGCTCTGAAGTCAAACCAGGATGTGACACGGTCTTCAACCACCGACATTTCCTTAGCTCCTACGTATTTGTACTCCACCGAAGGTGTTTCCAACGTTACATGAAGTACAGTGCCGTTTACCGTGGTCTTTCCGGGGTCACATACTTTATGGTCACTCTAGACTAGTTTAAACTAAGTTTGTAGTAAAGCCCAACCATCTATGATATAAACCAGCCCTCACTATTTCCCAATAAATCCCTGATTGATTCACGGTGTACTATACGAAAGGTTTTGAACAGTATTTCCACAGCTACGCAATTCAGACCATGTTTACAGTTTCAGAAAACATAGATAGGTAGTGACCGTTTGATCAAGGTTCGCGACTCCTTGTCATAAAGGTTCTAACCACGTTTAATTGTAGGAAAGGCGACTTGGTTTAGAAATTCATAAATACAAGATTAATAGATCACCGGTTTTCATTTATATAATATAACTGGAAACATTATTTCCACAACGGATTGTGCCCACGACTTTCATAGCTTCCACGTTCCGTACTACACACATAAGTGATGATTCCGGCGCTATACAAATGAAAGCCGTATAACGTTACCTCCGTTATTTCATAATGTTATCCAATTATATGTTTAAAGCAGCATCACCCCACACATATATAAACTAACTACATCATAACAAACACACAAGGAAACTACTCACTACGCATAATAACAGGTCCTAAATCTAGCATAATAACAATAGCAATTATCATTATAACAGATAAGGAAAGAAGTAACCGTTAATAAAGCGTAGATTGAATAAGCGTTTAGAGAGAGAGTACAAGCAGAACTTCCTCAATATCCTTGACAATATTACAATAAAAGCCCCTGAACTATTCCCTATGCTATTACAAAAGTAGCCCCTCCGTTAGTTTCAGTTAAATGCTAACTGAGAACTAACTGGATCAAACCCTAATTTCTAGAGAGAGAAAGAAAGAAAGAGAGTTTAGAGAGAGAGAGTGTGTGTGTAACACCCCCAAATTATCGTTTAGCGGAAGCGTTTAGTTTAAGTATGGGGTGTCACAACAACAAAGCATGCATACTTATCAGAGCTTATGATTACAACAGAACAATATACATTAAGATGCCAAAAGTGTTAATTACAAAGTTTACGATTCATCGGATCGTATAAGTTAAAAGTAGTGAGTTTACAAAAGTGGATTTCTAGAATATGACAAAACAGTTTCAGTTATACTAGAGAAATCCATATGTTTTCCCAAAAAGTTGGCATCCTAATCTTCAAGGGTCGCCTAGTTCTCCATGTGTGTTGGCGATCTTACATGCGCAGCTAATTCCCTGAAAAACATAGTAAAAGTCAACAACGAGGTTGAGTGAATTCACAGGTTTTATGTTTACAAGCTCAGTTATGATAAACCACTGTTGTTTATATTGTATCGTTGGGATGTCACCCAAAAGTATAGTTTCTGAAATCCGTTACGTTCTTAAATAGTTGTTTGTAGGAATGTTCGTATCCTATAAGTTGTAGGAAAGCAGTATCCTATTTTCAAGTATATTCTGTAGGATTGTACGTATCCTAGTAGTAGGTATGTTTCGTTGGGATGTTGCCCAAAAGTATAAGTTTAGTGGGTCGTTCGCCCAAAACACAGTTTAAGTTTCGTAGGAAAGCAGTACCCTATTAGTTTACCCAAGGAATAGGGATTTAAATCGTTTGTCCAAGAAGTAGGACCTATAGTGTTGCCCAAGAAGTAGGGACTTCTATGTATGTGCCCAAGACGTAGGGACTTGTATAGTTGTGTCCAAGATGTAGGACTGGCATCCAAGACGTAGGACCCATCTGCTCAAGAAGTAGAGCCTTCACCCAAGACGTAGGATGGCACCGTGCCCAAGAAGTAGGGACTTTCTGTTTGCCCAAGACGTAGGGACTTTCTGTGCGTGCGTGAGAATGTTGTTTCATAAAAGCTAGTAATAAAAGTATGTAGCTGGTCGTTCTCCAGCATGTTCTCAGTTCAGTTTTCGTATGAAATACCATTAAGTTCAGACAATTGAAGTAGTTGACCGCAGTCATAAACAGTTTGTATAATTGTGCCAAAGGCAGTTAAGTGGCAGTTCGTATAACAGTTTAACAGTTCAAGTACTCTAGTCGTTCGAGTAAACAGTATGATAAATAATCATATAGTAAAAGTAGTTATGGCAAAGCAGTAAAACAGTTGTCTATGTTTTCCACCCCTGTTCAAAAGTAGTTAAATCAGTAAAAGTAGGGGCTGTGAACTCACCTGTTGAGTTTAAGCAGTTGTGCGAGTGCTAGCAAACCTAAGCCCAAGTACAGTCTGAAATCTCCTAACGTCCTAAACGTACGAGATTTAATAAGTATGTGGATGTCTAAGCTAATCATCCATACTAGTGTTCGTACAACCAAGTCATGTCCAAATCGTTTGTTTAATGTTTGTATTTCGTTGTTTAAGAAAATGTATACGACTCGTTGGTGAAAGTTTGAAATCAACATTTCGATAAAGCAAGTATGTTTAAATTGTTTGTAAGGCTCGTGAATCGAATTTGTATAAAGATATGCGTTTTCGGTTAGTTCGACACTTAGTGAAAACAAGTTTTTAAACTTTCTGTTTTTAGCGACGTAAGGTGCGACGCTGGGTGGTTATGCGACGTAGGGTGCGACGTACGGGTCTACGTCGCATTCAGGTTTTGCGACGTCATGGGTTACGTCGCATAGGCGACGTTCGCAATTTAATGCGACGTAGTGGTCTGCGTCGCTATGTGCGACGTAAGGAAGGGTAATGCGACGTAGAGGCCTACGTCGCAGTACTGTTTTCGGTCCCAATGCGACGTAGTCGCCTGTTCGACGAACAGCGAGAAAATAACGCGTTTTGGGTCGATTTCGGACGTTTTCGGTTGTATAAAACACTAAAACATGTAAATCTAAGTATATTAAACACTAAGTAGTAATTATAACTTTGAAATCTAAAGATTTGCGGGATTTGTCGGAAACTTACGAGTGTCGGATTTGAAATCCGAAAAGATAGAAATGTAGATCGGAGTCTCGTGGTCGTTTAATTCCAAAGGAGTATGGTGATTCGGCGTCGTTTTAGCGTAGTTTTGGTGTGATTTGTGTGATTTTTGAATGAGTTTTAGAGAGAAGGAGGAGAAAAGAAAAGAAGAGAGAGAGAGAGTGGATGGTGAAAGTGAAAGAAAAGGAGGAGGTGGATGGGGTTTTGTTCCTCATTTTCTGCCTCTGTGTTTGCGCTCCGTGTTTGTTTACCCGATCGTTAAATGTTATTTTATTTTAAATTAATACATTTTAATTACATATTTCTTTATATTTTTAATTAGAATCTTTTTATAAAACCAAATTGAATTAAGTTATAAAATTTCAAACTTTGTTTGATTTTAATTATACGTTTTGACGTTTTGCGTTATAAAATAAATTGGTAAATATTTTTGACAAAATATCCATTAGTTACTAAGTTATTTAATAATTTCGTTTTATTAAATAATTTTGTTCACCAACAGTCGTACGTTTTTGTCGCGTTTGTTTTCAATTTGTTCTGTACGTAATTACAACTAATTACGAATACGTAATACTGCGCGTACTAACTAGTTGGGCTATGCTAGACTTACCTCTAAAATGTGTTGTGAATTCACTCAAGTAGGGAATTAGCCTAATAATGCAAGTGATTAATTTAATTAATCGTGTTTAAATTTGCGGGGTGTTACATTCTCCCCTTGTTAGAGAAATCTCGTCCCGAGATTTAAAAATCAAGTCGGATCGCCCGCGGCGTATGTTCTCCGATAAGTCATGTCGTTAACCATAGTTTGCGTGGCGTTCAATTGTTGCCATAGAAGTTCAATTGGTTTAAGTATGCTCGCGGCATAGTTCAATATGTTGTGTGTTTCGTTTCGTGTTCAGAGTTTACCAAATGTTGTGTTCGAATCGACATTCGAATAAACGAAACGTTAAATCGTAGCAAGAGTTGGTAAGACATACCGTGTTTGCCATAGTCCGCAACAGTTTCCGGTGCACGGAGGATGTATGCGCGGCCACGAGCCGGTGGGATGGTTGCGATGTGGTTGTTGTTTCCGGGGTTGTTCTGGGTGTTGTTCAGTTTTGGACATTGGTTTCGATAGTGTCCGGGCTCACCGCACTCGAAACACCCATTGTTTGTTCGAGCGGAGAGGTTGGCTTTGCAGGTTTGAGCTCGATGTCCCCATTGGTTGCATCTGTCGCAGAGAGTACAGTTACCCTCATGATGCCTTTCGCATTTTCCGCATTTAGGCCTTTTGCCTAGGTATGGTTTCGGTTCAGTGTTAGTGATGGCGACGTAGGCTCGAGTGTTTCCCACGTTCCTGTTTTGTTGACCCTGACGGTCGTTGTTCTCACTGTGCCATTTGCGTTTGCTGTCGCCCGCATCAGTACGGTTAAGTTCAGCTTTCCCTGTGATAGCTTTCAGGGTTCCAATTTCGACCGCATCGTCGGTTAAGCTGTGAGCCAGATCCACTGCGCTCCTAAAAGTGGCGGGTTTGGAGGACATAACCATGCCTCGGATTTGTGGTGCCAAACCCCTGTTGTAACGCTCAATGCGTTTGCTCTCGGGGGTTACCATATGAGGCACCAGACGTGCAAGCTCCTGAAATCTAGTTGTGTAACCGGAAATGTCAGCTCCGATCATCTGAATGTTCCAAAACTCGGTTTCGAGTTTCTGCATCTCGTTGGGAGGGCAAAATTCCTCCATCATCATCTGCTTCAGAGTTACCCAGGTCATGGAATGAGCAGCTGGGCGTCCCATAATCTGGACTTGAGCGTTCCACCAGGTTAGCGCTTTGTCGGCTAAAGTGCAGGTGGCGTATTTCACAATTTTGTCGGTGGCACAGTCGCTAATGTCGATCACCGATTCCATTTTCTCAATCCAGTGGACCAGGCCAATGGCCCCTTCGGTCCCGGTGAAGGTGCTAGGTTTACAAGACTGAAAGGTTTTGTAGGAACACCCCTGCTGGATATTAGTTGGAGTTTCGCTGTTGACGGGGGTAGCTCCACTGTTGTTGGTTGGGTTTTCACGATTTCTGCTAGCCTCGTACTGAGCAATAGCCTCAGCCACGCGTCGTTCGATGATTTGTTCGGTTGTTTCTGGAGGTACAGGTGGAGAATTTCGTCGACTGTTTCGAGTATTTCTTTGTTTAGGCGGCATGCTGACGTTCTGCGATGAAAAGATGCAGAAGTCAATGCCAATAAAGAATATGTGAGGAATAAAGTTTCACATATTTCAAGTTTTCGAGTATCAAGCAAAATTTGTCGAATCCCCGTCACGTATCTTACGACTATGAAACACCCATATGTACTTAGTATGATATAATCACGTTGGCCAGGCGTCATTATATGATGCCAAATACATACTTCTTTTCATCAACCGTTTAATCACGATCAGGTTCATATGAGATCAGAGTACAATGAACGAGTCGAATGTGGTGAACAGTTCACGCATATCGAGGTATCGTAACGATAGTTTAGATGTATGCAAATGTATGTATGCATGTACGTTCTAGCCAAGGCTATAGTCTAGGACTCTAGGTTTCTAAGTCACCTAAAGTTTCCTAGTTCGCTATAACCAATGGCTCTGATACCAATCTGTAACACCCCCAAATTATCGTTTAGCGGAAGCGTTTAGTTTAAGTATGGGGTGTCACAACAACAAAGCATGCATACTTATCAGAGCTTATGATTACAACAGAACAATATACATTAAGATGCCAAAAGTGTTAATTACAAAGTTTACGATTCATCGGATCGTATAAGTTAAAAGTAGTGAGTTTACAAAAGTGGATTTCTAGAATATGACAAAACAGTTTCAGTTATACTAGAGAAATCCATATGTTTTCCCAAAAAGTTGGCATCCTAATCTTCAAGGGTCGCCTAGTTCTCCATGTGTGTTGGCGATCTTACATGCGCAGCTAATTCCCTGAAAAACATAGTAAAAGTCAACAACGAGGTTGAGTGAATTCACAGGTTTTATGTTTACAAGCTCAGTTATGATAAACCACTGTTGTTTATATTGTATCGTTGGGATGTCACCCAAAAGTATAGTTTCTGAAATCCGTTACGTTCTTAAATAGTTGTTTGTAGGAATGTTCGTATCCTATAAGTTGTAGGAAAGCAGTATCCTATTTTCAAGTATATTCTGTAGGATTGTACGTATCCTAGTAGTAGGTATGTTTCGTTGGGATGTTGCCCAAAAGTATAAGTTTAGTGGGTCGTTCGCCCAAAACACAGTTTAAGTTTCGTAGGAAAGCAGTACCCTATTAGTTTACCCAAGGAATAGGGATTTAAATCGTTTGTCCAAGAAGTAGGACCTATAGTGTTGCCCAAGAAGTAGGGACTTCTATGTATGTGCCCAAGACGTAGGGACTTGTATAGTTGTGTCCAAGATGTAGGACTGGCATCCAAGACGTAGGACCCATCTGCTCAAGAAGTAGAGCCTATATGATTATTTGATTGGACCGATAAACAAGAGTCGGCATTTCAACTGTTGAAATTCAAGCTTTGCAGTGCCCCCATTCTATCCCTACCCGAAGGCACCGATGACTTCGTGGTATACTGCGATGCTTCTCACCAAGGTCTCGGTTGCGTGCTGATGCAACGAGATAAGGTCATTGCTTATGCCTCCAGACAACTTAAAGTTCACGAGAAAAACTACACAACTCACGACCTCGAGTTAGGGGCCGTAGTGTTCGCCTTAAAAATCTGGAGACATTATCTTTATGGTACCCGCAGCACTATATTCACCGACCACAAAAGCCTCCAACACATTTTCAACCAGAAAGATCTTAACATGAGGCAACGTAGATGGGTTGAATTACTCACCGATTACGACTGCGAGATCAAATATCATCCGGGTAAAGCAAACGTGGTCGCTGATGCTCTCAGCCGTAAAGAACGAACAAAACCACTTCGAGTCCGAGCACTCTGTATTACCATTCATAACGATCTCACCACCCAAATACATCTTGCCCAACTCGAAGCCCTGAAACCCGATAACTTCAAGAACGAGGCCTTGCGAGGCATGGATAAACAATTCGAAATCAGACCCAACGGAGTTAGGTATTTCTCTAACCGAATCTGGTTGCCTAATTTCGGAAACCTTCGGGACTTGGTGATGGATGAAGCTCACAAGTCCAAATATTCTATCCACCCGGGATCCGACAAAATGTATCACGGCATCAAGGAGTTTTACTGGTGGCCGAATATGAAAGCTGACATTGCTTTGTACGTCAGCAAATGCCTAACTTGTTCCAAGGTCAAGGCTGAGCACCAAAGACCTTCCGGATTGCTCCAACAACCTGAAATTCCTCAATGGAAATGGGAGCAAATTACCATGGATTTCATAACCAAACTACCTAAATCGGCGAGCGGTTGCGATACCATTTGGGTGATCGTCGATCGGCTCACCAAATCAGCTCATTTCTTGGCAATCAGAGAAACCGATAAAATGGAACGCCTTACACAAATTTACATCAAGGAAATCGTTTGCCAACATGGTGTCCCTATCTCTATTATCTCTGACAGGGATGCTCGTTTCACATCTCGCTTCTGGCAATCACTCCAAAAATCACTGGGTACCCGTCTCGATATGAGTACCGCGTACCATCCTCAGACCGATGGCCAGAGCGAACGAACTATTCAGACACTGGAAGACATGCTACGAGCCTGCGTAGTGGATTCCGGTACAAATTGGGAAAGACATCTACCGTTGTGCGAATTTTCATACAACAACAGCTATCACGCCAGCATTAAGGCTGCACCTTTTGAGGCACTGTACGGTCGTAAGTGCCGATCACCGATCTGTTGGACTGAAGTGGGAGATAGTCAACTCACTGGTCCTGAACTTATACATGAAACCACAGAGAAAATCGTTGAAATCCAAAACCGACTCAAAGCCGCGCGTGATCGTCAGAAAAGCTATGCTGACGTGAGACGCAAGCCACTCGAGTTCCAAGTTGGGGATCGAGTACTCTTAAAGGTATCGCCTTGGAAAGGCGTGATCCGATTCGGCAAACGCGGAAAATTAAACCCCAGATACATTGGGCCTTTTGAGATCCTCGAGAGGATAGGTCCAGTGGCATATCGACTGCAGCTGCCCTCTGAACTCAGCAGCGTGCACCCTACCTTTCATATTTCTAACTTAAAGAAATGTCTGTCTGACGAGACACTTATCATACCACTTGACGAGATTCGCATTAATGACAAACTTCATTTCGTTGAGGAACCCGTCGAAATTATGGACCGTGAGGTCAAACAACTGAAACAAAGTCGTATTCCAATCGTCAAAGTCAGGTGGAATTCGCGACGCGGTCCGGAATTCACTTGGGAACGGGAAGACCAAATACGACTCAAGTATCCCTACTTATTCACCGATTCTGCCCCTAACGCGACTTCGACTTAAATTTCGGGACGAAATTCTTTTAACAGGGGGAGAATGTAACAACCGGCAAATTAGGACTAGAATTAGTGCCTAATTCTTTGTTAATACATGTAATTAGCTCTGTGTTAGGCTAATTTATGTATCGAATTTTATATATTGTAGAATATATATATACGAAAATGCGATTTGGTTAAATCGTACGCAATTTAAATCGAATGTATTTCGATTCAAATAAATACGGACGTTGGTGACAAATTTTATTAAATAACATTGTTATGTCAAAAATATTATTATAATAATATTTTGTATTCATTTGTATCGTACAAACAAAACGTACACAAATTTAGACATTAAAACGCGCAAATTAAATAAACAAACTTACATTTTATAATTCAATATATAAATTGATTAGTAAAACATTTAAATAATATCGCGTAATAATTTGTATTTTAAAACGCACCATTAACATTTAAAATAATTATTTAACGTTTAAACGACGGAGCAAACGAACACCACACGGAACGCGGGACGAAGACTGAGAAAGTGGGGATAACCCCACCTCCACCTCCTCTTTTCTTTCATTTCATATCTTTCTTTTTCTCTTTCTCCTCCCTTTTCTCTCTAAAAGTTCACCACCACAAACCCATTAAAAACGCCAAATACTACTACTAAACGAGCTTGGATCACACGTCTCCTTTGGAATAAAAGCATCACCATCTCCCGATCTACAATCCTATCTTTCCGGAATTTCATTTCGGCAAATTGTAAGTTCCCGACAAAACCCGAAACTCTCCGTTTTTACTCATTTGTACGTTTTTATGGTTTATATATGCTTAAAATGTCCAAAAATGGGTTGGGTAAAAGATTTGGACCGAACGGAAGCTTTTCGACCGATTTTCCGGCCACCAAATTCCGATCAGACCGCTACGTCGCAGAGACGCTGGACTATCTGCGACGTAGCTCAAAACGTCGCATTTTGTGGCCAACGTCGCATTTAGCGACGTCGCGGCCTACGTCGCACAATTATCCCAACGTCGCACTAGCGACGCAGCCCATTACGTCGCATTAACTTGCGGACGTCGCACATAGCGACGTAGACTTTTACGTCGCAAACCGAACCAACGTCGCATTAGCGACGTCGCCCCCTACGTCGCATTGATTTGCGAAGGTCGCATCATGCGACGTACCTCCCTACGTCGCACCCTACGTCGCATGCTACGTCGCATGCTACGTCGCACAAACCAGAAACTAGAAAAACACAGATTTTTACTAAGTGTCGGAACCAAGATTTTAACACCTGATTTTACCCAAATTCAGATCCAGATGCGTTTTTCGTCAAAGCAATATAGTAGAAATAAAAATTTTCCAAGCTGACCTGGCAGCTCGACCCCAGCCAGGGGCTCTGCCCCTTGGACCCCGCCAGGGGCTGCCGCCCCTTGGACCCCGCTACCAGGGGCGCTGCCCCCGGACCCCCGTCATTAAATGTTGTAAATACTTTTCACACTAAGTGTCGAACACTTACAAATAACGAAATCTGATTCAACGATACATATAATGTTAACACTTTGAATCATTATTACAAACCGTCACCAACGGGCCATATTGGTTTTCAAACTACAAACGGATTACTAAACAAACACTTGGACATAATGAGTTGTGTAAACAACTAGCCTAGATGGTCTTGCGAGACATCTACTTACTTGACATTACGTGTTTAGGCATTCGGAGGTTACGGGTTCGGAGAACCAACTGTTGACATTACTTACTCGTTTATTGATATAAACGTACTTGCAAAGGCTCAGGTGAGTCTTACGGCCCCACTTTTACTGTTTTAACTTATTGGGGGAGATGCATGCTACTGATTTTTCCTGAACACAAGTACTAAACTGTTTACTATACCACACGGAATTGCATGAGTTACTTACTATTTACTGAAGTCTCTCCATCATATATCGTTAGTTATGTACTTAAGCGCGAACAGTAGTTAATGGATCCATTAGGGAAATGACCCTCCCCGCCCGGGGTAGTAGCGCTACCACGAACCGTTATGTATAAACGGGCGACTATTATTTCGTTTACTTATGCTTGCTCAATTTCGAGCATGTCACGGGAGCAACTGAATATTTACGGGTTAAGCTTCGATTATGAGCCTCATGGCAACGGTATAACTTGATTTCTTTACTTTTGCTGGATTCGCAAATACTTGATATACGCCTACGGGCACTACTGATGAAATCTTGTGTTCAAACTGATTATTTATTTACTGATAAACCTGTGAGATTCACCAACCTTTTGGTTGACCTTTTTAGCATGTATTCTCAGGTACACTTACGGAGTAGGATCACTCCAGGATTACTAGCTAGAGTCGCATGATTTCCAAACGGCATCTAACGGAGATTCTTTGGCATTATCTTTTGTAACTATGATTATGTAATAGAATCTCCTGCCACTTACGCGGACTCTAGGCTTATATATTTTTGATGTTTTCAAACGATTAAATTATGAAATGTAATTATTTTACAAAACGTCTCATTTAGAGGTCGTTTGCTGTATATCTTGCGCTTTGTATATTGATTAGTAACACCCAAAGTATGCTTCCGCAAACAGTGAATTTCGGGGGTGTTACAGATTGGACTGATTGTGTCCAAGATGTAGGACTGGCCCCTTCTTTTCTTTTCTCCTCCTTCTCTCTAAAACTCATTCAAAAATCACACAAATCACACCAAAACTACGCTAAAACGACGCCGAATCACCATACTCCTTTGGAATTAAACGACCACGAGACTCCGATCTACATTTCTATCTTTTCGGATTTCAAATCCGACACTCGTAAGTTTCCGACAAATCCCGCAAATCTTTAGATTTCAAAGTTATAATTACTACTTAGTGTTTAATATACTTAGATTTACATGTTTTAGTGTTTTATACAACCGAAAACGTCCGAAATCGACCCAAAACGCGTTATTTTCTCGCTGTTCGTCGAACAGGCGACTACGTCGCATTGGGACCGAAAACAGTACTGCGACGTAGGCCTCTACGTCGCATTACCCTTCCTTACGTCGCACATAGCGACGCAGACCACTACGTCGCATTAAATTGCGAACGTCGCCTATGCGACGTAACCCATGACGTCGCAAAACCTGAATGCGACGTAGACCCGTACGTCGCACCCTACGTCGCATAACCACCCAGCGTCGCACCTTACGTCGCTAAAAACAGAAAGTTTAAAAACTTGTTTTCACTAAGTGTCGAACTAACCGAAAACGCATATCTTTATACAAATTCGATTCACGAGCCTTACAAACAATTTAAACATACTTGCTTTATCGAAATGTTGATTTCAAACTTTCACCAACGAGTCGTATACATTTTCTTAAACAACGAAATACAAACATTAAACAAACGATTTGGACATGACTTGGTTGTACGAACACTAGTATGGATGATTAGCTTAGACATCCACATACTTATTAAATCTCGTACGTTTAGGACGTTAGGAGATTTCAGACTGTACTTGGGCTTAGGTTTGCTAGCACTCGCACAACTGCTTAAACTCAACAGGTGAGTTCACAGCCCCTACTTTTACTGATTTAACTACTTTTGAACAGGGGTGGAAAACATAGACAACTGTTTTACTGCTTTGCCATAACTACTTTTACTATATGATTATTTATCATACTGTTTACTCGAACGACTAGAGTACTTGAACTGTTAAACTGTTATACGAACTGCCACTTAACTGCCTTTGGCACAATTATACAAACTGTTTATGACTGCGGTCAACTACTTCAATTGTCTGAACTTAATGGTATTTCATACGAAAACTGAACTGAGAACATGCTGGAGAACGACCAGCTACATACTTTTATTACTAGCTTTTATGAAACAACATTCTCACGCACGCACAGAAAGTCCCTACGTCTTGGGCAAACAGAAAGTCCCTACTTCTTGGGCACGGTGCCATCCTACGTCTTGGGTGAAGGCTCTACTTCTTGAGCAGATGGGTCCTACGTCTTGGATGCCAGTCCTACATCTTGGACACAACTATACAAGTCCCTACGTCTTGGGCACATACATAGAAGTCCCTACTTCTTGGGCAACACTATAGGTCCTACTTCTTGGACAAACGATTTAAATCCCTATTCCTTGGGTAAACTAATAGGGTACTGCTTTCCTACGAAACTTAAACTGTGTTTTGGGCGAACGACCCACTAAACTTATACTTTTGGGCAACATCCCAACGAAACATACCTACTACTAGGATACGTACAATCCTACAGAATATACTTGAAAATAGGATACTGCTTTCCTACAACTTATAGGATACGAACATTCCTACAAACAACTATTTAAGAACGTAACGGATTTCAGAAACTATACTTTTGGGTGACATCCCAACGATACAATATAAACAACAGTGGTTTATCATAACTGAGCTTGTAAACATAAAACCTGTGAATTCACTCAACCTCGTTGTTGACTTTTACTATGTTTTTCAGGGAATTAGCTGCGCATGTAAGATCGCCAACACACATGGAGAACTAGGCGACCCTTGAAGATTAGGATGCCAACTTTTTGGGAAAACATATGGATTTCTCTAGTATAACTGAAACTGTTTTGTCATATTCTAGAAATCCACTTTTGTAAACTCACTACTTTTAACTTATACGATCCGATGAATCGTAAACTTTGTAATTAACACTTTTGGCATCTTAATGTATATTGTTCTGTTGTAATCATAAGCTCTGATAAGTATGCATGCTTTGTTGTTGTGACACCCCATACTTAAACTAAACGCTTCCGCTAAACGATAATTTGGGGGTGTTACAGTGTGAGAGAGAGAAAGTGGAAATGGAGAAATGAATGGAATGTTGAAGTGTGTTGAATGACGGAGGGGTGGCCTCCTATTTATAGGCAAGGCTTGAAATCAGCCGTACAACTCGCGAAGCACGCACATACAAGCAAACGAAGCACAAACGGGCAGCATATGGGGGTGCAGGGGCCGTATAGGGACTTCATACGGCCGTATACGGTGTGTAGAGGGCCGTATACGGTCTATGAAGGGCCGTATACGGTGTGCAAGGCCGTATACGGCTTCCGTCTGATTTCGTTCGTTGCTTAAAACGTCCGTATCTCTTTCGTTATGCGTCTGTTTGACCTGATTCTTTCGCCTGTGTCTTCGTAATTCCGTTACGCTTCTAATGGTGGCAATCTCACTGAAATTGGATGTGTAAAACTTTAGCATAGCCGAAATCACTTTATAGGAGTTTGTAACCGTCCAGTCTTTTCCGTCCTTTGTCTGATTTGCATGATTTTTGATTTTCTCGTCTCGATTTTACCTATTAAATCATATCATAAGGTTAGATTATGCTTATCATAGGATAAATGAGGGTGCGAGAATTGGTTGCTGCTTATTTGCTCCGTTTTGTTCGTTATTCGGATGTTTTTACTGATTTTTGTAGCAACGCCTATATTTTGAGCATTTTAGTGAGTTTTAGTAAATAATGATTGTTTTGGAATGTTTTCACTAAAGATGTGCCCAAAAAGTGTGGAATAATGGTCTACAAAACATGACTTTTTGCGTCACATCAAGTTATCCCACACTTAGACGTTGCTTGTCCTCAAGCAAAACTCAGTTTTTGAAGCTCTTAAAAATGTTTTTAAAATGTTTTATCTCTCATGATCTTATTGGTTCTACATTTTTAAAACATTTTTAGAGCGAGCTTCAACAAGGATATGAGACTTATAAAGTAGAACCAATAAGATCATGAAAGATAAAATATTACAACCAATCAGTGAATTAGGCTAAGAGTAATGCTACATAGATATAATTACATAGACATAAAAGTAGACCTACTTATCTGATTGGTTGCTTTTTTTCTCTCTTCTAATCTCATCCAATCAATTTTTCATACTAACCAATCACATTTTTAGGCCAAGATTTAGGCCTACAAAATTAGGTCCACCAATCATTTTTCTTAGGCTAATGTTTAGGTCTATGTAATTAGGCTTCTATAGCATTACTCATAATCTTAACACTAATAAATAGATTAATCTAATACCTTAAAATAAATACTCATAACTCTTTCAATTAATTTTAAGACATGTAATCATTTTTATATGTTCTCAATTTTGTAATTTTTCTAATTTTTAATTAATTTTAAGACATATGATCATTTTTATATGCTCTCAATTTCTTTTAATTTTTCTAATACTTCACTCTTAATTCATTTTTTATATCATAAAACTCATATTAACACCAATATACATATTCTAATCATAAACTTCAAAAAATAACTAATATACAAACAAACCTTTAAAGTCTCGAAAGACATAATCTTTTTACAAAATCATGTGTTGTTAATTATATTTTATTGGACTGATTGTTGATAGTCGTTAAAAGGTCAAATATGCTTTAATCATGTATTTTTGGTGTTTCTAATGTGTTATTATTAATCTTTATATATATATATATATATATATATATATATATATATATATATATATATATATATATATATATATATATATATATATATATATATATATATATATATATCTTAACTTAAGATAAACACTAATACATATATCGGTTATTATATAAGGAAAGACACATGTCTTAAATTTTGCTTCATGACCTGATTAAAATTAAACACACCACTTTAAATACAAAAATATTCATACAAATACTATAAAATAACTTTTTATTCATTTGTTTACTAGCTTCAATTTATACAAATCCCAACATGTTATCATTCCAAAATCACGACATGACTTATGTTAATTAATCATGAATAACTTCATTTATAACATATTTAATCATAATTTTACGATTTTGGATAAATGTGTAATTTGGATAAATGTTGAGTTAATTTTTTTTTAAAAAACATCCATTATAACATATTTGATCATAGCTAAACGATTTTAAAAGCTAAAATCTATTAAGTTAAATATTTATATCAAATGAATACATTTATGTAATATATAGAAGTGTCTATCTGTGCATATGAATTTTTCATAAGATTAATTTGAATTTGTTAATGATGACATATACATAACAAATTTTCAATGAAATACTTATATATTTTAGATAATGCATACGATATCTATTTGATAGGCTTAACGTAACAGGGTTGTGCAAGAACTTTACTAGTTTTTTAAACAAATTAGTACTTTACATACCAAAATTATTTCCGAAGTTATATGCTTACAAATGCTTCCCTAAACCAATCAAAGTACAGATGCAATTAAAACTTGAGACCAACATGCTTATCAAGTTGATAGAAGTAGCCAAAGACATAACAAGCCAACCTTAATTTTTTTTTAAGAACCTAGCAAACATAAATTATAGCAATCTGCCCTGAAACATCAAATTGAAGCTAATTTATAGTTGCACTAGAAAATATTCAATAAACTGCTCCAAACAATATTTAAATAATAGACTAATTGTCACTTAAAAACATAGGAGTAATGTATAAAGAAAAATGATCCGAGTTCCATAACAATTAATTAAACTTACTCCAAAACTCTAAACAATTTATTTTCATCCATCGATGCCTGTTATGACAACAATAGTTTTTATCAAAACTAAAAAAGCTAAAACTAAAAAGCCAAATAGATTTAGAATGCATAGGGGAAAAATTAATTTATCAATTACCTTGGTATCAAGCTATTTAGTCAACTTGTCTTCTAGGTTAGAAGGACATGTTTTTCATTATGACCACTTCGTTAACAAATTCCATAATTGTTAGTTTTTTTCCCTCTTTGATCATTTGGTAGCCGTGTTGATTGAGGACGACCTAAGTTTGTAAGCAATTCTATAATAGTTTATGATTGTGGTCAATATGTTTTAAGAGGTTGTGGCAATAAACTCGGACGACTAAGTAATAGAATACTCTACAACAAAGTAACATTTATCAACATATTACCAATTATTCAAAGAAAGATTGGCACATGCACTCAATACATGAGAATACGAGTACTTATATACCCCACATTTTTCACATGTTTAAGTTTTTTGTTCCCTAAGACGTTTCTTCCTCTCCAAGTTATCACCTCAAATATTCTCTCTCTATGTTAAAAGATCCTACAAGATGTGCACTAGGTTTTGACATTGAAACTGCTACGTGTTTGGCAACAACATGAGCCCATGAGGAGTATACATTTGACAATTTGCTTGAGTGTTGTATATTGTAGTATATTGGTGAATTAGTGAACACGGGGTATGTGAAGCGGAGTGCATAGGCTAACTTGCTAAATACCGGGATCAACCAAAATTGAAGGGGGTCAAGGGGGACATGCCCCCTTGTGTGGTCGAAGGGACGAACCCAAGGTTGAAAAAGTTAGAAGTCGGGGGTAAGTCAGTCGGGACCTCCGAAGGACTAGTCGGGGACTAGTCAGATTTGACTTTTGTTGACTTTTTATACATTTAAATAATAAATTTCAAAACTATGTATAATTATAGATGAAAATATTATATATTTTAAAGATAAGGGACTAAAAGTGTAAACTTCCTTTAACTTTTTGTTGAAAATACAATCTCTCTCCTTTATTCTCAATTTCCAGATCTGAAAATCAGATCTCCATCCTCCCATTCATCTTCCACATGTATCTTCATCTTCAACATTCCATGTTCATCCTCTTATACCCCATTCTATCACTTTTTTCCACTATTTTCTCTCACATTTAGCAACAAAAAGCAATGAAGAAACATATCCAAGCCAAAACCAAAGGATTATGTCCTGTTGACTGCCGTTAACCGATTTATTTGAGCAACTAGGGGTTGGTCGAGTCGTTACCTTCGCCTGAGCCGACTAATCGACGACTAATCGACGACTAGTCGGCCTCATCGGCCGACTTTTACAACCTTGGACGAACCCTCAGAGCCCCCTGGTTGCAATTTTTTAGCGGGTGGGGTCAAGGTTTCGGGACAACTTCCGAAACCTCAACGAATTTGACCTTATTCAACGTACTCGAAAAAATGATTAGATTCAATGAATCTAGAAACAGTTTTGGAAATCTTTTTTTATTTTTTTTTGCAAATCTGCCATGTTGGTTTTTACATTATTTTGCATTTGATCAAACATTTTTACACACACAAAAGCACACAGATTCAAAGATGTTGTCGAAACTTTGAATAATCTCTAGTATTATCTCAAAGTAGATTTCGTGAACCGAGGCATTGATTAGGGTCAATAAATGGCTTTTGGAAAGTAATATCCATACAAATTTCTAGAGTATATCCGGATTGAAATCATACCATTTCTGTAGAAAATTCCCAAACATTGAGCACCAGATCCCATAGGACGCTTCACTTAAAAATAGTGATCCATTCTATAAGTGTAACACCTGCCTAATTAGGATAATTAATTATGCATGATTACTTGTAACTAGTTGTAATTAGTATGTAATGGGACTAATTACAGATTCTATTTATATATATATAAGGTGATTTATATATGTGTACTTACGCGATTTGGATAAATCGTACAAATTAATCGGACAGAGTCCGACACAACTTACTTGGACGTTGGTGATCAATTTTATTAGGTAATAAAACATTATTCAACACAAACAGTCATATCCAGAATAGTATTAAAAATAATATTTCGTAATTACCTCGCATCATACAATAACGTTTACACAATTAAAATAGTTAACGTGCAAATTAAAAACAAAAATAAACAAATCTATTTAAAGATTTGACAAAATAATGCAACTAAATTATTTAACAAAGATCCGTATTTTAATATGAATAATTAACGCGTAAAACAAATATTTAAACGATTAAATAACGGAGAAAACGAACACCACACGGAGCACGGAACGGAGATTGGGTGAGGTGAGGCTTTCACCTACACCCCACCTCCTCCCATTTTCTTTCTCATTTCTTTCTCACACTCTCTTTCTTCTTCCTCCTTTTCTCTCAAAAATCACCAAAACCACCATCCTCACAAAATCAACAAAAAGCAACACTAAATGTACTCGGATTTCACTACTACTTTGGAATAAAAGAACCACCTCGACACGATCTACACTTCTATCTTTCCGGAATTTCGTTTCGCCACTTTGTAAGTTTCCGACAATTTCTCGAAATCACTCAAATCTTAGTTATAATAATTGTTTGTTGTTTCTACACGTTTATAATGTCCAAATATGGGTTGGGTAAAAAGCTTGGGTCGATCGGTGGCCGGAAAACTCGTTTTTGGCTCAAAAATCCGTCAACAGCTCGAAGTGATGCAACGACGACTGCAGTATAGCATCACTTCGTGAGTCACTTAAGTGACGCATTGAGTGTCGCTAAAAGCCCTAATTTAGCGTCACTTACCTAAGTGCCGTATAAAACCCTCTTTTTCCGTCACTACCTAAGTGACGCATTTTCAATATCCGTCACTCCAAGCCGACACTACTAGCGTCACTTGCCTAAGTGACGCCTATAATCGAATTTTGATCTCAACCGACACTTAAGTCCGTCACTTGCCTAGTGACGCCTAGAACTATAACCGACACTTGTTACCGACACTGCCTAAGTGTCGCCACCTCATGCGTCACTTCCCTAAGTGACGCCCTAAACTCATATTTCGAAATTTTATACGACACTTCCTAAGTGTCGCTTAAACCCTAAGTGTCGTTATAAGTGACGCTAAAAACAGAAAGTTTCAAACCATTTTTACTAAGTGTCGAGACCTAAATTTTATCACCTGATTTCACCCAAATTCAAGTCCAGATGCGTTTTTCACCAAAGCAATTTAGTATAAATAAAAAAATTTCTAGCTGACTTGGCATCTCGACCCCAACCAGGGGCCAGCCCCTTAGACCCCGCTAGGGGTTGCCACCCCTGGAACCCCGCTAACCAGGGGCACTGCCCCCGGACCCCCGTACCCAATTCCTCCACCTTGTTAAATACCATGAAATGAACTCAGAAACTATTATCATCATCAAAAATCGTCACCAACGGGCCGTACACGTTTAAAAACACAAACGAAACATTGGACATAACGAGTTGTGTAGGCAACTAGCCTAGATGGTCTTGCGGGACATATACTTACTTAACTTTATATGTTTAGGCATTTAAAGGTTACGGGTTCGGAGAACCTACACACTACTCGCGGTTTGATACTGCTTACTACTCGACTCAGGTGAGTCTTACAGCCCCACTTTTACTGTTTTACATACGGGGTGAGATACATTGCTTACTTTTCTTGAACACAAGTACGAACTATAAATTTTACTATACGGGATTGCATGAGTTACTTACTTTTTACTGAAGTCTCTCCATCATATATCGTTAGTTATGGACTTAAGCGCGAACACTAGTTAATGGATCCATTAGGGAAATGACCCTCCCCGCCCGGGGTAGTAGCGCTACCACGAACCGTTCTGTATAAACGGGCGACTATTATTCGTTATTTATGCTTGCTCAGTTACGAGCATGTCACGGGAGCAACTTATTACTTACGGGTTAAGCTTCGATTATGAGCCTCATGGCAACGGTATAAATTACTTGTTTTACATTTGCAGGATTGCAAATACTTGATTTACGCCTACGGGCACTACTGATGAAATCTTGTGTTCAAAAAACTATAATTACATACAAACCTGTGAGATTCACCAACATTCGTGTTGACCTTTTAGCATGTATTCTCAGGTACACTTACGGAGTAGGATTACTCCCGGACTTAGCTAGAGTCGCATGATTTCAACCCAACTGCATTAACGGAGATTCTTAGCATTATCTTTGGTATATTTGGTTATGTAATAGAATCTCCCGCTATACGCGTGGACTCTAGGGAACTACATTTTGTATACGAAAACATTGAGTTTCCAAACATTTATTTCATATGAAATCGTTTTACAACGTCTCATTTAGAGGTCGTTTGCTGTATATCTTGTGCTTTGTATATTGATTAGTAACACCCAAGTATGCTTCCGCAAATCATTAAATTTGGGGGTGTTACAGATTGGTATCAGAGCCTAAGGTTATAGTGAACTAGGTTGCATTTAGTGGGCCTAGACTATGACCGTTAGGCAGTATTTCCTTATTAGGCATGACTGGTTCAGGAATTACAGCATACGACTTTAATTTAGCATAGCCTGATCAACTATGTACAATTAAGGAAAGATGATGTAAGGTCTGAAACGATTATGTTGAACGGGGATACGTTAGTTGACTCTGACCACGAGAGAACCAGACCATTACTTGATACGTGCTAGACACTAGGCTGGATATTATGTACTTACCTATATATTAGCCTCGTCTTACTTACACTCTGCCACAGGAATGGCAAACACACCACCCAATTCGTCACGCTCTCATCCGCAAGGATCTCGAAACCCGTGAATAGCTAGGAGAACCACTAGGTCACCTCGAACTAGCCCCTATCATGTTCATAACCCTCGGAACTCGGCACACCCCACGGTGCCAGTGTTGGCTACCCAACTCCGCCGTCAGGAGCAAAGGCTCGAGAATCTCGAACGGGAACAACACCGAATGACCTACCTGCTCCGCCAAGCACTTGATCATATATCACAACTCCAGCGAGAACAAGAAGATACCAGCCTCTCTGTAAACATAATTCAGGATTCAATGACCGCTGAATTAGGTGCGGATGAACTCATAAGAGACCGACTAGAGGAATGTGAACAGCGTTCACAGGAGGCTGAGGAGTACTCTCGAGCACTGGTACAACGACTGGCCTTGGTTGAAGACAACGCCAGGCAAGCCAACAGACTTGCAGACACGGTGGATCGCCTTGTTGCGCTAATGGAGCAAGTCAACTTACGTCAAGACTAGAGTAGTCTTCACCTTGTAACCAATTATCTGCCAAAATAGGACTTATGTAATTCGACCGGATTCAATAATTCCTGGAACTTTTGTACTACTATTACTCTGTAATCTTTTGGAAAACTCGTACCTTGTATCCAACTTGATTATCTAAATGGAATATGATTATCACTTCGTACTGTCATCGTGTATCTCATCATATACACTTGTGATATATCATAATTTCATGCAAATATCTTATTCATCTTTCCTTGTTCTTTTCTTGTTCAGCATCATGCCTCCTCGCCGGCAAGTCACCCTCAGTGAAGCGGAAATTGCGGGTCTGATTGCTCGTAGTGTGGCCCAAGCCCTAGCTACCCGAACATCAACTCCTAGTAGCGAAGATACAGCTAACAATGCGCCACAACCCAAACCCTGCTCATATAAGGACTTCCAAAACTGCAAACCTTTGAGCTTCTATGGTACTGAAGGAGCGATCGGTCTGGTACGCTGGATCGAGAAAATCGAATCTGTATTTCTTATCTGCAACTGTGCGGAGGGAGACAGGGTTAAGTTCTCCGCCAGTACTTTCTCAGACACCGCTCTCACCTGGTGGAACACATATGCCCAGACTGTGGGTATTTCTAATGCTTACAAACTCCCATGGGAGGAGTTGAAGGAGATGTTGAGGGGCGAGTATTGCCCCAGGGATGAATTGAAACAACTAGAATTGGAATTCTGGAACCACAAAATGCAGGGTGATGACATCACCGGGTACACCAACCGTTTCCACCAACTGGCACTCCTGTGCCCATCCATGGTCGATCCTGAGTACAAGAGGATCGAGAAATATGTCGATGGACTTCCCGACAGACTACAAGATCTGGTGACATCATCCAAACCGGGTACTATTCAGAGCGCCATCCGTATGGCCCATGAACTGACGGCAAACTCTGTCCGCCGTGGCACAACATCAACCCCATCTGCAAACAACAAACGCAAGTGGGAAGGAAACCCCAACTCATCCAACCAAACCACCAACAAAAAGCCTGAGTCTGTTAAGGCTTATTCCTCGGGGTCTACGGAAAAGAAAGGGTACATCGGGAACAAACCTTACTGTCCCAAATGCAATCGTCATCATGACGGTTCCTGCCCTTGCACCAACTGCAAACGGTTCGGGCACCTAGCCAAGGATTGCCGAGCCAACATTCCTAACCCCAACACCAATGCACCAAAGACCTGCTTTGGGTGCGGAAATTCTGGGCATTTCAAGAGCAACTGCCCCAAGCTGAAGAACAACAACAACAACAACCGCAACAACAACGCCCGAAGCAGAGCCTTCGTGATCAGCTCAGGGGACGCCCGTCAAGACCCGAACGTGGTCTCGGGTATGTTCCTCCTCAACAACTTATCTGCTTCTATACTATTTGATACTGGTGCCGATAGGAGCTTTATTTCTGATGAGTTTTGCCCACTACTTTATATCACCCCCGTGGCCTTAGATGTTAAGTACACCATAGAACTTGCAAATGGCAAACTCATAGAAACTGTTAGTGTGATACCTAATTGCACTTTAAACCTAGCCGACGAAATCTTCTCAATCGATCTTATGCCTGTTGAACTAGGAAGTTTCGACGTCATCGTGGGTATGGACTGGTTGTCCAAACATCCGGCCGAAATTGTTTGTCATGATAAGATCGTTCGCATCCCTCTCGCCGTCGGTAGAACCTTGATCATACAGGGGGAGACCGGTAGGTCGAGACTAAACATAATCTCCTGTTTAAAAACCCGAAAATTTCTGAGAAAAGGTTACCCAGCAATTCTTGCGCACATCAAGGAGAAAAAGTCGGAGGAGAAGCGACTTAAAGATGTGACAATCGTTAGAGACTTTCCCGAAGTCTTTCCGGAAGAACTACCAGGTCTACCTCCGCCTAGACAGGTTGAGTTCTCGATTGATCTCGCGCCGGGTGCTGCACCGGTGGCCCGAGCACCGTACCGCCTAGCCCCATCCGAACTTCAGGAGTTGTCTACTCAGTTGCAGGAACTCCTGGATAGAGGATTCATCAGACCGAGTTCTTCACCTTGGGGAGCTCCGGTCTTGTTTGTCAAAAAGATAGACGGTTCATTCAGAATGTGTATTGACTACCGAGAGTTGAACAAGTTAACCGTCAAGAACCGATACCCACTTCCCCGAATCGATGATCTGTTCGATCAACATCAAGGATCAAGCTGTTATTCAAAGATTGATCTTGATCAGGTTATCATCAATTGCGTGTTCGCGATGCCGACATCCCAAAAACCGCATTCAGAACCCGTTATGGGCATTATGAATTCCAAGTGATGCCATTCGGTCTAACCAACGCACCGGCTGTATTCATGGACCTTATGAATCGGGTGTGTAAACCCTATCTTGACAAGTTTGTCATCGTCTTCATTGATGACATCCTCATCTATTCGTGCAACGAACAAGAGCATGTGCAATATCTCAAAACCATTCTAGAACTACATAGACATGAGGAGCTTTACGCCAAATTCTCCAAGTGTAAGTTCTGGATACAAACCGTTCAATTTCTTGGACACGTTATTGATAGTCAGGGAATTCATGTAGATCCTTCAAAAATCGAGGCTATCAAAAATTGGCAACCACCGACAACTCCAACAGAAGTACGGCAGTTTTTAGGACTGACCGGGTACTATCGACGATTCATCGAGAACTTCTCAAAAATAGCCATACCACTCACGACACTGACTCAAAAGGATAAAAAGTTCGACTGGACTGATAAACAAGAGTCAGCATTTCAACTTTTGAAACAAAAGCTTTGCAGTGCTCCCATTCTATCCTTACCCGAATGCACCGATGACTTCGTGGTATACTGTGATGCTTCACATCAAGGTCTCGGTTGCGTATTGATGCAACGAGACAAGGTCATTGCGTACGCCTTGCGACAACTCAAGGTTCACGAAAAGAACTACAGTACTCACAACCTCGAACTTGGAGTTGTCGTGTTCGCTCTCAAAAGCTGGAGACACTACCTCTATGGCACTAAGTGCACAATCTTTACCGACCACAAGAGTCTCCAACACATATTCGATCCAAAGGATCTCAACATGAGGCAACGTCGATGGGTCGAGTTGCTTACCGATTATGATTGTGAGATCAAATACCATCCGGGTAAGGCAAACGTTGTTGCCGATGCCCTCAGTCGAAAGGAAAGGTCGAAACCACTTCGAGTCCGAGCCCTCAGTATGACGATTCACAATGATCTAAACCTTCAAATTCTCGCTGCTCAACTCGAAGCCTTGAAACCCGATAACGTCAAAAACGAAGCCCTGCGAGGCATGGATAAACAATTCGAAATCAAAACTAACGGAGTTAGATACTTCGCCAACCGAATCTGACTGCCTAATTTCGGGAGTCTACGGGACTTGGAGATGGATGAAGCACACAAGTCCAAATATTCCATCCACCCGGGATCCGACAAAATGTATCACGGCATGAAAGGGTTTTATTGGTGGCCAAACATGAAAGCCAAAATTGCCACGTATGTCAGCAAGTGTCTCACTTGTTCGAAAGTCAAAGCCGAGTACCAGAAACCTTCCGGCTTACTTCAACAACCAGACCTCCCTGAATGGAAATGGGAACAGATTGCCATGGATTTCATAACCAAACTTCCTAAGTCGTCGAGAGGTTGCGATACCATTTGGGTGATCGTCGATCGTCTCACCAAATCAGCTCATTTCTTGGCAATCAGAGAAACCGATAAAATGGAACGCCTCACACATATCTACATCAAAGAAATCGTTTGCCGACACGGTGTCCCTATCTCGATTATCTCTGACAGGGATGCTCGTTTCACTTCTCGTTTCTGGCAATCACTGCAAAAATCACTGGGTACTCGTCTCGATATGAGTACCGCGTACCACCCTCAGACCGATGGCCAGAGCGAACGAACTATTCAGACACTGGAAGATATGCTACGAGCCTGCGTAGTTGATTTCGGTACAAATTGGGAAAGACATCTACCATTGTGCGAGTTTTCGTACAATAACAGCTATCACACCAGCATCAAAGCTGCACCTTTTGAGGCACTGTACGGTCGTAAGTGCCGATCACCAATATGTTGGACTGAAGTGGGAGATAGTCAACTCACTGGTCCTGAACTCATACACGAAACCACCGAGAAAATTGTTGAAATCCAAAACCGACTCAAAGCCGTATGTGATCGTCAGAAAAGTTACGCTGACGTTAGACGCAAACCACTCGAGTTCCAGGTTGGGGACCGAGTACTACTCAAAGTATCGCCTTGGAAGGGCGTAATCCGATTTGGCAAACGCGGAAAATTAAACCCCAGGTACATTGGGCCTTTTGAGATCCTCGAACGGATTGGCCCCGTGGCATATCGATTGCAGCTGCCATCCGAACTCAGCAGCGTGCATCCTACCTTTCACATTTCTAACTTAAAGAAATGTCTGTCTGACGAGACACTTATCATACCACTTGACGAGATTCGCGTCGATGACAAACTTCATTTTGTTGAGGAACCCGCTGAAATCATGGACCGTGAGGTCAAACAACTAAAACAGAGTCGTATTCCCATCGTAAAAGTCAGGTGGAATTCTAGACGTGGTCCTGAATTCACTTGGGAACGGGAAGACCAAATGCGACAGAAATACCCACATCTCTTCCCAGACGACGCACCGACCGTGCACTCGAGCTAATTTCGGGACGAAATTTCTTTAACAAGGGGAGAATGTAACACCTGCCTAATTAGGATAATTAATTATGCATGATTACTTGTAACTAGTTGTAATTAGTATGTAATGGGACTAATTACAGACTCTATTTATATATATATATATATAAGGTGATTTATATATGTGTACTTAAGCGATTTGGATAAATTGTACAAATTAATCGGACGGAGTCCGACACAACTTACTTGGACGTTGGTGATCAATTTTATTAGTTAATAAAACATTATTTAACACAAACAGTCATATCCAGAATAGTATTAAAAATAATATTTCGTAATTACCTCGCATCGTACAATAACGTTTACACAATTAAAATAGTTAACGCGCAAATTAAAAACAAAAATAAACAAATCTATTTAAAGATTTGACAAAATAATGCAACTAAATTATTTAACAAAGATCCGTATTTTTAATATGAATAATTAACGTGTAAAACAAATATTTAAACGATTAAATAACCGAGAAAACGAACACCACACGGAGCACGGAACGGAGACTGGGTGAGGTGAGGCTTTCACCTACACCCCACCTCCTCCCATTTTCTTTCTCATTTCTTTCTCACACTCTCTTTCTTCTTCCTCCTTTTCTCTCAAAAATCACCAAAACCACCATCCTCACAAAATCAACAAAAAGCAACACTAAACGTACTCGGATTTCACTACTACTTTGGAATAAAAGAACCACCTCGACACGATCTACACTTCTATCTTTCCGGAATTTCATTTCGCCACTTTGTAAGTTTCCGACAATTTCTCTAAATCACTCAAATCTTAGTTATAATACTTGTTTGTTGTTTCTACACGTTTATAATGTCCAAATATGGGTTGGGTAAAAAGCTTGGGTCGATCGGTGGCCGGAAAACTCGTTTTTGGCTTAAAAATCCGTCAACAGCTCGAAGTGACGCAACGACGACTGCAGTATAGCGTCACTTCATGCGTCACTTAAGTGACGCATTGAGTGTCGCTAAAAGCCCTAATTTAGCGTCACTTACCTAAGTGCCGTATAAAACCCTCTTTTTCCGTCACTACCTAAGTGACGCATTTTCAATATCCGTCACTCCAAGCCGACACTACTAGCGTCACTTGCCTAAGTGACACCTATAATCGAATTTTGATCTCAACCGACACTTATGTCCGTCACTTGCCTAGTGACGCCTAGAACTATAAACCAACACTTGTTACCGACACTGCCTGAGTGTCGCCACCTCATGCGTCACTTCCCTAAGTGACGCCCTAAACTCATATTTCGAAATTTTATACCACACTTCCTAAGTGTCGCTTAAACCCTAAGTGTCGTTATAAGTGACGCTAAAAACAGAAAGTTTCAAACCATTTTTACTAAGTGTCGAGACCTAAATTTTATCACCTGATTTCATCCAAATTCAAGTCCAGATGCGTTTTTCACCAAAGCAATTTAGTATAAATAAAAAATTTTCGAGCTGACTTGGCATCTCGACCCCAACCAGGGGCCAGCCCCTTGGACCCCGCCAGGGGTTTCCACCCCTGGAACCCCGCTAACCAGGGGCGCTGCCCCCGGACCCCCATACCCAATTCCTCCACCTTGTTAAATACCATGAAATGAACTCAGAAACTATTATCATCATCAAAAACCGTCACCAACGGGCCGTACACGTTTTAAAACACAAACGAAACATTGGACATAACGAGTTGTGTAGGCAACTAGCCTAGATGGTCTTGCGGGACATCTACTTACTTAACTTTATATGTTTAGGCATTTAAAGGTTACGGGTTCGGAGAACCTACACACTACTCACGGTTTGATACTGCTTACTACTCGACTCAGGTGAGTCTTACAGCCCCACTTTTATTGTTTTACATACGGGGTGAGATACATTGCTTACTTTTCTTGAACACGAGTACGAACTATACATTTTACTATACGGGATTGCATGAGTTACTTACTTTTTACTGACGTCTCTCCATCATATATCGTTAGTTATGGACTTAAGCGCGAACACTAGTTAATGGATCCATTAGGGAAATGACCCTCCTCGCCCGGGGTAGTAGCGCTACCATGAACCGTTCTGTATAAACGGACGACTATTATTCGTTATTTATGCTTGCTCAGTTACGAGCATGTCACGGGAGCAACTTATTACTTACGGGTTAAGCTTCGATTATGAGCCTCATGACAACGGTATAACTTACTTGTTTTACATTTGCAGGATTGCAAATACTTGATTTACGCCTACGGGCACTACTGATGAAATCTTGTGTTCAAAAACTATAATTACATACAAACCTGTGAGATTCACCAACATTCGTGTTGACCTTTTAGCATGTATTCTCAGGTACACTTACGGAGTAGGATTACTCCCGGACTTAGCTAGAGTCGCATGATTTCAACCCAACTGCATTAACGGAGATTCTTAGCATTATCTTTTATATATTTGGTTATGTAATAGAATCTCCCGCTATACGCGTGGACTCTAGGGAACTACATTTTGTATACGAAAACACTGAGTTTCCAAACATTTATTTCATATGAAATCGTTTTACAACGTCTCATTTAGAGGTCGTTTGCTGTATATCTTGTGCTTTGTATATTGATTAGTAACACCCAAGTATGCTTCTGTAAATCATTAAATTTGGGGGTGTTACAATAAGCCTAGTGGTAAAGGCATCCCATGACTTCCTAGAGGTCATGGGTTCGAATCCTGCCATGGGTATTATTTATCATAAAGGTACCTACTACCAATGAAGCGCATGGCCCACAACGTTAAAGCTTAGTCGGCGCGAGTTTCGGCTCGAACGTTGTGGTATATGTGATGGAGGTGATTTGCCTGGCGATGTTGGACCTTGTGGGGGGTTCGGTCGTGCTCCATTAAAATATGGAGCGGCTCCAGTGGGTGGCCCAAATACCCATTTTTTTTTTTTTGAATGTAAGTTGAATACAAGCTCTGATTGGTAAAAATCAAGCACCTTTAAGTACACGTGTTAAATCTCTAATAGATTTGTAGTGAGCAACCCATATCTCTTTCCATCGCCATGTGCAAGTGTCCATTTGGCAAGTGCATGCCCTTAAGGCAATAACAATCATGTGAATTTAGTCTCCCAATTTCTTCCATGATAGTGTTAAACTTCCGATGTTGATTCTCCTGTCGACACACTAAGCTAAAGTTTTCAATTGTGAGTTCTTAAACTTATCATGAAATTAATTTGTAGACAAAACGTTATAGACAATACCTGTAAAAAAAATCAAAATGTTGCAAAACTTATCCAAAATATATTACAAGAAATATCATACACGATAATCAATACTTATGAAAAGCATGCAACTCCAACTAAGTAGATCGTTGCTCATGAACCATTTTTAGGATTATACCATAAAAATTCCCCGACACTCCCCAACCACATGTTTCTTGACATGAGAGAGAAATCAATGCCATATATTAGAATTCATTTTCAACAATTACATGACAATATTTGATTGTTACCATCAACTCCTATGGAAATCTTCATAATGACATGTCGACAATGCCTAAACCCATTAATAGAGGGAGTGAAAGCACAAAAAACATGTCTTGATTCATCTTGAAGTACATGGATTGAAAAATTGAAGTACAATCTAGAATTTAAGTAAAGGAATATAAAATTCTTCCCGAGTTGAAGTAGAATCAAGAATTTAAGTAAAGTATTTCAACTCGTTAACTTGTAAATCAAGGATATCAATAAGTTGGCAATGGGAGGATGATGCTAGTTTTTTTACCGTCTTGTATAATATTATTGTTTATTTTTAAGAATTTATTTTTTCATAAAAAAAGATACAATACAATGGCTTTAGACGAATAGTTTTGAAACACAAATATTTTAACAAATACGTTTTCGACAAACCAGTTGGTGGAAAGGGATTCTTGGACAGAGCCCCGTATACGTGAGAGTCTCACGTATGGACGTACGGTTCCAATGCTTTTAGCAATAACTCTATTATTCCATTTATATACTACGATATCGAGTCTTATATCTTTTTATTATTACTATTATATAATATAATAATTATTATTAATTATTAATTATGCTGGAACAACAACAATAACCTTAGAACTTTGACAACTCATCTTCTAATATATTGCCATGTGTCCCTACTTAAAACAACAAACAAAAAAGTTCTCTTTCCCCTTATTTTGTTTACCATTTCTTTAAAACTAGATGATAACCCGCAAGATTTGCGGGCTACTTCATGAGTTTTGTACAAAGTTGTATTTTTATTATGTAATTTTAAAGTTGACATATTTGTGTGGTTGACATTGAATAAAATAAATCTGAAACATATAAAATGAATGAAAAACGAAGTGAAAGGTTAGTTACTAACCAAACCCAAGAGCCAAAGATGTCTTGAACATTCCATACATCATCAAACACACGATCATCTCCGGTATATGGTGCCACACCAAATGCAGACATATCAATGAAGTTGCCTTCTTTCAGTGTATTCTCAAAATCAGGAATGGTGAATATTTTTAAAGAAGCAATGATATTGTTCCAATGCATAACTTACTATATTAAAGTAAATGTAATTTAATAAATCTATCTATCTATATTTATAAAATAAAGTTTTAGATCGCTTATGTGGCGTATTTAGGAACAATGATTGCTTATATGGCATCCTTAAGAACAATTATTGCATATGTGATGTAGGAATACTTGTAACCATAATTTACAACCATATCTTTTCTATATTCAAAATTTTAAATATGAATAATAAGTAAGAATATTTCTATCGATGTAAGTATATCTCTATTACTACGTAATTTATATCCGTCATTTAGAAAACTAAATTACTAACATGTTTACACGTAATATGTAAAGTATTTAATTATTAGTTTGTTCAAAACTTTAAATATAATTGTTTCATATATAGTTTTGTTTATGTTATTTAAGACCTACAAATTCACGAGATAATTGTTTCATATTTACTTGGTATGAAGTACAACAATTATTAAATTATGCATAATTTAAGACCTACAAATTCACGAGATTATACTTAAAAGATTTATAGTAATGGAACCTATTTTTTTTTTTATCAATGGTGACTATATATAGACTCTAATGTTTTCTACCTCCAACAAAAGAGTGAACATCACAATTGGAAAGTCACCGACTAAGGCCTGTTTTAAACATTACTTCCTACTTCGTAGCTCAACCTCATTAGTCATATCCATATATTCTTATCATTTTAAACTCCCTTTTGACCAACCTGATAAGAGCTCTTAAGTAGAATAATGATTTCACCATCCACCCATCGGTAATCACCTTTAAAGTAACATAATAAGTCCACAAAGAACCGTAAATCCAAATCCATCTCAATTTGCTACATTATGTTAACAATAGTGCACTATAAAATAAGAAGTAATAACTAAATGGGAAATGATTAACTAAAAATCCAAGTAAAGTCCTCAAGGGTTCTTAATTAACTATAGCCATTGTCATTTGACTTATGTAGTTTGGTACATTGCCTGATGAACTCGAGGGCTCTAGTGAGCTTGCAAATGTCTCGGCTACTGTTGCAATGCATCCATTTCTTGTGATAAAGTGTCCACATCTTGTTGTGAGCGCGATGATTTCTGCAAGTTATTGATGGCTATTAATTACTTTTCGGTCAAAGGGTCCTATTGGATTAAGAAAGTAGATGCAAATAATGTAGAACACATATTTGAAAGAAATACTTATACACGTAAGTACAAACCAATAAGGATGTGTTTACCATAACTATCAGCAATTTTTGTAAATTCCACTCCTCTTCATTTACGACCAAAACAATAAAAAATAAAAATATGAATGTTGCTTTTTGCAAATTAAAGTTTAGAGTATACACCTGACAGATTTGTTCAGTGCTTTGTGCATAATTCTTGCCAAGGACACAATGGTGCCACGAGATCCACCAGCAGTGATCTTTGCCCCATATAAGATTCCCTTTATAGGTGTTGATTTATTGGGTTGCATTTCTGGAACCGGTTAGATAATCATATCCGTCCCATGTGATCCTAATCTGCAAGCACCGTAGTTATAGGGCCACTTCATAATAAAATGATTGTTGTATGCAGACACACCATCAGACCTTACATTGTGTATCATAAACATATCTCACTTAAGACATTACTTTGTAGCCTTAATCGGTAAATGCGAAAGATAGGGACCTTTGGGTAACAGTTAAAAAGGGGTAAATAGGCAGTTTTATTAGGGCCAATTCGACAAATGTAATTAGCAATTTGAAATCACAATAGAATTACAAAATGGGTAATCTGTATGTCAAAAGCTCTCTTCCAATCATAATAAATAAATATAATTATATAATCTCTTTGGTAGAGATAATTCAAAAAGTGCTAGTAAGGTTCATAAAATATCCATTATTTGGCAAGACGGGATGTTATAATTGTCATACAAAATATTTCTGACCCAATTACTTATGATAGGGTCAGGTTGGATCTCCATTTAGATCAAAATGAACCTGGATTAAAATGGATCTCCAATTACTTATGTTTACCAGAAGATTGTCACATTTCAGATCAAAATGAACAATGTTCTTTGAGTTCAAATATCCCATTTCATGGGTTGTGTCCAATGCAATTATAGGCTTATTCTGGTTATTAATAAGATACAGACCTAGAAATCAAATAGAGAAGTAAGAAACAGGTAATACACCATATACGACATATATCTGTTTGCAGGGCAACAAATAAAGCCTGTACTTGGTATTTGAATACCAATCCTTAAGCTTAGAGGTGCCAACACTAACATTTTTACTTTTGAACGGGTCAATCCGGGTTACGATTTTTATCTAATCAAGAGGCAAAATAAAAACCATAGCCGAAAGAATAGGGGTGTGTTAAAGTCACCCAAAGTGTTTTTAAAGCTTTAAGTGTAGTAAATCAATGTACTGATAGAATGATGCAGAGTGTTGCTATAAAAAATGATGATAAAAATTCTAAAATCCATAGAAATTCAAAATTATTGAAAAATCTAAATGTCAGTTAACACAACGGGACCCAACCATTTTGCCACTTACACTTCAATTTTTTACCTAGATACAAAGAAATTCGGCTACTTCCCTCTGAAAGATGTTTCATGCAGAAACAATGACATGTTTTTAACAACTAAGCTATGCTCGTCTTTGTATAGAGTGTAATATTCAGCCCAATTACATATGCAAGATAGTTTCAATATCTACATACCAAACTGCCATCTGATGGGCTATTGCCTTCATCTTTACATCTTTCACGACTTCCACAACAATAGAAATTTAAGTAGTCCTGTGGATGTGAAAGATTTGAATTCTTAACCTCTTTAGCTACACTATCATACATCCTTTGGATAGTTTGTCACTGAATAATAAACAAATATGAATTACAAATGTATTCAAGGTAATCTTACAAGTCCGGAAAGTAAAAGTTACCGACATTTCATTCAACAAAGATCTTAATGGGTTGGTTACCTTGTTAAGCAGTCTCCTTATTGAATACATGTACTGGACCCATAATTAATATGTAACATTTGGCTAAATTTGATATCAGAGTAGCACACTACTATAGATTATAAGAGGCTTACAACCACAAACGATCATGAAATCAGTGTCAGACCTCGAATAAATTCAGATTTCAAATATTCATCATACCTTAAATTCATCGATAAGTGAGGTGAAATCGAGACCTTTTGAATTTGGATAATAACTATAGAATCTTCTTTGTGGTACATTAGCCTCCCTCCAAACGTTACAGTGACTGAGACTTCACATCATATGACAACAAAAATCAAGCAAAATTGAAAATCGAGCTGATGCATAGTAAAACTTATAGGCAACTATAATGAATATAGCATGATACTCATTATGTATCACTAATTATTTTGATCTCCACTACATATGAATATAGCATGATACTCATTATACTATAATACATAATAATTCACATTATACCCTGTACACAGTAAGACTCACTGTAAACAGAAGAGGCAGATGAAACCTGTCAGTTGTACACCCAAACCTGTGCATCACTCAATCTATTTATTCTATATAATCCGTGTACATAAATGGCTTAATGTACGCAATAATTTTGTTGCCCTGCAAATGAATGAATCCAATTTATGTACACTCAGAGGTAGGTGAGTATAGATAGAATAGAAACAAATTAACATGACCAGAATTATTTGTCAAAATACCAGATTTTGACTATTACATTAAAAATTGCTGGATCCGTATATCAATGTGAATTTTTTCCCAAAAACTTAATACAGCAGAATTGTTAATGTTAATGCACATTAAAAACCTCCACCACATATGAATATAGCATGATACTCATTATACTATAACACATATTAATACTCATTATACCCTGTACACAGTAAGACTCATTATGCTATAATACGTGTTAACACTCTGGCAACACTAAAGACATTAAAAAACACTACATGTCATTTTTACACATTTAACGTGGATAAAATACGTAATGCCGTAGAAATTAATCATAATTTCATACCTGAGTATTGGTCATCTGCTACTTAGAAGCTGAATATTTGACTGTGAATACCCTTCCATAGCGGAATTCACAACGCAATCCTGCCTATATAAACAGAAGAGTCAGATGAAACCTGTCAGTTGTACACCCAAACCTGTGCATCACCCAAACTATTTATTCTATATAATCCGTGTACATAAATGGCTTAACGGAAGCAATAATTTTGTTGCCCTGCAAATGAATGAATCCAATGTATTTACACTCAGATGTAGGTGAGTATAGATAGAATAAGAACAAATTAACTTAAATTGAGTTTCATGATAAGGCTTTAGTGATTATATAACAATGCCTGTTAAGCACCACGATTTATATAACAACTTAGATTAAGGTACAAAATCAAAACATACTAATTAGCTTGTTACCAATAGCATTAGCAAGTAAACATGGAAGTGAAGCATACTCGCAGGTTTCATTGGCAGGTGTGTAACTCATGCTGCTACTGTTGAACTGTAGCAGACACTAACGACTACCTATCTTCTGATTTTCATGTAACACCATGACCATGCTTTCTATTTTGCATCAATTAATTGAAACCGTAATAAAGATCACGATGCACTACGTAGTCAACCTCATTCACATTACGTGATAAACAGACAACATCCATCCTCTTGACCAAATTACATGTGAAGCATCCAATAAAATTTTAAATATTAAGCATGTCTGCACATTAAAAGTAAGTTACCCAGCTTGAAGGGGTTCAGGTGGAAATGTATTTACAAATGAGGGTCATGATGCATATACAAACGAACTGTCAAGCACAATGAGGGTGACATTCTTACTAAGAACTCAATATGCATACTATGTACCTTAATCTGTGCAGACTACAAGGGTCATTCGGTTTCAGTCATGTGGAATCACAAATCATTGTAACAGATTGGCTTTTCCTAAATTGGTGATGGGAATGGGAACTTGATAGGCCCCTTTATTCCCTATTTCACTTACATTTGTATATGCAATATGGTAACCGAGCCGGCCTCGATCCATATAACGACATGATCTTCCGTCTGCTTGCTGCAATCAATGAACCCCTGTAAAGTATCAGCATGTTGACCGCAAACAATTCATAATGAGTATTTATGTTATAGCAACATAAATATAAGCATCTACCAACATGCAGAAATATAGCAATTGCAGAAGATTAAACGAAAAAAAGGGTATTTTGGAGGGTAATAGCTTACTTGCAAATGGCTCTTCACTTCATCATTGGTGAGACAATCAACATGCATAAGCTCTCGAATCTGCTTCGGGGTGACAGCTGCAAAAGAAGTGCAACCAAACATGATTTAGTATTATAAAATAAAATGGATTTTGAAACTTAGTGAATTGAACATAGTATGCACCTGATTGAATCTCTATCAATGTTATGTTCCATAATGTTAAGTTTTTATGATTGTCTCATAAAAACAGCAACATTTGACTATATATAGACATTTGCATTTGCCTTATGAATTGTCAATCATCTGATATCGAATTGCCAATCATCTGATATCGTTCTTCCCCAGTTCTCTACAAACAAATCAAACACATATATGAATCCAATGACTAATAGTAGTTTCATACACTCAACCAAAACATGTATCACTATATATTTCTCCCTTTTTTGTTACCTTTCGTATTACTTGCTCCACTGTATCCTGTAGTGAAATTCAATGGGAATCCGTACCCGAATCGTTGTCAATCGTGCTCCAAAGCTGAGTAGAACTCAACCAATTATTCTTATCACTTTCAAATTTTGGAGCATCATCATCATCAAGAGGCTTATTAAATGGTAAAAATCTTCCACTACAGGCTGATTTTGTGCATTCCGTAAACACCATTAATTCATCTTTCAAAGTAACAATTGCTGAAACAACACAAAATAACAGGTTCACTCATTAAAGCAAATCATCGAACACTTAGCACACATATACAATCAAACATAATTTCTGAATTGAAAAACCATCAAACAAAATCAGATTAACATACTAACCATCATACAAAGTAACAATTGGTGAAACAACACAAAATAACAAATTCACTCATTAATCCATTAGCATTACGATGAGCACATATATAGCTAAGTTAATTAAGACTTGCAGACCATATATCTAAAAGTTAGAGTTAAAGCATATATCTATACCTAACTGGATTGAAACTGAAAATGGGAGAAAAAGAAGTACATACCCTGTTCTATCGCCCGAATACCAATTGAATCGTTGCCTGAATCTGTCGATCGAATACCCATTGAAGCCTTGCCGCATTCTGTCGCTCGAATACCCATTGAATCGTTGCCTGAATCTCTCGATCGATGTCCCATTGAATCATTGCCGCAATATATCGGTCGAATACCAATTGAATCTTTGTCTGAATCTTTCGATTGAATACCCATTGAATCCTTGCCCCATCGATCGAATACCCATTGAACCCTTGTCTGAATCTTTTGATTTCTATACACATTGAATCCGTGCCATACGCGATTGCTATTCTTGTGTTATTGCCCTTTGTATCGATTTGTTTCAATTACGATTCGAGGTTTTGAGATTTAGAGGGTGTTTGGGGCGGCGTTTGGATTTGAGCTTCTGCGTTAGCTTGAAGCTCCAAATTCATGGCTTTTTAGCGTTTAGCATTTTAACCCTCCACTAACGCTCCCCAAACACCCCCTTAAGCTTTTGTTTCTTATGTAGCATTTGATTTTTGAGTAGGGAAATGTTTTTCCTAGCCCGCTGCATAAACACCCGTATAAAATAAAAAAGTAACCATAGGGATAGTGATTAAGATTAATTAATCAAAAGAATTAGGTAAATCAATGGCTTAGATTTAAGGGCTAATAAAATTAAGGGGGGAGATTAAGTTTTGAGAAGCTAATTGTTTGGTGATTACTTAATTAATCTTTTCTTTTAATAGATAAGAGAGATTATTTTATTACTTATTCTCTTATTTCTTATACTTATAAAAAAGGCCTTGTATGACATCAGACTCGATTGTGATCGGAGGAAATTCCAACTCGCACGAATCACATGTTTAGAAATGGGGACCACATAATGAGCGAAGTCAATCACACAACAACACATATCCTATAGCACAAATTATACCAGTGTGTAAGCAAGTGAGGGGGATCACTTATTATATGATTATTAAATCGGTTGTAAACAATTAAAATCTTTTGCTTGAAACTTGAATGGTTACTTGTGACAACCGTCAATTTAGGACTATAATTTAGTGCCTAATCAAGTTTAATACATGTAATTAGTTCTGTGTTAGGCTAATTAATGTATCAATTATTATATATATTGTTGAATATATATCTACAATTATGCGAATTGTTTAAATCGTACGAGTTTCAAATCGAATGAATTTCGATACAATAAATACGGACGTTGGTGAACAATTTTATTAAGTAATACAAATATTATTTAATAACGCAATTTTACTTTGAATATTAATTATTATGATATTTCGTATCCAAGTTTTATTACACAATTAATATAAACGCGAATCAAATGTAACTTCGCAAACAAAACGAAACAAAACACCTTTTATAACATAGATCCTAAATATTTAGTAAAATACTTCAACAAAAATACTGAATAATTATTTGCATTTTAAAACGTATATTGAAACATATAAAATAATTATTTAACGTTTGTACGACGGAGAAAACGAACACCGCACGGAGCGCGGAGGCGCAGACTGTGAGTTTGAACTCCCACCAAAATCACCTCCTTTTTCTCTTTTTCTTTCATTTCTCATTTACTTTCTCTCTCTCCTCTCTTAATTTCTCTCTAATTTACAAATCACCACATCATTACAAATTCACAAAATAAACACGTTAAACGACCTCGAATCTTCAAGCCCCTTTGGAAATAAACGACCACCTCGCGACGATCTACATTTCTACCTTTCCGGAATTTCATTTCGGCGATTTGTAAGTTTCCGACACAACTCCGAAAACTCTCGTTTTTAAGTTTTATAACTTGCTAGTTGTTTGTATAACCTTGTAATGTCCTAAAATGGGTTGGGTAAAAATATTAGGCCGATCGATGGCCGAAAAATGCGTTTTTGAAGTTGTGATTCCGATCAGACTCCGTACGTCGCATTTGGCCTGGAGCAAATGCGACGCAGCGACCTACGTCGCACTATATCCCCAACGTCGCATATAGCGACGCAGCGACCTACGTCGCACTATATCCCCAACGTCGCATATAGCGACGCAGCGACCTACGTCGCACTATAACCCCAACGTCGCACTTAGCGACGCAGACCCTTACGTCGCAGAAATCAACTACGTCGCCTATAGCGACGTCACGTACAACGTCGCATTAAATTGCGAAAGTCGCACATAGCGACGTCATGCCCAACGTCGCAGTCCGGATCTGCGACGTAGCACCCTACGTCGCATAAAACAGAATCTTCAAACCTCAAAATTTTGAAGTCAAAGTTACTGTTCAAAAAAGTCAAATTTACTGTAGCAGTACTGTAGCAAAGTCAACATTTTAGAATTATTATTATTTCAACTAAATCACCAACGGGCCGTACACATTTTCAAATACACAATTGAATCAACTAAGTCATAGTAACTTAGATAATTCAATCAAACAAGTCGTAGTAACTTGTAACAAAACAATCAACCAAATCGGGGTAATTTGGACATCAAGTTAAGCAAACAATTTCAATGGTAGTCTTTCGAGATACCGGTACAATTAATGACAATTTAAGTGTCGTGGACACATTCAGGTTTCAAGCCTTTGGACACCAACTCACAGCTAATTACTTCAAGTTTATTAAGTTAAACACTTCAAGAACCAGGTGAGTTTCATAGCCCCATTTTCACTGCTTTACAACTAGGGGTGTGATATTACTACTCGATTTTGTTTTACAAGTAGAACGCAAGTGCCAAACTTCAAATACTACATGAGTTTCAAGCTAATCAATTTAAAGTCCTCCATAAGCATAGTCTCTAGTATTTTATAGCGTGAATGTTAGTATATGATATCATATGGGATTGACAATCCTCATCCGGGTTAGCACGCACTAACCGGTCAAACGGATGTATTAGCATTTGGGAAGACGAGTGTTGATTAGGCACTCGTAGGAGGCATTTCAAGTTAGGTTTCCTTAAGTGGGCCTGACAAATCAAGTTAAGCTCAGACTATGTGCTCATGGACAGTATAACTTTTATTTTTGCTTAATTGCATTTTAAATTCAATATAAATCTTGCGGTTCTTACAACTATACATTGACATACAAACCTGTGAGCTCACCAGCGTTTTCGCTGACCCATTTTAGTATTTATCACAGGTACCCAGCAGTAGTTTGGCTGCACAAGCAGGAATTATTAGCTCGAGTCAGCATACATACAACTAGAGATTGGACTGCATTATTATATTTTGTAAAAGTAATTATGCTATGTAATCTCTCAATTTCAGGAACCGAGCTAATGTAACTATATTTTGATGTAAACATTTATTTTATTTATACAAGTTTAAAACGACGCATATAGTGGTCGTTCATTATATCTTATGTGCTTTGTATATTGATTAGTGACACCCAAATCAAGCTTCCGCAAATCATTAAATTTGGGGGTGTCACAGATTGGTATCAGAGCCTAAGGTTATCGTGAACTAGGTTGCATTTAGTGGGCCTAGACTATGACCGTTAGGCAGTATTCCTTATTAGTTATGACTAGTTCAAGGATTACATCATACGACTTTAATTTAACATAGCCTGATCAACTATGTACAATTAAAGAAAGATGATGTGAAATCTGAAAGAGTTATGTTGAACAGGAATGCATTAGTTGACTCTGACCTCGAGAGAAACGGGACTCAAAACACGTCTGTGCTAGACACTCAATAGGTTATTATGTGATATACATATATTTACATGAATAGACCTCATTACAACTTTAGGCTATATTATATTATATGAATATAGGCCTCTTTCTTTCAAACGTTTTGTCTCGGAATGACAAACACACCACTAGTTCATCATACTCGGACTAGTATCTTATTTCATTTCCTTGTTCTTTCTTACTCAGCATCATGCCTCCTCGTCGTCAAATTACCCTTAGCGAAGCTGAAATCGCGGGAATAATTGCCCGCAGTGTGACCGAAGCCTTGGCTACCCGAACACCACCCGGTAGCGAGGACACAGCAACCAATACTCCACCACCCAAACCCTGCTCCTATAAGGACTTTCTTAGCTGTAAACCACTATATTTCAAGGGCACGGAAGGTGCCATTGGCTTGATCCGTTGGATTGAGCGTATGGAATCTGTTTTCAGCCTCTGCGACTGCACCGAGAACAACAAGGTTAAATTCGCTGCTTACACCTTTCAGGAAGGTGCACTCACGTGGTGGAAAACCCACGCAAACTCTGTAGGCCTTGAGGTTGCAAATCGGCTTCCTTGGGCCGAACTGAAGAAGAAACTGACAGAAAAATACTGTCCTGAAGAGGAATTGCACAGGCTGGAAGAAGAATTCTGGCATCTGGAGGTGCAGGGAAATGATGTTGCTGAATATACCACCAAGTTTCAGCAGTTTGCCTTATTATGCCCGGGTTTGGTCGAACCAGAAAGTAAGGGCATTAAGAAATACATTCGTGGACTCCCCGAGAACATCCAGGGAAACGTCGCCTCATCCAAACCAACCACCACTGAGAGTGCCATTCGGTTGGCCCACGAACTCATGGCTCTAGTTGTCAGCCGTGAGACCTCCAACACCTCATCCTCCAACAACAACAAACGCAAATCCACTGAACACCACCACAACTCAAACAAGAAAAACAACGCCATCCAAGTCTACACCTCCAACTCTGAAACCACCCGCAGCTACACCGGGGACAGGCCTTATTGTCCCAAGTGTAACTACCACCATTTTGGTCAGTGCGGTACTCCTTGCAACAACTGCAGGAGGTACGGGCATCTGACTAAGGATTGCCGAGCCCCCAAATCCAACAACAACCCCTCTGACAGAAATGCCCGACAACCTAAGTCCTGCTATGAATGTGGACACCCAGGACACTTCAGGGATTCTTGCCCAAAATTGAAGAATAAGGGCAACAGCAACAACAACAACCACCGCAACAACAATAACGCCAAAAGTAGCGCCTTCGTGATCAACTCAGGGGACGCCCGTCAGGACCCGAATGTGGTCACGGGTATGTTCCTCCTCAACAATTTAACTGCTTCTATTCTGTTTGATACTGGTGCCGATAGGAGTTTTATTTCCGATGAATTTTGCCCTCTACTTGACATTACACCTGTTGCTTTAGACGTTAAGTACACCGTAGAGCTAGCAAATGGCAAATTGATAGAAACCAATAGTGTGATACCTAATTGCACTTTAAATCTAGCCGACGAAATCTTCTCCATAGATCTTATGCCTGTTGAGATAGGAAGTTTCGATGTCATCGTAGGCATGGACTGGTTGTCCAAACATCGCGCCGAAATCATCTGCTATGACAAAATTGTTCGCATACCTCTCACTGTCGGTAGAACCCTAATCATACAGGGGGAGACCGGAGGGACGAGGCTTAACATCATATCTTGTCTTAAAACCCGGAAATTTCTGAGAAAGGGTTATCCATCAATCCTCGCGCACATTATGGAGAAAAAGTCGGAGGAGAAGCGACTTGAGGATGTTCCAATTGTTCGAGACTTTCCAGAAGTCTTTCCTGAGGAACTGCCTGGTCTACCACCACCAAGACAGGTTGAGTTCTCAATCGATCTTGTACCAGGTGCTGCGCCTGTGGCCCGGGCACCATACCGTTTAGCTCCATCCGAACTTCAGGAGCTGTCCACCCAGTTACAGGAACTCCTGGAACGGGGGTTTATCAGGCCGAGTTCTTCACCTTGGGGAGCTCCGGTCCTATTTGTTAAGAAGAAAGATGGTTCTTTTCGAATGTGTATCGACTATCGAGAGTTGAACAAGTTAACTGTCAAGAACCGGTATCCACTTCCTCGAATCGATGATTTGTTCGACCAACTTCAAGGGTCGAGTTGTTATTCAAAGATTGATCTCCGATCCGGTTACCACCAATTGCGTGTCCGCGATGCTGATATTCCAAAAACCGCTTTCAGAACCCGTTACGGGCATTACGAATTCCAAGTGATGCCATTCGGCCTAACCAACGCACCGGCTGTATTCATGGACCTTATGAATCGGGTGTGCAAACCTTACCTTGACAAGTTTGTCATTGTCTTCATCGATGACATCCTCATATATTCACGAAGCAAAGAAGAACACGCGCAACACCTCAAAACCATCCTTGAACTACTTAAACACGAGGAGCTCTATGCCAAGTTCTCTAAGTGTGAGTTCTGGATCAAAACCGTTCAATTCCTTGGTCACGTGATTGACAGTCAGGGGATTCACGTTGACCCATCAAAAATCGAAGCAATCAAAGATTGGCAATCGCCAACCACTCCGACCGAAGTACGACAGTTTTTAGGACTGGCCGGATACTATCGACGATTCATTGAAAATTTCTCCAAAATAGCCATACCACTCACGACTCTGACCCAGAAAGACAAAAAGTTTGACTGGACTGAGAAACAAGAGTCGGCATTCCAACTCTTAAAACAAAAGCTTTGCAGTGCTCCTATTCTATCATTACCCGAAGGCACCGATGACTTCGTGGTATACTGCGATGCTTCTCATCAAGGTCTCGGTTGTGTACTCATGCAACGAGACAAGGTCATAGCTTATGCTTCCCGGCAGCTCAAGATTCATGAAAAGAATTACACCACCCACGACCTCGAGCTAGGAGCTGTCGTTTTTGCCCTCAAAATCTGGAGACATTACCTTTATGGTACCAGATGTACAATCTTTACCGACCATAAAAGCCTTCAACACATATTCGATCAGAAGGATCTCAACATGAGGCAACGTCGATGGGTCGAGTTGCTTACTGATTACGACTGTGAACTCAAATATCATCCAGGCAAAGCAAATGTTGTTGCTGACGCCCTCAGTCGAAAAGAGCGAGTGAAACCACTTCGGGTCCGAGCACTCAGTATGACTATTCACAACAATTTAAACATTCAAATTCTCACTGCTCAACTCGAAGCCTTAAAACCCGAAAATGTCAAAGATGAAGCCTTGCGGGGCATGGATAAACAATTCGAAATTAAACCTAACGGGATTAGGTATTTCTCAAACCGAATCTGGTTGCCTAAATTTGGGAACCTACGAGACTTGGTGATGGATGAAGCTCACAAGTCCAAATACTCTATCCATCCGGGATCTGACAAAATGTACCACGGTATCAAGGACTTCTATTGGTGGCCGAACATGAAAGCTGAAATCGCCACCTATGTCAGCAAGTGCCTTACTTGCTCCAAAGTCAAAATCGAATATCAAAAACCTTCTGGTTTACTTCAACAACCCAGTCTTCCTGAATGGAAATGGGAACAAATTGCCATGGACTTCATAACCAAACTACCCAAATCCTCGAACGGTTGCGATTCCATTTGGGTGATCGTGGATCGTCTCACCAAATCTGCTCACTTCCTGGCAATCAAGGAATCCGACAAAATGGAACGCCTCACCAACATTTATCTGAAGGAAATCGTGATCAAACACGGTGTTCCAATCTCAATTATCTCCGATAGAGATAGTCGTTTCACTTCACAATTTTGGCAATCACTTCAAAAATCCCTGGGTACTCGACTTGATATGAGTACCGCATACCATCCTCAAACAGACGGCCAAAGTGAACGAACCATTCAAACACTGGAAGACATGTTACGGGCCTGCGTAGTAGACTTCGGTGTAAACTGGGAAAAACATCTACCATTGTGCGAGTTCTCGTACAACAACAGTTACCATACCAGCATCAAAGCCGCACCCTTCGAGGCATTGTACGGTCGTAAGTGCCGGTCACCTATCTGTTGGACCGAAGTTGGGGATAGCCAACTCACAGGTCCAGAAATCATTCACGAGACGACCGAGAGAATCGTTGAAATTCAAAAAAAACTCAAAGCCGCGCGTGATCGTCAGAAAAGTTATGCTGACGTGAGACGCAAAACACTCGAGTTCCAAGTTGGGGATCGAGTTCTACTCAAAGTATCGCCTTGGAAAGGCGTAATCCGGTTTGGCAAACGAGGGAAGTTGAATCCCAGATACATTGGACCATTCGAGATCCTTGAAAGGATTGGTCCAGTGGCTTATCGATTGCAGCTGCCATCTGAACTCAGCAGCGTGCATCCCACTTTTCATGTTTCAAATCTGAAGAAGTGTCTGTCTGATGAGACACTTATCATTCCACTCGATGAAATTCGAGTTGACGAGAAACTCCACTTTGTTGAGGAACCCGCCGAAATTATGGACCGTGAGGTCAAACAACTTAAACAAAGTCGTATTCCCATTGTCAAGGTTAGGTGGAATTCGCGGCGCGGTCCGGAATTCACCTGGGAACGGGAAGACCAAATGCGACTCAAGTATCCTCAACTCTTCACTGATTCAACGTCAAACACGACTTCAACATAAATTTCGGGACGAAATTCTTCTAACAGGGGGAGAATGTGACAACCGTCAATTTAGGACTATAATTTAGTGCCTAATCAAGTTTAATACATGTAATTAGTTCTGTGTTAGGCTAATTAATGTATCAATTATTATATATATTGTTGAATATATATCTACAATTATGCGAATTGTTTAAATCGTACGAGTTTCAAATCGAATGAATTTCGATACAATAAATACGGACGTTGGTGAACAATTTTATTAAGTAATACAAATATTATTTAATAACGCAATTTTACTTTGAATATTAATTATTATGATATTTCGTATCCAAGTTTTATTACACAATTAATATAAACGCGAATCAAATGTAACTTCGCAAACAAAACGAAACAAAACACCTTTTATAACATAGATCCTAAATATTTAGTAAAATACTTCAACAAAAATACTGAATAATTATTTGCATTTTAAAACGTATATTGAAACATATAAAATAATTATTTAACGTTTGTACGACGGAGAAAACGAACACCGCACGGAGCGCGGAGGCGCAGACTGTGAGTTTGAACTCCCACCAAAATCACCTCCTTTTTCTCTTTTTCTTTCATTTCTCATTTACTTTCTCTCTCTCCTCTCTTAATTTCTCTCTAATTTACAAATCACCACATCATTACAAATTCACAAAATAAACACGTTAAACGACCTCGAATCTTCAAGCCCCTTTGGAAATAAACGACCACCTCGCGACGATCTACATTTCTACCTTTCCGGAATTTCATTTCGGCGATTTGTAAGTTTCCGACACAACTCCGAAAACTCTCGTTTTTAAGTTTTATAACTTGCTAGTTGTTTGTATAACCTTGTAATGTCCTAAAATGGGTTGGGTAAAAATATTAGGCCGATCGATGGCCGGAAAATGCGTTTTTGAAGTTGTGATTCCGATCAGACTCCGTACGTCGCATTTGGCCTGGAGCAAATGCGACGCAGCGACCTACGTCGCACTATATCCCCAACGTCGCATATAGCGACGCAGCGACCTACGTCGCACTATATCCCCAACGTCGCATATAGCGACGCAGCGACCTACGTCGCACTATAACCCCAACGTCGCACTTAGCGACGCAGACCCTTACGTCGCAGAAATCAACTACGTCGCCTATAGCGACGTCACGTACAACGTCGCATTAAATTGCGAAAGTCGCACATAGCGACGTCATGCCCAACGTCGCAGTCCGGATCTGCGACGTAGCACCCTACGTCGCATAAAACAGAATCTTCAAACCTCAAAATTTTGAAGTCAAAGTTACTGTTCAAAAAAGTCAAATTTACTGTAGCAGTACTGTAGCAAAGTCAACATTTTAGAATTATTATTATTTCAACTAAATCACCAACGGGCCGTACACATTTTCAAATACACAATTGAATCAACTAAGTCATAGTAACTTAGATAATTCAATCAAACAAGTCGTAGTAACTTGTAACAAAACAATCAACCAAATCGGGGTAATTTGGACATCAAGTTAAGCAAACAATTTCAATGGTAGTCTTTCGAGATACCGGTACAATTAATGACAATTTAAGTGTCGTGGACACATTCAGGTTTCAAGCCTTTGGACACCAACTCACAGCTAATTACTTCAAGTTTATTAAGTTAAACACTTCAAGAACCAGGTGAGTTTCATAGCCCCATTTTCACTGCTTTACAACTAGGGGTGTGATATTACTACTCGATTTTGTTTTACAAGTAGAACGCAAGTGCCAAACTTCAAATACTACATGAGTTTCAAGCTAATCAATTTAAAGTCCTCCATAAGCATAGTCTCTAGTATTTTATAGCGTGAATGTTAGTATATGATATCATATGGGATTGACAATCCTCATCCGGGTTAGCACGCACTAACCGGTCAAACGGATGTATTAGCATTTGGGAAGACGAGTGTTGATTAGGCACTCGTAGGAGGCATTTCAAGTTAGGTTTCCTTAAGTGGGCCTGACAAATCAAGTTAAGCTCAGACTATGTGCTCATGGACAGTATAACTTTTATTTTTGCTTAATTGCATTTTAAATTCAATATAAATCTTGCGGTTCTTACAACTATACATTGACATACAAACCTGTGAGCTCACCAGCGTTTTCGCTGACCCATTTTAGTATTTATCACAGGTACCCAGCAGTAGTTTGGCTGCACAAGCAGGAATTATTAGCTCGAGTCAGCATACATACAACTAGAGATTGGACTGCATTATTATATTTTGTAAAAGTAATTATGCTATGTAATCTCTCAATTTCAGGAACCGAGCTAATGTAACTATATTTTGATGTAAACATTTATTTTATTTATACAAGTTTAAAACGACGCATATAGTGGTCGTTCATTATATCTTATGTGCTTTGTATATTGATTAGTGACACCCAAATCAAGCTTCTGCAAATCATTAAATTTGGGGGTGTCACATTACTTGATTACGCAAATGTAAATAAATTAAACATGCAAGCAATTAAAGAGTTAAAAACACCACGATTTATATTGGTTGGGGGTGACCGTTAACTAGTCCGCCTTAATCCACTCCCCGATTATGCGATATTGGGATTTATCCACTAGTAGTTCAAACATTTTCATCAATAGTTATGAAAACCGTTCAAAGTGTTGTTTCTTCTTCACTAAGAACACAATACTAATCTTCTTTAACAAAAAGAAGATGCATTGACCTAATTGTCTAACATCTAAATAAGAAGCCTGTATTCAATATGGAAGTTTCCAATACCAACTATGTTTTATCTAACAAGTAGAAGACAACTAATCAACAAATAAAGATCACACCAACAATTTCTTTCTCTTCCAACTCTCTTCTTCTTCACAACTTTGGAAGAGCACAAGAGTAACAAACTAAACCAATGAGTCTTCCCCTAACAAATGGAAGACCTAAACACTCAACCTTTATTCCTCAATCACTTGGAAGAGAATAATATGAGATCTTCTAGCACACACAATTGAGGATCTCTTACAAAAGTATTACAACAATAATGTAGTGGCATAAATTATTACAACACAATAACCTTACTACATAAATCAACTCTTATGTTAAAAACTCTTAGTGATTAACCAACACAAGTAAGATCATTTTAAGATCGAAATAATTTTTGTATGTTTTTAGCTTAAGAGGATGACCATAAAGTTAAAGGCAAAGTCTGTAGTTATAGTCAAAGTGTCAAGATTTCAAAATAAGTCCATTTATTGATTTTCAAAATCTTTCGTATTCAATTTTAATGATACACATAAAAATAAGAGAGAGTAAATATCATTAATCAAAGGGGAGTAAACTATAACTTCAAATAACAATAGCGATGTCTTAGAAAAAGTTATCATCTCCCTCATGTCTACCCATGACGTTACTTCATGATCATTCATAATTGTATCATGACACATTTAATGTCACCAAAATATGGAAATGAATACAAATTTGCTATATAGGTTTAAGATAAAAGGGGCATGGATCTTAAAGAGGACATGAGTGACATGTAATCTTAGCCCATGATTTTTTTAATCCACGGCCAAGATCTACTACATCTTAACATTTTTGCATATTAAAAGTGCTGCGTTTTAACATCACTACGTTACTTTTACATTTTTGCCTTAAAATAGAGGTGTTTTGTCTACTTCTTCTTCCAGATATGCACTAATGAACTGAATCCTTGTACATGGAAACTTATAGATGATAGTTGTAGCAAAATCCGTATGTTTATAACTATTCTTAGGGGTGTTCACTATTTGGACAAACCGAATTAATTGTCCAGCGGACAATTTAGATTGGACTATTTGGTTTGGATAATTTGATTTTTTGGATCGGTTTGGTTCAAAACCGAATACTAATTTTGATTTTTGGATTGGTTTTGTTTAGCAATGTAAAAACCGAATAGTCCAAATTAACCGAATAGTAATATATTTTGGTAATACTTTCAAAATATGTTCAAATTAATTAGGTTAATCATCCAATATTATGCATACTTATACCATTATTAACTTTATTCATCGTTTATCACAAATTTCTCAGCTATATCTTAGTTTTGTCTTGCAAATTATTAATTTTTTGTCACGAATTTAAGAAACATGCTAGTTAGTTTTGTGTGATAATCAAGTTTTTTGATTTTCTTCGAATGTTTTTATTATTAATATATGAAAGCATAAACCGAATAGTAAAACCGAATAAACCGAATAGTAATTAGGTTCGGTTCGGTTTCAAATTTTCAAAACCGAAAACCGATCGATTTCATCTATTAGGTTCGGTTTAAACTGAATTAACCGAATGAACACCCCTAACTATTCTCATTTGTAATAGTTTTCTAAAAATTAGTTTTTGTTGAATATTTTACTTAAATAAAATGTGGCACATTTTTTTTTTTATAGTAGTCCCTCCCTCCTATATTTATTGTCTGGTATTTCTTTTATGAATGTCTTAATTTTATTGTCCACTTCCATAAATAGATAAGAATAATGAGATAAAATTCTTTTTTACCCCTACTATATATGTATATATGTAAGACAAAAAAGTAGGTAAAAAGTAAAGGGTAAAACTGTAATCTTATAAAAAAGTAAGATAGATGATTATGTTTTCTTAAACGACGGGTTTTTTTTGTCACAATAAAATTTTGAAGGGTGGGAGTATAAACAAGGGTTTTACCTCAAATAAGTTGACACCCTAAAACGTAAAAACCCTTTCTGAACTCATGTGGCGTTGCTCCCGTTATTCCCGCCGTAATACGACGTTTACCACCCTTCCACCGTCTATATTCGGAGATGGGAAAAGCTGCAAGCTCAGCAACAAAGTCTTCACTTACAATCGTTAAGAATGATGCTTATCTTCAATCAGTCATCCCTAAACGTATCCAACTGTTTGAATCAATCAAATCTCAACAGATTGCTCATCGTCAGTCAATCTCCGGTGACCCCATCAAGTAATTCTATTAAATTTCACTTATTTTTCACTTAAGCACTTCGTCGAACAGTTGGTGTGCGTTAGATAGTATACTTAGGGATATACATTTATAATATATTGGTATTGAGATATTGTGTTTAGGGGTATGTTACTTTATAGTGTTTTTGAATTGGATGTTGTTTGATAGTTAGTTCTTTTAGGCATTTTGTCAAACAGTTGGTGTGCGTTAGCTAATGACTTCTTTTTTTGAAATTAATAGGGTTACGTTACATGATGGGACTGTGAAGGAAGGAAAGAAATGGGAAACAACTCCTTTTGATATAGCGAAAGAGTTATCGAAAAGCTTAGCGTCAAATGCATTGATTTCCCAGGTTGATGGAGTGTTGTGGGATATGACAAGACCTTTGGAAAGTGACTGCTTGTTAAAAATATTCACTTTCGATAGTAACGAGGGTCGTGACACGTTTTGGCATTCGAGTGCTCATATTCTTGGGCAGGTAATGGTGTAAAAAGTTAAACCTGTTTTGTGGGTGTTGAATGGATGGTGTATTTATCTTTGTTTTGGACTCCGTTGTAGGCTCTAGAAATGACTTATGGATGCAAATTGTGTATCGGGCCATGTACTACAAGAGGAGAGGTATCTTTCTAATTCTCATTCAATTAATCAGCTAATTTTTTATGTAAGTCACACAACAGTCTCTGTTTTCCACTTCAAGGATCTTACTTTTATTGTGATACTTGCTCAGTTCTAGCTACGGCTTTAGTGGGGTTGGATACTGTATAAGGAAGATTTTCTGTATAATTAATGTTGAGGTCATTGTGTTTTTATAGTACGTTGTTTGTAGGGCAAATTTCAATGAGTAGCAACGGTTTTTCACTTCATTTGTCATTTTTCAGTGATCAATGGTTTACATTTAATATCCATAGTTACACTTTCCTCCCCACATATTATTATATTAAATATTAAATAAAAAATTTAATAAATAATAAAATATTAAATATCGATATCAATAGTATTTACTCTATAACAATTACCAAGTAATTGTTAATATTCATAACCTATTCCAACTCACCTACCACTATTTCAACTCAAAGAAGAAAAATAAAATAATAAATATGAATGAGAAGTACTAGGTAGTCAAATAGTATGGATATATTTTTCTATGTAAAGTTTTTGAATGAATATATTTCATTTAAAAGTATTAATTAGAAATAAAATATATAAACACAACCATATATGTCTAATAACTCTTAAAAAGATAGCGTTAACACTTCGAAATGTAATTTTCGTTTTCATAATATAAGATTATAAATTTTAGTATAATTAATAAAAAATGTACTTTAAATGAAATAAAACATACAGTGATTGTTATAATTATATTGTTATAAATACTATTAATGGAGTCGAAATATAAATTGTTTTCTCATTTAAAATAAGTGGATTTTACTAAACAAATCAACTATAGGGGTAAAAATACTACATAAAAAAGTTTAATACAATAAATGTGATTAAAGTGTACGCTAAAGGACTAAATCGAATAAAAAATATATATATTAATCCAAAATATGGAGTTCTTTTATTTTTGAACATTAGTTCGTCAAGCTTTATGACATTGATATGAGATTATAATGTACACTAAAGGACTAAATCGAACAAAATATATATAATAAATAATTTAATCCAAAATATAGAGTTCTTCGAGCTTTATGACATTGATATGTCTACATAGTCAAATGACTATCTAATTGGGGACAAGTATTTAACACAAAACAATTCTATTCAATTGGCTTGAAAAAATTAAACCTCCTTCGATGAACACTCCCTGTTATAGTACATGAAAAATGAAGTTCATCTATGTTTTAAGTTTCGAAAAATGAGCGAACAACTTAAGGAAGAATCATATTCGTGCATCTAAATTTATATATTTTTCATGCCCCGTCGTAGCGCGCGGGTGAAAAAAAACTCGTTATTAATAAACCCCACAAAAAAACGGCCTAAAAAAAGGGAGCAAAATCCTACGGCACTTTCCTCCCTAACATTGTGTTCTCGAGTTATTTGGAGGGTGGAAAGGAAAGGAAGCGAAATGATTGAAATTAAAATTGTGTTCTCGAGTTTTATTATGCAAAGAAAGGAAAGGAAGGGGGATGAAGAGGAGATGAAGTCTCAAGTGTATTTTTCTTCCAACGCTTTCCTCCCATTTTTGAGATGATTAGGAGGGATCACTTTGCTTCCCTTCTTTTCCCTTCAACTTAAGAACACAATTCATTAAACTATCTTCTTTACCCTTCCATTCTTTTCTTTTCTTCATTGTTCCTTTCTCTTTTTTTCCACCGATATTTAAACTCGAGAACACAGTGTAACATATATGTATGACTATATTTATTTATAATAATAATAATTTAAATATCAAATATTAAATACTAAATATTAATATTGGTAAATTGTAAATATTGATAGTTAGGGTTTATTTTTTTTTTGTCAGTCATCTTTGCCGCTGCTCTCGCCCGAGATAACAAATCGCAGGTCAATTTCTTCCTTCAGTTCTTCGCGTACGCAAACAGGTTATCTTGAATTAGTTTGATTTTTTGCTCGAATATGAAAATCTTTATTTTTTATTTACCTTCGTTATACTTTCTGGGTTTTTCCCTTATGCAGGTTATTATTCGAACGGAAAACTTGTGACCGGGCTGCATAAACTACACGTTGGAATTCGTAAGGTTTGGTTTTCCGTTTATATCTTATCACGTATTTTATTCAGTTAGTTAATTTAGGTTTTTAATTAATTGATTTTGTTTCTTTATTATTTAATTTGTTATTAATGTGGTGTTTGTTGGGAGATCAATCAGGGTTTTTAGAATTGGATTCAATATGATTGTTTTGGTCCACTTTTAGGAAAATTGATTCTCAATTAGTTGCTTTCTTGGTTTATTGAATGTGGGGTAAGCAAGGTTGGTTTCAAAAAGTCTTTAATTTAAATTGAATTTATTGTTTAAGTTCATATTCATGTTCAAAATTCCAAGTCTTTTTGTAAAAACAGGTTGTTGTGGATCCAAGCAATCTCCGTTTTTTTATCAGCTTGACACTTTACATCAGAACTATCGTCACTAAATTGATATTTTACTGATCACTGCAATGAGTCAATGTTTCTACCACGCCAAGTGAAACTATGAAAGGGGCATGATATTTGATCGATAATATGGTTTTTGTTCTTTGGAGCACTTAGTTAGATACAAATTTTGTTACGAAACCAAGTGGCCATTGGTCCAATAGTACCACTTCCTAACTTCCTATTTGAAAAGTCTAATCAATTGTTGTAAATCAAGTTTTAGTCTCCTTACATACTTTATCATGTTTGATTGTGGTAGTCGATGATCATTCTTTTATTAATCTATCATTGTGTATATAGTCTCCTTACAGATAATTTAGCTCTCTTATAACTAAGCCCCTGTATTGATCTCCATTTCCTTTTCCTTATTCTTAAAAAGAAAATTTGATAGTGATTTTATGCTCACCTTTTATGTTATATTTGGATTGGTATAGCTTCTATGTTTTTCAAGGATGTTACTTGCTATGCTTCATTAATGAGTTGGAATCAATGCATTGAATGGTGTCGTACATGGTCCTAATGTACTTTCTTTTTTGCAACGTACCAATTACAAGATTACTAAAGCTTAACCATTCATCGTTTTGTATTTCAGGTAGCACTGAAAAATAAAATAAGGATCAAACTGAGGTCATATGGGGTGGCTTTATTCAATAACTTCTGCATAGTCTAGATCAAATACTTTGTACAAGTTCATTTATCATTATAACTTTGTAAAAGTTCATTTATCATTACTGGTTCGAAACTATTTTATATCGAAACAAAACATGATTTAATTAATTTTTTTTAAACAAAGACAAATATCAAAACCCGCGTTGTCGCGGGTCCTTCACCTAGTGTATATATGTAAGACAAAAAAGTAGGTAAAAAGTAGAGGGTAAAACTGTAATCTTATAAAAAAGTAAGAAAGATGATTATGTTTTCTTAAACGGCGGGTTTTTTTTGTCACAATAAAATGAGGGTGGGTGTATAAACAAGGGTTTTACCGTAAATAAGTTGACACCCTAAAACCTATTTGCAGACCAAAACGAATGCGATGTTCTGAACTCCTGTGGCATTGCTCCCTTTATTCCTGCTGTAATCTGTCGTTTACCACCGTAATCCCTATCAAGCAATTCCACCGTCTATATTCGGAGATGGGAAAAGCTGCAGCAACAAAGTCTTCACTTACAATCGTTAAGAATGATGCTTATCTTCAATCAGTCATCCCTAAACGTATCCAACTGTTTGAATCAATCAAATCTCAACAGATTGCTCATCGTCAGTCAATCTCCGGTGACCCCATCAAGTAATTCTATTAAATTTCACTTATTTTTCACTTAAGCACTTCGTCGAACAGTTGGTGTGCGTTAGATAGTATACTTAGGGATATACATTTATAATATATTGGTATTGAGATATTGTGTTTAGGGGTATGTTACTTTATAGTGTTTTTGAATTGGATGTTGTTTGATAGTTGGTTCTTTTAGGCATTTTGTCAAACACTTGGTGTGTGTTAGCTAATGGCTTCTTTTTTTGAAATTAATAGGGTTACGTTACCTGATGGGACTGTGAAGGAAGGAAAGAAATGGGAAACAGCTCCTTTTGATATAGCGAAAGAGTTATCGAAAAGCTTAGCTTCAAATGCATTGATTTCCCAGGTTGATGGAGTGTTGTGGGATATGACAAGACCTTTGGAAAGTGACTGCTTGTTAAAAATATTCACTTTCGATAGTAACGAGGGTCGTGACACGTTTTGGCATTCGAGTGCTCATATTCTTGGGCAGGTAATGGTGTAAAAAGTTAAACCTGTTTTGTGGGTGTTGAATGGATGGTGTATTTATCTTTGTTTTGGACTCCGTTGTAGGCTCTAGAAATGACTTATGGATGCAAATTGTGTATCGGGCCATGTACTACAAGAGGAGAGGTATCTTTCTAATTCTCATTCAATTAATCAGCTAATTTTTTATGTAAGTCACACAACAGTCTCTGTTTTCCACTTCAAGGATCTTACTTTTATTGTGATACTTGCTCAGTTCTAGCTACGGCTTTAGTGGGGTTGGATACTGTATAAGGAAGATTTTCTGTATAATTAATGTTGAGGTCATTGTGTTTTTACAGTACGTTTTTTGTAGGGCAAATTTCAATGAGTAGCAACGGTTTTTCACTTCATTTGTCATTTGGTCACTTGGCGTAAAAATTTATTATGAATCTGATTGTACTTCTTAAATTTTTGTTATTTTTGGTAAATTTGGCCGAGGTTGGTTATATCTTAACCAAGTTGACCAGTTTTTTATCGTCTATTGAAGTCACACTTGGCCTTATGTGGTTTCTCATGGAATTGCTGTTGTAACAGGGTTTCTACTATGATGGTTTCTATGGTGACCTTGGCTTAAATGATAATCACTTTGATCAGATTGTTAATGGTGCAAAGAAAGCCGTTGCGGTAGTTTGCAATTATATATATTTAGAAGTTGTAAAATTACTTTTTTTCTGTTTGTTCTTTGAAATGCGTACTTGTTTTGCTTTATTATAGTAAATCACTAAATAAAAGATGTTCTACTTATATGCTTTATTCAGGAGAAACAACCTTTCGAGCGTATTGAAGTTACACGAGAGCAGGCTATTGAGATGTTCTCTGATAACCAGTTTAAGGTGATAGTGCCTATCGAACATATATTGTAAATCAGTTATATTGATGTTTGAAACACATCTAAATGGATCTTATTTTTACTATTGTCATTATCAGGTTGAGATCATTAGCAGCCTACCTGAAGACAAAACTATTACAGTTTACAGGTGTGGTCCATTAGTTGATCTGTGCCGTGGACCCCATATACCGAATACCGCTTTTGTCAAAGCGATTGCATGCTTAAAGGTACAATTTGTTTTAATGTATCAAGATCAAGTATTTGTTGCATATTCAAATTGTTAAAATAAATTTTCAGGCTTCGGCAGCTTACTGGAAGGGGGACAAAGACCGTGAGAGCTTACAAAGAGTTTATGGGATATCGTATCCTGACCAAAAACGTCTGAAGGTTATATCTGTTTTCATCACTCAAATGTTGAATTACATATCTACATGTTTTAGGTTTTAGTCTTTTTGTAATACTTAAATTTTTGGGGGGTGATATATTTCCGGTGATGTTTGATGCAAAAGGGACTTTTGTCACAATTGAAAGGAGTCAGTTGTACTTAAAAGGTCTCTTTTGAAGATTGATTTGGGGTTCTCAGGACTTCAAACAAAGTTTACCTCCTTGATTTTAGTTGACTAAGATTACTTAGTTGTTGTGGCTCATACCATAATGGTTATTTCTACACGAATATGCACTTAATTCAGAAAATCTTTCCCTGATTGAATCGTTTGCTTGGAGTTTAGTGATGGTGGTTACTAGGCTGCAACTAGGCTCGATAGTTTGACTAAGTTTCATAATGTTGGCTCAATCTCTGCTCGAAAATGATTCGATATGGCTCCAGTTCAGCTCAAAACGCTCGAGTTTAATATAGATCTATTTTTTCAACTTATTTTATATGCATCTAAAATTTGTGAGCACAATATTCTTGCAGGAATACATCGCCCTGTTGGAAGAAGCAAAAAAATATGACCACAGAGAGTTAGGCAAGAAGCAGGAACTTTTCTTTTTCCACCCACTTAGGTAAGTTGCAATTCAGTAATTTACTAGAGGTGTCAATCTTGACATGTTAAATTATACATTTGCTGATACGGGTATGTTTAGCGGATCAAATTGGTAGAATTGGTCAAACCAGTTGAGTTGGTCAAATCGACTGAAAGCCACCGAAAGTGTTTATTGTGCATAACTTTCTAAACATCTTTTTGATCATATTTGACACACTATTTGTATATAAAAATAAGAACTTCTAGAGAGAAGGTGTTTTGTGCCAACCGATCCCTAAGTGAACCAAAGATCTATTTATCTAACCCGTTACCCACTTTGTCCGGCCTTTTCAATTCTGCCACCTTTAGAATTTTCTTTGTGGTCTCTAGATTGTTGACCGTGAATACTTCTCTTTATATATGTTTCAGCCCTGGAAGTTGTTTCTTTCTTCCCCATGGTACTCGGATAACTGAGAAATTGATGACCTTTATACGAGGAGAGTATCGTAAAAGAGGTTACCTAGAGGTGACATATTTTTGTTTTGTTTATACTTTGTTGTCAGGCATATTATAGAATCTCAGTCTTACATATCGTAGCATTATGTTGCAGGTTACCACACCTAATATGTATAACATGCAACTGTGGGAAACCTCAGGTCATGCTGCCAATTACAAAGAGAACATGTTTGTGTTGGATGTAAGTCTTCTAATGTTAATATTGTTACCGTTGCTCGTTTGTTTTTAATATATGAATAATGAACAGTACTGATATGATGATGAACAAATGGGTGAAGTACTATTGTGTTCTCAGTTTTAAATGTGTACAACACATTGGTCATGGTAAATGTGTGGGTTTATAATTAATTTTAACTCCATTTGTGTTTTTTATATAATTTGCTTGTATGACCTCAGCTGAATACATATTTATATTTATTTATTTGCTTGTATGTAATTTTTTTTTAGAACAATATTTGCTTGTATGTATTACTTGCTTCTGCTTATAAGTTTTAAGAGGAAATTTTATTCCAGATAGAAAAGCAAGAGTTTGGGCTCAAGCCAATGAATTGTCCGGGACATTGTTTGATATTTGATAACAGGGTTCGTTCTTACAGGGGTAGTTTTCTTTCTTACTATCTATGTTGTTTTATGATTATTGATTTTAACATAGCTGTTAACGTGTGATGTAAACTATAGACTTTGGGGTGTGTTCTATTTCAATCCTGTCAAAAGAATTTGTTCTAGCTCAAGGGCGAACATATTAAATAGGTCGAACAGATCACCGGTTGAATGTCCCTTGGGGTCTAATTGCATACAGCCTCGCAAATTGTGTAGTTCAAAGATCTATAATATTTAGTAATAGTGTATTTTTTGTTAACATAATAGATGCTTTAAACATTATTAGCAGATCTAAAAATTGGGCAGCAAAGTGTTTGTGGGGTCAACCCTATGTGGCCCAATCATTTTGACCTTTATTAAGAAATGAAATGTTTCAACCTGACCATCTTTTAACCTGTTGCCTAGCCTGCCCATCTTGACAGCTCAAGCATGAATTCTAGCTTGCAGTATTACTTCAAAAGCTATCGGACTAACTTCATTTCCATTTTACAGAACTTCCTCTTCGTATAGCTGACTTCGGAGTTCTGCATCGCAATGAAGCCAGTGGTGCATTGACCGGTTTGACTCGTGTCCGAAGATTTCAGCAGGTATGCAGTTTTTTTCTGGTCTCGACTTTTGCACATTATGCCTAAATTTGAGCTGAGGACTCTTTTTTTTTTTCATTTGTTCATACTCTTAGCAGTGTTTTTTGCGTCAATTTTTTTTTTATTATTATTATTTGATAAGCTTTATTTTGTATGATCATAAATTTCTTATATTATTCCTGTTATCTAATCATGTTTCTCTTTCTTAGGATGATGCTCATATTTTCTGTAGAGAATCCCAGGTAAAATGGAATATCTTTACAGTTAATAATTGTCTAATTTTTCTTCATACGTGTTTTTTGACATTTTGATATACATACAGATAAAAGATGAAGTCAAGAGTGTCTTAGAATTCATTGATTACGTGTATCGTATATTTGGTTTCACCTATGAATTGAAGCTATCCACGGTATGTGCATCTAAAAACTCTATGGCTCTATGCTAATCTTAGTTGGAAAATGGTCATGTTACGTAATGGGTCAAATGTCAAAATGGCTCGTTTCGTGTTGACGCAAACATGTTTTGTCTTCAAAATATTTGTTTTTCTTTTATAAATAGCTGGTGTGTAAAATGTGATTACAAGTTGAAATTTTTTGCATATACTATCAAAATAATTGGTGTGTTGATATGATATAGGTTGTTTAGTCCGTTAAAAGGTTACTTTAAGATGACATTCAACCAGTTTCCATTTTAAGGTATTTTTGTTTATCTGCTAGAGATTGAAGAAACTGGAATCATCCGTCGTTAGTAAATGGTTCGAATTTGCCACATATCGTCTTTACCGCTTTGGATTATTTTTTATTTTTACTAAAATACTTACACTGCTCATAAGTCTAAGTTCTTCTATGTTGTGTCACGAAAAAACAAAACAAAATGAAATAAAGACAATTTAAACAGCAGTTTTTACTGAAGTGCCTGTGTTGAACATCTTCCATGTTATATTTGCTCATTTCATGCTGTAATCAATTTTGATCTATTTTCTTGTTACCTTTTTACAGGCTGTGTGTAATTGTTGTAGAAATCTGAAGTTAATTATATTATCTTTTTTATTTGTCTTAATAGAGGCCAGAGAAATATCTTGGAGATCTGGAAACATGGGATAAAGCTGAGAACGCACTTAAAGATGCATTGGACGAATTTAAAAAGCCGTGGGAGGTAAAAGATCAGACTTATCATTTTGAGGATTATAAACTGACAAAACTGTAAAACTGGAACTAGGACCAAACCGGACTGGACCTGACATGATATGTGCGGTTCAGTTATGGCTATTTTGAAATTTGCTTTAGGTTCTTGACTCTTGTATTTCCTAAACGTTGGTTATGGAACCCCCTCCAATCCAGTTCGTAACCAATCTCAACCCGTCTTTATATAATTTCTATTAATTTTTTCAGATATGGACTTTTAGAAAAATATTCTGAAGTTATGGATATTTTTGAGTTTTGGTTTAGTTCTAGGGTATCTGGTATATTGAAAATCTGAAATACCCAAGTTAGGTTGGTTTGGCTTTCGGTTTCTGTATGATATTCACCAGTCTCGATTTCCCGAACTGCATATGCATTACATATTAACATGTTGAGCCCTAGGTAGAGGTTTCCGTTATGACCCGTATCCTTGAATGGGTCAGTGTGGCTTAAGTTTTATCACCAATGGGCTCAACGGGTAAACTTGAAAAATACTAGTGTATATGGAAACTTGTTGAGGGTCGAAAGATGCCCAAAGTGTTATTTAGAGCTTACACCTATATAAACAACAAGTTGTAGTCAACTAAAACTGGCCCTTTAGACCCATACAACCACCCATTTTGATTTGTTACCAACCAACTCAATTGCCCATTTTGCTACCACTTAATTTTGTAACAAGCTGTCTTGTTTGATTTCTTTCATTTTCTATCTTTGTTTTGCTCTGTGCTGGTAGATCAATGAAGCCGATGGGGCATTTTATGGGCCAAAAATTGATATATCTGTTTCTGATGCAATGAAAAGGAAATTTCAGTGTGCAACCTTGCAGGTTATTCTCAACACCAACCATTATTTGCTAACCCTATAATTTTCATGAGCTATTTTATGCAACTGATGGATGTTTGTTGTTACAGTTGGACTTCCAACTCCCTCAACGATTCAATTTAACTTACTCAGCAGAAGACGAGACTAAAAGGGAGAGGCCTGTTATGATACACAGAGCTATTTTAGGGTCTGTTGAACGTATGTTTGCTATACTTTTGGAGCACTACAAGGGAAAATGGCCATTTTGGCTTAGTCCTCGTCAAGCAATTGTTTGCCCTGTTTCTGACAAGTCCCAAGCTTATGGTCAACAGGTATTTGCATGATCTTTTTTTTTTATTTGTGGAATTTCGATTGTAGAGCGTCAGTTTTGACCCTTCACATACAAATGTGTCTAATCATTTTATACTTGTTAAAGAGCATCTCCAATGCAAGTTAATAGAGAAGTCCACACTTATGTGGCATTGACGATTATAAACTTGACATTGTTTCACACTCTCACCAAGTTCTTACAAGTTAAAGTTCATAAGGATAAACTTGCATATATTTAAGAGAGAAACTGTATGGGTCCCATCTACTCCCTCCGCCCCATTACAAGTGTCCAGGCTACTAGGGTTGTTCCATTATAAGTGTCAACTCTGATATTTAACCAATCAAAAAATACTTTAGTGGGTAGAAATTTGATTGGTGAAAAGTGTAGTTATTGGACATTCCTATAAGTGTACGTAGTCAAAGTGGACACTTTTTTTTGGATGCAGGAAGTATTATTTAAGCCTTCTAAATTACTTGTAAAGTTATTAGTTAGATATGATAAAAAGTGTATAGTGGGATCTAACTATGAACTTGAACAAGTTAACGGTCTAGGCGGTCGATTAATCCGGGTGTAATCGGGAGTCGGTGTTGTGGCGTGGCGACGTGGTTTGAGGTGGCATAAAAAATGGTCAAACTTGGTCAACGTTAAAAAGTCGGTCAAACTCGGGAGTAATTGAGATTAAACCATAAAAAGTTGGTCAAACTCGGGATTAATCGATCAAAGTCTAAATTAGTTGTAAAAGTCGGCCGACTAGTTGGGGATTAGTCGGGTTTTATTGTAAACTGATATGAAGTTTAGTTTGCTTTCATGTGAAAGATTTATTGTAGTAAGAAATACATTAAAAATATGAGTTCAAATTGGATGAACTGCTCCCAGGAAAATCCTCAAAAATACCAACGAAAAGAACTGAAAAAACCACCCATGATAATAAATTTTATTGTTAGCCCCTGACCATTAATCAGCAGATAAACTTTTTCACTCTTACAATTTCACGAGGTAAAAGACCAAATGAAATAATTATGTAATTGAAGCATATTGTTGAGATATGCTGATAACAATGGTAAGTTGATTAAGGTCAAATTATATGTTATATAAACAAGTTTCTTAATTTTGACAGGTAAAAGACCAGATTGATGCAACTGGTTATTATGTTGACATCGATACATCTGATAGAACAATCCAGAAGAAGGTACGAGAAGCTCAGCTAGCACAGTACAATTACATCCTCGTTGTTGGTGAAGAAGAAGCCAACATGGGAAAGGTAAACATTTTTCATCACATAATATATAATTCTTTCTTTGCTTGACTTATATGTAAGGGGCCTGTTTAATGGGCCAGATCCATATAGAAATGTCGGCCCTTTATGCTCATATTAGATTTATCTTCTAAAATAGGGAAATGTTGAGTAGATTTTGGGACTGATTTGCATCCGTGCTTCCCTCATTAAAAAATGTTCATCTATTGGTTTCTATTTATATCATGTGACTTTGGGACGTGGTCTTGCATACTCGTAAACGGTACTAATACTTATAAATTGAACAATTTGTATATGCAGGTAAGTGTGCGAGTGAGGGACAAACAAGAGCATTCAGTGAAGACCATTCCAGATCTCCTTGCTCATTTTAAGGAAGAAGTTGACAATTTTCATTAGCAATGCTCCACAGATGAAAGCTTGACTGCTTGTTTCTTGAAAAACGAAAGTGCAATTGGAGTTTTGGTTTGATTTGTCTGCGGAAATGCTACGATAGTTACTAGTTTTGTATGATTTGCTTTACTGATTCAGGAAGTTGCAAATTTAGTTGTCACTAAAAGAATATGTAATGCAGTTTAATTGTATAAACTAAGCAATTAGTTTGGATGTCTATTTAAAGTGATTATTAACGACTACGATGATCACTCCATAATTGGTTTACTTAAGATGATTTCTGTATGTCATTATATAAAGTAGTTTACACTTATGATGTGCTTGGTCCGCAAATGTTTTTCAAATAATCGGAATTTACCTAAGAAATTCCAGTTCCATTTAGCTAAAAGAACTTGATAGAACTTCAATAATATTCCTTTAGCCAAAGGGATTTGAATGGATTCTAATTTCATCGTTTACTCAACCAAACAATTTAAGTAATAAAATCTCAATTTCAATTCAATTCAATTCTTATTAATTTTGTGAACCAAACACGGTTTTTGACTATTGCTAGCATTTTTCTAAATGTCGATAACGACTTTCAATGTTCGTGCAAAACACCACATAAATGACACCAATTTCAAGTTTTCAATATCACCACTTTAGATTATAAACCTACCCGCATACATATTTGATCAATAGAATAAAAATACAATCAATCAATAAAAAGGATAAAAAATTATAAATTATAATGAATAAATTATAAATTATAAATTAATTTAATCCAACTATAATGTATAAAAAAAAAATCTTTTATACAATTCTTTATAGTTGGATTAAATTAATAAATTATAAAAGATTTTTTTTCAAAATAAAAGAAGTCATGATTTATTATATAAGCAGATTTTTTTCACCAGATGATAGAAATTTTTGGTCAAATTTTGTAGTATTTCAAACATGATACACATTTGCAGGACTGAATGATAATAAAACAAAAAAATGTCAAAAACATCAATTTCCCGGATCACTTTCATTTTTATGTCTGAGAAATAACATACCACAATCAAGTTCATTTGGTTAATTAATTAGATTGATAATACACAACAATGAAATATTATGCATCTATACAACAGCACTACCTAATTCAACCGAGGATAGACAAGAGGGAAATATGATGTAAACGCTTTTATCCATGGTAGATCTACAAGGGGTAGTGGACAAGAAATTTGAAAATATGTAAAAAAAAAAAACATTCATTTTTAAGGTTATAAGTCATATTTTCAAGTTTTGCCCCGTCAAAACTATAAAGAGAACAAAATAAATTTTTTTACTCCCTCCATTATAAATGTCTAGCTCCGCCCTTGGACATATCCGACCTGACGTGTAGGGCCGGGGTACTATTTTGTACTTTTTGTATCGTGTTTAGGTTTCTCGATGATGATTTTGATGTCTTTTAGGTTGTTTCGTAGGAGTGCTTATTTTGTGATTTTTTTTACCTCATAGCATATTGCTGGTATTTTTCATATTTAATCCCATTAAAATTTTTTTTCTCTAAATACTTAACTACAAATGGGATGAAAGGTAGGGTGTTCAAAATTATCCGTATCCGAAACTGAAACCCGAATATCCAAAAATATCTGAAATTTTGGATATCCGAAAATTCGGTTACCCGAAATTCGGATATCAAAATTTTCGGATTCGGATGGTGATTTTCAAAAGTTTTGGATATTTCGGATATCCGAAATCCGAAAAGGTGTGACGTGTTTATTTAGTTTCATAAAGTTTGTGGTACAAAATTAGTAAGGAACAAAGATCGAATGGTACTTGAGGTAATAACATTTTGAATTACTATATATAGGTTGTGTCATTAACTACTTGATGTTGCAAATTGTATTAATAGGTGATTGAAGACTTGAGCTATGTTGTGATGCTAAGAAAGAAGTTGACCTACATAGAAAGCATCCCAGGAGTACTATTACCGCACCCCTCGTCCTCATTGTACCCTTTTAAACCAGAAGGATACAACACACCTGAAGTATGGCCTTTTCATGGCGGTAATGGTAGCGGTGTTGGTGGGGGCAACAATTTACCGGCAGCTTACAATCAACCATTGAACATAACTCCTTCCATGAGTAGTCTTGAGGCACTTCTTTCAAAACTTCCCTCAGTTTTGCCGGTTTCATCATCCCCGCTGCCAGCTCAGCAGTTCTGTGAGGCGGCACAACCACATTTTGTGGAGATGTCACCAGAGAAAGAAGCGGAAGAGGAGGAAGAAGAGGAGATAAAAGATGTGGGAGAGTGTAGTAGCTCTATGTCTTCTTATGGCCATCACCAACATTTTCAACATCATGAAATAAATGTAACAGGTTGCATGACCAATAATAGGTATTAACTAGGTAGCTACTTGTTAAGCAAATTATGATTAGAGCTTCATTATGTATGTATTAATTATTTCTAATTATATATTAGTGTGTTCTTTTTCAATAATCTACATAATATCCTTTTTATTGATTGATTGTATTTTTATTCTATTGATCAAATATGTATGTGGGTAGGTTTATAATCTAAAGTGGTGATATTGAAAACTTGAAATTGGTGTCATTTATGTGGTGTTTTGCACGTACACTGAAAGTCGTTATCGACATTTAGAAAAATGCTAGCAATAGTCGAAAACCGTGTTTGGTTCACAAAATTAATAAGAATTGAATGGAATTGAAATTGAGATTTTATTACTTAAATTGTTTGGTTGAGTAAACGATGAAATTAGAATCCATTCAAATCCCTTTGGCTAAAGGAATATTATTGAAGTTCTATCAAGTTCTTTTAGCTAAATGGAATTGGAATTTCTTAGGTAAATTCCGATTATTTGAAAAACATTTGCGGACCAAACACATCATAAGTGTAAACTACTTTATATAATGACATACAGAAATCATCTTAAGTAAACCAATTATGGAGTGATCATCGTAGTCGTTAATAATCACTTTAAATAGACATCCAAACTAATTGCTTAGTTTATACAATTAAACTGCATTACATATTCTTTTAGTGACAACTAAATTTGCAACTTCCTGAATCAGTAAAGCAAATCATACAAAACTAGTAACTATCGTAGCATTTCCGCAGACAAATCAAACCAAAACTCCAATTGCACTTTCGTTTTTCAAGAAACAAGCAGTCAAGCTTTCATCTGTGAAGCATTGCTAATGAAAATTGTCAACTTCTTCCTTAAAATGAGCAAGGAGATCTGGAATGGTCTTCACTGAATGCTCTTGTTTGTCCCTCACTCGCACACTTACCTGCATATACAAATTGTTCAATTTATAAGTATTAGTACCGTTTACGAGTATGCAAGACCACGTCCCAAAGTCACATGATATAAATAGAAACCAATATATGAACATTTTTTAATGAGGGAAGCATGGATGCAAATTAGTCCCAAAATCTACTCAACATTTCCCTATTTTAAAGATAAATCTAATATGAGCATAAAGGGCCGACATTTCTATATGGATCTGGCCCATTAAACAGGCCCCTTACATATAAGTCAAGCAAAGAAAGAATTATATATTATGTGATGAAAAATGTTTACCTTTCCCATGTTGGCTTCTTCTTCACCAACAACGAGGATGTAATTGTACTGTGCTAGCTGAGCTTCTCGTACCTTCTTCTGGATTGTTCTATCAGATGTATCGATGTCAACATAATAACCAGTTGCATCCATCTGGTCTTTTACCTGTTAAAATTAAGAAACTTGTTTATATAACATATAATTTGACCTTAATCAACTTACCATTGTTATCAGCATATCTCAACAATATGCTTCAATTACATAATTATTTCATTTGGTCTTTTACCTCGTGAAATTGTAAGAGTGAAAAAGTTTATCTGCTGATTAATGGTCAGGGGCTAACAATAAAATTTATTATCATGGGTGGTTTTTTCAGTTCTTTTCGTTGGTATTTTTGAGGATTTTCCTGGGAGCAGTTCATCCAATTTGAACTCATATTTTTAATGTATTTCTTACTACAATAAATCTTTCACATGAAAGCAAACTAAACTTCATATCAGTTTACAATAAAACCCGACTAATCCCCAACTAGTCGGCCGACTTTTACAACTAATTTAGACTTTGATCGATTAATCCCGAGTTTGACCAACTTTTTATGGTTTAATCTCAATTACTCCCGAGTTTGACTGACTTTTTAACGTTGACCAAGTTTGACCATTTTTTATGCCACCTCAAACCACGTCGCCACGCCACAACACCGACTCCCAATTACACCCGGATTAATCGACCGCCTAGACCGTTAACTTGTTCAAGTTCATAGTTAGATCCCACTATACACTTTTTATCATATCTAACTAATAACTTTACAAGTAATTTAGAAGGCTTAAATAATACTTCCTGCATCCTAATAAAAGTGTCCACTTTGACTACGTACACTTATAGGAATGTCCAATAACTACACTTTTCACCAATCAAATTTCTACCCACTAAAGTATTTTTTGATTGGTTAAATATCAGAGTTGACACTTATAATGGAACAACCCTAGTAGCCTGGACACTTGTAATGGGGCGGAGGGAGTAGATGGGACCCATACAGTTTCTCTCTTAAATATATGCAAGTTTATCCTTATGAACTTTAACTTGTAAGAACTTGGTGAGAGTGTGAAACAATGTCAAGTTTATAATCGTCAATGCCACATAAGTGTGGACTTCACTATTAACTTGCATTGGAGATGCTCTTTAACAAGTATAAAATGATTAGACACATTTGTATGTGAAGGGTCAAAACTGACGCTCTACAATCGAAATTCCACAAATAAAAAAAAAAAAGATCATGCAAATACCTGTTGACCATAAGCTTGGGACTTGTCAGAAACAGGGCAAACAATTGTTTGACGAGGGCTAAGCCAAAACGGCCATTTTCCCTTGTAGTGCTCCAAAAGTATAGCAAACATACGTTCAACAGACCCTAAAATAGCTCTGTGTATCATAACAGGCCTCTCCCTTTTAGTCTCGTCTTCTACTGAGTAAGTTAAATTGAATCGTTGAGGGAGTTGGAAGTCCAACTGTAACAACAAGCATCCATCAGTTGCATAAAATAGCTCATGAAAATTATAGGGTTAGCAAATAATGGTTGGTGTTGAGAATTACCTGCAAGATTGCACACTGAAGCTTCATTTTCATTGCATCAGAAACAGATATATCAATTTTTGGCCCGTAAAATGCCCCATCGGCTTCATTGATCTACCAGCACAGAGCAACACAAAGATAGAAAATGAAAGAAATCAAACAAGACAGCTTGTTACAAAATTAAGTGGTAGCAAAATGGGCAATTGAGTTGGTTGGTAACAAATCAAAATGGGTGGTTGTATGGGTCTAAAGGGCCAGTTTTAGTTGACTACAACTTGTTGTTTATATAGGTGTAAGCTCTAAATAACACTTTGGGCATCTTTCGACCCTCAACAAGTTTCCATATACACTAGTATTTTTCAAGTTTACCCGTTGAGCCCATTGGTGATAAAACTTAAGCCACACTGACCCATTCAAGGATACGGGTCATAACGGAAACCTCTACCCAGGGCTCAACATGTTAATATGTAATGCATATGCAGTTCGGGAAATCGAACAAAGACTGGTGAATATCATACAGAAACCGAAAGCCAAACCAACCTAACTTGGGTATTTCAGATTTTCAATATACCAGATACCCTAGAACTAAACCAAAACTCAAAAATAGCCATAACTTCAGAATATTTTTCTAAAAGTCCATATCTGAAAAAATTAATAGAAATTATATAAAGACGGGTTGAGATTGGTTACGAACTGGATTGGAGGGGGTTCCATAACCAACGTTTAGGAAATACAAGAGTCAAGAACCTAAAGCAAATTTCAAAATAGCCATAACTGAACCGCACATATCATGTCAGGTCCAGTCCGGTTTGGTCCTAGTTCCAGTTTTACAGTTTTGTCAGTTTATAATCCTCAAAATGATAAGTCTGATCTTTTACCTCCCACGGCTTTTTAAATTCGTCCAATGCATCTTTAAGTGCGTTCTCAGCTTTATCCCATGTTTCCAGATCTCCAAGATATTTCTCTGGCCTCTATTAAGACAAATAAAAAAGATAATATAATTAACTTCAGATTTCTACAACAATTACACACAGCCTGTAAAAAGGTAACAAGAAAATAGATCAAAATTGATTACACAGCATGAAATGAGCAAATATAACATGGAAGATGTTCAACACAGGCACTTCAGTAAAAACTGCTGTTTAAATTGTCTTTATTTCATTTTGTTTTGTTTTTTCGCGACACAACATAGAAGAACTTGGACTTATGAGCAGTGTAAGTATTTTAGTAAAAATAAAAAATAATCCAAAGCGGTAAAGACGATATGTGGCAAATTCGAACCATTTACTAACGACGGGATGATTCCAGTTTCTTCAATCTCTAGCAGATACACAAAAATACCTTAAAATGGAAACTGGTTGAATGTCATCTTAAAGTAACCTTTTAACGGACTAAACAACCTATATCATATCAACACACCAATTATTTTGATAGTATATGCAAAAAACTTCAACTTGTAATCACATTTTACACACCAGCTATTTATAAAAGAAAAGCAAATATTTTGAAGACGAAACATGTTTGCGTCAACACGAAACGAGCCATTTTGACATTTGACCCATTACGTAACATGACCGTTTTCCATCTAAGATTAGCATAGAGCCATAGAGTTTTTAGATGCACATACCGTGGATAGCTTCAATTCATAGGTGAAACCAAATATACGATACACGTAATCAATGAATTCTAAGACACTCTTGACTTCATCTTTTATCTGTATGTATATCAAAATGTCTAAAAACGCGTATGAAGAAAAATTAGACAACTATTAACTGTAAAGATATTCCATTTTACCTGGGATTCTCTACAGAAAATATGAGCATCATCCTAAGAAAGAGTAACATGATTAGATAACAGGAATAATATAAGAAATTTATGATCATACAAAATAAAGCTTATCAAATAATAATAATAAAAAAATTTGACACAAAAAACACTGCTAAGAGTATGAACAAATGAAAAAAAAAGAGTCCTCAGCTCAAATTTAGGCATAATGTGCAAAAGTCGAGACCAGAAAAAAACTGCATACCTGCTGAAATCTTCGGACACGAGTCAAACCGGTCAATGCACCACTGGCTTCATTGCGATGCAGAACTCCGAAGTCAGCTATACGAAGAGGAAGTTCTGTAAAATGGAAATGAAGTTAGTCCGATAGCTTTTGAAGTAATACTGCAAGCTAGAATTCATGCTTGAGCTGTAAAGATGGGCAGGCTAGGCAACAGGTTAAAAGATGGTCAGGTTGAAACATGTCATTTCTTAATAAAGGTCAAAATGATTGGGCCACATAGGGTTGACCCCACAAACACTTTGCTGTCCAATTTTTAGATCTGCTAATAATGTTTAAAGCATCTATTATGTTATCAAAAAAATACACTATTACTAAATATTATAGATCTTTGAACTACACAATTTGCGAGGCTGTATGCAATTAGACCCCAAGAGACATTCAACCGGTGATCTGTTCGACCTATTTAATATGTTCGCCCTTGAGCTAGAACAAATTCTTTTGACAGGATTGAAATAGAACACACCCCAAAGTCTATAGTTTACATCACACGTTAACAACTATGTTAAAATCAATAATCATAAAACAACATAGATAGTAAGAAAGAAAACTAACCCCTGTAAGAACGAACCCTGTTATCAAATATCAAACAATGTCCCGGACAATTCATTGGCTTGAGCCCAAACTCTTGCTTTTCTATCTGGAATAAAATTTCCTCTTAAAACTTATAAGCAGAAGCAAGTAATACATACAAGCAAATATTGTTCTAAAAAAAAATACATACAAGCAAATAAATAAATATAAATATGTATTCAGCTGAGGTCATACAAGCAAATTATATAAAAAACACAAATGGAGTTAAAATTAATTATAAACCCACACATTTACCATGACCAATGTGTTGTACACATTTAAAACTGAGAACACAATAGTACTTCAGCCATTTGTTCATCATCATATCAGTACTGTTCAATATTCATATATTAAAAACAAACGAGCAACGGTAACAATATTAACATTAGAAGACTTACATCCAACACAAACATGCTCTCTTTGTAATTGGCAGCATGACCTGAGGTTTCCCACAGTTGCATGTTATACATATTAGGTGTGGTAACCTGCAACATAATGCTATGATATGTAAGATACTGAGATTCTATAACATGCCTGACAACAAAGTATAAACAAAACAAAAACATGTCACCTCTAGGTAACCTCTTTTACGATACTCTCCTCGTATAAAGGTCATCAATTTCTCAGTTATCCGAGTACCATGGGGAAGAAAGAAACAACTTCCAGGGCTGAAACATATATAAAGAGAAGTATTCACGGTCAACAACCTAGAGACCACAAAGAAAACTCTAAAGGTGGCAGAATTGAAAAGGCCGGACAAAGTGGGTAACAGGTTAGATAAATAGATCTTTGGTTCACTTAGGGATCGGTTGGCACAAAACACCTTCTCTCCAGAAGTTCTTATTTTTATATACAAATAGTGTGTCAAATATGATCAAAAAGATGTTTAGAAAGTTATGCATAATAAACACTTTCGGTGGCTTTCAGTCGATTTGACCAACTCAACTGGTTTCACCAATTCTACCAATTTGATCTGCTAAACATACCCGTATCAGCAAATGTATAATTTTACATGTCAAGATTGACACCTCTAGTAAATTACTGAATTGTAACTTACCTAAGTGGGTGGAAAAAGAAAAGTTCCTGCTTCTTGCCTAACTCTCTGTGGTCATATTTTTTTGCTTCTTCCAACAGGGCGATGTATTCCTGCAAGAATATTGTGCTCACAAATTTTAGATGCATATAAAATAAGTTGAAAAAATAGATCTATATTAAACTCGAGCGTTTTGAGCTGAACTGGAGCCATATCGAATCAATTTCTAGCAGAGATTGAGCCAACATTATGAAACTTAGTCAAACTATTGAGCCTAGTTGCAGCCTAGTAACCACCTTCACTAAACTCCAAGCAAACGATTCAATCAGGGAAAGATTTTCTGAATTAAGTGCATATTCGTGTAGAAATAACCATTATGGTATGAGCCACAACAACTAAGTAATCATAGTCAACTAAAATCAAGGAGGTAAACTTTGTTTGAAGTCCTGAGAACCCCAAATCAATCTTCAAAAGAGACCCTTTAAGTACAACTGACTCCTTTCAATTGTGACAAAATTCCCTTTTGCATCAAACATCACCGGAAATATATCACCCCCCAAAAATTTAGGTATTACAAAAAGACTAAAACCTAAAACATGTAGATATGTAATTCAACATTTGAGTGATGAAAACAGATATAACCTTCAGACGTTTTTGGTCAGGATACGATATCCCATAAACTCTTTGTAAGCTCTCACGGTCTTTGTCCCCCTTCCAGTAAGCTGCCGAAGCCTGAAAATTTATTTTAACAATTTGAATATGCAACAAATACTTGATCTTGATACATTAAAACAAATTGTACCTTTAAGCATGCAACCGCTTTGACAAAAGCGGTATTCGGTATATGGGGTCCACGACACAGATCAACTAATGGACCACACCTATAAACTGTAATAGTTTTGTCTTCAGGTAGGCTGCTAATGATCTCAACCTGATAATGACAATAGTAAAAATAAGACCCATTTAGATGTGTTTCAAACATCAATATAACTAATTTACAATATATGTTCGATAGGCACTATCACCTTAAACTGGTTATCGGAGAACATCTCAATAGCCTGCTCTCGTGTAACTTCAATACGCTCGAAAGGTTGTTTCTCCTGAATAAAGCATATAAGTAGAACATCTTTTATTTAGTGATTTACTATAATAAATCAAAACAAGTACGCATTTCAAAGAACAAACAGAAAAAAAGTAATTTTACAACTTCTAAATATATATAATTGTAAACTACCGCAACGGCTTTCTTTGCTCCATTAACAATCTGATCAAAGTGATCATCATTTAAGCCAAGGTCACCATAGAAACCATCATAGTAGAAACCCTGTTACAACAGCAATTCCATGAGAAACCACATAAGGCCAAGTGTGACTTCAATAGACGATAAAAAACTGGTCAACTTTGTTAAGATATAACCAACCTCGGCCAAATTTACCAAAAATAACAAAAATTTAAGAAGTACAATCAGATTCATAATAAATTTTTACGCCAAGTGACCAAATGACAAATGAAGTGAAAAACCGTTGCTACTCATTGAAATTTGCCCTGTGATGTGACGTAAAAAGTCATGTTTTTTAGAAGTTTTATTCCTCACATTTTGGACATTTCTTTAGTAAAAACATTCCAAAACATTGATTATTTATTAAAATTCACTAAAGTGGTTCAAAAGTAGACGTTGTGATAAAAATCACTGAAAACACTCTGAAATCGCACAATACAGCATTTTAATACAGGCCGATTCTTCCGACCTCATTTTCCGGTCAAGGCACACCTCCTAACTTCTACCATCAGTTGTATAGGTAAAATCGAGACGGAAAAATCTGGAATCAAGTGAAACGGCCAAAGGACGGAGAAGACACTGCACTTTCAGAGCCATTAAAAGTCATTTTGGCTACGCCTGAGTTCTACAAATCCAAATTCTATGATATTGGCATCATTAGAAGCGTAACGGAATTACGAAACCACAGGCGAAAGAATCAGGTCAAACGGACGCGTAACGAAGGAGATACGGACATTTTAAGCAACGAACGAAATCAGACGGAGCCCGTATACGGCCCTAGGCACCGTATACGGCCCTATACAGACCGTATACGGCCTTGTATAGACCGTATACGGCCCTATACAAGCCGTATACGTCCCCCCCACCCCATATCGTGCTTCGTTTGCTTGTACGTGCTGCTTCGTGAGTTGTACGCGCGATTTGATGCTTTGCCTATAAATAGTGGACACCCCTCACTTCACCAACATACCATTTTCTCATTTCATTTCTTCCTTACACTTTCTCTCTCACACACATCACTCTCTCTCTAGAGATTTTCTCTCTCTAGAATTGGACTAGTTAGAGAGATAGTTAGGTAGAGGTAGCTTTTAGCTTTTGTACGGAGTCACTCCAAGACATTGTATTCGCGAAGATCTGTCTGTAATAAATTCGTATCAGGTTCTATTTATATATATCTTACTTTCCAGTTTTAAACATGTGTTGCTTTGTTTATGCTTGTTTAGGATTGTATGCTAGATATATAATATTAGGCTAGACATTTCTTTGTGTTTACTATGATGTAGTTATGTTAGAATAGTCAATATGTTTATGCCATGCTGTTACTCTGCCCGTGTTACTTTAAACTGTGTATGAACTCATAAACTGAATCTCGAATGTTTATCTATCCAACTTATGCTGTGGTTAGAAGCTTCCTGCTAGAACTTGGCCAATTACTAGTGGTACTTTCTCTACGTATTCTATACTTGATGATCAATGAACTTGGTATGGCTGTGTTCTCTAGGTTGAAACAAATCATAAGAGACACGGAGCGTAGGATTAGAGATAGGTTAGATTCATGTTTATCTATTATATATCTTTGAGAGAACTTTCGGGATATCTATGATCTGATTATTGGTTATCTGCTATGCTTAGGATTATGGTGTTCTGTTATGTGTCACCCTATTGCATGTTCTTGTTTGATTGTTGCCTTAGGAATGATGCATGCTAGAGTTATCCTCGTGGTTCATGTCAGTAACTGTATGATTAGGTTTTCAGACACAGAATATTGGTTTACACAGTAGATTAACATGCATGGAATAGTTGTGATGATTTATATCTGTAATGCTGAACAATTTAACTGATCGTTAGCCCGATTATCCCAACTTGGTCCGCGGGATTATCCCCGTTCGTGTTCTTGTTCAATCAACAATTCACGCTACGATACAGACGTCTCTGATGACTGTGACTGGGGACCAGGATTCGAGGATAGTCGTCGGTTAAATTGGTCTGTACATTTGGGAGAACTTCCGGTGTATTTGACTTCTATAACTGCTATCCACATGACATGTTATTTATCTGACTGCGGACAACTCTACGTTAGATATTTAATAGGCTCGTAGTTGTAGCTCATTAGGATATAGGAAATCTGCGAAAGTAATGTGGAACCCTAATTAATGTAACGGAAAAACCGTAAAACGCCCTATTACTCGGTATAGTGCTGGAAACACCAATTGGTGGAGTACAAACGTATGGAAGCCGCGGAACGGTCGTAGGTACAATACTTTGCATTAATTATGTTTCTATCCTCTCCGGATTAGTCATCACATATAGTAGCCTTACCCTTGACTATTCATCAATAACATATAACGAAATCATAGTAAACACTCGCTTATCCTCTGTTGACCGAGTCTCCTTACAAACCTCTTTTGTTTTATTTTCTTTATTTAAATTAGTATTTAGTTATAAAAAAACCAAATCTATCCAAAAGCTTTTAAAAAAAAACCTAGCTAGATTCCCAAAGATAATAAAACTTCCTAGACTCCCATGCCCATTGTAGTTTGAAGAACGACACCTGAGTCATACATACCACTTACTGCCCTTTTAGGTCTGTTAGTAGTATACAACTTAGGATTCCCCTGCTCTATAAATTTAAACCCAGTCCGTGCATCCTGGTTGGTTGGTTCAACGACCGGATTAAAACCCGTCCGACACCCGGGAGGCACGACAAGCTTTTGGCGCCGCTGCCGGGGACTTCAACGACCAATTTTAGGAATTTTGTTATCTTAGTTATTTAGCGATCCTTACGGAAGATCAATATCATCCGGAAGTTACAGTTTTTATCCCTAGGTTAGTTAGTTTTTAATTTCCCGTCCTTAGTTAAACCTATCCTTCCAAAAACCCTATTTTCTTCTAAAAAACAAGTTATGGCGAATCGTATCACTCTCGCCTCATCAACCCAACCACTTCTAGAGGGACGAGGAGGACCAATCGTATCACCAACCGACGAAACCATTGAAATCAGACCACACTTCATTAAATTACTTAAATCTCAGTGTCAGTTTCATGGTCTATCGGTTGAAAATCCAAACGCCCATCTTAACAAGTTCATCAACCTTTCCGACTCTTTCGAACAAACCGGATCCAGTGTCAAAGTCACCCGACTTCACCTGTTTCCTTATTCTTTAGCTTTCCGAGCTCAGACATGGTTTTATGAGAACCCAATTCGATTCATACATGGGAGGAGATGGCTACTAAGTTCTTAACTAAGTATTTCCCTCCGTCCCTACAAACCAAGCTCAAAAATGAAATCATTAACTTTCGTCAAGGAACTACTGAATCATTAAGCTCAGCTTGGGAACGCTTTAAGAATCTGCTTGGAAGATGTCCGAATCATCAGTTGGCTAAAACGAATCTGGTCTGCACATTCTATAACAGTCTGAATCCTCATCACCAACAAACCCTCGATGCTGCTTCATCCAGAAATTTCATGCTACGTACTTCAGAAGAAGCCTGGAAGTTGATTGAGACGATAACGATGCACCAATATGACTTGGAGTTTGATGAATCAACCTCGGAAGACAGAGACACGTCTACTCAAGCTTTCGACACTTTAAAAGCTCAACTCGAATCCATCTCTAAGGTTGTCAGTAATATGCAAGACTCTTCCAAACCTAAAAAGCAACCTCAACGGCTCTTCTCACGCTCGAAGCCCAAGGAAGATGTTCTCGCCACATCTGGAACCACTGATCAAATCATTCCTTCAAAACCTTTCACTCAGCGGTTATCCAAACAACCTATCTCTCATCGGTTAGTTCCCTCTACTTCTTCTCAATTGTCTTCTCGTCTAAACAATACGATTTTCAATAACTTCATGGTTGAGCAAAATAATAAAAACAAACAAATTGTTGATTTTCAAAACCAAATTGATTATTTGCTTAGAATTTCAAACGATTTAATTAAAAACATGGAGGATAATGTTAAAAGATTGTTTTTAAAAGTTGAGGAGAAGCAAAGAGAAGAAGCGATTAGCAAAGCTATTCATCATTCATCTTATGATTATGATGATATCCTTGTTGTCACTAGAGGCGGAAAAGAGACTAAGAATGAGAAATCAGAAGATATTCCTTCAGACGAGCCTTCTAGTTCTTCGCTACCCACTGATTCAGTACCTGTTGACACTCCTGTAACCTCTCCTAAACCAGAATCTTCCAAAGCCCCAGAAGTAGTTAGACCAACACGTATACCTTTCCCTGGTAGGCTTAGGAAAGAGAAACAAGAAGCCCAGTTTGGAAAATATCTAGAGATGTTCAAAAGCGTACACTTAAACGTTCGATTATTAGATGCTTTAGTTGAAATGCCTAGTTGTGCCAAATTCTTTAAAGAACTTATGTCCAACACAGAAAAACTCAGACAAATAGTTAACTTGCCCTTAGACGCAGAATGCTCTTTAATTATGCAACAAGGACTGCCCCCAAAGCTTGGAGACACTGGCCGTTGCACTATTCCTTGTTACCTTCAGGATGTTCAAATAAGTAACGCCTTAGCTGACTTAGGAGCTAGTGTAAACCTTATGCCATACTCGATTTATAGGAAACTAGGATTAAGCGAACTTTTACCAACCCGTATGACCATCCAATTAGCTGATAGATCAGTTAAACTCCCTCGAGGAATTGCTGAAGATATTATGGTACGTGTTGATAAATTCGTCTTTCCTGTTGATTTTGTTTTTATGGATATTGAGGAAGACGCTCAAGTACCACTCATCCTTGGTAGACCTTTCCTAAATACTGCCAAGGCCGTCATTGACGTGAATGAAAAATCTTTAAAACTTAGAGTGGGAACTGAGGAAGTCACCTTCAATGTCGATAAACTAATGAAACTTCCTATGGGAGAAGACCTTGGTCTTGTAGATTCTATGCAGGAAATAATTGAAGAACACTTGGAAGAAATCCTCGCAGTAAGCAGCATTAATCCCCTTCCGAACACTGTCATCACAACAAGGAATATTTGTGAAGAAGGTGCGGGTCTATGCTCAGCTATCTCGGATCCGTCCATTGCATCGAAGGAAGTGCTATTACCTTTAAAGAATTCCAACTTACAGCCCAACAGATTTATCACTGCTGTACCACTTGGACAAGGCACTTCGGTCACTCTCTTGAGAAGAAGCCCTAATTCTGAAGTTCTTGATTCCTCTCTCTCAAAAGAAGAAATTCTGAAGACTCTCAAGGAAATGGAGTCAATGCTTAAACCATCCGATCCGCAACTTTCTGAAAGTTGTGAAAACTTGAATCCAGAGATTACTTTTAGCACATCTTCTTCAGCTCAGTTTCAGATATTCGCATTCACAAAGGACAACAAAGAAATAATCACTGAAGATAATGCAATCTCTCAATCTTCCCAAGCAAAATATGAGCTGAGAAAAGATGAGCTTTACAACAATACAGAATGGGTTGAAATAGCATCAGCCAACATTCCAAAAGCACCTGCAATTGAGTCAGATTATCAGACAACATACGATGAGCTTAAGAGAGACGAGATTGCAAGGATGAAGCCTTCCACTGAAGAACCACCCGAATTGGAGCTGAAGGAACTTCCCTCACACCTTGAATATGCTTTTCTCGAAGGAACTTCGCACTTACCGGTTATCATATCTAAAGATCTGAAGCCTGAAGAGAAAGCACTACTCATTGAGGTTCTAAAGTCACATAAGAAAGCGATTGCATGGAAAATCTCTGACATACAAGGGATCAGCCCAAATTACTGCACTCACAAGATCTTAATGGAAAATGACTTCAGGCCCTCTATTCAAAGGCAAAGGAGAGTTAACCCAAAGATTCAAGACATGGTGAAAAAGGAGGTTATCAAACTCTTGGATGCTGGTTTAATTTACCCTATTTCAGATTCCCCATGGGTCAGTCCAGTTCAAGTCGTCCCAAAGAAAGGAGGCATGACGGTCATCGCTAACGAAGACAACGAGTTGATTCCAACACGAACCGTCACCGGTTGGAGGGTATGTATCGACTATCGAAAACTAAATGAAGCTACGCGCAAAGATCACTTCCCCCTACCATTCATTGATCAGATGCTTGAAAGATTGTCAGGAAACGAATTCTATTGCTTCCTCGATGGTTTCTCCGGCTATTTTCAGATACCTCTCGATCCAAAGGACCAAGAAAAGACGACGTTCACTTGTCCATACGGAACCTTTGCCTACCGACGTATGCCTTTTGGCTTATGTAATGCACCAACGACATTTCAAAGATGTATGGTAGCAATCTTCCACGACATGATTGAACAATGCATGGAAGTGTTCATGGATGATTTTTCGGTTTTCGGGGATTCGTTCACCACTTGTCTTTCTAACTTGAACAAGATGCTCACCTTATGTGAAGAATCAAAGCTAGTTCTGAATTGGGAAAAATGCCATTTCATGGTAAAAGAAGGCATAGTTTTAGGACACCGTATATCCAAAGCTGGAATTGAAGTTGACAAAGCAAAAGTCGAGACTATCTCAAAACTTGCACCACCCACCTCTGTCAAAGCCATCCGAAGTTTTCTAGGACACGCCGGGTTCTAACGTCGCTTTATCAAAGATTTCTCTAAGATATCTCGACCTATGACTCATCTCCTCGAAAAGGATACTCCGTTTGTCTTTACAGATGAATGTCTCAAGGCCTTCGATTATCTGAAAGATCTGCTTGTTCATGCATCGATCATGGTTGCTCCAGACTGGAGTCTCCCATTTGAAATCATGTGCGATGCCAGTGATTTCGCAGTCGGAGCAGTTCTGGGACAGCGGAAGGAGAAATAGTTTCAACCAATATACTACGCCAGCAAAACGCTCACTGACGCCCAAGAGAATTATACAACCACAGAAAAAGAGCTGCTAGCGGTAGTATTTGCTTTTGATAAATTTCGTTCTTATCTAATCTTGTCCAAAACTATTGTCTATACAGATCACTCAGCTCTGAAATATCTTTTTAAGAAGCAAGATGCTAAACCTCGCCTTCTACGATGGATTCTACTCCTTCAAGAATTCGACATCGAGATCAAAGACAAAAAGGGAGCAGAAAACGTCGCGGCGGACCATCTCAGCCGATTAGAGAATCCTTCAATGGAGAAGTTGCACGAGAAAGATATTCAAGACCAGTTTCCAGAAGAACAGCTCATGCATGTTGGTAAGTACTATCAAGGGTCACAATCTACAAATGATCCCTGGTATGCTGACTATGCCAATTATTTGGTGGGAAAAGTCTTACCTAAAGGAATGCCAACCTCTCGAAGGCAAAAATTCTTCCGCGATATAAAATATTACTATTGGGACAACCCTTTCCTCTTTAAGGTTTGCCCCGATCAAATCATTAGAAGATGCGTTGATGGGAAAGAGGCAGAACATATCCTACACCAAAGCCACCATGGACCTACTGGAGGACATCATGGTACCAACATGACCGCAAGAAAAGTGTACGATGCCGGCTTTTTCTGACCAACCATATTTTGAGATGCGTACGATCTGGTGAGACTCTGCGATATCTGCCAAAGACAAGGCAATATAACAGCCCGGAATGAAATGCCACTAACAAACATCCAGGCCGTGGAAATCTTCGATATCTGGGGATTAGATCTCATGGGACCGTTCCCTAAATCTAACGGTAAAGAGTACATCTTGGTTGCAGTCGACTACGTCTCCAGGTGGGCCGAGGCCCAAGCTCTCCCAACAAATGACGCCAAAGTGGTAACCAAATTTCTCAAAAAGCTATTAAGTCAATTTGGAACTCCAAAAGCAATAATCAGTGACCGTGGTACACACTTTTGCAACGTTCAATTCATGAAAGTTCTATAACAGTATGGTGTCACTCACAAGACATCAACAAATTATCACCCCAGACAAATGGGCAAGCTGAGGCAACAAATCGAGCTTTGAAAAGAATCTTGGAAAGAACTGTTGGTAATCATGGGTACAAATGGGCTGAAAAATTAGATGAATCATTGTGGGCATTCAGAACCACCTATAAAACACCATTAGGAACCACACCGTATCGTCTAGTTTATGGCAAGGCATGTCACTTACCAATTGAGCTGGAATATAAAGCATACTGGGCTTTGAAGAACTGCAACTTAGATATTTCTACAGCAGGAGCAAATAGACGAATGCAGTTGAATGAGTTAGCCGAACTAAGGGATCAGGCATATGACAGTTCGTTAAGCTTCAAGGAACGAACTAAGAGAATTCACGATGCTAAGCTGAGGCCCTCAAGATTCAAAACAGGAGATAAAGTGCTGCTTTTCAACTCGCGATTCAAGAAATTCTCTGGCAAGTTTAGGATCAGGTGGAGCGCACTATTCATAATATCAAAGGTATTTCCTTATGGTGCAGTCGAACTCGAGGCACCAGAAGGTAATTTTAAGGTTAATGGTCATCGCTTAAAGCATTACTTCGAAGACTTTCCCATCAGGGAAGATGTCTTTATCTTTGAACCACCGTGAGTCGACAGAAAGGTACAAAGAGTCAAGCTAGAGACTCGTAAAACAAGCGCTCTTGGGAGGCACCCCAAGCCTATCTTTATTAATTCTGTCATTTTATTTCTTAGTTTATTTTTATTAAGTATGGTTGTCTCTGAACTAATAAAATTGCAGGCTTGCCACTTATCTGACTCGAATTGCAAAATCTGAGATAAGTGTTGTTCATTAACTATCACTGTTAGCATTACCTGTTTATTTTATCTTGTTTCAGGATGGACGCTGTTGACGCTGATCATGTAGCTGCGAGACCACGCAGACGACACAGACCTCGTAGACGCAGAGTGCAGAGAGCGGCTATGCTGACCATCACTGAGGAGGACCTGACTGATGTCCCGATCACTCACGAGGAGTTGCCCGATGAGAGGCCCTCATCACCTTTGCCAGCCCCCGTACCTACTTTCGAGTACGGTATCACTACGGCTGACCCAGCTGCTTCGTGGGCCCTCTTCCGGACACTCTCCATCCAGCATGACATCATGTCCTCTATCTGTGAGCAGCTCGAGATTCCGAGACCTGCTGCCATTCCCTACAGGCTTGGCCCGGATCCAGGACCATCTAGCCTTCCATGGTTCTTCTGTCCTCCTGCTGATCCACCTGTTCTCTCTACTGCTGGACCTTCCACTGGTCCCACTGCTACAGCTGCTGATCCTGATCCAGCATTGCCCACAGGATTTGCATCACCAGACCGCAGCCTCACAGAGCAGCTTCTGGCTGTTTTTGATGCTCACACTTCTGTAACCCACACTTCCACTGACGAGATTGTGAGTCAGGCTATGGCTACTAAGGATTTCTCCATCCCATCTCCGACTTCCGTCTTTGATAGGGATGCTGTGGAGGAGTTTGATCCTGATACTGATGACCTGCTTGATGACTTTTAGATTTTATCTTTAGTATTTACTTTCTGTATTATGACTCTGTACTTACGCTTTAGACCTGCTACCTAGATGTGATACTGTGATATGTGTGTTGATGTTTATTGCAGAATTCAGCTTTGTGTGGAATGATAATCTTAAACGAGCCTAGTCCTTAAAATCCAGCAATTCACTAGCACCACTCCAGCACAAACCTGGTCTATTCCAGTAAACACAAATGGGGAGTCTCTCTGTTCCTTTTTCCCCGTTTCAATTATGTTTTACTATGCCTATGTTAGTGCGTTTAATTTCTGTGCCTCATCCTAAACTTATCACTAAGTGTGGGATTCCAGCCCAAATTAAACACTTGAGAAACATCTAGTTACATGTTCAAACTCTAAATGTGGGATTTTACTAGTAAAATCTCTACTCAAGAGAACATTAGGGACAATGTTCCTCTAAGTGTGGGATGGCAGGTATATAATACCTTAAATGGTGATTTTTATGTCCAATAGCAATCTCTCTCAAATTTTTCAAAAATAAGGTCAAAATTTTTCAAAATAATGAGTCTAACTCAGTTTTTGAGTCTCAGATATTACTGAGAGAAACCATTTTCAAAATATAAGTACGATATTTCTAAATGCCTAAAGGAAATAAGGTAGAAATTGCTTAAGCAAGAAGTGATAATCAAAGGAGCATGATTAGACACATACAACCCTTTGCAGTGAGGTATCTTGAGCCCAAAAGCATTCATCTTTAATGCTTCATTTTCATTTCTTGTGTGTGTGCCGATGTCTGTATCTCTGAATTAGAACTTGCTCTTGACATACGCTTCGAGACCATATTGGTGTGTACTGTACGTGGTATAGGTGCAATTAAATGACCTTGACATTCCTTAGGACTTAACCCATTTCTTACATATCTTTTCAAGCCCAAAACCCTTTCCGATGCTCATTTTTAGTATCGAAGATCCGCCTAGTATACCCTGTTGAGCCTAAACCTTTCGTTTCTTCAAAACCCTAATTTTCACCCACTTCCCAAAAGTACCCCCCAAACTTATCTTGGAATTTCTGAGGTAATGAAGAACACCCTTTTAGAATATCTGTTTCAAATATCCTACTCATTCACATTCTCCAAAATCAAGCTTTTCAACAAATGGTGCGGGAAAATTAGCACACAAGAGAACGGGAAGGACGATGGTGCGGGAAAAATTAGCACATGGAAAAGATCAAAATGATCAAGATAGAAGAAAAGATTTCTAAAGGATCCAAAATATAAAATTCCTTGGAAATTCTCTGACAAAGAAATTCTGAAGAAAAGAAAAAGAAAAAGAAAATAGCTCCGCAAATAAAAGCTGAAGGTTTCAAAAACATAGCTCTTCATGAAAAATCCGACAGAAGTTGAAACAGCTACCAACTCTCCGTTCCTCTCCGTTCTAAATAAAGTTGTTCATAATCTCAGTGATTTTAGGATAAGCTAAACACCCCTCGCAAACCAAAATGTCCACTATCCATACCTTTCACCCTCACCAAACATTACAACCCTCTAAATGTCTTGAGATAATTAGCACCGTCCTCACCTAAGTGGTGGAGATCCGATTCTCGATCAAGCCTATGACGATGAGTGCAGCATGACTGGCTATTTTGAGCGATTTCGTTTGAGCTAGATTGATAGGAAACCCGATACACTTTGAGTGAATTGAGTGACCACCTATAGTGAGATCGCCTAGTCATGTGTACTCCATGATCATGAGACTTGGATGTATGCCTAAGAGAATCTCTTCTTGTTTATGGAAGGATCATCTTATCTTCCTCCACACTTTTTAGAAGTAACTTACTCATATGAGGAAATGCTAATCTCGGAAAATATTCTCTGACTCGCCCCTAAAAACATGACTTAAAACATTTTTCAGAGAGTTGTTGCTTGAGGACAAGCAACGTCTAAGTGTGGGATAACTTGATGTGACGTAAAAAGTCATGTTTTTTAGAAGCTTTATTCCTCACATTTTGGACCTTTCTTTAGTAAAAACATTCCAAAACATTGATTATTTATTAAAATTCACTAAAGTGGTTCAAAAGTAGACGTTGTGATAAAAATCACTGAAAACACTCTGAAATCGCACAAAACACAGCATTTTAATACAGGCCGATTCTTCCGACCTCATTTTCCTATCAAGGCACACCTCCTAACTTCTACCATCTGTTGTATAGGTAAAATCGAGACGGAAAAATCTAGAATCAAGTGAAACGGCCAAAGGACGGAGAAGACACTGCACTTTCAGAGCCATTAAAAGTCATTTCGGCTACGCCTGAGTTCTACATACCCAATTTCTATGAGATTGGCATCATTAGAAGCGTAACGGAATTACGAAACCACAAGCGAAAGAATCAGGTCAAACGGACGCGTAACGAAGGAGATACGGACGTTTTAAGCAACGAATGAAATCAGACGGAGCCCGTATACGGCCCTAGGCACCGTATACGGCCCTATACAGACCGTATACGGCCTTGTATAGACCGTATACGGCCCTATACAAGCCGTATACGTCCCCCCCACCCCATATCGTGCTTCGTTTGCTTGTACGTGCTGCTTCGTGAGTTGTACGCGCGATTTGATGCTTTGCCTATAAATAGTGGACACCCCTCACTTCACCAACATACCATTTTCTCATTTCATTTCTTCCTTACACTTTCTCTCTCACACACATCACTCTCTCTCTAGTTTCTCTCTCTAGAGATTTTCTCTCTCTAGAATTGGACTAGTTAGAGAGATAGTTAGGTAGAGGTAGCTTTTAGCTTTTGTACGGAGTCATTCCAAGATATTGTATTCGCGAAGATCTGTCTGTAATAAATTCGTATCAGGTTCTATTTATATATCTCTTACTTTCCAGTTTTAAACATGTGTTGCTTTGTTTATGATTGTTTAGGATTGTATGCTAGATATATAATGTTAGGCTAGACATTTCTTTGTGTTTACTATGATGTAGTTATGTTAGAATAGTCAATATGTTTATGCCATGCTGTTACTCTGCCCGTGTTACTTTAAACTGTGTATGAACTCATAAACTGAATCTCGAATGTTTATCTATCCAACTTATGCTGTGGTTAGAAGCTTCCTGCTAGAACTTGGCCAATTACTAGTGGTACTTTCTCTACGTATTCTATGCTTGATGATCAATGAACTTGGTATGGCTGTGTTCTCTAGGTTGAAACAAATCATAAGAGACACGGAGCGTAGGATTAGAGATAGGTTAGATTCATGTTTATCTGTTATATATCTTTGAGAGAACTTTCGGGATATCTATGATCTGATTATTGGTTATCTGCTATGCTTAGGATTATGGTGTTCTGTTATGTGTCACCCTATTGCATGTTCTTGTTTGATTGTTGCCTTAGGAATGATGCATGCTAGAGTTATCCTCCTGGTTCATGTCAGTAACTGTATGATTAGGTTTTCAGACACAGAATATTGGTTTACACAGTAGATTAACATGCATGGAATAGTTGTGATGATTTATATCTGTAATGCTGAACAATTTAACTGATCGTTAGCCCGATTATCCCAACTTGGTCCGCGGGATTATCCCCGTTCGTGTTCTTGTTCAATCAACAATTCACGCTATGATACAGACGTCTCTGATGACTGTGACTGGGGACCAGGATTCGAGGATAGTCGTCAGTTAAATTGGTCTGTACATTTGGGATAACTTCCGGTGTATTTGACTTCTATAACTGCTATCCACGTGACATGTTATGTATCTGATTGCAGACAACTCTACGTTAGATATTTAATAGGCTCGTAGTTGTAGCTCATTAGGTTTATCTGATCAGTAAGGTACTAGTGTTTACACCACAAGGTATCTACGTGAAAGCAAGACACAAATCTTAAAAGACATTTTCAAATATAAAACCCCAATACAGCATCACCCCACGTAAAAGCTAACGAAGTCATAGCAAACACAAGTCCCCTATACTGATTCAACCTACTACTTTTATTTACTGCTTTAATTAGTTTTAATTTTAATTACGGACCTAAGTATAAAACCCCCACTCAAAACTATTTTCAAACCATTGCTAATTTGAACTTTCGTCTCGACAAGTCGTTTCACAATACGGTTAACTCTTTAGAACGACCCTAGGTCATACTTCAGCTATACAGCTCTAGTAGAACTTAGGTCCCCAGCAAAATATAAATTATAAAACTTCCACCCTGTCGTGCTCTCGTCAGTCGCGACAACGACCGTGACTGCTGGGGGCGCGACAAGTTTTTGGCGCCGCTGCCGGGGAAGTTAATCGTAAGATTCTGAGGCATCCCGACGAACTTTCTCTTTAGTGATACCCGTAGATTAGATTTCTCTCTCGTAACCACCGAAAATTCTTTCCCACAATCAACAACGATATTCGACCTGATCAGCCGGATCTGAACCTCTCATTTTCGTACCCGATCCTGAGTCGATTATCCGTACCATCCGCAAAGAAAGACGTTCCCGTTTTCCACCAATGGCCGCTCGTGTTACTCTCGCCGACAGTACCAAACCATCCATCGAAGGACGAGGAGGACCGATTAGCTATCCAGTGATCGACGGACCATCTTTCGAACTCAAATACCACATCGTCCAACTCATCAAGGACAACTGCCAATTCCACGGACTACCCCGTGAAGATCCCAACGCCCACATTAACAAATTCATTCAAATCTACAACTCGTATAAGCAGAATGGGGTTGATCAGGACATAGTTCGCCTACACCTGTTCCCCTTTTCTCTCGCTTTACATGCTTTGAGCTGGTTTGAGGGACTTGACACCGGATCAATTACCTCATGGGAGGACATGGGAAACAAATTCCTTACGAAATATTTCCCTCCGTCCAAACAAACTAAAGCCAAGAATGACATCGCGAACTTTTCACAAGCTCACGAGGAGTCAATCTACTCAGCGTGGGAGCGATTCAAGAGTTTGGTGAGGAGATGTCCCAATCACCAGATGACCAAAACCGATAAACTCTATACTTTCTATAATGGTCTCAATCCTATCCATCGCATCACGCTTGACGCAGCTGCTCAAGGCAACCTCATGAAGTTAACCAACGATGAAGCATGGGCCTTAATCGAAGACATGACGATGCATCACCACGACTGGAAGTCCGATGAGCAATCCTCATCCCTGCCTATTGCAAGCACCGCGCAAGCTGAAGCAATCAAATCTCTGAGCGAGCAGATCGAAACTCTAACGAAGCAGATTGGAGAACTGAAGAAGCAACCACAGCAGGTTCACCAAGTTCAGGCTTGCCAGAACTGTGCTCATCATCCTACCGAGGAATATGCTGTGGAGTATGAAGATCCTACCGACGGAACTGTCTACTATGCCCAATTCCCAACCAGACAACAAAATCCACCTGGCTTCGCTAGAACTTCTCCGCCAAGAGCACGAGGAACCCAGTTTCCTCCACGGAACAATCAACCACCCAGGTTTCAGCCTCGATATCCGATGTACCCACAACAGCCACAACTGCCATACAATCAACCACTTCCATTAACCGCCACTGAGGATACCCAGCCTGCTGAACCGGTGAAGACAATCGTCCCAGTCACGAGCACTGATGACAACTTGAAGAAGTTTATCCAGGGGCAGAACGCTTTCAATCAGAAGACGACGGCTAGACAAGATCAAACCGACCTATTCCTTCGAAATCAACTCTCGGTTCTCAAGAGCCTCGAGAATCAAATTGGTCAGTTAGCCCACCGTCTTGACACTCGACCCCAAGGATCGCTACCGAGCAATACTGTTCACAACCCCCACGTTGAGGAGGCCAAGACTTTGAACTCCACGGATAACCAGAAGGCACCGAGCCATTCTGAAGCTTCTTCTCCAAGGAAGAACCCTACTCCTGTCCAGACGACAGTTGAGACCAAACCCGTACCTACTCCTATTCAGGAAGTTCGAGTCCCCTTCCCACATCGTATCGGAAAAAGATATAACGCTAAATCTTTCAAACTCGACGGAAAATTCTTAGACACCGTGTCTAGAATCCCTTCCGGCTCCAAGTATATTCGACGCATGCTGGTTACTAAGGAAAAGGTACCCGAAGTACCTAAAATCTCTCTCAACGCTGAATGCTCCGCCATCATTCAGAATTCCCTTCCATAAAAACTAGGAGACACGGGCCGATTCACCTTGCCCTGCTCTATCTTTCACTCTGGCATGATCCATTCCTTGGCCGATCTCGGAGCGAGCATCAACCTCATGCCCTACTCACTCTACTCCAGACTTGAATTAGGACCACTGCAACCCACTGGAATGAGCGTCCAGCTTGCCGATCAAACAATCCGATATCCTAGAGGCATAGCTAAGAACGTCATGGTAAAAGTGGATAGGTTCTATTTCCCAACTGACTTCGTAGTGATGGATATTCAGGAAGACATTAATATACCCATTATCCTAGGAAGGCCTTTTATGAATACTGCTCGTGCTATTATTGATGTTTACTCACAGACTATCAGCCTCAGAGCACATGGACAAACTGTTGCATTCAGAATCAATCAGGCTGATGAGCTTCTCGCAGAGCAAGCAGAGATATACGCCATCTCTATGGGCAGGATCACTTCAGACGACGACACTTCTGATTCAGAACAATCAGATACTTACGTACCAGATGAGCACACTTGCCTCATATCATCAACAGAAGAGTCAGAGTCAGAAGAAGAGAGTGAAGATTCCGAGCCAGATGAGTCAGAACCGGAAGAAATGGAGGAAGAAGAAACTGAACCAGAACAAGAAGAAATGAAGGAAGACCCAGAGGAAGACTTATACCAATCCACCCCACCGCATCACTGCTTACCTGATCCTCACTATCCGACAGAATAAATCATGCAGATCGAGAACGCTATTCCCGTGTCAGATAATGAATCAGATGATGACCCACCTACTGATGAACCATATGATGCAGGATTCGGCATAACCATGGAAAGGCTTATAGCCTCTGTCATGGACCCCTCTAAGCCTCTTATCTCGCCTCGACTCGACGCTCTGTTAAACATCGAGAAAACCATTGCGTTAGCAAAACAACACCCAGAGCTTAGAGACAAACTCCTGATGAAGATCTCAGCTTACAAAGCTTCCCGATTACCGGAGTTGCATTAAAGAGAGCCTTCCCGAAGGATTCAAACCTTCGACTCATCTGCACCACGAACCCTGTTCGAATTTGGAAGCACCTCTGAATCCAGCTAAGGTAATGATTCTCAGGAGGAGAGAGACATAGAGATGCACTCTTCACAACCGATATCTCAAATCACCGATGACACCCAGCCAGCATCTGATCATGTTGAGTTCCCTGATTCCCAGGCTAGGGATTCTCCATTCATAGAGAGTGACATGGATGATGTCGTCTACGCTGACATTCCAATAGATATCCGGTCTATCCATCTTCCTACGCCTCCAGCTAATCCACCTTCTCTAGAAATTCCGATTATCACCAACCATGAGGAGATGATAAGTGCTATCGAAGACTTTGAAAATGACATACCCACTATGACTAGCATTATCCTCAACTCTACCAACGAGTACACTCCAAGACAACATGACCTGATCGAGGAAATCATAGCCGAGTCTAAAGTCAACCAAGCCGAGAATTCCCAAGGTTACAGATTCTTCCCAATCGTCTCAATGCCTTCGCCGAAGATCTCGCTGCTCAGCTCCTGCAACAGAACGTTAGACCAACATCTGAAGAGCTAGAGTTCTTTGAAGAACAGAAGCGCATCTACAGGAAGATCTATGACACTCTGATCAGATCCGCATTTCCATATTCTCGGGAGCAAAGTGAGTTTCTACACTCATTTCACGAAGAAATGTACCGTGCTACTGGGAACCCTGATGCAGATGCTGATATTCGACTGATGAATAATCTTCGGGTCATACTTAATTCTATGGCAAGGAACGACCACACTGACGAGACTTCTCCTCACAGGTTCTACATCGACTGCACTATTGAGTTCCATGCTCACAAGATTGCTGAAGATCTTGAGTATGTGAGTTTCACCGAAAGGTCGCGTAACATCCCTTCCTCTATACCAGAAGGCTCGATGGTTAACATTGCGAACTTCCTCACAGAACGGATTCAAGAAATCTTTGCTGAGGATAATCCGGACGAGCATCGACAGATATTTCACTACGGTTTACGTGAGGTGTACAATATAGTATGCAACACCTTCAAAGACTCAAATCTCACGTTCACCAACTACCAGAACAAGCTCATCCAGGATATTCATGATTCAATTCGAGAAATAAGAGGAAGCTCTGGCATAGCAGATCATGATACTTTACACCTCCAATTTCTCGGATTCATGGACTCATTCAGACAGCAGCACCCTCAGAGAGAGATGATTGAATCTGATGGTTTCTCTATAGTTGATTCCCCCGGACCTATATCCAGAACAATCAGGGATATCACTTGGAACCTTCTGCATATGAAAAGGGTTACTCAGCAACATCTTGAAAGTTTCCCTATCTTTTCAGAAGAGATTCCAAACATTGTTGAAATCATTTCTCGCCACTTTCTGAGGATCTATCCACGCAATCCCAGGGTTCCACTTCTGAGCACTTCCGACCCTGGAGGTTCCAGCACCAACTAGACCGAAGGAAGGCAAAGTCAGGCTCTCGACTTTAAAAGCAGCGCTTCTCGGGAGGCAACCCGTGAAATAAAGTCAGGCTCTCGACTTTAAAAGCAGCGCTTCTCGGGAGGCAATCCGTGAAATAAAGTCAGGCTCTCGACTTTAAAAGCAGCGCTTCTTGGGAGGCAACCCATGGAATAAAAGAAAGAAAGAGAACCTGAGAAATGAAGTAGATCTCTGACTATCCTTCACACTTGGATGAACCCAACTGTTATATAAAAAGGTCTTCTAAATACAACTCGTTTTGCAAATAAACCACTGTTCTCGGATGAATAGGAAAATCATCTTGTGTTTCGAGCATTTGAGGTACTTGCATACTACTTTTATGCATTATGCTAGAACTCGTTTAAAAACACATGATTTATAAAATCAGTTTGTATTAGAAAATATCTTTCAAAATCTGAGACAGTGATTTCCTTTCATTTGCAAAAACAAAACCGAGTTTGTAAAAAGGGTGCATCCAACGTGTTCACACTTAAGAGATCTCTTCATGAGAATGAAATTAAGATGTTGAGATGGAAATAAGCAAGTCGCTTGAAGCCGAGCCGATCCTCATGAAGAACTCAGAAGCAGATCTTGAAACTCAGCTCCTATGCAACTTACTATCTGGGGAGTATCTGATCCTTTCCTCTTTTATCTGTTTTATTATGATTCACGTTTTGATGATCCCAGCTAGAGATCTTAGTATGTATTACTTTGATTGATTATTAATAAGCTTGCGGAATAGTTTATTAATAACTTGAAGAACAAACTTGTATATAACAGAATATCTAACCAAAAGCTTCAATATTATTAACAATAATACGAACACACAATTTGTGTTAGGGTTTACAACCTTGAAGCTAATAACTAGAATGAATTCGTCTTACTCTAGGGTTTTACAGGATCTCTATTTATAACATATAGAGTCCTTTACAGAATCAAACTATTATGGAATCATATCTATTCCATAATTCTCTCTATTCAACTATATCTAACCAACAGTGGTTATCTATATCACTAACAGAGGTAGTACTCGTATATTATCAACAGTGGTTGAGTACTCGATACAAAATACAAACTACACACTAACAGTGGCACTGTTAGACAAACTACTTGACAGCGGCAGCTACTAACTAGCAGTGGCAACTACTAACAGTGGTTGTACTTCTAACAGCGGCACAATACTTGTATTCTGAGCAAATCTAGCAGTGTCTCAGTTCTCAACAATCTCCCCCTAAACTTGATCATTCAGAGTAATGATTCAAGTTTCAATCCTTCTTTTCTTCTTCTTTCTCCTTCATCGTTTGCCTCTTATGCAGTTGATTGAACACCATGTATAAAGCTCTGTAAGCTCCTTCAGTAATGATGGTTGTAGATAACTTCAAATCAACCAATCTATTCAGCAGCCCTGTTCCCAGCACATAGTGTCGATCATCAAACATGTAGATCACCTGCCCATTGTTAAATACTACCATGTGTACTCCAGCTCTGGCAAAATATCTCCAGGTTATAACCCTTTGATGACAATGAAAGAATAAGTGATACATGCTTGCTGGTTCAAACATGCTTTGCAATAACTCCATCATTTGTCTTTCAATCACAGCCTCTGAGTTCTTTATATTCCTGATTCTGCTCACTTGATACAACTCCATAAGATCATCTCTTGTACAGATTCTGAGCAAATCAATCATACTTCCAACATGGTCATCAAATCCTCTTTCCCTTTCAATCTTGATCTCAAGGATCATTTTTCTGAAACCATAATCAATTGCTACTCCTTCCCAATTTATAATTCTAGTCTTTCTTGGTCCTTCAGAAATCTCCTTGCTATCAGTCAGAATCTTGATTCTCTTTTTCAGCTCTGGATCAAATCTTGGAATGTCAGGAATAACATTGTCTTTAGAAATCTGATTTTTCCATGAATTTCTTCTGATTTCATTCTGCTTATCCTCTAAGGCTTTCTCTGCTGCCTCAGCAGCTGCTTTTTCTCTTCTTTCTTCTTCTTCTTTCAGAAACTTTACCATTTCCCTATCTGCCTTTTCTTTCTTCTCCTTTATCAATGCATTCAAATGCCTATTCTCTTCCAATTTCTTGGTCCACTCATCATCTCTTCCCATATACCTATCATATGCCTGTTGCAGCTTCTGCATATTCCATCCTTTAACAATTTTAGCTGGGGCATAATTTTCAGACAGAGCATTGATCATTTGTCTTCTCCTTTCAGCATATGGTAAAGGTTTACTCCTCTTCTTGGCTAATTCCTCTTGCTTTTTCTTTCTAGCCCTTTCCTCATTTGACCTTTTCATCAACAAAATCCAGAAGATAACTCTTCCTCTTCATTACCTTTCTTCTTCTTTAAATAATCATGAACTCTCTGAGCAGGAAGCTTTAATCCTTGTGCAGTCTTTTCTTTAACAATCTCTGCAGCTTTCTGTGTAATAGTCACTACACTCAGATCATCCAAAATCATTTTAACATCATCACCCTCATCTTCAGCTTTAGCTTCTGCAGCTCTCCTTATCAACCTTTCCCTTTCTTCTACTTGCATCCTTAGCATATCATGAGACTCAAGATGAGGTTCTTTAATTTCTTTCACTTTAGATTTTTCTTTTAACTTTCCTTTACCTTTGTCTTTTGGATCAATCACAGGCAATTTAGACTCAGGCTTGAGTGGTGAAGTTGGTTCTCTTATTGTAACAGGTACCTCTCTTGGTCTTGTTGTTGTGGTAGTTGTGACAGGGGTTGATATGACAGCAGTGGTGATTGGTGTATCAACAGTGGTAGGTGTTGGTGTACTAACAGGGGTAGATGTAACAGTGGTAGTGTTAGTGTTGACAGTGGTTGAAATTGTGACAACAGTGGTAGAAGTTTTGACAGGGGATAAAGTATTAGTTGGCTTTCTTCTGGGAATAGATTTCTTTCTTGTAAAGGTCTGCAACTTCTTCTCTTCATCAATTGATTTTGATTGCTCCCCCTTAACCTCAACTTCTCCTTCTTTCATCTCTTTTTCAACATCATCAACCACCTCATACACTGGCCTATCACTGAAACTGACTCTTTTCTTATTTTCCAGGTTAGCACCCATCACATCCCAAAAATATAATCTAAGTGCAGCTTTCTCAGGCAACCCTTTATTCAATGGAAATACCTGATAAACTGTTTCATCAGTCTGCTCTGCTCCTGCACCATCACTTGTATTAACATTTTCAGAAGAATCTTCACCAGTATATACCACCATACTTCTGTCATCTACAGCATCTACCATCTCATCATCTAAACTTTCATGTATCACATAATCAGAGACATTGAGCTCCTCCTCAGCCTTATCCCTGCTCTGCACATAATCATCATCTTTATCATCAAACACTAACTCCACAGTGTCTTCTGATTGTGCCTCATTATGCTCACATATATCCATCTCAATTGTATTATCATCAAGCTCAATCACCTCTGTAGCTGCAGAATCATCATGCATCTCATCAATATTTATCATTGCTCCACTCATATCATCATGAGGTCCATGTGAATCATCATCATCATCATCAGCTTTTCTTGAACCATCATCTTCAGGCATATTATCATCATCTGCTTTCTTCTCCCCCTTGCCTGAAGATTCCTTTAACTTATTCGCAGGTAGAAGAATATTGTTGACAGCCTCCTCAAGCATTAACAATCTATTCTGCACATCAAGCAACTCTGCCTTCTGATGATCAATGATCTCCTTCTGCTTAGCAATTAACTCATCCTGAGCTTGAATTTTCTGTTGAGCTTCTTTTCTGTAAGCCCTTTCCCTCTCATATTTGCTCCACAGTTTATTGATATCATGTACAAGATAGGAAATCGTCAATTCATCAGTATCACTAGGCTCATCAACATTAGAGTGTGACCTCTTAGTTAAATCCTTGCCCACATCTGCCACTGCAGATGTCCCTTGGTTATTGGTACTGGGACCTACATTTGAATCATCACCCATAGGTTCATCAAACATAGTTGCCTCTGGGTGGGTCTGATTAATGTTACCACTATCCTGCCCTGCCAGTGGGCTAGAAACAGTAGTGGCAGCCCTTCCAGAATGAACATTTTCATCAAGTATGTTCACCTGTTGTTTTGGGACAGTTGACTGAGACTGTGGAGAAACAGGAATCTCCATAGCCTGTGTAGCCTTCTTGGATTTCTTGGCTTTAGATTGGGTAGGCTGTTTGTTCCCTTGTTTTCTTTTGATGCCACCTCCTGATGTGTGTTCAGAACCAACTTGTGTTATTGGTCTGTCATCATTTGGTCCAGATGGTGTTGGTAATACACCACCAGTGGCAGAAGGAGTAACTAGCATTGTAGAAAATAATGCAGTTTCCTTCTTAGAAAAAGCATTCTGATACTGATTCATAGCCTTAATAGTCCTCAAAGATAGAGTAGAACTAACAATCACACTATCCTCTGCTGGCAGATTTGACAATTGATTATTCAATAAAAGCTGAACAAATCTAGGGTACATAACGAATGTATCACCCTTTACATTCCTAACCATATTATCTAAGATAAATCTAGACATATTAAATTTAATACCCTGTGCCAAGCAGATAATAGGATATGCAATAGTAGAACTAAATTCATTAAAACTAGTTCTCTTTTGAGACAAACATACCAGAAAAGTATGAATGTAGAACTTCCATTGAGGACAAAACCATGACTTCAAGAAAGTATATTCTGATCTTGTCTTTCCTGAACCTTCATACCCCATATCCATAATGCCTTTAAACAAATCTTCTCTCGATAATTCCAGAATTCCACCTTCATCATCAAACTGTAAAAGCTCTCTTAGAACAATCTCAGTAACCATTACCTTCTGACCCTTGACAGTGGAATGAATGTGAGTAATGCCATTAACATTCCCTTCCTTTGCATTCTTCCAAAATTCTTGAATATGCGATCGAATTAATCGTGGACAAACAGTAAGAGCATGTGTAACTGGACAATTACTCAAGAAATCAATAATAGGGTGAAAATACTCATCGGCAAGTTCTTTATTCAAGAAAGCCCTCATATTGTGTTCAGAATGAACACTTAGCGTAGAATGATCAGAATCAGATGACGATGAAGATGCCATTGATGTAATTGATGAACGAACGAAGAGTGAATTACAATAAACAACTCAAAGCGAGAGCGATTATTGAAGGGTTTTGAAAATTTTGAAAGCGTAATTGAAAAAGTGAAGTATTTGAGTATTTAATTGCTAACAGTGCCAAGCCCTAAAAATAGAACTAGCAGTGGCACTGCTGGTTATACCCAACAGGGGCACAATTTACAAACAAATCCAACAGGGGTACCTCACTTGGTCAATTTATAGTCAACCCTTTCTAACCATCTAACAAAGCTAGCAGCGGCTGATAGTCTAGCAGGGGCATCCGACAAAGGAAACGCCAACTTAGAACTAACAGGGACATAAACTTAGCTTAGTTAGACAACGAATTTTTTTTTTTTTTTTTTTTTTTTAACCAAAAAAATAAGAAGAAACAAATAAAACATTAAATTCCAGCTCAAGTGATGTCTCTTGACAGTGGCTGAAACCTGCAATATTAAACTAAGAAAAACAACTAGCAGGGGTTAAATTACACACATATATAGCAAGGGTTTAAAATACATTGACAGTGGCAAAGGTAAACTAACAGTGGCACCATCTGTTATCATGATGAAGCTAACAGTGGCAACACCTGACCCTGTCACATACAATATATTTTACCCCTGTTAGTATCAAATCCAGACCAAAACACTACGTGAGATTGATCATACCAATATTAGTTATCAAAAATGTAAATCTTCCTACATCAAATGCTTTTGTAAAAAGATCTGCAAGTTGATTATCAGTATGAATTTTAAAAATATGAATCAATCTTTTATCATAACAATCTCGTATAAAATGATATCTGATCTCAATGTGTTTGGTTTTTGAATGCTTAACTGGATTCTGAATGATACTAATAGCAGAAGTATTATCAATATAAATAGGAGTGTTCATGAAAGTCAAACCATAATCCAGCATTTGATTCTGAATCCAAAGAACCTGTGCACAGCAACTTGATGCTGCAACATATTCTGCTTCTGCTGTAGAAGTGGAAACCGTGGTCTGCTTTTTACATTGCCATGACACTAATCTATTTCCAAGAAATTGACATCCTCCACTAGTCGATTTCCTATCCATATTCTCACCACCATAGTCACTATCTGTGAAGGCCTTTAGCTCAAAATCTGATCCTTTAGCATACCAAAGACCCAAGTCTGGTTGACCTTTCAAGTATCTAAAGATCCTCTTCACAGCATACATGTGTGACTGCTTTGGATTGGTCTGATATCTAGCACAAAGACACACTGCAAACATTATATCAGGTCTAGATGAAGTTAAATACATCAATGAACCAATCATTGACCTGTATAAGTGCACATCTACTTCCTCCCCCTCAGGATCAGAATTAAGATGTTTATGTGCCTCCATGGGAGTGCTAGCTACCTTCACATCTTTATAACCAAATTTATTCAAAATATCTTTCACATACTTCCCTTGGTTAATAAAGATTCCATCTAACTTCTGCTTGACCTGCAATCCTAAAAAGAATGTGAGTTCACCCATTGAACTCATCTTGAACTTCTTATGCATTAAATCCTCAAACTCTTTGCACAATGAATCCCTTGTAGACCCGAAAATAATATCATCAACATACACCTGTACCAGCAATATATCTCTTTGAACCCTCTTGGTAAACAATGTCTTGTCAATAGTACCTCGCTTGAATCCATTCTTGAGCAAGTACTCAGACAGAGTATCATACCAAGCTCTTGGAGCTTGATGTAATCCATACAATGCTTTCTTCAATCTGCACACTCTATCTGGATATGTTGGATCTTCAAACCCTGGTGGTTGGCAAACATACACCTCATCATCAATTAGACCATGAAGAAAAGCACTCTTCACATCCATTTGATAGACTTTGAAATCCTGATAAGATGCATAAGCTAAAAATAATCTAATAGCTTCTATTCTAGCAACAGGGGCAAAGACATCATCATAATCTATGCCTTCTTCCTGTGTGTACCCCTGTGCTACCAACCGAGCCTTATTCTTGATCACTATCCCTCTTTCATCTCTCTTGTTCTTAAAGATCCATCTTGTGCCTATAGCTTTCTTTCCTTTTGGAAGATCAACCAAATCCCACACATCTTGCAGTTTGAATTGCAACAATTCTTCCTGCATAGATTCAATCCAGCTTGGATCTTTGAGAGCCTCCACTGCCTTCTTTGGTTCCATCTGAGAAAGAAAACATACATATAATGAAGTATGTACATCTTCTTCTCTTACCTTGGTTTGATGTCTTGTCTGAACAGGAGTCATAATATCACCAATAATCAAATCCAAAGAATGATCTTTATGAACCAAATACTTAGAGGTAGAAGTATCAAGTAAATCTCTTTCCAAATTAGAACCCAATAGATTATCTACCTCAGAGTCTGAGAAAGACTCTCTTTCCTCTCTTTCTTTTGAAGGCTTTGGAGTTGCTTCAGAATCTGACAAAGAAGTCCTTTCCAAAACTTGAAACGGAGGACTTTGTTCAACAAATTTTGGAGAATCGGGCTCTCCTTCTGAATCATGCTCTGAAACTATATGAGAACCCTTTGAAGTAAATGGTTGATTTTCTGTTGGAATTGAACCATCTTCATCCTTTGAACCATTTTTGCTACTTGACCCACTTGAATCATCTGAAGGTTCATCTTGCTCTAACTGGAATGCTTCTGGAGGATCTGGAGACCAAATAGGAAACAATACATACTTCAAGTCATCCTTTTTAGTTTGACTTGAGGTTGAATTCCCATCTTTACCTGCATCATTACCTGCATCTGTACCTGCATCTGTATCTGCACTAATAGACAAATCTGGATATCTAAAAGCATGGGTTAGTGCATCAATATCAAACAAAACTTCTGGACCTTTTCCTTCTACATTTGATGTATGTTCATTAAAGGTCACATCCATGGTCTCATCTATGATCCTAGTCCTTTTGTTAAATACTCTATAAGCCTTGCTTTGAATAGAGTATCCAACAAATACACCCTCATCTACCTTACTCTGAAACTTACCAAGATGATCTCTGGTATTTAAGACAGTACAAGGACATCCAAATGGTTTTAAAAAGCTAACCAAAGGTTTTCTCTTAAAGAATAACTCATAGGGTGTCTTGTTATGCGGTTTAATAATCAAAATCCTATTTAAAACATAACAAGCAGTGCTAACTGCCTCTGCCCAAAAGGACATTGGAAGTTTAGCATCTGCTAGCATGCTTCTAGCAGCCTCAATTAGTGTCCTATTCCTCCTCTCAGCTACTCCATTTTGTTGTGGAGTCCTAGGTGCACTATACTGTCTTTCTATACCTTTATCCTCACAGAACTTATTCATCTCATGATTCTTAAATTCTGTCCCATTATCACACCTGATGATCTTAACCTTTTGATTAGTTGAATTCTCAATCCTAGTTATGAATGATCTAAGTATTTCACCTGTCTCATCCTTAGTCCTAAGAAAGAACACCCAACTCATTCTAGAGTAATCATCAGTTATTACCAAACAGTAAGATTTCTTCCCTTGACTAGCTACATTGGTAGGGCCAAACAAATCCATATGTAACAGGTGTAAGGGAGTGGTATTGGTATTCACAAGCTTGGTCTTATAAGAGGTCTTGTGTTGCTTGCCTTTGAGACATGCTACACAGTGGTCACTACATTCAAATAACTTTTCAGGTAAGCCTCTCACTAGCTTATTCCTAACAAGTTTATTCATGGTCTTGAAATTCAAGTGACACATCCTCCTATGCCATAGTTCAGATTCAGATACAGTAGCTTTAGAAATGAGACAGTTAACATTTTGAGATTCCATCTTGTTTAAATCACTACAGTATACATTATCCTTTCTTGGAACTCTCATTAAAATCTTATCTTCAGGTATTTTGAGTTTTTCAGAAAGTATAAGGCATTCTGTGTCAGTGAAATATACAGGATTTTGCTTATCTGTGATTTGACTCACACTAAGCAAATTGTATCTCAATTGCTCAACATAATAAACATCATTGAAAGTGAGCTTACTGCTTTTTACCTTACCTTTACCTGTGATTTTACCTCCTTTAGGATTGCTTCCAAATGCTACATCTCCTCCATCAAACGCTTTAAAGTCCTGTAGCTTTTTCCTGTCTCCAGTCATGTGTCTTGAACAGCCAGAATCAATATGCCATAAGCTTGGTGGCTTGCCCTGCACATATATGAGAAAAACAATTAGTTTTTCTTGGGAACCCAAACCAATTTGGCTTTGGGTTTCCCATGAGCACCTTTGACATCAACCCTTTTGACAGTGATTGATCTCAGTGCTGCATTGGTTTTGGACACTTCAGATTTACACTCATTTTTATGTCTCCAAAAACAATCAATTTTTGACCTAACAGGGGTTAATGGTCTGACAGTGGTCACCTTTAAGTTTGTATTGATTACCCTGGCAGTGGTAGCTTTACTTGGTATATACATTCTTTTGAAATGTTTAATACCAGCAGAGGTACCATGCCTGACAGTGGTCAAACCCTCCCCTGTTCGTGTCTTGCCTCTGTTAGCCGTTGACAGGGGCACTGCTGTAGCATTAACAGGGGCTGCAGCCTTGCCTCTGTTAGGCTTATTTATCAACACATGACCTGTACCACTGTTCCTATTATTTTTAAGATTGTAGTAACAGTCCTGTTGAAGATGATTATATCTACCACAAATAAAACATGACTTTCTTTTCACACATTCAAACCCATTACCCAACCTTTGTGAAACCAATTGGTTCCAATTTCTTTGATTACCCCTGGGAATGGATTTATTCACATTACTTGCAGTATGTAACTCAGACTTCTTTGATTTACATGTACACTTATCACACTCAGATTTCAACTTGTCTTTTGATTCAGTATTGACCTTTTTGTGTACATACCCTAAACCTGAACTAGCCTTGTTGGTTTTCCTGACTTGATCTATTTGAGCTTTTGCTTTCTCAACAAACATCTTTTTACCCTCTTCTAGTTTAGTACTATTAAGTTCAGAAACTAGACCAGTAATAGACTTAACACTACCATCTACAGAATTACCACCTGATGAGCTATCACTATCACTCTCATCTTCCTCAGTCCAATCAGATACCTCAACTTTATCAAAATTCACATTATCAGCACAATTAACAACTGGATCTACCTTTTTAACCTCCTCAGACACACCTACCTTAAGTGTTTCTAAAACAAAATCACTTTTAGGTGGGAAATAAGTATGATTATAAGGTGGAGGAACAGCATTAAGGTTGTAACCTAATCCAAGTTTTAATTTATCAACAGACACAAAAGCAGCATTGTTAGAGCTACTATTGGACTGTTTCAGAGCCATCACCTCAGGCTCAAAGTTCCTCAGATCATTGTACAGGTCTTCAATCTCTTTCTCTTCAAGATCTGGACTTTGTCTAAGTCCCACAGTGTACATATTCCAATCTGTACCAAGTGATTTTAGAAACTTCCTGTTCAAGTCATCTTTATCAATCTTGACATTGTGATTCTCAAGATCACCCACAAGCTTTTGAAATCTATCAAAAGTCTGAGTCAGAGTTTCAGACTTTACACCTGCAAAGTTTTCAAACTGTTGTTTGAGAAGAGATCTCTTATTCTTCTTGGTGTTATCATTACCACCAAATCTCTTAACAATTGCTTGCATAAGAACCTGAGCATCTTCACAGTTTTCAAACTTCCTTTGATACTCATTAGGAATAGACAAAAGTAGAGTACTTAATGCCTTCCACTCTGTTGCTCTTTCTTTTCTCTCTGCATCAGTCTTTGGTGGTGGTCTTTCTTCCTTTTTACCATCTGCATCCTTAGTATAAACTGGTCCATTAGTAACCACCTCCCACATCATATAATCAGTCAGCAACATGTATTGTCTAATCCTAGTCTGCCATAGCTCAAATTCATCGGGTTTGAGCATGGGGATTTTTGTAGCTTGAATACCTTCCATTGTTTCAGTAGACATGTTGTTGTTTGTTGAAAAAGCTACAAAATTTAATTACCTTCTTCAAGATCAAAGTAATACCAAGCTCTGATACCACTTGATGATCCCAGCTAGAGATCTTAGTATGTATTACTTTGATTGATTATTAATAAGCTTGCGGAATAGTTTATTAATAACTTGAAGAACAAACTTGTATATAACAGAATATCTAACCAAAAGCTTCAATATTATTAACAATAATACGAACACACAATTTGTGTTAGGGTTTACAACCTTGAAGCTAATAACTAGAATGAATTCGTCTTACTCTAGGGTTTTACAGGATCTCTATTTATAACATATAGAGTCCTTTACAGAATCAAACTATTATGGAATCATATCTATTCCATAATTCTCTCTATTCAACTATATCTAACCAACAGTGGTTATCTATATCACTAACAGAGGTAGTACTCGTATATTATCAACAGTGGTTGAGTACTCGATACAAAATACAAACTACACACTAACAGTGGCACTGTTAGACAAACTACTTGACAGCGGCAGCTACTAACTAGCAGTGGCAACTACTAACAGTGGTTGTACTTCTAACAGCGGCACAATACTTGTATTCTGAGCAAATCTAGCAGTGTCTCAGTTCTCAACACGTTTATTTGTTTTGTTAGTGTGATTATAAAAGTAGTCTATACTCTATCCTAAACTTATCACTAAGTGTGGGATTCCACCCCAAAACAAAACACTTGAGAAACATTTTCTTACATGTTCAAACTCTAAGTGTGGGATTTTACAATCTCAACTCAAGAGAACATTAGGGACAATGTTCCTCTAAGTGTGGGATAACATGTATTGAATACCTTAGTTTGTTTTAATGATTTTAGTTCAAAATAGTCAACACAGAAAATGTTCCTCTAAATTTTTCAAAATTTTTTAATTTTCAAAACCCTTTTTTCAAAAGAAAAACGAGTTTAATCATCCGATTAACTCTGAATTTTTGAGTTTTGATGTTTTTAAGAGAAGTCATTTTCAAAATATGAATAAATTGTTTTAAAATCTAAGGAAAATAAGTTAATAATTGCTTAAGCAAGAAATGATAATCTAATAAGAACATGACTAGGCACATACAACCCATTTGCAGTGAGGACTTGAGCCTTAAAAGCATTCAATTTTAATGCTACATTGTTCATTTCTTGTGTGTGCCGATGCATGTATATCTGAATTAGAACTTGCTCTTGACTTACGCTTCGAGACCACATTGGTGAGTACCGTACGCGGTATAGGTGCAATTAGATGACCTTGACATTCCTTAGGATTTAACCCACTTTTTAGCCTTCTCTTTCAAGCCCAAAAACCCTTTCCGATGCTTATTTTTAGTATCGATGATCCACTTAGTAAACCCTGTTGAGCCTAAACCTTTCCGTTTCATAAACCCACATGTTTAAACCCCTACCTTCCCAAATACTTCCAAAAACTTATCCTAGAATTTCTGAGGTTATGAAAAAAGCTTTTTAGAAACATCCCTTCAAATTGTCTTACTCTCTCGTGTTCTCCGAAAAAATAATATCCTTGGTGTGAAAAATTGACACCATGAAAAGACTCGAAGAAGAAAGATGAGAAGAAGGATTGCTGCATTTAATAATCCTTGGAAGTTCTCTGGCAAAGAAGTTCTGAAAGAAAAAAGAAAAAGAGAAAATTAGAAAAAAAAAAAGAAAATAGAGAAAAATAAAACAAAATAAAGCTAGAGCTTCAAAGTATCGCCCTAAAAGAAGAAGATCCGATAGAAGACAAAAGCTACTTTACTTTCATCCGTTTCTAAATTAAGTTTTTCGTGACCTTAGGAGTCCTAAGATAAGCAACACCCTTACACCAAAAATTTCCACAATCCATACCCCATAACCCACACAAACATTAAAACCCCTGAATGTCTTGGGATAATTAGCATCGTTCTCACCTAAGTGGTGGAGATCCGATTCTAGATCAAGCTTATGACGATGAGTACTGCATGACTGGCTAATTGAGCGATTTCTTTGTTTAGAATATTAGGAAACCCGAAACACTCTTGAGTGAATTGAGTGACCACTGATAAACGCCAAAATGTACTAAATTATAGTACTAATTACCCCTGTGTTTAATAGGTTTCTAATGCATTTTGTATGAATAAGATACTTATTTCGTTCATATTTGCATTTAGGAGATTTATTGGAGCTTGGATAAAAAAGGAACGGAAAACGAGCTTATTTGGAAGAAAAGTTACTAAAAGAATAAAACATTGGACAAGAGAAGATTGGATCGAGGAAAAGAAGCTAAGAGAGTGAAGATAGGCAATATTGGATTGGAATAAGTGTAAATTAAGCTCGAATCGGAAAAAGAATGAAAGATGAGCTGAAAATGGAGGAAGAATGTAAAAGCTGAGTTTTCAGACAGCTGTTAGTATTTTGGCCATAACTTTCTTATACGAACTCCGATTGAGGTGATTCAACTTGGAGAATTTAGCTAACACAGAGGGCTACAACTTTCGTTTTTTCCATTTTTTCTGAAAATGCATCCATACGGCGTATGGATGTCCATACGCCGTATGGATTGAAAAACTGGGCTGAAACCTCTTATCGCGGGCTGGACTGATGGGCTTTTACATCCATACGCCGTATGGAATTCCATACGCCGTATGGATGACTTTTTCAGCTATTTTAGTCCGATTTTAGGGTTTTCACTTGATAACTTCACACAAACCAAAACCATTCGACCAGAGACGTTTAGAGGGGGTTTTTCCCTCATTTCGGGAGCATTTTGAAGGTAGAAAGCAAGAAGATTTGAAGCCCTTTCGATTGTTCAATCATTCTTTCGATTTTTTGGTTCGAATACTTTAATCCTTTTCATTTGATTATGATTTCGGTTATGTTTTCGTTTCTGATTTTCTGGAACACTATGAGTAGCTAAACTTTTTATGCATTTGTTTGGATAATGATACTTAGATGATGATTTGATTATTGGATTGTGGATTATATCGGATTTTATGAATGTTTATATGTTTATTTAACGATCCTTGGTTATTGATTGATTATTAGTGATTACCTAACGTGATTTTATGATTAATTAAGATTGAGTTCTTTTTGATTATAGAATTATTGGTAGTTGTTGATTTAATTGGCGATTATTGCTGAATATATTGAGTTTGACAGGTTGGGATTAATAATTGGTAATAATCATTGATGAACAAGATAACTTTAATTAGTTATAGACTTTGTTCATTCAAGTCAAGAGAATAGATCACATAAACGGTGTTGGTTTAATTCAGAATACAATTTGGTGGGCAACGTTAAATTGAACTGTTAGCGTGTTGAAAACAACCTTGTGTCTTTCTAAATTGGGTTTAATCAACTTATCTTGTAAGGAGGGTTGGTACAATTGTCATATCACAATAAAATCCGTATGTTAGCAATTCAATAAAGTGATAATCGGATTCTAAGGAAAGTAGTCCAAACAAATGCATCTTTCTTACCATTTGAATCAAGTATCTCTATTTGATTAATTGTTTTCTTTATTATTATTTATTTCATTTCAGTTTTAATTTACAACTATATTACATAATTGTTAGCCAATTGTTCGATCGGAACTAAAACGTCCCCCTTCTATCTGTATTACTTTATTTGTGTAACAATTTCCAATTTATTTGTAATTGACATCCGTTCCTCGTGTTCGACTCGGACTTACCAAGTCTATATTGACATTCGATCAGGTATTCTTGCCTGGTTGTGTGAAAGGTATTAATAAGGTATTTCCATTTCTAAATAATAAAACAAGACGCGCTTTCACACGCATCAAGTTTTTGGCGCCGCTGTCGGGGAACGGTTTGATTCAATTTGATAAATTGGAATTTGTTTTCTGTATATTATTAATTTGAATTTAGTTTTGTTTTCCTGTTATTTTGTATTATCTTGTGTTAGAGATTAGTTGATAAGTTGTTTTATATTTAAAATCCTTGTTCTACCCTTTGTATTTGGAGGACGATTTCGGAGAATATCTACGATCTCTATTTGAACCACCCATCGATCAATCGGAGCTAGATTTAGAAATGGCAGACGACATCAACATGACTCTCGAGGAATATTCGAGCAGAAGGCGTAGCGACCTTGGCTCAGGAGTATTGAGGCCCGCAATTGCAGAAAATGTTGAGTTCGAGATAAAGGGACAATTCCTAAAAGAGCTTAGGGAAAACCCGTTTCAAGGAGATGAGAATGAAGATGCTAACGAGCACGTGGAGAGAATAGTGGAGATCGCGGATATGTTCAGCATTCCTAACGTTACATGCGATCAAGTCATGCTCCGAATATTCCCAAGAACACTCAAGGGAGCCGCGAAAAGATGGATTACTAATGAACCAGCTGGATCCATCACCACGTGGGAAGATCTCCGCACAAAGTTTCTAATGATGTACTGCCCGCCATCCAAAACGTCGAAGATGATCAACGAGATTTGAAACTTCAAGCAAGACTTTGACGAGTCACTTCACCAAGCGTGGGAAAGGTACCAGGACTTGATGCATAAATGTCCACAGCACGACCTAAACGACCAGCAAATTATAATGATATTCTACAGGGGAGTGGATCGTGCTACAAGACAGCAATTAGATGCTCAAGGACATATCCCGAAGAAGATTCCTAGGGACGCCTTAGCAGCTATTCGCGACCAAGCAAAGTATTCTCGGTTATGGGATGATGGTTCCTCTAGGAGAAAGAGGTCAATTAGCAATGACGATGGACTAGCCGTCATAACTGCTAAGTTGGACAGCATGGGAAGAGACATAAAAAAGGTGACTGAGACTGTCCATGCAATCCAAGTAGGGTGTGACAACTGTGGAGGAACGCATTTAGTCAAGGATTGTCCCGAAATGAATTCTGTAGAAGTGAGAGAGGAAGTTAAATGTGTGGAAACTCACGGAGCTTACTGCCAAGGTAGTGGGGAATTTTTCCTAAGACCATACCAGGAAGGAGGTCGCCAGTTCCGCCAGACTCAGCCAGGTCTTTTCACTAAGGAACAACCCTCAGCAACCTCCCCCGAGAAGAAATCCAATTTGGAAGAAATGATGGGGAAGTTTTTGACTGCTAACGAGAAGTTTATTGCTAAGTCTGGACAGCGGATGGAAGTCATTGAAGCATTAGTTCGGAATCAAGGAGCGGTGATCAAGCAAATTGAGGGAAACATTTCCAACATAGCCAAGGTTCTCCAACAGAGAGTCCCGGGAACTTTACCAGGATGCACCGAAACCAACCCACGAGATCACGCAAAGGTTGTGACTACTAGAAGTGGAAAGGTTCATGAAAACCCTAAGTTTCAAAAGAATCATGTGTCGAAGCTTTTGCCTGACAAGGATAAGGAAGCTGAGGTTGCCAAAAAGTTAAGGGTAGACACAAAAGATGATCAAATTGATAGGGATAAACAATATGCGAAGGATCATGCGCCACTTCCACCTTACCCAGCAGCTTTGAGGAGAGGAAAAGATGAAGCTCATTATCACCAATTTCTAGAAAATCTGAAGCAACTTCATATCAACATTCCGTTTGTGGAAGCCATTGCCCAAATGCCTAAGTATGTGAAATACTTGAAGGAGCTCTTGACTAATAAGAGCAAGTTGGCAGAAGCAACTACAATAATGATGAATGAGCGATGCTCAGCAGTGATGCAAAACAAGTTGCCACAAAAAATGAAGGATCCGGGGAGTATCACTATTCCCTGTTTAATTGGTAAGTTAGATATCGCGAATGCACTAGCGGATCTCAGGGCTAGCATATCTATTATGCCTTATACTATGTACGCTAGACTTGGGCTAGGAAAACCCAAGTCCATCCGAATGTGCATCGAGTTAGCTGATCACTCTGTTCAATACCCCAAAGGGATGGTTGAGAACGTTTTAGTCAAGGTTGATAAGTTTGTGTTTCCCTGTGACTTTGTGATTCTCGACATGGTAGAGGATCCTAAGGTGCCGATTATTCTAGGTAGACCCTTCCTTGCCACTTCCAGAGCATTGATCGATGTTTTTGATAGGAAAATAACCATGAGATTGGGGGATGAGAAGGTTGTATTTAATGTGAATGAATCTATGCAATATCCAGAATCAGTGGATGAGACTTGTTACTTTGCTAGCATGAGAGAATTATCTGAGGATGACGTAGATTTAGACCCTATGATTCTTGAAGGATGGAAGGGAAGCCTCGCGACAATCCGTGACATCGACAAGTTCGATAAATTACCTGTGGAGATCGAGACAACGTGCGAGAAAGATTTAGAAAATGAAGGCATTAAGCTAAAGGAGAGTAAAGAGTCAATCTTGACAAATGGAATCTCGATCCAAACGGAGACGCGAATTCTAAGTCATTGTCACAATGGTCCTACTAGAGGGCATAAGGGACCTAATTACACGTCACGAAAGATGTTGAAAGCGAAGGCATTACCTATAAATGATGCACGGGTTGTGGTGAAGTTCCGTAAGCGATTGTTTTCACGATTTGGAACGCCGAAGGTTTGGATCAGTGATATTGAATCGCATCTTACGAATGCACAATTGGAGAAAGTGTTAGGGATGAATGCTTATGTTAACGCTCGACTATATATGGAGCGCACCAAGAAATGGCATGATTCACGCTTTAAATCAAATTGTTTATTTGAAAAAGGTGATAAGGTTCTCCTATACAGTTCTCGTATGCATTTGCTTCCTGGTAAGTTGAAAACACACTGGACAGGACCTTTTGTGGTAGAGAAAGTTTATCCTTTTGGTGCTGTTGATCTGCAAGGTCAGTCTAGAAAAATTTTCAAGGTTAATGGAAGTCGTTTGAAGAGATACTATGGTGATGCAAGGGGCTCCAAACGTGATTTGGAGATGGATCGTATTTAAGATATGATGCGAGATGTCGAGCTTAACGACGTGATAAACAAAAGCGCTTTCGGGAGACAACCCATTATTTTGTTATTTTGTTTTATTGTTTTTGCTTGCAGGTTTGAACTTTGTGGGTGTGTTCCCTGGAAACCCTTACGAGACTACAACTCGTCCACTCAGGATGCTGAGAGGTTTAAAGGCTTGTGCATATGCTAAATGCAACCGTGATGCCTACAGAAGTGTGCTGTTGTATTTTATTTCAGAACCAGTTCATTCATGAATTTTTCTTCTTAATCAGGAGAGTTTTTCTGTTTCACTTCTTTTCTATTCCCTAATATTATGTTTCTTTTTGCAATGAGGACATTGCATATTTTAAAGTGGGGGATGGAGAAAAGAAGTTCACTTGTCCTAAGTTATCAAATTGCATTTAATGGTAGATATCATTTTCAAGGGCATTCTGTATTAGTCATTTTTCGGTCTAAATTTTTCTTTTAAAATTTTAATTTTTCTTAAGTTTAGCTAATTTTGTAACAAAATTGGGGAATTCAAATGAATGAATAAATCTTAAATTGCAAATATGAGATAGTTCATAATGTGATGTATCGATAGGCAATCTATATGAAAGTTATTGAGCCATTGAATAAATTAATGTAGTAAGTAGGTTTGCCTGAGAGGATCTTTAGTAAGGTATGGCTGTTGCCTTAATTCTTATATGGTAGCGTGTTATAGCCCTCAATTCTGAAATCTTAATGGTCATCATTTGGGAATATACTGGGTGTTGTCTCCTCTGTTGTACGAAAGTACAGACCTGGTTTCCGTCAGTATATTTATTTGAAAAATAAAAAAATAAAAAAAATAAAAAAATAAAAAAATGAATAAATGAATAAACCAAGGCCAAGTTAAGTCTCTTTGTTGTACTAAGGTACAGACCTGTCACCAATGTCTTGGCCTGAAAAATGATTGATTTAATTTAGATTTTCTTTATTGAGGAAAGTTGTGGTGCGTTAGTTGTATGAGGATATCTTGCTATTGGGATTCGAAGGTAAAGCCTGCTAGAATAATAAGAGTTAAGCTCAATGGCTGTAATATAGATTGTTTAGGTGGACAACAATATCGGTAATCCGTGTGATTTATCTTTTATGCCGAATAATAATTAGTGAAGAATTTGGTTTCCTGATAGAGTTTCTTGATTGCTAGATTTAATGAAAAATTAGTTTTAAGAGTAAAATTTGGGTTGTGAAATGCTGGCTAGTTTGTAAGTCCCTATGTTCAGATATTTTGCCTGTTCATGATTTTAACTGATAGTCTACTTGAGGACAAGTAGGATTCAAGTGGGGGATGTTTGATAAACGCCAAAATGTAATAAATTATAGTACTAATTACCCCTGTGTTTAATAGGTTTCTAATGCATTTTGTATGAATAAGATACTTATTTCGTTCATATTTGCATTTAGGAGATTTATTGGAGCTTGGATAAAAAAGAAACGGAAAACGAGCTTATTTGGAAGAAAAGTTACTAAAAGAATAAAACATTGGACAAGAGAAGATTGGATCGAGGAAAAGAAGCTAAGAGAGTGAAGATAGGCAATATTGGATTGGAATAAGTGTAAATGAAGCTCGAATCGGAAAAAGAATGAAAGATGAGCTGAAAATGGAGGAAGAATGTAAAAGCTGAGTTTTCAGACAGCTGTTAGTATTTTGGCCATAACTTTCTTATACGAACTCCGATTGAGGTGATTCAACTTGGAGAATTTAGCTAACACAGAGGGCTACAACTTTCGTTTTTTCCATTTTTTCTGAAAATGCATCCATATGGCGTATGGATGTCCATACGCCGTATGGATTGAAAAACTGGGCTGAAACCTCTTATCGCGGGCTGGACTGATGGGCTTTTACATCCATACGCCGTATGGAATTCCATACGCCGTATGGATGACTTTTTCAGCTATTTTAGTCCGATTTTAGGGTTTTCACTTGATAACTTCACACAAACCAAAACCATTCGACCAGAGACGATTAGAGGGGGTTTTTCCCTCATTTCGGGAGCATTTTGAAGGTAGAAAGCAAGAAGATTTGAAGCCCTTTCGATTGTTCAATCATTCTTTCGATTTTTCGGTTCGAATACTTTAATCCTTTTCATTTGATTATGATTTCGGTTATGTTTTCGTTTCTGATTTTCTGGAACATTATGAGTAGCTAAACTTTTTATGCATTTGTTTGGATAATGATACTTAGATGATGATTTGATTATTGGATTGTGGATTATATCGGATTTTATGAATGATTATATGTTTATTTAACGATCCTTGGTTATTGATTGATTATTAGTGATTACCTAACGTGATTTTATGATTAATTAAGATTGAGTTCTTTTTGATTATAGAATTATTGGTAGTTGTTGATTTAATTGGCGATTATTGCTGAATATATTGAGTTTGACAGGTTATGATTAATAATTGGTAATAATCATTGATGAACAAGATAACTTTAATTAGTTATAGACTTTGTTCATTCAAGTCAAGAGAATAGATCACATAAACGGTGTTGGTTTAATTCAGAATACAATTTGGTGGGCAACGTTAAATTGAACTGTTAGCGTGTTGGAAACAACCTTGTGTCTTTCTAAATTGGGTTTAATCAACTTATCTTGTAAGGAGGGTTGGTACAATTGTCATATCACAATAAAATCCGTATGTTAGCAATTCAATAAAGTGATAATCGGATTCTAAGGAAGGTAGTCCAAACAAATGCATCTTTTTTACCATTTGAATCAAGTATCTCTATTTGATTAATTGCTTTCTTTATTATTATTTATTTCATTTCAGTTTTAATTTACAACTATATTACATAATTGTTAGCCAATTGTTCGATCGGAACTAAAACGTCCCCCTTCTATCTGTATTATTTTATTTGTGTAACAATTTCCAATTTATTTGTAATTGACATCCGTTCCTCGTGTTCGACTCGGACTTACCAAGTCTATATTGACATTCGATCAGGTATTCTTGCCTGGTTGTGTGAAAGGTATTAATAAGGTATTTCCATTTCTAAATAATAAAACAAGACGCGCTTTCACACGCATCAACCACCTTAGTGAGATCGCCTGGTCATGTATACTCCAAGATCACGAGATTTGGAAGTATGCTTAAAGAGAGTCATTACTTGTTTCTGAAATGATTATCTTTTCTTTCCTGATGTTTTTAGAGCAAATATATGAATATGAGAAAATGTTGACTTTTAGAAATGTTCTGACTCACCCCATAACGAGATTTTAAAATATCTTTTTCACGAGGCATGGATGTGTTGCTTGAGGACAAGCAACTCCTAAGTGTGGGATACTTGCTGTGACCTAAAAAGTCATGTTTTTAGGCACATTATTCTGCACTTATTTGACTTATATTTGGTGAAATCATCTTAAAACATCTATTATTTACTTAAAATCACCAAAGTGGTCAAATTATAGGCATTACTGTTAAAATCACCAAAAACATCCGTTTATCACGCAAAACGAGGCAAATAATGTCACCTTAAATATTCCCTTCTTAATTTACTTATGGAATTAGATCTTAATACATATTTTATGATTCCATAGGGAAATCCAAGACCGGAGGTGAAAGAATTAGAAAAAACAGACGAAAGACGGAGAATATACAAAGTCTGGAAGCTCGCCGATCGTCATCCGGAACACGCAAAAGTTAAACACCTCCAAATTTGGCAAACTCAGTACCATTAGAAGCGTAACGGAAAAACGAAGCCAACGGCACAAGAATCAAGCAAATCGGAGCCCAAACGAAGAAGATACGGACGAACCAAGCAACCGAGAAATCAGCGGAGGCCAAACGGAGCACCAACCCCCTCTGGACACCTAGGTACCGTATACGGTACCCTAGGTGCCGTATACGGCCCTATGGGTGCCGTATACAGGGGTGTTTGCCTTGTGAGGTGCCGTTTGACCCCCTTGGTCCGCTTGTCCCGTATGCTGCTTTGATGCTTGTATTCGATGCTTCAAGACTTGTACCAAGGCTTTCCTACTTTCCCTATAAATAGTCACCTCCATTTCTCATTTTCACACACCTCTCATCTCATTCTCATTCTCTCTCTAGAATTAGGTTATCATTCTTTCTCTAGCACTACTCTTAGGAGTTAGAGGAGAATTAGTAGGAAATTAGCATCCTCTCTCTAGCACTACTCTTAGGAGTTAGAGGAGGATTAGTAGGGTAGCTTTTGTAATAGAGTTGGAACTCTTGGAGGATCTCTTTTGTAATATTGCTCGAGATATTTCGGAGCTCTGTCCGTGTAACCTTTCAACTGCTATTCAATCTACGCATTACTTTCGGTTATTTCTATCCTTATCTTTCATAATGTTGCATGCTATTATTATGTTTGATTTAGGATATATTGCCATGATTAGTGAGTAGATTAGCTATTGTGTTTGTTATGATGTAGTTAGCTTGTTAATACTTTGGGTGATGCTACTTTAAATACAATTGGGATAACATCGTTATGAAACAATGGAGGTAACGTTATACGGCTTTCATTTGTATAGCGCCGGAATCATCACGAATGTGTGTAGTACGGAACGTGGAAGCTATGAAAGTCGTGGGCACAATCCGTTGTGGAATAATGATCCCAATTGTTAAATATTGAAAACCGATGCACTGTTAACTATACATTTATGATTTTAAACTAAACTAACGCCTTTCATCCAATAAACGTGGTTAGAACCTTTATGTCAAGGACTCGCGACCCTTAGTCAAACGGTCACTACCTATTGTGTTTTCTTAAAATAACATGGTCTGATTTTGAAGCAATGGAAATACTGTCTACCTATCGTATAGTACACTGTGAATTAATCAGGGATTTATTGGTTTGGGATTATAAAGTGAACGGGTTGTTTAGCTATCATAGATGGTTTTACTGTAATACAAGCTTAGATATATTGAGTTCAGATGGCTGTAAAGTATGTAGCCCAGTTAAAGCCCTAATACGACTGAGTATCCGGTTTAACGTTGGAAACACCTATGGTGGAATACAAACACGTACAAACTACGGAAAGGTCGGAGGCTGTATACTGTGCTACATCCTGGCTGAGTCTGTGATCCAGGAAAGACCGTAATACGGGTGAATACACTATGTAACTATGGAAAACTCTGTGGGTTGAAGACTGTATCACAGCCGAATATCTCTGAACTCAATCACAACCATTAATGTATATGTTAATCAGTCACCACCTGTCTTAAATCTTAAATGCCTCGCCTAGCTTAGATACCTTTGTCTGTGTTAAGAAAGATCAGTGGATAAATTGCGGACTGTTGCCTTATTCCTGCACCCCATCTGGAGGGTCACTTGGTCTCATCATAAGAGACGGTGAGGGGGGTTTCAAGACAGTCCGATCTGATCAGAATCTTGACAGCCTAGTACTCAGTGACATACTGATCGGTTTATCTGATCAGTAAGGTACTAGTGTTTACACCACAAGGTATCTACGTGAACGCAAGACACAAATCTTAAAAGACGTTTTCAAATATAAAACCCCAATACAGCATCACCCCACGTAAAAGCTAACGAAGTCATAGCAAACACAAGTCCCCTATACTGATTCAACCTACTGCTTTTATTTACTGCTTTAATTAGTTTTAATTTTAATTACGGACCTAAGTATAAAACCCCCACTCAAAACTATTTTCAAACCATTGCTAATTTGAACTTTCGTCTCGACAAGTCGTTTCACAATACGGTTAACTCTTTAGAACGACCCTAGGTCATACTTCAGCTATACAGCTCTAGTAGAACTTAGGTCCCCAGCAAAATATAAATTTTAAAACTTCCACCCCGTCGTGCTCTCGTCAGTCGCGACAACGACCGTGACTGCTGGGGGCGCGACACAACTCTTATTAATTCAAGTCTATTCCTTCTCGCATATTAATCTCGTTTATTTCTATCATTTTCTATCTTAATTAAATATGTATATTTTAATTATGCTAGAGATCGTTTGTGCCATGATTAGCGAGTAGATTACAATTTTATTTGTTGTGATGTAGTTAGTATATATAATTGTGGGATGACTTTAAATGTGTCGTGAAATAATATGACGGCCCCTATTCGACTGTTTACTTGGTATAGTGCTGGAAATGCTTTCGAGCAAAGTACAAACGCATGGAAGCCGGTAACGACCGAAGGTAGTTGTATTATGGATCGACACTATTAAAATGAAAACTTTATGAACGGACTCATCTTATGATTTTAAACCTAAAACTTATATTCGCCTTTCGATTAACAAACGTGATTGTAACCTTGTAAAGAGGAGTCGCGAACCTTAATACTTGGTCAATAGTTATCTGTGTAAAAACTATGGTTTTAATTGTAACGTAATGCAAACATCATAAAATGCAATGTGATTACGTGGAATTGCCATGAGTATTGTACACTTATAATCACAATGTACTTATCATGTAAACATCGCGAAGCAATTAAATTCATAATGGAAACATCGGTAAACGATTAAATACATTGTGAACTACCATAGTATTTCCCAACATGGTCTGGGTTTAACTTTATGCAAAAAGCCGTCAGCATTTTAATTAGCATTTTAATTAGATTAGTTAGTTTAGATTAGATTAGATTAGATTAGGTAGGCTATAGGCTAAATAACCAAGTACACCAAGTGCAAGTCTGTCAACATTGCACTAACCCGCAACCATCTGGTGAATACCAAGTGGAATACGAAGAAGCATATGGCACCGTCTACTATGCTCAGTTTCCCGCTCGACCACAAAATTTTCCACCCGATTTCAACCAAAACAACAACCAACCTAGAGGACCCCCATTTCCGCAAAGAACCAACCAACCTTTTCAACCCCGATACCCACCTAGATACCCACCTTACCCACAACAACAACTTCCTTACAACCAACCTCTCGCACAACCTGCACCAACTTCCGATACAAACCAAACCTCTGAACAACCTGCAAAGACAAATGCACCAGCTTCAAGTTCAGATGACGCCTTCACCCAGTTCATGCAAGGTCAACACCTACTCAACCAAAAAACATCTGCTAGACAAGATCAAGCCGACCTCTTTATGAGAAACCAATTGGCTGTGCTGAAGAACTTGGAAGCTCAAATTGGACAATTGGCACAACGTCTTGATAACAGACCCAGAGGAAGTTTGCCTAGCAACACGGTTCACAACCCACATGTTGAGGAAGCGAAGCAACTAACTACCACCAAAGAAGCATCTACTACACCACCTGCCGTTATTCCAGTGACGGAAGAGCCAAAGATCAAGATACCAGCTGTGGAAACTATTCCGACCATGAACAAAGAGGTTAGAATCCCTTACCCCGCTAGACTTAAAGTCCACCCTAAGAAGTTATCATCCTTTAAGCTAGATGGAAAATTCCTTGACACCATGTCTAGAGTTCCCGGTCGTAACAAATATATTAGGAAATTACTATCCACTAAAGATAAACTGCCCGAAGTAAACAACATTCCCCTTAGTTCTGAAACATCAGCCCTGCTTAAGAATAGCCTTCCCGAAAAACTAGGAGACACCGGTAGATTCACACTCCCTTGTTCTATTTACAAATCCGGAGATATTAGCGCCTTAGCCGACTTAGGAGCTAGCATTAACCTTATGCCCTACTCCCTGTTTAAGAGGCTAGAACTTGAAAACTTGAAACCCACTAAGATGACTGTCCAGCTAGCTGACCAATCCGTTAGATACCCAAAAGGAATAGCTGAGAACGTCTTAGTTCAAGTTAACAAATTTTTCTTTCCGACGGATTTCGTGGTAATGGATATCCACGAGGACATAAACATCCCGATTATCCTTGGAAGACCATTCATGAACACAACTAGAGCAGTGATTGATGTGTACAACCACACGATTGTTCTACGAGCACATGGTGAAAGCATCATTTACAAGATCGACCAACTGGAATGTACACCAGAACAAGAAGAGTGCTATGTTATATCAACATGCAGGATTTGTTCCGATGACGACTCAGAACCAGAGGAAGAACGAAGTTTTACTCGACCAACAACCTTGATCTATGACACTGAAACTGACCGAGACAAGGATGAGGAGTATCAAGACGCAGAGGAAGATGAAGAATCTGAGGAGGACGAATCAGAACCTGGAGAAGAAGAGGAAGAACCCGTTGAGGAAGAAGAGGAAACGGAAGAAATGGAAGAAGAAGAACCTGAAGAGGAGGAGGAATAAATGGAGGAAGATGAAGATCAAATTGATTCACTACAAATGGCCGAAGTAAACAGAATACAAAGCTATGATGATTACTCTTCATCAGAAGAATCCGTTGATTATGAAACCCTCCGTCGGGAACTTAAATCCACTCATCTCAGAAGGATGAGGAACATCCTTAATTCCTATCTCGATCCTTCCAAACCTTTCACCCGAACCCGACTCCGAGACATAGATAATTTTGAAAAAGAACTCCAATCATCAAAGCACCCGGACCTGTATGCTAACCTCCTACAAAGAATCTATGCATATAAGGAACGTCAAAAAGGAGGCTTTGTTGAAGAGAACCTTCAAAACTCAACCATAGAAGTCAGAACCATCGAAATAGACATTACCCAACCTTTCAACAATGCACCCTCAGATGAAGAATTCCACCAATTCCCAGATTCACGTGACAAAGATTTTGAAGATGAAGACGAGTATGACGGTGATTGTATCGACATCACTCTCGACGAACGCTCTATTCCGCAAACTCCTCTTGCTCCACCAAATTCACCCGTCATCACAACTGAAAGACTAGAAATTCCCCTCATCGACACTCACGAAGAGATGATTGACCTGATTGATGAAAACGAAGATGTGCGCATCATTGTGGAGGTTATCAAAGAATCAACTAACAACTACACCACCACCCAGAGACACCTGATAAGGCAAATTGAACGAGAGTACAATTCATACCTCGCCAATTATGGAGAACCAGTGCCCCAGACTCTGATCCGACATATTCAAGAATTCTCCGACTCTCTTCAAGAACAAGTCAACAGATAAGCTCAACAGCCAGAAACACCCCACTACCCAATGGGAGAAGTCAAGTTCTGCAGCAGCCAAAGGCAAATATAACAAAAAGTATATTGTGCTTTGGCCGGCTCAGCTTTTCCCTATTCAGCAAGTTAGAAGGCTACACTAGCATTCATGAGAACCCATCTTGAAAGAGCTACTGGAAATCCACATAACTATGCCGACATCAAAATGGTGGGAGATCTTAGAACCCTTCTAGATCTCATCGAGACCGGAGAGCACCTCACAGCCTCAGAGAACTATAGGATCGTCATTCATTCCACCATTGGTCATCATGCTGAGCTGATATTTGATGAACTAAACCAATCAGCATATGAAGAAGAAACTCGTGAGGTACCAAGATTCATTCCAAACATGTCACAAATCAACCTAGCGACATACGTGACAACTCGACTACGCGGAATGTACACGGAAGAAGATGTAGAGCTTAATGTTTATCGTGATGGATATCGCAAAATATTCAGCAAGCTGATATATATCTTCACAGACTCGGACTTTCCCTTCAACCGTGAGCAACATCAACTCATCAGACAAGTATGCCAAGCAACCAGATCCTTTGGAGGAGACCCTTTGGCCGAAGACTTTGAAGAAGTGAAAACTCAGTTCATGGCCGTAATCGCCTCAATAGGTCGAAACCACCCCTAGCGCGAAGTTGTTCGAACCTACACCTGCACCCGAATTGACCCTAACGGACCGGTCATAAGGGCAGTTCAATACATCAGCTATGGGATGGCAGTCCTAGACAGAATAGCCACTGATCACTTTAAAAGCTTCAGAATGGAATCCACCACTCCACCAACTCTCATTGCCGACATGATAGAGCAATTCCTGTAGTACTTTCCTCCACGATATTCCCTGCCTAGGAACCACGCTAACCACTCCAGCACCAGGGAAGCATTCAGCAACATCTGAAGAAAGGACTAAATCGAGCTCTCGACTTTAAAAGAGCGCTTCTCGGGAGGCAACCCGTGTTTTTTACATTTCTGCAATTTTACTTTCCAAGAAGTGATGAAATCTCCTACTATCTTTCACACTCGGATCATACAAAGCATGCTCCAGCCTGCAAGGAAGCATCAACACCCGAAGAATAGTAGACCCGAAGTGTTCACACCTACGAGACCAATCACAAAAAGACTTGATCAAGAGCGCACCAAGAAAGATGAATTCCGGCAAATGCAAACCAAGGAACACTGCAACTACCGGGGAGTACTTCTATACCGTCTCTTTCATTCATTTTAAATATACCATATCCAATATGCTTATCACTAAGTGTGGGATTCAAACCCAGAACACACTAAAAGAATATGTCTTGGATGTTTAAAACCCTAAGTGTGAGATTTTACCCCAATCAGAGCTTAGAATAACATCGAGGACGATGTTCCTTTAAGTGTGGGATAGCAGTAGTTGCACTACTGTTAAATGGATTATGGTATATGCTTGATTCTTAAATCGTTGCTCTTTAAGACCATCCTTCTCCAAAAAGTAAACAAAATTTTCAAAATTGAGTTAAAAATATGTTGAAAATGAAAAATTTTAGACGAAGAATGATTTACTTTGGGGAAGAAGGACAAATAAAATACAAAGTCTTTTGAAAAACCAGTTTAGTAATCCCATAAAGAGCATCGCATGACTAAGCACACAACAACCCAACTTTCGATTCGTGAGGTATCTTGAGCCATATGAAAAGCATTCACTTTTAATGCTTCATGTTTTCGATTCTTGAGTGTGCCGATGTATGCGTTTAGAATCAGAACTTGCTCTTGTTATGCATTTCGAATCCGAACTGGTGAGTAAAAAGGAGATCGAATCACATCATTCTTAAACCCATCCATACACCCAAAAATAAATGCGTTATCCCTTACCTACTCAAAAGCATTCCTCAAACTTCATAAGAAGTTCCGAAGATGAAAGAAGAGAAGTTACAAGGATATGACGTCAAAGAAAGAAAAATATCCAAGAAAATTCGAAGAAAAGAAAGTCAAATGGAGAAAACGACTCCTCCCAAAAGAAAAAGGCGTCAATCCTCCCGAAAATTCAAAAATTTCAGCTTTCCGCTTCACAAAAAAAAAAAAAAAGAGAAACCCGAAAAACCAACAAAACCCCCTCTCATATCACCAACACTCCACTCCAAAACCTACATTCCCTCTCCTAGAACAATTGTGGCTAGATCGACTTCACGCTCACCTAAAAGGTAACGATTTGATTCTCGATCAAGTCTATGACGATAAACGATACATGACTGGCGTTCTGAGTGATTGATACAATAGAATAGGAAACCCTAAACACTTTGAGTGATTTGAGTGACCACCTTGAGAGGATCGCCTAGTCATGTATCCAAGATCAAAGATCAAAAGCATGCTCCTAAAGATTACAACCTTGCCTTTCCAAAGAACAAGTATTTTACTTTTCCAAACCCCCTTAGTAAAAAGTTCCGCCTTAAAATATTTCATTATCTGCTTACTTTTAACCATACTTGAAATTTGAGTTTTCTTGAGGACAAGCAAAATTCTAAGTGTGGGATACTTGATATCGCGTAAAAAGTCACGTTTTTACTACCGATATCTCTCTCATTCTGGAACGATTCTTGGCACTTTAACTCAAAAACAGTACAAAACAATAGTATTATGCCAAGATGGTCAAAACAAGGTTGCACGATGAAAATCAAGCAAAGCGGATGAAAAACGAAGATTCCACACACGTTTGAAGATTCAAGGCATCAAAACGAGATTTCAAGACAAAAGTGCCCATCACCAAAATCCATCTCATCCAATATGTTCGTTTTCAAATTACGAATCAAACAGAAGAAGAATCAACAAAAACGGGCGAAGAATGAAGGTCTTACGTACGCCGGAAGATCCAAACGATTCCTACGACACATCTAAAGTTCAGAGAAATATTTTTGTGATATATTTTCATCAAAGTCTTCGTTTTTGAATTACGAATCCAACGCAAAAATAATCGACACAAACGGACGCATAACGAAGAAAACACGCGAGAATCAAGAAACGAGGCAACAGGCGACGAACCGGGGTGGGGGTGGGCCAGCCACCGCCGGCCACCACACCACCGCCACCGGCTGTAACCTAGCCGCCGCCGGCTGCCACCTAGCAGCCGCTGGCTTCCTGTCCCCCGTCTCATTTCCGCTTTTTGGTCCTTGCGTGTACCCGGTGCTAGACCTTTACGCGTTTTTTCGTACCCGGTGCACCACCTTTACGCCCTTTTTCGTACCCGGTGCACCACCTTTTGCTACTGTGCTCCTTGGGTTGCTAAAATGAGCCGGATTTCACCTATAAATAGGAGGCATGGGTTTCATTTGAACATGCACCATACTTTTCACACTTTGGAAAACACACTTTCTTTCTAGCTTCTAGCTTTTCTTTCTTTCTTTATTTTCTTACTTTAAAATAGTATTAGGCTAGTTAGAATAGAAGCAAGGAACGTGCTTATAGTCTTTGGTGAGGAACGTATTTGTAATCTTTGGTGTACGCTTGGAGCAACTCTTATTAATTCAAGTCTATTCCTTCTCGCATATTAATCTCGGTTATTTCTATCCTTTTCTATCTTAATTAAATATGTATATTTTAATTATGCTAGAGATTGTTTGTGCCATGATTAGCGAGTATATTACTATTGTATTTGTTGTGATGTAGTTAGCATATATAATTGTGGGATGACTTTAAACGTGTTGTGAAATAATATGACGGCCCCTATTCGACTGTTTACTTGGTATAGTGCTGGAAATGCTTTCGAGCAAAGTACAAACGCATGGAAGCCGGTAACGACCGAAGGTAGTTGTATTATGGATCGACACTATTAAAATGGAAACTTTATGAACGGACTCATCTTATGATTTTAAACCTAAAACTTATATTCGCCTTTCGATTAACAAACGTGATTGTAACCTTGTAAAGAGGAGTCGCGAACCTTAATACTTGGTCAATAGTTATCTGTGTAAAAACTATGGTTTTAATTGTAACGTCATGCAAACATCATAAAATGCAATGTGATTACGTGGAATTGCCATGAGTATTGTACACTTATAATCACAATGTACTTATCATGTAAACATCGCGAAGCAATTAAATTCATAATGGAAACATCGGTAAACGATTAAATACATTGTGAACTATCATAGTATTTCCCAACATGGTCTAGGTTTAACTTTATGCAAAAAGCCGTCAGCATTTTAACTAGCATTTTAATTAGATTAGTTAGTTTAGATTAGATTAGATTAGGTAGGCTATAGGCTAAATAACCATTTACGAAAACCTAGGGATTTGTGAATTGGATTGAGAAAGGCAAGTTTAAAATCCAATTTAAAACGATACTTTTCCTTAACCTATGAAATCTAAAGTAAGGTACGCAAGAAACCTCAACACTTTCCTTCGCTTACCATGCTTAAACTTCATTAATCGGAATTGATCAACTGAGTCCGAACATATTTGCTAAGTTAGTTGCTTGCTGGATTTACAGTCTTTATGGTATTAAGAACGGTTAGACTTGTTGTGGACTTGCTGCTCTATTCCTTCGCCCACGAGCGAATGCGTTCATTAATAAGGGCCACTGACTCCCTCATAGGAGAGTGTGGAGAGTTGAGCATTGTCTGTCTAATCAGAATCATGACACCGTGGTTCCTCGTGACATATTAGTTGATAACCGACTAATAGGGAATCCATCGGTTATACCATAAACTGCAAAGTCCAGTGAACATTCCAAATTTAGTAAACGTTTTTCCCTAAAAGTCATCGTCCCACATTATAAGCTAATGAATTCACAACAAATACTACTTTAATTATCTGATTTATCATTACATTTTAATCGCTTTATATAGTTTACTTAGTTAACTGAACCAAAACCCCCAACGCACTCTTTTAAAACATTTACTAGAAAAGAAAGATTGATTGGATCACCTCCGTTTCAATTCAGTTTCTCCTTAAGAACGACTCTTGGTTATACTTACCATCTACTAGCCTTTGGTTCAGTATTAGTAACTCACGCTTAGACCCCAGCAATTATAAATTTTAAAACATCCATTGATCGTTCGTAATAGAACCGTCAACAATCCAATTCAAAAACACTATAAAGTAACATACCCCTAAACACAATATCTCAATACCAATATATTATAAATGTATATCCCTAAGTATACTATCTAACGCACACCAACTGTTCGACGAAGTGCTTAAGTGAAAAATAAGTGAAATTTAATAGAATTACTTGATGGGGTCACCGGAGATTGACTGACGATGAGCAATCTGTTGAGATTTGATTGATTCAAACAGTTGGATACTTTTAGGGATGACTGATTGAAGATAAGCATCATTCTTAACGATTGTAAGTGAAGACTTTGTTGATGAGCTTGCAGCTTTTCCCATCTTCGAATATAGACGGTGGAAGGGTGGTAAACGGCGTATTACGGCGGGAATAAAGGGAGCAATGCCACAGGAGTTCAGAAAGGGTATTTACGTTTTAGGGTGTCAACTTCTTTGAGGTAAAACCCTTGTTTATACTCCCACCCTTCAAAATTTTATTGTGACAAAAAAAAACCGCCGTTTAAGAAAACATAATCATCTCTCTTACTTTTTTTATAAGATTACAGTTTTACCCTTTACTTTTTACCTACTTTTTTGTCTTACATATATGATAACATTAAATAATGTTATATTTATTTTAACAATAGTCATTGGTTTTTATTATATTTATATTATATTTATTTAATAATAGATACTGATTTGGTTAATATTTGTAAATAGGTATATAAATGTGTTGAGTCAAGAAAATGTAAATAAATAAATAAAGTTCATGAATATTTGAGTTCGAAAAGTTAAAATGGGTTGAGCAAAAATAATAAGATTGAATATTTATTAGAGTTTACGAGTTGGACCAAATAATTATTTGGGAATAATAATAATAATAATAATATAATAAATAGTATTAGTACTAACGTTAATATTAAACGTTAGATATTAACATTTAATAATAAAAAGTGATGATGACTTAATTGATGTCTTTGCATGATCACATGAAGGATCATATGGTGAGGCAGGTTTCACGTGAGCAGCAAATCGTAGGGCCCAAGTCAAACATAAAAAGGCCAAGTTAAATGGTCAAAGTCAAGAGCAGAGCCCAAGTGAAAAGAAAAAAATGGTCGGCTACGGAGGAAGATTCGAGAAGGCCAAAAGCAAAAGGCGGTGGAGTTTAGCTTGTGGAGTACGCCAAAATAAGTTTAGCCGCCGGCCTCCACATTTAGCCGCCGACTAAATTGGCCCCAGCACGGATATAAATAGCAGCCTAAACCATACGAATTTGGGGACAACTTTTCAGCTGCGAAAAATTTAGTTTACGAATCTAAAATTCGAAAATTGGGTTTTTAATCCTAAATTCGAATTTTAGAGTTTTTCTAAGGGTTTAGGAGCACGCTTTCGGAGCGAGAGGAGTTAAGGTTACGCACAATCATTGTAAGGGTATAATAATTATTTGGTTTGCATTCTTTTATTAATTTAAAAATAATGTTTACTTTATTTATAATTATTATTTGTGTTTACTTTATAATGATTATGAGTAGCTAAATTTCTTTGCACTTACTTGAATGATGTGATCTAATCATTAGGGTTGTTATCTTTTAATATTTATGTTGAGTTATTTTTGTTAATCGTGAACCTTATGTATTTGAGTTTAATCTAATTGATTTATTTTGTTGGTAAATTATTATATGATCAATTTAGCGGGAGCTTTTTCATAATAATAGTTTATTATAATTATTGTCTATGAATAATTGTTAATTGATTGCAGAAGCAAATATGAAACAAGATAATCGTTTAAACATGAATGTGTAAGTAGGTGAAGTTGACGAAAGTTATTCACTAGATTAAATCTTAAATTATTGAATTAAAATTAAGGTATAGGTTAAGTGGACACACTAATCTTAGTTTAATTAAGATTCATATATTCAACATAAATAAATTATCTATTGCAATTTAATTAATGTTTAATTGAAAATATTATATGTTTAAGTTTTATATATTATTGAAGCTTGTTAATGATTTAATTATTGGCTATAGCGAACGTTTGTCACAAAGTTATTTCATTATTTAATTATATGTCTATGTATGATTAATCCAATGATAGCAGACGCAGATTTGGTATAAGTTAAATAATTAAACTTAAATGTATAAGGTGATGATATTGGTGAACGTCTTTCATTAAATTAAATTATTAATTAGTTAATTTAGATTTATGTGAAATGTCATGGCGAACGTTAAACCTGATCTAAATTAAGATGAACATTGATTGCTAGATAACCCGGTTTTATTATACAACCCAAAATCATTAGTGAGCTAGTTCAAGTAAGTGTCGTTTTTAACATCTGAATAAGTTTAAATCAATCAATCTGACTCTTCCTGAGTTCACCTGCCATTAGTTTAAATAAAAGTAGTTTGTTAAGCAACGTGACAATTCGGTCACAACAAACCCAAGTCTTTTCTGTATTAAGTTAATTGCATTTAGTTTTTATTCTTAAATTCACAATCCCCGTGGAAAGAACTTGGACTTATCACAATTATACTATATACGATTGGGTATACTTACCTTAGTTGTGTAATAATAAGTAGTGTTTTTTCTTTGTTTATTTTTATAACTAGATTTTACACATCAATATATACATATATAGTAGGGGTAAAAAAGAACTTTATCTCATTATTCTTATCTATTTATGGAAGTGGACAATAAAATTAAGACATTCATAAAAGAAATACCCGACAATAAATATAGGAGGGAGGGACTACTACAAAAAAAAAATGTGCTACATTTTATTTAAGTAAAATATTCAACAAAAACTAATTTTTAGAAAACTATTACAAATGAGAATAGTTAGGGGTGTTCGATTGGTTAATTCGGTTTAAACCGAACCTAATAGATGAAATCGGGCGGTTTTCGGTTTTGAAAATTTGAAACCGAACCGAACAAATAAAACACCAAATCGCACCGAACCTAATTACTATTCGGTTTATGCTTTCATATATTAATAATAAAAACATTTGAACAAAATCAAAAAACTTGATTATCACACAAAACTAATTAGCATGTTTCTTAAATTCGTGACAAAAAATTAATAATTTGCAAGACAAAACTAAGATATAACTGAGAAATTTGTGATAAAAGATGAATAAAGTTAATAATGGTATAAGTATGCAATTGGATGATTAACCTAATTAATTAATGATTAACCTAATTAATTTGAACATATTTTGAAAGTATTACCAAAATATATTACTATTCGGTTAATTTGGACTATTCGGTTTTTACATTGGTAACCAAAACCAATCCAAAAATCAAAATTAATATTCGGTTTTGAACCAAACCGATCTAAAAAATCAAATTATCCGAACCAAATAGTCCAATCCAAATTGTCTGTGGACAATTCGGTTTGTCCAAATAGTGAACACCCCTAAGAATAGTTATAAACATATGGATTTTGCTACAACTATCATCTATAAGTTTCCATGTACAAGGATTCAGTTCATTAGGGCATATCTGGAAGAAGAAGTAGACAAAACAACTCTATTTTAAGGCAAAAATCTAAAAGTAACGTAGTGATGTTAAAACGCAGCACTTTTAATATGCAACAATGTTAAGATGTAGATCTTGGCCATTGATTAAAAAAATCATGGGCTAAGATTACATGTCACTCATGTCCTCTTTAAGATCCATGCCCCTCTTATCTTAAACCTATATAGCAAATTTGTATTCATTTCCATATTTTGGTGACATTAAATTTGTCATGATACAATTATGAATGAACACGAAGTGACGTCATGGGTAGACATGAGGGAGATGATAACTTTTTCTAAGACATCGCTATTGTTATTTGAAGTTACAGTTTACTCCCCTTTGATTAATGATATTTACTCTCTCTTATTTTTATGTGTATCATTAAAATTGAATACGAAAGATTTTGAAAATCAATAAATGGACTTATTTTGAAATCTTGACACTTTGACTATAACTACAGACTTTGCCTTTAACTTTATGGTCATCCTCTTAAGCTAAAAACATACAAAAATTATTTCGATCTTAAAATGATCTTACTTGTGTTGGTTAATCACTAAGAGCTTTTAACATAAGAGTTGATTTATGTAGTGGGGTTACTGTGTTGATTAGTTGTCTTCTACTTGTTAGATAAAACATAGTTGGTATTGGAAACTTCCATATTGAATACAGGCTTCTTATTTAGATGTTAGACAATTAGGTCAATGCATCTTCTTTTTGTTAAAGAAGATTAGTATTGTGTTCTTAGTGAAGAAGAAACAACACTTTGAACGGTTTTCATAACTATTGATGAAAATGTTTGAACTACTAGTGGATAAATCCCAATATCGCATAATCAGGGAGTGGATTAAGGCGGACTAGTTAACGGTCACCCCAACCAATATAAATCGTGGTGTTTTTAACTCTTTAATTGCTTGCATGTTTAATTTATTTACATTTGCGTAATCAAGTAACCTATAATAACCCGACTTTAAAGTATACATATTGATAAGTTGTCTATATTGAATCTATTCATATTCATTTGTCTACATTGTTTGTTCGTAAATAATCAAAAGTAAGTAAAATATAAGTTATAAATGTCACACTAAATAAATATAAATAAGTAGAAAATAAGATAAGTTGATATAATCCACAAAATTTTGTGGTTGAGTAACAAGAAGAAGTCAACCACGTACATTACACACGCACGTAAGTTGTATCATTTACATTCTTATCGGCCCAAATACCGTGTGTTTCTCGGCCCATATTTTGACCTATATACGATCATTTAAACCCTAATATCATTCCAAGTAAAACACAAACAACTATACTATAAAGTTTATACGAGAGAAATCAAAAAAGAAGAGATCTACGGATCAGCCTCGAGTTTTAACAGAAGGTTTAGCGGTCAGAGTTTGAATCAAAATTGTGTTGCGAAATCGTGTTGACTGTTAAGGTAAATCATCAACCAAACTTGAATATTAATATTGTTTACGTTTTTATTAATGATCTCATGTTCATAGCTATGATTCTTTCAAACCGAAACCAACCATTAAAGCCACCCGTTTCGGTGACGATATCGGAAAGTTTCGGGCAATTAAGATTGTTATTTACTAGCGAAACGGAGCCTCAAAAATGATCGTTAAGTGTCTAACAGTGTAATACTTGTATATGTAGGTAATTAATTAGAACTAAAAGAATTAAACCATGAAAATTTAAGATTAAAATTTGGCCTGCGTACGTACTCGTTTATGATGAAGATGATGATATCATGCCATTTTTATAAATTTACATTACACCCCCTGGACTATATAAAGTGTTACAAAATAAGTAATTAAAATGTCATAATTACGTTTTACCTCCTAATGGACTTATGTTTTGCTAAACATTTTAATAACTATGCTGAAACTACACCTATGCTACTGGGAGATATAATTTCTCGTATGACATATACTGAAGTGGTTAAAATGTGTTTATTGTTATAAGCTTAAAGGAATTAAATTCTTAACTCCTCCATGATTTGGCTTATTAATTAAGATAATCATAAGTATACATATAAATTAGATAAACATTAATTAAATAGAAATGGGATTTGAGATATGGGATACTAGAAGAGCAATAACTTAGATACGTAAATATTCTAAGTTAGATCAATTGTTATATGTAGACTTTGCGGAGGATTGTGGAGCACCTTTCGATTTTGAAATATTTAAACGCATATTCAGGTACGGATGTCCGTACTCTTTCTTCAGCGTTATATTGACATGCTTGTTGATATCCTCATTTTCTTTTGATATCCTTGTGGTTCATTTGATATCTTGACATACTTGTGTGATTTGATTCCCCCATTTGAGCTAAATTGTTTTGAGCTAAAGTGATATTTGAGATATGATAAATTGTGGAAACTTTTGAGAAAATTTGCGTGAAAAATGATTTTGGAAACTTTGGGGAATTCATTGTTACGAGCTGTTGGTAATTCAATTGATTTAGGTTCCATATGCACGGTGGACATAATCTGGTGTGTGGTTGGTTTATATGTCCACTGTGTGCCCATAGAACCCTAGAGTTTTGTAGACAGGAGATAGGTATACCGAGTCAGCTTCCTGTGGAGGACCACAGGGGCGTCATTGCGGCACCAATGACGTCGCACTATCCGTGGCGGTGGGATTAGTCCACGGCGTCTCCCCTTTGTTGATATTATGTGATTTGTGTGATTATATATGCTCGTGGGAGAGCTTTTGATTTATGCTCGCGGGAGAGCTTTTGGATTATTTGGGAGGCGTATGGATGCATCCTAGGCTATGTTATGATATGATATGATTTGTGTAGAGCGGTCGTGTGGTGTAGTGCCATACACACCTTCCGATTAGGGGATACGTACACCTGGAGTCGCGACCAGTGTGTTATTGCGAGATATGATTTGATATGATACATTGCGAGATATGATATGATTTGGCACCGGTGTTGTGCAGTTTGGATATTTTGTTTGTAGGGTACTCGGTATAAAATAACCCAACCCCTCGTTCCTTCAGCCTTTAATTCATTTGTTTATTCTGGTGTAAGGGTGGTGTTACTCGAAGGGTGAATTTTGGAAAATTAAACTTTACTTATTTATTCCGCTTTGTTCTTACTTTAAGATATTATTATTTTTACTATTTACTTCTGTTATCATCCGCGCACTGAGCAATTAGCTCAGCCGCATTTTCTTTTTCATGCGGCAGGTACTCAGGGTAATTTGGGATGAGTGCGAGAGCTTCAAGATTTGGACTTGCCATAGATACTACCATTTATTTTAGTTTGGACTTTCATTTAGGTTTTCATTTAATATACATTGTCATTCATTATTACAGGAATTTATTAGTACATTTATTATTTAGCAACAAATGTGACCTCTCGTTTCATTATCGGAACGGGGGTGTTACATAACCATTCAAGTTTCAAGCAAAAGATTTTAATTGTTTACAACTGATTTAATAATCATATAATAAGTGATCCCCCTCACTTGCTTACACACTGGTATAATTTGTGCTATAGGATATGTGTTGTTGTGTGTTTGGCTTCGCTCATTATGTGGTCCCCATTTCTAAACATGTGATTCGTGCGAGTTGGAATTTCCTCCAATCACAATCGAGTCTGATGTCATACAAGGCCTTTTTTATAAGTATAAGAAATAAGAGAATAAGTAATAAAATAATTTTAAAGAAATAGTAAACAAAATAAGGGGAAAGAGAACTTTTTTGTTTGTTGTTTTAAGTAGGGACACATGGCAATATTTTAGAAGATGAGTTGTCAAAGTTCTAAGGTTAGTGTTGTTGTTCCAGCATAATTAATAATTAGTAATAATAATTATATTATATAATAGTAATAATAAAAAGATATAAGACTCGATATCGTAGTATATAAATGGAATAGTAGAGTTATTGCTAAAAGCATTGGAACCGTACGTCCGTACGTGAGACTCACATGTATACGGGGCTTTGTCCAAGAATCCCTTTCCACCAACTGGTTTGTCGAAAACGTATTTGTTAAAATATTTGTGTTTCAAAACTATTCGTCTAAAGCCATTGTATTGTATCTTTTTTTATGAAAAAATAAATTCTTAAAAATAAACAATAATATTATACAAGACGGTAAAAAAACTAGCATCATTCTCCCGTTGCCAACTTATTGATATCCTTGATTTACAAGTTAACGAGTTGAAATACTTTACTTAAATTCTTGATTGTACTTCAACTCAGGAAGAACTTTATATTCCTTTACTTAAATTCTAGATTGTACTTCAATTTTTCAATCCATGTACTTCAAGATGAATCAAGAATGTGTTTATTTGGTGCACTTGCTTGCTTTTGGCGTTCACAGCAGAAGAACTGGAAGTATTTTCACAAACCCCAACTTTTAAAGATTGTATAATTGTTAGGTGAAAATTGAATGTCACAATAGATATACATTTAACTCTAGAAAGTATAACATTAAAAGGAAGAAAACTATTTGTGAGGAAATTGGTATTTTTATAATGATTTTAATGCGGAAAATTTCAGGCCAAGAAGAAACTGGAGCTGATGATGTGCAAAAGCAAGTGAATTACCAAAAGTCTATTTGAATTAAGGTCCCTTCTCACTTCTGATGTGACATACATTTACGTACATGCATGATATGATATTGCCAAATGTACAGATTTTGGAAGAAACTTCACCCTCCCTTTTTTGACAATTATTTTTTTCAGTTGCTTGCTGGAGAGAATGATTGTAATGTATGGGGCTTGCGAGTAGTTTTGGATCTGTAGCCACAAATAGTAAAAAAGATGGTCAAATTATGTTGGACCTGCATAGTAATTAGTATTTTGTGGAAGTAATACGCGCACAAACATTTAGTAAATTTACAATTTCTCGATCGTGGCTAATACCATATATGTAATCGTCTCATGAGTTTTATTATAGCATATTACAAATCGATGGTGAGTATCGGAGCCTTGTCAAGAATCCTTCCAAAAATTCTTCATAGTCAGAATTGTATCTAACTTGAAGTAGAGAATAACAACAAGATAACTTCAATCTCTAGATTTAAATTTTGTTTCTGTCAAACTAGATCTAGAGGACGATGATGCATTGTTGGTTATTTATGTTAAATGACTATGGATTCCTTTTCTCTAAATGCTCCCAAGTACAATAGAATTTTGCAAAGAATCTTCACGTTATGAATTGATTATTATATTATCACATTAGTATAATGATCCAACTATTTTTTAAAACATAATAATTAGAGGTTGAATCTTTATATGACGATTAAACTTATGAATCATCACTAAATTGGCTATCAATAAAGGAAAATCATTTTGTAGAATTTGTATTAACGTGTATTATAGATAATATTTTTACATTCTTTTTCATCTAAAATCAACTTATAACTTTGTTTTTTTAAATAAAACCCGTGTAATCACGGGTCATTGAACTAGTAATATTATACAAGACGGTAAAAAAACTAGCATCATCCTCCCGTTGCCAACTTATTGATATCCTTGATTTACAAGTTAACGAGTTGAAATACTTTACTTAAATTCTTGATTGTACTTCAACTCGGGAAGAATTTGATATTCCTTTACTTAAATTCTAGATTGTACTTCAATTTTTCAATCCATGTACTTCAAGATGAATCAAGACATGTTTTTTGTGCTTTCACTCCCTCTATTAATGGGTTTAGGCATTGTCGACATGTCATTATGAAGATTTCCATAGGAGTTGATGGTAAAAATCAAATATTGTCATGTAATTGCTGAAAATGAATTCTAATATATGGCATTGATTTCTCTCTCATGTCAAGAAACATGTGGTTGGGGAGTGTCGAGGAATTTTTATGGTATAATCCTAAAAATGGTTCATGAGCAACGATCTACTTAGTTGGAGTTGCATGCTTTTCATAAGTATTGATTATCGTGTATGATATTTCTTGTAATATATTTTGGATAAGTTTTGCAACATTTTGATTTTTTACAGGTATTGTCTATAACGTTTTGTCTACAAATTAATTTCATGATAAGTTTAAGAACTCACAATTGAAAACTTTAGCTTATTGTGTCGACAGGAGAATCAACTTCGGAAGTTTAACACTATCATGGAAGAAATTGGGAGACAAAATTCACATGATTGTTATTGCCTTGAGGGCATGCACTTGCCAAATGGACACTTGCACATGGCGATGGAAAGAGATATGGGTTGCTCACTACAAATCTATTAGAGATTTAACACGTGTACTTAAAGGTGCTTGATTTTTACCAATCAGAGCTTGTATTCAACTTACATTAAAAAAAAAAATGGGTATTTGGGCCACCCACTGGAGCCGCTCCATATTTCAATGGAGCACGACCGAACCCCCCACAAGGTCCAACATCGCCAAGCAAATCACCTCCATCACATATACCACAACGTTCGAGCCGAAACTCGTGCCGACTAAGCTTTAACGTTGTGGGCCATGTGCTTCATTGGTAGTAGGTACCTTTATGATAAATAATACCCATGACAGGATTCGAACACATGACCTCTAGGAAGTCATGGGATGCCTTTACCACTAGGCTTATAGAATGGATCACTATTTTTATGTGAAGCGTCCTATGGGATCTGGTGCTCAATGTTAGGGAATTTTCTACAAAAATGGTATGATTTCAATCCGGATATACTCTAGAAATGTGTGTGGATATTAATTTCCAAAAGCCATTTATTGACCCTAATCGATGCCTCGGTTCACGAAATCTACTTTGAGATAATACTAGAGATTATTCAAAGTTTCGACAACATCTTTGAATCTGTGTGCTTTTGTGTGAGTAAAAATGCTTGATCAAATGCATAATAATGTAAAAACCAACATGGCAGATTTGCAAAAAAAAAAAAAAAGATTTCCTAAACTGTTTCTAGATTCACTGAATCTAATCATTTTTTCGAGTACATTGAATAAGGTCAAATTCGTTGAGGTTTCGGAAGTTGTCCCGAAACCTTGACCCCACCCGCTAAAAAATTGCAACCAGGGGGCTCTGACCACTCCCAGTGGGGTTCGTCCAAGGTTGTAAAAGTCGGCCGATCAGGACGACTAGTCGTCGATTAGTCGGCTCAGGCGAAGGTAACGACTCGACCAACCCCTAGTTGCTCAAATAAATCGGTCAACGGCGGTCAACAGGCCAGAATCCTTTTGTTTTGGCTTAGATATGTTTCTTCATTGCTTTTTGTTGCTAAATGTGAGAGAAAATAGAGGAAAAAAGTGATAGAATGGGGTATAAGATGATGAACATGGAATGTTGAAGATGAAGATGCATGTGGAAGATGAATGGGAGGATGGAGATCTGATTTTCAGATCTGGAAATTGAGAATAAAGGAGAGAGATTGTATTTTTCAACAAAATGTTAAAGGCAGTTTACACTTTTAGTCCCTTATCTTTAAAATATATAATATTTTCATCTATAATTATACATAGTTTTGAAATTTATTATTTAAATGTATAAAAAGTCAACAAAAGTCAAATCCGACTAGTCCCCGACTAGTCCTTCGGAGGTCCCGACCGACTTACCCCCGACTTCTGACTTTTTCAACCTTGGGTTCGTCCCTTCGACCACACAAGGGGGCGTGGCCCCCTTGACCCCCCTCAATTTTGGTTGATCCTGGTATTTAGCAAGTTAGCCTATGCACTTCGCTTCACATATCCCGTGTTCACTAATTCACCAATATACTACAATATACAACACTCAAGCAAATTGTCAAATGTATACTCCTCATGGGCTCATGTTGTTGCCAAACACGTAGCAGTTTCAATGTCAAAACCTAGTGCACATATTGTAGGATCTTTTAACCTAGAGAGAGAATATTTGAGGTGATAACTTGGAGAGGAAGAAACGTCTTAGGGAACAAAAAACTTAAACATGTGAAAAATGTGGGGTATATAAGTACTCGTATTCTCATGTGTTGAGTGCATGTGCCAATCTTTCTTTGAATAATTGGTAATATGTTGATAAATGTTACTTTGTTGTAGAGTATTCTATTACTTAGTTATCCGAGTTTATTGCAACGACCTCTTAAAACATATTGACCACAATCATAGACTATTATAGAATTGCTTACAAACTTAGGTCATCCTCAATCAACACGGCTACCAAATGATCAAAGAGGGAAAAAAACTAACAATTATGGAATTTGTTAACGAAGTGGTCATAATGAAAAACATGTCCTTCTAACCTAGAAGACAAGTTGACTAAATAGCTTGATACCAAGGTAATTGATAAATTAATTTTTCCACTATGCATTCTAAATCTATTTGGCTTTTTAGTTTTAGCTTTTTTAGTTTTGATAAAAAACTATTGTTGTCATAACAGGCATCGATGGATGAAAATAAATTGTTTAGAGTTTTGGAGTAAGTTTAATTAATTGTTATGGAACTCGGATCATTTTTCTTTATACATTACTCCTATGTTTTTAAGTGACAATTAGTCTATTATTTAAATATTGTTTGGAGCAGTTTATTGAATATTTTCTAGTGCAACTATAAAATAGCTTCAATTTGATGTTTCCGGGGCTTGTTATGTCTTTGGCTACTTCTATCAACTTGATACGCATGTTGGTCTCAAGTTTTATGTGCATCTGTACTTTGATTGGTTTAGGGAAGCATTTGTAAGCATATAACTTCAGGAATAATTTTGGTATGTAAAGTACTAATTTGTTTAAAAAACTAGTAAAGTTCTTGCACAACCCTGTTACGTTAAGCCTATCAAATATATATCGTATGCATTATCTAAAATATATAAGTATTTCATTGAAAATTTGTTATGTATATGTCATCATTAACAAATTCAAATTAATCTTATGAAAAATTCATATGCACATATAGACACTTCTATATATTACATAAATGTATTCATTTGATATAAATATTTAACTTAATAGATTTCAGCTTTTAAAATCGTTTAGCTATGATCAAATATGTTATAATGGATGTTTTAAAAAAAATTAACTCAACATTTATCCAAATTACACATTTATCCAAAATCGTAAAATTATGATTAAATATGTTATAAATGAAGTTATTCATAATTAATTGATATAAGTCATGTCGTGATTTTGGAATGATAACATGTTGGGATTTGTATAAATTGAAGCTAGTAAACAAATGAATAAAAAGTTATTTTATAGTATTTGTATGAATATTTTTGTATTTAAAGTGGTGTGTTTAATTTTAATCAGGTCATGAGGCAAAATTTAAGGCATGTGTCTTTCCTTATATAATAACCGATATATGTATTAGTGTTTATCTTAAGTTAAGATATATATATATATATATATATATATATATATATATATATATATATATATATATATATATAAAGATTAATAATAACACATTAGAAACACCAAAAATACATGATTAAAGCATAATTGACCTTTTAACGACTATCAACAATCAGTCCAATAAAATACAATTAACAACACATGATTTTGTAAAAAGATTATGTCTTTCGAGACTTTAAAGGTTTGTTTGTATATTAGTTATTTTTTGAAGTTTATGATTAGAATATGTATATTGGTGTTAATATGAGTTTTATGATATAAAAAATGAATTAAGAGTGAAGTATCAGAAAAATTAAAAGAAATTGAGAGCATATAAAAATGATCATATGTCTTAAAATTAATTAAAAATTAGAAAAATTACAAAATTGAGAATATATAAAAATGATTACATGTCTTAAAATTAATTGAAAGAGTTAGGAGTATTTATTTTAAGGTATTAGATTAATCTAATTATTAGTGTTAAGATTATGAGTAATGCTATAGAAGCCTAATTACATAGACCTAAACATTAGCCTAAGAAAAATGATTGCTGGACCTAATTTTGAAGGCCTAAATCTTGGCCTAAAAATGTGATTTGTTAGTGTGAAAAATTGATTGGATGAGATTAGAAGAGAGAAAAAAAGCAACCAATCAGATAAGTAGGTCTACTTTTAGGTCTATGTAATTATGTCTATGTAGCATTACTCTTAGCCTAATTCCCTGATTGGTTGTAATATTTTATCTCTCATGATCTTATTGGTTCTACTTTATAAGTCTCATATCCTTGTTGTTAGGCCAACTTGTAGGTCTGTCTAATTAGGCTCCCTTATCATTTTTCTAAGATTATTGTTAAAAATCTTTCCAATCTAATAGAAGAGAGTTTATGCTGATGTCATATAGCTGACTTGCTACTCTCTAAAGCAGTGATCATGCTTACGTGGCTCTTTAAGGTGCAAATTTTTTTTTACCTTTTTTTGATTTTTCTTAAAAATCTGAGCATTTCAAAATCTGACCCGCCTATCTACAATACAACCAAAATCTTGGGCCGCCATGGCCATTTAATGCTTTCACGCTACGCTTTTAATCTGATTGGTTTTCATATCATGCATATGCTTTACCACTGGCCAAGATTTTCTGGTTCAATTTATTTCTCTTTTTTTTCATCCGTATTCGACACATCAATATTTTGAATTTCTCTCTATCATCTTTTATACTTGGTTATCGTTCAGAAAATTGACGATTTATAAAAGTTCTGTTTTCGTTTCAGATTCAAAAAAGGTGAGATGTAATCAGATTTTTATCAAATTGTTGATTGGTTCAATTTATTCTATGACTTTTGTGTTTGTTAAAATTGATTTAATGTACAATATATTTGATTTGAGCTCATGTTAGGGTTTATATTTGCATTCATGTTTGTTTCCTATAGGTTTAGAACGGAATTCAATCATTAAGATTATCAAGGTATAATGACATATTGCTCTATACATAAGCAATTGATCTTTATAATAATTATTTTTAATGTCATCGTTTGGTCATGAAATCTTAAAAAATGCAGCGTTACACTTAGATTGGATAGTGCCTTGAAGGTGTTCGATGAAATGCATGAGAGGTATAGTTGCATAGAATCCCGTGACAACGTGAAATTTTTAGAAATGTTAATATGCCACTGGGAAGGTTAGATTAATATTCTTATTCTGTTCTTTGTTCAGTTTACATATTCTCTCTCAAATAGTATTTTGTTTTTTGGTGTAAAGTATCATTTTTTACTTGGTAAATATTAAAGGAATCAAGGTTATCATTTTTTGTTGTTGCGGTCAAGAAGGTATGGATGAGTTTTGATTTTGTATATGCCCATCTACAGGTTGTTACAATCATGTTTGTATATTAGTACATTTTGACGTATAATTTTGAATCTATGAGATGCTATATGATTCGTTTTCCAATTTGTACCCTTCACATTGAAGAGGAGGCAGTGAAGAAATGGAGGAGGTTGCATGCCTATGGAGGAGGTTGCATCCCTTCATCTAAAATACAGACTAAAACTGTTTGTTTTATATCATGGTCTCTTTGTAATTTGAATATGCAGTTGTTAGTTAGATCAAACTGTAAAGCAATTGGCCTACAAATTTAGCAAGTGTTATCTGTAGCTACAGAAATAGGGCTTAACATCAGGTTTTACTATAAATAATTAGCTTTTTTATAAGACATGTTTTTTTCGGAATAGTGTTATAGTCTTTGATTTTTGATGGTGACAAAATGAGTGGGTAGGGTTATACTTATATGGGACAAAATGAGTTAAATAAAATATTGGTAAAAAGACTGTTTTACTATTGAATACTAATTAAGTATCCTTTTATGCTTATTTGTATTTAAGTTTTGGTTCAGTATCATATTTTTACTGATTTATAGGTTATGCTTAAACTTCAATATTTGTTGTAGAAGATTTTCTTTCCCAGCTCAGCAGTTCTGTGAGGCAGCACAACCACATTTTGTGGAGATGTCACCACATAAAGAAGCGGAAGAGGTGGAAGAAGAGGAGATTAAAGATGTGGGAGAGTGTAGTAGTTCTATGTCTTCTTATGGCCATCACCAACATTTTCAACATCATGAAATAAATGTAACAGGTTGCATGACCAATAATAGGTATTAACTAGGTAGTTATTTGTTAAGCAAATTATGATTAGAGCTTCATTATGTATGTATTAATTATTTATAATTATATATTAGTGTGTTCTATTTCAATAATCCACATAATATCCTTTTTATTGATTGATTATATTTTTATTCTATATTTCTATTGATCAAAATACCTTTGTAGGTAGGTTTATAATCAAGTACTTTCAAATTATGATCAAATACGTTTTTTTTTTCTTTTTTTTTCTCGGGTACATTGGTGTCACTTATGTTATGTTTTGCACGTACACTGAAAGTCGTTATCCAAATTTAGAAAAATGCTAGCAATAGTCGAAAACCGTGTTTGGTTCACAAAATTAATAAGAATTGAATGGAATTGAAATTGAGATTTTATTACTTAAATTGTTTGGTTGAGTAAACGATGAAATTAGAATCCATTCAAATCCCTTTGGCTAAAGGAATATTATTGAAGTTCTATCAAGTTCTTTTAGCTAAATGGAATTGGAATTTCTTAGGTAAATTCCGATTATTTGAAAAACATTTGCGGACAAAACACATCATAAGTGTAAACTACTTTATTTAATGACATACAGAAACCATCTTAAGTAAACCAATTATGGAGTGATCATCAGAGTCGTTAATAATCACTTTAAATAGACATCCAAACTAATTGCTTAGTTTATACAATTAAACTGCATTACATATTCTTTTAGTGACAACTAAATTTGCAACTTCCTGAATATACTCAGTAAAGCAAATCATACAAAACTAGTAACTATCGTAGCTTTTTCGTAGAATCAAATCAAACCAAAACTCCAATAGCACTTTCGTTTTTAAAGAAACAAGCAGTCAAGCTTTCATCTGTGGAGCATTGCTAATGAAAATTGTCAACTTCTTCCTAAAAATGAGCAAGGAAATCTGGAATGGTCTTCACTGAATGCTCTTGTTTGTCCCTCACTCGCACACTTACCTACAAATACAAATTGTTCAATTTATAAGTATTAGTACCGTTTACGAGTATGTAAGACCAAGTCCCAAAGTCACATAATATAAATAGAAACCAATAAATGAACATTTTTTTTAATGAGGGAAGCATGGATGCAAATCAGTCCCAAAATCTACACAACATTTCCCTATTTTAGAAGATAAATCTAATATGAGCATAAAGGGCTGACATTTCTATATGGATCTGGCCCATTAAACAGGCCCCTTACATATAAGTCAAGCAAAGAAAGAATTATATATTATGTGATGAAAAATGTTTACCTTTCCCGTGTTGGCTTCTTCTTCACCAACAACGAGGATGTAATTGTACTGTGCTAGCTGAGCTTCTCGTACCTTCTTCTGGATTGTTCTATAAGATGTATCGATGTCAACATAATAACCAGTTGCATCAATCTGGTCTTTTACCTGTCAAAATTAAGAAACTTGTTAATATAACATATAAATTTGACCTTAATCAACTTACCATTGTTATCAGCATATCTCAACAATATGCTTCAATTACATAATTATTTCATTTGGTCTTTTACTTCGTGAAATTGTAAGAGTGAAAAAGTTTATCTGCTGATTAATGGTCAGGGGCTGACGATAAAAGTTATTACCATGGGTGGTTTTTTCAGTTCTTTCCGTTGGTAATTTTGAGGATTTTCCTGGGAGCAGTTCATCCAATTTGAACTCATATTTTTAATGTATTTCTTACTACAATAAATCTTTCACATGAAAGCTAACTAAACTTCATATCAGTTTACAATAAAACCCGACTAATCCCCAACTAGTCGGCCGATTTTTTCAACTAATTTAGACTTCGATCGATTAATCCCGAGTTTGACCGACTTTTTACGGTTTAATCTCAATTACTCCCGAGTTTGACCGAATTTTTAACGTTGACCAAGTTTGACCATTTTTTATGCCACCTCAGACCACGTCGCCACGCCACAACACCGACTCCTGATTACACCCGGATTAATCGACCGCCTAGACCGTTAACTTGTTCAAGTTCATAGTTAGATCCCACTATACACTTTTTATCATTATATCTAACTAATAACTTTACAAGTAATTTAGAAGGCTTAAATAATACTTCCTACATCCCAATAAAATTGTTCACTTTGACTACGTACACTTATAGGAATGTCCAATAACTACAATTTTCACCAATCAAATTTCTACCCTCTAAAGTATTTTTTGATTGGTTAAATATCAGAGTTGACACTTATAATGGGACAACCCTAGTAACCTGGGCACTTGTAATGGAGCAGAGGGAGTAGATGGGACCCATACAGTTTCTCTCTTAAATATATGCAAGTTTATCCTTATGAACTTTAACTTGTAAGAACTTGGTGAGAGTGTGAAACAATGTCAAGTTTATAATCGTCAATGCCACATAAGTATGGAGTTCTCTATTAACTTGCATTGGAGATGCTCTTTAACAAGTATAAAATGATTCGACACATTTAAATGTGAACGGGTCAAAACTGACACTCTACAATCGAAATTCCATAAATAAAAAAAAAAAGATCATGTAAATACCTGTTGACCATAAGCTTGGGACTTGTCAGAAACAGGGCAAACAATTGCTTGACGAGGGCTAAGCCAAAACGGCCATTTTCCCTTGTAGTGCTCCAAACGTATAGCAAACATACATTCAACAGACCCTAAAATAGCTCTGTGTATCATAACAGGCCTCTCCCTTTTAGTCTCGTCTTCTGTTGAGTAAGTTAAATTGAATCGTTGAGGGAGTTGGAAGTCCAACTGTAACATCAAACATCCATCAGTTGCATAAAATAGCTCATGAAAATTATAGGGTTAGCAAATAATGGTTGGTGTTGAGAATAACCTGCAAGGTTGCACACTGAAATTTCCTTTTCATTGCATCAGAAACAAATATATCAATTTTTGGCCCGTAAAATGCCCCATCGGCTTCATTGATCTACCAGCACAGAGCAACACAAAGATAGAAAATGAAAGAAATCAAACAAGACAGCTTGTTACAAAATTAAGTGGTAGCAAAATGGGCAATTGAGTTGGTTGGTAACAAATCAAAATGGGTGGTTGTATGGGTCTAAAGGGCCAGGTTGAGTTGATTACAACATGTTTTTGTACATTTTTTAATTATGTGAAATATGATTACAAAAACAATGATATAGCATTTGATTTTCTAGCTTGTTGTTTATATAGGTGTAAGCTCTAATTAACACTTTGGGCATCTTTTGACCCTAAACAAGTTTCCATATACACTAGTATTTTTCAAGTTTACCCGTTGAGCCCATTAGTGATTAAACATAAGCCACACCGACCCATTCAAGGATACAGGTCATAACGGAAACCTCTACCCAGGGCTCAACATGTTAATATGTAATGCATATGCAGTTCGGGAAATCGAACAAAGACTGGTGAATATCATACAGAAACCGAAAGCCAAACAAACCTAACTTGGGTATTTCAGATTTTCAATATACCAGATACCCTAGAACTAAACCAAAACTCAAAAATAGCCATAACTTCAGAATATTTTTCTAAAAGTCCATATGTTAAAAAATTCAAATTATATAAAGACGGGTTGAAATTGGTTACGAACTGGATTGGAGGGGGTTCCATAACCAACGTTTAGAAAATACTAGAGTCATGAACCTAAAGCAAATTTCAAAATAGCCATAACTGAAATGCACATATCATGTCCAGTCCAGTCCGGTTTGGTCCTAGTTCCAGTTTTACAGTTTTGTCAGTTTATAATCCTCAAAATGTTAAGTCTGATCTTTTACCTCCCATGGCTTTTTAAATTCGTCCAATGCATCTTTAAGTGCGTTCTCAGCCTTATCCCATGTTTCCAGATCTCCAAGATATTTCTCTGGCCTATATTAAGACAAATAAAAAAGACTAGCCTACAACCCGCGCAATGCTACGGTGTCCAATAATTTATCTTGGTTTTGCTTTTTTATCGGAGTTTTGTTTTGCGGTGATTCATGTTGTCGTCATGTATTCAGTGCGTTTTCAAATAGTTTCTATATGACTTATTCGTATTTGATAGTTATATATCAAAGTATAAAATAGTGTCCATGTTTCCCTTTCGCTATGTTCGAAAGTAAGTGTTCACTCTCATTTTCAATCAATGAGAAACACTTGGTGAAAAAAGGAAAATTCCATGGATGGGGTTTTAGAGTAAAAAGATAAGTTAGATATGAAGAAAATGAAGAGGTCCATCATAGTGAAAGGCCGGGTGCATCATGGTTACCCATTAAGTGCATCATAATGATGTATAATCTAGCAACGATGGTGGCAAGCGGAATTTGGATTCGACGGGTGAGGTGGTGATCCACATCATCGCAGTTAAAATTCAGGTGCATCATAGTTATAAGTTGTATGCATCATAGTTACTTCTAATCTCTTCCCATCTTTCTACCTAAAACCTTTTTTGCATTAGATCCAATTCCAAATTTTATTAGCTAAACACTTAAATTATTACATTTTTCTTAAAACAATTTGTAAAGCAAAATGATTTCTAAATAATAATTTGGTGGCGATGGTTGGCGGTGTTCTAAATTTCTTAATACTTCAGCCAATCAAAAGAATTATATATGACATAAAATTGTATTTGTTGTACTACACAATAAGTACACTTTTCTTAAAATGTATGTCTTTTTGTCCGTGGACTATAAAATTGTAATGAAAGAATACTATACTATATATTCATTAGGAAGTGTTATACTGCGTGCACTTTGTAGGGAATTGTTGCAGTTAAGAAACTTCTGTGATTTTTAATTTTTATTTAACAAAGTTCTGTAGGTTGTATTACAACTTTTAAGAATAGATGTTGTAACATATAAGCTTGCGGTTCTCATTTAGAGATTACTCTATTTTGGCAAGAGGCAAAACAGCCAACAGGTCGTCTATAACTTTTAAGTGTACTTAATTTTTGTGATGTACCGTAATTAACTGTTGCTACAATGTACACAACATACGGTTACTTTATTTGGTTATATGAAAAACAACGAAATAAAAATTTTGCAAAACTTGACCTACAATCATGTAGTACAAAATGCTTAGATACCCGGTTGAACATTCAAACACAACTGTTTCAAAATTTGAAAGTTAATGGGTGTTTTAAGTTTTTCTCCTCGAGAGTGAGGAGCTGATGGGTCACATTCGGTTATATTCCCGACATTATTAGCATCTTGAGGAGATGCTTATTGTTATTTGATATTGTTCAGTCAAATCTACTTTCCTAATTATTTCAAACATTTTCTTCAAATTAATGATATGAAGTTGTAGTTTATATATTTACAAAAATAAAAGTAATAAATAAATGATGAGTTTTTACTTTTTGTACCCGTAATCAATCTTTTATAGCAAAATGCCAGCGCGATGCTATGGGAAAACATTTATTAGCTTTACATTTATGACGATACATTATGATATGTCATTGTAAACTTGATAGTCGAGCTGCGAATCTCTAATAGCCGGTTGGCAAGTTGGTAGGTGCGAAGTCATTGTTTTATGTTTTTTAACTTGGTAATTTAAAAACTAAACATTATGTTCTTGAAATTGGTATTAATGAGTTTTTAATACATGTAGGGGTATTTTAGTAATTTCAAGTAGGTTTTCCAAATATTATTAGTAAGGTTAGGGGTAGTTTAGTAAATTCCCTTTTAAAAAAACATCACAAATGTGTTATATATGGTTAATATATAACATGAAGGATATTGTATAATAATCTTTTATTAAAATGGGTATTTGGGCCACCCACTGGAGCCGCTCGATATTTCAATGGAACACGACCGAACCCCCCACAAGGTCCAACATCGCCAGGTAAATCACCTCCATCACATATACCACAACGTCCGAGCCGAAACTCGCACCGACTAAGCATTAACGTTGTGAGCCATTCGCTTCATTGGTGGTAGGTACCTTTATGATAAATAATACCCATGGCAGGATTCGAACCCATGACCTCTAGGAAATCATGGGTTGCCCTTACCACTAGGCTATTTAGTCATTGGTTAAAATAGAGTTTAAAAGACTCGAACTCGTTACGTTCTGTATCTTTTATTGATATTGTGAATTATGGATCTTAGCATGAACATATTGTAGATTTGTTTATGCAATATTTTTTGATTTTATTTTATACTGAATGTGGATATGTATAATATGTAAAATAATATTTTATTGATATTGTGGATTGGATTCATACATTGTAACCCCCGACTATTAAAAAGGTATTAAAGGACTATTAAAAAGGTATTAAAGGCAGGTATTAATATAGAGGTACTTCAGTAAATTTCAAAAAATTTTTCGAAAAACCTTTAATAGATGTAAGGGTAAAAAGGTAATTTCAATCTTAAAAAAAACACCCAAATATGGTTAATATATAACATGAATGATATTGTATAATAATCTTTTATTGATATTGTGAATTATGGATCTTAGCATGAACATATTGTAGATTTGATTATGCAATATTTTTTGATTTTATTTTATACTGAATGTGGATATTTATAATATGTAAAATAATATTTTATTGATATTGTGGATTGGATTCATTCATTGTAACCCCTGACCGTTAAAAAGGTATTAAAGGACTATTAAAAAGGTATTAAAGACAGGTATTAATATAGGGGTACTTCAGTAAATTTCAAAGAATTTTTGAAAAACCTTTAATAGATGTAAGGGCAAAAAGGTAATTTCAATCTTAAAAAAAAACACCCAAATGTATTATATATTAGTAATAGATAATATAATTAACTTCAGATTTCTACAACAATTACACACATCCTGTAAAAAGGTAACAAGAAAATAGATCAAAATTGATTACACAGAATGAAATGAGCAAATATAACATGGAAGATGTTCAACACAGGCACTTCAGTAAAAACTGCTGTTTAAATTGTTTTTATTTCATTTTGATTTGTTTTCTCGTGACACAACATAGAAGAACTTGGACTTATGAGCAGTGTAAGTATTTTGGTAAAAATAAAAAATAATCCAAAGCGTTAAAGACGATATGTGGCAAATTCGAACCATTTACTAACGACGGGATGATTCCAGTTTCTTCAATCTTTAGCAGATAAACAAAAATACCTTAAAATGAAAACTGGTTGAATGTCATCTTAAAGTAAACTTTTAACGGACTAAACAACCTATATCATATCAACACACCAATTATTTTGATAGTATATGCAAAAAACTTCGACTTGTAATCACATTTTACACACCAGCTATTTATAAAAGAAAAACAAATATTTTGAAGACGAAACATGTTTGCGTCAACATGAAACGAGCCATTTTGACATTTGACCCATTACGTAACACGACCGTTTTATGATTAGCATAGAGCCATAGAGTTTTTAGATGCACATACCGTGGATAGCTTCAATTCATAGGTGAAACCAAATATACGATACACGTAATCAATGAATTCTAAGACACTCTTGACTTCATCTTTTATCTGTATATATATCAAAATGTCAAAAAACAGGTATGAAGAAAAATTAGACGGCTATTAACTGTAAAGATATTCCATTTTACCTGGGATTCTCTACAGAAAATATGAGCATCATCCTAAGAAAGAGTAACATGATTAGATAACAGGAATAACATAAGAAATTTATGATCATACAAAATAAAGCTTATCAAATAATAATAATAATAAAAATTTGACGCAAAAAACACTGCTAAGAGTATGAACAAATGAAAGAAAAAAAAAGAGTCCTCAGCTCAAATTTAGGCATAATGTGCAAAAGTCGAGACAAAAAAAAAAACTGTATACCTGCTGAAATCTCCGGACACGAGTCAAACCGGTCAATGCACCACTGGCTTCATTGCGATGCAGAACTCCGAAGTCAGCTATACGAAGAGGAAGTTCTGTAAAATGGAAATGAAGTTAGTCCGATAGCTTTTGAAGTAATACTGCAAGCTAGAATTCATGCTTGAGCTGTCAAGATGGGCAGGCTAGGCAACAGGTTAAAAGATGGTCAGGTTGAAACATGTCATTTCTTAATAAAGGTCAAAATGATTGGGCCACATAGGGTTGACCCCACAAACACTTTGCTGCCCAATTTTTAGATCTGCTAATAATGTTTAAAGCATCTATTATGTTAACAAAAAATACACTATTACTAAATATAATAGATCTTTGAACTACACAATTTGCGAGGCTGTATGCAATTAGACCCCAAGGGACATTCAACCGGTGATTTGTTCGACCTATTTAATATGTTCGCCCTTGAGCTAGAACAAATTCTTTTGACAGGATTGAAATAGAACACACCCCAAAGTCTATAGTTTACATCACACATTAACAGCTATATTAAAATCAATAATCATAAAACAACATAGATAGTAAGAAAGAAAACTAACCCCTCTAAGAACGAACCCTGTTATCAAATATCAAACAATGTCCCGGACAATTCATTGGCTTGAGCCCAAACTCTTGCTTTTCTATCTGGAATAAAATTTCCTCTTAAAACTTATAAGCAGAAGCAAGTAATACATACAAGCAAATAAATAAATATAAATATGTGTATTCAACTGACCACGGTCATACAAGCAAATTATATAAAAAACACAAATGGAGTTAAAATTAATTATAAACCCACACATTTACCATGACCAATGTGTTGTACACATTTAAAACTGAGAACACAATAGTACTTCACCCAGTTGTTCATCATATCAGTATTGTCCATTATTTATATATTATAAACAAACGAGCAACGGTAACAATATTAACATTAGAAGACTTACATCGAAAACAAACATGTTCTCTTTGTAATTAGCAGCATGACCTGAGGTTTCCCACAGTTGCATGTTATACATATTAGGTGTGGTAACCTGCAACATAATGCTACGATATGTAAGATACTGAGATTCTATAACATGCTGACAACAAAGTATAAACAAAACAAAAACATGTCACCTCTAGGTAACCTCTTTTACGATACTCTCCTCGTATAAAGGTCATCAATTTCTCAGTTATCCGAGTACCATGGGGAAGAAAGAAACAACTTCCAGGGCTGAAACATATATAAAGAGAAGTATTCACGGTCAACAATCTAGAGACCACAAAGAAAATTCTAAAGGTGGCAGAATTGAAAAGGCCGGACAAAGTGGGTAACGGGTTAGATGAATAGATCTTTGGTTCACTTAGGGATCGGTTGGTACAAAACACCTTCTCTCCAGAAGTTCTTATTTTTATATACAAATAGTGTGTCAAATATGATCATAAAGATGTTTAGAAAGTTATGCACAATAAACACTTTCGGTGGCTTTCAGTCGATTTGACCAACTCAACTGGTTTGACCAATTCTACCAATTTGATCCGCTAAACATACCCGTATCAGCAAATGTATAATTTAACATGTCAAGATTGACACCTCTAGTAAATTACTGAACTGCAACTTACCTAAGTGGGTGGAAAAAGAAAAGTTCCTGCTTCTTGCCTGACTCTCTGTAGTCATATTTTTTTGCTTCTTCCAACCGGGCGATGTATTCCTGCAAGAATATTGTGCTCACAAATTTTAGATACATATAGAATAAGTTGAAAAAATAGATCTATATTAAACTAAAGCGTTTTGAGCTGAACTCGAGCCATATCGAATCATTTTCGAGCAGAGATTGAGCCAACATTATGAAACTTAGTCAAACTATCGAGCCTAGTTGCAGCCTAGTAACCACCATCACTAAACTCCAAGCAAACGATTCAATCAGGGAAAGATTTTCTGAATTAAGTGCATATTCGTGTAGAAATAACCATTATAGTATGAGCCACAACAACTAAGTAATCTTAGTCAACTAAAATCAAGGAGGTAAACTTTGTTTGAAGTCCTGAGAACCCCAAATCAATCTTCAAAAGAGACCCTTTAAGTACAACTGACTCCTTTCAATTGTGACAAAAGTCCCTTTTGCATCAAACATCACCGAAAATATATCACCCCCCAAAAATTTATGTATTTCAAAAAGACTAAAACCTAAAACATGTAGATATGTAATTCAACATTTGAGTGATGAAAACAGATATAACCTTCAGACGTTTTTGGTCAGGATACGATATTCCATAAACTCTTTGTAAGCTCTCACGGTCTTTGTCCCCCTTCAAGTAAGCTGCCGAAACCTGGAAATTTATTTTAAAATTTTGAATATGCAACAAATACTTGATCTTGATACATTAAAACAAATTGTACCTTTAAGCATGCAATCGCTTTGACAAAAGCGGTATTCGGTATATGGGGTCCACAACACAGATCAACTAATGGACCACACCTGTAAACTGTAATAGTTTTGTCTTCAGGTAGGCTGCTAATGATCTCAACCTAATATGACATTAGTAAAAATAAGATCCATTTAGATGTGTTTCAAACATCAATATAACTGATTTACAATATATGTTCGATAGGCACTATCACCTTAAACTGGTTATCAGAGAACATCTCAAGAGCCTGCTCTCGTGTAACTTCAATACGCTCGAAAGGTTGTTTCTCCTGAATAAAACATATAAGTTGAACATCTTTTATTTAGTGATTTACTATAATAAAGCAAAACGAGTACGCATTTCAAAGAACAAACAGAAAAAAAGTAATTCTATAACTTCTAAATAAATATAATTGCAAACTACCGCAACGGCTTTCTTTGCTCCATTAACAATCTGATCAAAGTGATCATCATTTAAGCCAAGGTCACCATAGAAACCATCATAGTAGAAACCTGTTACAACAGCAATTCCATGAGAAACCACATAAGACCAAGTGTGACTTCAATAGACGATAAAAAACTGGTCAACTTTGTTAAGATATAACCAACCTCGGCCAAATTTACCAAAAATAACAAAAAATTAAGAAGTACAATCAGATTCATAATAAATTTTTACTCCAAGTGACCAAATGACAAATGAAGTGAAAAACCGTTGCTACTCATTGAAATTTGCCCTACGAACAACGTACTGTAAAAACACAATGACCTCAACATTAATTATACAGAAAATCTTCCTTATACAGTATCCAACCCCACTCAAGCCGTAGCTAGAACTGAGCAAGTATCACAATAAAAGTAAGATCCTTGAAGTGGAAAACAGAGACTGTTGTGTGACTTACATAAAAAAATTAGCTGATTAATTGAATGAGAATTAGAAAGATACCTCTGCTCTTGTAGTACATGGCCCGATACATAATTTGCATCCATAAGTCATTTCTAAAGCCTACAATGGAGTCCAAAACAAAGTTAAATACACCATTCATTCAACACCTACAAAACAGGTTTAACTTTTTACACCATTACCTGCCCAAGAATATGAGCACTCGAATGCCAAAGCGTGTCACGACCCTCGTTACTATCGGAAGTGAATATTTTTAACAAGCAGTCACCTTCCAAAGGTCTTGTCATATCCCACAACACTCCATCAACCTGGGAAATCACTATCAGTGCATTTGACGTTAAGCTTTTCGATAACTCTTTCGCTATATGATTTGACATAAAAAGTCATGTTTTATGCGCATCTTTTACATCATATTTGGCACTTAATTAACAAAAACATGCCAATAAAGCTCACATTTACCACATTTTGTTAAAAAGGTCTAAACTTTATTAATATTTCAAAAACAACGGTAAATGGACGAAAAACACACTTAAATAGGCATAATTCGTTCGACATGTTATTTTATCGTAAAACTCCGATCTGGGACTTAATAAATATCTTAAAATGTAGGTCTGGAGAATACGAACGCGTGGATATAAAGAACGTTGAAAACGGATCAAGAACGAAGAAGTTAGAGCCAAACGAGTACGATCCAGCACACAAGACTTACAATCCATCACACAAGACCACGGACCAAGATCACACCACACCCCAGGGGCCGTATACCCCCTGTTTGGGGTGGTATACCCCCTTCTAGGGGTGGTATACCCCCTCTATGGTGCCGGATACGCCCTATTTGCTACCGAATACGCCCTATTTAGGGTGGTATACCCCCTTTACGGTGTCGAATTTCATAGCTAGGGGGTGTATTTCAGTATTAAATTGGAGCGAGGGTGTTATGTGACATCCGTCATCAAAAATCACTATTCATAGACTTATTAATTATAAACATTTCCTAATTTTACTAAATTTGTGAAATTGTGAAGAAATAAATTAATTATTCGCATCTTTTAAACCATGTGAGAAATTTAACTCTCGTATAGTGTTCAATAATTCGAACCAGTACTTATATGCAGTTAGTTAAAAATAATAATAATAATAATAATAATAATAATAATAATAATAATAATAATAATAATAATAATAATAATAATAATAATAATAATAAGGAAGGTGGTGGCGTGAATGCACATGTGTGCATGTTCTTTTTTTTTCTTTGCCGTAATTCCTTGAGTCCAAGAACCGATCGGCCCAATCCATCTACAATTTGGCTTGGTCACCAAGTGATACTTAGATATATATATATAAATCTTAGATTAACCCTAACCTTTTTATTTCACAAACTTAAATCGTCTTGGTGGTTTCCTGCTTGTTTATTGACTGAGGAAAAAAAAAAAGAGAGAGAAGAAATCAAAAGAAACCTCTACTAAATCGAAGTCAATTCTTACTTCCTTGTATTCTTGTTCGTTTGTGTTCTACGTAGGTATAATCTTAAACCCTAATCAATAAATTTATGTTTTATTTTTCTGAAATAGATGTATATAGGTCAATCTTATGTTTGGGGATTGAATATATTGGGTATAATATTATTTTGTAAACCGAAAGCTTTGTATCGTGAAACTTAGAATCTGACCCAATTTTTCAGTGGCGATCAAAGTCCGTTTTGACCTATCTACGTACGTTTTCAGGCTTCGGACAAAACATGAAAGTTGTAGATCTCGAAATTTTACTTAAGATTGCGAGGTTTCGGCCTCTAAAACGCAGTGTATGATTTTATAAAAAATTATTTTGTAAACTGTGGAGGTGTATGACGAATTTTTAGAAAAGTTTTGTAAACTTAATTCGGTTTGATCAAAATATTCCCTAATTATTATAGGATTTGTGAATGTGAGGTAAGGGTTAGATATTTTTTGTAAGAAAAAGGATATTGAGTTTTATAAGAAAATTAATGTGTTTTGGAACTATCGTTTTCGATGGCGATAATTTTCGAATCTTACAGTATATATATATTAGCTTCTTAGCAAATTGGATTTTAATATCAACATGGCATGTATTAGTGAATCGGAACCTAAGGACTTATTTTAATATCATGATAAACGTCATTTTAATTGTTTACTTACAATCAAACGAGATTAAATCGAAAGAGTCAAGAAGTTGATATGAAATCGTTTTCTGTACGTACACTTAGGAAAGAAAAAGATTTTGGATTCTTAAGATTTGTATATATTTACAATTGTTTCCCCTAAACTATATAGTATGTTATAAAAATAAATAAATAGAATGGCAAACTTATATTTTGATTCTTAAGATAACTACGGGCTGCTAAAATAGTCATCAATCCTTGTGAGTATACACTTAGGCCGTGATTTATTTGAACTAATTCTAAACAGATTATAAACCTTAAAGTGGATGACTACATAGTGTATAAATTTAATTAACTATATAGTAGCACAAATGTTTTGATTAAGAGATTGGTCAATGGCTATAAAATAAATAAATTGATGAAACAGTTAGCCTTGTAGTTATGTATATAATAATGTGTGACCTATGGTCTTAGAATATGTATGTATCAGCAAATAAATACGTAATTAATCTATATGAAATTATTTGTAGATTGACATACTATTTGGTGGGTTCATTTTGAGACGACACTTGCTTTGCTATTTAAGGTGAGTTTTCGTGGCCCCATTTTCTTTACATATTTTTACATTGGGGGAAAAGTATGCTCACATGTTTTACCAACTGTTTTATGCTGTGAACGTATTCATTTCTATTTTTGGACATATGCTTGAAATGTGTGACACTATGTGACTTATATGCATTGAGACTTGTTGCTTACATCCGTGCTGTACTTCCTTGTGGGGTATTTGCCGTACATTGAGATTTGTTGCTTACATCCGTGCTGTACTTCCTTGTGGGGTATTTGCCGTACATTGAGATTGGTTGTTTACATTCGTGCTTTACCTTCTTGTGGGGTATTTGCCGTACATTGGGATTGTTGCTTACATTCGTGCTTTACTTCCTTGTGAGGTAATTGCCGTACATTGAGATATATTGACTGCATTATTTCACATTTGTGTACATTTCTATTGCATTGTCCTAACTTATCATTATCACAGCAAAATATTTTATTTTGTGGTGTTTGGTTTCAAACCTACGAAACTCACCAACATTATTGTTGACGTTTTTGAGCATAACTTTTCAGGTAATACTAGTGGGCAGAAGATAGAGGACAAGAAAGCTTAGTGGACCTCTAGGTTGCATATAAGCTAAACTTGAGAGTTTGTTTGAGAAGGATGATACTTATGGCATTCAAATAATGTGGAAAAGCTTATTTTGCCTTAACATTCCTATTATGGGATTTGTGTTTGTTATTTTGGATTCATTGTTGGAATGTATGCATGACATGAACCGTTTTTCATGTTAATGACATCATGACACATTGATTATTTATTTCATTTAGTCTTCTTTATGAATAATGTGTTGTGATCTTATCATTGTTGTACCCCGTTGTTTCCGCTTTAGACGGGGTGTGACAGATTGGTATCAGAGTCATTGTTTATAGAGATCTAGGTGGATTGACCTAGACTATAAATAAGGAACCCGCATGTAGAACATGAATTAGGAAACTATGTGTGCATTTTCCGATATAATTCAATTCTTTTCTAACATTGGTTGCACAACATATCCATGTGTTGTGCATATCCATTGTTCTATTGTTAATCTTTGCCTTTTGTACAAGTATATTGTGTTACAAACATTTGGAAGATAGAAATGTGTGTGAACGAATATTTTTACAATTATGGCGGCCGACATAATTGAAGAAGATATTCTGACATATGCGAGTCTATCTACCATATTTGAATAGGCAATGTACTACCTGTAAAGGTGTACGAAGGATGATTTCTCATTCAAACGTTGTTCACACCTTTTCATGATCAGAAATATCTATTCTTATTCATATGAAATACTTACTTCTCAAATTATACGAAGTATGCATATCTAAACCTTATCTACATCATTTAATCATATTAATCTGTATTACGTTCCCATTGTAGAAAATATGCCACCAAGACATTCTACTCGAAATTCTAAAAAAAAACCTAAGGAGAACGAATGGTGATAAATATAATAGTGTAAATCATGTACTAAGTAAACATCATTCTAAGACATGAAAACCGTATCGTGAGAATAATGGACGCGGATAATAACTCACTAATGAATAACCATGCGAAAACTTTATTGAATCATTACTCACTGGAATCAAAATAATTGGTTCATTATCCCTCAAATTCTTAGGACGTAATTATATTTTAACTTCCTTGGGAAATTTCACATTACAACCACGAATCACACGATAATCTTTTCTTGTCAGTGATGTAATCATCACTTGGCCACTCTCACATTATCGCAACTAAGTTTCTAATCTCTTTTGCAAGTTTGGCCAAGATCTTGATATCTTTTGGACATGCATACGAATTCTCCGTATTGCTTGGCGATTTCACCTAAGGTCTCCAATGCCACATTTTACAATAGGACGAAACTGAACAAGGCTATTCTTAACATGCATTATATTCTTGGTTTTTAAACCATTTGACTACAACATCCGTAAGAATTAAAGTGAATCTAAAACATACCTACACCATAATCTCTGCCAATATCACGATTGCAACACGGGTGAATCAAACTTTTTCCTAAGGACCGTGTTAAAACCACTTGTTGATGGGTTGGTAATCAAAAACTTGGCAATGATTCTCATATTCAACCAACCCGTAATTATCTATACTACTTAATGAAAGGGGTTTGAATGAAGAAGAAGGTTAAGTCAACCTATTCAATGGCCCTCTCAACTAAAATATATAACCATTGATGATCTATTTAAGTGATGGCTTAAGATTCTTCTATTAAAATCGTTGGAACCCAAAATAAATTATACTATTTTGAAACTCTCTATGTCTTGGAACATGTAACAATTATGATTTACTACCCTCCCATATCTAAAAATAAATCAAACAACATAACATAATAACCTCCATTTCCTTTAATGTCTACAACTAAAAAAATTAGTGCTTCAAGCTTTGTAATATATTTCATTTCTATATGACACATCATCGCATCAGCTCTCAAGGGGAAAATTCACTCATAATGTTGATATAAAATCGAAGAAATTCCCAGTTGTAACTATTCTAAGAGAGATTGAAATAACGAGATAGACGTTGAATTTGAGATTTATGAATGCCCAGCTCCAATAATGAAACTATTTTATTGTGTCACCTAACATTAAGAACTTAATCAACAACAACATTTGGTTATCACTAAGTCAAAAGGAAATACAAAACCAAAGAACGTTCATAACCTCCACGAGTATAATAAGCTCACCGATGAAATGGACAAGAGGAAATCATGAGGAAATCGTTTGTTGACTTGTTGAAATGAATTCACGTATCTTATGCCATATTGTGCACTAACATGAGAACGGTTCCCTACTAATCCATACGAAATGAGACTGTGTATCTTAAATATTATCTCAAAAAAAAAAAAAAAAAAAAAAAAAAAAAAATCGATCCATAGGGAATCAATAGAACAGTTCACATAAGGCATCGACCTTAAATCTAAATATGTACGTATGATATCTCTGATCGATGTTTTTTCGTTGACCATCACGTTGTGTGAGGGTATATTACTAGCGTTATCAAATTGATATATGAAAGGGGATTACTCCAAACTAAAGAACCAATTCTGCCTTCAAACGGAACCAAACTCTGATTATAGTCGTCATCTAAACATCAATAATGCTTAAGCTAAACAACGCAATTCTTTCACCAATAGTTATGAAAATTTCTGAAAAACACACCACGAGCCTAAACGAGGGGATAAACTTAGTTTAAAAAAAAAAACTTGCTGGAAATAATACAAAACGACATGGAGGAACCAGTGGACACGATGAAAAATGTGGTACGGCACTAACCTGCCAACACCCACCCCAAGATTATTTTCCATCTATATCTATACTTCCATATAAATGACTTATCAATTTCTTTTTAGACTTATAAGTTTCAAAGTTGTGAAAACGACCAAACCCCCCACAAGGTCCAACATCGCCAGGTAAATCACCTCCATCACATATACCACAACGTCCGAGTTGAGACTCGCACCTATTAAGCCTTAACGTTGTGGGCTATGCGCTTCATTGGTGGTAGGTACATTTATGTTAAATAATACCCATGGTAGGATTCGAACCCATGACCTCAAGGAATAAAATCGAGATGGAGTTTAAAACAACACTTTGTTATATAACCAGTAAGGATACAATATAATGTTAAGTGAGAATTCGAAATTACTTAGGAACAAGGGAAAGTTAAGAAACTCAAAACCTGCAGTCATTTCATGATGAGCGCGTTCAAAATAAGTTAGTTTGAATTTCGGGACGAAATTCCCTAAACGGGGGAATACTGTGACATCCGTCATCAAAAATCACTATTCATAGACTTATTAATTATAAACATTTCCTAATTTTACTAAATTTGTGAAATTGTGAAGAAATAAATTAATTATTCGCATCTTTTAAACCATGTGAGAAATTTAACTCTCGTATAGTGTTCAATAATTCGAACCAGTACTTATATGCAGTTAGTTAAAAATAATAATAATAATAATAATAATAATAATAATAATAATAATAATAATAATAATAATAATAATAATAATAATAATAATAATAATAATAAGGAAGGTGGTGGCGTGAATGCACATGTGTGCATGTTCTTTTTTTTTCTTTGCCGTAATTCCTTGAGTCCAAGAACCGATCGGCCCAATCCATCTACAATTTGGCTTGGTCACCAAGTGATACTTAGATATATATATATAAATCTTAGATTAACCCTAACCTTTTTATTTCACAAACTTAAATCGTCTTGGTGGTTTCCTGCTTGTTTATTGACTGAGGAAAAAAAAAAAGAGAGAGAAGAAATCAAAAGAAACCTCTACTAAATCGAAGTCAATTCTTACTTCCTTGTATTCTTGTTCGTTTGTGTTCTACGTAGGTATAATCTTAAACCCTAATCAATAAATTTATGTTTTATTTTTCTGAAATAGATGTATATAGGTCAATCTTATGTTTGGGGATTGAATATATTGGGTATAATATTATTTTGTAAACCGAAAGCTTTGTATCGTGAAACTTAGAATCTGACCCAATTTTTCAGTGGCGATCAAAGTCCGTTTTGACCTATCTACGTACGTTTTCAGGCTTCGGACAAAACATGAAAGTTGTAGATCTCGAAATTTTACCTAAGTTTGCGAGGTTTCGGCCTCTAAAACGCAGTGTATGATTTTATAAAAAATTATTTTGTAAACTGTGGAGGTGTATGACGAATTTTTAGAAAAGTTTTGTAAACTTAATTCGGTTTGATCAAAATATTCCCTAATTATTATAGGATTTGTGAATGTGAGGTAAGGGTTAGACATTTTTTGTAAGAAAAAGGATATTGAGTTTTATAAGAAAATTAATGTGTTTTGGAACTATCGTTTTCGATGGCGATAATTTTCGAATCTTACAGTATATATATATTAGCTTCTTAGCAAATTGGATTTTAATATCAACATGGCATGTATTAGTGAATCGGAACCTAAGGACTTATTTTAATATCATGATAAACGTCATTTTAATTGTTTACTTACAATCAAACGAGATTAAATCGAAAGAGTCAAGAAGTTGATATGAAATCGTTTTCTGTACGTACACTTAGGAAAGAAAAAGATTTTGGATTCTTAATATTTGTATATATTTACAATTGTTTCCCCTAAACTATATAGTATGTTATAAAAATAAATAAATAGAATGGCAAACTTATATTTTGATTCTTAAGATAACTACGGGCTGCTAAAATAGTCATCAATCCTTGTGAGTATACACTTAGGCCGTGATTTATTTGAACTAATTCTAAACAGATTATAAACCTTAAAGTGGATGACTACATAGTGTATAAATTTAATTAACTATATAGTAGCACAAATGTTTTGATTAAGAGATTGGTCAATGGCTATAAAATAAATAAATTGATGAAACAGTTAGCCTTGTAGTTATGTATATAATAATGTGTGACCTATGGTCTTAGAATATGTATGTATCAGCAAATAAATACGTAATTAATCTATATGAAATTATTTGTAGATTGACATACTATTTGGTGGGTTCATTTTGAAACGACACTTGCTTTGCTATTTAAGGTGAGTTTTCGTGGCCCCATTTTCTTTACATATTTTTACATTGGGGGAAAAGTATGCTCACATGTTTTACCAACTGTTTTATGCTGTGAACGTATTCATTTCTATTTTTGGACATATGCTTGAAATGTGTGACACTATGTGACTTATATGCATTGAGACTTGTTGCTTACATCCGTGTTGTACTTCCTTGTGAGGTATTTGCCGTACATTGAGATTTGTTGCTTACATCCGTGCTGTACTTCCTTGTGGGGTATTTGCCGTACATTGAGATTGGTTGTTTACATTCGTGCTTTACCTTCTTGTGGGGTATTTGCCGTACATTGGGATTGTTGCTTACATTCGTGCTTTACTTCCTTGTGAGGTAATTGCCGTACATTGAGATATATTGACTGCATTATTTCACATTTGTGTACATTTCTATTGCATTGTCCTAACTTATCATTATCACAGCAAAATATTTTATTTTGTGGTGTTTGGTTTCAAACCTACGAAACTCACCAACATTATTGTTGGCGTTTTTGAGCATAACTTTTCAGGTAATACTAGTGGGCAGAAGATAGAGGACAAGAAAGCTTAGTGGACCTCTAGGTTGCATATAAGCTAAACTTGAGAGTTTGTTTGAGAAGGATGATACTTATGGCATTCAAATAATGTGGAAAAGCTTATTTTGCCTTAACATTCCTATTATGGGATTTGTGTTTGTTATTTTGGATTCATTGTTGGAATGTATGCATGACATGAACTGTTTTTCATGTTAATGACATCATGACACATTGATTATTTATTTCATTTAGTCTTCTTTATGAATAATGTGTTGTGATCTTATCATTGTTGTACCCCGTTGTTTCCGCTTTAGACGGGGTGTGACATGTTAAGTGTAAAATCGTATCTTGTATGCCTATAAATACTGGCATCAAACCTCCTCATTTTCACACCTACACCATTCACAACACAATTCATTCTCACTCTTTCACACACACTTTTCTTGTAATTTTATTTCTTATTTAGTTTCTCTCTCTAGCACTACTCTTAGGAGTTAGAGGAGAAATTAGAGGGTAGCTAGTAGATTAGAGGAGAGATAATATTTGTAATAAAGGAGTATTGCTGTTCAAGCTGGTATTCAAGGATTGCAATTATTTTCTCTTTGTTACACTGCTCTATTATCCGGTGATATCTATTCCCTCGTACTGTTATTATGTCTGAATTATCCATGCGTAATATTATGGTATGTGCTTTATTTGTTGCCATGTTTATTGAGTAGTGTAATATTGTGATTGTTGGAATGTTGATATTTAGGAGTATCGATGATGTTAAATTAATCTTTAATTAAATATGTGATTGGAAATTGTTATGTTATGTATCGGGTTAAACTTTTCAAGCGGTAGATCTAAACCATCATATACACCCTTTCCAAGCTTTCACGTGGCTATTACTTTAGTATTAGGACCTGATCAACCCTAGTATCGGTAGATAGTTATCTGTGTTGTTGTTGAAGCTGTGGACATGCTGTAAAACGGCCCAGTACTTAGTATAGCGCTGGAAACACCTATGGTCGAGTACAAATGCGTGGAAGCTACGGACCGGTCGTAAGCATATGACACCGTGGATACCTGGAAGTCACCCTTCCTGAACATGGTCTAGGTATATATCAAAGCTGTGGAACTGCTGAAAAATGTAGTATACACCGTGAAACAAACCTAGGGATGAACGTTTGATCGCAAAGGAGGGTCTACACCTTGACGGAAGTACTTGTGCTCCTCAACTAAGTTTAAGGGATCTGGAAAAGAAAGCAAATATTCAGCTGTAGTGTAAGATGCTTAAACCCCCTTATCCAACATAACCGACAGTTTAACATACAATAACAAACAATTAGTACAAACCTTAATAAAATCAATTAGAACTAGGTGTTAATAACGGTCATAAATTAAATATCGGTCTGTTACCTTATTCATGCGCCCATGGTTAATCCCAAGAAGGGTCACTTGTCCTCATCGGATAGTGTTGGGGGTTGAGCAGCCTGATCTGATCAGAATCATGATAGCCTAGTACTCAGTGACATACGACTTAGGGTTTCCACTTTAAATTGTAGGGTGCTAGTGTTTACACCAAACCTCTGTTGATTTAATTAAGGCAAGTCTCCAATCATCTTTTATAATGAACATCATCCCGAAACCTGAATATTGAAACTTCAGCAATCACAACTCTATCTATCTGCTTACCCTATCCGTAGTGTAGTATTTTACTTTCATGCACCTTAGTTAAATTAGAAAATACCAAAAACAAACCCTACCCGCTCTATTAAACCCATCCTATTAGCTACTATACTTCGAGGTATTTAATTCATTTCGATTTGCTCCGATTTTAAGAACGACACCTGAGTCAGACTTACCGCTTACTACCCTAATATCCTTAGAGCAGTAGGTAGTAATAAAACTTAGGCTTCCCAGCAAAAATATAAATTTAAAACCCTCTGATCACCCGCCTCGAGCGTGAGGTCCGACGACGACAGGAAGCGATTCCTGAACTGACCGTTCGGGGTGCGATCTGGTTTTTGGCGCCGCTGCCGGGGATCGTAGAGCGTTGTGATTTGATATATACCTTAGAATTAAAAGCCCTTAGGAGAACCTTTCGTTTAAAGCTTATCTTTTTCGAAAGTTACTGCTTCCTTAGAATAAGTTTAGTTTAGTTATTAAAATATAAAAAACCATAAAAATATGAAAAATCAAAAACCATCTGATTCTGTTTCTAGCCCAGTTTCTATGTTCTCTCACAAGACAGCAGATGAGATGATGGCAATGGATGATTCTGAATTTTTTGATTTTATGGAAAAAGAATTAGAGGATAACTCTTCTTGTTCTTCATTCCCCGAATTCAAAGAAATCTCAAACGTCCAAGAAATCGGGATCAGGCAAAAACACTTTGACCTAGAATTAGAGGAATCTCAGCAGAAGATATCAACTTCTGTTACTCGCACTTTAAGTAGTCAACTTACCATTGACCCTGAGATTTCTTCACTTCTGGCCAAATATCCACACTATGTTAGGCCACCTGACCTTCCCAAAGAAGTACCATTCGGCACTGAGGTTTTCTTTTATCCACCTATGTTAGGATTAGATAGAAATGAACGTCTTCATTGCGTGGATGAATACTTTGAATATGACCTTCCTGACATTTTGAGAACCTATCCTACCACACAGGATAAGATACCCTCATGTTCGGATGATCATGCATTCAAATCAGGAGCCACCAACATAGCTAAACCATTTCAAGGATGTCCAGTCCAACCTAGGTACACCATAGCTAAAACTATATTGGAAGGACCACCCACTGACATCATTGAAATCACAGATATTCCACCCGAGACTGAAACCGAGCGTCATGTCGGAAATTCTTTTAAACCAGATAGGAGAATAGATATATGTGCCAATTTTCTGAAATATCTTAAAATATCTGATTTCCCTTTTTCGGTTGACCAGAGAAAGACCTTCGTGACTATCGAACACAGAATTTTAGGACTCCGCGCTAATTATACTAGAAAAGATGAGTTATTACTAAAATCAGATCTAGACCTGTTAATGAATCTACTTGCTAATACAGATTATCACCCTGTTTCTTCAAAACGGATTAATCGGTATATTGCGGATCTAGTTAGTGAACTCGAATTTTGGATAGAGCGTGACCCTATAATTCCAACCTTGCTTCCTGGGAAAATACCATTCTTTGTTGATCCTGCCGTCTATTTAATCAATAAACTGATAGAAAATTTTCCAAATGCAACTGAGGAAGCTATTGAGAAATCTTTCTGTATTAAACGGAAGGACACTCACATTAAGCTAATTCAGTTATTTCAAACATCAAAATTTCCTTTCACGCTTCAACAAAAATTACTTTTTAAAGAATTATCGGTAGCAGTTCACGCTACTACCGGAAATCCTGATTCAAAAGAAGAAAAGGAATTTTTAAAAATATTGGAAAGATCACTTCATGATCTTAATTTTTTAGACGACGGACCACGAGATGGCATTTCAAATCCCAAGAAAGTTAAACGGGAATTTAATAATTTCGTAGATGCACTTATGATATTAGGATACGAGGAGAGAAGTTTTCTAAACGAATTTGAATTATTTTTCTTAAACTCCGCCGACCTAATCTATCACATCACTAAAGTGCTCCGATTTTCATTTATTCCTCGTTACACTTTTCCTCAGCCTCGGGCCCCGAATTAATTATTTGGAAAAGTCAAGCCGTTGACTTTAAAACAAAGCGCTTATTGGGACGCAACCCAATTTTAATAAATAAATCAAGTAGTTAATTTAGTTAATCGCGCAATAGTTTAAATTTTCAGTTTATTTATTTTCTGCGTAAAAGTTAGGATTTTAATTTTTAATGTTTTAAAATTATCTTTAAAAACATTCTTTAAATTTTATCTCATCATTTATCACTCAATGCTTAAGTTTTTTTTAATTATTTAATTTCAATTAAACAATTGACAAAATTTAGCAACTTTTAAATGAGATTAAAATTTTTAGTACACAAAAATATTTAAAGTTTTTAATAAAACCCTTTTTGACCTAATTACCATTTTTTACCATTTACTTTCACTAATTTACCTCAAAAGGGTAAAAGGGTAAAAAGTAAAAATGGAGAGGAGGTTAAAAAGAAAAAATCAAAAACATTTTCACTCATCTCCTTCCTCTCTTCTCTTTTTTTCGGCCGAAAACCCCACCACCACCATGACACCACCAAATTTCCACCATTTTTGAAGATCTCAAGCTCTAAAATCTCCATTTTCGTTACTTGTATGCTTCATCTATCATTATTGCATCAATTCTAAGGTAAATCACTAACTTAAAATCTCTAGTTCATGATTTTCCCCAAAAGTTAGGGTTTCAAATTGAAACTTGAAATTTAGGGCTAAAGATTAGGGCTTTTGGTGTTATTGCTTACTTATGATGATTAAATGATGATATATGATAGTAATCTAATGATTTCATGTGAGATTTGTGAACTTGGATTTTCAAATTGATGAACTTTGACTTTTTGTTGACTTTTTAGCTAGAATTACCTATGTTTGACTTTTATTGATTAAATGTGCTTATAATGATGTGTTGAACATAAGTAAACTAGTTTGAAGTAGTTAATTGATTGGTTTAATGACTTTTGAAAATTAAAGTAAGCATTTTTATGAATATTTGTGGAGTATTATTATTTTAAATCTTTCAAACTAAATGATACTTATGCAAGTATTAACTTCAAATGGTTGCTTGAATTTTCAAAACCGTGCTTTAATGGTATTAAACGACTAGTTTCAATTTTTAAAAGCATCATTTTATTAAATAAAATACATAAATCTTTTAAAATGACTAGTCATGTTTCTAAATAAACCAATATTAAAATTATGTTATTTATAGATTAAGCATTAAGTTGTTGGTTGATTTTATAAATCATTTTGCAAAAACTTGACTAACTCTTAATGTTAAATTCTTTAAATACATAATATGGTCAAAATTTCATCACTAGTTTTCTAAGTTTATGGTAAATGCAAAGTTTTGATTAAAATAAGGTAATTACAAGGTTTCTTTAAAAAATCTTAATGCTTACTTAGTTACTTACTAATGCATTTTCATATGTTTTAAGCCTTTTCTAGGAATCATTTATAAAGTAAGATCTTTTGCCCTAGAAACATGCTTGTGACATTTACCATAGCTTAAGAAACTTATTGGTGTGAAATTTGAGGTTTGGTGATTGCGGTTTGGTTGAATATGTATCTTTCTAGGTTATGGATTATTCGATTTTTAAAGCCTACATTTCGAATTTTTGTTAAAAATTTGAAATAACTTAATGAATTCATATACCTATGATCATGATGCACACTAATTACCTTTTTATCTTGACAGATGAGGTCTGATTCTACAGCTATCCATCCTACTTTGGAATACTTGGCCACTTCCGCCAAAAAGAAGAAATTGATTAGGGATTGGATGAGCCGGCCACTTGGAAAAAACAGATTTATCGTTTGGAGAGATGTAAAGGCGATTGGCTATAAAAGAGAGTTGAGAAATTTAGTGAAGTTCAAGATCAATCATGAGAAAATGGATGCTTGGTACAAAATGTTCGCCCTCAATGAAGACATTTATCGAGAGCTAGTTATTGAGTTCATGTTGACCTATGAGTTCAACCGCTACATCAGCAATGTTACAGACAAGCGGTTGATTAGTTTCAATTACAGGGGGGTGAAGCAGCATGTGTCTTTGGCTGAGCTAGCGGTATATCTTGGTTTCTACACTGAGGAGCAGACACATTCTCAGTTATTCTTCAATAGTTCACGGGGTATTTCGAGTAATGAAGATCATGGGCTGATTTGGGATAATCTAACGAGTACTAGTTTTCATTCAAATGTGAAAGCCTCGGCGTTCTTCAAAGTTGAGCATCGACTTCTGCACAAGCTACTAGCTGTATCACTACATGGGAAGAAAGAAACAGGAGGAGCTGTAGGAGCTGATGATCTCTTTGTGATGAATGCCATAATTAAGAAAAAGAATGTGAATGTGGCCTTCTTAGTAGCTGAGAGGATTCAGAGAGAGACAAAATTTGAGATGACAAAGTATATCTACATGGGAGCTTTCATTACTAGGATTTGTTGCCGTATGGGTTTGCTCACGGAGGATCACATGAGTGAGTATACCAGCTAACCTTATGTTAGATCCCTGCCGTTCGACTTGGATTATTTTCGGACTATCTGGTTGATCACTACTGATTCGAGCGGGCAGGCATTCTGGAAAGCTAACAAAGAGGCCATTTCTGGTTGTGTTCTGAAGAGGAAGGGTAGTAAGAGAGACAGGGATGTTGAGGATGATGAGCCGATTGAGATACAGGATGATGACAGTGATGTTAGAGCGCCACAGGTTGATACTAGGGCATCTGGCTCTACATCTAGGGTTCAGAGTGTTGTTGACTGGACTACACCTGTGACTTCACTTTCTCAGTATTGGACTTTACATGCACTTCAGGTTAGACATGCTCATGACATCAATGTAGCACGTAAGTTTGGATTGCCGATACCAGAGCCACTGATGTACAGATGTGAGACACCACCAGCAGTCTTTCCCATTCCACCAGTCACCACCACTATTCCACCATACACTATGCCCACCACATCTCACCACGAGCCGGTATACTCTGTACACACCTCAGTTGCTCCATCCACTTCATGACAGCCACCCCCAGCTACCCATGTCTTATCTCCAACCTATGAGATCCCGAGACCTGATGACCCACATGTCTATCACCCAGCTATGACCACCACTAGTGCACAGGGCATCACATTCTCCGGACTCTCTTGGATGTCCAACCTCGAGCCTATCCCTGACTCTGAGATCCTAAATGAGAGCGACATCAGGAGAGGATACCAGATATTACTTGAGGAGACACACATGACACAACAGTGTTTGCAGGAGTGGGGATTTGACAGCACAGAGGACTTGCCTATCCATGTTATGCAGGCCATCCTCAGACAGCACAGAGTTATTGTATCAGAGTCTGTATCTGGGAGAGCTGCTAGCGGGGAGCACTCAGCTGTGGGCATGCATCCGTCCACTTCTGTTGTTGATCCTCGTGTGACTGATCAGGGGTCCCCCCTCGTCCTTAGACTTCTTTTTCATCTCCAGTACTTTATCATTACTATTATTATTGGTTTGTATTAGCACTAACTATTTGGGATGATTTGTGGACTTGTTTACTTTTTGGAACTATCCATCTAGCTTGCTACTCAGCTGGATGATCTATCTATCTTTATTATTATGCTTACGTTTTCTTTGTTTACTTTAGTAGAATAAAATGTGGTTGAATTGATTGTTGAGAATGATGGGAACAATTCACGACTAGATGACGCACACTAAAACGGACGGCTGTTCTTAGACGGAAGCATGCTGGAATCCCTAGCAAGCAAACACATCTTCTTCATCCAAATAATTTTCATCTCGTGAATCCATGAGGGGAGTTTTTCGTTCTTTTCCGTTGTCTTCTCGAAATATTCATACCATATCCTTTATGCCTAATCTCTAAGTGTGGGATTTTTAATTCCACCATCTTAAAAACACAATAAAGTGAGCATTTCCTATAATCAAACTCTAAAGTGTGGGATCCCCCAAAAGATCTACGCCTTAGTAGTGAACATTAGGGACAATGTTCCTTTAAGTGTGGGATACACGGTATGCTATACCTTAAAGTTTTCTGACCTTTTGTCCTCAAAGATAACTTGTAACTCGTTTTCTGCTCAAATTTTTTAAAAAATTTTTCGAAAACTCGACTGATTTATCAGTCAACTTTTGAAAATTCTTTGATCTTTTGATAAGAATAATACTTTTTAAGGATAATCACTTTTTCAGATAAATAAGTTACTTTGGAAGGTACGATAAGGCAGAATAAGAATCCCTTAAAAATGAAATGGTCATCTTCGAACAGTCGCATGACTTGGCGCATACACCCTATATTGTTGTGTGAGGAACTTGAGCCTTTAATAAGCATTCATTTTTAATGCTTCACCATTCATTTCTGTGTGTGTGCCGATGTATGTGTCTTAGAATTAGAACCTGTTCCTGGTATACGCTTCGAGACCATACCAAAGAGTACCGTATGCGGTATAGGTGTAATTAGAGGACCTTGGCATTTATTAGGATTAAACCCATTTTTCTCATATCTCTTCAAGCCTAACCCTCCGATACTCAATTTTAGTATCGATGATCCGCTTAGTACACCATGTTGAGCCTTAACCTTTTCATTTTTTAAAAAAACCCAATTATTTTAAAACCCATTCCGTTCCCTACCCACCAAAACCTTATCTTAGAGTTTTTAAATTTGTGAAAAATGCTATTTAGATATTCTTTTTGCTTTCACTCCAAAAATCACAAAATTCGTGTTTTACTCAAAACTTCTCATGTGCGTTTCAGAAATCAAATCTCAAAAGATCGAGAATCTTGCGGTGGGAAAAATTGGCACCAAGTAAAATTCGAAATGTCAAAAAGTGTGAAAAATGGAAAATATGAAAGGATCTCAAAAAGGTAGTAAGAAAATAAAAAATTCCTTAGAAATTCCCTAGCAAAGAAATTCTAAGCCAAAAATATATATATCTAAATAAAGCTAAGTGCTTCAAAATCTCCCGAAAACTCTGATCTTTGAAAAATATAAATCCTCCAAGTGTTTTCAAGAAGATAGAAGCCAAAATAGCTATCTTCCTCCTTTCCGTTATCCGTTTCCGTTTTCATTAAAAAGCATATCTAAATAAAGTTTTTCATAAAGTTTGAAGATTCCTGAGATAAGCATAAACCTGTTTAAACTTTAAAACAACCCATTTCGATACCCATTTTTAACCCCTCACCCAAACATTACAACCTAACAAAAATGCCTTGGGATAATTAGCACCGTCCTCATTTGGAGTGGTGGAGATGCGATTCTCGACCAAGCCTATGATGATAAGCGCTGCATGACTGGCTTTGAGCGATTTCGTTTGTTTAGAATGTTAGGAAACCCGATACACTTCTTGAGTGAATTGAGTGACCACCTGTGAGGATTGCCCAGTCATGCACTTCAACATCTCGAGAGTTGCAAAAGTATGCTAAAAGGGACAACCAGTTCAGTTTTAAGATTTCTTATTCTACTGATGCTTATTTTTTGAAATAGTTTACTTATTTTAAGGAGTTGATGTCCTTAGGAAATATCTGTTCTCGTCAAAAGGTCTATCTTCTCAAAACCTTGAGCAAAATGAGATACGGATTGTTTGAGGACAAGCAAAGTCTAAGTGTGGGATATTTGATTTGACGTAAAAAGTCATGTTTTACGCGCATCTTTTACCTCATATTTGGCACTTAATTAACAAAAACATGCCAATAAAGCTCACATTTACCACATTTTGTTAAAAAGATCTAAACTCTATAAATATTTCAAAAACAACGGTAAATGGACGAAAAACACACTTAAATAGGCATAATTCGTTCAACATGCTATTTTATCGTAAAACTCCGATCTGGGACTTAATAAATATCTTAAAATGTAGGTTTGGAGAATACGAACGTGTGGATATAAAGAACGTTGAAAAACGATCAAGAACGAAGAAGTTAGAGCCAAACGAGTACGATCCAGCACACAAGACCACGGACCAAGATCACACCACACCCCAGGGGCCGTATACCCCCCTACAGGGGCCGTATACCCCCTACAGGGGCCGTATACCCCCACTACAGGGCCGTATACCCCCTGTTTGGGGTGGTATACCCCCTTTTAGGGGTGGTATACCCTCTACGGTGCCGGATACGCCCTATTTGCTACCGAATACGCCCTTTTTGCTACCGAATACGCCCTATTTAGGGTGGTATACCCCCTTTACGGTGTCGAATTTCATAGCTAGGGGGTGTATTTCAGTATTAAATTGGAGCGAGGGTGTTAAGTGTAAAATCGTATCTTGTATGCCTATAAATAGTGGCATCAAACCTCCTCATTTTCACACCTACACCATTCATAACACAATTCATTCTCACTCTTTCACACACACTTTTCTTGTAATTTTATTTCTTAGTTAGTTTCTCTCTCTAGTTTCTCTCTCTAGCACTACTCTTAGTAGTTAGAGGAGAAATTAGAGGGTAGCTAGTAGATTAGAGGAGAGATAATCTTTGTAATAAAGGAGTATTGCTGTTCAAGCTGGTATTCAAGGATTGCAATTATTTTCTCTCTGTTACGCTGCTCTATTATCCGGTGATATCTATTCCCTCATACTGTTATTATGTCTGAATTATCCATGCGTAATATTATGGTATGTGCTTTATTTGTTGCCATGTTTATTGAGTAGTGTAATATTGTGATTGTTGGAATGTAGATATTTAGGAGTAGAGATGATGTTAAATTAATCTTTAATTAAATATGTGATTGGAAATTGTTATGTTATGTATCGGGTTAAAATTTTCAAGCGGTAGATCTAAACCACCATATACACCCTTTCCAAGCTTTCACGTGGCTATTACTTTAGTATTAGGACCTGATCAACCCTAGTATCGGTAGATAGTTATCTGTGTTGTTGTTGAAGATGTGGACATGCTGTAAAACGGCCCAGTACTTAGTATAGCGCTGGAAACACCTATGGTGGAGTACAAAGGCGTGGAAGCTACGGACCGGTCGTAAGCATATGACACCGTGGATACCTGGAAGTCACCCTTCCTGAACATGGTCTAGGTATATATCAAAGCTATGGAACTGCTGAAAAATGTAGTATACACCGTGAAACAAACCTAGGGATGAACGTTTGATCGCAAAGGAGGGTCTACACCTTGACGGAAGTACTTGTGCTCCTCAACTAAGTTTAAGGGATCTGGAAAAGAAAGCAAACATTCAGCTGTAGTGTAAGATGCTTAAACCCCCTTATCCAACATAACCGACAGTTTAACATACAATAACAAGCAATTAGTACAAACCTTAATAAAATCAATTGGAACTAGGTGTTAAGAACGGTCAGAAATTAAATATAGGTCTGTTACCTTATTCATGCGCCCAGGGTTAATCCCAAGAAGGGTCACTTGTCCTCATCGGATAGTGTTGGGGGTTGAGCAGCCTGATCTGATCAGAATCATGATAGCCTAGTACTCAGTGACATACGACTTAGGGTTTCCACTTTAAATCGTAGGGTGCTAGTGTTTACACCAAACCTCTGTTGATTTAATTAAGGCAAGTCTCCAATCATCTTTTATAATGAACATCATCCCGAAACCTAAATATTGAAACTTCAGCAATCACTACTCTATGTATCTGCTTACCCTATCCGTAGTGTAGTATTTTACTTTCATGCACCTTAGTTAAATTAGAAAATACCAAAAACAAACCCTACCTGCTCTATTAAACCCATCCTATTAGCTACTATACTCTGAGGTATTTAATTCATTTCGATTCGCTCCGATTTTAAGAACGACACCTGAGTCAGACTTACCGCTTACTACCCTAATATCCTTAGAGCAGTAGGTAGTAATAAAACTTAGGCTTCCCAGCAAAAATATAAATTTAAAACCCTTTGATCACCCGCCTCAAGCGTGAGGTCCGACGACGACAGGAAGCGATTCCTGAACCGACCGTTCGGGGTGCGATCACTATATAAAAAGAAGTTGTTTCCCATTTCTTTCCTTCCTTCACAGTCCCATCAGGTAACGTAACCCTATTAATTTCAAAAAAAGAAGCCATTAGCTAACACACACCAACTGTTTGACAAAATGCCTAAAAGAACTAACTATCAAACAACATCTAATTCAAAGCCACTATATACCATAAACACAATATATCAAAACCAATATATATAAATGTATATCTCTAAGTATATTAACTAACGCACACCAACTGTTCGACGAGGTGCTAAAGTGAAAAATGAGTAAAATTCAATAGAATTACTTGATGGGGTCACCAGAGATTGACTGAAGATGAGCAATCTGTTGAGATTTGATTGATTCAAACAGTTGGATACGTTTAGGGATGACTGATTGAAGATAAGCATCATTCTTAACGATCGTAAGTGAAGACTTTGTTGCTGAATTCACAGCTTTTCCCTTCTCTGAATATAGAAGGCGGAATTGTTTGATAGGGATTACGGTGGTAAACGGCGGATAATGGCGGAAATGAACTGAAAAATGCCACATGAGTTCAGAACATCGCATTCATTTTGGTCTGCAAAAGGGTGGTTTTTAGGGTGTCTTATTTAAGGTAAACTCTTGTTTATATACTATTAAAAAATATCGTTGGTATCTTTTCTTCTTTTATCTTTTATATAATTAAACCAAAATCTTATAGGTAGTATTTCACTAATCGATAGTGATCATCAATTCGATCCAACGATCTACAATAATTATACTTTATCGTCATTAAATATTAAATATATTAATAAAAAAATTCGGTTAATACAATACTATTAAATAAAAAAAATCTTATCTTTTATATAATTAAATCAAAGAGTGAGGTTCAAATGAGAATGACAAAATTAGTGAGAATGAGGGAACCAATGAGGATGTTCCATTTTCATTAAGGGTGGAAGGGCACTTTAGTCATTATACTTTCTATTTAATTTCAATTAAATAAATACAAAATAAAAAAGAAAAAACTAATATTATACATATACATACAGAAATATACATACAGAACACACGTAAGTAAGGGGTTTTTCAAAAACCTTCAATTCGCTCTCAAAAAACTCGAAATCAAAGGTGCGTTTTCGTTAATTCGAATCAAATTCATCAAATTGAATCAAAGGTACGTAAATCATTGTGATTAAATTAGGGTTTATTTGTGCGAATTTCATCGATTGAGTTTTTACGTTGTTAATATATGTTATTAGGATCTTTTCAACGTTGTTAATGTTTGCTGGTTACGATTCTAATTAACGAAAACTCGAATGTAGACTGATTTGTACTTGTTCAACGATCAATTTTGATTCGATTTGAAAAAAAAATCATAACAAGTACTGATTCAACAATCATGAAACTCTGTAATTTATAATCATATGTGATACTAGTAACGAATTGAATATTAGTACTCTATCTTACTCATGTGATTCGGTTTAGTTGTTAAGAATTCATGGAAAACGGTTGAAAAAACTTTAAGCTATTGAATTTCAATTCTGTAACACATGTGATACCTGATAAACATGTATTATTGTGTAGTACAAAAAGAGATATCTGTAATAGATGAATGTAAAAAGCTACTGATGTTAAGCAACAAAATAATGCACATGCTACAGGTAATAGGTGCTTTGATATCACATGTTATAGTTATTTGTAACACGTGTGATAATATGCGGATCCTTTGTGTTTGTTTATACAATAAGTACCACATGTTATCTATTGAAAAATTTTGCGCTAGTAGTGTCCTATTATTTGTTAAAGAAAATACATAGCATCTAACTAACAAATAATAACATATATGATATGATCAAAAGTGATGGTGACATATGATATCTGTTACTATCACATGTGTTACTAGTTTATTACCACATGTGTTACTACTTAATATTACATGTGTTATTATCACTAGATATCCTGTGGTTGTATAACAAAAACATAGATGATTGTGAATTTATGAGAACACGTGTGTTAGTTATAATAACACGTGTTATATTACTAAGTATCATGTGTAACACAAACAAATGTGATTGTAGGTTTCTTATAACACATGTGTTATATAGTTCTATCACATGTATTTATTAATAGTTTAATATTTTATCTAGTTCTACAGGTTCTCAACCTCATTATGAATACACCACGCATCTGATGCTAATAAATCATTTGTGGGACAAGTACCTCTATCATTTAACAATGCATACAACTGTTGTGAAAGATATGGAGTTAATAATGAATTTGGTGTAAAGATATATACTTAGAAAGGAAGGATTAATAGAGATAAAATTGTATACAAAAAATAATACGTGTTTAATAAGGCGTGAGAACTTAAAAAAAGGATGTCGGCACTATGTACCACATGTGTTAAGCTATTGTAACATGTGTGTTATGTTATTGTAATACATTACACATTTGATTCCACCTCTGTATCATATATGTTTAAGCTAAGGTATCACATGTGTTAAGTCACTATAACACATGTGTTATGTCACTGTAACACATGTGGTATGCTATTGTATCACATGTGATTTTACAAAAACTATTGAATAAAATAGTTTTATATTCATATATTATTTTGTTACATTTGTAGATTTGTACTAATTTCTACTTATTCATCAATCAATTTTATTCGATTTGAAACAAAATAAAATGGATTATGATGATGATCATGAAACACCGTGAAATTGAATCACAACAATACTGGTGTGGTATCGTATGTGATACTAGTATCACACGAATATCGGTACTTGATGAATTCATATGATTCAGTTAGTACCACATGTGTACGTTACTGGTTGCTAACACATATGTTACTATTACTATCAACTTTTTTACTATTAATTTGTGACATGTGTACTTGTTTGTAGATTCATGTGTGTTATAAACAAGGAAGTAATTGCTACCACATGTAATACATTTTACTATAAGTGTGTGTTCAGACCAAGATACTGGTTGATACACATGTGTTACCGGTTCCTAACACTTGTGTTAATGGTTGCTAACACATGTGTTATTTGTTTGGTATCACATGTGTTATTGGTTGCTAACACATGTGTTAATTGTTTGATACCACATGTGATACTGCTTGTTGTATACTAGTTTTTCTTTTTTCCAGATACTTGATATAATCAAATTATTTTAAAAATTTAGAAATATACCATATTTTATACATGTGTTATTGGTTGCTAACACATGTGTTACTTGTTTAGTACCACATGTGTTAATGGTTGCTAACACATGTGTTAGGTAGTTGATAGATGCAACATGAGCTTTGATTGATACAATAAAACTTCGCATTAACAAGTTGTACGGTGCATTATATTTGTCAAATTGTGTTGTATGAATTAAAATGTGTGTTATATTTATCAACACCTCATGTGTTACTGGTTACTAACACATGTGTTACTTTTATTCTTTCAGAAACTTGATATAACATAATTGATGTGATATTTGAGAAATATAGCATGTTTCATACAATATGTGTTACTGGTTGCTAACACATGTGTTACTGGTTGCTAACACACATGTTACTCGTTTAGTGCCACATGTAATACTATTACTATATAAAATACGTTACTATTAATATGTGATACTTGTTTGTACTCTTTTTTTTTTTTTTTTACAAAGATAGTGCGTGTTAGAAACAAGAAATTAGTTACTACCATATGTAATAAATTTTACTATGAAGTATGTGTTAAGTTGAATGTATTGGTCGGTACCACAAATTATTATTCTTTTGGTATCATATATGTTACTTAATTACTATCAAATGTGATACTACCTATATATCACATGTGAAAATGGTTGCAATTACTTCTTTTTTGAGATATGTAACACTTTCTTTAACTTTCAATTGTTACTACTTTATGTATTACAAGTGTTAGTAAAACAATCCGAAAATTAAAAACAAATTGAAATTATAAACAACCTTTGATTAAAATAAAAATCATAAGCATTTAAAAAGCATCAGCTAAAACGTTGTTGTACATCATTACAAATGATCTAAGGAAACTGTTTTGAAATATTGTAATTCAAAATACTAGTAGTATGAGTAACACATGTGATAGTCAGATAGTGGAACTACATCATACTCTTCAACTAACTTCTTCTCTTCGCAGCCTCATCAGCCATAGCGTCTGATAAGCATCAAATAGATACTATATTTTATACTGTTTATCCCTATATTTATATACATTTTAATGCATTTATTTGATTTTAGATACTTATTTTGTTAATATTTGCAGAAATGTATTATAATTGAAGATTGAAGAAAAAGGAACGAGAACAAGTCCAAAACTGAAGAAAATGAAGCACTTGAAGAAGTTGGAGATTAAGACCTTAAAGATTGAAGACTTAAATGATAATATTGAAGAATTGGGCCAAAATGAAGATTAAAATCCGTAAAAGAAAAAAAGAGAGCCAAAAGTAAAGCCCATCCCGAGTTTAGAAGATTCTGGAAATCAAGACCAACAGGCGGTTGAGAAGACCAACCGACTGTTGAATATATTTAATCCTAGGCGGTTCCATACGCGGAGTTGGAGTGGGACTCAAGTTAACCCAACCGGCGGTTGGGAGGTTCAACCAGCGGTTGGACTGGCGGTTTTGAAAACTATAAATAGAGGCATTCAGGTTTAACCATATACGATTCAAGAATACAAAATTCGAATATTAGGGTTTAAGGTCGACTTAAAGTGCGAATTTGGAGGTTAAGGAGCTAGGGTTTGAAGGTTTTTAACCCTAGGAAAAGCTGGTTCGACAATTGGTTAGGGTTCTTTATCCTTGTAACTTTAATAACCTTATTGAGTTAATTTATGGATATTGTTTATTTGATTTAATTGTGAATTAGGTTTTCATTATAACTGTTTGAATGAATGTTTATTGAGATTATTATATGAATTATATGTTTATGTTGGAACTATATTATTGAATGTTTATTATACAAGAATTGTCTATATTATATTATATTAATAATTGTTCTTGACATAGTTAAACTGATTTATATTAAACGAGGATGACCATATTAAGTTTATATAAATTAAGTGATTGTGTTTATGTCTTGATCTTAACCTTATGCGATAGACGAAGAATAATTCATTAATGTTAAGTAATATTGTGATTCACGCCATACCGATGAAATTGTATTAATAAACTGCTGATAGATCTTAATAATTAGTAATACTTTGCATAACCTTATAATTGTGTTGCTATGATGAAGATTAGCTTAACCTTAAGTAATTTTCTACATTAGTAATTCACCAATAATAATAGCCAACAAGCAAATAGACATAAGTAAGTATAATAAATTTAATAAATAATAGTTTGAATAAGTATAATCTTCTATCCAATTGAGTATTCTTAAGTTGAACCTTAGACTTATCTATTAGAATCTGTATCAAGAATAAATATGTTCGTTCGGAACTAAAACGTCCCCATTATCTTGTAATATTAATTGTACATTGGATCCTTTATCTTGTATATTTTTGTAAATAATAGTAAATAGTTGTAATTAGGAATAAATAGATAATTAGTTATAAATTAGAATCACATTCCCTGTGTTCGAACTTGGACTTACTTATAAAGCTATATTATATGAACATGTTAATACTTGCTTGAATTGTGTGATAGTATTATTTAGTATTTCCTTAATTTAAAACTTGTGATTATAATTGCCTATACTTAGCACACATCAAGTTTTTGGCACCGCTACCGGGGAGCGGTTGTATTTCTAAATAATAACTAATTATTTTTCCCTGTAAAATTTTGATTTCTAATACTTTGCAAAAACAACAAGAAATATCGGCTCACCCATTGAGAATACTGACAAAAACAAAGGTATAAGGAGAGTAAAGTCCTACCTCATTGATTTATCATATAAGAGGTAAGGTGCTTCTCGAAAGAAATAGGTTTTTAATACGCTTCGCGCTGACCTGTTTCTCCACTTTTGTGTACTATCAATGGAGCTACCGAGATCTTTTGATCAGCAAATGTATAAGACATTAATATAATCATTCAATATGTATAATAAGTTACTTTAGATGAAATAGGATTATATAAGTAATCTAAACTATGTGCTATCTTTTGTGCACAGAGAAAATTAACTGTTATTAAAAATGGAATCGATGCAAGTGGACTTTGGAAGTGATAATATGGATTTCAAAGATATAGAGATAGATGACCATTCTTTTGAACCAAACAAGAAAATCAAGCTAACAAATGAAGAAGAATATTCTGAACATCCTCCCGTGGTTTCAACCAAGGAAGACATGTTTGAATATTTAGACTACCATGAAGATGAGCTTAGATTTATTATGGAACTCATACATAAGTCTACTTTAGAGTATACGGATTATCAGAAAGAGTTGATTAAGAAAATGGAAGAACAATTCAATGCTTGGGTTATATCTAATGAAACTAGAGATACAGATGATTTTATCAACTATGTGAATGAGCTGAAGTATGATATTGTGAGTGAACATGAGATGGTAGATCCAACCTTTTGTGAGGAGCAGCTATTGAAGTATGCTTATGTGCATAAAACATTTGAGAAATCTTTGTTTCCTTATTCTGATAAACAAAGAGAAATGTTAGGAGAGCTTAAGGATATAATAGAGTATGCCACTGGAAATTTGAGTAATATGGCTGACATATGTTTACTTGAAAACTTTCAAGATTTCTTTAATTCTATGAAGGCTAGAGAGCATATTGGTTCTGGAAGATTTTTCATAGATTGTACGGTTGATTTCTATGTTCAAGAAATTGTTGATGAGTTTTACTATGGAGAATGGGCTGAAATAACACGTACAATTCCTGAGTACTTTTCTGACAAACCAATGGCAAACTTGGTCACTTATGCTAAAAAGGAGTTGCAGCTGGCTTACATTGGAATTCACTACAATCAAAGAAATAACCTTTTTCATTTAGGGTTATCTGAAGTTTATTATCAGTTAGTAGATACTTTTAGGTATTCTGGGATAACAACGGATCATCAAGAAGGATACTATAAGAGAATCTTAAAAGACATAGGAACGGTAGTGAGAACCCACAACACATATGATTATCATGATATACATTTAGGATTCTTTGGGTTATTAGATTCGTTAAGGCATAATCATGTAGAACGCGAAACAAAAATTGAAGATAACTACTTGATTACGGACGAAGATGGAATAATAGCTAAAAAGGTGAAAAGAATAGCTGCCATACTCATAGAAGTTGAAAATGCTTAAAAAATTCATCATGAGAGTTTCTCTGAATTTGCTTCACCAATACCCGAGTTAACTAATAAAATCTATATACACTTTCGAAGAATCTATCCTGAGAACTTTGGAAGACCTATGCATGGGAATTAAGCTTGAAAATCTACTATCACTTCTGAAAATCATTTGCAACTTCTTCGTTTTTAATAGCTAGTTATATTTTCCTGTTTTCTATTTAATAAAAGTTTTTAGGCTTTGAATGTTATTTGGATATTAAAGTTTACTGTTTTTAGTTTCATATTTGATTAATAGAAAGTTTATTGTTTTCAGATTTATGTGATTATCTCATCTTTATTTGTATTAGCTACACAAATATTAGAAATTTTAAGTATTTAGGAATAATTTTTACACAAGTTGCAATAGTGATAAAAATTAAATGCAAATTACTTAAAGAGATTAATACAATAAGTTGTGAAATTATGCTTAACATTGCTTACAAGAATGCAGAAATGGCAAACATAATATTCTTGGTGACAAAAAGATTGAAACAATATTTGGAATTCAATAAAGTCGACAATTGAATTTCCAAACAGTGGATGAGTCGACGCAATCACTGATTGAAAAATCTATGTATACCAAGGTAAGGTTTATTATATCTATTATTTGTGACAACTAACAACAATACATGTATTTATATTGATTGAAGGTACGAACTTCTAGCAATAAGTTTCTTTATCCATTTAATATTTAGTTGCTAAAAATAAGAAACAATTTCTAAAATGCACATAGTAGATGTTTTGTAGGTATTTTGCAATTGTACATAAAATTGTTATTATGTATTACGCAACTTGTATAATTTTATTTGTATATTTCTAAAAGCATAAATTATAAAATTATTAAACATACCGAAATTATGATGGGCTAAAATGGATTGAAAGCCCAAATAAAAAGTTTGGGCCGAATTAATGGGTCTGGGCCTGTTTAAACCAACCGGCGGTTGGGAAGCCCAACCGGCAGTTGGATACTTTTCCGATCAAAACCCCAACAGACCTCAGTCTGTTCGGATTACATCCAAAAAACACACACACCACACACATTACTATCGCCAAACGCTTGGAAATCACCATATCATCATCACATTACTTCGTTTTCGTGATTTACTTCATCAAAGGTATCATCTAACTCATTTTTTTCATATTTTTCGCATTTTAATTCCGAAATATTTATTTTGATTGCGGATATTGATTAGATATGAGCTATTTTGATTAGTTTAGATGATTAGGATTGCTTAGAAACTAGTTTAGGTTAGTTAGGTTATGATTTTGTGATTCGAGGTTTGATTGCGGATTGTTGCGGGTCGAGTCGATTAGTTACACGTGTCGACTTAGACTATAATATATTTAGTTAACCACACTTATATCAAATTTGGTACATTTTAAAATAAAAACGATAAATTTTTGATTCAATAAAATTTTGAAATAATAAAAATCAATTTCATATATATTTTTGACTTTGAATAAGAATTTATTAAATATTCAAAACAATATTACATTTTAAAACTTTTAGACTCGATAGTATTTCGAAATAACAAAAACATGTTATTACACATGTTAATACATAGAAATATGATATTACAAAATTTGACATTATTCTCAAATATATCAAATTTGTTTACTATAAGATTTTATACAAAATTTATAAAATTAAGATTCGATATTATTTTCAAAATAAAGACATTTATAAAAAAATTTTATTAGGCGTGAATAAGTTTAATTGTTGACTTGGTTTATATCAGGCATAGTATTTATAATATTTGGAAATTCAGCAGGTGGCTATAACATATTAAGCAGAAATGCTGCCCAAATTTCTACATAAAGTTATTAATATACTCATACGTTGTTTAAGTTTTATTTTTACAGTCATGTCTACCAGACGACAGAGAGGACGTGCACTCTTAGACAGAGAGGATTTTCAGCTACACCCGTATCTACGTTTTGAGCATGAGTCCATTACTGCTGAGCGTAGGGCGGAGTATTCTGATCGATTACTGGAGTATGTTGCTCAGCCTGTGGAGACACCGGATGTTTTGGACTGGTCAGTTATGGAGAGAGTTATAGATCCACGTAGAGATGGAGAGACTAGGGATGTTACATTGAGGAGACTGATGACTCAGAGCTATATTTGTGATGTTGGTTTTGTTTCTCCTGCTTGGTTACGATTATTTCAGATACGTGAGATTATCTATAGGGAGTTGGTTATAGAGTTTTATACTACCCTTAGGTTTGATTCCACTTCTACACAGTTTGATCATCAGTTGATTACTTTTTACCTTGGAGGTCAGCCTAGATCAATGAGTTTGGTAGAGTTTGGAGTTGCTGTGGGGCTCTATACACTAGATGAGCTCCACAACCGTTCTTTTGTAGAGCATTTGACTGCATGTATGGTAGAGCAGTATTCGTCGATTGAGATAGCCGAGTATTGGAGATAGCTAGCTATTGTTGATTATGGAGAGAGAGCACCTTCAGATATTCATATGAGGAGCCCGGTACATAGGCTGGTACATATATTGTTATCATTTTCTATTTGTGGTAGGCATACGGGACCTGAGAAGGTCTATCAGCCAGATTTCTTTTATTTGCATACTATGATTCAGGGGACGCTGATCAATGTTCCCTGGAGATTAGTTCATTGGATGACCACTGGAGCGACTGGGTATAGACTTACTAGTAGTTTGTGCGGAGGACAGTATATTATGAGGATAGCTAGGTATTATGGTATGACAGCTGCTGATTTCTTGACTTGTACACCGGTTACACCAGGGATGTCCTTGCTAGGCAAGGACAAGTTGATTGAGTTAGGTATTCTTCAGGAGGGTGTGCAGGAGGGAGTTTTGTTATGGATGCCTGAGGTTGCACCTAGACAGTAGCCTGTACAGAGAGCGAGATTGAGAGGGCCACCTGTTCCACCACCGCAAGCACCAGAGGTTCCACTACCAGTTAATCCACCGGCAGGTAGAGGCAGAGGCCGCGGTAGAGGTCATGGTCGAGGTAATATGTTAGATGATATTCAGCAGAGATTAGAGAGGATTGAGGTTGCTCATGATAGGAGATTTGTTATGATTGGGGAGAGATTTGATAGGTTTGAGCAGAGGTTTGATAGGTTTGAGAGAGAGAGCTTTCACAGATCTGATTATCAGCATGGATTATTACAGCAGTTGTTGGCAGAGAGGTCTATTGAGTTCCAGCCATATGTTCCGATAGTATTTGATGATGGAGCTAGACCTTCTAGATAGCCGGGGCAGGAGGATTCTGATGATGATTAGATTATCTTTGATTATGTTTGATACAATTGACATTTTTATTTTGGATGACTGTACTTATTATTACTTTTTACTTTTACACTTATTATTATTATGCTAATATGGTTGTTTATTTTTGATAGCACAAGTCTGGCTATAAGTTCAGCACTTTAGTTAACAAAGTTTTACTTATTTATGAACTTTGTGGGTGTGTTCCCTAGAAACCCTCACGAGACTATAACTCGTCCACTCGGGATACCGAGGGGTTTAAAGGCTTATAGCATATGCTAAATGCAATCGTGATTAACTACGAAAGTGTGGATGTTGTATATTATTTTTCGAGAGATCAAGGAATCAACCGAACAGATTTTTCTTAGCCGATGATGAAATTTATAATTTCAGTCAGGGGAGTTTTTTGTTCTATTTTTCTTTCCCTTACTCACTTTTGTTTATCAATTTTTATACAATGTGGGCATTGTATAATTTAAGTGTGGGGATAGGGTTCGTAAGAAAAAGAATTTCTTTAAAGAATTTCTTTAATTAATCATTTAAGTTTCTATTGTTCTTAAATTTTATTAAAAATTTAAAATTTTTTAAGTAAATAACTAAGTATTTATTAGTTAGAATACTTTTGTTAAAAGTTTTGTTTTGTATTTAAAAGTTTAGACTTTAATGTGGATTAACTGTTTTGTATATATAACGTAAGCTACTTAAATAAGGAGTGGTATATAGTTATATGATATGATTTACTAATAGGCAATCTATATGAGGATTTCTGAATTTTAAGAAATTAATTAAATAACTTGTTTATTATTTTATGGTACATAATATGATGTATGACATAAAAGTCTTAATTCTTAGATTTATCATGCGATAATTTTATATATCTTTATACTTATATGAAGACATTTGGGGGTTTACTAATTGTTTCCTCTGTTGTACGAAAGTACAGACCTGGTCTCTAATTAGTATTCTTAAATAAAGCAAAAAGAAAGAAAAATCTTTCAGAAATAAATAAAAATCAAACTATGTCGCTTTGTTGTACGATTGTACAGACCTGTCACCGCTGGTTTGATTTAAGGAAAAAATTGCTTTACCTGAATCAAGTTATGTCGCTCTGTTGCATGAAAATGTAGACCTGTCACCAATGTCTTGATTCTTAAAAATGGATTTCATATATTTATTTGGAATATAAAAGTAAATTGCATGATTAAGTTTAAGAGTATATCATATATGGAAATCATAAGTAATATACATACTAATAATAAAGAGTATATTCAGAAGGATGAATATAGATTGTTTAAAGTGGACAGATATATTAGTAATCATTCATAAGCTATATATTACATAAATAATAATAATTTTTATTTATACATTATAGTTATCCATGTTAATTAAATTGTTTAAATTTTTAATTTATGAAACAGGTTTTTAGTATTGGTATTCTGATTTTTAAATATTAGTTTGATGCTTATTTTAAATTTTATTCAGTATTCTACTTGAGGAAAGGCAGAACTTAAGTGTGAGGATATTTGATAAGCATCAAATAGATACTATATTTTATACTGTTTATCCCTATATTTATATATATTTTAATGCATTTATTTGATTTTAGATACTTATTTTGTTAATATTTGCAGAAATGTATTATAATTGAAGATTGAAGAAAAAGGAACGAGAACAAGTCCAAAACTGAAGAAAATGAAGCACTTGAAGAAGTTGGAGATTAAGACCTTAAAGATTGAAGACTTAAATGATAATATTGAAGAATTGGGCCAAAATGAAGATTAAAATCCGTAAATTAAAAGAAGAGAGCCCAAAGTAAAGCCCAACCTGAGTTTAGAAGATTCTGGAAATCAAGACCAACCGGCGGTTGAGAAGACCAACCGACGGTTGAATATATTTAATCCAAGGCGGTTTCAGACGCGGAGTTGGAGTGGGACTCAAGTTAACCCAACCGGCGGTTGGGAGGTCCAACCGGTGGTTGGACTGGCGGTTTTGAAAACTATAAATAGAGGCCTCATTCAGGTTTAACCATATACGATTCAAGAATACAAAATTCAAATATTAGGGTTTAAGGTCGACTTAAGGTGCGAATTTGGAGGCTAAGGAGCTAGGGTTTGAAGGTTTTTAACCCTAGGAAAAGCTGGTTCGACAATTGGTTAGGGTTCTTTATCCTTGTAACTTTAATAACCTTATTGAGTTAATTTATGGATATTGTTTATTTGATTTAATTGTGAATTAGGTTTTCATTATAACGGTTTGAATGAATGTTTATTGAGATTATTATATGAATTATATGTTTATGTTGGAACTATATTATTGAATGTTTATTATACAAGAATTGTCTATATTATATTATATTAATAACTGTTCTTGACATAGTTAAACTGATTTATATTAAACGAGGATGACCATATTAAGTTTATATAAATTAAGTGATTGTGTTTATGTTTTGATTTTAACCTTATGCGATAGATGAAGAATAATTCATTAATGTTAAGTAATATTGTGATTCACACCATACCGATGAAATTATATTAATAAACTGCTGATAGATCTTAATAATTAGTAATACTTTGCATAACCTTATGATTGTGTTGCTATGATGAAGATTAGCTTAACCTTAAGTAATTTTCTACATTAGTAATTCACCAATAATAATAGCCAACAAGAAAATAGACATAAGTAAGTATAATAAATTTAATAAATAATAGTTTGAATAAGTATCAATTATAAATATGTTCGTTCGGAACTAAAACGTCCCCCTTATCTTGTAATATTAATTGTACATTGGATCCTTTATCTTGTATATTATTGTAAATAATTGTAAATAGTTGTAATTAGGAATAAATAGATAATTAGTTATAAATTAGAATCACGTTCCCTGTGTTCGAACTTGGACTTACTTATAAAGCTATATTATATGAACAGGTTAATACTTGCCTGAATTGTGTGATAGTATTATTTAGTATTTCCTTAATTTAAAACTTGTGATTATAATTGCCTATACTTAGCACACATCAGCATCCTTCTTCCGTGCCTCATCAGCTTTCGTCTTCTTAGATTCTTCCATAGCTATGAATAAAAAATAATTTTAAAAATATGAGGTATTAATACAATATAGTATCACATGTGATACTATGAATAGATAAACATGAATACGTATACATAAATAGATAAATATGAATAGATATACTATTGTTACTAGCTAGGTATCAAAAAATAACAGTCATCTCAAACTAAGAGGTATCAATACAGTATAGTAACATATGTGATACTGTGAAAAATATACATCAGAGTGCAAATGTAAATAACAATCTAGTAATACATGTGATACATCAGTGCATTACAGTACCAACATTGACAATAAGTCCTATCAATCCTTGTGTTCAGCCAGCTCTTTAGAGTCTACATTTTTGTAGTTCCAGATGCTAAATTTTCATGCTAATCAATCACTATGACGACAACAGTTAATTCGTATTTCATTGAGACATTTTATCGAACAACTTATATTTGACAAAATGCCTAATAGAACTATCTATCAAACAACATCTAATTCAAAGACACTATAAAGAAACATACCATAAACACAATATATCAAAACCGATATATATAAATGTATATCCCTAAGTATATTAACTAACGCACACCATTTGTTCGATGAGGTGCTAAAGTAAAAAATGAGTAATATTCAATTGAATTACTTGATGGGGTCATCAGAGATTGACTGAAGATGAGCAATCTGTTGAGATTTGATTGATTCAAACAGTTGGATACGTTTAGGGATGACTGATTGAAGATAAGCATCATTCTTAATGATCGTAAGTGAAGACTTTGTTGCTGAATTTGCAGCTTTTCCCTTCTCTGAATATAGACGGCGAAATTGTTTGAAACACCCTGATTTCCAACTTATAAAATCATAACATTTAAAATATAATTTATTTGTTTTGGGTTCCTTCTGAAATAAAAATTTAGATTTGTATCACCTGACATAACATTTGACATTTTTATATTTAATAACTTTTGAAATTAAGTAACAACAATCATTAGTTTATCTTTTTAACTTTACATGTCACCACATATTAATACAATGTTTACATTTGCTAAAAGACACTTCACATAATTTACAATACATGGGCGATTTATATAAATGTCACCACAACGATAATCTAAAAGAAGAGAAGCTCATCTGACCAGAAAGCAAGCTTCCAATGTACTTCTTACCCAAACCTCCCTTCCATCCAAGCGATACACCTGAAAATGTTTATATATTCAACCGTAAGCACAATGCTTAGTAAGTAAACGGAGTACAATCACACCTTATTATTTTATTTTAGCTAAGGATCCTTGCTACTCATGCTAGTCGTATACTACTAGCAATCACACGAGCCTATGGCCGCAACCATTACCCGCACCAAACCACCAGCAAATGGCCGCAACCATTTCTGGCAACCATGATCATGTAATCCGAGAACTTACCTGGCAAGGAACTTAACGATTTACTTGTAATATTTCCAGCTTCTTTATTACCTAATCACATAGGCACATAACACAGATTACAACCATGATCACATATAACACAATTTCATTATCCTTTACATCTTTCTTTAACTTGATTACCATATTAACATAATTTTGTTTGCATATAGTATCCATAGTTCAATCTTAGTTAACTCGTTACTTTAACCCATTTACACTTTAGTTTAGTCATTAACAACTCAATCAACTCTTACCTTAACAACTATTAATGATTCATAAGATTATCACTTCAATCTGTTTTTATATCATTATCATGACCTATTACCACTTCTGATTAGATTACTTTACTGAAAACAGGTTCAGGTTATACAAGGAAGCAAAACAGATTCTGGTTAAGTAAGGATCGCGTCGTGACCTACCACGATCGCGTCGCAACCATGAATACTTCGCGTCGCGATCCAGATTGATCGTGTCGTGATCTGGTTTGTATCAGAACCCTAAACCTGTTGTTTGAACATCATAACTCGATTTTTTATAACAAAACCTCAAAACCAGTGTTTATATACTCTAATAACAACTAATAAATATCAAACAAACATGTTCTTAACTCAATTTTATAACAAATTCAATAACCCACATAAATTTCATCATAAAAGTTTCATAGTAAAGTTAATTAGCACATATAAAACATCTATACACTAATAACCTACTTCAATTATACAATTATCCAAACTAAGGGTTTTGTAAAATTTTGAAACCCTAGTGTAAATTCAACAAGAAAAGTTTAGATATACCTTATAATCGCTTAGGAAGTGATTAGGAGCTTAGAGAATTGCTTTCTAGCTTGTTAATGTGAAGAGAAGCCCTAATTCCTTCAAAATCGCCATACTTACAGAGTGGAACGAAACTAGAGTTGGTTATTTTGAGTGTTAAAAAATTTCTAGAGTTTTCTGGGTTTAAAACCAGTTTTTCTGAAATGACTGAATCGCGTCGCGATCCATTCCAGATCGCGTCGCGATTTCAACTTATACAGGCCCAGTAACTTTCATCAATTACACTTTCTACCCCAAACTTATATTTACTCAATATAAATAGTCTTATATATTTTATATACACAAGATCAATTTGTATAACATATATATATATATATATATATATATATATATATATATAATCAAATAATAAAACACATATATGTATTTTCATATAAAATAATATACTTGAGGACTTACAAAAATTAATTTATTTATCACAGTAATACTTTCGGATTTTGGGGTGTTACAACTATCCCCCACTTTATCTCATTTGTGTCCTCATGAATGTTAGTCAAGTCAGTTCGGCCTAAACGATATCTCTAACTAATTTATCCCCACAAGTAATGAATTTACGATACAAATTATCAACTGGTAGGTATACTCTATATTCTTATATTAGTGAAGTTGTAATCCCTAGCTACCATTAGCAGATTTAACCTAACTATATTCAAAACTACACCTATATCACATTTATTTTTATTTTTATTTTTTTAATAGCTTTCTAACTATACATTTCATATAATTTTATCAACTTATACAACTAACAAACATAATATATTTTAACCATGTCCCCTTATAACCATTATATATATTTTTATACCTCTTTATCTACATAGCACGAGGTGTGCATTTACAATGTGCCATATTACCAACTATTTAATCATAACTAATACACATAATGTACGCTACCGCCTTGATTAACTTATAATATGTATATTTATCTTCAATTCTTTCCACATGCACATATCTAATTATGTATATGCTTCTGTTTTCACCCCTGCACATGTACTGTGCATAAACCCTATTCTCATATATAACTAACCACTTATACAATTCTTTAGAATTAGCTACGTAAACACTTCAAAAGATATAATCACTTAACATATGTGAAATGCGTAATTAGTTATAATACTCTGACAATTCAGAAACTAGCAACATACTATAACCTTTAAACTATTATAATCACTTACCTCTTTTTAACAACAACAATAGTTATGAAAACCACAATACACGTACCAGCAGTGGGGCTTATTTTCAACTTATAACTAACCACCAAGTTAGTAGTCACATGTTACTTTGACAAACAAAATGCTAAAATCTCAACTTGTACAACTAATTAGCACTTAATCAGATTTAAGATTTTAATCACCCCCTAGTTATACCGAACCTCTTATTCAGAACTAATCTAGAATCATATAATATTATACATATATTACTCAGTAACATGTAGATGTCAAACTTTACAATTTAAAACCATAACCACTTTATCATTTAGCACCAACTCATATCAAAATGGTCACTTAATACTATGCTACAACAGCATACATACCATAACATCATAGTGTGCTATTTTACAAGCACATACTTAACAACATCAACACTATTTTGACCACATATAGCTGACTCCTACATTAGCTAAATCCATATTGTAACTCTTGTTAGTTATAGCTTATTGTTCCATCCCGTCTTTAAGTATATACCAACATAATATAAAATTTACATTTTCCACCATTATCATTCGAAAAATTCCCTTCATTTTCTCAACATTAATTCAAACTAATTTTCTAAAATAAACTATTCAGGTTGTTAAAACCTTCATTCAGCCTTTATCATTATATATTCATAGTCATAATTCCACATCTGGTTACATAGTAACCAACTATATTCTATTATCGAAATGTATCCCCCACTTAAACTTGTTCCACTATTCCTTTTTAAACAATATATAATTACACCATATTTATTACCACTTACTTATTCAATTATTTATTACCTTTCAAACTCTAGATATCCGTAATTACACTCAACTAAGAGACTTGTACACTATTTGTGTACCACTCTGTTTTAATATAAATAAACATAACGAAATGTGAACTAAACCACAAGAAACTGAAATCAACTTCCTGTTCATCCTTAAATCGCGTCGTGATATGAAGTAATCGCGTTGCGATCGTATAACAATCACGTGGCGATTTATAATAGTCGCGTCGCGACTCAGACCTGCACAAACTCAGTTTTAAATGCTAACTTTCGACGCGCATATCTTTTAACTCGGTGAGAGTTATAGCCTGAAATTTTGCATACACGTCTATAATAACATAATAAAGACTTTACTTTTCACACTTTTTCAAATTACTCATTTATAAAGGATTTAAACAGGTAACTACTATGTGGCCATTTTGACCATTTTTAAGTGACAATCCAAATCACAAACCATCTACCTTTAAACTCTGATTTTCTGCACACTTCTTTAATATTCTAGACAAGCTTGAGGCAATTACCCAAGGTTCCATAACCTTTGACTAACTCACTTATCTTATTTGGGTCATAGATGACCTATTTTGACACTATTTGACCCATTCGGTATTTCAATCACATTTCAAACATAACATTACTAACTTTCACTCATAATTGACTATTTCAAAGTTGTTGACTAGTTGTCAACTTCAAATTCAACAAACCAATCAATAGTAAGTTCTAACCATTTTTCCACAATTTTGACCCAAAGTAGGACCATTCATAATCAAATAATTTCATATTCTTTCCGTACGCCTACACTAGACTTTTACTCATGGTTTGACTTTCAAAGTCAACACCACCACTATATTAACATTATATATATATATATATATATATATTAACTTTAACTTCTTATAAACCAAAGACACATTAGTAATCCAATTAATAACCTACTCCACTCATCATATATTCATATCCTCATAACTTTTCGTAGTGGCAAGTATTATATACACTTGCACTTTTAAAATTTCCAATCAACGTTCTCAACCAATAATAATGTTTAACATGTTCATACAGTAGCATATTTAGAATATGGGTACCCTAGTGAACTGTTTAGGCACTTTTGACTCATTATCATAACTTCTAATCATTAATCATCCATCGACTTTCTAGTTCAAGTTTCCATACAATTTGACCAATTCAAGTAACAACTACATGTCATCACCCAATTGGGTTAAAACTTCAAATTTCCACTTTATCATTTACTTTAGTTCTATACAAACAACGAATAACAATGAAAATCATGTAAATACTTTCATAGTTTAGCAACCCACATAATATACCATTTGACCCATTGAGGGTATCAACCACAACTTTCATCATATAACATTTACTTTTAATGTCTCCATGTCAACATTGGCATGATTTACCCCTTTTAATTTAATAGAATCAGCCCAAGATTCCACTTAGACAATACCTCATAAGTTTATCAAATAATTTCCTCAACATATCATTTTTATAAGCATATTTACATAATCATGTACATGTATGCATTCAACTTATTCATGCTTTACTCAATACAAATTGCATACACATTTTACACATATCCACAACATAGTCACATTAAGTCTCTTTGATAATTGGTAGCCTAAAGAACTTCAGGTGACATAGCATAATATAATTACGGTGATCAGGCATAGCTATATTATGTTTTTCACACTTCCATTCTTAGGCCACTTCATATCATTAATTCTTATTGTGCCTATTCCATATTTATACAAATATACACATATCAATCGAGCAATTGTAGAAACTCTCCTGGACTCTGCCCCCCCCCCCCCCCCCCCCTTAGTAACCCACCTCTCGGGTGATAGCATACTAAATCATTTAAACCATGCTAATTATTCACAATCAGCTTTACCTTTTTTGTCACACACCGTATAAAGCGGAAACAGCGGAATGCAACCATGATAGGATCACAACTCATCAATATATAGAACTCTAAATGAAATTAAAGATCAATGTGTTGTAATGTCATTAACACGAATAGCGGTTCGTGCCAAGCATACATTCCAACAATGAATCGAAGTCTTACAAATAATCAATAAATGTGTTCAACATAACGATAAAACACGCCTTTCCAAACAACCAAAATGCTAAACCAAATGTTTCATGTATCTTGAAGTGACACTTAATGCAACCTAAATGGTCCACTAAGTTTTCTTGTCCTCAGCCTTATTTCCACTAGTGCTACCTGAAAAGATATGCTCAAAAACGTCAACACATATGTTGGTGAGTTTCGTAGGTTTGAAACAAGACAACAGAAAATAAATATTTTGCTGTGATGATAATAAGTTAGGACAATGCATATGAAAAGGTACACAAGTGAATTAAAATAACCAAACATCTCCACAAACCGTCATCACCCCACGAAGGAGTATGACCCAACCAAATCCTGTGAATGCGGTAGCTACCCATAAATGACCTTCAATGTACACCTAATCATACATTAGGTACTTACCCTCGAAAGAGAGCAAGACCTTTTGCAAAACAACATGACCTTCAATGTATACTAACAGTACACATTAGGTACTTACCCTCGAAAGAGTAAGGCCTTTTTATAAAAATGAATCCAACATCCGAATGCACATAAGTCACATAGTGTCACACATTTCAAGCATATGTCCAAAATAAAAATGAATGTAATCACAGCACAAAACAGTTGATAAAACATGTGAGTATACTTTTCCCCCAATTTGAAAATATGTAAATGAAAACAGGGCCACGAAAACTCACCTTAAATACCAAAGTAAGTATCGCCCTTAAATGAATCCACCCAATAACTCGCCAATCTACAATAATCACATATTCATATAGGTTACAACCTAGACATATCTATGTCCTTCCATTGTATCCCAAGTCCAAATCACATCTACTATGTTTCCTCACAACTAAACCTCACGTGTCTTCACAAAATCAACTCATTTGTGAAATTCAGATTCTGTCCATAATTTTTGTACCACTTCACGAATTTTTAAACATGACTTAATGAATTTATTTGACTCTACAAATTTTACCAGTGACACTTTAATATGTTAAGAACATCCTGTAATTTTACCAGATTTAATTTCATTGATTTACTATTTTTAAAAAATTCGCCATAGTGAACTGCTCTAAAACAACAACACTTTCTGACCTTACCAAAGGTATATTTTATTTAAAATACTTAAAAACTTAGAAAGTTTATAATATTTTTACAGAAAATTTTTAACACTTTTAGTTTATACCAGTAAAAATTTCAAGACCAAAATCGTAGTTTAAGATATGTTTCAAAAATCGAAAAATTAACCGAAATCACGAACCGAAAAACTCAGAAATGACATTCAATTTTATAAAATCATTTTGACTAACTTATACTCAACATTTGGACTTGAAACCAACACCATTTGAAATTAGACTCTTAATAATTATGTTTAGACTCAATATTCATCAAAAATCATCGTGAAATGGCCAAGTTACAGGCTTCCCAATCCAATACTCAAATCTGTCCAGATTTAGGGTTTATGAGTTTAAACCTAAATCTTCGTATTAATCAATCCAAACACTTAATTAATTAATATATTTCAATCCTAATGATTTAAACAATGATTTCACATATATCCTAATGATTTCATTCACTAGGAATACAATGGATCGAACCAAAAAGACAATAATAAACGAAATAGATCGAATGACGTACGAACGATCGAAATAGGATAACGAATATACCGACTAACGAGATCGAGAACATGATCCACACTTTAAATCTGTAGATACTGAAGGTATAATACCTTATAATCCATTTTTTTATAGATTAATCAAACGTATATGAGAGTTATAAGATCGAAAACTTACCAGAGTTTCTGAAAATTCGTCACCCACTACAGCAGTTTACGAAATAATTTTTATAAAATAATCTACTGTGTTTCAGGGGCCGAAACCTTGGGAGTATATGTAAAACATCGAGATCTACAACTTTTTAGTTTTGACCGAAGCCTGAAAACGAACGTAAATGGGTCGAAACGGCCTCTGAAGTCAACTGCAAAATTTAATCAGCATAAAGCTTTTCTTTTGTGATCAAAAGGTGTTAGGGTTAGGATTAGGATGGCTTTTATATTTCTAGGGTTATGTGGATTGGGTTGGGCCGAATGGTCCAACAAAAGAGAGGGGGTTTGGGTTGTTTTCTTTGGGCCAAACAAGGTAGGCACAAAGATGTTCTTGGATCACCCAGTTCACGGATAAATGATCCTAAACAATTTATTTTCGTATTCACGTTCATTTATCTAAACGTATAATTTCCATAAATAATTAATGAAATGTTTTCATGCCCGAAGCGAATATATATGTTATCATTAATGAACTTGAATACAAATAAGACATGCTTTTGAATTGAGATTTTCGAATTACATTTTTTTTGGTGACGGATGTCACAGTATCCCCCCGTTTAGGGAATTTCGTCCCGAAATTCAATCAAATTTATTACTAAAAAAAAGTTAGTATAGAATAGACATGGTTTTCGAGTTTCTTATGATCCTCTCATTCCTAAGTGATTTCGAATTTTCATCTACGTAATATCGTATTCCTAACTATAGTGACCGCGTTACGTGTTTGGAACTTGACTTCTCGTTCCATAGCCTTTACCGGTTTTATGAAAAAGTATGGTTTAACTCCCTGTCGATTTTATTTGACTACACATTACTGCGTTTCGTTTGCGTGACACCCTAATAGACTCATCACTTGTTTATATATCACGAACTCCGTTTGCTCCACCCGTCCCTTCGATTAAAAGGTTATTGAACCTATATGTTAAACGTATAGTATGAACCCATTGGGTCCATTAAGAAAGTATAAGAAACTGGCGTTTGTAAAATAGTGTGTGTCACACCCCCTAATTCGGGTTGCGGAAGCGAATCGGGTCGGAGCGTGACTAATCAATAACCAAAGCACAAGATATGTAGTGAACGATTCTAAATGAGACGTTTTAGAAAATACATTACAATACAGTACATTACATGAGTTTTCAAAAGTAATAAGTCCTATAGATACATCATTAGTGAGTTCGTAACAGATTTTAAAGATTTTAAATACATAATCCTAGTACAAAAGATAATGCCAGTAAAATCTTCATAAGTATGTATGCATGCGACTCGTACTAGCTTAGCATAGAAGTAGATCCTGCTGGGCCATCCTACTGTTGCTGCGCACCTGAGAATGCATCACTAAAAAGGTCAACCAAAAGGTTGGTGAATCTCACGGGTTTATAGTAAATACAGTTTTGAACACATCAAGTAGTAAAAGCAAGTAATAATTGCACGTATGCAATAGTTTCGATATACATTGCCATGAGCACCATAGTTGAAGCTTAACAGTAAGTAAGGGTACAATCAAGTACCAAGTAATTTGCCCTCGTGAATGCTAATCCAAAAACATTCATGTGAAACGAGTAAGAAACGCCCATTTATACCTGTATGTTCGTGGTAGTGCGTGCTACCCTGGGCGGGGATTGTCAGTCCCAAATGGATCCATTTACTAAAACTCGCGCTTAAGTCGATAACTAACAACTATGATTAAAGGGACTTCATTGGATTAAGTAAAATCCATGCAATCGATATACCAGTAAATCAGTAAGAAATCAAGTAAGTAAGTACATGTGTTCGAGTAAAACAAGTAATGCATCTCCCCCAAAATAGTAAAACAGTAAAAAGGGGCCGTGAGACTCACCTGTGAGTGCTAGCCTTCCTAAAAACACGTGTGATCCGAATAGAAATCTCCTAACGTCCTAAACGCAAAGAAATTAACATAAGTATTTGACTCCCAGTCAAAATTATGTTGATGATTTTAATTGTTTAGAATGTTTGTTGGTTTCTGAAAACGAGTACGATTTGTTGATGATGATGTTTGAAATATAGTTATTATTTCTTAAATCTTGCCATCAGTTAGGTATATATATATATATATATATATATATATATATATATATATATATATATATATATATATATATATATGAGTTGTTTTAATTTCGTCGTACACATATAAGTCGTGTATTTATATAATATATATCCAGTTTGAAATACCTCAAGTTTCGTATATCGTTATATGTCGTTTTCGTTAAACACCAGTTACGTTTTGTATATAATTTGTCGTTATGTAATAATGTTATAAAAATAGTCGTTTACTTTATCGTTACTTGATTCGTTTATATATTTTGTCGTTTTATAACTCGCTAGGTTCATTCAATAATTCGAGCCCATTAGCATGTTTAATGAATTGGGCCCAGTAGCTTGTTTACTTAATTTGTGCCCAACACTCTTTATATTTATTTAGGCCCATTAGAAAAGACATATAATCGGCCCATATATTAACATATGACCGACCCATTTAATAATTCAAACCCATTAGGTCCTCTCAATACACAACCCATTTACAAAATAAATACAGTAGTTTTAGGCCCAATTAATATTTAAAAGAAAACGGCCCAAAACCTTTATATATATTTATACCCACGAGGCCCAAATTCCAGTTCCGATTACACAAGCCCAGTCCAATAACACAATTCAACCCGTGCGGTTTATATTTAGGGACCCTTTCGGTTGGCCCATAACCTGGACGAGTTCACACCACAAACCATTCGTAACATTAATCATCAACCCTTACGGGTCTGGGATAACCCGTGCAGGTTAGGCCCAGTAACCCAGCCCCCTGTTTCTGCTTGCTTACAATCTGGCCCGAAACAAATGATTTTCATTATGGTGTCGTGATGTGAACGTTTGGTTATGCTTACTACATGTTATTAAAAAGTTTTTATTTTTATTTATTTTTATTTATTTATTTTTTTTTTTTTTGTGTATTGATTTACGTAATACATACATATACAAGATTACATTTTATGTACATAGTTTTGGTTATTTAAAGTTTCTTAAGTTTATATATATTCATCATCATCATCACGGTTTTAATCATTTTAAAAATGATAACATATATACTCTTGGAATCACATGGTTAAAATTTACATATGTAATCAAAGAGGAATGGAGTTGGAATTCTTACGATTATGATGATGAACGGATGAAAAGATGAATATTGTTGTGGCTACTCAACTCCCTCACTCCCCAAATATGTTACTGCAAATTTGTTATTGATTGTGTATAGTGAATGTAATTGAAGAAGATCACAGAAAAGGAAGTAGAGGATAATGAAATGAATAATTGAGGTAGGGTGAAACATATAAAGAAATGGATGCGGGTACCAGTTTCTGTCTCTAAATTATTGAAGTTTGGTGGTGATTTTTGTTCCGTTAATTTCGTACACGGGTATAACTTTAGCACTATAAAATATAATATTTTATATTTTTATTTTCTAGATGTTCTCCAGATACGTTATTTAAAATCAGAAAAATAACATTTTGATTATTTTTGACTGTTGTACATTATGTACATCTTTATTTAGAGTGTCCAATTAGGTGCTAAATTACAGTTGAATTTCGAGTTCATATTTTGAGGTAATGTTCCAAATACTTTCAAATGAATGAGAAAAATATAACTTTTTAATATTTTGACCTTTTGTGTATGTTTTACAATTGTTTCTGTTCGCGTATAATACATTATATATATAATCGTATATTTAACGTGTTTTATCTCCATATTATAAATGTAAAAATACTCGTAATTAATAATTTCATTATTAATTATTTTGTGTCACAAACTTTTTTGCATTTATTTTGTCGGATTCGTTCCGATACGTTTGTACGTAATTTTAAATAATTACGTATATATTTATTCGATTACTTTTGTTTTATATTCGTACCGGGTGCGAATATTCAAGTTTAAATTTGGAGCGAATTTTGGGTCATTTTGACCGGGTGTCACATTCTCCCCTTGTTAGGAAAATTTCGTCCCGAAATTCATTGGTAGTAATTATCAGGGTGTCGAAGTAATAGTCTGTGCATATTCTAAGGAAGTGTACGTGTGAGTCAACTATGAGTGATATAACCTCAATCTAATATTACCTTCCTCCCCTTGTTAAGCTAATGCACTAGTGGCCATTAAAGTAATAGAGAAAGTGTGTTGTAATGTAATTGACCATTTTGTCAGTAGGACAAGGTCAGTCGGTCAGTCAGTCACTAAAGTGTAGCTACGTTTTGCACTAGAGGCCTAGAGTAATGTTGTGTTCATACAGTTTGTAGCAATCAGTAGTGCCGTAGCATAAATTAGATCCTATCAGTCTCATATAGAAACGAAGTGATTTAGCACAAATTAGTTTTATGTGGGATGTTACCCAGTATATAAAAGTCAACCGGTATGTTTTCCGGTATAAAACAGTGTAGGATATGTTATTCCTACACATATGAGCTAAACCTCGTCTCATATAAAAACTATAGAAACTAAATTGTCATTTTTCCCTAACCCTATCGTGCACTTAGAGTCTAGGGAAAACATAAAAGATACCAAGCAGCAAGTAAGATCTATCAAAGTAAATAGTATAAAGGCAGTCAGGTTATTTGTGAGTGACCATACCCGAGTTGAGTAAGTCAATAAGTCTCGAGTCCTGGTCGTCCTCCCTGGTTTTGAGTACATAGGCTCTTCCTCGAGCAGGGTTGTTTTTCAGCTTCGGGCAGTCCTTTCTGAAATGCCCGGTACCATTGCACTCATAGCAGGTCTTAGGTGCTGAAGTGTCGGTATCAGTGGTGATTGCTTTGCAGTCTTTGGTCAGATGTCCAAATCGCTTGCATTTGGTGCAAGGACATAGACCATCGTGATGAAGCTTGCACTTTGAGCAATAGGGCTTGCTTCCCTTATACTCTTTCTTGTCACTAGCGTAGGTTGAGTCAGCCTTGCTGGTCTCAACCTTTTTGTTTGAGATGGTGGGGTTTCCTTCCCACTTGCGTTTGCTAGAGTTTCCTGCTCTCTCGCGCCGGGCCACCTGGGCCATGAGCTCATGCGCCATACGGATGGCACTTCGGATGGTCTCGGGCTTAGAAGAAATAACATTCCCTTGAATACTCTCAGGGAGTCCTTTGATGTATCTCTCAATGCGTTTACGCTCACGGTCTACCATGGAAGGACAAAGGAGAGCTAGTTGTTGGAATTTGGTGGTATAACTAACGATGTCAGTTCCTTGAACTGTTAAGTTCCAGAACTCCTCTTCCAATCTCTGAAGGTCTTCATTGGGGCAGTACTCATCCCTTAACTTCTTTTTCAGCTCTTCCCATGGGAGTTGATATGCAGCATCAATCCCAACAGACTGGATATACGAGTTCCACCAAGTCAGAACACCTTCTAGGAAGGTACAGGTGGAGTACTTAACCTTACAGTCTTCGGGGCAGTTGTAGATTCTAAAGACTGATTCCATTTTCTCTATCAACCTGACTAGTCCAATGGCACCTTCCGTGCCTTTGAAATTCAGTGGCTGGCAGTTTAGGAAATCTTTATAGAAGCAGGGTTTGGTTGCAGGAGCATTGACAGCAGTGTCCTCGCTGCCCGAATTGGACTGAGCAGCAAGAGCTTGAGCTACACCCTGGGCAATGAGTTGAGCGATTTCAGGTTCACTGTACATGTGTCGTCGTGGAGGCATGTTCCCTCAATAGGAGAAATGGAAAATGTGAGTTTTGGTGTAAGAGTATGATTATCGTAGTTGTATATATAAAGATAATACACCGCAACACAAGTGACAATCAATGGTATAGAATAATAAAGGTTGTAATCATTGAACATGCGTGTTCAAAGATTAGGAGAGTTGAAATTTATGATAAGTTTTCGAGAATTTTGTAATATCTTGGACCAATATTTGTCCGGATGAAAATGATGTTACTACTAATGGTAGGAAAGGATGTGAGATAAGGTTCTCCTCAAAGGTGTATGATATCCAGCGGAATAGGTTGTCAGCTCTAATGATCCTACGAAATAAGTAACGGAAGCCTATACAACGATAGCCTAAAGTATACCTATTCCCACTGTTAACTATAACGGTGAAATAATATTGCAGACGTTATGGTGAGAAAGTTGGTCGTACTATAACAAGGTGTGTTACCAAGTATCCTATGCCTATTATTATATATCACATATAATAATTCATAGTTTTTTTAAGACAGGTATATACCATATATATTTATATATAGATATATATCCACCTAGTTGTGTCTAGCATAGACAAGTATGAGTATGAGTCCCGGTTCTCTCGTGGTCAGAGTCAACTATTGCATTCCTGTTCAACATGACCATTTCAAGTCTCACATCATCTTCATTTAATTGTACATAGTTGATCAGGCTATGTTAAATTAAACTTATATGATGTAATCCCTGAACCAATCATACCTAATAAGGAATACTGCCTAACGGTCATAGTCTAGGCCCACTACATGCAACCTAGTTCAATATAACCATAGGCTCTGATACCAATCTGTCACACCCCCTAATTCGGGTTTCGGAAGCGAATCGGGTCGGGGCGTGACTAATCAATAACCAAAGCACAAGATATGTAGTGAACGACTCTAAATGAGACGTTTTAGAAAATACATTACAATACAGTACATTACATGAGTTTTCAAAAGTAATAAGTCCTATAGATACATCATTAGTGAGTTCGCAACAGATTCTAAAGATTTTAAATACATAATCCTAGTACAAAAGATAATGCCAGTAAAATCTTCATAAGTATGTATGCATGCGACTCGTACTAGTTTAGCATAGAAGTAGATCCTGCTGGGCCATCCTACTGTTGCTGCGCACCTGAGAATGCATCACTAAAAAGGTCAACCAAAAGGTTGGTGAATCTCACGGGTTTATAGTAAATACAATTTTGAACACATCAAGTAGTAAAATCAAGTAATAATTGCACGTATGCAATAGTTTCGATATACATTGCCATGAGCACCATAGTTGAAGCTTAACAGTAAGTAAGGGTACAATCAAGTACCAAGTAATTTGCCCTCGTGAATGCTAATCCAAAAACATTCATGTGATACGAGTAAGAAACGCCCATTTATACCTGTATGTTCGTGGTAGTGCGTGCTACCCTGGGCGGGGATTGTCAGTCCCAAATGGATCCATTTACTAAAACTCGCGCTTAAGTCAATAACTAACAACTATGATTAAAGGGACTTCATTGGATTAAGTAAAATCCATGCAATCGATATACCAGTAAATCAGTAAGAAATCTAGTAAGTAAGTACATGTGTTCGAGTAAAACAAGTAATGCATCTCCCCTAAAATAGTAAAACAGTAAAAAGGGGCCGTGAGACTCACCTGTGAGTGCTAGCCTTCCTAAAAACACGTGTGATCCGAATAGAAATCTCCTAACGTCCTAAACGCAAAGAAATTAACATAAGTATTTGACTCCCAGTCAAAATTATGTTGATGATTTTAATTGTTTAGAATGTTTGTTGGTTTCTGAAAACGAGTACGATTTGTTGATGATGATGTTTGAAATATAGTTATTATTTCTTAAATCTTGCCATCAGTTAGGTATATATATATATATATATATATATATATATATATATATATATATATATATATATGAGTTGTTTTAATTTCATCGTACACATATAAATCATGTATTTATATAATATATATCCAGTTTGAAATACCTCAAGTTTCGTATATCTTTATATGTCATTTTCGTTTAACACCAGCTACGTTTTGTATATAATTTGTCGTTATGTAATAACGTTATAAAAATAGTCGTTTACTTTATCGTTACTTGATTCGTTTATATATATTGTCGTTTTATAACTCGCTAGGTTCATTCAATAATTCGAGCCCATTTGCATGTTTAATGAATTGGGCCCAATAGCTTGTTTACTTAATTTGGGCCCAACACTCTTTATATTCATTTAGGCCCATTAGAAAAGACATATAATCGGCCCATATATTAACATATGACCGATCCATTTAATAATTCAAACCCATTAGGTCCTCTCAATACACAACCCATTTACAAAATAAATACAGTAGTTTTAGGCCCAATTAATATTTAAAACAAAAGGGCCCAAAACCTTTATATATATTTATACCCACAAGGCCCAAATTCCAATTCCGATTACACAAGCCCAGTCCAATAACACAATTCAACCCGTGCGGTTTATATTTAGGGACCCTTTCGGTTGGCCCATAACCTGGACGAGTTCACACCACAAACCATTCGTAACATTAATCATCAACCCTTACGGGTCTGGGCTAACCCGTGCAGGTTAGGCCCAGTAACCCAACCCCCTGTTTCTGCTTGCTTACAATCTGGCCCGAAACAAATGATTTTCATTATGGTGTCGTGATGTGAACGTTTGGTTATGCTTACTACATGTTATTAAAAAGTTTTTTTTTTTTTTTTTTTTTTTTTTTTGTGTATTGATTTACGTAATACATACATATACAAGATTACATTTTATGTACATAGTTTTGGTTATTTAAAGTTTCTTAAGTTTATATATATTCATCATCATCATCACGGTTTTAATCATTTTAAAAATCATAACATATATACTCTTGGAATCACATGGTTAAAATTTACATATGTAATCAAAGAGGAATGGAGTTGGAATTCTTACAATTATGATGATGAACGGATGAAAAGATGAATATTGTTGTTGCTACTCAACTCCCTCACTCCCCAAATATGTTACTGCAAATTTGTTTTTGATTGTGTATAGTGAATGTAATTGAAGAAGATCACAGAAAAGGAAGTAGAGGATAATGAAATGAATAATTGAGGTAGGGTGAAACATATAAAGAAATGGATGCGGGTACCAGTTTCTGTCTATAAATTATTGAAGTTTGGTGGTGATTTTTATTTTCTAGATGTTCTCCAGATACGTTATTTAAAGTCAGAAAAATAACATTTTGATTATTTTTGACTGTTGTACATTTTGTACATCTTTATTTAGAGTGTCCAATTAGGTGCCAAATTACAGTTGAATTTCGAATTCATATTTTGAGGTAATGTTTCAAATACTTTCAAATGAATGAGAAAAATAGAACTTTTTAATATTTTGACCTTTTGGGTATGTTTTACAATTGTTTCTCTTCGCGTATAATACATTATATATATAATCGTATATTTAACGTGTTTTATCTCCATATTATAAATGTAAAAATACTCGTAATTATTAATTTCATTATTAATTATTTTTTATCACAAACTTTTTTGCATTTATTTTGTCGGATTCATTCCGATACATTTGTACGTAATTTTAAATAATTACGTATATATTTATTTGATTACTTTTGTTTTATATTCGTACCGGGTGCGAATATTCAAGTTTAAATTTGGAGCGAATTTTGGGTCATTTTGACCGGGAATCACAGTGTGTTCTTAATATCTAAAAGGCTCTTTGTTGATTCCAAATCCCATAGATACCACAAGCACAACGGTTGGATCGAGAGGCATAACCACATCGAGTCCTAATCGTCATCTTTGGTATAGCTTCTCCCGCAATTCCTCAACTGAATTTATAGTTTGTTCGAAGGTCAATAGTATGTACACCTATCCGAACCTTGAAGTTAATTTAACAAATTGTTTTTTTTTTCTTTTTCAAACTTACATTTTGTTAATTCTCCAAAGTTTGTATGAAATTCTCACATCGAGAATTACTTTTAACGCAGAACAATCGCTGTTAGATTCAACTCAACGTATTGAGATTTAGATTATATGAAAAAGAGTTTCAACATTTATAAGCTTCCATAGTGGTCTCAACTGGTCCTATATATATATTGTATATTAAATTTTTAACTTCTTACGTATTTAGGTGAATTTGTTGATTGTTTCATCCTTTGTGTTTTAATTGTTAATTCTATTTACATTTTTTTTATTACATTTGTAGTGGAGAGCAATATACACATATACGCAGGGGTTGTGTCGCCAAGGTAGGTTAATTCACATGATCGCTAAGGAAAGAAAGATTTATACTTACAAGTATATTTATTTGCGAGGTTATAAAAGTTGGCTTGTATAAGGGGTGAAATAATCGTGAACATAGATTTCATCTTAAAATCTAAGGGCTTGGATTTGGGTTGCTCTCACAGCGTAAATAATAAGTTTCCAAGATACTTGATATATCTAGTCAATTTCCCCGAGAGAATATGACCATTGATATCAATTGATCCAAAAGTTCTCAACAAACAACAATGCGTGTTGTCATTACCCCCATAGAGTAAGATGAATAGCATAACAATTATTGACATATTGTCAATACCCCAAAAGGAGCAAGATGTTATAGGAACAAGGGACTAGGTAAATTCCCGCGTTATAACATGGTAAACAATTAAGAAGAGTGAAATAGTGGTCCATATCGATAGTTGACCATTTGTGTGTATGAATGAATGAATAATAATAGTTGTTTGGTGGTCATTAATAATGTTAAGTTTACGATGTGAAATAGTATACAAAGATTATCTTAATCAGTGGCGTCGTAGAGTTCAAAAATTATATAAATTAGTTATGATAAATCTCCATAAACCAACGTAAGGTGAAGTAACTATTTGGTCATCCGCTTATCTCAGAGTCAAGGGTTTCCAAACTAGTTGAATGAATAACTACCCAATTTAAATCCCATATTGGTCGAAGCTTTCTAAATGTTTATTAGTGAGAAGAGTAATGTAGTAAATGTAGTTTAATATAGTGATGGTAGTTTGGTCTTTTCGCATCTTGAAGCTTATGAGGCTGAAAAGAAAATGGGTAAATCAATTATAAGGGAGTATAGGTGGAGAAGAATCTTAGGAATGGGTGTTAGCATGTTAGTGCCAAATCACGTTTTTCATTGCGTTTATTGGTTCCGTTTGAAGGCATAATTGGTTCTTTGGTTTGAAGTAGTCTTCTTCGGTGTATCGATTTAATAACGCTAATAACATGGTCACGCAATACAGTGTAACGGTGAATCGAATGAAAGAACATCAAATCGGAGATATCATGTGTTTCGTATTTGTATTTAAGGCCAATGCCTTATGTGAATTATTCTATTGAGTTCCCATCGATCTATTCGTCTCGCGTATATTTTGATCTTCACTTTTTAATTGGGCCTAATTAGGGTTCCCATATTATTGGGTTGAACATTTTTGAGACAATAGTTAAGATCCACCGTCTCATTTCGTATGGACTAGTAGATGATCATTCCCATGTTAGTACACAATATGACATAGGATACGTGAATTCATTTTAACGTGTCAACCAAACTATTTCCTCATGATTTTCCCTTGTCCATTTCGTCGGTTAATTCATTATGTTTTCAGTTATTATGAAAGCTCGTTGGTTTCGTGTTTTGTTTTGACTTAGGGGGAAACAAAAGTTATCCTTGATTAAGTTCGTGATATTTCATGATGCAAGGAAGTGGTTTTACCATTGGAGTTGGGCGTTTGTCAATCTTGAATTTAATGTATGTCTCGTTATTTGAGCATGTCGAAGAATAGTTATAATCGGGAATTTCTTAAATTTTATAGGAAATTTATGAGTGAATTTTCTCTTGAGAGTTTATCCAGTGGTATGTCATATATGAGTGAAATACATTACAAAGTTTGTAGCACTAAATTTTTAGTTGTAAAACGTAAAAAGCAATGAAGTGTATTTATGTTGTTTGATTTATTTTAAATTTTGAATGGTAATAAAATTTTATTTATTTATTACTATAGTTTATTCTACGCAACAACGTATTCCAAGTCATAGAGAGTTTCAAAACGATATAATTTTTTTTTTTTTTTTTAGGTAACAAAGATTTTTTTTTTTTTTGTAGAAGAATCTCGAGGCATCATATAATAATCTAAATGATCGCGGATGGTTAACTATTTTAATCGTATAGATAATAAAGGGTTGGTTGAATTTGAGAATTATTACCAAGTTTTTGGATTACCAATACATCAATGAGTGATGTTCATAATAGGACTCTTAGAAAAATGAACTGAGTTGTAAATTGGTAGATAATATAATGTAGGTATGTTTTAGTTTGACTTAAATTCTTACGGAAGTTGTAGTCAAATAGTTTAGAAATTGAGATTAGAATACATGTTAAGAATGGTCTTATTCAGTTGCAGCACAAGGCATTGGAGCCTTTATCATATATAGGTGAAGTTGCCAAGTAATACAGAGAATTGAATGTGTGCCCATAGTTATCAAGATCTTGGGCAAGCTTGCAAATAGGGATGTAAGTCCCCTAGTTCTAGGATCGATAACTTCGTTATCAGTAGTATTAAGGTGCGGAATCCCTCAATACGGTGTTATCTTACTAACAACGAATATGTTCGAATTGCGTTTTAATAAAGCTTAACTTTAAACGATGAATCATCAAAGCCTAGCCGTTGGTTATGTTTTCTCTGGTTTGCTGGAATCGCAGGTTCGGAATATGCAAAATTTTTTTGTTTTTCACGTTGGAAAAACATTATATAGTTCAGTTCGTCTCGGCTCGCATGGGCCTGCGAGTTCGGTCCAACTCGCAGTCCAAGCCCAACAAAGAACTCAGCTCGCCAGACTAATGCCTCACGAGTTCAGATCTCACCTCACAGCTCAACTCGCTGCGACCTGAGATCTCGACTCGCCTCGCATGAAACGTCTATTATTTATTTCGTATTTAAACATTCGTCTAACTTAGCACAATAATATGTTTAATGAATATTACTAACAAAACAAATATTTATTTACAAATCTAAACCCATATACAAACGTAATAATAATTACACCAGTCCTATTTCAAGCTAGATCTGTTGTCACAATCTATGTCCCAACAGACTCCCCCTTGACAATAGCTCTAGCGTCTTTATCTTCATGCTGTCTTTAGTCTTCATTTGTAAATCTTACTTCCTGCAAAAATTTTAAGCTTGATGCATGTTTTAACCATCCTGTGATAATCTCGTGCTAAATCACCCCAACCAACAGTAGATTTGATCTTGTTCTTGTACAACATAATCAGATCTTCCTTTGATAAGTTCATCAGATGTCTGTGATCATATACACGAAGAATCTCTTTTTCGCCATCAGGATAATCATCATCAGCTTCAATCATAAAGGCTTCCCCTGTTCCAGCATCTACCCCCCAATATTTCAATTTTCCCAAAATATTCTGAGGCATAGTCTTCATAGGTATTTGCTTAATACAGTTGACCGCTGGATAAACCTTCTTCCTTCTTCTTCTTCCTGTCCTCTGACTGAGTTCGTTCAGCTTTATCGTTTCTCCTTTCCTTGGCTTAATCTTTGAGAACTTCATAGATAATCCTTCAGTCCTAATGATACGCTCAACATACTTAGCATAGTCATCATCACTTGGATTTATCATATCTAATCTAGCCAAGTCTCGAATCTCATATCGAGGCAATGAACTAAACACTGCAAGCTTCTTCTCAAAATATTGAACCCCGTCAAACCTTTTGATCGCGAAGAGCTTCAGGTCAGAGTCATAATACCATCCAATAATGCCAGTTTTAAGTACACGCTTTCCAGTAATATCAACTTCTTTCAAAATGCGTGGCTTATTTTCCTTTTTCTTCTTAAGCATTCCTTGGATAAACATTGGATTACCAACCAAATGTTTGTATTTGTCCTCTATTTCTTCAACTTCAGTATCCGAATCTTCAGAAGCATTCTCAAAAGCTTCTAAATCAATAACTGATTCTCCTTGTTCATTTACAAAAACAAATTCAGTCGTTGATGGATTCACAACATGTTCATCTATATTTGCATCCAGATCAACACCTTCATCTATCACAGATTCAAATACTGTAGTCCAGTCTTCAGGAAGTTTGAACTCTCCTTCTTCAATATCATAATCGATCTCTTCATCTATCTCATCCAAAATATCATCTTCTGAATCTGATAGATCTAGCATTTCCATTCCTAGAGAAAAATGTAAATACAAATATATTAATAATTCAAATTCTTCATTGATTTCCCTGAACCAATCTAAGAATTTCTTTATTAAATTTTTTTTGTATATTTTAATCTAACATATAAACGCAATTTACATATAACTTATAAAATATTTTATTGATTACCCTGAATCAATCCAAAGTCTCTTAAGTCTACTTAACAAATATTAATTAATTTTAAATTCTAATGCATTGTGAATAATCACCAAACATTTAAATTTACTATTAATTACCTTATATAATTTGTTTAGTTAATACGAATACATTTTTTAACTTGTTAATTACTTATATACCTTACGGTCTTAAGTCCATAATCAAATCTAAAATGCATATGTTATTATAAAATTTTGACCGCCGATATTATTCGGAACACGCCGCTCGACTACTCAATGAGTCGGAAGTCTTTCGATCACTATTTTATCTTAACACATAATTATATAAACTTAAATTACATCAAACATATTTTACTTAAAAAAATAATAATAACCCTAAGCCGAATATATTTACACAATAAATTAAGTTTACATTTGTTCACTACAAGCTATTACAAATATTATAGTACTATGATAATACTAAGCTATCTTACCAGCTTCAGTATCACCCGGTACAGTCTTATCTGCACTTGTATCCACTCCAGAACCACTAGCACCAGCACCAGACTCCCCCTGAGTTGTAGCTTGCTCACCAGTCTTTGAAGGACCAGTCTGCTCACCACTCGGTGCATTGGGATCATCGTCCTTGTCAGAGTCTCTCTTCCTCTTCAGCTCATCCTCTCTGCAAGACTCCAGATATACCAATATCTCCCCCTGAGTAGACTGTCCTGAATGCGATCTCAAGACTAGACTCTCCAAAGAAGATAACTTCAGTCTCTGTACATTGAAGTCCGCAAGCAAAGTCTCATGAGTCTTCATCAACAGATTGTACGATTCACTCTGCTTGAGTATCTGCTGAGAAAGAAGAAGATTGCTCGACACCAGCTCTGGAATCTGAGAAGTAAGCTTCTCTAAATCCTTTACCCTAGACTCTAAGGATGTAATCCTTTCAGCATCAGTCGTCGGAGTAACAGGTATCGTTCTTGGTCCAGGCGGTGTAAGAGACTCAATATGCCAGTCTCTGGTCAGCGGTGTATGAGGTTGAGACAAAGCTTGTGTAAGCAAGCTTGTCGCAAATCTAGCTGTTTTGTTCGTCGGAAAATTAGCTCCACGAACTAGATCAGCAACCTCATGCTGTAAAGTTAAACACAATTAAAATCAGTTATTGTTACAGATTACTCTGTCTCAAACTCTAATTAATTGCATAACACTCATAGTTATAGAACTTATATCTTATACCTGAAGCGGTAAAGACATCGATTCAGTAACCACCGGTGCATTCATCTCTACCTGCGGTGTATCCTGAGCAACTGTATACAGAATTAACTGTCTCAGTTCAACTCCTGATAAACAACAAGTTAAGATTATTTAACTTTTATAATCAATACTAACCTTCTCGAATAGTAAGCGTTCTCGGACGCTTCATCGTAGGAATCTCAACTTCCTCAGTACCTTCCTCCAGAATACTCTTACCTTTTCTCTTCCTTTCAGAAGCAGATGGAGAAGGAGAAGGTGTATTCTCAGAATCATCATCTAAAGCCGTCTCGCCATCACGACCTCCAGATGATCTAACAGGATCCTAAAGTTTAAATATATTAAACATTTATGATTAGCGTAAGCTCTATCATACAAGTTCTATATATTTAAGATTAATCAGATATAATACCTCAGTCGGTACAACAACTGATCTATCAAGTTGTATCTGCTCCCCCTCAAGTAATATAACTTCTGGGTTTGCAGCCTCAGCTTCAGCTTCCTGTTCGTTTAATGATATTTATATTTTAAAATCAGAAATAATATCCAATTAACTAAATATCTAATATCATAATTATTTAGATAATAATATTATGCATCTATGATTAATTAAAACAATCTATCAACTAAGCATCTATATTATTACATAAATAAAATATTACCTCAGGTGGTGCTAAATAACTCTCAATGTCTTGAAGCAAAGGATTTGTCGCATCATCATTCTGCTCCAAAACCTCTTGCACAACCTGTGCAGCAACCTCTTGGTTCACTTGCTGATCAACCTGACCAGCCTGAATAAGAACATCCTCAAGGAACCCTTGTGGATCTTCAGGTTGAACTTCCTCAGCTGCAGGTTCCGGTACAACATCAGCATCAGCAGGAGCAACAGCAGCAGCAGGAGCAACGTCTAACCACCCATGATTTGGCGGTGCAACGTAGTTCGGGTCAATAACATACCCAAATAGTGGCCTAACTTCCGGTTTCACCACTCCCTCTTTCCTAACCGTCTGCATAAACATGGCGTTATACCCACGATGGTCAATCGTATTAACCACTAGATGTGGTTCTGGTATAGCCAAATCCGGTAGACGTGCACGGATAATCAGCTTGCAAAATCGCGGGTAAACCAAAAATCTTGATCTAACAGACCCCGATATCTGTTTCGCAATCTCACCAAAAAGATAATCACAAAAACTGTATGGTTTATTATAAACCAGTGACAGTGCAGCCGATAGAATCGCAGGGCTCAACTCATCAAATCCACCCTTCTTCGTTGCGAAAACTATATTCATCACGTGCTAGAGAAACCTCCACTGACCAATGACCAGAGGTTTCTGGAACTGACGTCCACGTCTATCTCCGGTATAACCTATACGACCTATCGCACCCTCTATAAAATCCATAGGGTACTCCGTATCTCTATTCTCCTGTTCTACTGTACCTAGCTGTAAAATCTCACGGAGATTACCAGCTGAAAATGTAACAGGCTGACCACTAACCGTAGCTCGAATCTCTGGCGGGTTGACAGATTCGTCATATACTATATCCGGCCAGAAATCGTTCAGTATAGCCTGAGAGATAGGAGGATTGGCCGTAATGGCGTATCTAATCCGTGATCGTGCAAGGAATCGTAGTATATCAGCAACCCTATCAGCCCGCTTGGCTTCAAGGTTCAGATCAACCAAAATGTTGTGACCCTTGTCAAATGCTCTAGCCATATCTGTAAAATAAACACAAACAACAGATATAATTTAATGCACGATTAACAATCTTTAAACTATAACGTATTAAGAATCGAGATTCATCAAACATCTTAGTCTAAAATTGAGATTATATATAACTTGTTACAAAAATAGTCTCAAGTCGTATATAAAAATTTAACTTATAACTAAAAGTCTTAAGTCTAATTTAAAAAAAATTAAAATTTTTGTAAGTTCTGGATTCGCATAAACTGGCCTAACGAGTTGAGGTCGACTCGTTTTGCTTATCAACTCGCTTTACTCATCAACTCGCTACATTGATCAACTCGCTAAACTTATCAAGCAGCTATTGAAGTGAACTCGCTAATCACACCGATTCGCTAGTCAACTCGCTACGAGTTGATTCAAAATGTCAACTCGTTCGATGATGTAACACCCCCAAATTTAGTGATTTGCGGAAGCATACTTGGGTGTTACTAATCAATATACAAAGCACAAGATATACAGCAAACGACCTCTAAATGAGACGTTTTGTAAAATAATTACATTTCATAATTAAATCGTTTGAAAACATATAGTTTTCTTTACAAAAATATGTAAGCCTAGAGTCCGCGTATATGGCGGAAGATTCTATTACATAACCATAGTTACAAAAGATAATGCCAAAGAATCTCCGTTAAATGCAGTTTGGAAATCATGCGACTCTAGCTAGTAATCCTGGAGTGATCCTACTCCGTAAGTGTACCTGAGAATACATGCTAAAAAGGGTCAACCAAAAGGTTGGTGAATCTCACAGGTTTATCAGTAAATAATCAGTTTGAACACAAGATTTCATCAGTAGTGCCCGTAGGCGTATATCAAGTATTTGCAAATCTCGCAAAAGTAAAGTAATCAAGTTATACCGTTGCCATGAGGCTCATAATCGAAGCTTAACCCGTAAATAATCAGTTGCTCCCGTGACATGCTCGAAATTGAGCAAGCATAAGTAACGAAATAATAGTCACCCGTTTATACGTGTAAATCGGTACGTGGTAGCGCTACTACCCCGGGCAGGGAGGGTCATTTCCCTAATGGATCCATTAACTACTGTTCGCGCTTAAGTCCATAACTAACGATATATGATGGAGAGACTTCAGTAAGTAGTAATTAACTCATGCAATTCCGTTTGGTATAGAAATCAGTTTAGTACTTGTGTTCAGGAAAAATAAGTAGCATGTATCTCCCCCAATAAGATAAAACAGTAAAAGTGGGGCCGTAAGACTCACCTGAGTCTTTGCAAGTGCGTTTATATCAATAAACGAGTAAGTAATATCAACAGTTGGTTCTCCGAACCCGTAGCCTTTAAATGCCTAAACATATAAAGTTAAGTAAGTAGATGTCTCGCAAGACCATCTAGGCTAGTTGTCTACATAACTCGTTATGTCCAAGTGTTTGTTTAGTAATCCGTTTGTAGTTTGAAAACAAGTATGGCCCGTTGGTGACGGTTTGTAATAATGATTCAAAGTGTTAACATTATATGTATCGTTGAATCAGATTTCGTTATTTGTAAGTGTTCGACACTTAGTGTGAAAAGTATTTACAACATCTAATGACGGGGGTCCGGGGGCAGCGCCCCTGGTAGCGAGGTCCAAGGGGCGGCAGCCCCTGGCGGGGTCCAAGGGGCAGAGCCGAATTTGGGTAAAATCAGGTGTTAAAATCTTGGTTCCGACACTTAGTAAAAATCTGAGTTTTCAAGGTTCTGGTTTGTGCGACGTCGCATGCGACGTTGCAAGTAGGGTTGCGACGTTGAGCATGACGTCGCTAAAGGCGACGTTTCACAATTTAATGCGACGTAGGGTGCTGCGTCGCTAATGCGACGTAATAGGCTGCGTCGCTATATGCGACGTAATAGGCTGCGTCGCTATATGCGACGTCGCAAATTAATGCGACGTTGTGACTGACGTCGCACCATGCGACGTCACGAGGGGTTTTGCGACGTTGAAGCTGACGTCGCATAAATTCTGGGCCAACTGCGACGTAGCGGTCTGTTGGCCGGAAAATGTGTCGAAAACGAGTTTTTCGGTTTCCGTTCGGTCCAAATCTTTTACCCAACCCAAAAATGGACATAATAAGCCTATTTAAACCATAAACTAGTAAAAATGATCAAAAACGAGAGATGTCGGGATTTGTCGGAAACTTACAAAGTGTCGGATTGAAAATCCGAAAAGATAGGAAGGTAGATCGGGAGATGGTGATGCTTTTATTCCAAACGAGTAGTGCGATCCGATGTCGTTTGATGGTAGTTTTATGTGATTTTTGATGGTGGTGGTGTGGTGGTGATTTAGAGAGAAAAAGGGAAGAAGAAAAGGAAGAGAGAGAGAGTGGAGGTGATGAATGAGGGAAAAAGAGAGAGAGGAGGGGGTTTTGATGAAACTCCCCCACTTTCAGTCTCCGCTCCGCGCTCCGGATGGTGTTCGTTTTCTCCGTCGTTTTTCGTTAAATTATTTCTTTTATGTTTTTAGTTATATTTATAAAAATCACAAATCTTGTTAAATAACTCGCTTAAATTATTTCCTTAAGTCTTTAATAGTTTAGATTAAATTTAATTACTTGTGTTTTTAAATTGCGTAAACTTTAAATCAAGTGGTACGAGATAAGTGCTAATTATTATAAATTAGTATTTTGGTCAAAATTGCGTTATCTTAGTTTATAACATTTGTTCACCAACGTCCGTATTAACCGAATAGAATTTCATTCTATTTAAATTGCATACGATTTAATCAAATCGCGTATTCGTATATACTCATCAATATAAATTTTGTTACATCAATTAGCCTAACACAGAACTAATTACATGTATTTACAGAGAATTAGGCACTAATTACTAGTCCTAATTTGGCGGTTGTTACATTCTCCCCCTGTTAAAAGAATTTCATCCCGAAATTTAAGTCGAAGTCGCGTTCGGGGTTGAATCAGGGAATAAGTGAGGATACTTGAGTCGCATTTGGTCTTCCCGTTCCCAAGTGAATTCCGGACCACGTCTAGAATTCCACCTGACTTTGACGATGGGAATACGACTCTGTTTCAGTTGTTTGACCTCACGGTCCATAATTTCGACTGGTTCCTCAACGAAATGTAGTTTGTCATCGATGCGAATCTCGTCAAGGGGTATAATGAGTGTCTCGTCAGACAGACATTTCTTTAAGTTAGAAATGTGAAAAGTAGGGTGCACGCTGCTGAGTTCAGAGGGCAGCTGCAGTCGATATGCCACTGGACCTATCTTCTCGAGAATCTCAAAAGGCCCAATGTACCTGGGGTTTAATTTTCCGCGTTTGCCGAATCGGATTACGCCTTTCCAAGGCGATACTTTTAAGAGTACTCGATCCCCAACTTGGAACTCGAGTGGCTTGCGTCTCACGTCAGCATAGCTTTTCTGACGATCACGCGCGGCTTTGAGTCGGTTTTGGATTTCAACGATTTTCTCTGTGGTTTCATGTATGAGTTTGGGACCAGTGAGTTGACTATCTCCCACTTCAGTCCAACAGATCGGTGATCGGCACTTACGACCGTACAGTGCCTCAAAAGGTGCAGCCTTTATGCTGGTGTGATAGCTGTTGTTGTACGAGAATTCGCACAACGGTAGATGTCTTTCCCAATTTGTACCGGAATCAACTACGCAGGCTCGTAGCATGTCTTCCAGTGTCTGAATAGTTCGTTCGCTCTGGCCATCGGTCTGAGGATGGTACGCGGTACTCATATCGAGACGGGTACCCAGTGATTTTTGGAGTGATTGCCAGAAGCGAGATGTGAATCGAGCATCCCTGTCAGAGATAATCGAGATAGGGACACCATGTTGGCAAATGATTTCTTTGATGTAGATTTGTGTAAGGCGTTCCATTTTGTCGGTTTCTCTGATTGCCAAGAAATGAGCCGATTTGGTGAGCCGATCGACGATCACCCAAATGGTATCGCAACCGCTCGCCGATTTAGGTAGTTTGGTTATGAAATCCATGGTAATTTTCTCCCATTTCCATTGAGGAATTTCAGGTTGTTGGAGCAATCCGGAAGGTCTTTGGTGCTCGGCCTTGACCTTGGAACAAGTTAAGCATTTGCTGACGTACAAAGCAATGTCAGCTTTCATATTCGGCCACCAGTAAAACTCCTTGATGCCGTGATACATTTTGTCGGATCCCGGGTGGATAGAATATTTGGACTTGTGAGCTTCATCCATCACCAAGTCCCGCAGGTTTCCGAAATTAGGAAACCATATTCGGTTAGAGAAATACCTAACTCCGTTGGGTCTGATCTCGAATTGTTTATCCATGCCTCGCAAGGCCTCGTTCTTGAAGTTATCGGGTTTCAGGGCTTCGAGTTGGGCAAGATGTATTTGGGTGGTGAGATCGTTATGAATGGTAATACTGAGTGCCCGGACTCGGAGTGGTTTTGTTCGTTCCTTACGACTGAGAGCATCAGCAACCACGTTTGCTTTGCCCGGATGATATTTGATCTCACAGTCGTAATCGGTGAGTAATTCAACCCATCTACGTTGCCTCATGTTAAGATCTTTCTGGTTGAAAATGTGTTGGAGACTTTTGTGGTCGGTGAATACAGTGCTGCGGGTACCATAAAGATAATGTCTCCAGATTTTTAAGGCGAATACCACGGCCCCTAGCTCGAGGTCGTGAGTTGTGTAGTTTTTCTCGTGAACTTTAAGTTGTCGGGAGGCGTAAGCAATGACCTTGTCTCGTTGCATCAGCACGCAACCGAGACCTTGGTGAGAAGCATCACAGTATACCACGAAGTCATCGGTGCCTTCGGGTAGAGATAGAATGGGTGCACTGCAAAGCTTGAATTTCAACAGCTGAAATGCCGACTCTTGTTTATCGGTCCAATCGAATTTCTTTTCCTTCTGAGTCAGCACGGTGAGGGGTTTGGCAATTGTTGAAAAGTTTTCGATGAAACGGCGGTAGTAACCGGCCAATCCCAAGAATTGGCGTACCTCGGTTGGAGTGGTTGGTGCTTTCCAGTTCTTGATTGCCTCGATTTTTGACGGGTCTACATGAATTCCCCGACTGTCGATAACGTGTCCAAGGAATTGAACGGTGTGTATCCAGAACTCACACTTAGGAAATTTGGCGTAGAGCTCCTCATGTCTAAGTAGTTCTAGGATGGTTCTGAGGTGTTGTGCGTGTTCATGTTCGTTTCGCGAATAGATAAGAATGTCATCGATAAAAACAATGACAAACTTGTCGAGGTATGGTTTGCACACCCGATTCATAAGGTCCATGAATACAGCCGGTGCGTTGGTTAGGCCAAAGGGCATTACTTGAAATTCGTAGTGCCCGTAACGGGTTCTGAATGCGGTTTTTGGGATGTCAGCATCGCGAACACGCAACTGATGATAACTTGATCGAAGATCAATTTTTGAATAACAGCTTGATCCTTGGAGTTGATCGAACAGATCATCGATTCGAGGAAGTGGGTATCGGTTCTTGACGGTTAGTTTGTTCAACTCTCGGTAGTCAATACACATTCGAAATGAACCGTCTTTCTTTTTAACAAACAAGACCGGAGCTCCCCAAGGTGAAGAACTCGGTCTGATGAATCCTCTATCCAGGAGTTCCTGTAACTGCATTGACAACTCCTGAAGTTCAGATGGAGCTAGGCGGTACGGTGCTCGGGCCACCGGTGCGGCACCCGGCACGAGATCAATCGAGAACTCGACCTGTCTAGGTGGAGGTAAACCAGGTAGTTCTTCTGGAAAGACTTCGGGAAAGTCTCTAACGATTGGCACATCTTCAAGTCGCTTCTCCTCCGACTTTTTCTCCGTGAAGTGCGCGAGTATTGCTGGGTAACCCTTTCTCAGAAATTTTCGGGTTTTTAAACAGGAGATTAAGTTTAGTCTCGACCCACCGGTCTCCCCCTGTATGACCAAGGTACTACTGGCGGCGAGAGGAATTCGGACGATTTTATCATGGCACACAATTTCGGCCCGGTGCTTGGACAACCAGTCCATACCCACGATGACATCGAAACTTCCCAGTTCAACAGGCATTAGATCGATTGAAAAGATTTCGTCGGCTAAGTTTAAAGTGCAATTAGGTATCACACTATTGGTTTCTATAAGTTTACCATTTGCAAGTTCTACTGTGTACTTAACATCTAAGGCCGCGGGGGTGATATCAAGTAGTGGACAAAACTCATCAGATATGAAACTTTTATCAGCACCGGTATCAAATAATACTGAAGCAGTAAGATCGTTGAGAAGAAACGTACCCGTTACAACATTCGGGTCTTCCCTAGCTTCCCCAGCTTTGATGACAAATGCTCTGCTGCGAGCAGAGTTGTTGTTCCGCTTGTTGTTGTTGTTGTTGTTGTTGTTGTTGTTGTTGTTGTTGTTGTTGTTGTTGTTTTTCTGCTTAGGGCAATTATTCTGAAAGTGCCCAGGACTTCCGCACCCATAACAAGTCTTCGGGGCACTGGTGTTTCGACAATCCTTGGCCAGATGCCCAAAACGTTTGCAGTTTGTGCAAGGGCAGGAACCGTCGTGGTGACGATTGCATTTGGGGCAGTAGGGCTTGCTTCCACTGTACCCTTTCTTTTCTGAAGAGCCGGATGAATAAGCCCTAATAGGCTCGGGTCTTCGGTTGGTGATTTGGTCGGATGAGTTGGGGTTTCCTTCCCACTTTCGTTTGTTGTTTGCAGGTGGGGCTGAGGTGGTGTTACGGCAGACAGCGTTTGCCGTAAGTTCATGGGCCATACGGATGGCGTTCTGGATAGTACCTGGTTTGGATGAAGTCACCAGAACCTGGAGTTTCTCGGGCAGTCCATCAACATATTTCTCGATCCTCTTGTACTCAGGATCGACCATGGTTGGGCACAGAAGTGCCAGTTGGTGGAAACGATTGGTGTATCCGGTGATATCATCACCTTGCATCTTGTGGTTCCAGAATTCCAACTCCAATTGTTTCAATTCATCCCTGGGGCAATACTCGCCCCTCAACATCTCCTTCAACTCCTCCCACGGGAGTTTGTAAGCATTAGCAACGCCCACAGTTTGGGCATAGGTGTTCCACCAGGTGAGTGCGGTGTTAGTAAAAGTACTAACGGAGAACTTAACTTTGTCCCCCTCCGCACAGTTGCAGATGAGAAATACCGATTCAACTTTCTCGATCCAGCGTATTAGGCCGATCGCTCCCTCAGTACCTGCAAAGTTCAGCGGTTTGTAGTTTTGGAAGTCCTTATATGAGCAGGGCTTGGGTTGTGGTCCATTGTTAGCGGTATCTTCGCTACCGGGAGTCGAGGTCCGGGTAGCTAGAGCTTGGGCCACACTACGGGCAATCAGGCCCGCAACTTCGGCTTCGGTGAGGGTGATCTGACGACGAGGAGGCACGCAGCTGATCAAGAAAAGCACAAGGAAAGTGGAATAAGATAATTGCCTGAAATTTGATGATATATCACAAGTGTGTATAATGAGATATACAATAACAGTACGAGGTGATAATCGCATTCCATTAAATAAAAGTTGGATACAAAGTACTGGTTTTCAAAAGATTACAGAGTAGTGGTAGTACAAAAGTACCGGGAATTGTTACATCCGGTTGAATTACATAGGTTCTAATTAGATAGTTGACTGGTTACAAATTACAGACTGATCTAATCTTGATGCAGATTAATCTGCTCCATTAGTGCGACGAGGCGGTCTACGGTTTCTGCTAGTCTATTGGCTTGTCTGGCGTTATCTTCGACCAATGCCAATCGTTGTACTAGTGCTCGAGAGTGATCTTCAGTCTCCTGTGAACGCTGTTCACACTCCTCTAGTCGGTTTCTTACGAGTTCATCCGCACCTAGTGCGGCGGTCATTGAATCCTGAATTATGCTTACAGAGAGGTTTGTATCCTCTTGTTCTTGCTGGAGTTGGGCTATGTGATCCAGCGCTTGGCGAAGTAGGTAGGTCATCCGGTGTTGTTCTCGTTCGAGATGTTCGAGCCTTTGTTCCCGACGGCGGAGTTGGGTAGTCAACACTGGCACTGTGAGATGTGCCGAGTTCTGAAAGTTATGAACAGGATAGGGGCTGGTTCGAGGTGACCTTGTGTTCCTCCTGGCTACACGTGGGTTTCGTGACCCATGTGGGTGAGAGTGTGACGGATTAGGTGGTGTGTTTGCCATTCCTGTGGCAGAGTGTAAGTAAGACGAGGCTAATATATATAGGCATAAAATATCCAGCCTAAAGTCTAGCACGTATCAAGTAATGGTCCGGTCCTCTCGTGGTCAGAGTCAACTAACGCATTCCTGTTCGACATAACCATTTCAGACCTCACATCATCTTTCCTTAATTGTACATAGTTGATCAAGCTATGTTAAATTAAAGTCGTATGATGTAATTCCTGAACCAATCATGCCTAGTAAGGGAATACTGCCTAATGGTCATAGTCTAGGCCCACTAAATGCAACCTAGTTCACTATAACCTTAGGCTCTGATACCAATCTGTAACACCCCCAAATTTAGTGATTTGCGGAAGCATACTTGGGTGTTACTAATCAATATACAAAGCACAAGATATACAGCAAACGACCTCTAAATGAGACGTTTTGTAAAATAATTACATTTCATAATTAAATCGTTTGAAAACATATAGTTTTCTTTACAAAAATATGTAAGCCTAGAGTCCGCGTATATGGCGGGAGATTCTATTACATAACCATAGTTACAAAAGATAATGCCAAAGAATCTCCGTTAAATGCAGTTTGGAAATCATGCGACTCTAGCTAGTAATCCTGGAGTGATCCTACTCCGTAAGTGTACATGAGAATACATGCTAAAAAGGGTCAACCAAAAGGTTGGTGAATCTCACAGGTTTATCAGTAAATAATCAGTTTGAACACAAGATTTCATCAGTAGTGCCCGTAGGCGTATATCAAGTATTTGCAAATCTCGCAAAAGTAAAGTAATCAAGTTATACCGTTGCCATGAGGCTCATAATCGAAGCTTAACCCGTAAATAATCAGTTGCTCCCGTGACATGCTCGAAATTGAGCAAGCATAAGTAACGAAATAATAGTCACCCGTTTATACGTGTAAATCGGTACGTGGTAGCGCTACTACCCCGGGCAGGGAGGGTCATTTCCCTAATGGATCCATTAACTACTGTTCGCGCTTAAGTCCATAACTAACGATATATGATGGAGAGACTTCAATAAATAGTAATTAACTCATGCAATTCCGTTTGGTATAGAAATCAGTTTAGTACTTGTGTTCAGGAAAAATAAGTAGCATGTATCTCCCCCAATAAGATAAAACAGTAAAAGTGGGGCCGTAAGACTCACCTGAGTCTTTGCAAGTGCGTTTATATCAATAAACGAGTAAGTAATATCAACAGTTGGTTCTCCGAACCCGTAGCCTTTAAATGCCTAAACATATAAAGTTAAGTAAGTAGATGTCTCGCAAGACCATCTAGGCTAGTTGTCTACATAACTCGTTATGTCCAAGTGTTTGTTTAGTAATCCGTTTGTAGTTTGAAAACAAGTATGGCCCGTTGGTGACGGTTTGTAATAATGATTCAAAGTGTTAACATTATATGTATCGTTGAATCAGATTTCGTTATTTGTAAGTGTTCGACACTTAGTGTGAAAAGTATTTACAACATCTAATGACGGGGGTCCGGGGGCAGCGCCCCTGGTAGCGGGGTCCAAGGGGCGGCAGCCCCTGGCGGGGTCCAAGGGGCAGAGCCCCTGGCTGGGGTCGAGCTGCTAGGTCAACTTGGAAAATTTTTATTTTAACTATATTGCTTTGACGAAAAACGCATCTGGATCCGAATTTGGGTAAAATCAGGTGTTAAAATCTTGGTTCCGACACTTAGTAAAAATCTGAGTTTTCAAGGTTCTGGTTTGTGCGACGTCGCATGCGACGTTGCAAGTAGGGTTGCGACGTTGAGCATGACGTCGCTAAAGGCGACGTTTCGCAATTTAATGCGACGTAGGGTGCTGCGTCGCTAATGCGACGTAATAGGCTGCGTCGCTATATGCGACGTAATAGGCTGCGTCGCTATATGCGACGTAATAGGCTGCGTCGCTATATGCGACGTCGCAAATTAATGCGACGTTGTGACTGACGTCGCACCATGCGACGTCACGAGGGGTTTTGCGACGTTGAAGCTGACGTCGCATAAATTCTGGGCCAACTGCGACGTAGCGGTCTGTTGGCCGGAAAATGTGTCGAAAACGAGTTTTTCGGTTTCCGTTCGGTCCAAATCTTTTACCCAACCCAAAAATGGACATAATAAGCCTATTTAAACCATAAACTAGTAAAAATGATCAAAAACGAGAGATGTCGGGATTTGTCGGAAACTTACAAAGTGTCGGATTGAAAATCCGAAAAGATAGGAAGGTAGATCGGGAGATGGTGATGCTTTTATTCCAAACGAGTAGTGCGATCCGATGTCGTTTGATGGTAGTTTTATGTGATTTTTGATGGTGGTGGTGTGGTGGTGATTTAGAGAGAAAAAGGGAAGAAGAAAAGGAAGAGAGAGAGAGTGGAGGTGATGAATGAGGGAAAAAGAGAGAGAGGAGGGGGTTTTGATGAAACTCCCCCACTTTCAGTCTCCGCTCCGCGCTCCGGATGGTGTTCGTTTTCTCCGTCGTTTTTCGTTAAATTATTTCTTTTATGTTTTTAGTTATATTTATAAAAATCACAAATCTTGTTAAATAATGTAACACCCCCAAATTTAACGGTTCGCGGAAGCATACATTGGGTGTTACTAATCAATATACAAAGCACAAGATTAATAGTAAACGACCTCTAAATGAGACGTTTGTAAAATAGTTACATTTCATAATTAATAATCGTTTGAAAACCGTAGGTTTTCGTATACAAAATGTAATTCCCTAGAGCCCACGCGTATAGCGGGAGATTCTATTACATCACCATAGTTACAAAAGATAATGCCAAAGAATCTCCGTTAAATGCAGTTTGTAAATCATGCGACTCTAGCTAGAAATCCTGGAATAGTCCTACTCCGTATGTGTACCTGAGATACAAAGCTAAAAAGTGTCAACCAAAAAGGTTGGTGAATCTCACAGGTTTAGAAATAAGTAAGTGTCATGAACCACAAGTATGTACCCGTATTGCTATCCAGCAAAGTAAGTAAATCAGTTAATCAGTACAGTGCCATGAGCTCATAAGTTGAAGCTTAACCGTGTAGTGTGAAATAAATCACGTACCCCCGTGAGTGCTATCCGCACGCTCATATGTAACAAATACTAATATGTCTGTTTCTACGTGTAAATCAGTACGTGGTGGCGCTACCACCCCAGACAGGGATTGTCAGTCCCAAATGGATCCATTTACTAGTACTCGCGCTTAAGACCATAACTAACAACTTACGATAGGGAGGCTTTCAGTGGATAAAAGTAACTCATGCGTTTGTTTGTAATTAGTAATGTTTTCAGTTCAGTACATTGTGTTCATGCGTAAAACAGTTGCTAAGTATCTCACCCCAAAGTATAAAACAGTAAAAGTGGGGCTGTAAGACTCACCTGAGTCGAGCAGTAGTAATTAGCAAGTAGTAGTAAAGCAAGTAGGTTCTCCGAACCCGTAACCTTCTAGTGCCTAAACACGTAAGGTTAAGTAAGTAGATGTCTCGCAAGACCATCTAGGCTAGTTGTTCATACAACCCGTTGTGTGTAATGTTGGTTCGTTCTCGTTTGTATCAAAGTAGACGGCCCGTTGGTGATTTGTTATAATTAAAGTTTATCATTTATAACGCAATTTAGTGTAATTGTAATAGAAAGTATGTTCTATGACGTTTGTTAAGTCGTATGACATAAGTATTTGAAGTTGTGTAAGTTCGACACTTAGTAAAATCTGACTTTTCAAGGTTCTGTCATGTGCGACGTAGCGTGCGACGTAGGGTGCGACGTCAGGTGCGACGTGGGCATGTACGTCGCATGATGCGACCTTCGCAAATCAATGCGACGTAGGAGGCAGCGTCGCTAATGCGACGTTGAGGTTTTTATGCGACGTAGGCCGCGACGTCGCAGAGGCCCCTGGCCAAATGCGACGTAGCGGTCTGATGGCCGGAATCTTTGTCGAAAACGAGTTTCCCCGTTTCCGTTGGGTCCAAATCTTTTACCCAACCCTTATATGAACATATTAAGCCATTATAAACTATAAAAACGTAAAAATGAGTAAAAACGGAGAGTTGTCGAGATTTGTCGGAAACTTACAAAGTGTCGGATCGAAAATCCGAAAAGGTAGAAGTGTAGATCGTCGCGAGGTGGTCGTTTATTTCCAAAGGGGCTTGAAGATCCGAGGTCGTTTAGTATGTTTATTTTGCGATTTTCGTTGAATTTTGGTTTGTGGTTTTTGAGAGAAAAGAAAAGGAGGGGAGAGAGAGAGGATAAAAAATGAAAGAAAGTGGGTGGAGGTGGGAGGTTAAATCCCCACTTTCGCCCCGCGTTCCCACTCCGTGCGGTGTTCGTTTGCTCCGTCATTTAAACGTTAAATATTTATTTTACGCGTTTAATTATATTTATAAATCACAAATCTTGTTAAATGATTTATTTAAATTATTTCCTTAAATCTTTAATAGGTTAGATTAATTTTAATCACTTTTGCTTTTAAAATCGTGTACGTTTTATTCGAGTAGTACAAGTCAGTTATTAACTATTATAAAATAGCGTTTCAGTTATAATTGCGTTATTTTAGTTTATAAACATTTGTTCACCGACGTCCGTGTTAATCGAATAGAATTTCATTCTATTTAAGTTGCGCACGTTTTAATCAAATCGCAAAGTTGTATATATTCACCAACATATAATCCGGTACATAAATTAGCCTAACACAGAACTAATTACATGTATTAACAAAAAATTAGGCGCTAATACTAGCCCTAATTTGGCGGTTGTTACATTCTCCCCTTGTTAAAAATAATTTCGTCCCGAAATTAGCTCGGTTGCACGGTCGGTGCGTTGTCTGGGAAGAGATGTGGATATTTTTGTCGCATTTGGTCTTCCCGTTCCCAGGTGAATTCAGGACCCCGTCTAGAATTCCACCTGACTTTTACGATGGGAATACGACTCCGTTTTAGTTGTTTGACCTCGCGGTCCAATATTTCCATGGGTTCCTCGACAAAATGAAGTTTATCATCGATCTGAATTTCGTCGAGCGGTATAATCAGTGTCTCGTCAGACAGACATTTCTTCAGATTAGAAATGTGGAATGTGTTGTGAACGCTGCTAAGCTCAGCAGGAAGTTGCAGGCGGTATGCCACTGGACCAATCTTTTCAAGGATTTCGAATGGTCCGATGTATCTAGGATTTAGTTTGCCTCGTTTTCCGAATCGAATGACACCTTTCCACGGTGCCACTTTGAGAAGTACCTTGTCCCCTACTTGGAACTCAAGGTGTTTGCGTCTCACGTCAGCATAGCTTTTCTGACGATCACGCGCGGCTTTTAGTCGGTTTTGTATGCCGACGATCTTTTCAGTTGTTTCATGTATGATTTCTGGACCGGTGAGTTGTGTATCCCCCACCTCAGTCCAACAAACAGGTGACCGGCACTTACGACCGTACAGTGCCTCGAAGGGTGCAGCCTTTATGCTGGTGTGATAACTGTTGTTGTACGAGAACTCGCACAATGGTAAGTGATTTTCCCAGTTTTTACCGAAGTCAACTACGCAGGCTCGTAGCATGTCCTCCAGTGTTTGTATGGTTCGTTCGCTCTGGCCATCGGTTTGAGGATGGTAAGCCGTACTCATATCCAGACGAGTACCAAGAGATTTCTGTAGTGATTGCCAGAAGCGAGAAGTAAACCGAGCATCTCGGTCGGAGATGATTGAGATGGGCACACCGTGTCTTGACACGATCTCTTTCAGGTAGATCCGTGTCAACCGTTCCATCTTATCAGTTTCCTTGATGGCTAGGAAATGAGCAGATTTAGTGAGTCGGTCGACGATCACCCAAATGGTATCGCAACCGCTAGAAGTTTTCGGGAGTTTAGTAATGAAGTCCATGGTAATCTGCTCCCATTTCCATTGTGGTATTTCGGGTTGTTGCAGCAAACCTGAAGGTTTCTGGTGTTCAGCTTTAACCTTGGAACAAGTAAGACACTTGCCAACATAGGTTGCAATGTCAGATTTCATGTTGGGCCACCAGTACAGTTCCTTGATGCCGTGGTACATTTTGTCGGCACCGGGGTGTATAGAGTAATTAGACTTGTGAGCTTCATTCATCACCAAGTCTCGAAGGTTTCCAAAACTTGGTAACCAGATTCGATTCGAGAAGTATTTGGCCCCGTTAGGTTTGGTTTCAAATTGTTTGTCCATGCCCCGCAAGGCCTCGTTTATCACGTTTTCTGGTTTGAGTGCTTCGAGTTGAGCGGTGAGAGTTTGATTGATGAGATCGTTGTGAATGGTCATACCGAGAGCTCGAACTCGAAGTGGTTTCACTCGTTCTTTTCGGCTTAAGGCATCGGCGACAACATTCGCCTTGCCCGGATGATAACGGATTTCGCAGTCATAATCAGTAAGCAACTCGACCCATCGACGTTGCCTCATGTTGAGATCCTTTTGATCGAAGATATGTTGGAGACTTTTATGGTCAGTAAAGATTGTACACCTGGTACCGTATAAGTAGTGTCTCCAGATTTTTAGAGCGAATACAACAGCCCCCAACTCTAGGTCATGAGTTGTGTAATTCTTTTCGTGGACCTTGAGTTGTCGAGAGGCGTAAGCGATGACCTTGTCTCGTTGCATCAGCACGCAACCAAGACCTAGGTGTGAAGCATCACAGTATACCATGAAGTCATCGTTGCCTTCGGGTAAAGATAAGATAGGTGCACTGCAGAGTTTCTGTTTTAGTAGCTGGAAAGCTGACTCCTGTTTGTCAGTCCAATCGAACTTCTTTTCTTTTTGAGTCAGTGCAGTGAGAGGTAGGGCTATTTTCGAAAAGTTCTCAATGAATCGCCTGTAGTACCCGGCGAGCCCTAAGAATTGGCGTACCTCGGTCGGAGTAGTAGGAGCTTGCCAACCCTTGATAGCCTCGATTTTTGAAGGATCAACATGAATCCCTTGATTGTCAATGACGTGTCCAAGGAATTGAACGGTTTTCATCCAGAACTCACACTTAGAGAATTTGGCGTACAACTCTTCGTGTTTGAGCAGCTCTAGGATGGTTGTCAGGTGTTGCGCGTGTTCTTGTTCAGTGCGCGAGTAAATCAGGATGTCATCGATGAAGACGATAACAAACTTGTCAAGGTAAGGTTTGCACACCCGATTCATAAGATCCATGAATACTGCCGGTGCGTTGGTTAAGCCGAATGGCATCACTTGGAATTCATAATGCCCGTAGCGAGTTCGGAAAGCAGTTTTAGGAATATCTTCATCACGAACTCGGAGTTGGTGGTAACCAGACCGTAGATCGATCTTTGAGTAAAAACTCGATCCCTGAAGTTGGTCAAACAGGTCATCAATGCGAGGAAGTGGGTAACGGTTCTTGACAGTTAATTTGTTGAGTTCACGGTAGTCGATGCACATGCGGAAAGAACCGTCTTTCTTTTTCACAAACAGGACCGGAGCTCCCCAAGGTGAGGAACTTGGTCGAATGAATCCCTTGTCCAGGAGTTCCTGTAGCTGAGTAGACAACTCCTGAAGTTCGGATGGGGCTAATCGGTAAGGTGCTCGTGCCACGGGTGCTGCACCGGGCACAAGGTCAATAGAAAATTCGACTTGTCTAGGTGGCGGAAGGCCAGGCAAGTCTTCCGGAAAGACTTCTGGGAAGTCTCGAACAATAGGCACATCCTCAAGTCGCTTCTCCACCGACTTTTTCTCCATAACGTGTGCGAGGATTGCCTGATACCCTTTTCTCAAGTATTTTCGGGTTCTCATGCAAGAAATGATGTTTATTCTCGTCCCACCGGTCTCCCCTTGTATGCTCAAAGTTCCACCGGTGACGAGAGGAATGCGTACAATTTTCTCGAAACAAACGATTTCGGCTCGGTGTTTGGACAACCAATCCATACCGACGATGATGTCAAAGCTGCCGATTTCGACAGGTATCAAGTCAATGGGAAAGAGCTCATTAGCTAAGTTCAGAGTGCAATTAGGTATTACACTGTCGGCCTCAATAAGTTTTCCGTTTGCCAATTCTATTGTGTACTTAGAATCTAAGGCAATAGGTGTAGTGTCAAGTAGTGGATAAAATTCGTCGGAAATAAAGCTCTTATCAGCACCAGTATCGAATAATACAGATGCAGTCAAGTTGTTGAGAAGAAACGTACCCGTGACCACATTCGGGTCTTGACGGGCTTCCCCAGATTTCAGTACAAAAGCTCTTCCTCGAGCATTGTTGTTGTTCCTGTTGTTGTTGTTCAGCTTTGGGCAGTCTTTCTTGAAATGCCCCGTTCCGTTGCACCCATAACAAGTCTTTGGTGCAGAGGTGTTGGTGTCAGTGGTGTTTGATCTACAATCCCTAGCCAAGTGTCCAAATCTCTTACACTTGCTACAGGGACATGAACCATGGTGGTGTCGTTGGCACTTCGAGCAATAGGGCTTGGTTCCCTTGTACGCTCCTTTGTCATCAGAAACAGAGGTGTAGGCTTTAATGGTTTCAGGTTTCTTGTTTTGGTGGTTGTTGTGGTTGTCGGACCATTTTCTTTTGTTGCTGTTGGAGGATGGAGTGGGTGGTTCTGGGTCCTCGTTCATGGCTAAAAGTTCATGGGCCAACCGAATGGCACCGTGAAGAGTGGTTTGTTTTGATGAGGCGACATTTCCCCGGACAGGTTCCGGGAGGCCGCGGATGTATTTCTTAATCTTGTCGGGTTCAGTGCCTGCCATAGCTGGGCGAAGAACGGTAAGTTGTTGGAATCTGGTGGTGTATCCAACGATGTCAGTTCCTTGTACTTTTAAGTTCCAGAACTCTTCGTCCAGCTTGTAGAGTTGTTCGGCCGGGCAATACTCATCAGTGAGCATTTTCTTCAGATCCTCCCAAGGGAGTAGATAAGCTGTATCAATACCCACAGACTGGGTATAGGAATTCCACCACGAGAGGGCACCATCTTCGAGGGTGCAGGTGGAGAACTTGACTTTGTCGTCTTCCGCACATTTGCTGATGCGGAAAACAGATTCCATCTTTTCGAACCATCTGATGAGTCCGATGGCTCCTTCAGTCCCCTTGAAGCTCAAGGGTTTGCAGTTTTGAAAATCCTTGTATGAACAAGGTTTAGCAGCGGAGGTTTCAGCGGCATCGCTGTTTCTTGTGGAACCAGGTGGAGTGTTCCGAGCTAAGGCTTCAGTAACAGCCTGGGTTATGAGTGACGTGATCTGAGCATCCGTGTAAGGTCTTGTCTTTGGCGGCATGACTCTTCAATAAAAGAAATGAAGATTCATGAGATTTTGCAAGAAAGTTGTATATATTTCAGATGTACATGTATAAAGGTGGTAATACATAACATCAATATGGGAAAAAAAAAAGAATGCCAATTAATATGAGTTGAACAACAAGAAATATTGGATAGATGATACGAGTTTAAAGGTTACGTCCTACAGATGTATTACAAAAGATGTCGGGAATTGTTACATCCGACTGAAAAATAGAGTAGTGCTAAGGTAGTTACTAGATTACATGATAGTTTACAAGACAAAGACTAAGCTAGTCTTAACGTAGGTTAATCTGCTCCATCATCGTGACAAGACGGTCCACCGTGTTTGCGAGCCTGCTAGCTTGTCGAGCGTTGTCTTCTGCTAGCGCTAGTCGTTGGGTTAGTCCATGCGCATACTCTTCTGTCTCCAGTGAGCGCTGCACATATTCATCCATCCTTTGTTGCAGAAGGGCATTTTCCACCCTTATTTCTATTATTTGGTTGCGAAGGACGTCCATGTTGTTGTTAGTGGTTTCCAGATCGTCGGAGACTTGTTCTAAACGTTCGAGGGATGTAAGTCTCCAGTTCTCGTTGGTTTCCTGCAACACGACGTCCATGGTGCGAAGTCGTTGCTCGTGTTGGTTCACCCTAGCGGCTAAGGCCGGCAAGGTGAAGTGAGTGGAGTACGGGCCAGCTCGAGGCAACCTGTTGTTCCTCCTTGCTACCCTTGGGTTCTGCGACCCGGTTTGAGAACGAGATGAGTTGGATGGGATGTTTGCCATTTCTGAGACAAAGCGTTAGTAAGTTTGAGGCTAATATATATATACATATATCATATCCAGCCTAGTGTCTAGCACGTATCAAGTAATGGTCCGGTTCTCTCGTAGTCAGAGTCAACTAACGTATCCCTGTTCAACATAATCATTTCAGATCTTACATCATCTTTCCTTAATTGTACATAGTTGATCAGGCTATGTTAAATTAAAGTTGTATGCTGTAATTCCTGAACTAGTCATGTCTAATAAGAGAATACTGCCTAACGGTCATAGTCTAGGCCCACTAAATGCAACCTAGTTCACTATAACCTTAGGCTCTGATACCAATCTGTAACACCCCCAAATTTAACGGTTCGCGGAAGCATACATTGGGTGTTACTAATCAATATACAAAGCACAAGATTAATAGTAAACGACCTCTAAATGAGACGTTTGTAAAATAGTTACATTTCATAATTAATAATCGTTTGAAAACCGTAGGTTTTCGTATACAAAATGTAATTCCCTAGAGCCCACGCGTATAGCGGGAGATTCTATTACATCACCATAGTTACAAAAGATAATGCCAAAGAATCTCCGTTAAATGCAGTTTGTAAATCATGCGACTCTAGCTAGAAATCCTGGAATAGTCCTACTCCGTATGTGTACCTGAGATACAAAGCTAAAAAGTGTCAACCAAAAAGGTTGGTGAATCTCACAGGTTTAGAAATAAGTAAGTGTCATGAACCACAAGTATGTACCCGTATTGCTATCCAGCAAAGTAAGTAAATCAGTTAATCAGTACAGTGCCATGAGCTCATAAGTTGAAGCTTAACCGTGTAGTGTGAAATAAATCACGTACCCCCGTGAGTGCTATCCGCACGCTCATATGTAACAAATACTAATATGTCTGTTTCTACGTGTAAATCAGTACGTGGTGGCGCTACCACCCCAGACAGGGATTGTCAGTCCCAAATGGATCCATTTACTAGTACTCGCGCTTAAGACCATAACTAACAACTTACGATAGGGAGGCTTTCAGTGGATAAAAGTAACTCATGCGTTTGTTTGTAATTAGTAATGTTTTCAGTTCAGTACATTGTGTTCATGCGTAAAACAGTTGCTAAGTATCTCACCCCAAAGTATAAAACAGTAAAAGTGGGGCTGTAAGACTCACCTGAGTCGAGCAGTAGTAATTAGCAAGTAGTAGTAAAGCAAGTAGGTTCTCCGAACCCGTAACCTTCTAGTGCCTAAACACGTAAGGTTAAGTAAGTAGATGTCTCGCAAGACCATCTAGGCTAGTTGTTCATACAACCCGTTGTGTGTAATGTTGGTTCGTTCTCGTTTGTATCAAAGTAGACGGCCCGTTGGTGATTTGTTATAATTAAAGTTTATCATTTATAACGCAATTTAGTGTAATTGTAATAGAAAGTATGTTCTATGACGTTTGTTAAGTCGTATGACATAAGTATTTGAAGTTGTGTAAGTTCGACACTTAGTAAAATCTGACTTTTCAAGGTTCTGTCATGTGCGACGTAGCGTGCGACGTAGGGTGCGACGTCAGGTGCGACGTGGGCATGTACGTCGCATGATGCGACCTTCGCAAATCAATGCGACGTAGGAGGCAGCGTCGCTAATGCGACGTTGAGGTTTTTATGCGACGTAGGCCGCGACGTCGCAGAGGCCCCTGGCCAAATGCGACGTAGCGGTCTGATGGCCGGAATCTTTGTCGAAAACGAGTTTCCCCGTTTCCGTTGGGTCCAAATCTTTTACCCAACCCTTATATGAACATATTAAGCCATTATAAACTATAAAAACGTAAAAATGAGTAAAAACGGAGAGTTGTCGAGATTTGTCGGAAACTTACAAAGTGTCGGATCGAAAATCCGAAAAGGTAGAAGTGTAGATCGTCGCGAGGTGGTCGTTTATTTCCAAAGGGGCTTGAAGATCCGAGGTCGTTTAGTATGTTTATTTTGCGATTTTCGTTGAATTTTGGTTTGTGGTTTTTGAGAGAAAAGAAAAGGAGGGGAGAGAGAGAGGATAAAAAATGAAAGAAAGTGGGTGGAGGTGGGAGGTTAAATCCCCACTTTCGCCCCGCGTTCCCACTCCGTGCGGTGTTCGTTTGCTCCGTCATTTAAACGTTAAATATTTATTTTACGCGTTTAATTATATTTATAAATCACAAATCTTGTTAAATGATTTATTTAAATTATTTCCTTAAATCTTTAATAGGTTAGATTAATTTTAATCACTTTTGCTTTTAAAATCGTGTACGTTTTATTCGAGTAGTACAAGTCAGTTATTAACTATTATAAAATAGCGTTTCAGTTATAATTGCGTTATTTTAGTTTATAAACATTTGTTCACCGACGTCCGTGTTAATCGAATAGAATTTCATTCTATTTAAGTTGCGCACGTTTTAATCAAATCGCAAAGTTGTATATATTCACCAACATATAATCCGGTACATAAATTAGCCTAACACAGAACTAATTACATGTATTAACAAAAAATTAGGCGCTAATACTAGCCCTAATTTGGCGGTTGTTACAAATAACTTGCTTAAATTATTTCCTTAAGTCTTTAATAGTTTAGATTAAATTTAATTACTTGTGTTTTTAAATTGCGTAAACTTTAAATCAAGTGGTACGAGATAAGTGCTAATTATTATAAATTAGTATTTTGGTCAAAATTGCATTATCTTAGTTTATAACATTTGTTCACCAACGTCCGTATTAACCGAATAGAATTTCATTCTATTTAAATTGCGTACGATTTAATCAAATCGCGTATTCGTATATACTCATCAATATATATTTTGTTACATCAATTAGCCTAACACAGAACTAATTACATGTATTTACAGAGAATTAGGCACTAATTACTAGTCCTAATTTGGCGGTTGTTACAGATAAACTGCCATCGCGAATTTACAATTAAAATCGATTAATCTTGTAATTTTAACATGATCTATCGATTGATTCACGTTCATTAATGTTCGTTTAACATAAACCCTAAAGATCTATGTCCAATAACATCGTAATCGACGCAAATTGTTTAGTTTATAACCCGAAACCCTAAGTTTATAAAAACTTCGATTTCTCGTTATTTACACGGTGAAATCCGTTGATATATACCTCAAAATGTTCGTAAATTGAAGATGTATAAAGTCTACGGATTGAAAAACTCGTTCCCGTACTCTAAAATTCGAAATCAAGCGAAAAGATAAAATCGCCTCGTTTCGCCTGTGTGACGGATTCGCAAAGTTTTACTGACCTCGCGAAGTTTGTGGGTTCGGTGGGTGGGCTTGACTCGTTTGACCCCCTTTATACTTCGTATCCGATTCGCGAGATGTGATGCGGATCCGCAAGTTGATGTCAACTCGCAGGAATAAATAAAAACGTGAATTTAATTCTAAGTATAAATAAAAACCCGATATTTTACAAGTCTAAAATAAAATTATTTTTCACTTGCATTTGTCACGTTTGTTTAATTCAAAAATATTCAGTATAATTTAATTCCGAAGGGTAAATTCAGATAAACATAAAAACTGAAATAAATAAAAATACAACTATATAAACATTGGTATCAAGTACCATTTTATTAATCACTTGATCAAAATAAAATACATAAACAAAATGAATAAGAATTTATCTGCTTAGGGATCATATTAGAAAGAATAATCAATTAATTATATATTTAAAGGTCTAAGCAGATTGGTAGTATACATACCTCATGAAATTCAAATAAATTACTGTAAAATTACAACTAAATTTATCATTTATACATTTATATTTATGAAACTATATCTTAGGTACCTTTATCCACATAGCATAATTAATAAATGCATTACTCACATAAAGTGAATATTCTAATTATAGACAGTTCAAGACGATTACCGGTATTATAATCCACATAAACAAATTATACTCAATTTTCTAAGCAAACTCTTTATTGTTAGTATGAGTATTATCAAGTGCTTCCTATTATATGACATACTGAAGAATTCAAGTAAAACACATAACACTGCATCATTAAATTTCAAGGTAGCGGTTACTAAATGATGTATCTTTTCGAAACATATAACATACACTTGAATTTTAAAGGTTAGACAAATATCAAACATATTTTGAATATGCTATGTTATCTAAGTCTGTACGTAGTACAACAGAAGATCCCTTCTAGCATAATTCAAAATATATTTGAGAATATTAATTTAATTAAAGGTTTCAGTTCTGTACTTAGTACAACAAAGTTACCAGTAATTAAGTTAATACCCATATTGCTACTATTTGTCAATTCAAATTAATATGCATGATAACAGTGTATGGCAATACCATCCTTCAACAATTAAGACTTAATGTCATACATCATAGAATAGTAACACAAAATAATCAACAAGTAGTTAATTAACTTCTTAAGGCTTAGAAAATTTCATATAATTTGCCTACCAGTACATCATATGATGAAGCCATCTAAAGTTTTCACTAAAAATAGACAAATTACAACTTGTGGATATAGGTGTATAATCAAATAAATATAAACACATACCTGATAGAACCGCTGTAGTTCTAAAGCAACTTTATTTGAACCTACTACCATATCATACTTAGGACTTAAGCTTATTATTGTAAAGCTTATTCTCCTAATGTACTATCATTTCCGTTAGTTTTTGCAAATAAAAACTTAAATGAAGGCGATTCTCCTTAGGTAACAAGCAAATGAATGCCATACGACCTTTTTTTTTTAAATGAACATAGAAATACTAACTATTACCAAAATACCCTTGGAAGACTTACCACTCTGGATTTCTCATTCCGTTCAGTTGAACCAACGTCTCAAATCTTGCTCTGTCGAACGCCTTTGTGTATAAGTCTGCTAAGTTATCCAATGATGGAACCTTAACTAACTTTATCAACTTTTTCTCAGCACAATCTCTAATAAAATGATGTCTAATATCAATATGCTTAGTTTTACTGTGCTTCACCGGATTATTGGTGATCGACATAGTAGATTCGTTATCAATCATCATAGGAGTATTGGTTATATTTAACCCGTAATCCCGCAGTTGCTGTTGAATCCAAAGTACTTGCGAGCAACAGCTGCCAGCTGCAACATACTCAGCTTCACATGTAGAAATGGCTACCGAGGTTTGCTTCTTGCACTGCCAGGATACTAATCTACCTCCTAGGAATTGACATCCTCCGGTAGTAGATTTCCTATTCTGATTGCATCCTCCGTAATCCGAATCAGTATAAGCTACGAGATCTAAGTCTCCATCAATCGGATACCAAAGACCCAGCTTAGGTTTCCCTTTGAGGTAACGAAAGATTCGTTTAACAGCTTGCATGTGTGACTCTTTAGGATTAGCCTGATATCTTGCGCATAAACACACAGCAAACATTATGTCAGACCTAGAGGCTGTAAGATACATTAGTGATCCGATCATGGCTCTATAAAGAGTTGGATCCACATCGCTATCACTCGATGTATCTGGACCTAGTCCATGATTGACTGGAATTGGAGTATTGTAGACCTTACTTTCATCCATCTTAAAGCGTTCTAATAGCTCATATGTATATTTAGATTGATGAATAAAGAATCCATCCTTCTTTTGATCAACTTGTAATCCTAAGAAGAAATTCAACTCTCCCATTGCAGACATTTCAAACCTTTTTCTCATGACTTTCTCGAATTCTTGACACATCTTTTCATCAGAAGATCCGAAGATAATGTCATCAACATAAACTTGCACTAGAAGAAAGTCTTTCTTTTTCCACTTCACAAACAGTGTACTATCAATCGATCCTCTTGTAAATCCATTCTCAAGTAGATACGTTGATAGTGTTCCATACCATGCCCTAGGTGCTTGATGTAATCCATATAGAGCCTTATTCAAACGATATACTCTATCTGGATACTCAGGATCAGCAAACCCTAGCGGTTGTGAAACATACACCAATTCTTCCACTTTGCCATACAAAAAGGCACTCTTAACATCCAACTGATACACTTTTATACCAAAATATGATGCAAATGCTAAGAATACTCTAATTGCTTCTAGCCTAGCAACTGGTGCAAACACTTCATTATAGTCAATACCTTCTTGTTGATTAAAACCTTGAACCACCAGACGAGCTTTATTGCGAGTAACGATTCCTTTATCATCTCTCTTGCACTTAAATACCCATCTAGTTCCAATTGGATATTCTCCCTTTGGTAGGTCAACCAACTCCCATACTTGTAATTTAGAGAACTGTGATAGTTCCTCTTGCATTGCTTCTACCCACGAGCTTTCTTTTAAAGCCATTTAAACATTTTTAGGCTCGATTTGTGAGATAAAGCATGAATATAGACATTGATTAGGAATCCCTGTCTCTTTCATTGCAGTATACAAGCTTTGGTATTCTAAATTCTCAGACGTACTAGCTCTGGATTGATGCCTAGTTTGAACCGGAGTATTAATATCACCGATGATGTTTTCAACGGGATGATTCTTACTCGTTCTAGTTGTAGTAACTGGTTCAACCGGTATCTCATCTTCCAATTCAGGTACATCTTCCGTACGAGCAGAAGATATCCTTAAGTGCTTCAAAGGAGTAAGTATATCATCAAACTTTGTAGAAAGATCATCAAGATCTTCTGTTTCTTGAGACTTATCCTCTGAAGGTTGTTGTGACTCACTTGTGGAAGCTTTATCTGAGTCAACATTAGTCTTAATTCCAGACTGCTTAACACTTGATGTTGAAGCGGGACCAATATTCTCATCTTCAAACAATAAATGTTCAGCTATCTCTGAATCACTGACATAGTCACTAATAGGAACTTTAAATGATGCAAAAATATCAGAATAATCAAATTGCCAATCTAATCCCTTATGAACATCAGGTGAGTAGCTCGTAACCTCAATATTATAAACTACCTCCAAATGTCCTGTGACTTTATTAAAGACTCTCTTGTTTGGCGAATTGGGCATATAACCTAGGAAAATCCTTCGTCAGCCTTCTCACCAAATTTTGCTTGATGTCCAGTCTTTAATATGGTGCATGAAACTCCAAAGGGTTCAAACCCTTTTAAGTTTGGTTTCTTATTGTTCAAAAGATCATAACAAGTCTTGTTATGTCTCTTAACCGTAAGAACTCTATTAAGAACATAACATACTGTATTCACTGCTTCTGCCTAAAAAATGACCGGAAGCTTTGAATCAGCAAGCATTGTTCTAGCAGCTTCAATCAACATTCTATTTTTCCTTTCAGCAACACCATTCTGTTGAGGTTCATACGGTGCACTGAATTGATGTAATATCCCTTTGCTTAAGCAATAGATATTCAACGTTGAATTCTTAAACTCTGTTCCATTGTCACTACGAATACGCTTAACTCTCTTTTTATAGACATTCTCTACTAGATCAAAGAACTCAATTAGAATTCCAGGAGTCTCATCCTTTGATCCCAAAAAGAATACCCATGAGAATCTAGAATAATCATCTGTGACAACCAAACAGTACCATTTGCCACCTAGACTTCTCTTGCTTATAGGGCCAAAGAGATCCATATGTAGCAATTCAAATGGCGAGGAGATAGAATTTTCAGTCTTAGGTCTGTGTGGTTTCTTGTGCTGCTTTCCTTTCATGCAAGGACCACACTTATCCTCAGACTCGAAACGTTTTTGTGGTACACCTAGAACCAAACCATTTTTGGTTATATAATTCATTTTTCTCCAGTTCAGGTGTGTCATTCTCCTATGCCATAATAATGCGTCTGTTTCTGAAGCCTTGAATAATAAACATGTAGACACCATTGAAGAATTAGGAACACCCATGTTAATAGCATAGATGTCCTTCTTCCTTGGAGCCCTCATCAATATCCATTTATCAGGAATTTTAAAACCTGGCTTCAGGACTAAGGCTTCCTTTTCATTAAAATAAACTAGATGACCTTTATCACAGACTTAGGAAACACTCACTAGGTTGTGAGTTAGTTCTTCAACATAGTTCACATCCTCAAGAGTCAAAGTTCCATTTGAAAATTTTCCTTTTCCCGAAATTACTCCTCCTTTATCTCCTGCAAAGTTTACTTTTTGCTTGAGACTCTCCTTGAAGTCCTTCAACAGACTTCTTTCTCCGATCATGTGCCTTGAGCATCCACTGTCTACATACCACCAGCTGTCCTTGTTCACAGCATGCTCCTGCACATAACACAAGATACGATCAGTTATCAAGAGGGACCCAAGTCATTACGGTCTTGGTTTGTCCCTTATCATCAACAAACTTAAGCTCTTTAAAATAACCATCCTTCCCATCAGGAGCTTTGGTTACTTTCAAAGTAGCTTTAGTTTGTGGACGATCAGCCTTAAGAGGTGAATTTGAGGAGAACCTCTTAGGCACATAATTATGAGCTCTATGATTATAATTAAACTCATGTGATCGCGAAGTAGTACCACTCTCATAATGACTATGGCCTCTACTTGGAGTTCTAAACCTCGACGGTGTCACATCCCTAGACTTATGGACAGAATTATCACTTTGAGTATATGGCCGTTTAGGTTTAGGTGGGGAGACACTATGCTTACCATCTCTTTTAAGAATGTTAACAGGTTTATTACCTAACTTAAGTTTGGTATCTAACCCATCTACAGTCATACTAGAGTCGGTCTGTGTCTTTTCATCAATCACGAGCTTATGTGGTGTTTCAGGCTTTTTGTTAGGACAACATGAAGCCACGTGTCCCTTTTGATGACACTTGAAACATGACATCTGCTTGCGTGATTTACTCACTTTTGCTTTCTAATCTGGAGTCTTAGGCACTAAAGGTTTAAGCTGTTCCTTATTAACCTTATCATCAGTCTTAGCATCGTTAATCACTCCACCCGATACAAATTGTATTTTGGTGAAATGAGAAGCCTTGCTATTATCTAATGATACGTTCTTAATAACATCTTTCTGTGCCTCTAACTTTTCCTGATCATTAGTTACTGAAATTTCAGGAGTAGCATCTGTCATTTCAGAATCTTCAGGAATAGGAGTGTAATTGGCATTAAAAGGAGGGGATACATCATTGTAACCTAACCCAGTCTTGTCCTTTACACTTCGTTGAGCATATAACATTTTATCCATTTGAGATGTCCTATAGTTCTCAAGTTTACGGTTTTGCTCAATTAACCTTAAGTTAAGGTTCACTATTTCCTGATCCTTACTAGCAATTGTCTCATTTAAGTCTTTGATATTCATATAGAGACATCTATGACAACAGATTTTTCACTTATGGTATCTCTAAGTTTTGTTCTATCCGAAGCATCAGACTTAATTTTATCTTTTAAGACTTGTTTATCATCACTTAATCTACGAATATCCATAATAGCTTGATCAAGTTCAGATCTAACATTCTTATAGGATTCCTTATCCATATTTAATTGTGATGACAGGTTGCTATTTGACACAGTTAAGACACTATTCTGAGATTGTAAATCAGTAACTAAGTAACAAACATCAGCAAGATTAAGAATATCTAAACATACCTTTTTCTTGTCAGTTTGTAATTCAGCCATGCGTGCCACGAATTCTTCAGGACTCATATCTGGAGCTGAATCCATATATAGCACGTCATCATCACTTACCTTCACTTCAGACTCAGGCACCTCTACTTTCTGTTCCATATCAGTGGGCATGTAGGACACTGATCCAGCAGTTGTCTCTTCGATCTCGGCCATCAAAGCGTCCTCAGAATGAGCTTGCCAATCATAAGAGCCATCCAACTGCTTCACCACTAAGGCTTTGGAAGCGAGAGTACTTCCTGAACCTTGTTTTCCTTGTGATTCTACTTTAGGTCTTTGGCATTCTCTAGCAAAATGACCAATACCCTGACAGTTAAAGCATCTGACCTTGGTTTTGTCAAACCCTGATCTATTGCCCAACACCTTTCTACCAGTTCTCTTGAGGAAATTCTTCACCTTTCTAGATATCAACGCTAGTTGATCTTGAAGCTCCAATTCCTCAAGATAATCAGAATCTATCTATTCATAATCCTCATCAAACAGAATAGGATCATTGATCTTTCCCTCTATGTAATTCTCGTATGATGCCACAAAGGAAGCAAGAACAGACAATTGCTGTTCAGCAGATTTCACACTCATGGGCATCTTCTGATGCTCTTGAGGTGACTTCTCGGAATTCTTTCCCTTTGTCTCATCACTAGAGGAGGAAATAAAGCATAGATCTTCAGTAATCATTTCTCCATTTTCACTAGTATCACCAACTAACAGTGCAGTGGTCGAACTAGATGACGCAGTCGAAAGACTTGACTTTCCATGATACAACCCAGGGTTCTGAACCTGATCAGAATCACTATCTCTTGACTTCTTGGAGAAATCATAACCTTTCAGCTTGTCAATGACTTGCTCTAAGGTCATAGTAGAATACCTAGTTTCGTTATCCTTAATCATAACGCCATACATTTCCCATTTAGAAGGCAACCCCTCAAGAAACTTGTCGGTTTTAGCTACTTCTTCTTCAACAATTTCATGGTATTCCAGTTCACTTAGTAGATGGTAGAAACGCGCGACATAGGCATCAAGATCTTCTCCTTTTAAAGCTTTAAACATAGTAAACTGCTTTTTAAGAAGACTCCTCTTGCCAGCTCTCACCTGTGGACTTCCCTCACCTCTTTTCTCTAGAGCTTCCCAGAGCGTTCTAGCAGTATGAAAAGACTTCAGTTGATGAGCAATCTCTTTAGGAAGACACATCTTTATGCATGAATGTGCTTTATTCTCATTTCTGTAAGCTTCCTTCTCTTGATCACTCATGTTCGCATAGGTAAGAACCACAGTGGCATTTTGAACAGTTTGAGTAGGTGCAGTGTATCCACTCTTGATACACATCCAGATTGACAGGTCATGGAATCTACAGTAAGATTCAAATCTGTCCTTCCAGTTGTAGTAATCCTCGATTCTTAACAACTTAGGTGGAACGTTTGACTTTCCCACCTCGTGGTCCATTTCGATCATTCTACTTAAGTCAGACATCTTAAAAACGTAAAATTAAACTGTTTCAGCGAATTCAGAAAACTCAACTCGCAAGACTCAGCTCAACTCGCAATCTCAGCTCGACTCGCAGAATACGTCGATTCGCAAGTCTCAGTTCGGATTGCTAAAGATGTCGATTCGCAAGTGATGTCGATTCGCGAGGGATCTCGGTTCGACTCGCAAGCCTCAGTTCGACTCGCTAGTTCAACTCGGTTCGCAGGCGACGCTGGAACCCTAATCTCGACTCGTGAAACGGCTGTTAAACCCGAAAAACGAATGTTAAGGTATTTTTACGACTGAAACTAAGAATTTCGACCGTAAACAAACCCTAAAACGTCCAGAGAATGATTTTGATCGTTAGTATTGCAAGAACGCACGTAAAAATGATCCGAATCAAAAACGCAATAACACTAAAACTTATGAACACACTCGTATTTAGCCCGAAAGCTCTGATACCAGATGTAAGTCCCCTAGTTCTAGGATCAATAACTTCGTTATCTGTAGTATTAAGGTGCGGAATCCCTCAATACGGTGTTATCTTACTAACAACGAATATGTTCGAATTGCGTTTTAATAAAGCTTAACTTTAAACGATGAATCGTCAAAGCCTAGCCGTGGGTTATGTTTTCTCTGGTTTGCTGGAATCGCAGGTTCGGAATATGCAAAAGTTTTTTGTTTTTCACGTTGGAAAAACATTATATAGTTCAGTTCGTCTCGGCTCGCATGGGCCTGCGAGTTCGGTCCAACTCGCAGTCCAAGCCCAACAAAGAACTCGGCTCGCCAGACTAATGCCTCACGAGTTCAGATCTCACCTCACAGCTCAACTCGCTGCCACCTGAGATCTCGACTCGCCTCGCATGAAACGTCTATTATTTATTTCGTATTTAAACATTCGTCTAACTTAGCACAATAATATGTTTAACGAATATTACTAACAAAACAAATATTTATTTACAAATCTAAACCAATATACAAACGTAATAATAATTACACCAGTCCTATTTCAAGCTAGATCTGTTGTCACAATCTATGTCCCAACAAGGGATTAGAAAATTTTGTTGTGAGAGGGTAAAAGGGGTCAAGTGAGTGAATGTATCACTGACTAAAGAGGCAAAGACTATCGCATGATATGTGGTTGTAAATTAGAAATTTCCAAAGAAAGTTAAGATATAATTATGCCCAAAGGATTAGAAGGATAGTGAGCTAATTACTTTGGTTCCAGTGAGTATTGATTTATTAGAGTGTTGCATGATTGTTCATTAGTGAGTTATTATCAACGTCTATTAGTCTCACGGTACAGGTTCCATGTCTCAGAATAACGTTTACTTACTACACGATTTACACTTTTATATTTATCACGTTTCGCTCCCGTCACGCATCACGTTTAGCATTTCGAGTAGAACGTCTTGGCGGCATGTATACTACAATTTCGAGTACGTACGAGTTTAGAATAGATGGGCAGTTTGGATAGTGTCAGATGTATGCGCCAAACCAACGACCAAAGATCATGAGTTCGGAACAAATAGAGTTGAGATTTTGACGTCGTCACGCGACTTTGAAGACGACACATTGGATACTCGAATATGGTCATATAAACACATATATGTCGTGATACCTTCGCAATTACGTCGGCCGCCATAATTGTTAAGGTATCCTTTCATATATGTACTTATTACCAAATCCTATATCACAATGTTCAACCTTGTTCCTATGTATTCAAATCTTAAAGTGGCACGAATTTATAAGGAAATGATACTATGATCAATATAGTATCGATAGATGACATTAATGATCCTGCGTCGTTAAGCCTACATAACCCTCGGGTACGCGGGTGTGACATCCGTCACCTAAACTCCATGTGACATCCGTCACCTAAACTCCATGTGACATCCGTCACCAAAAGCTTTATTCATAGGTTCGTTCTCATAATCATTTCTGATTTTCATTTACTTGAGTGGAATTATTTGAGAAAAATAATCAAGTACTTCATATTCTAAACTATGTGAGAAAATTTAATTCTCGTATAATATTTAACAATTCGAACCAATACTTGTGCGCGGTTAAATTAAAAGTTAGGATAATAATAGCGAAATAATAATAATAATAATAATAATAATAATAATAATAATAATAATAATAATAATAATAATAATAATGATAATGATAATGATAATGATAATGATAATGATAATGATAATGATAATGATAATGATAATGATAATGATAATGATAATGATAATGATAATGATAATGATAATGATAATGATAATGATAATGATAATGATAATGATAATGATAATGATAATGATAATAATAATAATAATAATAATAATAATAATCATATAATAATGAATATGATATATAATAATAATAATAATCAGATCTATAGTAATAATAATATAATAATACTCTTATATTCTTATAATCTAATTTAATAATAATTAAAGAATACTACTAATAATTAATGTAACGTGAATGGACTTGTTCCATTGATTTGCCGAAGGTCTATGACCAAAAATCAGCCCAATTTTGTGATAAAAATCAAATTCGTCCAAGGAACCTACGGATTGGGCTCAAAGTGATTTTATGCATATAAATACAACCCTAAGCGTAGCCTACAACCATTTAATCATAAAAAAATTTATCGTTCCTGCTGCTACTGCTGTGTTTGTGTCGACCGAAACATCAAGAAAAGAAGTCATCAAATCGGATTCGTGTCTTGCTTCCGTGTATTCTCGTTCGTGTACTCGTATAGGTATATAATTATGAACCCTAATCTATAGATTTTCTTTATATTATCTGGGATATAATTATTATTTGAGTGATTCATGTGTTTGGGGTATGAACATGTTAAGTATAATACGTTTTGGTAACCGAAAGTCTTGTTTCGTTAAGTCTAGAATCTGTCCAAATTTTCGCAGTCCCATTCGACGGCTGTTTTGACCTAGCTACGTACAATTTCAGGCTTCGGCCAAAACACGAAGGTTGTAGATCTCGAAATTTTACTTTGATTCTCAAGGTTTCGGCCTCTAAAACTAAACCGATTAATTTATAAAAATTATTTAGTAAACTGCTGTAGTGAAATCCGAATTTTCTGAAAAACTTTGGATAGTTTAAATTGAATTGGTTTGTTATTTAATCAAAGTTTAAATCATTTCATATTGGTGCCAGGCGAATAGTATCATATAGTAAGTAGAGATCGACAATATATACGTTAGTGGTGTGGGCAATTGTTAACCATGATCAAAATTTTATTTTACTGTGATTGACCATATGAAATCAAGATTTAAAAGTTGAGACGTTATTATCATGCTAAACTGTTGGAGGTGATGGTCACTCCTATGTTTTTATATATTTTTTTATATACAAATCCAACATGATTCTATAGAATCATTATCAAGGTGGGTCTTGAGTTTTATTATCCAACTTTATCAGTACATATTTGAAGGCGGTTAATCAATTTTGGGCCTATAACTATGGTGATGATAGTCCCGTAATCACTATTAGTTAGTGATTTAGAATCACAAAGTGTAAAGTTTAATTGTAGAAGGGGGGTTGAATACAATTTAAAACAATTTCAGATTTTATCAAGTGTTTCAGATTGTTTTAAATTAATTATCTATAACAGAGTATGACGGGATTGAAATAACAGATTAAAGATATAACAGTATCAAAGAACGACAAGTAATAGTAGCTGAAAGTGAATTGTATTGATTAAATTCACAAAGTGTTGAATGCGGAATGGATTAACCAAAGTTAATCCAATTCAAACACTTAGCTAAATTATTACAATGAAGAGTATTGACTACAGTGGACATACACGCTGATAGTTAACCTCGCTGAGTCTTTAATACACACCTAGACAAACTAGTTCTCTAACAAACAGAAGAACGGTGCATATAACGACTAGCCTCAATAGTACAAAACACTGAACTATTTATACTACAAGAGTTCCTAAAATATCGCCTACAAAATAGGATCTTGGAAGGACACGTGTTGCTGCTTGATTGGTCCTGATCTCTGATAAACCGACATTCTGCGGGTCCCAATTCTGTTACCGCAAATATCTCATTACCTTAAAACCAATCACTTGCTGCCACGTAATCTTTCGGACATACTTCGAACTGGAACACTCTTGCTGATGTATAGATAAGTACAGTACTTTTTAGTACTTGATGATTGAGAGGCTTTATTGAATAGTCACTGAAGATGCAGCAATCCTCCTCACTCACTGCGAGCTAACATGCTCTTGTAGAATGAATTGAACAAAAGATCTTCAGTGACTTCTGTTATTCTGGCAGTGACTATTGCCTTTATTGATTTGAAGAAGTAAGGCTCTCGCTGACGTTGATCAGCGACACACCAAGTTGAGCTTTAAATCTTCCTCAGAATATCGAACAGAATGAATGATGATCAGCGAAACTTATCATTGGCAACAGCAGCTTCGATACAATCCATTTCTTCATCGAGTAGTGAACAGTTGAGTTGGTCAGCGACCAGTGACTTCATCGTGGTCAGCGACCAGTGACTCAACAATCTCCCCCTAAATGATTGTGATTGAAGCTCCCTAGACAAACTTGTTGTTGTGAAAGTTTATAGTCAGTGTTTAAGAATTTAAACATTCAGTGACTTTATACTTGTGATCCATTCATTTTTCTTTTTGGATTCTTTTGATATGATCTGAGTTTTGCACTTTGGTTTTCTCAAAAACAAGATTAGGTTTCATTGAACTGTATATCATAAAGTAAATTTAGTTACAATAAACCTAATCTATTACAAGCTTCAGTTTAAACATCCCCAAACTTCTTCTTCTTTTACGATGCCCAACTCACTCTGTAATTCATATTTGTCACTGGATGGCAGGAACCTGTACTGTCTAGCAAGCCCTTCTTCCATGATTGCTTTTCTCATTGATGAGTCCTTGGGAAGCACACTGACTATTCAGATGAGATGTACAAGCTGCTCATGATCTATCTTTTCAAGTTCTGATTCTCTTTGGAAACACAGCTTTCCATTGAAGTCCCTGTAAACAATCCCTTTCTTTCCTTCAGTAACTTCAGCGCCCTCAACCCTTGGCACTCCATCAGGAATTGACAGATTCAGTTTGCTAGTGTTTGGGATTCTGATAATTCTATTGGTACCTGCCCTATACCTTGGACTTGGTGGCTGTACAATCTCTTCACTAAATATGACAGTGTCTTCTGGTCTAAGTAGCTGTAGATCCACCATTTTCTTGAACAATCTGTCAATCTCAGCCAAAACTTCTTCCTTTGCAGCACTTGAGGAGTGATTGATAGCAAGTCTAATTTCATTCCATTCTTCTCTATGTAGTTTACAGACTTGATCAAGATTGATTGCTTGAGAATCCCATCCTCTGTGGATAAGTAGCTGAGCTTGAGACTTGTTCTTATGCTTCTTCAGGTAGACTTTTGTGATAGGAGCAGGGTTTGATCTTCCAACCATTCTGACAGCATATTTCTTTCTGTCAATCTCATCCAACATTTTATCAGCAGAGGTCTTTGCTCCCCCTTTCTTTTTCAACTTGCTGCCCTTTTTATTTGCACAAATCTCTTGTTGAAGATCAGATTCTTCAACATCTTGAAGAAGTTTAGACAGCCTAAAGTCTTCATCTTCTTGCTTTCTTTTTAAGAAGATTTCTCTTTCTTTTTGAATGGCTTCATCTCCACTCAGCTTCAATAGATAAGCTCGATCAGAATCAGCTTGTTCTTTCATCTTTCTCTTTCTTTCTTCTTCTTCTTCTTCTTCATTTAGCTCAGCTTGAAATTTTAAAAGCATCTCCCTCTCATGCTTCTGTCTCTCTTTAATTTTTCTTACTATTCGCTGCTGTTCAGTTTCTTCATGATGAGAACTTTCTGAAGTTACAACTGATGACAAAAGATGAGCATGAACAGAAGAATCTGTCTTTGTGATCTCAGATTGAGAGTGATGATGAGTTGTAGTAGCTGTTGCTTCTGTTGGAGTGGTGACATTGGGAATTGAGATGGTGATCTGTGTAGTTGCTATTGTGGTTGTGGTAATTGGTGCAATTGTTGTTGCTAGAAGTGGGGTTGATGATTGTGTTGTTGCTGTTGTCTGGATTGTTGCTGATGTTTGGATTGTTGCTGATGGAATGATTTATGTTGCTGGGGATGCCTCAGATATGACAGTGTCTGTATGAGGTTGCTGAATGATAGTTTTGAGATTATGCATGGCGGCTGCTATTTCTTCTTCAGAGAAGTTTATCTTTTAAGAAGAAATTAACTCTGATGTGGGAGACTCGCTGGTCCTTTTTCTTTTTATTAAAATAGAAGAGATTGGTAGCAGATCTTCCATTTGATCATCAGAGACTACTGGTTGCTGATCTTCCATCTGATTAGCAATATTTACTTCTTTCTTATCATTAGCACAAGCATCAGTACTTTTTTCACTTGTCCCATCATTCTTGACTTCTTTATCAGCACTATCTTGTATATCAGCAACATCATTGTTCTTTTCATCACTTCCATTATTACCATCATTGTCATCATCATCATCATCATCTCCTTCATCCATATTGACAACATCATCTTCTTGTTGTCTATTCATCCATTCCCACCTCATCAGCTCAAAGCTTGTTGACTCCCCCATAACTCGTGCATTCTCATCAGCAGCCCACTCTTTGACTAGATAGTCGTACCTTCTTTGTTCATCAGGATGAAACTCAGGGAAAACACCCATCACTCTTTCCTCAGCGACATCCATATCTGATGAGTCATTATCAAAGGGAATGTAATCCTTATCATCATCATCTTCATTCTCCCCCTCAGCCTCAGAAACGAATTAAATGATCTCCTCAAGTCTAATGCAGATTTTCTGATGATCTTCATGCATAGTTTCAAGACCAGTGATGGTTTCATGATGGTTGGAGATAATTTGTGGAAGCTCGCTGATAATTTTATCAGCATGAGTGATATAATCCACAACAGAAGATGCCATTGTTTTTTGTTTTTCATTGAGAGAGATTATTGCATCTTCATGAGTTTTGAGGCTGATTCTGGTGAATGAGGCGAGATCAGTAAGAGACTTAGCATGAGTTTCCAGAAGTCGATAGTGATCTATTTCAACATTTGCAATAAGTGAGACCTTTTCTTTGATAGAATCACTCCAATCTGGAATGGTTTCATAAGCTACTGCAAGAGAGTGAACCTTATTAGTGAGATCAGTGAGTTGCCAGTCAAGGACTCTCTATCTTCAGTGAGCATTCGAATTTGTTGCTGTGAAGCAGCAATGTACTCAAGCAGCAATTTGTCTGTTGATGATGTGGTGGAAGTTGATGCTTTGTTGGTTGGTGATTTTTGAGTTGTATGGGAGATTGGTGGAATTGTTTGTGATTCAGATTGAATTTCAACATCTGGTTGAGATGGTTGATCATCAGCATGTTGAGCAATGTTATCACTGGAAATAGACATTTCATCTAATTCCTGAATGGGTGAAGTTATGAAATCAGCATGTGGTATAGTGGAGAAGGGTAGAGATGAAATATCAGTATCATCTGGTTGCTGATTCATCTTTGGAAGTGTAAGATCATAAGATCCATGTTGCTGATCTTTTTCAGAAGATGAGGAAGAAGTATCCATTGGTTGGGCTTCCTCAACATCATCAACTTGTGTTTTAGCTGATGGATCATTGGAAACAGAAAGGTCAACCTGTATCTCTCCCTGTGACTGGGGAGAGACATTGTCGGTTGGTGCAGTGAAAGATGAGAGTTGGCTCGGGTCTGTAGACAGTGATGTGTCATCAGTAATGAGTGTGTTAACACCCGCTGATGACACTAGCTCTTTGACTGAAACATCATCCTTTTGTGAGAATGATGAGTGGCTGATGGGTTGACTCGATGGATGGGTGTAGGTTGCACCCGAATCACTGCTAACAATGGGTTGAGCCATTGTAGCTATCTGTAGGCTTCCCTTTATAAAGTCACTGGACTTTTGTGAGTCCAGTGAAGCAGTTTTAGGCATAGGTTGATCAAGAGTGCCCGCAGGGACTGAACGTTCAGTTGCTGCTTCACTCTTGGCGTCCTTAGACGTCTTTTTCTGACTCTGTCCCTGATCCTTTGATGTCAGGGACTTTAACTTGATTTTCTTAGGAGCAGTTGGTGGTTTTTGCTTTGGTGGTTGATCAGCAATGGTCACTGGAGGTGTGATCAGTGACGTGATCGATGGGGGGCAGAATCAGACGGATGTATAGCTTGTAACGGCTGGGGTGCAAGTATCCCCTTTGGTTTCATAAAATCAGGGAGAAGCACAGTTGCAGTTTTACTAAAAATTTGACTTCCTATCAGAGTAGGTTCAAAACCTCTAAATGAAATCCTATCATAGGATTTAAATTGATTTTTAAAAATAAGTGAAAGGAACCTAGGATAGGAAACAGATTTTGCTCTGGTAGATTCACAGATTCTTGAAACAATATCATCAAAAATCACACTTGCATAGTCAACTTTTAAGGAGTTGACCAGTGACCAGCTTAACTGTGCTTCTAGGGAGTTGAATTGATCATAACTCCCTGTTTTTGTGCCCAAAGATTGAATAAAGTTTGAAAATAGGGCATTCCACACACCATCCATTTTAGATTTATGAACAGTAGAGTACTTACGATTTCCATTGCTATCCATAGTGTATTTGCAGTGAATCCCAGTGAGATTCACTATGCCTCCTTTGGCATCTTCTTTGTCAGGCAGTGGGTCGTAAGTATCGTGCTCAGGGGGTTGTAAAACAGTACGGATGGTGTGTGCAGAAATAATTATTTCTTGACCTCCGTTATCGATAAAACCTTTAAGTTGAGAGGTACTATTAACGATTGAGTGAGTACAGGTATACCAAAACTCACTTAACCATTCTGGATTCATCTTTTCAGGGGATAATGTGAGAGCAGGGAGAATAAAATGATTTTTCAGAAAAGTGATAATCTCCGCGTACTCTGTTTTAGGGCATGAAAGATTACCCAAATAATTTGCTTTTGGAACTGTAATGATATCATCTTCACCAACTGCAGGAGCTCGAAGAGCTTTGATATCTTCAGTGGCAGTGTAAGAGTTGAGAAAATATTTTGATTTAGCCATTACAGAACCTTGGAAAATCGTTGATTAAACACTTATTTTAGGGTTTTGAAAATGCCAAAGGTTTTTTTGAAAATTAGTAAAGTGTAAAAGATGACAAGTTGCTGATTTGTAGGTTTAAATAGTACACTTTACTAATGATCGTGTGGCTGAGATGAAAACAACGTGGGCAGTCGTGGTGGAAGATGTAGAGGTGGAGATGGTTATGATTGTGGTGCGTGGTGGCATTAATGGTGATGAGAGTGGTGTGCCGGAAAAAGTACGCTGACGTAGGAAAGAGAGTGTCAGAAGCGCGCGATTTTTTCGATATACCATAAAACATTTAATTTTGAAATCCGTTAAGTTAAATACACAATGTACTAAACATAACGAATGTTTTGTCGATTGAAAATCACCATTAAATGATATCTTCAGTGAGTTTGAAAGTTACTGAAGATACATAACCAATTTCTTGATTTACCACAAAAATGGTCAAGAATAATAACATTGTTTCTGTATTTAGGCAAGGATGTAGTCTCGCTGGTTTAAACACAACTTAGAATACTGAATAAACCATAGAGATGTGATCATTTTATAAATAGAGAAAAAGGATTATTATTCTTGAATAAACCATAAAGACACATTTTTTTTTTATTTTTTTTTTAAATATCATGAGTAGAGATTATGTTGTATATAAGTTGTATATCATATCATTAGATTGCTTCGTCACTGATTAAGTTACAACTTAGAATACTAACAAAATCAGCTTTAGAAGAAATTAAGTCACTGATATAAAACAAGTATGATAACATAATAAATACTCATGAGATAAAATGAACTATATGATTAGTCCAGTTGATGAACCCATCTAGAGATAGGTTCATAGTGATCAAGCACTGGTTTTGGCGTCCACTAATTTGAATAAACCGTATCTGAATGTTCACTGACGATGTTTTGTTTTTCAAAAGGTGTAACCGAACATTCAGATGACACATGTTGCCTGTTGCCGCATTTGTAACACTTTTTGTTCAAATAGCCGATTTTTTTGGCTTTCTTCTTTTTAAGTTGCTGATCTGACACAATCACACAACTTTTATTGCTGATTGTTACTTCTTGCATCTTTGACTTTAGGTCACTGATGGAGGTTGTCTCAGTGACAGATACAGTGTTAGTGAAGTTGCTGATGATTGTTTGATTATCAGCGATGGTTTTGATGAGATGTGAAGTTACTGATGATTTGACAGTTTCTAAAACTTTTATCTCATTGTTACCTTTTAAGATTTCAGTGTCTTCAGTGACCAACTTGCTTTTAGTAAAATAGTTTGGTCGTGGCTCACTGAAGATGGGGATAGGTTCAAATACAGCTTCTGAAAAATTACCCTTGGGATCAAAAACAGGGTCAACCATTGTTGAATCAGCGAGGGATGCAGCATATTCATAATCTTCTCCCAAAATAGCTTTGACTTGTTTTGGAATTTGATTATTTACACAGTGATTGACTTTATCATTTGACTTACACCAAAATTCCATGACCTTTTTAAGCTGTTGAAATTGTGTTGCAAACTTAACTTTTTCTTGAACACACACTTGATTAGCATGAATTTGTGCATCAAGATAAAGTTTTAATTTCTTCAACTTTGACTCATTTTCATTTTGATCATTAAGTTTGGATTGTAAGTCACAGATTTTACGTTTCTGCCCTCTTTGAATATCATGAGCATTTGATAAGTCAACTATCAAAGACTCAAAGACTTTATCTTTTTCAGCAGCTGTATATGTTTTAAAACAGTGTACCTTGTAAAGAGTTTCAGGATGCCATTCAGATGCTAAACATTTAGGAGTGACATCTTTGATGTCTCCAAGAAGTTCAGTGTCATTAGCCATCAGACAGTACACCTTGTCTAAACAAATCATTGCTTTTTCTTCATCAGATGATGAGGAATCAGAATTACTGAATGAACCTTCTTCAGCAACGAAACCTTTTCCTTTCTTTTTCCCAGATTTAGCCAATGCCTTCAATTTCTTGTATTTTGCCTTGTACTTGTTGTACTTGTCATTTCTGACATCTGGCATGGGTTCAGGGACTTGATTCACTGACTTTGATCTGCATTCAGCTGCAAAATGACCAATTCTGCCACACTTGTAGCATTCACCCTTTGATTGAAATTTATCAGATGATGGAGCACCAGCAAATCGTTTTGATCCGGTGTTCCTTCTGAAATTAGCAACCATCATGGCCATATCCTTCTCAAGCTTCTCCAATCCTTCATCATACTCATATTCTGACTCTTCTTCATTCTAACCACCTTCTTCTTAAGCTATCAGTGACTTCGAGCTTTTCTTAGACACTTTTGACTTCTGTCTCTGATCGATTTCATCAAGCTCTGCTACAAGGGCATTGGATATCTTCTGACTTCCAAGAGTAGCACGAATATGCTCACTCTGATCAGCTTGCTTTTCAGACTGCTCCCAATTGAGCAAAATACCATAGACCTGAGTTAAATTCAGAATTGAATAATCATTTCTCTGTCTGGTACACGTTGCAATGGTTCCCCAGATTTTCCTTGGCAGCAACTCAAGAAACTTTTCAACAACAAATCTCTGTTCCTTGCCTATACCAGCCTTCTCCATTTTGTTCATCAGTGACTGGTATCTGGTGTAAGTGGAAGACAGAGATTCATTTGGTTCCATTGCGAACAGCTCATACTGGCGAGTGAGATTAACTTCCCTGCAGCGAATAATATCAGGAGTTCCAATATATATATTCCTAAGGGTATCCCACATATCTTTAGCAGATCTACAAAGCCTAATTTATTCGAACACTTCATCAGGAAGTGCCATGCCTATGTAGATTTTAGCTTGTTTATCAAGTCTAACCAATCGCCTATCCTCATCAGTCCATTGTTCCTCTCTTTTAGGTAAAACCATTTATGGTATAGCTGGAGTAGTAGCTGTTGCAATTACAGCAGTAACAATAGTAGTTGGGATATGTGGACCATTGGTTATGATATTACAAAGACGGTCATCAACTAAGTCCAAAAACATCATCATCCGGGACATCCAAGTTTCAATCTTTGAAGGATCAAAAGCTGGAGGTTTGGTTGTAGAACCATTTCCCTTTTGATAATCAGAGTCAATACAGCTGTACTTTACTGATTCCATAGCAGACCTGGTTAATTGAATTTAAACCAACTCTGCTCTGATACCAATTGATAGTCCCGTAATCACTATTAGTTAGTGATTTGGAATCATAAAGTGTAAAGTTTAATTGTAGAAGGGGGGTTGAATACAATTTAAAACAATTTCAGATTTTATCAAGTGTTTCAGATTGTTTTAAATTAATTATCTATAACAGAGTATGACGGGATTGAAATAACAGATTAAAGATATAACAGTATCAAAGAACGACAAGTAATAGTAGCTGAAAGTGAATTGTATTGATTAAATTCACAAAGTGTTGAATGCGGAATGGATTAACCAAAGTTAATCCAATTCAAACACTTAGCTAAATTATTACAATGAAGAGTATTAACTACAGTTGACATACACGCTGATAGTTAACCTCGCTGAGTCTTTAATACACACCTAGACAAACTAGTTCTCTGACAAACAGAAGAACGGTGCATATAACGACTAGCCTCAATAGTACAAAACACTGAACTATTTATACTATAAGAGTTCCTAAAATATCGCCTACAAAATAGGATCTTGGAAGGACACGTGTTGCTGCTTGATTGGTCTTGATCTCTGATAAACCGACATTCTGCGGGTCCCAATTCTGTTACCGCAAATATCTCGTTACCTTAAAACCAATCACTTGCTGCCACGTAATCTTTCGGACATACTTCGAACTGGAACACTCTTGCTGATGTATAGATAAGTACAGTACTTTTTAGTACTTGATGATTGAGAGGCTTTATTGAATAGTCACTGAAGATGCAGCAATCCTCCTCACTCACTGCGAGCTAACATGCTCTTGTAGAATGAATTGAACAAAAGATCTTCAGTGACTTCTGTTATTCTGGCAGTGACTATTGCCTTTATTGATTTGAAGAAGTAAGGCTCTCGCTGACGTTGATCAGCGACACACCAAGTTGAGCTTTAAATCTTCCTCAGAATATCGAACAGAATGAATGATGATCAGCGAAACTTATCATTGGCAACAGCAGCTTCGATACAATCCATTTCTTCATCGAGTAGTGAACAGTTGAGTTGGTCAGCAACCAGTGACTTCATCGTGGTCAGCGACCAGTGACTCAACAGGTGACTTATCCATGATTCACGTTTTAAGGCTCTAATGATTTTCATGGCTACTGGAGGATTAAAAGAAGAATATAAAAATTGTATATGAAGTTACATGAGTATTAATTAAAAGTGTTCATATATACCCAAACTCGATCAGTCTAGCTAGTGTATTTTTCTAGGAACAAATTTATATATTTTTACAAGATATTTAGTAGAATGTGTATTTAATTGTAGATTAAAGTAAAAACTTGATTGGACGTATTTGGGAGTGTAGCTTGCTTTGCTAATCAAGGTGAGTTTTCGTGGCCCCATTTTCATTACATGTTTTCAAATTGGGGGAAAAGTATGCTCGTACGTTTTATTATCATTTTCTGCTGTGAAACGTATTTGTTTTCATTTTTGGACATATGCTTGAAATGTGTTACATTATGTGGAATTATGTGCATTACTTGGAAACATTTGTGGCTATTCGTCTTACTCCTTGGGGGTATTGACAACACGCCGGTTGGATATATTGACATCATTGAGGCTATTCGTCTTGCTCCTTTGGGGGTATTGACAACACGCCGATTGGTTTCATTTATTGTGGCTATTCGTCTTGCTCCTTTGGGGGTATTGACAACATGCCAACTTATAATGGTTATGCTATTCGTCTTACTCAATGGGAGTAATGACAACACGCATTGTTGTTTGTTGAGAACATTTGGATCAATTGATATCAATGGTCATATTCTCTCGAGGATATTGACTAGATATATCAAGTATCTTGGAAACTTATTATTTATGTTGGGACATGTATTTGTGACAACAGATCTAACTTGTAATAGTACTAGTGATTATTGTAATCAAGTGTGTACAATTGATTTTGAATTGTAATGAAAAATATGATATTAGTTTGTTGTTAATATTTGTTAAATATATTAGTAAGATAAAGTGTTAGACGAATATCGAGAATGAAAATGCAAACTAAAGTCTGTCTGCGAGATGAGATCTCAAGTCGCAGAACTTAGTCCTGCGAGATGAGATCTGGGTTCGCAAAGGTGGCAACGAACCGAGATGAATATGGGCTTGGTTCTGGGCTGCGAGTTCAGTCGACACGCAGAGCCCATCGGGCTGCGAGTCGAGTCGAGCAGAATCATATAAATACATAATTAGGTCAAATCGTTTCACAACTTTTGCAATACGAATTCCAGAGCATTATTACGAAATTCTAATCATTCCTAAGGTTAGGTATTGATCGATTAACATTAATTAATCGATACAAAACCTTGTTGATTAATCAATTCGCTATTATCTTGCGAAACAATTCGTTCACAATCCGTGAACCAAGTATTGAGGAATTCCGCGCCTTAATACCTAAAGATAACCTCGTTATCGATCCTAATCCATACGGACTTACAATTGGTATCAGAGCTTTCGGGCTAAATACGATTAAGTTCGAGGTTTTCGGATAATAACGGTTGATTTTGGGTTGTTGGTACGTGCAATAGTGCGTAAAACGATCAATATCAGTCTCTGGAAGTGTTTAGGTTTGTATTCGACCGAAATCTTAGGGTTTAGTCGATCAAAAACCTAAAATTTTCGTTTTTGGGGTTTTTCAGCCGATTCTGCGAACCGAGTTCTGTTCTGTGAATTGGGTTCTCGTCCTGCGAATTGAGTTCAGTTTCACGAATTGAGTTCCATCCTGCGAACCGAGTTCCATCCAGCGAACCGAGTTCTGTTCTGCGAACTGAGTTCTTCCCTGCGATTCGAGTTCTCTGCGAACTGAACTTTCGGATTTTTTTTGTGATTGTTAATTTTTGAAACAATAAGATGTCTGATCTTAGTAAAATGATCGAGATGGAACACGAGGTGGGAAAATCAAACGTTCCACCTAAGATGTTGAAGATCGAAGATTACTATAACTGGAAGGACAGATTTGAATCTTAATGTAGATTCCATGATCTGTCAATCTGGATGTGTATCAAGAATGGATACACGGCACCTACTCAAACTGTTCAAAAAGCTATTGTGGTCCTTACATATCAGAACATGAATGATCAACAGAAGGAAGAATACAAATCGGAGAATCGAGCTCATTCTTGTATTAAGATGTGTCTTCCAAAGGAAATCGCTCATCAGCTGAAGTCTTTTCATACTGCAAGAACGCTCTGGGAAGCTCTTGAGAAAAGAGGTGAGGGAAGTCCACAAGTGAGATGTAACATCCTCTCTAGTGGTCTGGTAATTTCCTATTTTAAATTTATTATTTAAATGTTTTAGAAATTATTCGATATTATTTGTTTAATTGCGAAACTTAGATAAATAAGTCCAAGGACTTATTGTGGATAGTAAATTGTTGTTTATTTAAATTTACTATAGTTGATGGTAGAATAAAATAAGTTTCTCGCAATTGATAATTAGGTTCCAGACAATAGATTTAAAACGGATATAAAATACCCAAATTGTGGAACCGGTTAAGTGAGGAGGCCGACCTAGTTTTGTTACTTCCCCCCCCCCCCCCCCCCCCCCCCAATATCTTTCTTTCTTGTAAACCTATTACTTCTCCTCAAGAACATAAAACCTAAATTGAAGTTATAAACAAGGTAAGTGAAGAATTGAAGCTGTAATTCTTCTAAGTTCACCTCCCCCTTCTTAAGATATCATCATCAAGTGTAAGTGTTCTTGTTCCCATTAACTTAATTGGTTTGATTAGTTAGGATTAATGGTTTACAAATGGGTTATATGAACTTGAGCAATGAAAGTTGGATTACTTGTTGTTGTATGTTGTTAAATAGATGTGATATGATGTTCCTTTGGTATTAGAATGTTGGTAATATCAAATTGGTAACTGAGTTTATGGTTGATTGAGTTTTTGGTTCGAGCTGTGTGTTTGCAGGTCTGAATATGAGCTGAAAAACAGCTAAACGCGATCCCCACCTATTGCCCGGATCGCGTTCCTTAGTTATATTTTGTCACAGTCGAATTTCTTCTAACGAACGCGATCCAGCTCTTTGTTCCGGATCGCGTTGCCAAGTCTTAAACGGTGACAGAATGTTTTCTAAAGGTGAACGCGATCCAGCCCCCTAGTCCGGATCGCGTTTGCATGAATAATTTTGACGGGTTTTGCAAATTTTGAAAATGCATAGTTTCAGGGTCACGGTTTAGTGACGAATTTCATTAACTCGGATTGTGTTGAAAATCACATGGTCACTCGAAAACGGCCCAATGATTAAAGCTCTATTCTAAGAGTCTAGGTGGTTTTTGGCCATTCGGGGTCATCTAGGGGCCGAAAATGGCATTTTTCAGTTTTTAAACGTCATTTCGGGATTTTCTGGTTGGACTTTTGTTTGTTTAGACTTCAGGAATTACCTGATTGGCTAAATATATTATGATGATGATAATGAGACGAGTTACTAACTTGTTTGTTGTGTGATGTTTCAGATACCCCAAAGATTCAGTTATTAGAAGCTGAGTGTTGCGACTTCTGAGGTATCGGTGAGTGGATTTAGAACTCACATTTTGATTTGGTTGTAACTGTTTGGTTACCACAAATGAACGTAGATATATTGTTGAATTATTTAATTGATATTGTTGATTGTAAATCTACGTGCTATGTGTGGCCTTCGGGCATCAGTTGTTAATGAGGTCAACGGGTTGAATTGGTTGGTTGGGCTAGTTGGTTGTTGTGTGAATTACACAGGGTCTTGCTTCATTTGTTGTGTGTATAGAACCTGTGTTTGAGTATGGTAACCACTAGCTATCGGTCTCATCCGTTATGGCCATACGGATATGGTTGGATAAGTGTTCTGGGGAGCCACCCGGGTATTTTGGTATTCTCCAGAGCCACCGATCCTCATCATTAAATTGTTGATTAGTGACTTGTATGTTTACGGTTGTTGGTGTAAACAAGTAGTTAAGCTAAGTTAATTAGTGTGTGATGAATTCATTCACTTAGCTTCGTGCTAATCCCTCAATTTACTTCCTGCGGGTTTATAATGGGATGTGGGTAGCAGGAAGGGTGTGCTCGTGAAGCAAGGAAAGTTTGACTTGCCGTGCTACTCTGATATGTTTTGTAACAAAACTAAAGTTTGGAACAATATAATACCCCGTTTGATGTAGTTGTTAAATAGTTTTAATTTGGTGTGAGCTAGACATGTAAACTGTTTATGTACATTATCTTAAAGTACAGGGTTAAAATATGTTTTAAACTATACGCTTCCGTGATAATAATATAATATTGTTGTATTTAATGAGGGGTGTTATATGAGAGCTGGAAAGAAGAATCTTCTCAAGAAGCAGTTTACCATGTTTAAAGCTTTGAAGGGAGAAGATCTTGATGGATATGTTACTCGTTTCTACCATTTGCTAAGTGAGCTAGAATACCATAAAATCACTATAGAAGAAGTTGATAAAACCGACAAGTTTATTGAGGGTTTGCCTTCTAAGTGGGAAATGTATGGTGTTATGATCAAGGATAACGAAACTAGATATGCTACCATTACCTTAGAGCAGGTCATTGACAAGCTCAGAGGTTATGATTTCACCAAAAAGTCAAGAGATTCCGATTCTGATCAGGTTCAGAACCCTGGGTTATATCATGGAAAAACAAATCTTTCGACTTCGTCTTCTAGTGATGAAAATGGTGAAATGATACTAGTTCGACCACTGCATTGTTAGTTGGTGATACTGGTGAAAATGGTGAAATGATATCTGAAGATCTGTGTTTTATTTCCTCCTCTAGTGATGAAACAAAAGGAAAGAGTACTGAGAAGTCACCTCAAGAGCATCAGAAGATGCCTATGAGTGTGAAATCTGCGGAACAGCAACTTTCTGTTCTTGCCTCCTTTGTTGCTTCATATGAGAACTACATTCAGAGAAAAATCAATGATCCGATTCTTTTTGATGAAGATTATGATCAAATTGACTCTAATTATCTTGAAGAAATAGATCTCCAGGATCAACTGGCTATGTTATCAAGGAGAGTGAAAAATTTCTTAAAGAAGAATGATAGAAAGGTAGTTGGCAACCAATCAGGGTTTGATAAAACCAAGATCAAGTGTTTCAACTGTCAAGGTATTGGACACTTTGCTCGTGAGTGCCAAAGACCTAAGGTAGAAGCTGGTAGTGGAAAACAAGGTTCGGGAAGTAATCTTGCTTCCAAAGCTTTGGTGGTTAAGCAGTTAGATGGATCTTATGATTGGAAAGCTCAGTCAGAAGAAGAAGCTTTGATGGCTGAGATTGAAGATCAAGAGACAACTGCTGGATCAATGTCCTACATGCCCACTGATGTAGAACAACGAGTAGAGGTGCCTGAGTCTGAAGTGAAGACAAGTGATGAGGATGTGATGTACATGAATTCAAATGCTGATGTTTGTGGCACACATGGCTGAAGTACAAACTAACAAGAAAATGGTATGTTTGGATATCCTTACTCTTGCTGATGTTTGTTATTTAGTTACTGATTTGCAGTCTCAATTAAGTGTTTTATCTGTTTCAAATCAAAATCTGCTATCCCAAGTTAGTGCTTTAACTGATTCTAATAGGTCTATGATATCTGAATTTGAACAAGCTAAATGTGATGTCCTAAGGTTAAGTACAAATAAGGTAGATCTTAAGAATAAGATTAAGTCTGATGTTTATGATAAGATCGCACTTAGAGATACCATTAAAGAAAAGACTGTAATCATAGATGGACTCTATATAAACATCAACGACTTAAATCAAACAATATCTAATAAGGATAGAGAGTTAGCTGAGCTTAAACAGAAGTTAGTAGAGCAAGATCGGAAGATTGAAACCTACAGAACTCTAGAAATGGACAAAATGTTAGAAGCTCAACGTAGTGTAAAGGACAAGACTGGGATAGGATACAATGATGTGCCTCATCCTTTTAATGCCAATTACACTAGTAACTCTATAGATTCTGAAATGACAGATGCTAATCCTGAGATTTTAGTAACTAATGACCCTGAACAGTCAGAGGCACAGAAGGATGTTATTAAGAACCTATCACCAGATAATAGTAAGGTTTCACATTTCACCAAAATACAGTTTGTATCAGGTGGAGTGATTAATGATACTAAGACTGATGATAAGGTTGATAAGGAACAAAAGTCTAAACCTTTAGTGCCTAACACTCCAGATGAGAAAGCAAAAGTTAGTAAATCACAAAAACAGATGTCTTGCTTCAAATGTCACCAAATGTGAGACTTTGGGATTTGCTTGATACCGCGAACAGATAGACACAGCAAACATAATATCTGGTCTAGAAGCTGTGAGATACATGAGTGAACCAATCATGGACCGATATTCCTTTTGATCAGTTGGTGTGTCATCGAGAGCAGGTCCAAGTTTCTCAATAAGATCAATGGGAGTAGAAATAGCTTTGGCATCTAACATCTTAAATTTCTTTAAGATGTCATTAACATACTTCGTTTGATGTATGAAAATGCCCGTATCAAGTTGTTGAACTTGCAAACCAAGAAATAAAGCCATCTCGCCCATTGAACTCATTTCGAATTTTGACTTCATGATTGTCTCGAATTCTTTGCACAGACTATCATTTGTAGACCCGAATATGATGTCATCCACATATACTTGAACGAGAAGCAAATCGCCTGTTGTTTTCCGAATGAAGAGTGTACTATTAATTTGACCTCTTGAAAATCCATTAGCTAAAAGATGTTGAGATAAAGTCTCATACCAAGCACGGGGAGCTTGATGTAATCCGTATAAGGCTTTATCCAACTGAAACACATGATGTGGAAATTTAGGATCTTCAAAACCTGGTGGTAGCTTGACAAACACTTCTTCATGCACTTTCCCGTAAAGAAATGCACACTTGACATCTAACTGATACACTTTGAATTTCATGAATGAAGCATATGCTAGAAAAATCCGAATGGATTCAAGTCTAGCAACCGGAGCAAAAACTTCATCATAATCCAAACCTTCGATTTGAGTAAATCCTTGAACAACCAGTCGTACTTTATTGCGAACCACAATTCCTCGATCATCTTTCTTATTTCTGAACACCCAACGAGTGCCAATTGGATGGATATCCTTGGGAGGTTCCACCAATGTCCAAACTTGCAACTTGACAAATTGTTGCAATTCCTCTTGCATTGCTTGCACTCAAGAAGAGTCTGACAAAGCTATCTGAACATTCTTTGGTTCAATCTGAGATAGAAAACAAGAAGAAGTCTTGTGTTGATGTCGAGTTTTGATCCCTTCAGAAACATCTCCAATCACATTTGTAAGTGGATGATTATGTTCAGAATTAACTCGCAAAGTAGGAACAGGTTCCACACTTAAGTTGGTTCCTAAATGTGAATCCTCCGGATTACTCACTACATCATCATTAGAATCATCAGGATTTGTTTCTTCTAGTTCAGTAGAAGGTTCCTGAAAAATCTCAGTATCATCAGGATTTGAAGTTGCATCATCTTCACCATTTGTCATTGTTGGAGAAGATTCTTGAACAATAGAATCCTCTGTTGGTGGTGGAGAAGGAAGATTAGAAGTAGACACTGGTGTAGCAGGAGTAAAAATCGGCTCAACAGGAGAAGAAAGAACTGGAATAACAAAATCATCATAAGCTGCAACAAGAGAGAACACATCTTCATGAAAAGAAGCTAGAGAATTGAAGAACGAGTCATAATCAAATAACCATTCTGGACCTATCACATCGGATGGAGGTGAGTGCCGTAAGAATACAACCTCATAGCATTCTTCGATTCGATGAGATGCCGTGTTATAAATTCTTTTGTTATGGGAATTTGCTGAGTAACCCAAGAAAAACCCAGATTCAGATTTCTCAGCAAATTTTGAAAGACGTTCTTTAGTTTTCAGCAATAAACATGGACATCCAAAAGGTTCCAGAAAGTGAATATTCGGCTTTCGATTATTCAGTAACTCATAACTCATCTTTTTCTTGTCTTTGACCACAAGAACTCTATTTAACACGAAACAAGCCGTGTTAACAGCTTCAGCCCAAAATGTAGTTGGTAACTTTGCATCTGAAAGCCTAGTACGTGCAGCTTCTATCAAAGTTCTATTCTTTCTTTCAGCAACTCCATTTTGCTGTGGAGTTCGAGGAGCACTGAATTGATGTGAAATTCCATGTTGAAGACAGAACATTTCCATGATGTAATTCTTAAAGTCCGTTCCATTATCACTTCGTATCCTCTTTACTTTTAATGAAAATAAAGTCTCTAATCGTAAAATTAGATACTTAATTTTCTCAGCCGTCTCATCTTTAGAACTCAGAAAGTAAACCCATGAAAATCTTGAATAATCATCAGTGATTACCAAGCAATAGGATTTACCACCTATACTCCTGACACTAACTGGGCCAAACAAATCCATATGGAGAAGTTCCAATGGATTGTTAATTGAATTCACCAACTTAGGTTTATGAGACTTTTTGGTTTGTTTTCCCTTTTTACAGGAAATACAGTGATCGTTAAGTGAAAAAGTTTGTTTAGGAACACCAATCACTAAATCATTTTTGACCAAAAAGTTCATTTTTCTAAAGTTGATATGACCCATCCTTCTGTGCCATAAAACTGAATCCATCTCTGATGCTTTGGATAACAAACAAGTATGCTCCACTGTTCGAGTTATAGATCGCATGTCAAGAACATACATATCTTTAACCCTAGGAGCTCTCATAAGAATCCATTCCTCTGGTACAACAAACCCTGGCTTGAGAATCAAACATTCTTCATCATTGAACCATGTTGACAGCTTTTTGTCACACACTTGAGAAACACTAAGTAAATTATGTTGAAGTTGTTCAACATAATTCACTTTGTCAAAGCTAATTTCACCATTTGTAACTGTTCCCTCACCTGAAATTATTCCTCCTTTATCTCCCGCAAAAGCAACAAATCCTCCATTTTTAGATTTAACATCTTCAAGCAAGGAGAGATTCCCGGTCATATGTCTTGAGTAGCCACTATCAATGTACCATACATTGTCGATAGCTCGGGATGACTGCAAGACATTTGATGAAAACGGTTAGTTGCTAATGGAGATCCAAGCCTTTGAGGCTTTGGGTCGTCCAGTGACTTCATCTAAGATGAAAACGTCAATCTTTTTGAAATTCTTTTTGAAATCATTGGAATGATTGATTGACGCATCATTAGATGATGATTTCTTCTTTGAAGAAACAAAGGTATTTGGTTTTGATTTCGGTGGGTTCTCAGGTATTGTGGATTTATGAACATCTTTGGTATTTGAAGATTTAGCTTGCTTTAAATTTTGTCTTAAACGTTTTTTAGCAAGTTTATGACAATTATTCAAAAGATGTCCACGAATACCACAATAAAAACAACTTCGTGTTTCATACTTTCTTTGAGTATGAAAACGATTATGAGAACCATGATGTGAAACTTTACTTGTAGAAGCATCACATTTAGAATATGAGCTTTTACTAGTAGAAGCTTCACATGTTGAAGTTTCACATTTGAAAGCATGATATGGACCTTTTGTTGATGAAGAAGATGATTGTGAATTGATTGGAGAAGAAGTCCTTTTCAAAATCTTGAAAGGTTGTTTCGGAATAGCGCAAGTTTTAGATTTTTCTTTATTATTTTGATTCAAAACACACTTCTTATTCTTTTTGCAATCATCACAATCATTTTTCTTCATCTCAGAACTTTGAGTCATTTGTGGTGATTCAGAACTCTCATTAGAAGAAACCTTTTGAGTTTCTTCATTTTGAGGTTTTGAGTCATCAACTTTTCCCTTCCTATACACAAACTCAGAATCAGATTCATCTTTAACTGGCAATTGAGAATAAGATGGCGGTGGTGGAACAAAATGATATCCAATTCCAGATTTAGAAGCAGATAGTGATGCTTTGGTTTTCTCTTGAAAATCATTTTGATATCCAATACCAGATTTAGATTTGGTATTTAGACGCTGTTTATGAATAATCTCATCAAAAACCACAGCTGATGTAGAAACATTCAATAATTGTCTTTCAAGATCTAAAATTTTAGATTCAGCTTCAGATTTTTCTTGTTTGAGTAAATCCATCTCAACCAAATAACTATTGATGATGGTTTGCTGATTTAAAATTTTATCTTTCAAATCATGTTTCTCAACATCATTTGACTCAAAACGCTTAGTAAAAAGCTTGTTGTTTTCCACCAACTCCTTATTTTGATTTTTAATCAATTCAATGTCAGTCAAAAACTTTTGATTTTGAATTTTGTAAAGACTGAGTTGATCACTCAAGTCAGTACATTTTGAACAAATTTGTTCAAATGGAGAAGAATCAACCTCAGAAACATTTGCCATGAATGCTTGGTTTTGAGAATATTCCTCTACATGTGCACTCCAATCATAGAATTCATCAACGGTAGAAACCAGTGCTGATGATGTAGGAGCAGGAGTTGTGTCTTTTCCAGAAAATTGTTGTGGAGCTGAAGAAGAATAGGTTTTGGATGTAGAAGGCTTGGTGAAACCAGAAGAAGGTGCTTTGCTTTTCTCACATTCCCAGGCAAAGTGTCCCAAATTCTGACAATTGTAACACCTGACTTTTGATTTATCGAATCCCGGTTTACCTCCCAACTTGCTTTTTCCTGTTCTTTGAAGAAACTTCTTGACCTTTCTTGTTAACATAGCAAGATTCCATTGAAGATCCATTTCTTCAAGATCGTCAAGATGTAACTGATCATAGTCCTCTTCTGTCAAATCTATATTGCCAACCTTTCCAGCAATAAAGGCCTCATATGATGAAAGAAAAGCTGTGACAACATTTGCATGATCTTCGGTAATCTTAGAAACATGTTGGATGGAATTTTGTTGTTGATGATTGGAAGTTGAAGCACCTCCAACTCCATAAAATCCATAGCTAGAATATCCACTTGTAGACCCACTAGCATTCCCAGCATTGAATGCCTCATTACCAGAGAACAAGGCTGTTGTTTCTGATGACTTCTTAGAACCAAATTGAGAATATTGCATCATCTTTCCAGTCTCCTTTTTCTGTAAAGCAACATCATATACTTGCAATTTGTTGATCAAGTCTTCATATGCATATTCACCCAATGACTCATCTTCCAGCAAAATGTTAGCCTTTATATCCCATCTTGAAGGTAAGGCTTCTATCAACTTCTCATTGATTTCAAGACGTTCCATAATCAAACCATGTCTTTTGAGTTCACTGATCAACTGAGAATAACGGACAATTAAGTCATTGAAAGATTCATTTGGCATGCATGTGAATACATCCCATTGCTTCTTCAACAAGTCACGTTTACTCTTTTTCAACTTGTCATTACCAGAAAAACGTTGAGCCATTGCATTGTAGAGTTCATAAGCAGTGGTCAAATCCTTCCATCCCGCAAGAACATCACTGGGAAGACTCATTGAGATTACTGATTTAGCCTTCTTGTCTCTATCATGTTCTTTCCGTTCTTCAGAAGTCATCATTTTGAGTGACTTTGGAGGAGGATTGTTATCCCTATACACTCCTTCAGCACGAGGATGAATATATTGTTCCAAGATAGGAATCATAAGATCTGGATCATATAAAGCAATAAATGACTCAAACCGATACCGCCAATCATCATAATCATTCTGGCACAAGAACTTTGGTGGTTTGGTTGTAGTTCCAGTTTCCTATTCATTCTTCATCATAGCTTGCCAATTTACTTGAGCCATTGTTAAACACTTAGAAGAAATCCGAGAGTAAGAAATCCAAGAATAAGAAGTCCGAGAATAAGAATTATCCGAGAATAACACTTATGCGTGAATACTAACACTCCGTCAATACTATCAATCCGTGAATCACAAACAACCCGTGAATATAGTTAATCCGAGAATACTGGTTACTGTTTATACGACAATACCAATCCGTGAATATCAATCCGTCAATGAGAATCCGAGAATACAAGTCTGTCAATACAATCCGTGAATATCAACTACTGTTCATGCGACAATAGGTACTATTCATGCGACAATAAGCTATTGTCGACCACACACTCAGCACTAATCACAGAACACTTATTCACGGAGGAAAACGGTTATTTCACTAATCACGGAATGCTAATCACGGAATTATTTTCCAGAATTTGAAAAATGTTGTAAAACCTTCAATTCTAGCTCGTTTTGGCTAAAATTGATATCACTAAACTCGGAATTTGATTTCCGACAGTCGTAGATAATCAATTTGATCTTTTACCGTCAATTTCAGGAATCCGTACACTTGACGATGAACACGTAAACACTCCGTAGGAAATTTGAAGCAAATTGAAGCAAATTCTGATCAAATTCAGATGAAATTTGATCACAGAATTACTTACAACAATAATACGTCCAGATTCGAAGCGAAATTGAGCTCAGAAAATGTCTAAATCAATCAAACCGAATCAAACAGCAACTAAACGAGCAATAATGAAGCTTCCGAGTCCATTGATTCAAACAAATACTTCAAAACTTCTTCTAATTCACTCAAACAGTCCTAATTTCTATTCGTACGGCTCTGATACCACTTTGTGAACGCCGTAGATCTCCGAATCGCAATTAGAACAGATTAACAGGTGCGGAATTTCAAGTTAATCAAACAAGAGAAATGAATTAGAAAGTGAGCACACGAAGTATTCAATCAAATGTGCTTTTGTATTCAATCAGAAATTACAGAGAGTTTCTGGAACAACAATTACAAAAGACTTACATCAAATGAATTACAAAAGCCTATTTATAGACTTAGACAAAATGACTGTGCGACAATAACACTTAATGAGTTGACCTGGTCAACTCCGACAATGTCATTGTCGGAGTGACCAATTACTCCGTCAATAGACAATTCACAGATTACATTCACGGAATACTCAATCACGTATCAATCTATTGTCGCAGTAAACTATTGTCGCAATAAACAAACACTTAGACAAATGATAAACAAAATAAAATCAAGCTTTAGACATTTTTCACCAACAGTTATTCTTAGCTAACGGACTTTATATATAATTTACATAATATAATTGAAAAGTTAAATATTTTTAATTGTTCAATTAAGTTTCAGTGAAATAAGTTATTAGCTAATAGTAGACTTAGTCGTTCGATGATCTTTTGATCATAATACGTTAAAGTTTAAATTGATACTGGTGAACCTAGATCTGAACGAGCGCGGTGCTGAGCGCTTTGAGCAGATTTTGACTTATTTAGCACGATCGAGAATTCGATTTGCTATTACAGAGTCACCGCCACTGAACAGAGATCTTCTTACACAGTTTTGGAGAAACATTGTGTATGATGCTGCTGCGAATCCTCCAACGATTCGTACAAGGGTAAATCAGCATCTTATCTTTTTTACTGCTGCTGACCTTCGACAGCTCTTATGTTTAGGGACTGAAGAACAAGATGCTGGTATTCGGCCTTATTCTGCTGATTTTATTGAGGGCGTTTTGGGTCGTACCGGATATTCTGGACCCAGGAGAGGACGCCAGTTTGTCAAGGCATTTGTTCTAGGCCAGTGGTGAGACACCCGTCGAATTAGGACTAGTAATTAGTGCCTAATCAAGTTTTAATACATGTAATTAGTTCTGTGTTAGGCTAATTTGTGTATCAAGTAATATATATTGATGAATATATACGATTATGCGATTTGATTAAATCGTACAAGTTTCAAATCGAATGTAATTCGGTTCAATTAAATACGGACGTTGGTGAACGATTTTATTAAATAATATATTATTATTTAATAACATTATTATATTCAAAATATTATTTTGATAATATTTCATATAAATTCCGTATAATACAATTAACAATTTACGCGATTTAAAGATTTAACGCGCAAACAAAACGTAACAAACTAAAGTTATAATTTTATAACTCTAATATTAAGTATTTTGATAAAATACTTCAACTAAATTATCGAGTAATTAATTTCATTTTAAAACGTATAATTAGATGTTTTAAATAATTTTTTAATGTTTAAATAATCGGGAAAACGAACACCGCACGGAGCGCGAATACACGGGGTTAAAATTTGTGAAGCCCACACCCGTGGACCCCACAAAAATCAGCCAAAAGGGCGTCATCACCTCCCCCTTTCCTCATTTTCACCTCACTCTCTCTTTCCTTCTCTACTTTTTCTTTCAAAATCACCACACCACCACCACTAAAAATCGCCAAATAACACCATCAAACGACCTTAAATCGCTGAAGCTTTTGGAGAAAAGGAATAACCTCGACACGATCTACAACTCTATCTTTTCGGAATTTCATTTCGACACCGCGTAAGTTTCCGACAAAAATCCAAAACTCTTCGATTTCGTTTATTTTTACATGAAAGTGGTTTGTTTATGTTCAAAATGTCCTTATATGGGTTGGGTAAAAGAATCGGACCAAACCATGGCCGGAAAACTCATTTTTGACTCAAAAATCCGTCAACGGCTTTAAGTGACGCAATAGCGACTACAGTATAGCGTCACTTCGTGCGTCACTTAAGTGACGCATGGAGTGTCGCTAAAAGCCCTAATTTTGCGTCACTTGCCTAAGTGCCGCATAAAACCCATTTTTCGCGACACTTGCCTAAGTGCCGCAAATTCAATACCCGTCACTATGAACCGACACTTATAGCGTCACTTGTCTAAGTGAAGCCTACAATCGAGAACTGATTTCACCCGTCACTAACCTTAGTGACTCATGACACTTGTACCGACACTTACAACCGACACTTCCTTAAGTGTCGCACTCTATGCGTCACTTGCACAAGTGAAGCCATCAATCAGAATCCGTCATTTCATGCGACACTTCCTAAGTGTCGCCTAAGCCCTAAGTGTCGCTATAAGTGACGCTAAAAACAGAAGGTTTCAAATCAATTTTTACTAAGTGTCGAGACCTAAAATGTTATCACTTGATTTCACCCAAATTAAATTCCAGATGCGTTTTTCACCAAAGCAATTTAGTAGAAATAAAAAATTTTCGAGCTGACTTGGCATCTCGACCCCAACCAGGGGCCAGCCCCTTGGACCCCGCCAGGGGTTGCCACCCCTGGAACCCCGCTTACAAGGGGCGCCGCCCCCGGACCCCCGCCACCTAAAGAGTATAAATACTTTTAAGTATAACGAATTGAAATCAAAATAATAACGTTAAGATTATTACTACAACTTCACCAACGGGCCGTACATGTTTTCAAAACACAAGTTAATCAAACAACCAAATCGTAGTAATTTAGACATTATAGTTGAACGAACAACCACAAAGGTAGTCTTTGTAACTACCTACTCACATTAATAACCATCGCGTGTCGTGGACACCCTCAGGTTATCTGTCTGCGGACATCTCACTGCTTGATTAAGCATCGTACGTTTATTGACCAAATGCTCAAGACTCAGGTGAGTCTCATAGCCCCTCTTTTTATTGCTTTTCACTCAGGGGTGTGATTCTATGCTTATTTTTAACATGTGAACGCAAGTACAAACTTTACAATATACTACATGAGTTGTTTTCCACTAATCATTTCAAAGTCCTCCGTCAGCATAGTTTGGTAATACATTGTAGCGTGATTATTAGTATATGGTACCATATAGGATTGACCCTCCTCGTCCAGGTTAGCATGCACTAACTGGGTAAACGGATGTACTAATAATTGTTCAGACGAGTGTAGATTAGGCACTCGTGGAGGCACCTCGCTCGGAATTCTCTATATGGGACCCGACCCTCGAGTTAAGCTCAGACTATGTGCTCATGGCTGTATACATTACTATTTATTTGTTGGTTGAAAATCACTACTTAAATCTTGCGGTTCATACGATATTATCTGATTTCAAACCTATGAGCTCACCAGCTTTTAGCTGACCCATTTTAGCATGTATCATAGGTACCCAGCAGTAGATTGGACTGCCTCAGGATTACTATAGCTCGAGTCAGCATGCAGACATTAGAGATTTTCTTGCATTAGTATATTTTGTACAAGTACTTATGTACTGAAATCTCTCATTTAAATTGAACACGAGCTATGTACAACTTTAAATGTTGTAAACATTTCTTACATTAATATATTTTGTTAAAACGACGCATATAGAATCGTTTGCTATATCTCGTGTGCTTTGATTATTGATTAGTAACACCCAATGTATGCTTCCGCTAAACAGTAAATTTGGGGGTGTTACAGATTGGTATCAGAGCCTAAGGTTATAGTGAACTAGGTTGCATTTAGTGGGCCTAGTCTATGATCGTTAGGCAGTATTTCCTTATTAGGCATGACTAGTTCAGGAATTACAGCATACGACTTTAATTTAACATAGTCTGATCAACTATGTACAATTAAGGAAAGATGATGTAAGGTCTGAAATGGTTATGTTGAACAAGAATACACTAGTTAACTCTGACCTCGAGAGAACCGAGACTTAAACATGTCTGTGTTAGACACCCAATAGGCTAATATGTGATACTAGGTATACATAGATAGACCTCGTTACAATCTTAGGCTATATTATATATGTATTATATGAATATAGGCCTCATTCTTTCTAACGCTTTATCTCATAAATGGCAAACACCCCGCCCAATTCATCGCGCTCTCAACCCGGGTCGCAGAACCCAAGGGTAGCTAGGAGGAACGCCAGGTTGTCTCGAGCTGGCCCGTACCCCACTCACTTCACCTTGCCGACCTTAGCCACTAGGGTGAACCAACACGAGCAACGACTACGCACCATGGACATCGTGTTGCAGGAAACGAACAAAAACTGGAGACTTACATCCCTCGAGCGCATCGAACAAGTCTCCGAGGATCACGAAACCACCATTAACAATGTGGACATCCTTTTCAACAAAGTGGTGGAGATAAGCGTAGAAACCGCCCTCTTGAAACACAGACTAGAAGAGTGTGAGCAACGTGATGTGACCCAAAAAGTCATGTTTTTAAGAGTATATTTCCACACTTTTTGGACTATTCTTTGGTGAAAACATTTCAAAACCATCATTATTTACCAAAAATCACCAAGGTAGTCTAAATATAGACGCTGCTGCAAAAATCGATTAAAACGTCCAAATAACACGCAAACCGAGGCAAAGCAATCACCTTAAATTTTCCGTTCTCAATATTCTTATGAAAATAGAGCTTAATACATATTTTATTATTCCATAGGAAAATCCAAGATCGGAGGTGAAAGAATCAGAAGAAACGGACGAAAGACGGAGAAGTTATGCAGTCTAGAAGCACACCGATCGTCATCCGGAACACGCAAAAGCTAAACATTTCCAAAATTGGCAAACTCAGTGTCATTAGAAGCGTAAAAAAATAACGAAGCCAACGGCGTAAGAATCAAGCAAATCGGAGCCCAAACGAAGAAGATACGGACGAACCAAGCAACCGAGGAACAAGCGGAGGCCAAACGGAGCACCAACCCCCCCTGGACACCTAGGTACCGTATATGGTACCCTAGGTGCCGTATACTGCCCTATGGGTGCCGTATATGGGGGTGTTTGCTTTGTGAGGTGCCGTTTGACCCCCCCCCCCCCTTGGTCCAGTACCCCCCGTATGCGCTTTGATGCTTGTTCTTTATGCTTTAGGACTTGTACCAAGCTTCAACATCCTCATCTATAAATAGAGGACTCCTCTCATTCATTCAACACACCTCATTTTCATTCTTTCATACTTTCTCTCTCTAAACTCTCTCTCTCTAGATTTAGGTTAGCATTCTCTCTCTAGCACTACTCTTAGGAGTTAGAGGAGAATTAGTTGGTTAGAGTAGAAGCTCTCAGTAGCTTTTGTACGGAGTTACTCCGAGACTTCAGATTTGTGAAGATTTGTCTGTATTACTCTCGTATTCAGGTTTAATACAATCTCTCGCATTTATTCTTTTAATTATGCTTTCTTATTATGCATACTTAGGAATGAATGCTAGAATTATGCTAGGCTAGACAAATCAATGTTTGTTGTGATGTATGCAATGTTAGGATAGTTATGATATAATACACAATTGGGGATAACACCATTATGAAACAATGGAGGTAACGTTATACGGCTTTCATTTGTATAGCACCGGAATCATCACGAATATGTGTAGTACGGAACGTGGAAGCTATGAAAGTCGTGGGCACAATCCGTTGTGGAAATAATGATTCCCAATTGTGAACATACTGTTACTCTGTCTGTGTAAGTTTAAAACTGTTTGCAAACTTATAAGCTGAACCTCTGATTATTTATCTATCCAACTTATGCTGTGGTTTGTATCCTCCTCCCTAGAACCTGGCTAATTGCTAGAAGTAGGATTGCCAACTATTCTGTGTATGATGATCAATGAACTCAACATGGTCGTTGTTCCCTTGATTGAAACACATCCGAGGGACACGAAGCATAGGATTAGAGATAGATTAGGTTCATGCTTGTTTGTTGTGTATCTTTGGGACAACTTCCGGGATATTCATGATTTGATTATTAGGTCAGTTAATGTGATGGCTATTGTTCCGTCCTATTGCATGTTCTTGTTTGATTGTTGCTTAGGTACTGCATGCTAGACATACGTAAACATTATCACTGCCCTGCTGATTAGATTTTCGTAAACATAATAAACATAATACAGATAGGTTAACATGTATGTATTAGTTGTAATGATTGTATGATTAATGATGAACAATTCAGCTGACCGTTAGACAGATTATCCCAACCGGTTCCGCGGGTTAAACCCTGTTCATGTTATTGTTCACTGAACAATTCATGCCATGATACTAACGTCCTCCGGATGTCTATAAATGGGGACCTGGATTAGAGGATAGTTGTCAGTTGAATTGGTCTGTACATTTGGGAGAACTTCCGGTGTACTGGACATTCTATAACTGCTATCCATGTGACATATTATATATCTGATTGCGGACAACTCTACGTTAGGTATATAGTAGGATCGTAGTTGTAGCTCATTAAGAAATACAGGAATATCTAGTGAGTAATCTGGAACCCTAATTGGTATAACGGAAAAGCTGTAAAACGCCCGAGTATCCGGTATAGCGTTAACATACATACGTGGGAAACTGAGTAAAGGTCGTAGGCATAATACTTTATCTACCAATTAAGTTTCTATGACCTCACCGGATTAATCATCATATCTAGTAAAATTATCCCTCATAACTATCCATCCAAATAACATTGCTGAAGTCACAGCAAACATATTCCTTATCTTGATTTCTCTGCGTGCTCCGTACAAACCCCTGTCTTTAATTTAGTTTTTCATTTTAGTAATTAGTTTAGAAAACCAACCAACCTATCAAAAAGTTTTAAAAATCCCAGCTAAATTACAAAAGATAATTAATCCTCCTAGATTCCTATGCCCGTTGTAGTTTGAAGAACGACACCTGAGTCATACATACCGCTTACTGCCCTTTAGGTCTTTAGGTTGTATCAAAACTTAGGATACCCAGCATAATAAATATAAAACACACTGTCCGCGCGCCCTTGTCGGAAGGTTCAACGACCGGAGTAAAATCCGACCGACCGCGGGGTGCACGACAAGTTTTTGGCGCCGTTGCCGGGGACTACAACGACCGACTTTATGAATTTAGTTATCTTAGTTATTTAGCGACCCTTTCGGGAGATCAATATCATCCGGAAGTTACCTGCTTTATCCTTAGGTTAATTAGATTAATTAGGTTAATTTAGTTTAGTTAGATTAATCTTTCCTTTCCATAACCCTAATTTCTACCTTACGAGTTATGACGAACCGTATCACGCTCGCCTCATCAATCAAGCCACTGCTAGAGGGACGAGGAGGACCGATCGTAGCACCAACCGACGAAACCCTTGAAATTAAGCCTCACTACATAAAAATGATTAAATCTGAGTGTCAGTTTCATGGTCTTTCGGTTGAAAACTCAAATGCCCATCTCAATAAGTTCATCAACCTTACCGACTCCTTCGATATAATAGGAACCAATAGAGACCCTCTTCGACTCCATCTGTTTCCGTATTCTCTATCTTCTCGAGCCTTAACCTGGTTTTATGATTTCGAACCCAATTCGATTCATACATGGGAAGAGATGGCTACTAAGTTTCTAGCTAAGTACTTTCCTCCTTCCATGCAAACCAAGCTTAAGACCGACATTGCTAACTTCCGTCAGGAAACTAACGAATCATTAAGCAAGGCTTGGGAACGATTTAAGAATCTTATCGGAAGATGTCAAAACCATCAGTTGGCTGAAACGAGTCTGGTCTGCACATTCTACAACAGCTTAAATCCTCAGCACCAACAAACCCTCGATGCTGCTTCATCCGGAAACTTCATGCAACATACTTCAGACGAAGCCTGGAAGTTGATTGAGACGATAACGATGCACCATCATGACTTGGAGCCAGATGAATACACTTCAGAGGAAAGGAATACTTCAGATCAAGCCTTGGACACCTTGAAAACCCAACTCGAATCCATCTCTAAAGTTGTCAAGGACTTGCAAGAATCTTCTAAACCCATGCAAAAGAAGAAACCCCCAAAGTTCTTCCCAAACAGACGGGCCAACGAAGAAATTCTTGATACCACTGGTAGAAACCCTGACCAATCCTTTCATACTAAACCATTCGTTCAGCGGTTAACCACACTACCCCCGTCTCAATCTTTAGTTCTCTCTACTCCTACCCAATTGACTTCTCGTCTAAACAATACGATTTTCAATAACTTCATGGTTGAGCAAAATAATACGAACAAACGAATTCTTGATTTTCAAAACCAAAATGATTATTTACTCAGGATTTCAAATGATTTAATTAAAAACATGGAGGATAATGTTAAAAGGTTGTTTTTAAAAGTTGAGGAGAAGCAAAGGGAGGAAGCGATCTACAATTCTTTCTTTCACTCATCCTATGAGCACGATGACATGCTTGTAGTCACTAGAGGAGGAAAATAGACTAAGAACGAGAAAACTATAGATATTCCTTCAGATAAACCTTCTGCTTCTCTACCCACTGACTCGGTACAAGCTGACTCTCCTGTCGCTTCTCCTGAGCCAGAACCTTCTAAAGCCCCAGAAGTTTCTAAACCTGTTCGAATACCTTTCCCTGGTAGGCTTAAGAAAGAGAAACAAGAAGCTCAATTTGGAAAATATCTAGAAATGTTCAAAAGCCTACACTTAAACGTTAGATTATTAGATGCTTTAGTAGAAATGCCCAGTTGTGCTAAATTCTTTAAGGAACTAATATCCAACAAAGAAAAACTTAGACAGATAGTTAACTTACCCCTAGATGCCGAGTGCTCTCTAATTATGCAACAAGGACTACCCCCTAAGCTTGGAGATACTGGCCGTTTCACTATTCCTTGTTATCTTCAGGATGTTCAAATAAGTAACGCCTTAGCTGACCTAGGAGCTAGTGTAAACCTCATGCCATTCTCGCTTTATAGGAAACTAGGATTAAACGAACTCTTGCCTACACGTATGACCATCCAATTAGCAGATAGATCAGTTAAATTCGTCTTTCCAGTTGATTTCGTTGTTATGGATATTGAAGAGGATACCCAGGTTCCACTCATCCTTGGCAGACCTTTCCTGAACACTGCCAAGGCCGTCATTGACGTAAATGAAAAATCTTTAAAACTCCGAGTTGGAACTGAAGAGGTCACCTTCAATGTTGATAAACTAATGAAACAGCCTGTGGGAGAAGATCTTGGTCTTGTAGATTCTATGCAGGAAATAATTGAAGAACACTTGGAAGAGATCCTCGCAGTAAGCAGCATTAACCCCCTTCCCAATACTATCATCACTTCAAGAGTACTCTGTGAAGAAAGTGCAGGTCTACGCTCGGCTATCTCGGATTCTTCCGACACATCTGGAGAGTTACTATTTCCTTTAAAGAATTCCGATCCGCAGCTCAACTCCACATTGACTGCTCCACTTGGATATGGCACTCCTGTCACTATACTACGAAGGAACCCGACTTCTGAAGTAGATCATTCATCTCTCTCAAGGGAAGAAATTCTGAAGACTCTTAAAGACATGGAGTAAATGCTTAAAACACCCGCTTTGCAACCATCTGAAGGTTGTGAAAATCCAGAAATCACCAACAGCAAGTCTTCATCAGCTAAATTTCAGAGATTTGCAACAACTGACAAAGGAAAAGAAATTATCACTGAAGAAAATGCAATCTCTCAATCTTCCCAAGTAAAATATGAGCTGAGAAAAGATGAGCTGTCCAACAATACAGAATGGGTTGAGATAGCGTCAGCCGACATTCCGGAATCACCTGCAATGGAGTCAGATTATCAAACAACGTACGACGAGCTTAAAAGAGACGAGATTGCCAGGATGAAACCATCTACTGAAGAACCACCCGAATTAGAACTAAAGGAACTTCCCCCACACCTTGAATATGCTTTTCTTGAAGGAACTTCGCACTTACCGGTTATCATATCTAAAGAATTGAAGCCCGAAGAGAAAGCAAGGCTGGTACAGGTTCTAAAGTCACACAAAAAGGCGATTGCTTGGAAAATCTCTGACATACAAGGGATTAGTCCGAACTACTGCACGCATAAGATCTTAATGGAAAACGACTTTAGACCATCAGTTCAAAGGCAAAGGAGAGTCAACCCGAAGATTCAAGACGTGGTGAAAAAGGAGGTTATCAAACTCCTGGATGCCGGTCTGATTTACCCTATCTCAGATTCCCCATGGGTTAGCCTAGTTCAGGTCGTCCCAAAGAAAGGAGGCATGACGGTCATCGCTAACGAAAACAATGAATTGATTCCAACACGAACCGTCAATGGTTGGAGGGTGTGTATCGACTATCGGAAACTGAATGAAGCTACACGCAAAGATCATTTCCCTCTACCATTCATTGATCAGATGCTCGAAAGGTTATTAGGAAACGAATTCTATTGCTTCCTTGATGGCTTCTCAGGCTATTTTCAGATACCTCTCGATCCGAAGGACCAAGAAAAGACGACGTTTACTTGTCCCTATGGAACATTTGCTTACCGTCGTATGCCTTTTGGTTTATGTAATGCACCTGCGACTTTTCAAAGGTGCATGGTAGCAATCTTCCACGACATGATTGAACAATGCATGGAAGTGTTCATGGACGATTTCTCAGTTTTTGGGGATTCGTTCACCACTTGTCTTTCTAACTTGGATAGGATGCTTGCTCGATGTGAAGAATCAAACCTAGTTCTGAATTGGGAGAAATGTCACTTCATGGTGAAAGAAGGCATAGTTCTTGGACACCGCATTTCAAAATCTGGAATTGAAGTTGACAAAGCAAAAGTTGAGACCATCTCGAAGCTTCCACCCCCTACTTCTGTGAAAGCCATCCGAAGTTTTCTAGGTCACGCCGGATTCTACCGTCGCTTTATTAAGGATTTCTCTAAGATTTCTCGACCTATGACTCATCTTCTCGAAAAAGATACTCCGTGTGACTTTACAGATGAATGTCTCAAAGCTTTCAACTACCTGAAGGATCAGCTTGTACATGCACCGATCATGGTTGCCCCCGATTGGAGTCTTCCATTTGAAATCATGTGCGACGCCAGTGATTTCGCTGTTGGAGCTGTACTGGGACAGCGGAAGGAGAAACACTCTCAACCAATATACTACGCCAGCAAAACGCTCACGGATGCTCAAGAAAACTACACCACTACAGAAAAGGAGCTGCTTGCGGTAGTATTTGCTTTCGATAAATTTCGTTCTTATCTAATCTTGTCCAAAACTATTGTCTATACAGATCACTCCGCTTTGAAATACCTTTTCAAGAAGCAAGATGCTAAACCGCGCCTTCTACGATGGATTCTACTCCTACAAGAATTTGATATTGAGATAAAAGATAAGAAAGGAGCAGAAAATGTCACGGCCGATCATCTTAGCCGATTGGAAAATCCATCAATGGAGAAATTGCACGAGAACGATATTCAAGTTCAGTTCCCCGAAGAACAACTCATGACTATAGGAGGCTACCAACAAGGGTCACAGTTCACACACAACCCTTGGTATGCCGACTTCGCCAATTATCTGGTAGGAAACATCGTACCAAAAGGAATGCCAACCTCTCAGAAACGAAAATTCTTCCGAGATGTCAAGAACTATTATTGGAACGATCCTTATCTCTTTAAGGTTTGTCCCGATCAACTTATTCGAAGATGCGTCGATGGAAAGGAGGCAGAACTAATTCTACACCAGAGCCACCACGGACCTACTGGAGGACACCATGGCAACAAAATGACTGCATGAAAAGTTTACGATGCCGGCTTTTATTGGCCAACCATATTCCGAGACGCTTGCGACCTGGTAAAGCGCTGTGATATTTGCCAAAGGCAAGGCAATATCTCAGCCCGTAATGAAATGCCACTAACTAATATCCAGGCCGTGGAGATCTTTGATATCTGGGGATTAGATTTTATGGGACCATTCCCTAAATCTAACGGCAAAGAGTACATCTTAGTCGCAGTTGACTACGTCTCCAGGTGGGCCGAAGCTCAAGCTTTTCCGACCAATGATTCGAAAGTAGTAACCCAATTTCTCAAAAAGCTGTTCAGTCGATTTGGAACTCCTAGGACTATAATCAGTGACCGTGGCATGCATTTCTGCAATACTCAATTCATGCGAGTGCTGCAGCAGTATGGTGTCACTCCCAAAACATCGACGGCTTACCATCCACAAACAAATGGGCAAGCTGAAGCGACAAATCGGGCTTTGAATAGGATATTGGAACGAACTGTCAGAAATCACGGGCATAGGTGGGCCGAAAAATTAGACGATGCGTTGTGGGCATTCAGAACTGCCTACAAAACACCATTAGGAACCACACCGTATCGGCTAGTCTATGGAAAGGCGTGTCACCTTCCAATTGAGTTGGAATATCGGGCGTACTGGGCATTAAAAACTGCAACTTGGAAATTTCAGCAGCTGGAGAACAACGGAGAATGCAGTTGAATGAGTTAGCAGAACTAAGAGACTAAGCGTACGACAGTTCGCTGAGCTTCAAGGAAAGAACTAAAAGGGTCCACGACGCTAAGTTAAAACCCTCTAGGTTCAAACAAGGAGATAAAGTGCTGCTCTTCAATTCTCGATTCAAGAAATTCTCCGGTAAATTCAAAAGTAGGTGGAGCAGACCATTCACGATCTCAAAGGTATTTCCCTATGGCGCAGTCGAACTCGAGGCTCCAGAAGGTAATTTTAAGGTTAATGGTCATCGCTTAAAGCATTATGTTGAGGACTTTCCCATCAGGGAAGACGTCTTCATCTTTGAACCTCCATGAGTCTTCAAGAAAGGTACAAAGAGTCAAGCTAGAGACTCGTAAAACAAGCGCTCTTGGGAGGCACCCCAAGCTTATCTTTACTTTTCTGTCAAATTTTTACTTCTTAGTTATTTTTGTTAAGTATGATTATCTCTAACGAAATTTCAGGATTTGCTACTTATCTGACTATAAACTTCCAATTTTAACAAAATCAGAGATAAGTTTTAAAAATGCAAAAGCCAGAACTCTGATAACAGAAATCTTTATAAAACATCTTCACACTGTCATCAGATCTCTGTGCATTTGTATTTATCATTTTATGCATTACCTGTTTATTTTGTTTGTTTCAGGATGGACAGCTCCAGTGACACCAGAGAGATCATAGCTGAGATACCACCGAGACGTCGTAGGGATCGTAGACGAGGACGTAGAGCACGCAGGACCATGCCCACTATTAGCGAGGAGGACCTTACTGATGTCCCGATCACTCATGAGGAGCCATCCGCTGAGAGACCCTCATCACCTGTTCACCAGTCAGCTCCCATACCCACTCTTGAGTATGGGATTACACTAGCTGACCCGGTTGCAGCCTGGGCCCTCTTTCGGACACTCCACCTTCAGCATGACATCATGTCCACCCTCTGTGTGCATGTAGGGCTTCCGAGGCCTTCTGACTGTCCGTTCCATCTTGGTCCAGACCCAGGACCGTCTCTCCCGCCCTGGTCATTCTTCCCTCCTGCTGGACCGTTCGCTGCTGGACCTTCCACTGCTCCGCATGTTACTGTTGATCCTGCTATGTCATCAGGGAGTGCATCAGCAGAGTCTTCACCAACTGAGCAGTTGATGGCTATGTTGGATGTCTTTAGCCCACCTCACGCTCATGCTTCTGCTGACATTACTGAGCCGAGCATGGATACGATTGAGGAGCCTGCACTATCCCCCACCTCAGTCCTTGCTGCTGCTATTGCTGCCTTCGATCCTGACAGCGATGATCTACTTGATGACTTTTAGTTTATTTAGTTTATTTCATTTATCTTATTTCAGTACTTAGATTTTTATAACTCTTTGTTATTTTCGAGATATGACGTTGTGTTGATGTTTATTGCAGAACTTAGCTTTTTGTGGAATGGATAATCTTACATGAGACTGGTCCTCCAATCCAGCAAATCACACACACCAATTCTACACTAATCTGGTCCTGTCCAGTAAACAGAATGGGGAGTATTTTAAACCTTTCTCCGTTTTTGATGATTCTACGTTCACTTAAGTTTATGTGTTATAATCTATGCCACATCCTAACTTATCACTAAGTGTGGGATTCCAGCCCAATTCAACACTTAGGAAACATTTTCTTACATGTTCAAACTCTAAGTGTGGGATTTATTCGTAAAATCTCAACTCAAGAGAACATTAGGGACAATGTTCCCCCTAAGTGTGGGATGGTAGGTATGGAATACCTTGGATAAACAATTTTTATGTCTACATGGCATATCTCAGAAAACGTTCCCTAATTTTTTCAAATTTTTCAAAAATATTTTTCAAAAAAACTAAAATATGAGCTAAATCTTGCGATTAAACTCTAAATTTTTGAGTTTTGGTATGCCTGAAAGAAATCATTTTCAAAATATGAGGAAAATATTTCAAAAACTTAAGGAAATTAAGGTAGAAATTTCCTAAGCAAGAAACGACAATCTAAGAGGGGCATCGCATGACTAGGCACATACAACCGAAATTTGCAGTGAGGTCTTGAGCCTTAAAAGCATTCATTTTTAATGCTACATTGTTCATTTCTTGTGTGTGCCGATGCATGTATCTCTGAATTAGAACTTGCTCTTGACATACGCTTCGAGACCACATTGGTGTGTACCGTACGCGGTATAGGCGCAATTAGATGACCTAGACATTCCTTAGGTTTTGAACCCCTTTTTAGCCTTCTCTTTCAAGCCCAAAACCCTTCCGATACTCATTTTTAGTATCGATGATCCGCCTAGAAAACCCTGTTGAGCCTAAACCTTTTCATTTATTCAAAAACCCTAATCATACACCTACTTTCCCAAACTCCCAAAAACCTTATCTTAGGCATTATGAGGTTATGAAAAACATCTTGAAGAATATCCAACTCGATTATCCTACTCGTTCGTGTTCTCCAAAAAGAATCAAACCTCTCTAAAAAGTGCGGGAAAATTAGCACACAAGAGAGACAAGAGGACAACAGTGCGGGAAAATTAGCACACAAAGAAAAGACTCGAATTGATCAAGATAAGAGAAAGGATTTCTGAAGAAGAAAAGAAAATAAAAAAAAATAGAAAAAAGAAAGAAAAGAAAAGAGAAAAAGAAAAAGAAAATAAAGCTCACAAAGCTTCAAAAGTATCAACCATTAAAGGGGAGATCCAATAGAAGACGAGTAGCTACTTCATCCGTTCTACAAATAAATTTTTCATGATTCTTGGAAAGCCTGAGATAAGCAACACCCTTACAAACCAAAAATTCCTTATCCATACCCCTTAACCTTCACAAAACATTACAACCCCCGAATGTCTTGGGATAATTAGCGCCGTTCTCACCTAAGTGGTGGAGATCTGATTCTCGATCAAGCCTATGACGATGAGTACTGCATGACTGGCTTTATGAGTGATTTCGTTTGAACTAGATTGATAGGAAACCCGATACACTATTGAGTGAATTGAGTGACCACCTTATGTGAGATCGCCTAGTCATGTATACTCCGAGATCACGAGAGTTGGAAGTATGCCTATAAGAATCGCTTCTTGTTTCCGAAAGGATCATCTTACTTTTCCTTGGTTTCCTGAAACTATCTAATCATACGAGAAAACGATGACCGATGCGGATGTCATAACTCTCCTCAAAAATTTGTTTCTAAAAATGTTTTCAAAGGGGATGTTGATGAGTGTTGCTTGAGGACAAGCAACGTCTAAGTGTGGGATACTTGATGTGACCCAAAAAGTCATGTTTTTAAGCGTATATTTCCACACTTTTTGGACTATTCTTTGGTGAAAACATTTCAAAACCATCATTATTTACCAAAAATCACCAAGGTAGTCTAAATATAGACGCTGCTGCAAAAATCGGTTAAAACGTCCAAATAACACGCAAACCAAGGCAAAACAATCACCTTAAATTTTCTGTTCTCAATATTCTTATGAAAATAGAGCTTAATACATATTTTATGATTCCATAGGAAAATCCAAGATCGGAGGTGAAAGAATCAGAAGAAACGGACGAAAGACGGAGAAGTTATGCAGTCTGGAAGCACACCGATCGTCATCCGGAACACGCAAAAGCTAAACATTTCCAAAATTGGCAAACACAATGTCATTAGAAGCGTAACGGAATAACGAAGCCAACGGCGCAAGAATCAAGCAAATCGGAGCCCAAACAAATAAGATACGGACGAACCAAGCAACCGAGGAACAAGCGGAGGCCAAACGGAGCACCAACCCCCCCTGGACACCTAGGTACCGTAGACGGTACCCTAGGTGCCGTATACGGCCCTATGAGTTCCGTATACGGGGGTGTTTGCTTTGTGAGGTGCCGTTTGACCCCCCTTGGTCCAGTACCCCCCGTATGCGCTTTGATGCTTGTTCTTTATGCTTTAGGACTTGTACCAAGCTTCAACCTCCTCATCTATAAATAGAGGACTCCTCTCATTCATTCAACACACCTCATTTTCATTCTTTCATACTTTCTCTCTCTAAACTCTCTCTCTCTAGATTTAGGTTAGCATTCTCTCTCTAGCGCTACTCTTAGGAGTTAGAGGAGAATTAGTAGGTTAGAGTAGAAGCTCTCAGTAGCTTTTGTACGGAGTTACTCCGAGACTTCAGATTTGTGAAGATTTGTCTGTATTACTCTCGTATTCAGGTTTAATACAATCTCTCGCATTTATTCTTTTAATTATGCTTTCTTATTACGCATACTTAGGAATGAATGCTAGAATTATGCTAGGCTAGACAAATCAATGTTTGTTGTGATGTATGCAATGTTAGGATAGTTATGATATAATACACAATTGGGGATAACACCATTATGAAACAATGGAGGTAACGTTATACGGCTTTCATTTGTATAGCACCGGAATCATCACGAATGTGTGTAGTACGGAATGTTAGTACATGTTTAGTGTCTGTCAGTTGGTCTATGTAACAACCCCAAATTTGGACCAATTTAAAATTTCCCTAATTACGTGATTATTACTTGTATATAATATGAAATAGGATTATATACGTTATTTACTTTATATATATATAGGGATGGAATATATATATATACGCGTATACGATTCGTACATATCGTATGAAACAACAAGTGTACAAACTTGCGGATATTGGTAAAACAAATATTAAATAATGTTAAATTATTTAATTACCTTGACTACTACTTTATATTATGTTTATAATATAACGAAAACGTACGTTTTAATTAAAACGTTACCGAACTCTCCGAAAACTCGACCAACCGACAAAACAAAACTAAGTTATGTTTTATAACTTGAAAACTAGTATTTTGATAAAATACTTCAACTTAATTATCGAGTATTATTTCGTATTTTAAAACGTATATTAAATCACGTATAAAATGATTTTAACGTTTAAACGACCGGGAAAACGAACACCACACGGAGCGCAAACGCGAGGGAACAAAAATTGGTGAGATCCACACTTGGTGGACCCCACCAAAACCGGCCAAGACATGGGGCACCACCCCCATGCCCCTTTGATCACAAACCTAACCAAACACAACTCACACTCAACCTCTCTCTCTCTCTCTCTCTACGGTTTCTCTCTCTCTCTCTAAAACCCACACTAAAACACCCTAAAAACACCATTAAAACACCTTGGAAGTCTATACCCGTTTGGAGAAAAGCGATCACGAGAACGAGAGCTACAACGTCATCTTTTCGGATTTTCGTTTCGACAACCTTGTAAGTTTTCCGGCGACCCGAAACTTTTCCGATTACATTTATTTTACTTCCATGTTGTTCCCCTAGCTAAATGATGTCCAAATATGTAACTTAAACTCGTTTTTGAACACTTTTACGAAAATGTCGGTTTTGGTCATTTTAAAGAAAACGACACCACAAACCTTAAAAACGACTACCAATGGTTATTATGGACTCATTATAACATACTAAAACTAGTATAAAAGTTCTAGACCCAACGGAAACCGGAAAATACGTTTTCGGAAACTAAATTTCCGAACAGACCTCTTGTGTCGCATCAAACCAAAATTCTGTGCGACACAACACTATGTCGCATGTTATGTCGCACGTTATGTCGCAATGTATGCGACACAACGCTTATGTCGCATTATATGTCGTACCATCTACGATACAAAATTTACCTATCGCTTAATTGCGACACAACGACTATGTCGTATCGTTGTGTCGTACCCTTGTCTGCGACACAACCATTGTGTCGCATAAACACTAAATCAGAAACGAATCCATACGACACAGACTTTATGTCGCATACGGTCTGCGACACAAGCCTTGTGTCGCAGAAAGCCCAGATCAGAAAACAAAATATATTCTAAGTGTTGAAATCACTTTTCAACTACTAAATCAAATACGATGCTACTTATACCTGAAAATACTATACTTTTGAAAGTATACAACAACACTTGAATACGTACAAGACTATACTAAACTAAACGTGAGATTTCACTCACACACGCGTACGGGATTACACTTGGAAATACTTAGGAGATTACACTCCAACGAACATACACTTGTACATTACACGGGATTACATCCGATACAAACTTACAAGTTCACTCACTAGTTACGTGCTGGATTACACGTTAACTGATACGAACATACATACGAATACTTACGAGGTTTCACTCGTACCCTTTGGGGTCTAAGCCCATTGGAACGTACACAAACGATACAGGTTGTAATACAAACAAACGATCATACGAGTATACTTTACAACTGTACCACTACTACGAATACATAATAATAATGGATGGAATTATTATTATACACCGATAACAAACGGACAGTACAACTTTTATACAAACTACGATTTACAAACGATTACAAACGTACAAACAAACTAATGGACATTAACTAGTTTGGGAACAACTAGCATGGATACTTTACAAGTATTCCATTTACTTACTAAACCATGTGCGTATTAGGACGCTAAGGGTGCTAGTACGGGAATACTACTTGCTTACTTACTGCATTGACTGCCAGACTCAGGTGAGTCTTACAGCCCCTACTTTACTGTTTTATACTCAGGGGTGAGATGCATTACTGTTTTACATGAACACACAAAACTTACTTGCTGCCACGATTTACTTACTGTATGAGATTACGAATACGCCAACTGCATGAGTTTACGACTAATCCAATGAAATCCTCCTGAACCATAGTTGTTAGTTATGTGATAAGCGCGAGTTTTAGTATATGGATCCATATGGGACTGACAATCCCCGCCCGGGGTAGCAAGCACTACCACGAACCGTTCCTGTAGAAACGGGCGTTTCTTACTCGTTCCGTATGAATGTTTTGGATTACATTCATGAGGGGGTACCTATATTTACTGTACGTTAAGCTTCAACTATGGTGGCTCATGGCAATTGTATCAAACGGTTAGCATAACCTGCAACCACCACTTATTAAACATAAGTTAACGATGAGCATAACCTGTGATCGTTACTTACTGGCTGGCTATGATTTACAAATACTACTTGTGTGTTCAAACTGTTTACTTACTTACAAACCTGTGAGATTCACCAACCTTTTTGGTTGACCGTTTTAGTAATGCTTCTCAGGTACACAGCATCAGTAGGGATGCCCAGCAGGATAAGCTTTCTTAGCTCGAGTCGCATGCATTTACAAGCTTGGAGATTTTTATACATTACTTTTGTACTAGCTGTTATGTATTAGAATCTCTAGGAATTTACTTGAACTCGAGCTTGTATTTTGAAACTACTTACGTATTAATGTAATAACTTTTCGAACGTCTCATTTAGAGTCGTTCACTGTATCCTTTGTGCTTGTGATTATTGATAAGTAACACCCAAAACGTCGCTTCCGCAAACTGTCAAATTTGGGGGTGTTACAGATTGGTATCAGAGCCTAAGGTTATAGTGAACTAGGTTGCAGTTAGTGGGCCTAGACTATGACCGTTAGGCAGTATTCCTCATTAGGTATAAATGGTTCAGGAATTACAGCATACAAGTTTAATTTAACATAGCCTGATCAACTATGTACAATTAAATGAAGATGATGTGAGTTCTGAAAGGGGTTATGTTGAACCGGAATGCATTAGCTGACTCTGACCTCGAGAGAACCGGGACTTTTACGTGATTGTGCTAGACACGAACTAGGCGGTTATGTGATATATATATATATATATATATATATATATATATACATAGGCCTCTTTCCCCGATACGATACTCTCTCTCGACTACTACGAAATTCACTTTCAAATTTTATCAAACAAACGACAACCCGACTCTCGTCGTTCCATCCTTATTCGATTTTTATAAATTCACGACTACCGACTTACGTCCGAAGACTCCCACACCGTTATAACTGACAACCATAGTTACTCGAACGTCCTTCGATATAAAGATCGAGACCTTGTTTTCATTTGCCATTCCTATCAAGTTCTACGTTTATAACATTCTACAACGTACATTACTGCACTGTTAGATGTATTCTAGGAAAAACATCTTCAACAAATTTTAACCTGCTTTTACACTGGAACTTTCATAACTTCTGATTTAAACAGTTATTGTTATACAAGAATTTCAAAACCTTGTCACCGACCATACTCTCAACCGAACCATTTTCAACTCAAGTTTTCGTTAGACTTCGAATTATACAACCGACTTTTACTATCAAAAATTTTATAACAAATATATTCCTATCAAACATGTTACAAAATTTCTTACAAAATGTTTTATAAAATTTTCAAAAATTTCGAAACTGTATAAACTTATTTATAACTCACAAACTTTGAACCAATTTCAACCGTTGACGAAATTTCTTTAAACGTACTAAATCATCACCGCCAAAATTCTTATTCAAATCCTCACATGTTCTTTATTATTGTTTCAAGGAACATGCCTCCTCGACGTCAAATCATGCTTACTGAAGCCGAAGTCGCGGGTATTATTGCCCGTAGCGTGGCTCAAGCCCTAGCTACCCAAACATCAACCCCTGGTAGCGAAGATACAGCTACTAATGGACCACAACCCAAAACCTGCACCTACAAGGATTTCCATAACTGCAAGCCGCTGAACTTTGCAGGAACTGAAGGAGCAATCGGTCTGATTCGATGGACCGAGAAAATCGAATCAGTGTTCCTCATCTACAACTGCAAGGAAGAGGGTAAAGTTAAATTCGCCGCCAGCACCTTTTCTGACACCGCCCTTACTTGGTGGAACACTTATGCGCAAACGGTGAGCATTGCCGATGCTTACAAACTACAGTGGGATGAACTAAAGAATATGCTGAGGGGCGAGTACTGCCCAAGAGATGAGCTGAAGCAACTAGAGTTAGAATTCTGGAATCACAAGATGCAGGGTGACGACATCACCGGATACACCAACCGCTTTCACCAGCTGGCACTTTTGTGCCCATCCATGGTTGATCCTGAGTACAAAAGGATCGAAAAGTACGTTGACGGACTTCCCGAGCGACTACAAGATCTAGTAACTTCGTCCAAACCGGGAACTATTTAGAGCGCCATTCGTATGGCTCATGAGTTAACGGCCAATTCTGTCCGCCGTGGCTCGACTTCAACCCCGTCTGCGAGTAACAAACGCAAATGGGAAGTAACCCCCCACTCATCCAACCCGACTTCTGACAAAAAGCCTGCAACAGTAAATGCCAATGACTCAAGGGCTTACAAGGGGAGCAAGCCTTACTGCTCCAACTGTAGTCGTCATCATAACGGCTCCTGTCCCTGCACTAAGTGCAAGAAATTCGGGCACCTGGCCCAAGACTGCCGAACCAACCCCACTGGTACTGATACTTCTGCACCCAAAACCTGCTATGAGTGCAACGGTACTGGGCACTTCAGGAAGGATTGCCCTAAGCTGAAACCCCGAACCAACAATACAAGGAGTAGAGCTTATGTAATCAATGCTAGGGAAGATGACCCAAACCCGAGACTCTGTGATTTACTCAACCCGGGTACGCTTATTCTTTGACCACCCGAATCTGCTTTCTCATAAATCTCTCGCTTAATGAGTTATGTATAACTGTACTTCATTCTGTGTGTTTTCCTTAATCCTAAGTACACAATAGGATTAGGAAACGACCGACTACTTAAATCCCGACAACACAATTTGCCTTACACTTTAGATACAGTAATCCAAACTCCCTTCCCAATTATCTCACACTGGTTGAGACCGGGAACTCGTATGCTATTCGTTACTCTAAACAGATAAATTAATATAACTTCACTTACTTGAGGCAAATTCTTAAATAGAACACTTATTTCGTAGGAAATGATAACTCACTCCGTCAACAACCCTACTTTGCAAAACGAACTGCTCAGTGAGGAACCGAAGATGTTTCCTTACCTCCTCGAACTCGAGTGTGATACAGAACACTCCGCTGAATCAGCAGCAGCACTTGCCTCTCCTGCTGCTCTAACTGCTGCAAAAGCATCAGTTGATGAAACCTTGACTGCCGAATCAGTCAGCCACCTCAACCAAACTATTGAATCGCTGCAAAAACAACTTACTGAAGCACGGGAAGACATCGATGACTTACGACGAATTGCTTTCCAAAATGACATACGTATGCGTGAGTACGAGCTACGTTTGGTAGCTTTAGAAAACCCTACTTCACCACCAACCTCACAAAGTACTCCTACTGAAGAGGATACCGACACTGACTGTACCTCACCTCCAGCAAAAAGGGTGAAGATTCCTCCCTTCAAACCCATCGGAAACTACTTGGGAAAGAAACCTTTCTGTTCCCGATGCACTCGGCATCATGAAGGACCGTGTACCATACCCACCGGTCGATACAAATCCTACCCCAAAAGTACGAATCCTCCTAAGGTGAAACTCTGCTTCAACTGTGGGAGTGCTGGCCATCTCAAGGCCAAATGCCCACTACCATCAGGCAACAAAATTTAGGGTACGTTACCACCTGACGATTACTTGATTTCAAACACTGTAGGACCTACCCTACTACCGTAGGCTGCTTGTACGTATTGTAGCTACCTGACGAATATCAAACTACCGATTACTACTTCGAACAAATTTCGGGACGAAATTTTATTAACAAGGGGAGAATGTAACAACCCCAAATTTGGACCAATTTAAAATTTCCCTAATTACGTGATTATTACTTGTATATAATATGAAATAGGATTATATACGTTATTTACTTTATATATATATAGGGATGGAATATATATATATACGCGTATACGATTCGTACATATCGTATGAAACAACAAGTGTACAAACTTGCGGATATTGGTAAAACAAATATTAAATAATGTTAAATTATTTAATTACCTTGACTACTACTTTATATTATGTTTATAATATAACGAAAACGTACGTTTTAATTAAAACGTTACCGAACTCTCCGAAAACTCGACCAACCGACAAAACAAAACTAAGTTATGTTTTATAACTTGAAAACTAGTATTTTGATAAAATACTTCAACTTAATTATCGAGTATTATTTCGTATTTTAAAACGTATATTAAATCACGTATAAAATGATTTTAACGTTTAAACGACCGGGAAAACGAACACCACACGGAGCGCAAACGCGAGGGAACAAAAATTGGTGAGATCCACACTTGGTGGACCCCACCAAAACCGGCCAAGACATGGGGCACCACCCCCATGCCCCTTTGATCACAAACCTAACCAAACACAACTCACACTCAACCTCTCTCTCTCTCTCTACGGTTTCTCTCTCTCTCTCTAAAACCCACACTAAAACACCCTAAAAACACCATTAAAACACCTTGGAAGTCTATACCCGTTTGGAGAAAAGCGATCACGAGAACGAGAGCTACAACGTCATCTTTTCGGATTTTCGTTTCGACAACCTTGTAAGTTTTCCGGCGACCCGAAACTTTTCCGATTACATTTATTTTACTTCCATGTTGTTCCCCTAGCTAAATGATGTCCAAATATGTAACTTAAACTCGTTTTTGAACACTTTTACGAAAATGTCGGTTTTGGTCATTTTAAAGAAAACGACACCACAAACCTTAAAAACGACTACCAATGGTTATTATGGACTCATTATAACATACTAAAACTAGTATAAAAGTTCTAGACCCAACGGAAACCGGAAAATACGTTTTCGGAAACTAAATTTCCGAACAGACCTCTTGTGTCGCATCAAACCAAAATTCTGTGCGACACAACACTATGTCGCATGTTATGTCGCACGTTATGTCGCAATGTATGCGACACAACGCTTATGTCGCATTATATGTCGTACCATCTACGATACAAAATTTACCTATCGCTTAATTGCGACACAACGACAATGTCGTATCGTTGTGTCGTACCCTTGTCTGCGACACAACCATTGTGTCGCATAAACACTAAATCAGAAACGAATCCATACGACACAGACTTTATGTCGCATACGGTCTGCGACACAAGCCTTGTGTCGCAGAAAGCCCAGATCAGAAAACAAAATATATTCTAAGTGTTGAAATCACTTTTCAACTACTAAATCAAATACGATGCTACTTATACCTGAAAATACTATACTTTTGAAAGTATACAACAACACTTGAATACGTACAAGACTATACTAAACTAAACGTGAGATTTCACTCACACACGCGTACGGGATTACACTTGGAAATACTTAGGAGATTACACTCCAACGAACATACACTTGTACATTACACGGGATTACATCCGATACAAACTTACAAGTTCACTCACTAGTTACGTGCTGGATTACACGTTAACTGATACGAACATACATACGAATACTTACGAGGTTTCACTCGTACCCTTTGGGGTCTAAGCCCATTGGAACGTACACAAACGATACAGGTTGTAATACAAACAAACGATCATACGAGTATACTTTACAACTGTACCACTACTACGAATACATAATAATAATGGATGGAATTATTATTATACACCGATAACAAACGGACAGTACAACTTTTATACAAACTACGATTTACAAACGATTACAAACGTACAAACAAACTAATGGACATTAACTAGTTTGGGAACAACTAGCATGGATACTTTACAAGTATTCCATTTACTTACTAAACCATGTGCGTATTAGGACGCTAAGGGTGCTAGTACGGGAATACTACTTGCTTACTTACTGCATTGACTGCCAGACTCAGGTGAGTCTTACAGCCCCTACTTTACTGTTTTATACTCAGGGGTGAGATGCATTACTGTTTTACATGAACACACAAAACTTACTTGCTGCCACGATTTACTTACTGTATGAGATTACGAATACGCCAACTGCATGAGTTTACGACTAATCCAATGAAATCCTCCTGAACCATAGTTGTTAGTTATGTGATAAGCGCGAGTTTTAGTATATGGATCCATATGGGACTGACAATCCCCGCCCGGGGTAGCAAGCACTACCACGAACCGTTCCTGTAGAAACGGGCGTTTCTTACTCGTTCCGTATGAATGTTTTGGATTACATTCATGAGGGGGTACCTATATTTACTGTACGTTAAGCTTCAACTATGGTGGCTCATGGCAATTGTATCAAACGGTTAGCATAACCTGCAACCACCACTTATTAAACATAAGTTAACGATGAGCATAACCTGTGATCGTTACTTACTGGCTGGCTATGATTTACAAATACTACTTGTGTGTTCAAACTGTTTACTTACTTACAAACCTGTGAGATTCACCAACCTTTTTGGTTGACCGTTTTAGTAATGCTTCTCAGGTACACAGCATCAGTAGGGATGCCCAGCAGGATAAGCTTTCTTAGCTCGAGTCGCATGCATTTACAAGCTTGGAGATTTTTATACATTACTTTTGTACTAGCTGTTATGTATTAGAATCTCTAGGAATTTACTTGAACTCGAGCTTGTATTTTGAAACTACTTACGTATTAATGTAATAACTTTTCGAACGTCTCATTTAGAGTCGTTCACTGTATCCTTTGTGCTTGTGATTATTGATAAGTAACACCCAAAACGTCGCTTCCGCAAACTGTCAAATTTGGGGGTGTTACAGTCTAGCTCGTAGTTTGTAATTAGAATTAGCATTCCTGACTCCTGCGACGTAGCGTGCAACGTCGCAGGTGCGACGTCAGGTATTGGGCCTGCGACGTAGTCTACGTCGCATGGGCTTGGGCCTGCGACGTAGCGTGCGACGTCGCAGGTGCCAGATTTTGTATAAATTCGTTTTACGTTTTCTGTTTTAGGGTTGACGAAACCCTAAACGCAATTAGTCGAAATCTATGTAATCTGACCGATTATTATTGAATATAATACGTTTCGTTTGATATTCATTGCGTATTGATTGTTCGTGTGTTTAGTATTTAACTTAATCGTTGATTCCGCAAACGATTGAGTGACTCGGTTCGTACTAGATCCAAGGATAGGGACAAACAACTGGTATCAGAGCAGAAAGTGCTCGTTTTGGCGATTCGGATCGAGTTTGGTTTTTAAAAGGAAGTGATATTCGCGTGTTTTTGTGTTTATCACATTGGTTTTGTGTTTTTACAGGTTTTCGATCAGTATTACTGGGATAATTGAAGGTTTCTGTCGTTCGGCATTCGTGGTTTTGGTTTTTAGGGTTAAAAATTCGTTTTTAGGGTTTGTGGCCGCTGCTCAGCGCGTTTTGCGACGTACCATTGCGACGTAAGCTGTGACGTCGCATGCGACGTAGTGATTTGGACTTTAATTAGTCTGTGCGACGTCGTGTTGCGACGTAGTGTGATTCTGCGACGTCCTCTGCGACGTCATCTGCGACGTACCTCTCAACGTCGCATATTTCTGATTCTTAATTGAATCCTTTGCTTTTGCGACGTACCTATCAACGTCGCATAATCTTTGTGCGACGTACCCATCTACGTCGCTAATATCATAATTTTGTTTTTTTTTCAATTAAGTAATTAAAATGGGAGCTGATAAAGAGGATATTAGAGGACTGAGAGAAATGATTAAACAAAGTAATGACATAGGTTCAAGTAATAAGCCTCCACTATTTACTGCGGACATGGATTACGTGTACTGGAGAGACCGAGTTGAGCAATACATTGATTTTCATTGTCCAGAATTATGGGGACCATTACGTGAGCGTTATGTACCTCCATTAGCTGAAGGAGAATACCGTGGTATTCGTCCTGCTAAGACCTATAAAGCGATGTCTCCCGAGGAGAAGAAAGATTTTGATACTGAAAGAAAATCTTTTTCAATGATTAAAATGTGTCTAACCAAGGATGTTCTTTGGCTTTTCAGAACTCATGAAACAGCCTTTGATTTATGGAAGGCAATTGAAACTCGTTGTGGAGGAAATGATAAGTACAAGGAAGCCAAGCTCGAACTGATTAAGAAACAGTACGATATCTTTGACATCCTTCCTAATGAAGACACGACTTCTTTATTCACTAGGTACTCACGGTTAGTTGGTGAGTTGTTTGAAGGGGGTTATACTTTTCCTTCAATTGAAGTAAATAAGAAGCTACTGGATGTGTTGCCAAGTTCTTGGGATGTTAAAGTTCAATTTTTAAAAGAAAATGAAGAACTTGCAAACATGTCTTTGGATACGTTGATAGGGGATCTTCAAGCTCACGCGATGGAGATTAAGAAGAAAGAAACTAGGTCTGGTGCTGCTGTTCAGAATCCTAGTGTGTATGGTGTTCAGATCAACTCTGGGAAGACTTATGGATCTGGAGTCGCCTTCGTGACAAATACAAATGCTCCATCAACTTTTTCTTCTGCTTCCGATGGGATTCATTCTGTTTTCATGACTGGACCTTCTTCAAATCAACAACAGGTTCAAGTCTCACCTGCTATTCAGGAGCAAGCTACCATTTACACAGCTTTCTTAAGCTCATACAAGGATTTGGTTACTCAACCGAATCTTACTTTGGAGCTGACTAAGGAAGACTATGCTCAGCTTGATGAAGATGATCTGGAGCAAATGGATTTAACTTGGAATGTGGCGATGATCACCAGAAGAATTCAAAAGTTCTTGCAGAGGACAGGGCGTAAAAGTTTGGAAGGTGATGGAAAGACTGGCTTCGGATTTGACAAGAGTAAGGTCCGATGTTACAATTGTCAAAATTTGGGTCACTTCGCCAGAGAGTGCGAGAAACCCAAAATGCCAGCATCGGGATTCACAACACCATCTACTCCTTCAAAGGCCAAAGAAACGGAAGTTTCTAAGAAAGGGATTGCTGATAATGCCCTGATTGCCTTTGAGCCTACAAGTCAAGATTGGACGCCTGTCTCCCAGCATTACCAACAGTGTCTGATGGCTCACATTGTGAATGAGGTACATGATGAACCGTTAAATTGTATCTCATGTATTAAGTTAACTGAATCTCTAAAGGCATTTCAAAATGAAACCGTAGAGTTGAGGAAAAAGAATGAAAAACTAACCGAGTCAAATAATTTCTTAAAAGCTAATGAGAAACTTTATGAAAAACATCTTGAGGCTCATCGGTTAGATACTCAGAAATATAAATCTAAGGTTTTTAGTCAAGAAGATGCCATTAAAAGCTATCTTGTTGAAATTGAATTACTAAATAAAGAACTTACAGATTTAAAAGCTGAGTATGAGAATTATAAGAGTAAAATCTTAGGTTCAAATTCCTCAACGGTTGTTTTTAATGAAATTCTTAGCAAGCATGGTACTAAAGGGAAGAAGAATGAGGGATTGGGATACAACTCAGTCCCTCCTCCTACTACTCACTGTCCCTTGCCTGTTAAGGAAGGCTTTGAAGAGATTCCAGTTGATTGGTCCAAGCTTTATGGTTGAAAAGCTAAAGATGCTAAAGAGACCAAACATAACAAACCGGCAAAGGAGAAAACCAAGCGGCAGAGTACCCCTTGCCAACGTTTGTTAAGTCTGTGCATGAATCTCCTGTTAGTGTTAAGGAGAGTGTTGAGTTAAAGAATGAATCTCCTGTTATTATTGAGGAGATTGTTGAGATTGAGGACATTACGGATCAGGAGTATCCTGAGGTTAAGAAGGTTGTGGTTAAACCTGAAAAAGTGATTTCAAAGATTGAACCTGAAATTAAGGTTCAACCAAATAAGGGAAAAGCCAAGGTTTTTAATTCGAAACAACAAACTTTACAGTCACCTGTAAAGATTTTGCAAAATAAAATAGTAAATGAAAGAGTTTCGCATGATAAACCTTCAACTTCAACCTCTCAACCAAAACAAACACTTTCTAAAACATGTACGCATTGTTCATGTTCTAGAAATGTTTCTCCACCTCCTGTGGTAATTCCTCAGCCTCAACCGTTTGTTGAGACTCGTTCTTGTTTCTACTGCAAGAAACAAGGACATTTAATTCGTGAATGTCCAAAGCTGTCAAATCAGCGATATGGGAGAGAGATGCCTAGGACATCTGTTTACAGAAATTCTTTTTCAAAATCTCCACCTAGGCGTTACTCTACCTCTCCCAAGCCTATTTTGAAGCCTGTTTCGAAACCAAGTAATGTTGAGCAAAAACCTTTGCCAATTCAAAAGTCCAACATTACTTCTAATATCAATTCCGAATCTTCAAAAGTTTGGAAACGAAAAGAGTCTGATGTTGACTCTTCAGTCGTCAACAGTAACACATCAGATAAAAATTTTAATTTGTTTAAAGATAAAATCCTATCTGACGTGCTTATTGTTGATGACCACGGTCGACCTAAGTCTGTAAAGGCTTGGGTCACCGTTTCTCACTAATCTCCTTCGTTTGTGTGTTGCAGCAGTCAGAACGCGTTAAAGATAGTGAATGGTATTTGGATAGCGGCTGCTCGCGACATATGACAGGCGATGTATCTCTTCTTGTGGATATTAAACCATACGCAGGAGGATATGTTGCTTTTGCTGGAGATACTGGGGGAACTATTTCTGGAACAGGAACGCTCACTAACGGCAATGTTAGTTTTGAAAATGTGAACTACGTGGAACAGCTTACGTACAACTTGCTAAGTGTTTCACAGGTCTGTGATAAGGATTATACTACTGCGTTCACAAAGACAGAGTGTGTGATACTGAAGCCTGGGTATGTCATTCCGGAAGAATGGGTGTTACTGAGAGCACCAAGAAAGAATGACACATACATTCTGAATATGAGAACTGTTGAGACCTCGAACGAGTATACGTGTCTCTTGTCTAAGGCTTCTGAAAAGGAATCACTGCTTTGGCACAGACGAATGGGACATATTCATTTCCGAAAAATGAATTTCTTGACTAAAAATGACCTAGTGCTAGGAGTTCCGAAACAGTCATTTGCTCTAAAGGATGACTGTATCTCCTGCCAAAAAGGAAAGCTACGTAAGAAGTCCCATAAGTCTAAGCAGGTGAATTCTATAAATGCTCCATTGAAACTACTGCATATGGATCTTTTCGGTCCAGTGTCTACAAAGAGCATTGGTGGTCGGTCTTACTGCTTGGTAGTTACTGATGACTACTCAAGGTTTTCGTGGGTTTACTTTTTGACCACAAAAGGGGAAACTCCTGAGATTCTGGTGTATTTGTTGGACAAGTTGGCAAATCTGTGCAACTTGAAGGTGAAAAGGATACGAAGTGATAATGGAACTGAATTCAAGAACTCAACTCTCGAATTGTTTTGTGCTACAAGAGGTATTGAGCATCAATTTAGTGCTCCGAGGACTCCATAACAGAATGGAGTTGCTGAAAGGAAGAACAGGACAATCATCGAGACAGCTCGGACTATGTTAGCTGACTCCAAGTTACCAATTATCTTCTGGGCTGAGGCAGTTAATACTGCCTGTTATGTTCTCAACAGAGTACTCACGGTTAAGAAAAAGAACAAGACGTGTTATGAACTTTTCAATAACCGTAAGCCAAATCTGCAGTTCCTAGAACCATTTGGGTGTCCATGCCTGATCATGATAACAAAAGATAAGGTCTCTAAGTTTGGTGATAAAGCTGTTGAAGGGATTTTTCTTGGATATTCAGTCAACTCTCCGAACAAAAGAGTCTTTAACAAATCATCGAATCAGATTGAGGAGCATTTTGAAGTGAAATGTTTAAGGTATACGGAACCTCCTCAAGGAACAGGTCCGGATTGGTTTTTCAACTATGGAAACCTCTTCAACTCTTTCAATATTCCGGAAGAAGATGAAACAGAAGAATTGGTTTCTATACTTCATGAGCTTGATCTTACTCAAGATACACCTGTACATAATAAACCATCCGACCCATCTCCCAATGCAACACCCGCACCTCCACCGACTAATCCTACACCTCCACTAACTACACCTACACCTTCACAAACAACACCCACACAACCACAACCAACAACCAAATCACCACCAACTACACCATCTCCTACTCCACCATCTTCGGCTGCTCCTTCTAAAACAGTTTATAACTACACAAAGGAGCTTCCATATGATCCAAACATGCCTCCTTTAGAGGAACCTCAAGAAGAAGATGAAATGGAAGAAACAATGGCCTACTCTCACTTATTTTCTCATGAAGATGAAGGAGAAGAAGAAGAGTTAGCCTCTCCTGAGTCTGCTGCTACTCCTGACACTGAGGGAGATTTGAACAATCTGGGTGTGGATCTTGTGCCAGGCGCCATACCAGAAACTCGTATACATAAGGATCACCCCATTGATAATATCATTGGTGATCCTCATGCATCTGTTCAAACACGACAACAAGCAAAGCAGACTTCAGCTCAGCAGCTTTTCGGACTTATAGCTCATATCGATTCATGTCATTTGTCTCAAATTGAACCTAAAAAGGTTGAACAAGCCTTAAAGGATCCATCTTGGGTCGAGGCTATGCAGGAGGAACTACAGCAAATAAACAAGATGAATGTTTGGGAAATTGTTCCTCTACCCAAGGGTGCACACTTGACGGGTACTCGTTGGGTTTTCCGTAACAAAATGGATGATCGTGGGGCGGTTATTCGAAATAAAGCCCGTCTAGTAGTTCAAGGATATAGTCAACTAGAGGGTATTGACTATGATGAAGTTTTCGCTCCTGTTGCTCGTTTGGAATCAATTCGGATTTTTCTAGCCTACGCTTCATTTAAAGGATTCCGCGTGTATCAACTTGACGTGAAGTGTGCCTTTCTATATGGAGATGTCGACGCAGTGATTTATGTGTGTCAGCCTCCTGGTTTTGAAGACCCAAAGCATCCTAATCATGTTTGCAAACTGAAGAAAGCTTTGTATGGTCTTCATCAATCTCCTCGACTTTGGTATGAGCGACTTGCCAAGTACTTGCTGAAGAATGGTTTTGACAGAGGACAGATTGATAGCACGCTTTTCATCAAACGGGAAGGAGCGGATTTGTTACTTGTGCAGGTCTATGTGGACGACATAATTTTTGGATCAACTAATGATCAGTTATGCAAGGATTTTGAAAGATTGATGAAATCTGAGTTTGAAATGAGTGCTATGGGGGAACTTACGTTCTTTCTGGGACTACAGGTTGAGCAATCTGACAATGGAATTTATATCCACCAGTCAAAATATGTCACTGACATGTTAAAGCGATATGAATTGCTCAACTGTAAACACTACGGCACTCCAATTGAAGCAAGACACAATCTTGGACCTAATGAGGACGATGAAGATTGCAAGGAGAAAGACTATCGCTCAATGATAGGCTCTCTCATGTACCTGACTGCCTCAAGACCAGATATAGTGTTTGCTGTTTCTCTCTGCTCACGATTTCAAGCAAATCCGAAGGTGTCTCATATGAAGGCAGTAAAACGTATTTTTGGATATCTCGCTTTTAGGCCATCTCTGGGTCTATGGTATTCAAACGAGAAAAACTTCGAGTAAACTGCCTATTCGGATTCGGATCTTGGTGGCTGCAAGATAGATATGAAGTCAACTACTGGAGGATGTCAGTTCCTTGGATCGCGCTTAGTTTCTTGGCAGTGCAAAAAGCAGACTGCGGTTGCTATTTCCACAGCTGAAGCCGAGTATGTTGCTGCTGCAAGTTGCTGTTCTCAAGTTCTCTGGATTCAGCATCAGCTGCGTGATTACGGGTTCAATCTCTCTATGACTCCTATTTACATTGATAATACAGCTGCTATATCTATAACACACAATCCCGTACAGCACTCTAAGACCAAACATATTGAACTTAGGTTCCACTTCATACGGGATTGCTTTGAGAAACACCTTATAGATGTCGTACATATAGATACCCTTAAGCAGTGTGCGGACATTTTCACAAAAGCCTTTTTGCGATCACGTTTTATAGAACTGGTCAATCTGATAGGTTTAAGGTTCTTTCAGTCAAAGAAATGATTTGTGACTTGGATTATTTTTAAGTTTTTAAATTCAATTTAAAAAAAAAAAAAAAAAAAAAAAAAAAAAAAAAAATCGCAACAGCCACTCTTTATACTCTTTAGTATTAAAGAAAACGCAAGGTTGCTACATTTTTAAAATAGACGTTGAAGTTGTGTCTGTAAACAACTTGGGATATGATAGTACATCGGGTGACATGCACAAAATGGAATTTTAAGGTTTATCTTGGATGTGTCAGTAGGTTTATCTGACACACTTAAAACAGTTTTTATCTAAATTATCTTCATCATACGATGTATTGGTAGGCATGGTACACACCGGTCTCTGAGATATTAAGAAGTCATTTAAATACTTGTCTATGATCATGTGGTAAACACCTTGTGATGTACGACTCTATGTCTTAATTCCTTAGCATAGCTTGACATACTTCTATTTTTAGATTGTATATCTGAGATCTTTTGGGGGAGTATGCTGATTGTTTCCTCTGTTGTACGTAAGTGCAGACCTGGTCTCAATTCAGCTTACTCTTAAAACTAAGCAAACGTGAGTCAAAGTACTTGCAACGTCTTAAATTTAAGGTACTAAACAAGGTCGCCACTCAATTTGGTTTGACTGAGTTTGGTTTTGCTTACACCTGAATCAAGTTATGTTGCTCTGTTGTACGCAAGTACAGACCTGTCACCGCTGGCTTGATTCTTAAAATTGATTCTCTTTTATTCTTTCTAAATTTAGAAACTATGTTCATGTCTAAGTTATAGGGGTATATCTATGGTGGGGACCATGGTGAAATATTCATACTAACAATAAAAGGTTAACTCACAGACACGGATGTAACGTGTTTAGGTGGACAAACAATACCAATAATCGTTTTGAAATAATTTTTATAACAGGTGTTTTAAATGTGCCACGTAAACTTAAAGTGGACAAATATACTGATGATCGAAATAACACTTACTATTCCTAATACATGCATTTTATTCCGATATGATCCCTAATCAGACAACTCAACTCCGTCACCAAAAATAGAGTGTTAGTAATTTTATTTTGTTAATTTTTTACTTTTTGTAAAATTAAAGAAAATACCAAAAAGATTTTTTAGTTTTATGCTTTATTTTTATTCTGAGTTATTTTTCCCAAGTCACGAGTTATTTGGAAATTATTTGCTAAAATAACGAGTAAACGGTTTGAAAAATTCAAATTTTATCAAAATTGTTTTATGCGACGTCCCATTCTACGTCGCCTGCGACGTCCCAGTCTACGTCGCATCTAGGGTTAGACTATATATAGTCTCAACTGCGACGTAACACGTCACACTATTCACTATTCACGTGCGACGTAGCCTGCGACGTACCAGTGGCGATTTGCGACGTAGCAATTTTCGAGCAATTTTCGTGATTTGTAGCCGTTTTCATTCCGATTCACTTACGTAGTTTTGATCTACTCGTTATTCCGCACACTTAGGTACCGATTTTACCATTTTTAACCGTGTATATTATGTTTAATTGCTATGTATGTATTACGGGTTAAAAGGGTTTCGGGTTTCGGATAAATTAGATGGTCTATCGTGTAATTTACTGGTTATAAATCATGTTTTCGTGATCACCATCGTTAGCCGCACCTTGTAGTGCGTTTGATTTTGAAAACCCCTAAATTCGAGGGTTAGGGTTTCTGGGTTGGGGACGCCTGTTCGTCAGTGCGACGTACGCTGCGACGTCGTGGCCTACGTCGCTTTAATTATTTATTATTAATTTCCTACGTCGCCCTTCCCTACGTCGCTTTTACTGCGACGTCCGATGCTACGTACCACTCTACGTCGCTGTTTTAATTAAAGTGATTAAATTCACAATAAATTGCAAAATGCGACGTCCCCCTTGACGTCGCTCGAATTTTCTGCGACGTCAGGCCTTACGTCGCTTTCCAATTTATTTTGAATTTTAGCGACGTACAGTTCTACGTCGCTCTGTGTTGATGCGACGTATGTGGCTACGTCGCTAATTCCAGGGAATTTGAAAAGGTTTTGTTTAAAAACTGTAACATTTTAGCTAACCTTTTTCGAGTTGCAATCTGTTTCTGTTTTTGCAGATATGGCTTTGATTTTTGAAGCTCGTCATAATACGGCTGCTTACCTTACTGACACTTCTGATAAAGCTGCACCGTATCGTCAGATGATCGCGTTTTTGAGACGTTCAAGGGTATTCCACGCCATTTCCGATAACACTATGGCGTTTGGAAATCTGATCAACCCTTTTTGGAGAAATGCGACTGTTGTTACTGATAACGACGTTAGACGATTGGTCTCTACCGTTCTGGGTACGGAGATCACTATTACAGAACAGAGTATTCGGGAACTTTTACAGCTAAATGATCAACCGGATATGCCTATCGGTTTTGATCATATTTTTGTTACTGGAGCTATGCAACGGATAGGATATCCTGGGATTCCCTCTGATCAGTATCGAAAAGCGAATCTCACACGCGTCTGGAGATATTTGATGCACGTGATTATTGTTTGCTTGGGGAATAGGAAAGGTGGAACGGATGGGATGAGCAGAAGTCTGGCTTCTGCTATGTTAGCATTGGTATACAACAAGCCGTTCAACTTCTCGGGATTTATCTTCAAGGCTATGGTTGATAATGCAAATGCCGGGGATCAGAAATGGATTTTATATCCGAGATTTGTACAGTTGCACATCAATCGTCATCATCCGGAGCTTCAGGCACAGGGTGATATCGATCAGCCGCTCAAGATTTCACCGATGATGAGTCGGATTTTCACTATTTTTGCAGGGTATGAGAAAGGGGTCGAGGCACCAAGGGATGTTCCCTTATTCGGTGCTATTGTGGATGAAAATTATGTACCGCCTCCAGAACCTCAGTATATGGATATTCCGGCACCACAGCAACCGCAGCAACCGCTTGTGAACATTCCAGTTCAACCTGCGGGGGAGAATGTAGATGCTCTATTGGAGAACATCGAGCAATTCGGGCACGTTGACTCAGACAATCCAGCATCTCATGACACGGTCGAGAGTTCTGATTCTGAAGAACCAGCCAATGTAGGTCCTCAGGATGGGGGTCCGACGCCTGAGCATTCGGATGGTACTGTTCCGCATCCCTCTGAGATGGAACGTATCAGGTTATCCGATTCATTCAGATATTTGAGAATTCAGCGTCGGATTAGGGCAGGACGCAAGTATGTACCTCCAAGGGATACTGGGAAACGTACACGAGACGGTGATGATCCTGCTGATGAGACTTATCAACATAGACGTCGTGTTCGTCGTTCTTCATCGGCCAGAGCTTCAGTCAATCCACAGCAGCAAGCTGATTTTGAGATTCAACCGACTCCAGCTTTCATGCAAAAGATAATGGAAGATATGCAGCAGATGAAGCAAAAGCTGGAGGCTCAAGATGAGAAGATTGCTGAACAAGCTGCGTTGATCGAGGTCCAATCTAAGGAGCTTGAGGATACGAAGCTTAGGGTTAATGTTTTGGAAGGCAGGTTACTTGCCTCGGGGGAGTCTGGGTCTGGGATACCCACTTTAGAGTCAAGTGAACCTGCGTCTGTAAATCCCAACCCTGTAATTGAAAATGTTAATGAAAATATTTCTCGTTTGGATTATTTTTGTGTTGATGATATTCCAGGGCAACCGAGACCGCTGGCAGTTGACTACTCATTCGCTGACTTATCATTTATTCAGAGGATGGCCAGTGGAGTTGGCTCTGAGGAAGAAACAGATAATGTTTTTGAGATTAATGAGGATGTTTCGATTGAAGAAGAGCAGTTGAATGCAGATGAAACGTATGATGATGCACATTCTAGGGAAGCTTATGATGATGCACCTATTATAGAGTCTGATTCAAGTGAAGATGAGAGGCCTGCAAAAGCTCAACATGGAGAATCAAGTTCTGCTGCAACTCCAGCTCCAGAGACACAGGCACCGGACTCAGCAGCGAAGAAATTAACTGCTGAAGAAAAGAGAGAAAGAAATAAGAAATGGTGGCCTAAGGGACGAAATCCAGTCCCTATTCCAGTTAAATGTCAAGTGTACCGGGTTAGTCGAAATTATACCGGTGTTATTAAAAGCTGGAAGTGTCAGAGGAATCTTTTTATGATTAAGAGAGAAGATGGAGTACAATACTTCAGAATGCGTTTTGATAGATTAAGCACGTTGCCAAAAGGAGAGATTAATCGATTAGCTCAGCTTAAATTGATTAATCCGTTCGAAAATGATTATGCTAAGTTCATTCAGAGAAATTTACGTCGGGAAGTGTTATCGAAGACTTATTCGAAATTGAAACCGACGTTGGGAACTCGGTATACGTGGAAAAAGAAGATTGATCCAGTCACCAGGAAGCCTATGGTTAAAGTTCACTATTCGCCTGCTAAATGTTTGACTGAGATACCTCTGGAATCAGTTCCTTATTATTTTCTGAGAAGACTTGTAAAATGGGAACTTGATCCACAGACTGGTGAAGCGGTTATTACTTTCGTTCCAGATTCTGAACCGTGGCCAGAAGTTGGAGGTATATGGAATCTGAGGCAAGCAACGTTTAGACTATATGATCCGATGAGTTTGATTAATTTTCATGAAAAAGATTTAAGAAAACTCTATGATAATCGGATTCGTGTTGGTCAGAAGAATGAATTCAACAGACGTTTAGCACAGCAGTTTTACGATGTTGTTACTGTTTGTGTGGCTAATGGAATTCATGCCGACGGCCAATTTCCTGCGGGCTGGGTTTAATGAAGATTTTTGAAGACCAAGCTGAAGACACGGGGGAGTTTGTTAGTACATGTTTAGTGTCTGTCAGTTGGTCTAGCTCGTAGTTTGTAATTAGAATTAGTATTCCTGACTCCTGCGACGTAGCGTGCAACGTCGCAGGTGCGACGTCAGGTATTGGGCCTGCGACGTAGTCTACGTCGCATGGGCTTGGGCCTGCGACGTAGCGTGCGACGTCGCAGGTGCCAGATTTTGTATAAATTCGTTTTACGTTTTCTGTTTTAGGGTTGACGAAACCCTAAACGCAATTAGTCGAAATCTATGTAATCTGACCGATTATTATTGAATATAATACGTTTCGTTTGATATTCATTGCGTATTGATTGTTCGTGTGTTTAGTATTTAACTTAATCGTTGATTCCGCAAACGATTGAGTGACTCGGTTCGTACTAGATCCAAGGATAGGGACAAACACGGAACGTGGAAGCTATGAAAGTCGTGGGCACAATCCGTTGTGGAAATAATGATTCCCAATTGTGAACATACTGTTACTCTGTTTGTGTAAGTTTAAAACTGTTTGCAAACTTATAAGCTGAACCTCTGATTATTTATCTATCCAACTTATGCTGTGGTTTGTATCCTCCTCCCTAGAACCTGGCCAATTGCTAGAAGTAGGATTGCCAACTATTCTGTGTATGATGATCAATGAACTCAACATGGTCGTTGTTCCCTTAATTGAAACACATCCGAGGGACACGAAGCATAGGATTAGAGATAGATTAGGTTCATGCTTGTTTGTTGTGTATCTTTGGGACAACTTCCGGGATATTCATGATTTGATTATTAGGTCAGTTAATGTGATGGCTATTGTTCCGTCCTATTGCATGTTCTTATTTGATTGTTTCTTAGGTACTGCATGCTAGACATACGTAAACATTATCACTGCCCTGCTGATTAGATTTTCGTAAACATAATAAACATAATACAGATAGGTTAACATGTATGTATTAGTTGTAATGATTGTATGATTAATGATGAACAATTCAGCTGACCGTTAGACAGATTATCCCAACCGGTTCCGCGGGTTAAACCCTGTTCATGTTATTGTTCACTGAACAATTCATGCCATGATACTAACGTCCTCCGGATGTCTGTAAATGGGGACCTGGATTAGAGGATAGTTGTCAGTTGAATTGGTCTGTACATTTGGGAGAACTTCCGGTGTACTGGACATTCTATAACTGCTATCCATGTGACATATTATATATCTGATTGCGGACAACTCTACGTTAGGTATATAGTAGGATCGTAGTTGTAGCTCATTAAGAAATACAGGAATATCTAGTGAGTAATCTGGAACCCTAATTGGTATAACGGAAAAGCTTTAAAACGCCCGAGTATCCGGTATAGCGTTAACATACACACGTGGGAAACTGAGTAAAGGTCGTAGGCATAATACTTTATCTACCAATTAAGTTTCTATGACCTCACCGGATTAATCATCATATCTAGTAAAATTATCCCTCATAACTATCCATCCAAATAACATTGCTGAAGTCACAGCAAACATATTCATTATCTTGATTTCTCTGCGTGCTCCGTACAAACCCCTGTCTTTAATTTAGTTTTTAATTTTAGTAATTAGTTTAGAAAACCAACCAACCTATCAAAAAGTTTTAAAAATCCCAGCTAAATTACAAAAGATAATTAATCCTCCTAGATTCCCATGCCCGTTGTAGTTTGAAGAACGACACCTGAGTCATACATACCGCTTACTGCCCTTTAGGTCTTTAGGTTGTATCAAAACTTAGGATACCCAGCATAATAAATATAAAACACACTGTCCGCGTGCCCTTGCTGGAAGGTTCAACGACCGGAGTAAAATTCGACCGACCGCGGGGTGCACGACACAACGTTCACGGGAAACGGAAGAATATGCCCGTGGATTGGTACAACGACTAGCCTTGGCTGAAGACAACGCCCGACAGGCCAGCAGACTTGCAAATACTGTGGATCGTCTCATTGAAATGATGGAACAGATTAATCTACGTTGAGACTAGTGTAGTCCTTGTCTTGTAATCTATCTTGTAGTCTAATAACTACTTAAGCGCTACTTTATGATTCGGTCGGATGTAACAATTCCCGACACCTTTTGTAATACATCCATGGGATGTAACCTTTGAACTCGTATTATCTATCAAATATTCCTACTGTTCCAATTTATATTAATTGTCATTTCATAGTGATGTTATGTATTACCACTTTTATACACAAGCATCTGTGACAAATACAACTTTCTTACAAAATCTCCTGTATCTTCATTTCTCTTATTGAAGAAACATGCCGCCCAAGACGAGACCATACTCCGACGCTCAGCTTACGTCACTCATCACTCAGGCTGTGACTGAAGCCCTGGCTCGGAATTCTACACCGAACTCCGGGAGAAACAGCGATTCCGCTGAAACCACTACCGCCGCCAAGCCTTGTTCCTACAAGGATTTCCAAAACTGCAAACCCTTGAGCTTCAAGGGGACTGAAGGAGCCATCGGACTAATCAGATGGTTCGAAAAGATGGAATTTGTCTTCCGCATCAGCAAATGTGCGGAGGATGACAAAGTCAAATTCTCCACCTGCACCCTCGAGGATGGTGCCCTCTCATGGTGGAACTCATATGCCTAGTCTATGGGTATTGACACCGCTTATCTACTCCCTTGGGAGGATCCGAAAAAAATGCTCACTGATGAGTATTGCCCAGCCGAACAACTCCAGAAGCTGGATGAAGAGTTCTGGCACTTAAAAGTGCAGGGAACTGATATCGTTGGATACACCACCAGATTCCAACAGCTCACCATCCTTCGCCCAGCTATGGTAAGTACCGAACCCGAAAAGATCAAGAAATACATCCGCGGCCTTCCGGAACCTGTCCGGGGAAATGTTCGCCTCATCAAATCAAACCACCCATCATGGCGCCATCCAGTTGGCTCATGAACTGTTAGCCATGAACGAGAACCCAGAACCACCCACTCCGTCCTCCAACAACAACAAAAGAAAGTGGTCCGACAACCACAACAACTACCAAAACAAGAAACCCGACACCATCAAAGCCTACAACTCCAACACCGAAATCAAACGGGGTTACACCGGGAACAAACCCTACTGTTCCAAGTGCAACCGCCACCACGAAGGTCCCTGCGAAACCCCCTGCAATAACTGTAAGAGGTACGGACACCTCACCAAAGACTGCAGGTCCCCCAACAACTCCAGCAACAACTCCAACCGCAACGCCAGGCCGTCCAAAGCCTGCTACGAATGCGGGAACCCTGGGCACTACAGAAACGAGTGCCCAAAACTGAAGAACAAGGGCAACAACAACAACCACGCCAAAGGTAGAGCCTTTGTACTCAACTCTGGGGACGCCCGTCAAGACCCGAATGTGGTCACGGGTATGTTCCTCCTCAACAACTTAACTGCATCTATTTTGTTTGATACTGCTGCCGATAGGAGTTTTATATCTGATGAGTTTTGCCCACTACTTGACATCACCCCCGTGGCCTTAGATGTTAAGTACACCGTAGAATACCTAATTGCACTTTAAACCTAGCGGACGAAACCTTTTCAATTGACCTCATGCCTGTTAGAATCGGAAGTTTTGACGTCATCGTGGGAATGGACTGGTTGTCCAAGCATCGGGCCGAAATCGTTTGTCATGATAAGATTGTCCGCATCCCTCTCGCCGTCGGTAGAACCTTGATCATACAGGGGGAGACCGGTGGGTCGAGACTAAACATCATCTCCTGTTTAAAAACCCGAAAATTTCTGAGGAAGGGTTATCCTTCAATCCTCGCGCACATCATGGAGAAAAAGTCAGAGGAGAAGCGACTTGAGGATGTGCCGATCGTTCGAGACTTTCCAGAAGTCTTTCCCAAAGAACTGCCTGATCTACCACCACCTAGACAGGTTGAGTTCTCAATCGATCTCATGCCAGGTGCTGCACCTGTGGCCCGAGCTCCTTACCGCTTAGCCCCATCCGAACTTCAGGAGTTGTCCACCCAGTTACAGGAACTTCTGGACAGAGGATTCATTAGACCGAGTTCTTCACCTTGGGGAGCTCCGGTCTTATTCGTGAAAAAGAAAGACGGTTCATTCAGAATCTGCATCGACTATCGAGAGTTGAACAAGCTAACCGTCAAGAACCGATATCCACTTCCTCGAATAGATGACCTGTTTGACCAACTTCAAGGGTCGAGTTTTTATTCAAAGATCGATTTTCGGTCAGGTTATCATCAACTACGTGTTCGCGACACCAACATTCCGAAAATTGCTTTCAGAACCCGTTATGGGCATTATGAATTCCAAGTGATGCCCTTTGGTTTAACCAACGCACCGGCTGTATTCATGGACCTTATGAATCGGGTGTGCAAACCTTATCTTGACAAGTTTGTCATCGTTTTCATCGACGACATACTCATATACTCACGCAACAAACAAGAGCATGCGCAACATCTTAAAACCATCCTAGAACTACTTAAGCACGAGGAGCTTTACGCCAAATTCTCTAAGTGTGAGTTCTGGATGCAAACCGTTCAATTCCTTGGACACGTGATTGACAGTCAAGGAATTCATGTAGATCCTTCAAAAATCGAAGCTATCAAGTGCTGGCAAGCACCTACCACACCGACCGAAGTACGGCAGTTTCTAGGACTTGCCGGGTACTATCGGAGATTCATCGAGAACTTCTCAAAAATAGCCTTACCACTCACGACACTGACTCAAAAAGATAAAAAGTTCGACTGGACTGAAAAACAAGAGTCAGCATTTCAACTTCTGAAACAAAAGCTTTACAGTGCCCCAATCTTATCTCTACCTGAAGGCACCGACAACTTCGTGGTATACTGCGATGCTTCTCATCAAGGTCTCGGTTGTGTCCTGATGCAACGAGACAAAGTCATTGCTTACGCTTCCCGGCAACTGAAAATCCATGAAAAGAACTACACCACTCATGACCTCAAACTCGGAGCAGTCATTTTTGCTCTCAAAATCTGGAGACATTATCTCTACGGCACTAAGTGCACAATCTTTACCGACCACAAAAATCTCCAACACATATTTGATCAAAAGGATCTCAACATGAGGCAACGTCGATGGGTCGAGTTGCTTACCGATTACGACTGCAAAATCAAATACCATCCGGGTAAGGCAAATGTTGTTGCCGATGCCCTCAGTCGAAAGGAAAGATCGAAACCACTTCGAGTCTGAGCCCTCAGTATGACTATTCACAATGATCTAAACACCCAGATTCTCGTTGCTCAACTCGAAGCTCTCAAACCCGATAATGCCAAAAATGAAGCCTTAGGGGGCATGGATAAACAATTCGAAATCAAACCTAATGGAGTTAGGTGTTTCTCGAATCGAATTTGGTTGCCTAGTTTTGGTAATCTGCAAGACTTGGTGATGAATGAAGCTCACAAGTCCAAATATTCTATTCATCCGGGATCCGATAAAATGTACCACGGCATCAAGGAGTTTTATTGGTGGCCGAACATGAAAGCTGAAATAGCCACGTACGTCAGCAAGTGCCTTACTTGCTCGAAAGTCAAAGCTGGATATCAAAAGCCTTCTGGCTTACTTCAACAACCCGACATTCCTGAATGGAAATGGGAACAAATCGCCAAGGATTTCATAACTAAACTACCCAAGTCATCGAGCGGTTGCGATACCATTTGGGTGATCGTAGATCGTCTCACAAAATCTGCTCATTTCCTGGCGATCAAGGAAACCGATAATATGGAACGACTCACACGAATCTACATCAAGGAAGTCGTTTCTCGACACGGTGTTCCAATCTCGATTATCTCCGATAGGGATAGTCGCTTCACATCTCACTTTTGGCAATCACTTCAAAAATCGTTGGGTACCCGCCTCGATATGAATACCGCATACCATCCGCAAATCGATGGCCAAAATGAACGAACCATTCAAACATTGGAAGACATGCTACGAGCTTGCGTAGTAGACTTCGGTGTAAACTGGGAACAACATCTACCGTTGTGCGAGTTTTCGTACAACAACAGCTACCATACCAGTATTGGAGCTGCACCTTTCGAGGCACTGTACGGTCGTAAGTGCCGGTCACCTATCTGTTGGACCGATGTGGGAGATAGCCAACTCACTGGTCCGGAAATCATTCATGAAACCACCGAGAAAATCGTTGGTATCCAAAACAAACTCAAAGCCGCGCGTGATCGTCAGAAAAGTTATACTGACGTAAGGCGCAAACCACTCGAGTTCCAGGTTGGGGATCGAGTACTCTTAAAAGTATCGCCTTGGAAAGGCATAATCTGATTCGGCAAACGCGGAAAGTTAAACCCCAGATATATTGGACCATTTGAGATCCTCGAGAGGATTGGTCCAGTGGCATATCGATTGCAGCTGCCATCCGAGCTCAGCAGCGTGCACCCCACTTTTCACATTTCTAACTTGAAGAAATGTCTGTCTGATGAGACACTTGTTATTCCCCTCGATGAAATTCGTGTTGACGACAAACTTCACTTCGTTGAGGAACCCGCTAAAATCATGGACCGTGAGGTCAAACAACTCAAACAAAGTCGTATTCCCATCGTTAAGGTCAGGTGGAATTTGCGGCGTGGTCCGGAATTCACCTGGGAACGGGAAGACCAAATGCGACTCAAGTATCCTCAAATCTTCACTGACTCTACATCAAACACGACTTCGAACTAAATTTCGGGACGAAATTCTTCTAACAGGGGGAGAATGTGACACCCATCGAATTAGGACTAGTAATTAGTGCCTAATCAAGTTTTAATACATGTAATTAGTTCTGTGTTAGGCTAATTTGTGTATCAAGTAATATATATTGATGAATATATACGATTATGCGATTTGATTAAATCGTACAAGTTTCAAATCGAATGTAATTCGGTTCAATTAAATACGGACGTTGGTGAACGATTTTATTAAATAATATATTATTATCTAATAACACTATTATATTCAAAATATTATTTTGATAATATTTCATATAAATTCCGTATAATACAATTAACAATTTACGCGATTTAAAGATTTAACGCGCAAACAAAACGTAACAAACTAAAGTTATAATTTTATAACTCTAATATTAAGTATTTTGATAAAATACTTCAACTAAATTATCGAGTAATTAATTTCATTTTAAAACGTATAATTAAATGTTTTAAATAATTATTTAATGTTTAAATAATCGGGAAAACGAACACCGCACGGAGCGCGAATACACGGGGTTAAAATTTGTGAAGCCCACACCCGTGGACCCCACAAAAATCAGCCAAAAAGGGGGTCATCACCTCCCCCTTTCCTCATTCTCACCTCACTCTCTCTTTCCTTCTCTACTTTTTCTTTCAAAATCACCACACCACCACCACTAAAAATTGCCAAATAACACCATCAAACGACCTTAAATCGCTGAAGCTTTTGGAGAAAAGGAACCACCTCGACAAGATTTACAACTCTATCTTTTCGGAATTTCATTTCGACACCACGTAAGTTTCCGACAAAAACCCGAAACTCTTCGATTTCGTTTATTTTTACATGAAAGTGGTTTGTTTATGTTCAAAATGTCCTTATATGGGTTGGGTAAAAGAATCGGACCAAACCATGGCCGGAAAACTCATTTTTGACTCAAAAATCCGTCAACAGCTTTAAGTGACGCAACGGCGACTGCAGTATAGCGTCACTTCGTGCGTCACTTAAGTGACGCATTGAGTGTCGCTAAAAGCCCTAATTTTGCGTCACTTGCCTAAGTGCCGCATAAAACCCCTTTTTGTGACACTTGCCTAAGTGCCACAAATTCAATACCCGTCACTATGAACCGACACTTATAGCGTCAGTTGTCTAAGTGACGCCTACAATCGAGAACTGATTTCACCCGTCACTAATATAACGCTCCTCATTTCATATAGCAATATAATATTAATAAACCGGAAGCGTAGTAATTTAAAACACATCATTAGTTTTACTGCACCATAATTAGAGTACATAAACAGTTCATAGCTTAATTCATACTAGTTCAAAACTATTAAACCACATCTTAAATGGGGCATTATATAAAAACCAACTTGTTTAGTACAAAACATTATCAGAGTAGCATGCTTGTCAAGACATTCCCAGCTCCTAGAGCATCAACTTCCTGCTACTCATCTAACCAAAATATAATCTGCAGGAAGTAGATAGGAGGGGTTAGCACATAGCTAAGTGAGTGAGTTCATCACACAACATTCAACTTAGCATAATCACCAAATTACAGCAAACCACACAATAATGAGGATCGGCGGCTCTGGGGATAACCAATAACCCGGGTGGCTCCCCAAGAACACTTATCCAACCTATCCGTATGGCCATAACGGACGAGACCGATAGCTAGTGGTTATCCTACTCAGATACAGTTCAATACACACAACAAATGAAGTAAATCCCTGTATCATTCACACGATAACCAACTAGCCCAACCAACCATTCAACAACTCGTTGACCTCATTAACAACTGATGCCCGAAGGCCACACATTGCACATAGAGTAATAATCAACAAAGTATATTAAATAAGCAACAACAATGTATCACGCTTATTCATTGTAATTCAATGATTACAACTAAATTCAATGGTGAGTTACGAATCCACTCACCAATACCTTCGTCTTTACTAACTCAGATTCCAGGTGCTACTTTGTCTTTTAGAGGATCTGAGGATCAACATCATAAACAAGTTAGTAATTGAAATCAACAACATATAACGCATATCAATCAATCACTTTAGGGACTTAGCATAACCATTATCTAAGTTACAAGTCCCTCCCATGTATTATTATCCATAATATAACATATAACAACAAATTAATATTAAGTTCTCGCAAGTAAATGAAAAAGTGGAACTGGACCCTTTAGCCGTCGGCTAGCCCACTTAGCCGCCGGCTAAACCCACCAAGCCGCCGGCTTCCGCGTCCAGCCGCCGGTTCCCAACCCTGGGACGCCGGCTCTAAGGCATTTTGAGCAACCAGAAATAAAATGAGTTTTAAAGCTATTTTTACCCACCGGCTAGGGTCTTTGACCCGCCGGCCTTAGGCATTTAGCCGTCGGCTAAGCCTCCTGGCCGCCGGCTTCGCAAGCCAAACCCACATAGCCGCCGGCTAAGCTGCCAAGCCGCCGGCTTGATCATCTGGGCAACAGCAGCAGTTTGTGTTCTTGTTTCCTGCACGAACCTTATACCCAAATATCCCAACTTTACTCTACAATACAGCTTATACACGATTTTTAACACCTAAGGAACATGCTATTACTTCTAACTAACATTAACCAACAACAACAACATCAATTATGTCACTTTCACACCAAAATCATAAAACCCATTTAGGTTTTTTTCAACTAACTTCAATCCTAGTTTAATAACTTGAATTTAATCTATATCATCAATCAATAATCATCATATAGCATCATATATCACAATAAATCATTCTATAAACTCAAGAACCAATCCATTCATCAATTTCCTTTCTAACCTAACACTTGAGTTTAGGTAGTGAAATTTACTTACAATAGGTAGAAGAACAAGATGATATAAGATAGAAGATGATGATGATTGCTAGTAATCACCACCTCAATTCCCACTTCAAGTTTGATGATTCAAGCTTTTGATTTAGGTTAGTGTTTTCTTTGTATAAGTTGAAAGAAATGAGAATTGGGAAAGTGATCAATAAAAGGGTCGGCCCTTAATCCACCGACCTAACACATTGGGTATTTAATACCCGTCCTAAATCTATTGTCTGGAACCTAGAATCGTTTTGCGAGAAATTTATTTTATTGTACCGTCAACTTTAATAAATTAATCCAAGCAACATTTTATTAACCACAATAAGTCCTAAGACCTATTTCACCAATTTTCACAAATACGCAATTTATAGCAAATAAAATATAAAACAATTAAATACTAAATTTAAATAGAAAAATACCAGGCCACTGGAGAGGATGTTACAAATCTCCCCTCCTTAAGGAGATTTCGTCCCCGAAATCTCAACACCAACAAACAATCCAGGATATCTGGACTTCATTGACTCTTCAGACTCCCAAGTAAGGTTGGAACCTAAACTATGTTTCCACTTAACTAACACCATAGGAATTTGTTTCTTCCTAAGTTTGGTAACTTTCCTATCAAGGATTTCTACCGGTTCCTCAATCAACTTCTGAGTTTGATCCACCCTCAAATCTTGTAACGGGAGGAATTGCGACTGATCTTCGATGTTACACTTTCTCAAATAACACACATTGAACGTGCTATGAATACCCGCGAGTTCAGGAGGAAGATCCAATGTCACTGACTGGTCATTAACAACTTGTCGAATTTTGAACGGACCAATATATCTAGGTGCTAACTTTCCCCGTTTTCCAAATCGGATCACCCATTTCCACGGAGAAACTTTGAGATATACAAGTTCACCCTCAGAAAATAAAACCGGTCGTCTTTTCGGGTCTGCATACCGTTTCTGTCTATCACACGCGGCTTTCAACTTTTCACGTGCAATTGCTACTTTATCGGCGGTCATCTGTACAATATCGGGCCCAGCAAACTGTTTCTCTCCGACTTCCAACCAACATGTCGGTGTTCTACAACGTCGACCATACAACATCTCATACGGAGGCATACCGATACTGGAATGATACGAGTTATTATAAGCAAATTCAACCAATGGGAGGTGTGAATCCCACGAACCTCCATATTCCAAAACACAAGCACGAAGCATGTCCTCTAATGTTTGAATTGTGCGTTCTGATTGACCATCAGTTTGCGGATGATAAGCTGTACTAAGGTTTACACGTGTCCCCAATTCATGTTGTAAACTTTGCCAAAAACGAGAAACGAAGCGAGAGTCTCGGTCAGACACAATCGACAACGGAATACCATGCCTCGAGACGATTTCATTAATGTACAACTGAGCAAGTTTGCCTAAAGGGGCAGATTCGCTGGTAGCAAGAAAATGCGCGCTTTTAGTCAACCGATCAACTATAACCCAAATCATGTCATTACCTCGAGCAGTACACGGCAATTTAGTTACAAAATCCATGGTTATGTGTTCCCATTTCCACTCGGGTATTTCCAACTGTTTCAATGATCCGTACAGCTTTTGATGTTCCGCTTTGACTTGAGCACAAATATGGCAAGCACCCACAAATTTTGCAATGTCGGTCTTCATTGTAGGCCACCAATACAACGGTTTCAAGTCATTGTACATTCGAGTACTACCGGGATGAATAGATAGTTTAGATTTGTGTGCTTCATTCAAAATCAAATCTCGAATATTTCCAAGTAAAGGTATCCATACACGAGATTGATAGGTCATTAATCCTCTCGAGTCTTCGACCAACTCATCCTTTCTTTTCAACATAATCTCGGTTTTCAAATTATGATCCTTCAAAGCTTCTAATTGTGCAACTTTTATTTGATTGATCAAGTCGGAAGAAACATCCACTTTCAAGTAATAAACTCTATCGAGACTACTTTTTCGGCTCAGAGCGTCAGCAACAACATTGGCCTTGCCAGGATGATATCGGATTTCACAATCATAATCCTTGATTAATTCTAGCCACCGTCTCTGACGCATATTCAATTCTTTCTGAGAGAATACATACTGAAGGCTCTTATGATAAGTACAAACAACACATCGAGTACCATATAAATAATGTCTCCAAAGCTTTAAGGCAAACACAACTGCTGCAAGTTCTAAATCGTGAGTGGGATAATTCTTTTCATGAGGTTTCAACTGACGAGAAGCATAGGCAATAACTCTATCCCTTTGCATAAGAACACAGCCCAAACCCGAATAAGAAGCGTCACAATAAACAATAAAGTCATCTGAACCATCGGGTAATGTCAACACAGGTGCCTGACACAACAATTGCCTTAACATCTGAAAAGCTTGTTCCTGTTGATCAGTCCACACAAATTTCACATCCTTACGGGTTAATTTAGTTAACGGACCGGCAATTTTTGAAAAATCTTTTATGAATTTCCGGTAGTAACCCGCTAATCCGAGGAAACTCTTTATTTCAGAAGCAGACTTTGGGGCATTCCATTTCATCACAGCCTCGATTTTCGATGGATCTACTTTCACACCATCCTTACAAATTATATGGCCCAAAAATTGAACTTCTCGAATCCAAAATTCACATTTAGAAAATTTTGCATACAACTGTTCTCGTTTCAAAGTATCAAGAACCAACCTTAAATGCATGGCATGCTCAGTTTCAGATTTCGAATACACAAGGATATCATCAATGAACACAATCACAAACTTATCCAAGAAGGGTCGACAAACACGGTTCATCAAGTCCATAAATACTGCGGGAGCATTTGTCAAACCAAAAGGCATAACCAAAAATTCATAGTGCCCATACCTAGTACGAAAAGCCGTTTTAGGAATATCTTCTTCCCGAACACGAACCTGATGGTAACCCGACCTCAAATCAATCTTAGAATATACCGAAGAACCCTGCAACTGATCAAATAAATCATCTATTCTGGGCAGAGGGTATTTTTTCTTTACTGTCCTCTTGTTCAATTCTCTGTAGTCAATACACATACGCAACGACCCGTCTTTCTTTTTCACAAATAATACCGGTGCACCCCACGGCGAAGAACTAGGTCTGATAAACTCCCTATCCAACAATTCTTGTATCTGATTCATCATTTCACGAATCTCCGAAGGCGCTAACCTATACGGAGCTTTAGCTACAGGGGACGAGCCCGGCACAAGGTCAATACGATACTCAACTTCCCTAACTGGTGGTAAACCAGGCAATTCCTCAGGGAATACCTCGGGATATTCACAAACAACCGGGACATCGGAAATAGTTTTATTTTCAAGCTTGGCATCAACTACATAGGCTATATAGGACTCACAACCTTTGGACAAGGACTTCCTAGCCTTTATCATGGAAATCAAGGGAATTGACATATTATCCCGTTCTCCTCGAGCCACAACGTATGACCCTTCGGAGATTGGGATCTTAATCAACTTTTGGTGACAATCAATGCTAGCCCTATTCTGACTTAACCAATCCATACCAATTATCACATCAAAACTAGGGATTGGCATCAACAAGAATGAAATAGGGAAAGTTTGGTCATCAATCACAATATTAGCTCCAGTCACCGAGGTGGTAACAGGAACTAATTTACCGCTAACAATTTCTACTTCTATGGGTTTTGTTATCACAGTAGGGACTAAGTTCAACTTGTCACAGAAGCATTCAGATATGAAAGTACAATTAGCACCAGAGTTAAACAATACACGAGCCGGTACAGAGTTTATAAGGAATGTACCAGTTATGACATCTTATGTATGCACAGCCTCATCGACTGTCATTTGAAAGGCCCTACTTGTTGGTGGTGGAGGATTCTTCCGTTTCTGACCTGAAGATGCCGAACTCCCGACCGAACCCGACCCTGACTTTCCTGCCTCCGGACATTGACCCACACGATGTCCCTCTTTCTTGCAAGTCCAACACACAAAGTTCGGGTACCGACAATTCTTTATCTCATGGCCAAGTTCACCACATTTCAAACACTTATTCGTTTGCACGGTACACGGGCCAGAATGCCTAGATTTACACATGTTGCACCAATTAGAGTTGCTAGACGAACTACTTCTACTCACAAATTTCTTATTCTGTCGACTACCCTGCGAATAAGATTTTCCTTTGCTAGAAGAATCTGCTTTAAACCTTGAAGAAGAATTATCCTTAGTTTGAGAAGCACGAAAACCTCTAATATCACTATCCACTGATCTTGCAAGGTTAAAGGCTTGCGATAAGCTACCAGCTAATCTCACGGTAGTGCGGTAGTTATGGGGTAAAGCATCCACAAATTGTTCGATTCTGGTTTTCTCATCAGGAACCCACTGTTGAACAAACCGAAGCTTCTCGGTAAATTGCATTATCAACTCATCAATAGTCATTTTATCCGATAGATGAAGGTTCACAAACTCCCTCCTAATCCGTGCCATATCAAAGTCAGAACAATATTGATTGCAAACCGCTTGATGAAAATCAAACCATCGGATAGCTTCCTTTTGTTGTTTCGTTAAATGTCCTGTAACTGAGTCCCACCAACCATCGCCTCATCTTTCATACACTGAACGGCAAACATAACTTTTGATTCCTCCTCACATCGGGTCACATCAAATTTCCGTTCCATATCTCTCAACCAGTTTAAAGTCACGGTGGGATTTGTGCTTCCATGAAACTCCGGTGGTTTGCTTGACATAAAGGTTTTGAAGGAGCACACTTTATTGGATAGAGAGGATGGGCTAGCACCAAAAACAGAAGATTGTTGTTGTTGTTGTAAAAGTTGTCTAGCTGCAGCTTCCTCAGCTTTCCTTTTAAACTCTCTAAGGAACATCAACTCATCTTCCATCTCGTGTATATACTCATCCCTGTTAGATTCTTCACCCGCTGGATTAGAGGTACCTTCCTGATTATGTTGTTCCGGATGAGATTCAAAAGGAGGAGCAACGTACCGAGAGGCATTATTGGGGTTGGTGGTCGGTTGTTCTTCATCTGCCATTTCTGAAATCAACACAACACTTGAAACTTGTTAATCGTTAGTACCTATCTACTAACAATTCACAACCAATGCTAAATCCCATACCCAGGAATGTTTGACATATCACGCTCCAGTTTTGGGGTTGAACACTCTACAATGTTCAATTAACCCAAAACCACGCTCTGATACCAACTTATAACGCCCCTCATTTCATATAGCAATATAATATTAATAAACCGGAAGCGTAGTAATTTAAAACACATCATTAGTTTTACTACACCATAATTAGAGTACATAAACAGTTCATAGCTTAATTCGTACTAGTTCAAAACTATTAAACCACATCTTAAATGGGGCATTATATAAAAACCAACTTGTTTAGTACAAAACATTATCAGAGTAGCATGCTTGTCAAGACATTCCCAGCTCCTAGAGCATCAACTTCCTGCTACTCATCTAACCAAAATATAATCTGCAAGAAGTAGATAGGAGGGGTTAGCACATAGCTAAGTGAGTGAGTTCATCACACAACATTCAACTTAGCATAATCACCAAATTACAGCAAACCACACAATAATGAGGATCGGCGGCTCTGGGGATAACCAATAACCCGGGTGGCTCCCCAAGAACACTGATCCAACCTATCCGTATGGCCATAACGGATGAGACCGATAGCTAGTGGTTATCCTACTCAGATACAGTTCAATACACACAACAAATGAAGTAAATCCCTGTATCATTCACACGATAACCAACTAGCCCAACCAACCATTCAACAACTCGTTGACCTCATTAACAACTGATGCCCGAAGGCCACACATTGTACATAGAGTAATAATCAACAAAGTATATTAAATAAGCAACAACAATATATCACGCTTATTCGTTGTAATTCAATGATTACAACTAAATTCAATGGTGAGTTCCGAATCCAATCACCGATACCTTCGTCTTTACTAACTCAGATTCCAGGTGCTACTTTGTCTTTTAGAGCATCTGAGGATCAACATCATAAACAAGTTAGTAATTGAAATCAACAACATATAACGCATATCAATCAATCACTTTAGGGACTTAGCATAACCATTATCTAAGTTACAAGTCCCTCCCATGTATTATTATCCATAATATAACATATAACAACAAATTAATATTAAGTTCTCGCAAGTAAATGAAAAAGTGGAGCTGGACCCTTTAGCCTCCGGCTAGCCCACTTAGCCGCCGGCTAAACCCACCAAGCCGCCGGCTTCCGCGTCCAGCCGCCGGTTCCCAACCCTGGGACGCCGGCTCTAAGGCATTTTGAGCAACCAGAAATAAAACGAGTTTTAAAGCTATTTTTACCCGCCGGCTAGGGTCTTTGACCCGCCAGCCTTAGGCATTTAGCCGTCGGCTAAGCCTCCTGGCCGCCGGCTTCGCAAGCCAAACCCACATAGCCGCCGGCTAAGCTGCCAAGCCTCCGGCTTGATCATCTGGGCAACAGCAGCAGTTTGTGTTCTTGTTTCCTGCACGAACCTTATACCCAAATATCCTAACTTTACTCTACAATACAGCTTATACACGATTTTTAACACCTAAGGAACATGCTATTACTTCTAACTAACATTAACCAACAACAACAACATCAATTATGTCACTTTCACACCAAAATCATAAAACCCATTTAGGTTTTTTTCAACTAACTTCAATCCTAGTTTAATAACTTGAATTTAATCTATATCATCAATCAATAATCATCATATAGCATCATATATCACAATAAATCATTCTATAAACTCAAGAACCAATCCATTCATCAATTTCCTTTCTAACCTAACACTTGAGTTTAGGTAGTGAAATTTACTTACAATAGGTAGAAGAATAAGATGATATAAGATAGAAGATGATGATGATTGCTAGTAATCACCACCTCAATTCCCACTTCAAGTTTGATGATTCAAGCTTTTGATTTAGGTTAGTGTTTTCTTTGTATAAGTTGAAAGAAATGAGAATTGGGAAAGTGATCAATAAAAGGGTCGGCCCTTAATCCACCGACCTAACACATTGGGTATTTAATACCCGTCCTAAATCTATTGTCTGGAACCTAAAATCGTTTTGCGAGAAATTTATTTTATTGTACCGTCAACTTTAATAAATTAATCCAAGCAACATTTTATTAACCACAATAAGTCCTAAGACCTATTTCACCAATTTTCACAAATACGCAATTTATAGCAAATAAAATATAAAACAATTAAATACTAAATTTAAATAGAAAAATACCAGGCCACTGGAGAGGATGTTACAAATCTCCCCTCCTTAAGGAGATTTCGTCCCCGAAATCTCAACACCAACAAACAATCCAGGATATCTGGACTTCATTGACTCTTCAGACTCCCAAGTAAGGTTGGAACCTAAACTATGTTTCCACTTAACTAACACCGTAGGAATTTGTTTCTTCCTAAGTTTGGTAACTTTCCTATCAAGGATTTCTACCGGTTCCTCAATCAACTTCTGAGTTTGATCCACCCTCAAATCTTGTAACGGGAGGAATTGCGACTGATCTTCGATGTTACACTTTCTCAAATAACACACATTGAACGTGCTATGAATACCCGCGAGTTCAGGAGGAAGATCCAATGTCACTGACTGGTCATTAACAACTTGTCGAATTTTGAACGGACCAATATATCTAGGTGCTAACTTTCCCCATTTTCCAAATCGGATCACCCCTTTCCACGGAGAAACTTTGAGATATACAAGTTCACCCTCAGAAAATAAAACCGGTCGTCTTTTCGGGTCTGCATACCGTTTCTGTCTATCACACGCGGCTTTCAACTTTTCACGTGCAATTGCTACTTTATCGGCGGTCATCTGTACAATATCGGGCCCAGCAAACTGTTTCTCTCCGACTTCCAACCAACATGTCGGTGTTCTACAACGTCGACCATACAACATCTCATACGGAGGCATACCAATACTGGAATGATACGAGTTGTTATAAGCAAATTCAACCAATGGGAGGTGTGAATCCCACGAACCTCCATTTTGCATGCTGTACGGACGCAGTTTATTCTTTATCCTAGATTTTGCATGCTTCTGATTCGCAATCAAGTTCCGAATTTACCTGCCTATGAAGCTGATTTTCACGTGGAAACCATTGGATTGAGAGGTTACAATGCTTGTTTTTTGTTATCCAAGCGTAAAGATGAGATCAAACCTGAGGCAGCTGATCTCTTTGGGCATCTTCTTGATGCTGATTATGTTGCTTCACCAAACAATGGTTGGATGGATGCCGGAGCTCAACCTCAAGCTCAAGCTCAACAGCAACAGCAAGCTCAACAACAACCTCCAGCTCCAGTTCCACAAGCAGCTGCGCAACAAGAGCTCATTGAAGATGTTATACATCAGGCTGCACAACAAGGGGAGCAGGTAATACCTGAGCTAGCTGCTGAGGTTCTACATGAGGTCTTAGTACAGAACGATGACACTCATGATCCAGTTTTGGTTGCAATTGAACAATTTAAGGTGTCTGGTATGACTGGTCGGTTTACGACAAACAAGGCAGCTCGTATTGCAGCTGGTATGTTGAGTGATGCTTTTGATCAGATGGTCCATCAAGTGGGACAATCTGCTTCTGCACAAGCTGCACAACACACAACACCGCCAGTGAAAGCTTCTAAAAGGATTTCTAGCTTGGAATCTCGAGTTCAAACTCTAGAATCTCATAATGTTATCCTTGCTAAGGAGTTTACTGAGCAAGGTATGGCTTATACTGCTCTGCTGAAAGCACACACGATGTTGCTTAGAGATGCCAAAGATAACCGGAGAAAGCTTGATCGACTTGAGCGTTTAGTGCTAGAGTTGACGAAGGACAAGCCGTCTCAGGGGGAGATTCTGGCATATCATGAAGCCTGCAAGGAAGACGAGCTAAGGAAGAAGCAGAGACGAGATGAAGATGATGATCCCAGTTCACAGAAAGAGAGTGAGCCGACTGGTCCTTCTACGACTGGTGAGCGAGCTACTACTCAGGGGGAGTCTGCGTCTGCTGGTGATGGTGTTGGTACAAGTGCTACTGGTACAAGTGAAGCTGGTAAGACAGCTTAGACTTATGTAGTTATTTGTACTTAGAATTTAGTTGAATTATGATTGTACATTATAATTGTAACTTAATATTTTGGTAATATATTCGGCTTGAGATTATTATTACAAGTTAAATATATTAGAAATTATTTAAGTTAGTTGATTTTGAAAAGTTAAATAAATTAGAGATCGAAAGTCTTCCGACTCATTGAGTAGTCGTGCGGCGTGTTCTGATTTATATCAGTGGTCAAAATTTATTTGGGCTTAGTGTCTGGGAATGTACCGAACTTGCACCAAATCTCTATTGTGTGTATCGAACTTTCAAAACGCAATAATAATGCACTCAACTTGTAAAAACCCAAAAAGTGATGTACTTTGAGGATGTGTCAATCTCTGGTTGCGCCACGTGGCACGCTATGTTCTCGACACGTCATCAAAGTACATCACTTTTTGGGTTTTTACAAGTTGAGTGCATTATTATTGCGTTTTGAAAGTTCGATACACACAATAGAGATTTGGTGCAAGTTCGGTACATTCCCAGACACTTAACTTAGACATTTTAGACTTGAGAGTTTTTATAACTGACAAGTTAAATATGTAATATTTTTGCTAGACAAATGATATATAATTTAAAAGTTAGATTGATAGTTCAATTAAATCTTAGAAATTATATAAGATATATAATAGTAAATTTAAATGCTTAGTGATTATTCAAAATGCATTAGAATTTAAATTTAATTAATATTTGTTAAGTATCTTAATAAGACTTAAGAATTTTTGGTTGATTCTGGGTAATCAATAAAATTTTATAAGTTATATAATATGATTATATCACACAGTTGAGATAAATAAAGAAATTCTTAGATTGATTCAGGGAAATCAATGAAAGAATTTATATTATTAATTTGATTTGTGTAGGTATGGAAATGCTAGAATTGAGTGACTCTGGAAGTGATCTTCTTGATGAAATCGATGAAGAAATTGATTTTGATCTTGAAGAAGGAGAATTTTTACTACCTGAAGATTGGACTGCTATACCTGAGAATGTGCAAGACATTGGTGTAGATCCAGATGCAAATATTGATGAACACCATGTGAGCCCATCTAGGACAGAAGTTATTATTGAAGATGATCAAGGTCCAACAGTTGTCGATGTAGATGAAGAAATCGATGACTCAACCGATTCTAAAGATGATGAAATTCTGATTCCTACCAAGAATCCAGCTGTTTTTCTTAGGAAACTTCCAAAACAGAAGAAGAAGATTGGAGTTTCAGAAGTTGATATAACAGGAAAACGTGAAGCACGTAAAGGGATTATTGGATGGTACTTTGACTCTGAACTGAAGCTTTTCGCTATCAAAAGGTTTGACGGAGTTCAATATTTTGAGAAAAAGCTTGCAGTATTTAGTTCGTTACCAAGATTTGAAATTATGGACTTGGCTAGATTAGAGTTGAATAACCCGAGTGATGATGATTATGCTAATTATGTTGAAAGAATAATCAGAACTGAGGTTAGAACAAAGAAGTTTGATATGATTAAGCCAAGGAAAGGAAAGACAATCAAATTGAAGGAACGAAGTCAAAGGACTGGAAGAAAAAGGAGAAAGAAGGTTTATCCAGCTGTCAGGTGTGTTCAGCACATTCCACTTAAGACAATGCCACAAGATATTCTGGGAAATATGAAGAGTTGGCACGTGATTTCAGGAACTAGAGAAGCTGTCATGGTTGAAGCTGATGATGAGGTTGAAGGTGGTGAAAGGGAAATCTTCAGAGTTTATGACCATCGACACCTAATGAACATGTCGAAGAAAGATTTGATAAAGTTGAATGAAAATAGAATCTTGACGACAGAAGCATGGGGTGATTTAGCACGTGATTATCAAATGATGGTTAAGACTTGCATCAAATTGAAGATTTATGCTGGAAGTAAGATTTACAAGTAAAGTTCAAAGACAACTTGAAGACATAGTAGCATAGACGCTAGAGCTATTGTCAAGGGGGAGTCTGTTGGGACATGTATTTGTGACAACAGATCTATCTTGTAATAGTACTAGTGATTATTGTAATCAAGTGTGTACAATTGATTTTGAATTGTAATGAAAAATATGATATTAGTTTGTTGTTAATATTCGTTAAATATATTAGTAAGATAAAGTGTTAGACGAATATCGAGAATGAAAATGCAAACTAAAGTATGTCTGCAAGATGAGATCTCAAGTCGCAGAACTTAGTCCTGCGAGATGAGATCTGGGTTCGCAAAGGTGGCAACGAACCGAGATGAATATGGGCTTGGTTCTGGGCTGCGAGTTTAGTCGACTCCAGAGCCCATCGGGCTGCGAGTCTAGTCGAGCAGAATCATATAAATACATAATTAGGTCAAATCGTTTCACAACTTTTGCAATACGAATTCCAGAGCATTATTACGAAATTCTAATCATTCCTAAGGTTAGGTATTGATCGATTAACATTAATTAATCGATACAAAACCTTATTGATTAATCAATTCGCTATTATCTTGCGAAACAATTCGTTCACAATCCGTGAACCAAGTATTGAGGAATTTCGCGCCTTAATACCTAAAGATAACCTCTTAATCGATCCTAATCCATACGGACTTACAATTTACACTAATTTCACTTTTATATGTGCCTTTTCATTGCATTGTCCTAACTTATTATTATCACAGCAAAATTTTTATTTTTCTGGTGTCTGGTTTCAAACCTACGAAACTCACCAACATTCGTGTTGACGTTTTTAAGCATATCTTTTCAGGAAATACTAGTGGAACTAAGGGTGAGGACAAGAAAGCTTAGTGGACCACATAGGTTGCATTGAGTATTGTCAAGACTTATACTTTGATTTATTTGAATTTGGGAGGCGGTTTGCCTAGATATTTGGTTTGATTATTGTGGTTGTTTGACATTGATTCATTGTTGATATGCATGCATGCATGACACTTCAAAAATCGTTGGGTACCCGCCTCGATATGAATACCGCATACCATCCGCAAACCGATGGCCAAAGTGAACGAACCATTCAAACATTGGAAGACATGCTACGAGCTTGCGTAGTTGACTTCGGTGTAAACTGGGAACAACATCTACCGTTGTGCGAGTTTTCGTACAACAACAGCTACCATACCAGTATTGGAGCTGCACCTTTCAAGGCACTGTACGGTTGTAAGTGCCGGTCACCTATCTGTTGGACCGATGTGGGAGATAGCCCACTCACTGGTCCAGAAATCATTCATGAAACCACCGAGAAAATCGTTGGTATCCAAAACAAACTCAAAGCCACGCGTGATCGTCAGAAAAGTTATACTGACGTAAGGCGCAAACCACTCGAGTTCCAGGTTGGGGATCGAGTACTCTTAAAAGTATCGCCTTGGAAAGGCATAATCTGATTCGGCAAACGCGGAAAGTTAAACCCCAGATATATTGGACCATTTGAGATCCTCGAGAGGATTGGTCCAGTGGCATATCGATTGCAGCTGCCATCCGAGCTCAGCAGCGTGCACCCCACTTTTCACATTTCTAACTTGAAGAAATGTCTGTCTGATGAGACACTTGTTATTCCCCTCGATGAAATTCGTGTTGACGACAAACTTCACTTCGTTGAGGAACCCGCTAAAATCATGGACCGTGAGGTCAAACAACTCAAACAAAGTCGTATTCCCATCGTTAAGGTCAGGTGGAATTCACGGCGTGGTCCGGAATTCACCTGGGAACGGGAAGACCAAATGCGACTCAAGTATCCTCAACTCTTCACTGACTCTACATCAAACACGACTTCGAACTAAATTTCGGGACGAAATTCTTCTAACAGGGGGAGAATGTGACACCCATCTAATTAGGACTAGTAATTAGTGCCTAATCAAGTTTTAATACATGTAATTAGTTCTGTGTTAGGCTAATTTGTGTATCAAGTAATATATATTGATGAATATATACGATTATGCGATTTGATTAAATCGTACAAGTTTCAAATCGAATGTAATTCGGTTCAATTAAATACGGACGTTGGTGAACGATTTTATTAAATAATATATTATTATTTAATAACACTATTATATTCAAAATATTATTTTGATAATATTTCATATAAATTCCGTATAATACAATTAACAATTTACGCGATTTAAAGATTTAACGCGCAAACAAAACGTAACAAACTAAAGTTATAATTTTATAACTCTAATATTAAGTATTTTGATAAAATACTTCAACTAAATTATCGAGTAATTAATTTCATTTTAAAACGTATAATTAAATGTTTTAAATAATTATTTAATGTTTAAATAATCGGGAAAACGAACACCGCACGGAGCGCGAATACACGGGGTTAAAATTTGTAAAGCCCACACCCGTGGACCCCACAAAAATCAGCCAAAAAGGGGGTCATCACCTCCCCCTTTCCTCATTCTCACCTCACTCTCTCTTTCCTTCTCTACTTTTTCTTTCAAAATCACCACACCACCACCACTAAAAATCGCCAAATAACACCATCAAACGACCTTAAATCGCTGAAGCTTTTGGAGAAAAGGAACCACCTCGACAAGATTTACAACTCTATCTTTTCGAAATTTCATTTCGACACCGCGTAAGTTTCCGACAAAAACCCGAAACTCTTCGATTTCGTTTATTTTTACATGAAAGTGGTTTGTTTATGTTCAAAATGTCCTTATATGGGTTGGGTAAAAGAATCGGACCAAACCATGGCCGGAAAACTCATTTTTGACTCAAAAATCCGTCAACAGCTTTAAGTGACGCAACGGCGACTGCAGTAGAGCGTCACTTCGTGCGTCACTTAAGTGACGCATTGAGTGTCGCTAAAAGCCCTAATTTTGCGTCACTTGCCTAAGTGCCGCATAAAACCCCTTTTTGCGACACTTGCCTAAGTGCCGCAAATTCAATACCCGTCACTATGAACCGACACTTATAGCGTCAGTTGTCTAAGTGACGCCTACAATCGAGAACTGATTTCACCCGTCACTAATATAACGCTCCTCATTTCATATAGCAATATAATATTAATAAACCGGAAGCGTAGTAATTTAAAACACATCATTAGTTTTACTGCACCATAATTAGAGTACATAAACAGTTCATAGCTTAATTCATACTAGTTCAAACTATTAAACCACATCTTAAATGGGGCATTATATAAAAACCAACTTGTTTAGTACAAAACATTATCAGAGTAGCATGCTTGTCAAGACATTCCCAGCTCCTAGAGCATCAACTTCCTGCTACTCATCAAACCAAAATATAATCTGCAGGAAGTAGATAGGAGGGGTTAGCACATAGCTAAGTGAGTGAGTTCATCACACAACATTCAACTTAGCATAATCACCAAATTACAGAAAACCACACAATAATGAGGATCGGCGGCTCTGGGGATAACCAATAACCCGGGTGGCTCCCCAAGAACACTTATCCAACCTATTCGTATGGCCATAACGGACGAGACCGATAGCTAGTGGTTATCCTACTCAGATACAGTTCAATACACACAACAAATGAAGTAAATCCCTGTATCATTCACACGATAACCAACTAGCCCAACCAACCATTCAACAACTCGTTGACCTCATTAACAACTGATGCCCGAAGGCCACACATTGCACATAGAGTAATAATCAACAAAGTATATTAAATAAGCAACAACAATGTATCACGCTTATTCGTTGTAATTCAATGATTACAACTAAATTCAATGGTGAGTTCCGAATCCACTCACCGATACCTTCGTCTTTACTAACTCAGATTCCAGGTGCTACTTTGTCTTTTAGAGGATCTGAGGATCAACATCATAAACAAGTTAGTAATTGAAATCAACAACATATAACGCATATCAATCAATCACTTTAGGGACTTAGCATAACCATTATCTAAGTTACAAGTCCCTCCCATGTATTATTATCCATAATATAACATATAACAACAAATTAATATTAAGTTCTCGCAAGTAAATGAAAAAGTGGAACTGGACCCTTTAGCCGCCGGCTAGCCCACTTAGCCGCCGGCTAAACCCACCAAGCCGCCGGCTTCCGCGTCCAGCCGCCGGTTCCCAACCCTGGGACGCCGGCTCTAAGGCATTTTGAGCAACCAGAAATAAAACGAGTTTTAAAGCTATTTTTACCCGCCGGCTAGGGTCTTTGACCCGCCGGCCTTAGGCATTTAGCCGTCGGCTAAGCCTCCTGGCCGCCGGCTTCGCAAGCCAAACCCACATAGCCGCCGGCTAAGCTGCCAAGCCGCCGGCTTGATCATCTGGGCAACAGCAGCAGTTTGTGTTCTTGTTTCCTGCACGAACCTTATACCCAAATATCCCAACTTTACTCTACAATACAGCTTATACACGATTTTTAACACCTAAGGAACATGCTATTACTTCTAACTAACATTAACCAACAACAACAACATCAATTATGTCACTTTCACACCAAAATCATAAAACCCATTTAGGTTTTTTTCAACTAACTTCAATCCTAGTTTAATAACTTGAATTTAATCTATATCATCAATCAATAATCATCATATAGCATCATATATCACAATAAATCATTCTATAAACTCAAGAACCAATCCATTCATCAATTTCCTTTCTAACCTAACACTTGAGTTTAGGTAGTGAAATTTACTTACAATAGGTAGAAGAACAAGATGATATAAGATAGAAGATGATGATGATTGCTAGTAATCACCACCTCAATTCCCACTTCAAGTTTGATGATTCAAGCTTTTGATTTAGGTTAGTGTTTTCTTTGTATAAGTTGAAAGAAATGAGAATTGGGAAAGTGATCAATAAAAGGGTCGGCCCTTAATCCACCGACCTAACACATTGGGTATTTAATACCCGTCCTAAATCTATTGTCTGGAACCTAGAATCGTTTTGCGAGAAATTTATTTTATTGTACCGTCAACTTTAATAAATTAATCCAAGCAACATTTTATTAACCACAATAAGTCCTAAGACCTATTTCACCAATTTTCACAAATACGCAATTTATAGCAAATAAAATATAAAACAATTAAATACTAAATTTAAATAGAAAAATACCAGGCCACTGGAGAGGATGTTACAAATCTCCCCTCCTTAAGGAGATTTCGTCCCCGAAATCTCAACACCAACAAACAATCCAGGATATCTGGACTTCATTGATTCTTCAGACTCCCAAGTAAGGTTGGAACCTAAACTATGTTTCCACTTAACTAACACCATAGGAATTTGTTTCTTCCTAAGTTTGGTAACTTTCCTATCAAGGATTTCTACCGGTTCCTCAATCAACTTCTGAGTTTGATCCACCCTCAAATCTTGTAACGGGAGGAATTGCGACTGATCTTCGATGTTACACTTTCTCAAATAACACACATTGAACGTGCTATGAATACCCGCGAGTTCAGGAGGAAGATCCAATGTCACTGACTGGTCATTAACAACTTGTCGAATTTTGAACGGACCAATATATCTAGGTGCTAACTTTCCCCGTTTTCCAAATCGGATCACCCATTTCCACGAAGAAACTTTGAGATATACAAGTTCACCCTCAGAAAATAAAACCGGTCGTCTTTTCGGGTCTGCATACCGTTTCTGTCTATCACACGCGGCTTTCAACTTTTCACGTGCAATTGCTACTTTATCGGCGGTCATCTGTACAATATCGGGCCCAGCAAACTGTTTCTCTCCGACTTCCAACCAACATGTCGGTGTTCTACAACGTCGACCATACAACATCTCATACGGAGGCATACCGATACTGGAATGATACGAGTTATTATAAGCAAATTCAACCAATGGGAGGTGTGAATCCCACGAACCTCCATATTCCAAAACACAAGCACGAAGCATGTCCTCTAATGTTTGAATTGTGCGTTCTGATTGACCATCAGTTTGCGGATGATAAGCTGTACTAAGGTTTACACGTGTCCCCAATTCATGTTGTAAACTTTGCCAAAAACGAGAAACGAAGCGAGAGTCTCGGTCAGACACAATCGACAACGGAATACCATGCCTCGAGACGATTTCATTAATGTACAACTGAGCAAGTTTGCCTAAAGGGGCAGATTCGCTGGTAGCAAGAAAATGCGCGCTTTTAGTCAACCGATCAACTATAACCCAAATCATGTCATTACCTCGAGCAGTACACGGCAATTTAGTTACAAAATCCATGGTTATGTGTTCCCATTTCCACTCGGGTATTTCCAACTGTTTCAATGATCCGTACGGCTTTTGATGTTCCGCTTTGACTTGAGCACAAATATGGCAAGCACCCACAAATTTTGCAATGTCGGTCTTCATTGTAGGCCACCAATACAACGGTTTCAAGTCATTGTACATTCGAGTACTACCGGGATGAATAGATAGTTTAGATTTGTGTGCTTCATTCAAAATCAAATCTCGAATATTTCCAAGTAAAGGTATCCATACACGAGATTGATAGGTCATTAATCCTCTCGAGTCTTCGACCAACTCATCCTTTCTTTTCAACATAATCTCGGTTTTCAAATTATGATCCTTCAAAGCTTCTAATTGTGCAACTTTTATTTGATTGATCAAGTCGGAAGAAACATCCACTTTCAAGTAATAAACTCTATCGAGACTACTTTTTCGGCTCAGAGCGTCAGCAACAACATTGGCCTTGTCAGGATGATATCGGATTTCACAATCATAATCCTTGATTAATTCTAGCCACCGTCTCTGACGCATATTCAATTCTTTCTGAGAGAACACATACTGAAGGCTCTTATGATCAGTACAAACAACACATCGAGTACCATATAAATAATGTCTCCAAAGCTTTAAAGCAAACACAACTGCTGCAAGTTCTAAATCGTGAGTGGGATAATTCTTTTCATGCGGTTTCAACTGACGAGAAGCATAGGCAATAACTCTATCCCTTTGCATAAGAACACAGCCCAAACCCGAATAAGAAGCGTCACAATAAACAATAAAGTCATCTGAACCATCGGGTAATGTCAACACAGGTGCCTGACACAACAATTGCCTTAACATCTGAAAAGCTTGTTCCTGTTGATCAGTCCACACAAATTTCACATCCTTACGGGTTAATTTAGTTAACGGACCGGCAATTTTTGAAAAATCTTTTATGAATTTCCGGTAGTAACCCGCTAATCCGAGGAAACTCTTTATTTCAGAAGCAGACTTTGGGGCATTCCATTTCATCACAGCCTCGATTTTCGATGGATCTACTTTCACACCATCCTTACAAATTATATGGCCTAAAAATTGAACTTCTCGAATCCAAAATTCACATTTAGAAAATTTTGCATACAACTGTTCTCGTTTCAAAGTATCAAGAACCAACCTTAAATGCATGGCATGCTCAGTTTTAGATTTCGAATACACAAGGATATCATCAATGAACACAATCACAAACTTATCCAAGAAGGGTCGACAAACACGGTTCATCAAGTCCATAAATACTGCGGGAGCATTTGTCAAACCAAAAGGCATAACCAAAAATTCATAGTGCCCATACCTAGTACGAAAAGCCGTTTTAGGAATATCTTCTTCCCGAACACGAACCTGATGGTAACCCAACCTCAAATCAATCTTAGAATATACCGAAGAACCCTGCAACTGATCAAATAAATCATCTATTCTGGGCAGAGGGTATTTTTTCTTTACTGTCCTCTTGTTCAATTCTCTGTAGTCAATACACATACGCAACGACCCGTCTTTCTTTTTCACAAATAATACCGGTGCACCCCACGGCGAAGAACTAGGTCTGATAAACTCCCTATCCAACAATTCTTGTATCTGATTCATCATTTCACGAATCTCCGAAGGCGCTAACCTATACGGAGCTTTAGCTACAGGGGACGAGCCCGGCACAAGGTCAATACGATACTCAACTTCCCTAACTGGTGGTAAACCAGGCAATTCCTCAGGGAATACCTCGGGATATTCACAAACAACCGGGACATCGGAAATAGTTTTATTTTCAAGCTTGGCATCAACTACATAGGCTATATAGGACTCACAACCTTTGGACAAGGACTTCCTAGCCTTCATCATGGAAATCAAGGGAATTGACATATTATCCCGTTCTCCTCGAGCCACAACGTATGACCCTTCGGAGATTGGGATCTTAATCAACTTTTGGTGACAATCAATGCTAGCCCTATTCTGACTTAACCAATCCATACCAATTATCACATCAAAACTAGGGATTGGCATCAACAAGAATGAAATAGGGAAAGTTTGGTCATCAATCACAATATTAGCTCCAGTCACCGAGGTGGTAACAGGAACTAATTTACCGCTAACAATTTCTACTTCTATGGGTTTTGTTATCACAGTAGGGACTAAGTTCAACTTGTCACAGAAGCATTCAGATATGAAAGTACAATTAGCACCAGAGTTAAACAATACACGAGCCGGTACAGAGTTTATAAGGAATGTACCAGTTATGACATCTTATGTATGCACAGCCTCATCGACTGTCATTTGAAAGGCCCTACTTGTTGGTGGTGGAGGATTCTTCCGTTTCTGACCTGAAGATGCCGAACTCCCGACCGAACCCGACCCTGACTTTCCTGCCTCCGGACATTTACCCACACGATGTCCCTCTTTCTTGCAAGTCCATCACACAAAGTTCGGGTACCGACAATTCTTTATCTCATGGCCAAGTTCACCACATTTCAAACACTTATTCGTTTGCACGGTACACGGGCCAGAATGCCTAGATTTACACATGTTGCACCAATTAGAGTTGCTAGACGAACTACTTCTACTCACAAATTTCTTATTCTGTCGACTACCCTGCGAATAAGATTTTCCTTTGCTAGAAGAATCTGCTTTAAACCTTGAAGAAGAATTATCCTTAGTTTGAGAAGCACGAAAACCTCTAATATCACTATCCACTGATCTTGCAAGGTTAAAGGCTTGCGATAAGCTACCAGCTAATCTCACGGTAGTGCGGTAGTTATGGGGTAAAGCATCCACAAATTGTTCGATTCTGGTTTTCTCATCAGGAACCCACTGTTGAACAAACCGAAGCTTCTCAGTAAATTACATTATCAACTCATCAATAGTCATTTTATCCGATAGATGAAGGTTCACAAACTCCCTCCTAATCCGTGCCATATCAAAGTCAGAACAATATTGATTGCAAACCGCTTGATGAAAATCAAACCATCGGATAGCTTCCTTTTGTTGTTTCGTTAAATGTCCTGTAACTGAGTCCCACCAACCATCGCCTCATCTTTCATACACTGAACGGCAAACATAACTTTTGATTCCTCCTCACATCGGGTCACATCAAATTTCCGTTCCATATCTCTCAACCAGTTTAAAGTCACGGTGGGATTTGTGCTTCCATGAAACTCCGGTGGTTTGCTTGACATAAAGGTTTGGAAGGAGCACACTTTATTGGATAGAGAGGATGGGCTAGCACCAAAAACAGAAGATTGTTGTTGTTGTTGTAAAAGTTGTCTAGCTGCAGCTTCCTCAGCTTTCCTTTTAAACTCTCTAAGGAACATCAACTCATCTTCCATCTCGTGTATATACTCATCCCTGTTAGATTCTTCACCCGCTGGATTAGAGGTACCTTCCTGATTATGTTGTTCCGGATGAGATTCAAAAGGAGGAGCAACGTACCGAGAGGCATTATTGGGGTTGGTGGTCGGTTGTTCTTCATCTGCCATTTCTGAAATCAACACAACACTTGAAACTTGTTAATCGTTAGTACCTATCTACTAACAATTCACAACCAATGCTAAATCCCATACCCAGGAATGTTTGACATATCACGCTCCAGTTTTGGGGTTGAACACTCTACAATGTTCAATTAACCCAAAACCACGCTCTGATACCAACTTATAACGCCCCTCATTTCATATAGCAATATAATATTAATAAACCGGAAGCGTAGTAATTTAAAACACATCATTAGTTTTACTACACCATAATTAGAGTACATAAACAGTTCATAGCTTAATTCGTACTAGTTCAAAACTATTAAACCACATCTTAAATGGGGCATTATATAAAAACCAACTTGTTTAGTACAAAACATTATCAGAGTAGCATGCTTGTCAAGACATTCCCAGCTCCTAGAGCATCAACTTCCTGCTACTCATCTAACCAAAATATAATCTGCAGGAAGTAGATAGGAGGGGTTAGCACATAGCTAAGTGAGTGAGTTCATCACACAACATTCAACTTAGCATAATCACCAAATTACAGCAAACCACACAATAATGAGGATCGGCGGCTCTGGGGATAACCAATAACCCGGGTGGCTCCCCAAGAACACTGATCCAACCTATCCGTATGGCCATAACGGATGAGACCGATAGCTAGTGGTTATCCTACTCAGATACAGTTCAATACACACAACAAATGAAGTAAATCCCTGTATCATTCACACGATAACCAACTAGCCCAACCAACCATTCAACAACTCGTTGACCTCATTAACAACTGATGCCCGAAGGCCACACATTGTACATAGAGTAATAATCAACAAAGTATATTAAATAAGCAACAACAATATAACACGCTTATTCGTTGTAATTCAATGATTACAACTAAATTCAATGGTGAGTTCCGAATCCAATCACCGATACCTTCGTCTTTACTAACTCAGATTCCAGGTGCTACTTTGTCTTTTAGAGCATCTGAGGATCAACATCATAAACAAGTTAGTAATTGAAATCAACAACATATAACGCATATCAATCAATCACTTTAGGGACTTAGCATAACCATTATCTAAGTTACAAGTCCCTCCCATGTATTATTATCCATAATATAACATATAACAACAAATTAATATTAAGTTCTCGCAAGTAAATGAAAAAGTAGAGCTGGACCCTTTAGCCGCCGGCTAGCCCACTTAGCCGCCGGCTAAACCCACCAAGCCGCCGGCTTCCGCGTCCAACCGCCGGTTCCCAACCCTGGGACGCCGGCTCTAAGGCATTTTGAGCAACCAGAAATAAAACGAGTTTTAAAGCTATTTTTACCCGCCGGCTAGGGTCTTTGACCCGCCAGCCTTAGGCATTTAGCCGTCGGCTAAGCCTCCTGGCCGCCGGCTTAGCAAGACAAACCCACATAGCCGCCGGCTAAGCTGCCAAGCCGCCGGCTTGATCATCTGGGCAACAGCAGCAGTTTGTGTTCTTGTTTCCTGCACGAACCTTATACCCAAATATCCCAACTTTACTCTACAATACAGCTTATACACGATTTTTAACACCTAAGGAACATGCTATTACTTCTAACTAACATTAACCAACAACAACAACATCAATTATGTCACTTTCACACCAAAATCATAAAACCCATTTAGGTTTTTTTCAACTAACTTCAATCCTAGTTTAATAACTTGAATTTAATCTATATCATCAATCAATAATCATCATATAGCATCATATATCACAATAAATCATTCTATAAACTCAAGAACCAATCCATTCATCAATTTCCTTTCTAACCTAACACTTGAGTTTAGGTAGTGAAATTTACTTACAATAGGTAGAAGAACAAGATGATATAAGATAGAAGATGATGATGATTGCTAGTAATCACCACCTCAATTCCCACTTCAAGTTTGATGATTCAAGCTTTTGATTTAGGTTAGTGTTTTCTTTGTATAAGTTGAAAGAAATGAGAATTGGGAAAGTGATCAATAAAAGGGTCGGCCCTTAATCCACCGACCTAACACATTGGGTATTTAATACCCGTCCTAAATCTATTGTCTGGAACCTAGAATCGTTTTGCGAGAAATTTATTTTATTGTACCGTCAACTTTAATAAATTAATCCAAGCAACATTTTATTAACCACAATAAGTCCTAAGACCTATTTCACCAATTTTCACAAATACGCAATTTATAGCAAATAAAATATAAAACAATTAAATACTAAATTTAAATAGAAAAATACCAGGCCACTGGAGAGGATGTTACAAATCTCCCCTCCTTAAGGAGATTTCGTCCCCGAAATCTCAACACCAACAAACAATCCAGGATATCTGGACTTCATTGACTCTTCAGACTCCCAAGTAAGGTTGGAACCTAAACTATGTTTCCACTTAACTAACACCATAGGAATTTGTTTCTTCCTAAGTTTGGTAACTTTCCTATCAAGGATTTCTACCGGTTCCTCAATCAACTTCTGAGTTTGATCCACCCTCAAATCTTGTAACGGGAGGAATTGCGACTGATCTTCGATGTTACACTTTCTCAAATAACACACATTGAAGGTGCTATGAATACCCGCGAGTTCAGGAGGAAGATCCAATGTCACTGACTGGTCATTAACAACTTGTCGAATTTTGAACGGACCAATATATCTAGGTGCTAACTTTCCCCGTTTTCCAAATCGGATCACCCATTTCCACGAAGAAACTTTGAGATATACAAGTTCACCCTCAGAAAATAAAACCGGTCGTCTTTTCGGGTCTGCATACCGTTTCTGTCTATCACACGCGGCTTTCAACTTTTCACGTGCAATTGCTACTTTATCGGCGGTCATCTGTACAATATCGGGCCCAGCAAACTGTTTCTCTCCGACTTCCAACCAACATGTCGGTGTTCTACAACGTCGACCATACAACATCTCATACGGAGGCATACCGATACTGGAATGATACGAGTTATTATAAGCAAATTCAACCAATGGGAGGTGTGAATCCCACGAACCTCCATATTCCAAAACACAAGCACGAAGCATGTCCTCTAATGTTTGAATTGTGCGTTCTGATTGACCATCAGTTTGCGGATGATAAGCTGTACTAAGGTTTACACGTGTCCCCAATTCATGTTGTAAACTTTGCCAAAAACGAGAAACGAAGCGAGAGTCTCGGTCAGACACAATCGACAACGGAATACCATGCCTCGAGACGATTTCATTAATGTACAACTGAGCAAGTTTGCCTAAAGGGGCAGATTCGCTGGTAGCAAGAAAATGCGCGCTTTTAGTCAACCGATCAACTATAACCCAAATCATGTCATTACCTCGAGCAGTACACGGCAATTTAGTTACAAAATCCATGGTTATGTGTTCCCATTTCCACTCGGGTATTTCCAACTGTTTCAATGATCCGTACGGCTTTTGATGTTCCGCTTTGACTTGAGCACAAATATGGCAAGCACCCACAAATTTTGCAATGTCGGTCTTCATTGTAGGCCACCAATACAACGGTTTCAAGTCATTGTACATTCGAGTACTACCGGGATGAATAGATAGTTTAGATTTGTGTGCTTCATTCAAAATCAAATCTCGAATATTTCCAAGTAAAGGTATCCATACACGAGATTGATAGGTCATTAATCCTCTCGAGTCTTCGACCAACTCATCCTTTCTTTTCAACATAATCTCGGTTTTCAAATTATGATCCTTCAAAGCTTCTAATTGTGCAACTTTTATTTGATTGATCAAGTCGGAAGAAACATCCACTTTCAAGTAATAAACTCTATCGAGACTACTTTTTCGGCTCAGAGCGTCAGCAACAACATTGGCCTTGCCAGGATGATATCGGATTTCACAATCATAATCCTTGATTAATTCTAGCCACCGTCTCTGACGCATATTCAATTCTTTCTGAGAGAACACATACTGAAGGCTCTTATGATCAGTACAAACAACACATCGAGTACCATATAAATAATGTCTCCAAAGCTTTAAAGCAAACACAACTGCTGCAAGTTCTAAATCGTGAGTGGGATAATTCTTTTCATGCGGTTTCAACTGACGAGAAGCATAGGCAATAACTCTATCCCTTTGCATAAGAACACAGCCCAAACCCGAATAAGAAGCGTCACAATAAACAATAAAGTCATCTGAACCATCGGGTAATGTCAACACAGGTGCCTGACACAACAATTGCCTTAACATCTGAAAAGCTTGTTCCTGTTGATCAGTCCACACAAATTTCACATCCTTACGGGTTAATTTAGTTAACGGACCGGCAATTTTTGAAAAATCTTTTATGAATTTCCGGTAGTAACCCGCTAATCCGAGGAAACTCTTTATTTCAGAAGCAGACTTTGGGGCATTCCATTTCATCACAGCCTCGATTTTCGATGGATCTACTTTCACACCATCCTTACAAATTATATGGCCCAAAAATTGAACTTCTCGAATCCAAAATTCACATTTAGAAAATTTTGCATACAACTGTTCTCGTTTCAAAGTATCAAGAACCAACCTTAAATGCATGGCATGCTCAGTTTTAGATTTCGAATACACAAGGATATCATCAATGAACACAATCACAAACTTATCCAAGAAGGGTCGACAAACACGGTTCATCAAGTCCATAAATACTGCGGGAGCATTTGTCAAACCAAAAGGCATAACCAAAAATTCATAGTGCCCATACCTAGTACGAAAAGCCGTTTTAGGAATATCTTCTTCCCGAACACGAACCTGATGGTAACCCGACCTCAAATCAATCTTAGAATATACCGAAGAACCCTGCAACTGATCAAATAAATCATCTATTCTGGGCAGAGGGTATTTTTTCTTTACTGTCCTCTTGTTCAATTCTCTGTAGTCAATACACATACGCAACGACCCGTCTTTCTTTTTCACAAATAATACCGGTGCACCCCACGGCGAAGAACTAGGTCTGATAAACTCCCTATCCAACAATTCTTGTATCTGATTCATCATTTCACGAATCTCCAAAGGCGCTAACCTATACGGAGCTTTAGCTACAGGGGACGAGCCCGGCACAAGGTCAATACGATACTCAACTTCCCTAACTGGTGGTAAACCAGGCAATTCCTCAGGGAATACCTCGGGATATTCACAAACAACCGGGACATCGGAAATAGTTTTATTTTCAAGCTTGGCATCAACTACATAGGCTATATAGGACTCACAACCTTTGGACAAGGACTTCCTAGCCTTCATCATGGAAATCAAGGGAATTGACATATTATCCCGTTCTCCTCGAGCCACAACGTATGACCCTTCGGAGATTGGGATCTTAATCAACTTTTGGTGACAATCAATGCTAGCCCTATTCTGACTTAACCAATCCATACCAATTATCACATCAAAACTAGGGATTGGCATCAACAAGAATGAAATAGGGAAAGTTTGGTCATCAATCACAATATTAGCTCCAGTCACCGAGGTGGTAACAGGAACTAATTTACCGCTAACAATTTCTACTTCTATGGGTTTTGTTATCACAGTAGGGACTAAGTTCAACTTGTCACAGAAGCATTCAGATATGAAAGTACAATTAGCACCAGAGTTAAACAATACACGAGCCGGTACAGAGTTTATAAGGAATGTACCAGTTATGACATCTTATGTATGCACAGCCTCATCGACTGTCATTTGAAAGGCCCTACTTGTTGGTGGTGGAGGATTCTTCCGTTTCTGACCTGAAGATGCCGAACTCCCGACCGAACCCGACCCTGACTTTCCTGCCTCCGGACATTGACCCACACGATGTCCCTCTTTCTTGCAAGTCCATCACACAAAGTTCGGGTACCGACAATTCTTTATCTCATGGCCAAGTTCACCACATTTCAAACACTTATTCGTTTGCACGGTACACGGGCCAGAATGCCTAGATTTACACATGTTGCACCAATTAGAGTTGCTAGACGAACTACTTCTACTCACAAATTTCTTATTCTGTCGACTACCCTGCGAATAAGATTTTCCTTTGCTAGAAGAATCTGCTTTAAACCTTGAAGAAGAATTATCCTTAGTTTGAGAAGCACGAAAACCTCTAATATCACTATCCACTGATCTTGCAAGGTTAAAGGCTTGCGATAAGCTACCAGCTAATCTCACGGTAGTGCGGTAGTTATGGGGTAAAGCATCCACAAATTGTTCGATTCTGGTTTTCTCATCAGGAACCCACTGTTGAACAAACCGAAGCTTCTCAGTAAATTGCATTATCAACTCATCAATAGTCATTTTATCCGATAGATGAAGGTTCACAAACTCCCTCCTAATCCGTGCCATATCAAAGTCAGAACAATATTGATTGCAAACCGCTTGATGAAAATCAAACCATCGGATAGCTTCCTTTTGTTGTTTCGTTAAATGTCCTGTAACTGAGTCCCACCAACCATCGCCTCATCTTTCATACACTGAACGGCAAACATAACTTTTGATTCCTCCTCACATCGGGTCACATCAAATTTCCGTTCCATATCTCTCAACCAGTTTAAAGTCACGGTGGGATTTGTGCTTCCATGAAACTCCGGTGGTTTGCTTGACATAAAGGTTTTGAAGGAGCACACTTTATTGGATAGAGAGGATGGGCTAGCACCAAAAACAGAAGATTGTTGTTGTTGTTGTAAAAGTTGTCTAGCTGCAGCTTCCTCAGCTTTCCTTTTAAACTCTCTAAGGAACATCAACTCATCTTCCATCTCGTGTATATACTCATCCCTGTTAGATTCTTCACCCGCTGGATTAGAGGTACCTTCCTGATTATGTTGTTCCGGATGAGATTCAAAAGGAGGAGCAACGTACCGAGAGGCATTATTGGGGTTGGTGGTCGGTTGTTCTTCATCTGCCATTTCTGAAATCAACACAACACTTGAAACTTGTTAATCGTTAGTACCTATCTACTAACAATTCACAACCAATGCTAAATCCCATACCCAGGAATGTTTGACATATCACGCTCCAGTTTTGGGGTTGAACACTCTACAATGTTCAATTAACCCAAAACCACGCTCTGATACCAACTTATAACGCCCCTCATTTCATATAGCAATATAATATAAATAAACCGGAAGCGTAGTAATTTAAAACACATCATTAGTTTTACTACACCATAATTAGAGTACATAAACAGTTCATAGCTTAATTCGTACTAGTTCAAAACTATTAAACCACATCTTAAATGGGGCATTATATAAAAACCAACTTGTTTAGTACAAAACATTATCAGAGTAGCATGCTTGTCAAGACATTCCCAGCTCCTAGAGCATCAACTTCCTGCTACTCATCTAACCAAAATATAATCTGCAGGAAGTAGATAGGAGGGGTTAGCACATAGCTAAGTGAGTGAGTTCATCACACAACATTCAACTTAGCATAATCACCAAATTACAGCAAACCACACAATAATGAGGATCGGCGGCTCTGGGGATAACCAATAACCCGGGTGGCTCCCCAAGAACACTGATCCAACCTATCCGTATGGCCATAACGGATGAGACCGATAGCTAGTGGTTATCCTACTCAGATACAGTTCAATACACACAACAAATGAAGTAAATCCCTGTATCATTCACACGATAACCAACTAGCCCAACCAACCATTCAACAACTCGTTGACCTCATTAACAACTGATGCCCGAAGGCCACACATTGTACATAGAGTAATAATCAACAAAGTATATTAAATAAGCAACAACAATATAACACGCTTATTCGTTGTAATTCAATGATTACAACTAAATTCAATGGTGAGTTCCGAATCCAATCACCGATACCTTCGTCTTTACTAACTCAGATTCCAGGTGCTACTTTGTCTTTTAGAGCATCTGAGGATCAACATCATAAACAAGTTAGTAATTGAAATCAACAACATATAACGCATATCAATCAATCACTTTAGGGACTTAGCATAACCATTATCTAAGTTACAAGTCCCTCCCATGTATTATTATCCATAATATAACATATAACAACAAATTAATATTAAGTTCTCGCAAGTAAATGAAAAAGTGGAGCTGGACCCTTTAGCCGCCGGCTAGCCCACTTAGCCGCCGGCTAAACCCACCAAGCCGCCGGCTTCCGCGTCCAACCGCCGGTTCCCAACCCTGGGACGCCGGCTCTAAGGCATTTTGAGCAACCAGAAATAAAACGAGTTTTAAAGCTATTTTTACCCGCCGGCTAGGGTCTTTGACCCGCCAGCCTTAGGCATTTAGCCGTCGGCTAAGCCTCCTGGCCGCCGGCTTCGCAAGCCAAACCCACATAGCCGCCGGCTAAGCTGCCAAGCCGCCGGCTTGATCATCTGGGCAACAGCAGCAGTTTGTGTTCTTGTTTCCTGCACGAACCTTATACCCAAATATCCCAACTTTACTCTACAATACAGCTTATACACGATTTTTAACACCTAAGGAACATGCTATTACTTCTAACTAACATTAACCAACAACAACAACATCAATTATGTCACTTTCACACCAAAATCATAAAACCCATTTAGGTTTTTTTCAACTAACTTCAATCCTAGTTTAATAACTTGAATTTAATCTATATCATCAATCAATAATCATCATATAGCATCATATATCACAATAAATCATTCTATAAACTCAAGAACCAATCCATTCATCAATTTCCTTTCTAACCTAACACTTGAGTTTAGGTAGTGAAATTTACTTACAATAGGTAGAAGAACAAGATGATATAAGATAGAAGATGATGATGATTGCTAGTAATCACCACCTCAATTCCCACTTCAAGTTTGATGATTCAAGCTTTTGATTTAGGTTAGTGTTTTCTTTGTATAAGTTGAAAGAAATGAGAATTGGGAAAGTGATCAATAAAAGGGTCGGCCCTTAATCCACCGACCTAACACATTGGGTATTTAATACCCGTCCTAAATCTATTGTCTGGAACCTAGAATCGTTTTGCGAGAAATTTATTTTATTGTACCGTCAACTTTAATAAATTAATCCAAGCAACATTTTATTAACCACAATAAGTCCTAAGACCTATTTCACCAATTTTCACAAATACGCAATTTATAGCAAATAAAATATAAAACAATTAAATACTAAATTTAAATAGAAAAATACCAGGCCACTGGAGAGGATGTTACAAATCTCCCCTCCTTAAGGAGATTTCGTCCCCGAAATCTCAACACCAACAAACAATCCAGGATATCTGGACTTCATTGACTCTTCAGACTCCCAAGTAAGGTTGGAACCTAAACTATGTTTCCACTTAACTAACACCATAGGAATTTGTTTCTTCCTAAGTTTGGTAACTTTCCTATCAAGGATTTCTACCGGTTCCTCAATCAACTTCTGAGTTTGATCCACCCTCAAATCTTGTAACGGGAGGAATTGCGACTGATCTTCGATGTTACACTTTCTCAAATAACACACATTGAACGTGCTATGAATACCCGCGAGTTCAGGAGGAAGATCCAATGTCACTGACTGGTCATTAACAACTTGTCGAATTTTGAACGGACCAATATATCTAGGTGCTAACTTTCCCCGTTTTCCAAATCGGATCACCCCTTTCCACGGAGAAACTTTGAGATATACAAGTTCACCCTCAGAAAATAAAACCGGTCGTCTTTTCGGGTCTGCATACCGTTTCTGTCTATCACACGCGGCTTTCAACTTTTCACGTGCAATTGCTACTTTATCGGCGGTCATCTGTACAATATCGGGCCCAGCAAACTGTTTCTCTCCGACTTCCAACCAACATGTCGGTGTTCTACAACGTCGACCATACAACATCTCATACGGAGGCATACCGATACTGGAATGATACGAGTTGTTATAAGCAAATTCAACCAATGGGAAGTGTGAATCCCACGAACCTCCATTTTGCATGCTGTACGGACGCAGTTTATTCTTTATCCTAGATTTTGCATGCTTCTGATTCGCAATCAAGTTCCGAATTTACCTGCCTATGAAGCTGATTTTCACGTGGAAACCATTGGATTGAGAGGTTACAACGCTTGTTTTTTGTTATCCAAGCGTAAAGATGAGATCAAACCTGAGGCAGCTGATCTCTTTGGGCATCTTCTTGATGCTGATTATGTTGCTTCACCAAACAATGGTTGGATGGATGCCGGAGCTCAACCTCAAGCTCAAGCTCAACAGCAACAGCAAGCTCAACAACAACCTCCAGCTCCAGTTCCACAAGCAGCTGCGCAACAAGAGCTCATTGAAGATGTTATACATTAGGCTGCACAACAAGGGGAGCAGGTAATACCTGAGCTAGCTGCTGAGGTTCTACATGAGGTCTTAGTACAGAACGATGACACTCATGATCCAGTTTTGGTTGCAATTGAACAATTTAAGGTGTCTGGTATGACTGGTCGGTTTACGACAAACAAGGCAGCTCGTATTGCAGCTGGTATGTTGAGTGATGCTTTTGATCAGATGGTCCATCAAGTGGGACAATCTGCTTCTGCACAAGCTGCACAACACACAACACCGCCAGTGAAAGCTTCTGAAAGGATTTCTAGCTTGGAATCTCGAGTTCAAACTCTAGAATCTCATAATGTTATCCTTGCTAAGGAGTTTACTGAGCAAGGTATGGCTTATGCTGCTCTGCTGAAAGCACACACGATGTTGCTTAGAGATGCCAAAGATAACCGGAGAAAGCTTGATCGACTTGAGCGTTTAGTGCTAGAGTTGACGAAGGACAAGCCGTCTCAGGGGGAGATTCTGGCATATCATGAAGCCTGCAAGGAAGACGAGCTAAGGAAGAAGCAGAGACAAGATGAAGATGATGATCCCAGTTCACAGAAAGAGAGTGAGCCGACTGGTCCTTCTACGACTGGTGAGCGAGCTACTACTCAGGGGGAGTCTGCGTCTGCTGGTGATGGTGTTGGTACAAGTGCTACTGGTACAAGTGAAGCTGGTAAGACAGCTTAGACTTATGTAGTTATTTGTACTTAGAATTTAGTTGAATTATGATTGTACATTATAATTGTAACTTAATATTTTGGTAATATATTCGGCTTGAGATTATTATTACAAGTTAAATATATTATAAATTATTTAAGTTAGTTGATTTTGAAAAGTTAAATAAATTAGAGATCGAAAGTCTTCCGACTCATTGAGTAGTCGTGCGGCGTGTTCTGATTTATATCAGTGGTCAAAATTTATTTTAACTTAGACATTTTAGACTTGAAAGTTTTTATAACTGACAAGTTAAATATGTAATATTTTTGCTAGACAAATGATATATAATTTAAAAGTTAGATTGATAGTTCAATTAAATCTTAGAAATTATATAAGATATATAATAGTAAATTTAAATGCTTAGTGATTATTCAAAATGCATTAGAATTTAAATTTAATTAATATTTGTTAAGTATCTTAATAAGACTTAAGAATTTTTGGTTGATTCTGGGTAATCAATAAAATTTTATAAGTTATATAATATGATTATATCACACAGTTGAGATAAATAAAGAGATTCTTAGATTGATTCAGGGAAATCAATGAAAGAATTTATATTATTAATTTGATTTGTGTAGGTATGGAAATGCTAGAATTGAGTGACTCTGGAAGTGATCTTCTTGATGAAATCGATGAAGAAATTGATTTTGATCTTGAAGAAGGAGAATTTTTACTACCTGAAGATTGGACTGCTATACCTGAGAATGTGCAAGACATTGGTGTAGATCCAGATGCAAATATTGATGAACACCATGTGAGCCCATCTAGGACAGAAGTTATTATTGAAGATGATCAAGGTCCAACAGTTGTCGATGTAGATGAAGAAATCGATGACTCAACCGATTCTAAAGATGATGAAATTCTGATTCCTACCAAGAATCCAGCTGTTTTTCTTAGGAAACTTCCAAAACAGAAGAAGAAGATTGGAGTTTCAGAAGTTGATATAACAGGAAAACGTGAAGCACGTAAAGGGATTATTGGATGGTACTTTGACTCTGAACTGAAGCTTTTCGCTATCAAAAGGTTTGACGGAGTTCAATATTTTGAGAAAAAGCTTGCAGTATTTAGTTCGTTACCAAGATTTGAAATTATGGACTTGGCTAGATTAGAGTTGAATAACCCGAGTGATGATGATTATGCTAATTATGTTGAAAGAATAATCAGAACTGAGGTTAGAACAAAGAAGTTTGATATGATTAAGCCAAGGAAAGGAAAGACAATCAAATTGAAGGAACGAAGTCAAAGGACTGGAAGAAAAAGGAGAAAGAAGGTTTATCCAGCTGTCAGGTGTGTTCAGCACATTCCACTTAAGACAATGCCACAAGATATTCTGGGAAATATGAAGAGTTGGCACGTGGATTCAGGAACTAGAGAAGCTGTCATGGTTGAAGCTGATGATGAGGTTGAAGGTGGTGAAAGGGAAATCTTCAGAGTTTATGACCATCGACACCTAATGAACATGTCGAAGAAAGATTTGATAAAGTTGAATGAAAATAGAATCTTGACGACAGAAGCATGGGGTGATTTAGCACGTGATTATCAAATGATGGTTAAGACTTGCATCAAATTGAAGATTTATGCTGGAAGTAAGATTTACAAGTAAAGTTCAAAGACAACTTGAAGACATAGTAGCATAGACGCTAGAGCTATTGTCAAGGGGGAGTCTGTTGGGACATGTATTTGTGACAACAGATCTAGCTTGTAATAGTACTAGTGATTATTGTAATCAAGTGTGTACAATTGATTTTGAATTGTAATGAAAAATATGATATTAGTTTGTTGTTAATATTCGTTAAATATATTAGTAAGATAAAGTGTTAGACGAATATCGAGAATGAAAATGCAAACTAAAGTATGTCTGCAAGATGAGATCTCAAGTCGCAGAACTTAGTCCTGCGAGATGAGATCTGGGTTCGCAAAGGTGGCAACGAACCGAGATGAATATGGGCTTGGTTCTGGGCTGCGAGTTTAGTCGACTCCAGAGCCCATCGGGCTGCGAGTCTAGTCAAGCAGAATCATATAAATACATAATTAGGTCAAATCGTTTCACAACTTTTGCAATACGAATTCCAGAGCATTATTACGAAATTCTAATCATTCCTAAGGTTAGGTATTTATCGATTAACATTAATTAATCGATACAAAACCTTATTGATTAATCAATTCGCTATTATCTTGCGAAACAATTCGTTCACAATCCGTGAACCAAGTATTGAGGAATTTCGCGCCTTAATACCTAAAGATAACCTCTTAATCGATCCTAATCCATACGGACTTACAATTTACACTAATTTCACTTTTATATGTGCCTTTTCATTGCATTGTCCTAACTTATTATTATCACAGCAAAATGTTTATTTTTCTGGTGTCTGGTTTCAAACCTACGAAACTTACCAACATTCGTGTTGACGTTTTTGAGCATATCTTTTCAGGAAATACTAGTGGAACTAAGGGTGAGGACAAGAAAGCTTAGTGGACCACATAGGTTGCATTGAGTATTGTTAAGACTTATACTTTGATTTATTTGAATTTGGGAGGCGGTTTGCCTAGATATTTGGTTTGATTATTGTGGTTGTTTGACATTGATTCATTGTTGATATGCATGCATGACATGAACCGTTTTTCATGTTATTGACATCATGACACATTGAATATTTTGTTTCATATAGAATACTTTATAATAATGTGTTGTGATCCTATCGCAGTTGTACCCCGTTGTTTCCGCTTTAGACGGGGTGTGACAGATTGGTATCAGATCCATTGTTTATAGAGAACTAGGTGGAATACTCGACCTAGACTATAAAATAGGAACATTCATATAGTTTACATACTAGGAACTATGTGTGCATAAATCTATGTGTATCTATTTGCTCAAAACATCGACTTTCGATCTCATTCATATTAAATCACCGCACATCATGTCGTGTATACTCTTTACTTCCCTTAAATGAATTTCGCCCTCGAAATTTACTACTGAACTATATACTAATTAACATACTCAGTATACATTGTGACATACAACTCTAGTAGTGAGGAAATTAATTGATGATATATTTAGAATACAGGGGCCCACGTATTGTAAATATATCCTACATTAGTAAGTCACGTGACCATGTTGTATGAATCGATGATTGAACATCAAAAGTAATAAATCTTGAAATCAAGAATCCTTCCAATGAACAGTAAATAACCATGTGGCTTATATGCTACTTGGGTACCAAACGAATCAAATCAAATCAAATGGGATTGATGACATCATAAGGTGAGATAATCTCGGATTACATAAAAACGAGCATCTGTGTGAGCACGATGTTCACACTTTTGAGGGAATTAAAAAGGAAATAATTAGAAAGGATTTTAGAACATTAAGTTCACACTATACTGCACCCGAAACTAATTATACAAATTAAATTGATTACTATATGTGATGTCCTTTCTTACATGGTATGCCAAACGTTGATTTAAAATGATAGAATACGAGAAAACCAAATATATTTTCTAGGGGAAGAATGGTGAAATTAAATAAACACTGACAAGTAGATATCTCATTTTCTTTCCTAACTTATGTGGAGGATTTTCACATATCTAAAACACTTATAAAGTGATTCCCGTTTAGCTTTAAACTGTACCCATGTCCTATTAAAAACCCCCCAAAATGTTTTTTTTTTGTAAAAAGTCGAATGTCACAATTTTGATTCAATCAAAGGAAATCACTATATTACCCCGATCGAATTTCTACTCCACATTCCAACTGAGGTTTCCAACAATTCTACCCCCTACAAATAATCTATTACTCCTTATATATGAAAATCAAATTTCACTTTATTTACTCTATAAGGAACAAAATTAATAAAGAACACGTAGAATTACTTTCAATCTCTATTCAATTGACACGCACCACCAATACCATCACTACCGTTATTGCTTTTACCGTTGCATTGATCAGGTCATGCGCTAATGCTAATTTGAACAAACCCTAATTAGCATCTTCTTAGTTAATCTCATAAAGTTTTAAGCTTTAGCACACTTGACTTCCCGTTTGAGTTTATTAAATAACCTACAAAATTTGTAATTGTTGCCCCCTTAAATAACTATAAAATGATTATTATCTTCAATTAAAGATCAAACTAGTTGGTTGGTTTCATATCCCCAACGTGCCCATATAGCCGCCCATAATGTTATAATTATACTCTAAATATCTATAGTTATACGGTGCGAAAATCATTCAATGTTAATGCTATTAATTGTAACGTTTGAAAGTCAAGATAAAAGATAGTATGATAAGAATTTTTTTAATTATAAGATACTATCACATATAATGTATGTTATCAACAATAACATACTAATGAATATCCATGTAAAACACTATTAGATAGTTACTCACTGGAATCAAAATATTTGGCTCACAATTTCTCTAACTATTTGGGCATAATTATATCTTAACTCCTCTTTGAAACTTCTGACTATGACCACGTACACGTATACTTCATATGATGATCTTCACCTTTCCTAATCGGTGATGCATTTGTTTGCTTGGCTACCTTTATCTCCTCATAATAAAAATTTTCAATCCCTCCTTGCAAAAATTAGTCCAAGATCTAGTTATCTTTTGGACATGTATTGAGTTCTCCGTATTGCTTTCCAACTTCGTCTCTATATGTTGAAGGCTCTAACGTAACTGAATATGAACATTCTTAAAGTGTAATCTAACATCGGTTAATAAACCGGTTTTAACTGCAATTGCTGTAAGAGATTAAGTCAATCTAAAACATACCTACACTATATCTCTCTGCGACATAATGACCGTACCCCGGTTCGATCAAACATATTATTAAAAGTCATATTATGAACACCCCTCGTTGACGTATTGGTAATTGAAAACACGCGTATAACTCCCAAACTTAACCAATCTCTGTTATCTATACTACTTGTTGAAAAGGATTTGAATGAAAGACTCAATATTAGGGACAAGTCTATTTATTAAACTGCTCTCTCAAGCTAGGAAATTCTACCATTCGTATTCAATTAGATTATTAAATGATGCCTCAAAATGCTCTTATTAAAATCTTTGGTAATAAAATAGGTTATATTGTTTTGAAACTCTCTAAATTTTGGAACACGTAAATTGCGCAAGCATTAATAACTATTTGGATTTTTATGAATACATATAAGTTTGTAAAAAAAAAAAAAAAAAAAAAAAAGAGTAATTAAAATTGACACCATCCAATATTTAAAATAAATCAAACATAATATAATAACCTCTATTGCTTTTAATGTTCTTATAACCGAAATTTAATACTTCAAACTTAGTGACGTATTTCACCTTTACATAACATATCACTGTATAAGCTCTCAAAGGAAAATTCACTCATAAGGTTCGTATAAAATTGGAGACATTCCTGGTCGTAACTAGACTACGATAAGTTCAAATAACAAGACGGACGTTGAATTCAAGGTTGACGGAAGCCTAATTAAAAATAATTACAAAGTGTAGATCAAGATATACACGAAACAAATCGGTCGATAGGGAATCAATTGAATATTTAACATAACCCGTTGGCCTTAAACACAAGTATAAAACACATAATATCTCCGAATGATGTTCTTTCTTTCGATTCACACTTACCTTGTATAGTGCGGATATATCTTTAGTGTTACCATATCGATACATAGGAGACGATTACCCAAATCCAAATAAACAAACCTGGATTCAAAATGCAACCAAACTAAAATCTTTACTCGACATCAAAATGTTACCAAAACATGGGATAAACATTATATTTCTTTAAGCCGGTCTACAAATTGTTATGACAGATTTTTAAATCACACTTGCGCGAGCTAAAGTGGGGATAAACTTGGATAGAACTTGCTAGAAATAATAAGAAACAACATGAAACAACCTATAGACAAAACAATTCACATGGTTAATTCCGATTATCAAAGTTCGTTGGAATGCTTGGAGAGGTCCGGAGTTTACTTGGGAGCGTGAAGATCAAATGAGACAAAAATATCCGCATCTTTTCGGTGGTCATGTTGGCAGTACTAGCTCTGGTTGAATTTCGGGACGAAAATCCTTCAACTGGGGGATATTGTGACATCCGTCACCTAAACTCCATGTGACATCCGTCACCAAAAGCTTTATTTTATAGGTTCATTCTCATAATCATTTCTGATTTTCATTTACTTGAGTGGAATTATTTGAGAAAAATAATCAAGTACTTCATATTCTAAACTATGTGAGAAAATTTAATTCTCGTATAATATTTAACAATTCGAACCAATACTTGTGCGCGGTTAAATTAAGAGTTATGATAATAATAGCGAAATAATAATAATATGTTGTAAAAGTAATGTACAATAAATAAAGAAACAAAGACAGAGAGAAAAGAGAATGGAGAAAACTGTATTATTCATCTCATTAAGAGGTATATATTTATAGTACAAAGATGGATTATTCTTCAAGAAACAATCTCCTAGTTATATTCAAAGATCTCTAATCAATATTATAATAGGATATGGACATCCATTCCATATTTATTTCATAACACTCCCCCTTGGATGTCCATTGTATAAAGAGTATGCCTCATTAAAACCTTACTAGATAAAACCCGAAGGGACAAAAATCTAGTGAAGGAAAAAGAGTACATAATCCTTTCAATACGCTTGGGGATGTTGCCTCGTTAAAAACCTTGCTAGAAAAACCTAGTGGGACAAAATCATAGTCAAGGAAAAAAGAGTGCAACGCGTATTTTCTCCCCCTGATGAGATCATCACTTGATCTCGTCACTTGTACAAACTTGTTGACGGCTAATTTAATATCATCTCATTTTACTTTTTCTTAAGTCATGAGTATAATAAAACATTCACAAACTAAGTCATGAATCCATTACCGTTGATGTATCATGCCTTACATGTATTATGTTCACACAACACAACGAATGAATGCCGGTTAAAAGAAATAAGTTGTATCTCCTTAACAAAAATTGTCTCGTATGACTAGTTATAATTCTCAACGCCCAATCATAATTAATACTGTATTTCTTGACCACTAATTTCCTTTTCATCCTTCGGGGGTCGAAAGGAATCAAATAAACACAACCATTAAAGTGCTTAGTGAATGTCGTTAATCCAAAAGTCTTACTAGCACTTCTTATATAGGTTTCTATTGGGGCACAAATATTACGTCATTAGAATGCTTCAATCCTTAACCCATGATAGAACTTTTGTCTTTACAAATTCGTTCATCTCAATTTCTTTAATGAGTATCAATCGCCTTTGGAAGCTTCCAAATAGTTCTAATTATATATAAATTTCACAATACATATATTCAAATGATGCATGGGCTAACATAATCATTTTATATTGCATATTCTTTTCAAGAAATATTGCAAGAACGAATTTATCATATGTGCCCAAATGATTTTCATCGATATAAGGTCTTATCAAATAGTGTTCTCGAGAACTCTTTCCTTCTATCTTAAGGACTTTCATATCATGATACATTCTTTAATAATTTCATATCCTTTTATGAAATTCCAATTATAAATGAGCTCTAATAATATCCAATAGACGCGTTTCAATTTTCTTTTTCTATTGCCAGACTTTTTTAAGAAATCAATAAGATAGTTGCATCCACCAATCAAAAGTATCTCCTCATAAATAAATCTAGGTCTTTGCAAATAATATTTATATCACCACTTTTGCCTTATATCTCATAATTTCATTCTCATTGGGCTTTTTGCATCAAGACCAATTTATATACGATATATTTTACACTTTCAAGTGTACAGAGCTTAAGCCAAAACATCTCACATCAAGATATTACATTTTTCATTAATTTCTTGCGTCTTGTCATATTGGCCAATAATTTCTACATCTGCACATCTTGGCAGGAATACCTTCATGATCCTCTTATATAATATCTAGCGCTATATTATTCAATAACATTAACGACGTCGATTTCATTAATTCGATTCCACACTTTCGAGACACAATAAGTTATTAAGATCTTTTCACTTTTCGATTTTCACTTTTGGGGTACCCGAGGTTCATCTAGAACCTTCTTGTCTAGTGTCTCTTTATCAAACTCTCATGGGGTCTTTATTACCTCGATTTGACCATCTTAATTTATTGATCCCTTTTTCTTCGAGGATTTTATTTGGAATCGATTAATATATCACATTTCACATCATGTGAACTTATTATCAATCATAACAGAAGCAGAGCAGCTTATATAGGTGACCTAGTCACTCAAGTTTGGTCAACGAATATGTCTGGCAATTGTTAAATACAAATTATCATATGAACTTTGAGTTCTTATTCATTACTATGAGGATCATATTGTGATAATTCCAATTCAAGCTGCTTATCCCCTCCCCATACATATTCCCAACATTTTCACATCTAGACGTTGTGCATTGTGGTGGAGCAAATATAAAACCGCACAAACAAAAATAAACTCTTAAGATGGGAATGTCTTTTCATGACCAATTATCATGGGGAGTCATCATAATCATGTTGGCCCGATGCAAATTCATATTGTTTCATGTTTACTAACATGGCCCCATACTATAAGTAATAGTTATGCTCTCATCATGACCGCAGTCTTTGCGGTATACTAAAAACATTTGTTAGCGGTTCGACAAAAGTAATCGGTGTATGAACTAATAGATGTTCAACACATATTACAATCAACCGAAGACGCTAAGTATGTAATTCATCAATATATACATTCACCGACATTGCCAAAACATCTAGAATATGTGCTCGCAATCTCAATAGGCGAGTCACTTAACCATGCAAACTCTAGGTTGCAATTTTCATGACCATTTACACGATGCATCGATTTAAAACTTCTAAATGTTCCACTAGGCGGATATATAGGCCTACATATATCCCCTTTTTATCAAATCCATAATCTTAAGAGATTCAATCTCAATTCTAGTCGGTAATGATTAACTTTATTCGAGAGCATTCAACTCATATCAAAATCACCACTTTTAAGAACTTCCTAGTTCTTATATATATTTCACATCATCATTGACTCGGGATGGTCTAACCGGTCATGCCAATCATATAATAATCAAGGTCCATTAAACATCAAATAGGACCATACGTGCTTCAAGTGCACTTAGCTTTTTAATACAAGTTACTGCATGCATCATTGCTTTATGCTTTTCTTTCCCCGAATATGTTTCTTAAAATAAGTGTTCTATATATTACTTTTCATCATTTACTATGATCTATCATGAACTACCAAAATATAGATAAATACATATAAATGAAACATATTATACCACATAACAAATATTTTTTATACACAACAATAGCATAGATTGCATATGCCACTATCCATAATACATGTATGACTTCACTTGTGATAATGTATCAGGTCAAGATCCGTTGCTTTAATGATAAGTAATCACATGACCAAATCAACTCATTTATCAATGTACTAGCATAGAAATATGAGAGAACTATAGATCATAAGGATTGAAAGTGAGTATTTGCTCAGTATAATTTAATAACATGATTCAGAGTAACTTTAAAATCGATCAATTCAATAATTCATGAGTGAATTTGGAACTTATTCAATGGTAAGACTATTCGCTTAAAATCTCTTTTTATCCTTTTTAATCAAGAGTGCAATACGTTCACATCACTAGAACTAGCCTCGGTCTAAGTACGTACATATATTTCTCTACGCATGATTTTAATTAAGAAGTAATTACATGGACAAGTTAATATCATTGATCAATTCTAAGTTTGGCAGCTAAATGTAATCTATGAGTATGGCAATAATTTATGTCATATAGCTCAAAGTATAGACATATATCTTTTATGATAAACTAATAATCACTCGAACAATAAGTATATTCAAACTCATCACCAAAATTTATAAAAACTTGTGAGCTGAAATCAATTATAGGCCAACCTCTAACCTTCTTCGATGTTATACAAGTGCCGCCCCTACTTTTAAGTAGGTCGATTCAAAATTTCAAAAATGAATTACTATATGTAATATGGAGTATATACTAAAGTTAATACATGCTATTAAAAGAAAGTATATATATTATGTTCAAGACGAAGATAGAGACCAATACGAATATCTATTACTACGTATAAAACAGATATTGCCCTTTAATCTTAGAGTAATAAGATTTCTCAATAACCAAAATTACTATATTACCTTAAGATCATACGCTTCAGTTTATCTAAAGAACATGAATAATTTACGTACTTAATTAGGTTAAATAATTCAAGTCGACCTACCCATTAAGCATATATTTTAACAAAATATATATCCTTGTAGTCGAACCCTCAATTTCTCCATATAAACAAATATGTAAGTGAGAAAGATACATGATTCGTCAAAACAAACAACAACGAGATTATTAGCAATTAGTGAAACAAATTTGTAACACACAAAACAGAGATGTCACTCCTTTTCCTCATCAACTCCGATAATCTACTCGTCTATAAGTCCTGGACAAACTCATCAAACTAGGTGAAACAGACTAAATTATCATGCATGTTTCAACTACCGGTATCAAATAACACGTATAAGTATTCTAAATTGTTGATTACTTTTCAAATCAATCTAACAATAAACACATACCAAAGACGTGTAAAGTGCTTACTGATTCAAAAAGTTACATATATAAGGCCTCATAAACGCTATGGAGTCTAAACTGTAAATTTAGAGCACAATGCATATAATCAATAGACCCCTACCTAATAAGTATAAGTGTTCTCTTTAAAGTGATACGATAAAAACCAATCAAACCATCTATTTTGATTTCAACCACATCGTCTACAATAGGTCTTTACAAAACCATCTTCAAACATGAATAAAAACATAAGCTAATTAATAAACTTCATTGTAAATGTTTTATCACAACATTTTGAGTAAGGCCCTGTGATTAATTTATGTTACCAACTATATTAAAAATTATAAATAGAGGTGGTCTCTTATTAACCAAAATTGTGAAAACGAAAAGAAAACTAGTCCAACGCCTTTCTTGGATTTAAATTTTATTACAACCATATACTCCGTAATTAATTTGCCCATGAAATTATACCACATTCATTGTTTAAGGTAATTAAGCGGCCTTACGATCTTTTTGTTTGCAAGTAATTTTTACTGTGATTAATTTTGATACACATGCTTTAATACAATTATTATCTAAGAATAAAAACCCCGCTATAACAATAGGAGTCACGTACTCACAAAAACATCTACAGGTAATTAATTAGGAGTTAAAATATAATTTCCTTTCTTTTTGGGAACACAATCAACCCAAGTACAATCGATTTTAATAACCTACAGTCGTCTTATCAACCCTACTCAATCTATAATTACGACTTAATGAATGAATACTAATGCTATATAAATATTTTGATCAATAGATGGATAACATAATATTGGTGATTATCTTAAAGAATCCAAGTAATATTGATCACGTTTGCAGATCGAAATCATAGATGCAATATAATATATCATTCAATTCAAGAAATTAATATCATCCAAATAATATATGAGATTTGTCAAAAAAAAAAAAAAAAACAAGTTATTATTTAAGATCTAACTCTTATAATCTAAACTTTGGATAAAAATAAACAAAATCAAATTCATCATCAAATAATTAGTCACGTGGACCACCACCGTAAAAGCTTGGATCTCAATTTTGGTAGAAGATCAAATATATTTATTGACTATTATCACATATTTATTTATGATATGGGATATTATGAAGCATCAAAGTTAAAAAAAAAACCATAAACATTAATGAAAGATTCAGTGGAACGAATGTACCTCAATAGTGATGTCCGTGATTGATGTCCATTGAAAAATCACACGTACGGTAGATAATTATTGGCAGAGACTCGTGCTGATAACGTGTTGTAAAAGTAATGTACAATAAATAAAGAAACAAAGACAGAGAGAAAAGAGAATAGAGAAAACTGTATTATTCATCTCATTAAGAGGTATATATTTATAGTACAAAGATGGATTATTCTTCAAGAAACAATCTCCTAATTATATTCAAAGATCTCTAATCAAGAGGTGGGTTCTTTGAAGAATGACATATATCTAAAGAATGAGGGAACCAATCAGATTTCAGCATTTAATTTAGGTAGGGAGGGGTATTTTGGCCAATTTATAAATCAATATTAGAGCAGAAAGAATTAGAAAAACAGATGCAAAATGACGTTCCGTACATTCTTCCCCAAATTACTAAAACTAGGGTTTACCATTCTCACTCAAATTCATACATCAATCTACAAATCTACAGGTGATTTATTTCAAATTCTATCTCAATTCATCATCCGAAACACCTGATCATCATAGAAAAGTCTACTGATATCAGATTGATTGTGATTGTAATTGTGATTGAGTTTAAAGAAAACGAATTTTTGGGAGTTTTTATGAAATCGGAGGTGATGAACATGTAAGTGTAACACAGTATGTACTTTATAACGTAATTCAAACAAATGATCATCATTGAACACGTTTTGCAGTATCACATTGACACTGATTATGATCGAAATAAAAAAAAACGCAAATTTTGAATTTTTATGAAATCACAGGTGATGATCGTGCAATTCGAATTTAATTCTTACTTTATAATACAATTGTAGTCACATGATCGACTCGTTCATCAGTATCGCATTGATCACTATGATAATTGAATAAAAAACAATTTTTTTATTTGTATGAAATCACAGATGATAATCGCATTAAACGGGGCTTGTCACCTATGTGGGTTTATTCACCATTGACTGTGAAGAGTTATCATATGCGGTCAAGTTTATTGGTCTGTCTGTCTTTGACTATGAATACAGGATGGTATTCTGCTTGTTGCTTGTCTCCGTCAAGGCCGTTAGGCCCGTCTGATTGTGCTGGCATGCTGCTGTTTTGGCTATTTCGTGGTGGTTCAAGCTTGTATCAGGAGGGATGTATGATAGATTAATGCTGCTAGTTGGTGAAGGTTGGTCTACTGCAGTGGTTAACATGGTTTTTATATTGTAAATTTTATATGTAGTGCAGTTTTTTCTGGTTAATGGTTTAAGCATATAGTATGCTTTCAAGCTGTTATCTTGTGTGTGTGGTTTATGTACTCTATCCCTTACTACAGCTTGTAGTTTTGGATATGCGGGTCTTGAATTTGCTTTGTATTTGTATGTGGTTGTTTGTATATGGTGGTTGGTATCAATAAAGTCTGTTCATTAAAAAAAAAAAACAGATGTTGACTGTTCAATCCAAATTATATTCATGCTTTTAACATCATCCCAATCACATTATTATCATGGTAAATATTCATCGGTATCACATTGATCGTGATTACATTGAGAAAAAAACATATATATCAATTTTTATGAAATCATATTTATACATTAAAAACATTTGTCGAATCACAAGACCACCGTAATACACATTCATAAGTAAGAAACTGATTGTTATTTTAATCGAATTGGAAATATATCATATCAATCGCTATTTTTATGAACTCACGGTGGATGATTGTTTAATTTGAATTCAATGTACTTTTGAAAATCACCGTCACATGTGATTATGCATAAAAATCACGTGTGACTGTATGATCATATGTGATATTTGATAATAAAAAACTACAATGATTTAGAATATGGCCGGTTGTAATAGATTTATAAGTAGAAATAGCACATGAACGAAACTTGTCCAATTTTGATGTTAGTTTTGATGAAGGCGAAACAAGTTCATAAAAATAAAAAATATGAATTGTCAAAGTAAATCACACGTGACTGTATATACAATTATGTTACACTAAGACATTGTCACATGTAATTGTGTTAATAAAATCACTTGCGATTCTTCGTAAAATCACATGTGTTTTTTGATTTTAGGTAAAATCAGGTAAAAACTCATGTGATTATATATAAAATCACATGTGATTTTAGGGGCAAAAACTTATGTGATTATATGTAAAATCACATGTGATTTTAGGGTAAAAACTCATGTGGTTAATGAATAATCATATGTGATATTAGGTAAAATCACATGTGATTTTAGGTAAAATCAGTAAAATCACATGTGATTTTAGGGTGTAAAAACTTATGTGATTATATGTAAAATCACATGTAATTTTAGGTAAAATCATATGTGATTTTAGGTAAAATCACATTTGATTATGAATAATCGCATGTGATTATATATAAAATCATATGTGATTTTAGGGTGTAAAAACTTATGTGATTATATGTAAAATCACATGTGATTTTTGTTAAAAATACTCAAATAATTAGAGGTCAAGAGTAATGAACCAAAAGGTACACATGCTTCTTTTTCTTCTCCACCTAACCTTTCCCCTATTTTGCACATTCTACAAATCTTGCTTTACTGCATATGCTATTAATGCCTTTGTAAAAAAAAAAATGGCGAAAAACAAGATAATATATTGATAAAGAGATTAAGAAAATTCCCAAAGTAATACATTGTGAGATGATACAGACCCTTGAAACATAACTGAACTGTACATAACTTGACATCTTGACTTGAGCTTCACTTGATATCTCAACTTGAACAACAAAGACAAACAACTGAATCCGTGACATTAACTTGAACCGTTGAATTGAACTTGCGACCAATAAACTTGAGAACTATACTACTTGGTGACAATTCGGCAAACATCCATACCGATACTTCCATAAAAGACCTCGAGGCCAGAATTCAACATCTGCACACAAAAACTAATGAAGTCATAAACATAACAGATTCTACTCATTTAGGTTCTATGGGTTTTAAGTTCTTTCCTGGTATCGGTTTGTAGAAACTTCTTTGAATATCTTCGTGATGCCTAGATAGAAATGCAAGGATACACCACAAAAAGTGAACGCTATCTGAAATATAAAAATTCAAACAATCAACATCAAGATTTCAACTAATGCCTATTTGTAGATCAAAATTAAAGAACATACTTTGCGTAATAATAATCATACTGAAGACTGTAATAACAACTAGAAAGAGCCTAGTTGGTAGCTTGATTCTTGATCAGCCATATCAAAAAAAATTGCATTAGGGAGCACCCTTTTAAATGGGAACTAAATGTTATTCCTCCTGATCCTTCCCTTATAATGCAAAGAATTATAAGAACAGATTAAATGTCTACTTCTGCCCAACTACTATGTTCGTACAAAGAAGTATGACAATGGGGCAATACATCAAACATAAGAGCAATTAGAGTAACACACACAGAATTGATAGAGTAATTAGAGTAATTTCATAGAATAAATACTTCATATAATGCAAAGAATCACTTTAAAAACATAGACTCTTATTCAAATTAAGCTCCCTGGTTACTATTCAAGGTCCAAAAATTTCTTTACTAATCAGCACTATTGTCAACAGATATTGCTAGCAAGTTATGTGTGTCACAAGACACCTAATACATACAACTCATGTAAAATCAATGAACTATCATGTCAATAACTTGATAGGATGTCCAATCTCCACTTTATATCTACATATTTCTAATACTAAGCAAAGAATTCAATATATTGCAACACGAATAACGCCAATTTTAAGCAAAGAATGAATATGTATTACTGTAATCATGGCACCAAAGGATTGATCAGTTAAGATCATAACGAATACCACTCTTGATTGTCGGAATTCGCAAACGAAAAACATAAGAGCCTCTCTATCGGAGTAAACTGAATTTGAAACAAATCGTAACACATCTAGGGTTTGAATTTCGAAATTGCGAACCTGTGATTTGATCGGTAACGGAATTGAAGACGTAAACTTGTTACGAAGCAACACGAGGACAAGGAGCAATACGCATCAGAATCTCGGGTGAGGCCGGTAGTCAGCAACACCGATCAATGGCGATGAGAAATCGCATGGAGAGAGGCTTTAGGGTTTTGGATTTTCAGATGAATGTGCGTTGCACGTGGGACTTCACTCACGATTTCCTTTTGCGTACTACTCTGCTTAAAGTTATTTTACACTTAAAAGACCAATATACCCCTCCGCCCATATTTTAAGACTGAACTATATTTATGTTGGAATATTAACGGAATTAATGTGTACCATTGATTCATCTGATCCAAGGGTCTGGGTTTGTTCCTTCATTCTTTAATTTTTTATGGTTCTTCATTGAACTTTCCTCCTCTAATCAATATTATAATAGGATATGGACATCCATTCCATATTTATTTTATAACATAATAATAATAATAATAATAATAATAATAATAATAATAATAATAATAATAATAATAATAATAATAATAATAATAATAATAATAATAATAATCATATAATAATGAATATGATATATAATAATAATAATAATAATCAGATCTATAGTAATAATAATATAATAATACTCTTATATTCTTATAATCTAATTTAATAATAATTAAAGAATACTACTAATAATTAATGTAACGTGAATGGATTTGTTCCATTGATTTGCCGAAGGTCTATGACCAAAAATCGGCCCAATTTTGTGATAAAAATCAAATTCGTCCAAGGAACCTACGGATTGGGCTCAAAGTGATTTTATGCATATAAATACAACCCTAAGCGTAGCCTACAACCATTTAATCATAAAAAAATTTATCGTTCCTGCTGCTACTGCTGTGTTTGTGTCGACCGAAACATCAAGAAAAGAAGTCATCAAATCGGATTTGTGTCTTGCTTCCGTGTATTCTCGTTCGTGTACTCGTATAGGTATATAATTATGAACCCTAATCTATAAATTTTCTTTATATTATCTGGGATATAATTATTATTTGAGTGATTCGTGTGTTTGGGGTATGAACATGTTAAGCATAATACATTTTGGTAACCGAAAGTCTTGTTTCGTTAAGTCTAGAATCTGTCCAAATTTTTTCAGTCCCATTCGAAGGCTGTTTTGACCTAGCTACGTACAATTTCAGGCTTCGGCCAAAACACGAAAGTTATAGATCTCGAAATTTTACTTAGATTCTCAAGGTTTCGGCCTCTAAAACTAAACCTATTAATTTATAAAAATTATTTAGTAAACTGCTGTAGTGAAATCCGAATTTTCTGAAAAACTTTGGATAGTTTAAATTGAATTGGTTTTGTTATTTAATCAAAGTTTAAATCATTTCATATTGGTGCCAGGCGAATAGTATCATATAGTAAGTAGAGATCGACAATATATACGTTAGTGGTGTGGGCAATTGTTAACCATGATCAAAATTTTATTTTACTGTGATTGACCATATGAAATCAAGATTTAAAAGTTGAGACGTTATTATCATGCTAAACTGTTGGAGGTGATGGTCACTCCTATGTTTTTATATTTTTTTTTATATACAAATCCAACATGATTCTATAGAATCATTATCAAGGTGGGTCTTGAAAGAATTTTATTATCCAACTTTATCAGTACGTATTTGAAGGCGGTTAATTAATTTTGGGCCTATAACTATGGCGACTTATCCATGATTCACGTTTTAAGGCTCTAATGATTTTCATGGCTACTGGACGATTAAAAGAAGAATATAAAAATTGTATATGAAGTTACATGAGTATTAATTAAAAGTGTTCATATATACCCAAACTCGATCAGTCTAGCTAGTGTATTTTTCTAGGAACAAATTTATATATTTTTACAAGATATTTAGTAGAATGTGTATTTAATTGTAGATTAAAGTACAAACTTGATTGGACGTATTTGGGAGTGTAGCTTGCTTTGCTAATCAAGGTGAGTTTTCGTGGCCCCATTTTCATTACATGTTTTCAAATTTGGGGAAAAGTATGCTCGTACGTTTTATTATCATTTTCTGCTGTGAAACGTATTTGTTTTCATTTTTGGACATATGCTTGAAATGTGTTACATTATGTGGAATTATGTGCATTACTTGGAAACATTTGTGGCTATTCGTCTTACTCCTTGGGGTATTGACAACACGCCGGTTGGATATATTGACATCATTGAGGCTATTCGTCTTGCTCCTTTGTGGGTATTGACAACACGCCGACTTGTTGGGGTTATTCGTCTTGCTCCTTTGGGGGTATTGACAACACGCCGATTGGTTTCATTTATTGTGGCTATTCGTCTTGCTCCTTTGGGGGTATTGACAACACGCCGACTTATACATGGTTATGCTATTCGTCTTACTCCGTGGGAGTAATGACAACACGCATTGTTGTTTGTTGAGAACATTTGGATCAATTGATATCAATGGTCATATTCTCTCGAGGATATTGGCTAGATATATCAAGTATCTTGGAAACTTATTATTTACACTAATTTCACTTTTATATGTGCCTTTTCATTGCATTGTCCTAACTTATTATTATCACAGCAAAATGTTTATTTTTCTGGTGTCTGGTTTCAAACCCACGAAACTCACCAACATTCGTGTTGACGTTTTTGAGCATATCTTTTCAGGAAATACTAGTGGAACTAAGGGTGAGGACAAGAAAGCTTAGTGGACCACATAGGTTGCATTGAGTGTTGTCAAGACTTATACTTTGATTTATTTGAATTTGGGAGGCGGTTTGCCTAGATATTTGGTTTGATTATTGTGGTTGTTTGACATTGATTCATTGTTGATATGCATGCATGACATGAACCGTTTTTCATGTTATTGACATCATGACACATTGAATATTTTGTTTCATATAGAATACTTTATAATAATGTGTTGTGATCCTATCGTAGTTGTACCCCGTTGTTTCCGCTTTTGACGGGGTGTGACAGCGGGCATGCACGGAACCACCAATGGAGCATGTATTGCTTGAGAATCGAAGTGCGAATGAGTACACATCGTTTAATGCACACGTAGTTCCTAGCATAGCATCTATATGAAGGTTCCTAGGTTATAATCTAGGTCAATCCGCCTAATTCTCTCTAACCAATGGCTCTGATACCAATCTGTCACACCCCGTCTAAAGCGGAAACAACGGAATGTAACCATGATAGGATCACAACACATCAATATATAGAACTCTAAATGCAATTAAAGATCAATGTTTTGTAATGTCATTAACACGAATAGCGGTTCGTGCCAAGCATACATTCCAACAATGAATCGAAGTCGTACAAATAATCAATAAATGTGTTCAACATAACGATAAAACACGCCTTTCCAAACAACGAAAATGCTAAACCAAATGTTTCATGTATCTTGAAGTGACACTTAATGCAACCTAAATGGTCCACTAAGTTTTCTTGTCCTCAGCCTTAGTTCCACTAGTGCTACCTGAAAAGATATGCTCAAAAACGTCAACACATATGTTGGTGAGTTTCGTAGGTTTGAAACAAGACAACAGAAAATAAATATTTTGTTGTGATGATAATAAGTTAGGACAATGCATATGAAAAGGTACACAAGTGAATTAAAATAACAAAACATCTCCACAAACCGTCATCACCCCACGAAGGAGTATGACCCAACCAAATCCTATGAATGCGGTAGCTACCCATAAATGACCTTCAATGTACACCTAAGCATACATTAGGTACTTACCCTCGAAAGAGAGAAAGGCCTTTTGCAAAACAACATGACCTTCAATGTATACTAACAGTACACATTAGGCACTTACCCTCGAGAGAGTAAGGCCTTTTTATAAAAATGAATCCAATATCCGAATGCACATAAGTCACATAGTGTCACACATTTCAAGCATATGTCCAAAATAAAAATGATTGTAATCACAGCACAAAACAGTTGATAAAACATGTGAGCATACTTTTCTCCCAATTTGAAAATATGTAAATGAAAACGGGGCCACGAAAACTCACCTTAAATACCAAAGTAAGTATCGCCCTTAAATGAATCCACCCAATAACTCGCCAATCTACAATAATCACATATTCATATGGGTTACAACCTAGACGTATCTATGTCCTTCCATTGTATCCCAAGTCAAAATAACATCTACTATGTTTCCTCACAACTAAACCTCACGTATCTTCACAAAATCAACTCTTTTGTGAAATTCAGATTCTGTCCATAATTTTTGTACCACTTCACGAATTTTTAAACATGACTTTGTAAGTCCCTAGTTCTTAGGATTGATAACTTCGTTATCTGTAGTATTAAGGTGCGGAATCCCTTAATACAGTGTTATCTTACTAACAATGAATAAGTTCGTAATTGCGTTTACTAATGCTTAACTTTAAACGATAAAACGTCAAAGCCTAGCCGTTAGGTTTAGGTTTTCTCTGGATATTGAATTCGCAGGTTCTGAATTAGAATGGCAAAGTTATGTTTTCAACGAGTAAAAAACATATTTATATGATCAGCTCGTCTCGGCTCGCATGGGCCTGCGAGTCCAGCTCGACTCGCAGCCCAAGCCCACTTATGGACTCGGCTCACCAAAACCATATGACTATTGCGAGTTTAGTTCTCATCTCGCCTCGCAAGGCTTGCGACTTGAGAACTCGACTCGCAGAAAACGTATTTATTAAATACATAATTCGTCTATCTTTAATAACAAATATTAATAACAAAACGAATATACGTTTACAAATCTAAACCAATGTACAAACATGATAATAATTACACTAGTCCTATTTCAAGCTAGATCTGTTGTCACAATCTATGTCTCAACAGACTCCCCCTTGACAATAGCTCTAGCGTCTTTATCTTTACTCTTGTCTTTGGTCTTCATTTGTAAATCCTACTTCCTGCGTAGATCTTCATCTTCATACAAATTTTAACCATCATTTGATAATCTCGTGCTAAGTCACTACATTCAAAAGTAGACAAGATTCTGTTCTTATTCAATATCAACAAATCTTTTCTTGACATGTTCATCAAGTGACGATGGTCATAAACTCTGAATCACCACCTTCAACCTCATCATCAGCTTCAACCATCACAGCTTCTCCAGTCTTTGAATCCACATGCCAACTCTTCATATTTCCAAGAATATCCTGTGGCATTGTTTTCAATGGAATCTACTGTATACATTTAACAGCTGGATAAGTATTCTTTCTTCTTCTTCTTCCAGTTCTTTGACTTCTCTCATTCAGTTTAACAGTAGTCCCTTTCCTTGGCTTAATCATTTTAAACGTATTTGTACTAACCTCATGTCTGATTATTCTTTCAACACGTTTAGCATAATCATCATTACTTGGGTTGTTTATCTCCAATCTAGCTAAATCACGTATCTCATAACGTGGCAAGGAACTGAACACTGCAAGCTTTCGCTCAAAATATTGAACTCCGTCAAACCTTTTAATAGCAAAAAGCTTCAGTTCAGAGTCAAAGTACCAGCCTATAATCCCTTTACGAGGAACACGCTTTCCCGTAATATCAACTTCAGAAACTCTAATCTTCTTCTTTAGTTTCGGAAGTTTCCTGTATTGCACAGCAGGATTATTGGTATATATAATCTATTCTTCTTCGTCATAAGAGGTTGAATCTTCAATATCTTCATCGATATCTACAACTGTTGGACCTTCATCATCTTCAATAACAAACTCTGTCCTCGATGGGCTCACATGGTGTTCATCAATATTAGCGTCTGGATCTACACCCATGTCTTGCACAATCTCAGGTACAGCAGTCCAATCAGTAGGTGGTAAAAACTCTCCATCCTCAAGATCATAATCTATGTCTTCATCTATCTCATCCAGAATATCATCTTCTGAATCTGATAGATCAAGCATTTCCAATCCTAAGAAAAACCACAAATACAAATATATTAACAATATAAATTTTTCATCGATTTCCCTGAATCAACCTAAGAATTTCTTTATTAATTCTTTTGTATATTTTAACCTAAAATATAAACGCAAAATATATATAACTTATAAAATCTTATATTGATTACCCTGAATCAATCTAAAATCTCTTAAGTCTTATAAACTACTTAACAAATATTAATTAATTTTAAATTCTAATGCATTGTGAATAATCACCAAACATTTAAATTTACTATTAATTACCTTATATAATTTCCAAGTATTAATTGATCTTATTTCACTATCAATTTAACCTTTAAATTATATATTATTTGTCTAGTTAAAACATTTATAACTTGTTAATTACTTATATACCTTACAGTCTTAAGTCCATAATCAAATCTAAAATGCATAAAAGTTACGATAAATTTTGACCGCCGATATTAATCGGAACACGCCGCTTGACTACTCAATGAGTCGGAAGTCTTTCGATCACTAATTTATTTAACTTTTCAAAATCAAATAACTTAACTAATTTCTAATATATTTAACTTGTAATTACAATCTCAATCCGAATATATTACCAAAATATTAAGTTACAGTTATCCAGTACAAATTAACACAAATAATTACTACACTATGCTAATAGTAAACTATCTTACCAGCTCCTGTATCAACCGGTGCAGTCTTATCAGCACTTGTACCAGCTCCAGCACCACTTGCATCACCACCAGACTCCCCCTGAATTGTAGCTTGCTCACCAGTCTTTGAAGGACCAGTCTGCTCACCACCTTCTGGTGCATTGGGATCATCGTCTTTGTCTGAATCTCTCTTCTTCCTCAGCTCATCTTCTTTGCAAGACTCCAAGTATGCCAATATCTCCCCCTGAGTAGACTGTCCTAAATGCGCTTTCAAGACCAAACGCTCCAAGGAAGAAATCTTCAATCTTTGTTGATTGAAATCAGCAAGCAAAGTATCATGAGACTTCAGCAGTGTCGTGTAAGCTTTACTCTGTTTGAGCATCTACTGACCAAGAGTAAGATTGTTCGTCACCAACTCTGGAATCTTAGAAACAGCCTTCTCTAACTCCTTCACTCTCGACTCTAAGGATATAATCCTTTCAGCATCAGTCGTCGGAGTAATAGAGATCGTTGTAGGTCCAGGCGGTGTGAGAGACTCAATATGCCAATCGCATGTCAGTGGTGTATGCGGTTGAGACAAGGCATGCGTAAGCAAGCCCGCCGCAAATCTAGTTCCTTTGGTCGTCGGAAAGTTAGCCGCACGAACTAGATCAGCAACCTCATGCTGAAGTTAAACACAATTAAATCAGTAATTGTTACAGATTACTCTGTCTCATACTCTAATTAATTGAATAACACTTATAGTAGTAAAATTATATCTCGTACCTGAAGTGGTAAAGATATCGGTTCAGAAACCACCGGTGTATCCTTCGCTACCTGTGGTGTATCTTGAGCAACTGTTTACAGAATGAACTGTCTCAGTTTAACTCCTGATAAACAACAAGTTAAGATTATTTAACTTCATAATTAATACTAACCTTCTCGAATAATCAAGGTCCTTGAACGTTTCCTCAAAGGAGTATCAATCTCCTCAGGACCTTCTTCCAAGATACTGAAGTCAGGATCAACATCCTTACCCTTCCTCTTCTTCTCCTGAGCAAAAATAGCCATTGACGGAGGAGAAGGCGTATCTTCAGAATCATCATCTGAAGCCGTTTCACCATCACGACCTCCAGATGGACCAACAGAATCCTAAAATGAAGTATATTAAACATTTATGATTAGCTTGAAGCTCTATCATACAAGTTCAATATATATTTGAGTATTAAGCTGATATAATACCTGAATAGGTAAAACCTCATATCTATCCTTCTGAACTTGTTCACCCTCAGGTCTTTCAACCTCGAGGTCAACAATCTATGGATTCTGTATATAATGATATTTATATTTTAGGATCAGAAATACTATCTAATCAACTAAATATCTAATATCAGGGTTTTTATATAATAATATTATACTATATGATTAATAAAAGTATTCTATCAACTAAGTATCCATATTATAATAGAATTAAAATATTACCTCAGGTGGTGCAACATAACTATCAATATCCCGTAGCAAGGGATCAGTAGCATCATCATGCTCAACCAGCACCTCCTGAATCACCTGGGCAGCAACATCTGGGTTCACCTGTTCCCCTGCATGTCCAGGTTGTTCCAAGACATCCTCTATCAGCTCTTGTGGATCTTCAGCATGAACCACATCAGCTGCAGGATCTGGAACAGTAGCAACATCTAGCCAACCATTGTTCGATGGCGTCACATAGGCAGGGTCGACAATATATCCAAAAAGTGGTCGCTCCTCAGGCTTAACCACACCCTCCTTTCGTTGATGACATTATTTTTGGATCTTCTGATGATGGAATGTGTCAAGAATTCGAGAAAGTCATGAGTAAACGGTTTGAAATGTCTGCAATGGGAGAGTTGAACTTCTTCTTGGGGTTACAAGTTGACCAAGAGAATGATGGATTTTTTATTCATCAATCTAAGTATACACATGAGCTATTGGAACGCTTTAAGATGGATGAAAGTAAAATCTACAATACTCCTATTCCAGTCAATCATGGACTTGGTCCGCATACATCGAGTGATAAGGATGTGGATCCTACACTATATAGGGCCATGATTGGATCACTAATGTATTTGACGGCATCCAGGCCTGACATAATGTTTTCTGTGTGTATATGCGCAAGATATCAGGCTAATCCGAAAGAGTCTCATATGCAAGCTATTAAACGAATCTTTCGTTACCTTAAAGGGAAACCGAAGCTAGGACTTTGGTATCCAACTAATGGAGACTTAGATTTAGTAGCTTACACTGATTCGGATTATGGATGATGTAATCAAAATAGAAAGTCTACTACAGGTGGTTGTCAATTTTTAGGGGGACGACTAGTATCTTGGCAGTGCAAGAAGCAAACCTCAGTCGCCATTTCTACATGTGAAGCTGAGTATGTTGCAGCTGGCAACTGTTGCTCTCAAGTACTTTGGATTCAACAGCAACTGCGGGATTACGGGTTGAATATAACCAATACTCCCATGATGATTGACAATGAATCAACTATGTCGATCACTAACAATCCGGTGAAGCACAGTTAAACTAAGCACATTGACATTCGACATCATTTTATTAGAGACTGTGCTGAGAAGAATTTGATAAAGTTAGTTAAGGTTCCATCATTGGACAACTTAGTAGACTTATACACAAAGGCGTTCGACAGAGCAAGATTTGAGACGTTGGTTCAACTGAACGGAATGAGAAATCCAGAGTGATTAGTCTTCCAAGGGTATCTTTGTACTAGTTAGTAGCAATTTACTTTTCATGTACTTATTTAAAAAAAAAGGGCGTATGGCATTCATTTGCTTGTTACCTGAGGGGAATCGCCTCCGATAAAAGAACAGAAGAAGTTCTTTTAGAAATGTTTAAGTTTTTATCTGCAAAAACTAGGGAGATGATAGTACATTAGGAGAATAAGCTTCAAAATAATAAGCTTAAGTCCTAAGTATGATGTGTTAGTAGATTCAAATAAAGTTACTTTAGAACAACAGCGGTTCTATCATGTATGTGTTTATATTTATTTGATTATACACCTATATCCACAAGTTATAATTTGTCTATTTTATTTAAAAGTTTAGATGGCTTCATCATATGATGTACTGGTAGGCAAATTATATGAAACTTTCTAAGCTTTAAGAAGTTATATAATTACTTGTTTATTATCTTATGTTACTATTCTATGATGTATGACATGTGTCTTAATTGTTGAACGATAGTACTACCATACACTGTTGCTGCACAATTTAATTTGACAAATAGTTAAAATATGGGTATTAACTTAATTACTGGTGACTTTGTTGTACTGAGTACAGACCTGAAGCCTTTAATTAAATTAATATTCTCAAATGTATTTTGAATTATGCTAGAAGGGATCCTCTGTTGTACTAAGTACAGACCTGGATAACATAGCATGTTCAAAGTATGTTTGATATTTGTCTAACCTTTAAATCAAGTGTATGTTATATGTTTTGAAAAGATACATTATTTAGTAACCGCTACCTTGAAATTAAAAGTTGCAGTGTTATGAGTTTTACTTGAAATTCTTCAGTATGTCATATAATAGGAAGCACTTGATAATATTCATACTAACAATAAAGTGTTTGCTTAGAAAGTCGAGTATAATTTGTTTATGTGGATCATAATACCGATAATCGTCTTGTACTGTCTATAATTAATAATATTCACTTTAAGTGAGTAATATCTTTATTAATTATGCTATGTGGATAAAGGTACCTAAGATATAATTTTATAAATATAAATGGATAAATGATAAAATTAGTTGTAATTTTATGGTAATTTATTTGAATTTCATGATGTATGCATATTAACAATCTACTTAGACTTTTTAATAAATTTTAAATAGCTTGTTCTTTCTAATATGATCCCTAAGCAGTTAAATTCTTATTCAGTTGAATTATGTACTTTATTTTATTGAAGTGATTAATAAAATGGTACTTGATACCACTGTTAGTTTATATATGTTTTGTATTCTATTTTATTTTTAGTTTTATTGTATATAAAATTGTTTATTTTTATCTTTTTAACTATTACCCTTTGGAATTAAATTATGCTGAATAATTCTCTCTATTTATTGTTGAACAATCGTGACAAATTACAAGTGAAAAATATTATATTTTAGACTTGTAAAAGGTTAATGGGTTTTAATTAATACTTCGCATTTTAACTTAGAATTGCAAGTTTGACCATTCAAACCTGCGAAGTGAGTAAGATTTTGCGAATTGAACTTAGGATTTAAAAAGGGGACAAGTCAACGATCCGAATGTAACACCCCCAAATTCGTTGGTTTCGATTAGCGGAAGCATTTAGTTAAGTATGGGGAGTGCCACATCACACATTGTACATGCATACGTATCAGAGCATATGATTACAACCAAACATATATATTAAGATGTCAAGAGTAGTAGTTACAGAGTTTACGATTCATCAAATCGTATAAGTTTAAAAGTAATAGAGTTTACAAAAGTAGATTTCGTAAATATGACTAAACAGTTTTAGTTATATAAAAGAAATCCAGTTGTCAAAAGTTGGCATCCTACTCCTTCGTGGGTCGCCTATGTTCCAAGTATGCAGGCGGATCTTACGTGCAGCTAATTCCCTGAAAAACATAGTAAAAGTCAACAACGAGGTTGAGTGAATTCACAGGTTTTATGTTTACAATAATAGTAGGTAGTTCGAAATGTTACACCAAATAGTTATCGTCATCACGATCAAGTAAGGTTTTGTGGAATGTTATCCAAAGAATGCAGTTTACAGTTTAAGTGGGATGTTACCCAAAATACAGTTTAAGTTTCGTAGGAAAGCAGTATCCTATTAGTTTACCCAAGAAGTAGGGATTTAAATTGTTTATCCAAGGAGTAGTGTTTAAAATGTTTGCCCAAGATGTAGGGACTTTCCAAGTGTGCCCAAGAAGTAGGGACTAAATCGTTTGTCCAAGAAGTAGGACCCATCAGTATCTGCCCAAGAAGTAGGGACTTCTATGTATGTGCCCAAGACGTAGGGACTTGTATAAGTTGTGTCCAAGAAGTAGGACTGGCATCCAAGACGTAGGACCCATCTGCTCAAGAAGTAGAGCCTTCATCCAAGACGTAGGATGGCACCTTGCCCAAGAAGTAGGGACTTTCTGTTTGCCCAAGACGTAGGGACTTTCTGTGCGTGCGTGCCCAAGACGTAGGGACTTTCTGTGTGTTTATGAAAATGTTGCTTCATAAAAGCTAGTAATGAAAGTGTGTAGCTGGTCGTTCTCCAGCATGTTCTCAGTTTAGTTTTCGTATGAAATACCATTTCATAAATAATAGTTATATAAAAGTTTGCTCACGTAGCAAAAGCGTTGACTATGTTTTCCACCCCTGTACAAAAGCAGTTAAAACAGTAAAAGTATGGGCTGTGAACTCACCTGTTGAGTTAAGTAATGTGCGAGTGCTAGCAAAGCCTAAAGCCCAAGTGTAGTCCAGAATCTTCTAACGCCCTAAACGTTTGAGATTTAATAAGTACGTGGATGTCTAAGTTTGACCATCCATGCTAGTGTTCACGCAACTAAATTATGTCCAAAGTGTTTGTTTAACGTTTACGTTTGTATTTCGCAGTTGTGAAAATGTATACGACTCGTTGGTAATAGTTTGAAATCACGATTTCAATAAAATAAGTTTGTTTGAAATGTCTATACAGTTCGTATATCGTATCGTGTGTAAGTATTCGTTTCTGGTTAAGTTTGACACTTAGTGGAAAAATGATTTGCAAGTTGAGTTTCGCAAGTTGAGTTTCGCAAGTTGAGTTTCGCAAGTTGAGTTCTGCAAGTTGAGTTTCGCAAGTTGAGTTCTGCAAGTTGAGTTCTGCAAGTTGAGTTTCGCAAGTTGAGTTCTGCAAGTTGAGTTTCGCAAGTTGAGTTCTGCAAGTTGAGTTCTGCAAGTTGAGTTCTGCAAGTTGAGTTCGCAAGTTGAGTTTCGCAAGGCGAGTTGAGTTTCGCAAGTTGAGTTTCGCAAGGCGAGTTGAGTTTCGCAAGTTGAGTTTCGCAAGGCGAGTTGAGTTTCGCAAGTTGAGTTTCGCAAGGCGAGTTGAGTTTCGCAAGTTGAGTTTCGCAAGTTGAGTTTCGCAAGGCGAGTTGAGTTTCGCAAGTTGAGTTTCGCAAGGCGAGTTGAGATTATCTCAACTCGCGAAACTCGCGGTTCGCGATTTTTGTGCAAAATTCGACTTTTAAAGCGTTTTTAATGGTGTTTTTGGACATAATAAGTTGATATAACACTAATACATGGTATATTAAGTATTATAAACATGAAATATCAAACAAAAACCGAAATCTAAGAGTTTTCGAAAAGTGTCGGAAACTTACGCACGTCGGTTTTAAAATCCGAAAAGATGGTTGTGTAGAGCTCGACTCCGTGATCGTTTTTCCTAAAGGAGTTAGATGATCCAAGGTGTTTTAATGGTAGTTTTTGGTGATTTTGTGGTGAGTTTTAGAGTGAGAATTGAGAGAGAATGAGAGTAGAGAGAGAGTGAAGATGAAGAAAATGAGGTTGGTGATGGTGGGTGGGCCGGCTTTTTGGGTCCAAAAAGGGGAGGGATTTTGTCCCGCTTTGCGGTATTTCATCCGTGTTCGTTTACCCGATCGTTAAATGTTACAATATTTTAAATAATGAATTTTTAATTGAGACATTTTATAAAATTAATTTAGTTGAGTTCTAAATTTTTAAACTTTGTTTTGTTTCAGGGTATTAAATAAATGTTTTTCGTTACGAAATATTTGTAAATATTATCGACATAATATTTATTACACGTTAACGTTATTTAATAACTTTCGTATTATTAAATAAATTTGTTCACCAACAGTCGTATATTTTTGTCACGTTTGTTCCAATCGTTCTGCGCGCAATTATAAAAATTACGAATCGTATAATACTACGCGTATTAACTAGTTGGGCTTTGCTAGACTTACCTTTAAAATGCGTTGTGAATTCACTCAAGTAGGGAATTAGCCTAGAATTGTGTGCTAATTATGTTTATAATTATGTCAAAATTGCGGGGTGTCACACCGAACCCACACTTTACACTTTTTCTACGAACCGAACTCAAACACCCCCTGCGAAGTGACTGTTGGCGAACCGAAATGAATCACGTTTTCGTTTGATTTTCGATTTCTCGTGTGAGGAAAGGAATTTTTGCTCCGACTACTTTGTTCATCTTTCGATTACGCATCTAGTGAAGTGAGTTTTAACACTTTTCACCGTATATTTAACTCGTAAACGGTGATTTTAGGTTCTCGAACTTTTCGGTTTAGAATTTTACGGATTGTTATTGATTTAGTGAATTATACAACTTAAAATTTCAAACATATGCTAATCAGAGTGATACGAACATGTTACTATAGTTTGATCATAATCAAATTACTTAGATCGATGATTTGTGATTTGATCTCGTTGAACCGTCGTTCTGCGAAGTGCGATCTATCTCGCTTCGCAGCCCGCTCCAACGAACTGAGATCATATTTGACTCGCGTTGACTGAATCAAAACGACCTCACTTCGTTTGACTTTAGTTGACCGAAGCGAACCGAGACCACCTGTTTGAACTTGTTTGACCGAAGCGAACTGACTCAACTCGCAATCGCTACTGCGAAGCGAGTTGAGGTAGTTGACTAGGGTTGACTGAAGCGAGTCGAGTTCAGCTCGCAAACTTTCTGCGAAGCGAGTTGAATTATTTTTTTGAAATTTATGATTGACTTTGTTTGACTTTGCGAACTGAATTTAACTTATCGACTTCAGTTGACTTTGTAAAATTAAGTAAATCTTATAAGTTTTCAATTATAACAGTTTTTTGATTTGTGAATCTTTTGGTTCCAAATAGTTAACAAGTTACACGTTTATACGCATTTAGACTTAATAACTTTTGTTTATAAGTTAAATATGTGTAACATTTTAATAATTTAAGTTATTTCATATTGAAAGTCTTCCGACTCATAGCGTAGTCGAGCGGCGTGTCCCGATCATTGTCGGCGGTATGATAACTTAAATTATGTTTTAACTAACGAACTTTATATAATTTAAGGAATATAATTGAAAAGTTAAGTACTTTCAATCGTTCAATTATGTTTCAGTAAATTACGTAATTAGTTACTAGTAGACCGAGTCGTTTGATGATCATTTGGTCATAATACGTTACAGTTTAAATTAACTAATGTTCATTTAGTTAACAATTTTCTATTTGTGTAATGTTTAATTACAGATATGGCTAATAGATCGTTCGAGAAGGGTCACAAAATACTGGTGACTTAGACGTCAACGAGCACGGTGCTGAGCGCTTCGAGCAGATTTTGACGTATTTAGCACGATCGAGGATTCGATATGCTATAACAGAGTCACCATCGTTGTCCAAAGATCTTCTGACTCAATTCTGGACAAACATTGAGTATGATGGGGCAGCTAACCCTCCGACTATTCGTACGACGGTAAATCAGCATCCGATTGCTTTTATAGCTGCTGATCTTCGACAGCTTTTACGTTTAGGCACTGTTGAGAAAGATGCTGGTACTGACCCTTATTCTGATGATTTTATTGAGGGTGCTCTTGGTCGTACTGGTTATTCTGGACCAAGGAGAGGACGCCAGTTTATCAAGGCGTTTGTGATAGGTCAATGGAGATTTCTTTTCACTGTTATTGTTTCTATCTTTGGGAACAAGAAATCTGGCCTTGACGAGCTGAGTCCTGAGCTTTTATCAGCTCTTTTATCTTTGGTTTACAACAAACCTTTCAGCTTCTCTTCCTACATTTTCAATTCTTTTCGGGGACAAATCACTGGAGCTGCAAGCACGCAGTTTATTCTCTATCCAAGATTCTGTATGCTTCTTATTCGTGATCGTGTTCCTGACCTGCCTGCTTTTGAGCCTGATTTTCAAGTTGAGACCATAGGGTTGAGAGGTTATAACGCTTGTTTTCTACAATCCAAGCTTAAAGATCAGATCAAGCCTGAATCTGCTGATCTTTTTGGTCATCTTCTTGATGAGAATTACGTAGCTCCACCAAATCATGGCTGGTTGGATACCGGAGCTCAACCTCAAGCTCAAGCACAACAACAACAACCTCCAGTTCCACCTCCACACGCAGCTGAGCAACAAGAGCTCATGGAGGATGTTATACATCAGACTGCACAACAAGGTGAGCAGATTTTACCTGAGTTAGCAGCGGAGGTTCTTCATGAGATTTTGATACAGAATGATGATGCTCATGATCCAGTTTTAGTTGCGATTGATCAGTTCAAGGTATGTTATCTTTTATAGATTATAATTCAATTGCTAATTTTCTATATTTCTTATCATTATATGTGCTTACTCATGAATAGGCTCCTGAAGTTGTTGACCTAGAGGTTACTCAACCTGAGGGTACACAAGATCAGGGTGGTGCTGGTCCATCGGTTCCTTCTAGGAAAGATGGTGATACAGCATCAGACTCGGATTCTGAGGAAACACAGGATGATGATGAGCTGCGGGTTGTAGAACCGACTGAGCGTGGCAAGAGAAAGCTAGTAGATGAGGATATTGATGAAGAGGTTCAACCTCTTAGGACTACACGCAGAAAGCGTGTTAGAACATCTACTCCAGAGCTTTCGCTTGGAAACATGCCAGGTTATTTATTTTATTATTAATAGTAGGTTGTAAATTTTGACATAGAGACTGATCTATAACAGTTACTAGGGAAAGACAGCCTGTTGGGTCTAAACCTACGATGAAAAGACCGACTGCTCATGTATCTGAAACCTCAGAGCAGGTTCGAGATATGAGTTTTATTAATATTGTAGATCTTAATTAGAGATTGAGACAGGTTATTCTGTTACTATTACTAATTTACGATGTATATAGGTGCATGTTACTACTGCTAGGTTTAAGACAAACAAAGCAAGTCGTATCGTGGCTGGTATGTTGAGTGATGCGTTTTCACAGATGGTCCATCAACAAGGACAATCCGCATCTGCACAATTGGATGCACAACCTGCACACCCACCAGTTAAAGCTTCTGAAAGAATTTCCAGCTTGGAATCTCGACTTCAGGCTGTTGAAGATAAGCATGTTATCCTTGCACAGGAATTTACGGCTCAAGGTGAAGCTTATGCTACACTGCTGAAAGCACACAAGATGTTGCTTAGAGATGCCGAGGACAACCAGAGAAAGCTTGATCGACTTGAGCGTTTAGTGTTAGATTTGACGAAGGACAAGCCGTCTCAGGGGGAGATTCTGGCATATCATGAGTCGTGCAAGGAAGATGAGCTGAGAAAGAAGCAGAGACAAGATAGAGATGATGATCCCGATTCACAGAAAGAGAGTGAGCCGACTGATCCTTCCAAGACTGGTGAGCGAGCTACTGCTCAGGGGGAGTCTACGTCTGCTGGTGATGGTGTTGGTACAACTGCTACTGGTACAGGTGAAGCTGGTAAGACAACTTAGACTTGTGTAGTTATTTGTACTTAAATTGTAAATGAATAATTGTAACTTAAATATTTTTGGTAATATATTCGGCTTGATATTGTAATAATAAGTTAAATATATTAGAAATTATATAAGTTATATGTTCTAAAAAAGTTAAATGAATTTTTGATCGAAAGACTTCCGACTCATTGAGTAGTCGTGCGGCGTGTTCCGATTTATATCGACGGTCAAAATTTTTAATAAAATATTCACTTTAGACTTGAGAGTTTTAATAACTGATAAGTTAAAAATGTGATTTTTATAACTAGTCAAATGATATATAATTTAAAAAAATTAGAATTGAAAGTTAAGATTTTGGAAATATAACAGTTCAATTGAGTTTTAGAAATTATATAAGGTAATTAAATTTTAAGCTGAAATGTTTGGTGATTATTCACAATACATTAGAGTTTAAATTTAATTAATATTTGTTAAGTAAAACTTTTGAAATCTTAGTTTGATTCAGGGTAATTAATAAAGATTTATAAGTTATATATAATGTTTATATACAATTGAGATAATCAAGGAATTCTTAGATTGATTCAGAGAAATCAATGAAAGAATTTATATTATTATTTTTATTTGTATAGGTATGGAAATGCTAGAATTAAGTGATTCTGGAAGCGATATGCTTGATGAGATCGATGAAGAAATCGATTTTGATCTAGAGGAAGGATAATTTATTCCACCTGAGGATTGGACTTCAATTCAAGAGCCTGAGATACATGACGCTGTTGATCCTGATATTCATATTGATGAACACGTTGTGAGTCCAGCAAAGACTGAATACATTTTCAGAGATGATGATGGTGAATCAGTAATTGATTTAGAGGCTTTTGAGAATGAGTCTACAGATTCAGAAGATGATAATACTGATGATTTTGATGAGAAGTTTAAGCATCTAGTTGGAAATCCTTGGTATATTCAAGAGATGCTAAAGAAGAAGAAAAAGAAAAAGCCACGAGTAATGAAGGAAGTTGATATTACGGGAAAACGTGCACTTAAGACTGGAATTATCGGTTGGTATTATGATGAAGAGTTGAAACTTTTTGCTATCAAACGATATGATGGAGTTCAGTATTTTGAGAAGAAGTTTGTTGTATTTAGTTCCTTACCTAGATATGAAGTTCGAGACTTGGCTAGATTGGATTTAGTTAACCCTAGTAATGATGATTATGCTAATCGCGTTGAAAGAATAATCAGGACTGAGGTTAGATCAAAGAAGTTTGATATGATAAAGCCAAGAAATGGAAAAACTATCAAGTTGAAGGAAAGGAGTTAGCGAACTGGTAGGAGAAGAAGACGGAAAGTCTATCCAGCTGTCAAGTGCATTCAGCAGATACCAATGAAGTCTATGCCACAGAACATTTTGGGAAATATGAAAAGTTGGGGTGTAGATTCGAAGTCTGGTGAAGCTGTGATGGTTGAAGCTGATGATGATTATCCTACAGGTGAAAGAGAAATTCTGAGAGTTTATGATAAACGTCATTTGATGAATCTTTCCAAGAGTGATTTGATTATGTTGTACAAAAACAAGATCATGTTTACTTTTGAATGGGGAGATGTTGCAAGAGATTATCAGAGAATGGTAAAGACTTGTATCAAATTGAAGATTTATGCTGGAAGTAAGATTTACAAGTGAAGATCAAAGACAACTTGAAGACATAGACGCTAGAGCTATTGTCAAGGGGGAGTCTGTTGGGACATGTGATTGTGACAACAGATCTAGCTTGTAATAGGACTAGTGATTATTGTAATCAAGTTTGTACTATTGATATTGGTTGATAAACATTTTAGAGTTAATTGTTTAAAGCTGAAAAATGTTGATCATGAATCTGCGGTGCGAACCGAGTTGGGTTCGCAAAGCAGCAAAGCGAAACGAGACGATTCATTGGGCCGAGCTGGGCTGCGAGACGAGTCGACTCGCAGAACCCAACGAGCTGCGAGCTGAGACGTAACTAAACCTATAAATATGATTTTTAGGTTAAACGAAATAGAACTTTTGCCCTTACGATTTCCAGAGCTTCTGGTGCGATTCTAAGCATTCTTAAGGTTAGGTATTGATCGATTAACATCATTGAATCGATACAAAACCTTGTTGATTTATTAATTCGCTATTAACTTGCGAAACACACCGTTCACAATCCGTGAACTTAGTATTAAGGAATTCCGCGCCTTAATACCTAAAGATAACCTCGTCTCGTTATTTATCCTAATACATACGGACTTACAATAAGCTTATATATTTAACATGAGAGATTTTGATTTTAAGTATGATTTATTTGGGACTCCATAATTGGGTAATAAAAAAAATAAAAATAAAAATAATTTGTTACATTATTGATGATGCTTGTAGGTTTTGTTATGTTTAAATGTTACATATTAAAGATGAAACTTTAGATAAGTTTAAAACATACAAAACTGAAGTTGAATTACAAATAAATGTATCAATCAAAAGGCTAAGAACGGATAGGGGAGGTGAATATATTGATCCAACTTATTTCCAATCCGTGGGTATAATTCAAGAGACTATTGTTTTATTTGCTTAATAGAGTTCCTAACAAAAGGAACAAGATTACTCCTTATGAACTTTGGTATAAAAAGAAACCGAACTTGAACTATCTTCGGGTATGGGGTTGTAGGGTTATTGTAAATCTCCCTGATCCTAAGAAGAAAAGTTTGGGTAAACGAGGTATAGATTGCATATTTATTGGATATGTTAAGCATTCCAAGGCTTATAGGTTCTATGTTATTGAACCTAATGATTCTGTTTTGGTTAACACCGTGGTTGAATCAAGGGATGCAATCTTTGATGAGAATCGTTTCTCATCTATACCTAGACCAAAGGATATGGTCCCTAGCTCTAGTGGAACCAATAAGGATGTAAGTTCAGATGTGATTCTAGATAAGTCATTTGAACTTAGGAAAAGCAAAAGAGAAAGGAAACCTAAGTCATTTGGGCCTGCTTTTCAATTATATTTAATTAAAGGTTCAAGGGATGAGGTTTCTACCCAATATTCTTATTGCTTTAATATTGAGGATGATCCCAAAATATTTGATGAAGCAATGAAGTCTCAAGATGTCGCCTTTTGGAAGGAAGCAATCAATGATGAGATGGATTCTATCATGGGCAACAACACTTCGATGTTGGATGATCTACCACCTGGTTGCAAACCTTTGGGTTGCAAATGGATCTTCAAAAAGAAGATGAAGGTAGATGGAACTGTTGGAAAGTTCAAGGCAAGATTAGTCATTCAAGACTTTAGAAAAAAGTCTAGAATTGACTATTTTGATACTTATGTGTATATAGCAAATTTGATGATTCTGGTAATGGAGTTATCATTAGTCTATATGTTGATGACATGCTAATCTTTGGGACTGACCAAAGTCCGGTTGACTTAACAAAAGAATTTTGTCATCAAAGTTCTCCCTGAAGGATATGGGGGAGGCTAACGTTATCCTTGGTATAAGGATCAACGTGAAAACAAAGAAATTTATATTTCTCAATCTCATTACATTGAGAAGGTGCAAAAGAAATTCAATTGTTTTGATTGCACTCCTGTGAGTACACCTGTGGATCCAAGTATGAAGCTAATACCTAATAAAGGTAAAGTTGTATCACAACTTGAGTATTCTAAGGTGATTGGCTGCTTGATGTATGCTATGACTTGTACAAAACTTGATATTGCATTTGCTGTGGGAAAACTGAGTAGATATACTAGTAATCCTAGTACTCATCACTGGCAAGCAATTAGGAGGAACTGAAGTATTTGAGGAAAACTATGGACTATAGTTTATCTTATACTGGATTTCCTTCGGTGTTAAAAGGATACTCTGATGCGAGTTGGATAACCAATGCTGAAGACCACTCTTCAACAAGTGGTTGGGTATTTTTGCTTGGTGGAGGTACCATCTCATGGGCATCCAAGAAGCAAACTTGTATTACCAACTCAACAATGGAATCTGAGTTTGTTGCGTTAGTTGCTCCTGGTAAAGAAGCAGAATGGCTAAGAAACTTGATTTATGAGATTCCATTGTGGCCTAAACCTATAGCACCCATTTCTATCAATTGTGAATGTGCTGCTACATTGGAAAAGGCTTATAGCTAAATGTACAATGGGAAGTCTAGACATTTAGGTGTTAGACATAGCATGATTCGTGAACTAATCATGAATGGGGTGATTTCTGTAGAGTTTGTGAGGTCACAATAAAATTTAGTTGATCACTTGACGAAGGAATTAGCTAGAGACTTGGTTAATAAGTCTGCATTAGGGATGAGTTTAAAGTCTATATAATTTCTAATGGTAAGACACCCAATTCCCTCCTAATAGGAATTAGGAGCTGAATTCAATGTGGAAAGCTTACACTTAGAAATTGGAGCACATTGTTTTATATGTCATCCCAAGGGTATGTACTCGGACCTGTTGAGGATTAGGTTGAAGTTTAACTTCTTAATAGTTTCTTTGAAAAAGTGCAAAAACAGGTGCATGAATGAAAGAAACTGTGAAGTTTTGCACTACAATTATTATAAAATGTTTAAAAGATCATCGATTCATCATGATCAGGATCACAGGATCATAAATGATTTTATATACAAAAGATCCACTAGATTCATTATTATATATATATATATATATATATATATATATATATATATATATATATATATATATATATATATATATATATATATATATATCTGCTACATGATCTGATGAATATTTTATATATATATATATATATATATAAAATAGTGATCATTCACTTGTTTATGTATTATATATTTAACATGATCCGAATGATGGAGAAATATGTATATATATATATATATATATATATATATATATATATATATATATATAAAGAGTGTTCATCGATTCAGATATAGAGATATATATGTGTGAGACACAAAGAAAAAAATTGTGAGTTTTCTGATCACAAACTTCTTTCTTGGTTTCTATTTTTTGGTATGTCACATTTTTCCACTTTAGTTTGTACGTGGATTACAAACTGTGATCTGGAAATTGAGGAGCTCTCAACGAAAATAAAAGATCAAGGTATATTTTGGGTGTCTCTTGATTAAGAGAACTAGATACATGAGAAAATAGTCGAAGCGCTAAATACTCTATAGCGAACGGGTTCTTAATTTCTGCCAAAACTAAGAATATTACTCTTTGTATTATCCCAAAACATAATTCGTGTAACCCAGGCAGATAGGGTCGAATTATTGTTTTTGGAAAGTGATCTCCATACACGATACAAAACAGATATCCGGTCATTGATTTCTTACCCTTGTTACACGAATACCCATTAACAATTAATATAATAGGATAGTATCCAGACCGTTCATATTACCTGTAAAAATTGTTGGCGTGTTGAAGTTTACAGTATATAGGGCAACGATTAATGGCGTTGGCGTGTAGAGAGCAGCAGAATCAAGGGGAGAATTTAAAAAGGCCTTTTATCAATTGGGCCTTATTTCAAACCTAACATTTGGGAATGGAAAACAAAATTAATATAACGCACCAAACACTATAAGTGGTAAACCGTGTTTACAAAATTAATGATTTGGAAAAATGAACAGCTTTTTTTTTTTTTTTTTGATATACCATGTTTAATATTAATAATATTTTCATATTAATAAATTCAAAATTATGACATCAGCGGATTAATGTAGAAATGACGCATCAGCATATTCTATTGCTTCATAGTGTGTCAAGTCAGCTTTATAATGTCAGCTCATCCCCTTTAATAGATAGAATAGATAGATTTAATTATATTTAAAAATGCATATTTGGATATAGATTTGTATTTTAATGGTTTCAAAGGATATTGATGTAACTTTAATTTTTAGAAGGAAATTCATGTAATTTAAATAGTTTGCAAGGATATGGATGTAATTCACCCTGTTGTTAAATATTTTATAAATGTATTTTTTATTTGGGTTTTAATTAATTAATTTATTATTTAAATCAATTTTATTCAATTATTTATACTTGATTTTTTAAAAAAAAAAAAATCATAAACTCCAGAACATTATCTCCTTCACCAACAGATTATTATCAACAGGTGTTCTCACAATGACACTGTAAAACAATATCACCACATCCTACACTCTTACCATTTTTGTCCATAGAGTTTGCCGTTTTTCTCTCAAGGTTCCATAATTTTCTTCCTCCATGAAACTAGAATTTCTGCCCACTAGTTGATAGACCATCAAATAATTGCAAAAGTTGGTGAAAAGTTATCAGGTATATGAAGCATATACCAAACTATAGGTGGTTTTTATGTAACTGCTACGTACTATTTAATTGAAAATGAAACAAATTCATGTAAGAGAGAAACGAAAGGTTTTTAAACCGAAAAAATGGAGCACTTGTTTTGTCTTAAAATATATAGTTTTTTAAAAATAAAAAATAGAAGTCAACTTCTTATATCCATGGCCCTTGAGGCTACAAATAGCAAAACCCAATTTTGAATTACCAAGAATATACCTTTGTACCATACCCTAGAATCAGCATTTGAAACATTACTTTAGTACTTACCAATATATGAATGATCCTCTTCAAGCCAATGTACTAATACTGAATTCGACTACTCGAGGATAACTACTCCGATAAGTATAATAACATAAGGCTAAATGCTTGCATCTGCACATAAAACAAGGAGTGACGGTTCCGGTTCCAAAAAAACTACAACATTTTGCCCTTTCTAGATTTTACTGCATGCACATTTTTTTTTTCTATATATACACTATTTACTGATCTACTACTTTAGTCATCATCCAACAAACAGATCAACTCAGGGCCAGTGGAGTGGGTGGCTAAGTCAGGTGTAGTTGGCAGGATGTTACCCAAACGAGCAGCATTGTCATTAAGCAGCTCATTCAGGTTATCAGTTAATGTCAACGATGGTCCTCCGCTTGTGGGTGTGGGATTAGATGTAACCTGTGGTGATGTTGTGTCGGAGGAAGTATTGGGAAGTGAAGATGAGGTGAAAGGAATGCTACTTGGTGGTGGTGATGGTGGTGGTGGCGGCACAATGTAAGGTTCAATAGGGAGTGGTGGCAGCAGCTGTGGTGAAGATCCTGGTGGCGGCGGCGGTGGTGGTGGTGGTGGGGGCTCAACGTAAGGTTCAGAAGGTAGTGGTGGCAGTGGTTGTGGTGAGGATCCTGATGGTAGTGGCGGCACAACGCAAGGTTCGGGAGGTAGTGGTGGCAGTGGTTGGCAGGAGGATTCTGATGACGGTGGTGGTGTGGGCACAACGTTAGGTTCAGGAGGTAGTTGTGGCAGTGGTTGTGGGAAGGATTTTGATGACTTAGGTTCAGGAGATAGTTGTGGCAGTGGTTGTGGTGAGGATTCTGATGACGCTGGTGGTGGCGCCACAACGTTAGGTTCGGGAGGTAGTGGTGGCTGTGGTGGTGTTGAGGATGTTGGAAGTGGTGGTAAAACAGGGGATTGGGAATTTGAAGGAGAGGTAAGTGGTGTGCTAGTTGCATGCTGAGCTGGCAACATCCTCGGTTGATTTGCAAAATCAGGAGGTACGGGTGATGTAGGCCTAAATGGTCTAATATGTGGGGCAGGGGCCCTAGGTCGCAAGTGTGGGGCCGGAGAACGGATATCACTTCTTGGCAGAGTTCGCATTTGTGGGGCCGGAGGACGAACTTCACCGTTTGCTACAGGCGGCTGAATACGCGGGGCTTGACCAAGGGTTTCACTGTTTACTCTTTGATTCACAGCAGAGAGGCTGTTTGCTGTGGTTGAGGGGGTAATTGGGTTGATGACAGGTGGCGGTCTGCTAGTGGTGGATGTGGTTGAAGGGACAGTGGGACGGTTGGTATTAGGTGGTGGTTGGCTTGAGAAAAGATCGGCTGGTTGGTGAACAATTTGTAGAGGTGGTTGTGATTGAAGGGCCCGCGGTGTTGGTGGTGGCGGTGATGTTGACAGCAACGCTGAAAGTGTCGGTGGTTGTGGTGTTGTCTGGTGGCTTCCTGAAGATTGGCAAGATGAATTTGAAGCAATGTCAAGGGAACGTCTCACATGAGATGAACCAGACAACCTATTCAGTTGCTGCACTAATCCAGTTTGTGAGCCTGAAAAAAAAGTTTATATTCAGTTATAGATGGACAACTCCAACATTTACTAATACGTTTTTCTTCTATTCTGCAATTTTGAATTTATAAACAAATAAACATTACAACTAAATGTGTTCTACTGATTCATATGAAACAAAGACTGAAAAACATGGTTTAATATTAAAAACCAAGTATACGATACCATAAACCATCCTTGTCACAAAATATCACCTTTTTACATGTTTGATTTTCACTTATAGATGGAAACTATACTTTTCATTGTTTATGAAGACAATTCATTATCTATATAAAATTTACAAAAATAAAAAGGATTTTTGGAATTGAATAATAAAAAATAAAGAAACTATATGCCAATCCTTAGTCTGAAAGGTATTGGGTATGAATTAAGATTCAAAGGCAGATGATTTGGTTGGGAGAAGGTAATAATTTTCATATCCCATGACGTGGTTAAAGTTCGTGATTATGTTTCTGAAAAAAACATCAAGTAGATTGAGAAAGACTCCCTAATATTATATGCCCAAAAGTAACTATATAAATAGTACAAGAGTAAGATCACGTATATGGTTGATTTACGTCATTGCACTTATGCGGAGATAATTCAATCAAACACAAATATAGCACCAAGACTAATTCATGTAAGTATACCTTGTTGCTTTCCTGCATTGCCAGAAAGAGTAAGATCTTGACACTTAGACCTAAAAGCAGCTGCCAACATTTGATTCATCACAGCTCGCTTGACATTCACATCAATTTCCTTCTTCTTTAAGTGAAAAGCTGCCTCTTCTTCTTGACACTTAGCTTCATACTTGAGACTTATTTGAGCAGCCATTTTTGCTATCTCCTTCTCGCAATCAGATTTTAACCTTTCTTTCTGCACAAAAAGATCCAAAAGAATAATGAGAAACAAAGCTTAAAAGGCTCAGTATACGAGTATAGAACTAAAGACTAACAGTTTCTTCATGCAACTTCATAACATCATCCATCGCTACGCGTAAGCGCTCCTCTTCAGCTTGAAGCGGATTAGCAAGATTTGGAGTCAGTGGGCCCATATGGTTAACGTTATCACTTATATTTAGTGTGAGAGACGAAGTGTTAGGACTCTGGATTTCTGCAGTAACTGGTGGTGTGGGTGCCTCAGTAATTTGTTCACAAACAGGTTCAAGCAAAATCTCACTCTGTGAAAGCATTACATCAGATTGATTCTCAGCAATCAGTGATGGTTCATCATGAGGATCAAGGGATGAAGCTTCCAGAATGATCTGACCAAGTTGACTGGCATCTAAAAATGATCTATATTCAACATCGACTTCAACCAATGAATTAGGTTCTTTATCTTGATTTTCATTGTGTGGACGCTGTTGAACATGAGGAGACTCAATTTCATTTTCCTAAAACAGACAAAAAGAAGTTCAAATTCAAAGTAAATCTTGCAACATTTCATGAAAGACGCATAAATTCAGAAATCTGACAATGCAAATACCCTACCGGAATTGTTACTTCCGGTGATACATCTGCAGAGGGCAGATTACTACTGGAACCACACGAATCTCTACGGTCTTCACCACCATCTGCAGCCTTCTCTTTGTTGCAAATTCCAGCTGACATTCCAGTTTCTGGAGATTCGACATGTGACACATCATCATTTGAACCAGCCTCATTTTGGCGTTCAACAGCAGGCGAATCAACTTCCCTTGCAACATCATTTTCGATGTCATCATGATGTTGTGTCGAAACTTCTCCAATTGGCCCACTCGATACCATTGCATCAGTCATCTGTTTCTCAGAGGTATGCGAGCCTGTCAACTCAACGTCATAAACACCATCACCTTCCGTCGCATTTGGGATATGATCCAGGGTTTCATCACGACTGGGACCCACCTCAGGGCTATTGTCTCTAGGCCCATGCAAAGGATGTCCCTCTTTAGCTGTCATCTGTCTTGCCTTTAATTCTTTAAGGTAAACATCCCTCAATTTTCCGTGCTTTTCCAATTTGCTAACAAAATTTTGTTTTAATTGAGTCATTTTCTCGGATCTTACAGAGAGATTACTATGCATAGAACGAATACGGGCTTGATCCATTCTGTAATTCTTTTCTAAAGTCACCCTCTGCTCTTCCCATTCTCTGTAAAACTTGTTAATCTCTTCTCTGTAAGACTTGGTATGCTGAGATTTTTCAGTGTCAAAGTTCGCCCGTTGAGGAGAGGAAAAGCACTCTTTTGAAGCAGCAGGTCTATCTGTTTGTTGTACAAACGCCTCCTTAGCTGATTGTAGCTTTCCGTACACCGAGTATGCTTCTTCAATCTGGCAGATAAAATTTAAGTGTTTCTTTGCACTAGCAAATGATTCAAGCCTATCAATTTTGATATTATGAAGAGCAGAGCCGATCCAACACTAACATGACAGAGTGTGTTAGTAGCTGATACATTAGAAATGTCTAGAAGAAAAAAAAACAAAACTAACTTTTGTGTCAAAATACCATTGATATCATTAAAGCCTGTAATGTACTTGTGTGTTCACTGCTCATACGATAATTTTCAAGCACAAATTCTAGAAATTTCTCCACTGTGATCTTGACATCATCCTGCATATACAGTTTAAGATATCACATATGATATATCAGTTGAAAGGCATCACAAGTTCATAATAGAATGAAAATAAATATTTTGTCCGGTTTCCTCAATTGTCAACAACATCCCAACTCACAACACATCAAGTTGCATAATTTTTTTCATTCATGTGGACATAATCGGGTTACACTTTAAAAAACCCTTATCTAAATCATTTTTATTCACAGATTCAGAACAGTATTGTAACAATATTATTGGTGTAACCACAATTAATGCATCAACTATTTTTTAAAAAGTTTTTGTAAAAATTTGTTGCGGGACAACCTGACATACTATATAGATCAACCACTTATTAACCCTTTGATAAAGTTTGTCTATTTAACCATTAGTACTAGAGGTGGCGATTTCGACCTATCCCCAATTGATGGGTCTATTTGGGTTGTCTTTTATCTCAAACAGGTCAGACAAAAAAAATTAGCTAAAGAGAAAGAGATAATATCCAAGGGTTATTTGTTTGACAGTAGCCGGCAAGGAGGGACCCATTGCGAAACCTGTGCATCGTCACGATACAGGATAGACAATAACAACATTCAGGAACTTACCGATAACTTGAGTACGTTGGAGAGCTCAGACATAGTGGCCTTCAGGAGGTCCTGTAGATTCTTCTCATTACCAACAGCAGTAGACTGAAACCGATCACTAGGTGAAGATTGAGGCTCGTTATGTGCAGCAACCCCAGAACACCCTGAAACAACATATAAATATTGTAACCTAGAAGTCACTATATTACATCAATCGAAGAGTATATATCTATAATTACCAATCACTTCCCACTCACCTTCATTTACATTTCCAGTTTCCCCTTCAGTTACCGGCTTTACAGTCTTCCTACGTATCTTCAAACCACCACCATCCTCTGTATTTGTTCCCTTAGTCATGCCATCTAAGTAATGGGGTCGTTTCCTTTGTCGCGGGGTCGAAAAAGATACAAATTTCCAAGTTGGAAGTCTTCCCTCCAACAACTTTTTCCAAAATATATGTGGTTGGTCTCCATCGGGTAAATGGGTTTTTGTCTCCCTATTTTTACCATAAATTCCAAAATTTTGAATGCGTGTTATGATTGACTTGGATTTATCATAGCTTTCAGATTTGTTAGAAATTAAGTATAAAAACTCATCCACTACATTCTTCAAGAATGATTCTTCAGATGAGATACTGAAAACAGATCCACGATGGAACTCCGTCAATCTGTCAAATAAGTTAGAGGCACCCCACTTAAGTAAGGCATCATCTCTACTCCTTACATTGTGCCACTTGCTATCACTGCTCTCAGCAAGTTTCAGAATTTTCTCTTCCAAAGTAGATGAAGTATATAGACGGAGAATCATAATTTGTTCCGACTGAGAATCAACTGATATTTTCTGTAAGGATTTTAAATCATTATCGGGAGTCAAGTCGCTATCGAATATGACTATAATATCAACTGATGATAGTTTGATGCTATAATGACACGCACGATGCTCTAGTAAGAAAAAAGGTATACTCATATCTTTGTTAAATTTGTTCAAAGCAGTTTGCCTTGCTGAAAGCTGGAGTCCAGTCAGCACACACTCATATGAATCTTCACCAAACCTTTGATGTACAAAATCAAATAACATTTCCCCAACAGAAGGAACACCTTTTGTGGTAACAGTAGCAGACTACACGATAAAACCAAAATCAATTAATAAAAGAAAAATCATAAAATGAATTGGACATTAGTGCAGCTTAAAGTTAATAATCGTTACCTGAAAAAGGATAAGCACTCTTAGTTGGCGTTTTTTAACCTCGGGCAGTATGAGGTCGAGAAATTGTAATTTACCACTTGCTTTTATGTCAGCATCCAATTTTAACATAGTCGGTTCTTGATCCTTTAGGATTTTGCTGTGAAGTGTAGGATCCACGACATACGGATGATTACAACACTTCAAGGGAGAAAATAAGATCAAAATCAAATACATCCGAGGATGAATTTCATGTTGGAATTGGATAAAAAGTGTAAATATAAATTAATAGGTTACAGAAGAAATCAGGATCATCATAACATCTTAGGTTGTTTCATCAGATTTCAATGGTAAGAAAAATGTGTTTGAGTAAATGGCTTCTTGACTGTAAGCATGATAACAGTGGTTGCCACTTATTATCTTTCTATAGCTGCTGTAATCTCTCTCTCTCTCTCTCTCTCTCTCTACACCACATCGTCATCCTTTATTTTTTACAAACAACTTTTTACTTGCAAACACTATCGGTACGAAGAAACTGGTACACATTATCAAACCCATGTCAATAGTAATTCAAGGGGTAACAAATCAAAAGCCACCTCAATATTAGAACATCCAATATGTTCTGTATAAACCATACAAAGTTTCAATTAGTTTTTAAACAGCACATCTGTTTCACTATATAACTAAAATAAACACGATCATAAGATGGTGGGAGCATTAATGCAAATACTCATAAGATAAATACTTCTTTTAAACATAGATTTTCATCAAGAAATCAAAGAGCCAGGGTGGTAAAATAGCACTCTATTGGTCAAGTGTCAACTTAATGTATCCAATCAATGTTCAAACTTTATATCTATGGTAAAAACCAGTGCCAAATATAAAATTATCATTTTTGTAATTCTGTTACATAGTTACATCAACATTAATGATTGATTAACAATGGGAAAAAGATGTTCTTACATTACCATCTTAGCAAATTTCAGATTGCATTTTTGCAAATGGGATGGCTGGTCTGCGAATAAGTAGTTACGTACCAATTATGATAGTTCATAAACCAAACACTGGCCTTTTCCTACTCTTGTTCCATTAGCCTATGGATAAAGTTTGTCCAATTGACCAATATCAGGTTAGACCAAACAAGTGTTAGCATGTCAATCCAACCTGATTTGGCCCATTTCAACTCATACTAAATAATGTACCTCTTCAACCTGAACACATTTTCACCCGCCCATCTTGCCACCTCTAAACATTAACATATGTCCATGACAAACAACAATGGCAAGCAAGTGAAAACCTCCTTTCTCGTTGGTTATAAATGAAATCACTTTTCCACTTTGTTCTGTTAAGTTAGTAGGTTAAGAACAGCCAAGACATATTGAAGAAGATACAAAGTGGTATGCAATTGGCAGATGAAGGCATTCATGGTGAGACACAAGTTAGCTATTTAATGTGACTCTAACCACTAATATATATAAGGTAAAAATCCTGGCACTAAAAGCTTAGATATGAAAATATTAAATGTAATTAACGAATATTGCCAGAGAATACCTTACGGTTGGAAACTAAAATGTCATGGAGAGCCCCACCAACAGTATTATTTGAGCCGCAACGAAGAACCATTGCATTAGAAAGTAGGGTAGCACAATACTGTTCAAGCTGCACATTAGATAGCTGAACAGGAACCCAAAATTCTACAAACTTCGAAGAGTTGGATATATTTTCATAATTCTGCACAGTGGTCGCAGCATCATTATTTACTACATTATCCATCACACCAGCTGCTTTGCATGTCCCTGTTACCTAGTGCAAGAAAAAAAATATATATGAATTCAACAAAATAAAAAAGACAAAAGCTTCCAATGAGTCAGCTGAGATAGATATTAAAAAGTTCTTGCTTGCTTTCTAACCATTGAAGACCTTTTGAGTATAATATAATACAAATACATGTAATAAGAATTAAGATATGAGGTCTCTTGATTAGATTACAGCCAGTAATTAAAAAGCACACTAAATTATTGACGAACCTTGTCACAAGGGTCAAGTTCCTGCTGATTCGGTATATCATGCCTGCAGGATAAGATTAACCAATTATTGTTGGCACCACAGCAAAATTCCACCAGATATACAGAATGATATCATAAAATAATTAGGGTTGTAATCTTGTTTATACTGTGAGGAGAAACCCTGAACATATGCATCATAGGAGGATGAAAAACAATCTACAAGTAACAAAATCAAACATAATAAAATCATGGCCAGATACTGCATCAGGGATGCATCTTCTGAACAATCATATTTTATAGAGAATGATGATAATACAAAATTGTTCTGCTTTCAGGAGGCAGACTTCCTTGAAATAACCAATATTCAAAGCTAAGTTCTCTCAAATGATGCTTAAGTTAACACTCAGTAATTTAAAGCATTTCCTTTAATGTACAAGGTCAACGGTTGACTCATATCCCCACTTCTTATCATAAAAAAAAAACAAAGTTAAAAACAATAATCATATTTATTAGTGATATAAGATCGCTCAACGAATTCTTCTAAGAGCACCAAAAGGATGTAAAACTCAGATTTGTCCCTAATTAACTTGAGCTGATTTGTATAAAAAAAATGTGGTTCGAGAAAAGCACCGGACTCACCTCGATGATGACGTGTGGAAGATATGGTTACTATTATCTGCACAAGCATCATAATCAGCATTCCTATTAGATGATGAGCACTCATGTTCAATTTGTTTCTCCACATTACCATTTTCAGTAGACTCTACTTGGTCTGCATCCATCAGTCTTTTATCTAACACTGCCTTTTTAGCTTCATCATAAGCTTCTTGAACTCTTATGCTATTCTGGACTTTCAGCTCTTTATCCTCATCTAACACACCAAAGGAAATTAAACAAAAAACTTAAGGCATTATAATGACAATAACAACATAAATATTGCGTACATAGAGCAAGAAGTACAGGAAATGCGAAACAAGATGACAATTGAAAGACGATGATTAAAAGCAGTACCTCCGTTGGGGCTAGCATTATCTTGTGGAGAGTTGTCTTGCTCTTCTGGAACCCCCTTATCATCTGTGTGTCATTACAAAAAAAGAAAAAAAACGGTATCTAAGAGAAAGAAAAAACTTCCATACTGAAATCATTGCAAGTTTATATATTTAGGGCGTGTAACTACCATTTATTGTCAAATATATCTAATAATTAAATTAGATTATAATGAGTTATGGACCTATGTAAATAATAGAAGAGAAAATACATAATCGGAAAATTTGTATAAAAACATGATGATAGACCATAAAAAGATAAATTTAAGGCAAGTACCTGACTCAATTCTTATTCGTTGAGGTATAAATAAAGACTTATAACGATTAGCATTGAATCTCTTCCTTTTTTTATCAAGAGCGTTCATCAAGAGCTGCCTTCCATCAAGAGCTTTCTTTTGAACAGTTGTGTGGTTTCTTGATCCCGTGATTATAGCAGTAGGCGCATCTTTCGTCTTAGCCATCTGTCAAAAAATGCAACAGAATTAAATCAACAAATATGAGCAAAATCCAGTAGATGAGCTGCACATGCAAAGTTGCATAGTTATAGTACCCTTTACTCTTAACAATCAAAAAGTAGGTATAACATCCTCCGAAACTGATGACTTAAAAATTACAGGACCCGCATTCTGTTTTACATATAACATACTTACTTACAGTTACAATAATTTATAGGTGCAAATTACATATAACTCGAAGAAGTCAATCAGTTAAATCAAACCATTCACCATCACCCAATCTTTTACCACTATCAAACTACAGAGCTCGAAACTCACGTTATAACTCATAGTAGTTCTAGATCCATCAATTTCTAGAAACCTAAGTTTCTTTGTAACAATATGTCAAACACCTGGTGACTGCTACTTCTGGTAACACATATGGCATGATAACAAACACAAATAAACAAAATAACTAAACTCCAAATTCACGAAAATATCCGTACAATTCAACGAAAATCAAGCATAGACAGGCTACTACTACTTACTAGTACAACATAAAATTGGCGAAACAGTTAGAATAATGAAAATGTACAAACTAATCATCAAAAGTATGTCAACAAACATCTAGGTTTAAACCCTAAACCCTAAATTGACTTACATTTTTTGCATCTGTATCATATTCATACATTACAAACCCTGACATAAAAAAATTAAAAAGGTGAGTTACACACACACATGTAGCATTGATCATTCAAAGATGCAGACAAATTTATGCGAGTATAAGAGAACAATTGAAACTGTATGTGAAATAATAAAAAGTTAGGGCTTATATATGTAGATGATTTTAAGATGGATACAGACCGGCAGTTGAAAAATTAGGGTTTTAGAACCTCATACATGCAACGATTTTTGTTTTCTTGTAAAAAATGAATGATTTTTGATTTTTGATTTATTTGTGACGATGAAAGAAAGTAATCTCCGATGGTAGAAAATAAGGAAGAGAGTGGTGAAGACACCTGTATTGTTTGGTGGTTATTATTTGGTAGTGCAAAACGTACGGAGTAATAATTTTATAATAATAATTGCATGTTTTAACATTTATTATTTTTCAGTTTATGGTTTTAATATGTAAAATTTTAGGGTAAGACACGAGGTGTACGTTTAATTGTTCACGATCTTAATTATTGTGAAAACGTTGATGAATAATTCGTCAAGCGATTATTACGGGTAAAGGGAAATAGAACCCCGGTAAATTTCAAGTTATCATTCATGTATCATTTACATAAGAACGCACGGAGTGACCGAAGACAATCGTCGCAGTTCAGTGACTTAAATGCCGAGAATCCGACATTTGTTGCGTTCAACTACTTTTTTATTTTAATTTTTTATTTCTTTCGATTTCTAACGGTTAGATTTGGAATAAATATAAATTAAAACTAGAACTAGCCATTAAAGTAGCCGTTTTTTACTTTATAAAAAAAAAAAAAAAAAAAAAAAAAAAAAAACACTTTAAATTACACTACAAGTACAACCATTTATCCCTTTCATTTCTTACATCCAAAAACTCAAATACTTTAAATAATTATCACTATAATTCAATACAATGTCGCAAAAAATGAACAATCGCCATACCAACTACACTTGCAATGGAAACTATTTCCACCTTCCTACAATCCGGCAACACCAACCTCGTCAAACGCTCGTATGTTGGGGTTTGGTTATACCTACAAAATACCTCAAACTCAGGTTCCATCAACCCAATATCCACAAACCCAAGAATATCCTGAAATGACACCCGAAGAATACCATGATTTCTAGATGTGAAAGTAATCACAAACGCCACCATCCGAGGTACAATCGGCCAAAGGCGAGACACCTACGTCGTCCCACAAAAAAAATCCGCAGTTAAATTCAAATTCAAACCACCATATGAGCTAAAAAAGGATATATAGTAATAAATGTCTGCAATAATTGGACGAGTGACGAAGAATTACTTTTGGCTCAATGTTGGATTTGCATATCCACATACCCCAACCGAGGAAACAACCAAAGTATCGATTCCTTTTGTTACTTGGTGTTGGCCGAGTACAACAAACGTCCGGACACGGAAAATGTTGTCCACCTAAATAAAGACGCGTTGTCATCGAAGTGGAAATATTTGACTGGAAGGTGTCAAATGTACAACAAAATTTAGGAAAGGTTGAATCGTCAAAAGCATAGTGGTGAAGCCGTCGAAACTATTTGGTTGCGGGTCTTGGATTGATACAAGTTGGAGGCTAAAGTGAATTTTTATCATAAGAAAGCTTGGGAGTTTTTTAGGACCAATGTGTCCTGAGACGGTTGTATTCGGAAGACGGAACAAACGGAGATAAACGATGGATTAGACGACATAGATGTTGACTTGGAACAAGACGAGGAGAAGGACGACTACGAAAACCCAAACGTTGCCCTATTTGGTGATGATATGAATCCACGTCCACCAGAAAAATCAAGGCGTCCAAATAGTACAAAGACGTCATCCGGTTCTGTCCCTTAATCTCATCCTTCTTTTGATGACTCAATCACCTCAAAATTTGACATAGTGAGACATAGCAGAAGGTCTAAAGATATATATTGAAGATGACGATAGAAGGCATGCTGAAAATGATGTGTTGATTCTTAATATGGAAAAGGAGAGGGTTCAGACCAAGTTCGGGTGGTCGGGATCGGGATCGAGATACGTTTAAGTAATTTTTTTTAGTTATTATTTTTTAATTATTGCCAATTATTTTCATTTATTTATATAATTGTAGGACTTTTGAATTTATGAATGTAATTATATTATATTCGTATTTACTTAATGTTTTAGTTGTTTTTATTAATTAACTTATTATAGTTAAAACCTGTGTATATACATGGATGTTGAATTCGTACTTTATTTTCATAAGTATGCAAAATAATATATATGATAAACTATAGAAATACCAAATGGTTCATCAAATAAAAGTATGATGTTTCTTTTTATCAAGTACACAATAATCACCAATACTTTATCAAACGTTCGTTACACAATCAATCTAATCCATTCAATGATCAAAAATGTTTTTATATGTATCTCTTACCCAAACCCCAAGTGATTCATCAAAGAAACATAAAGAAATCACATACGATCACGAGAACTTACTAACAAGCAAGAAGAACAATAATTTCGGTTGATAAAATGAATGAATCGATCAAACCCTTGAGTTTTTAGGGTTTTAGTTTCGTATTTTCGACTTGGGAGAGTTTAGAATCGATTGAGAAGCGTTTTGTGGGGTTTAAAACTCGTTTTTAGGGTTAAAATACGTTTATATACGAATCTGGGCCGACATAGGATCGCGTCGCGAAATGGGTCAAATCGCTTCACTAAATAGGTGGAATTGCGTCGCTATTTATGGTAAATCGCGTCGTGATTGTTGAGTTTAATTTTCGTTTACGTTTTGCTTCGTATCTTCTTCGTTACACGTCGGATTGCGATGATTCTTTTTGCGTTGGATTCGTTTTTCAAAAACGAAGACTTTAATGTAAATAAATCTTTAAAATAAGTTTTGACACAAAAATAAGTTATTACGGTTTGATTTACGATTACGGTTTGATGACGGTGGTCACAAACATAAATATTGAAAGTTCACGTCTAATTTGTAGTGAACAAAACCAAGCGAGATGGGGTTACACTACCTACATTATTGCATTGTCCATCCTTATATACAAACATGACTAGGTAGTGAGAATATTTTCATGACATCAAAGTGGAGGGCTATACTGGCAGTTTTGTCATGGAATCCATATTCTCGGATCAATGGTACATCCACTTTTGAGTATGAAAGCTTTGATGTGCTCAAGACCTTTTAGAAAGAGGATATTTTGGAATTCGGAATAGTTTTGCTTGAGATTTTGTCAGCCAAAGTGAAGATTGACGGTACATTGTTATGTGAATTGATTGTCTTTTTGGGGTGGATTTCTCTAATTCATTTGGGAAAGTTGTTATCTAGTGGGTTGGACATTCTCTTTTGGGTTGATAAATTGAGGGAAGGGGTGGGTATATTTAAAGAAAAGTGGGGTAGGCTTTTAACTAATAAATGAATAAAAATGTTAAAATGGTGAAAGAAGTGTGTGTGTGTGTGGTGGGGGAGGGGGGGGGGGGGGGGGGGGGGGGAGGGGGGGGGAGGGAGATGTAGGAGTATGGGTGTGGCATTTTGTTAGGGAGCCGAGAGGGAGAGCTTTAGGTAAACTGGATGATCTCATTAATGTTTGAATGGGTCCTTATAAGTAAGGCGTGGATGGATAGATGGAAGTGAAGGTTAAATAGGGATGTGGTATTTTAAAGTTAGCACTTAAGAACTATGTTGGATTTTGAAGTTTTTAAGGAGCAGAGGGGTTAGCAAGGAGATCGCGTGGTACAAGGTGGTTTCCAAAGAAGATGTGTATTTTTTATTTGGATATCAAGAAATGGTAGGATTTCGGTTCTTAAGATCATTAATAAGATGGGCATAGTGTTATATAGTTTGTTTTGTCAGAGATGCAATGATGAGATTGAAACATCGGATCATTATCTTTTTACTATAATGATGAGATTGAAACATGAGATTGAAATATTGTGAAGGATGTATGGGTCAAAGTTTTTGATTGGTGGGGTTTGGGCCAGATATATTTAAATGGGAAATTAGAATTAATTATGAATGATGGCAAGAGTTTGTTTTCTAATCAAAAGAGAGTTGCTTGGAAAGGGACAGTTTGGGGCACATTTTACTTGATTTGGTTACATAGAAACATAAAAGTGTTTAAAAAGGGCTCCAAAAGAGCTCCGGATTTGTTTAAGGAAGTTTAAGTATGGTCGTTTGGGTAGTTTTAGCTAGGAATTTGGGTTGTAAAGTGTAATGGAATCAGTTTCTTAATGTTGAGAATGAATATTATATGATGGTGTTGTGCTCTTGCTGATGTTCGGACTGCTATTTGGTCTCATGTGGTGGGCTGTTCCAGTTTTAAGGTATCATGGTGTCAGAGTTCTTCTTTAGTTTCGTTGGGCATTTTGGTTGCGGTCAAGTCTCTTGAAGTTTCGATCTATTGGTGCTTCATGTTTTCCGATGAAGTATATAGGTCGGATTCTGCGGTTGGGTTTTGGGTTGGGGACCGTTTGGGATATAGCTAGATAGTTTTGTTTTTTTTATTCTCTAGGTTGTGATGCTAGTTGTTGTGCCTAGTTTTGTTTTGCTAGTTCTTTTGTGTTGTGATTGGATATCTCTCACATGTATTTTGTGGCTTTTGATTCTAATGTTATTGTCTACCTTATTAAACAAACTAGAATATAACCCGCGAATTCGCGGGGTTATACATAGTTATAATGAAAATTATTTAGGCATTTTTTCATAATGTGATATTGATCGTGTTCTTCATTCTACTTTTATGTCTAGGTTGTTTTCAATGTATGATCTTTCATTGTGAATCATTTTTTGGTTTATTTTTAAAAAGATTGAAAAGTGGTCTATAGATTTCGTACCATGGACAAAAATTGTAATGTTTGTAACCTGCATTTATGAAGCATTCTATGTATTAAATTAATACAATGCCACGTGTTGTTCTGTATGATTTGTTTTAGTTGTATTGGTTTTGATTTTCTACTCAAACTATAATTGTTGAAGTTTGTGATCTACTGAATTGGTACGATACAATTACATTTTTAATGTACATTGATTTTTATGAGGTACATCATGAATCATAAACATGTAGTGTTGCGTGTTGCTAAACAAAGTTTTCTACAATTACAAATTGATTATTTATATTTTTTTTTCAATTTCATAAATTATTTGTGATAGTGAATAAAAATAATTAGAACGACAAGTTGATTTAATTACATAACTAAAAATGGTCAGAAAATTAGAAAATTATGATACATTATGTATCTAATTAAAAGTTTCTATATAGCCTTATACTTTATAGTTGCATTTCTCTCTGTTTTTTTATCTCACTTAACATCCTCTCTTTTTCCTATAAATTATTTTGGAATTTACTCATAAGTTTTCAAGTACTCGAAAAAATGAGTTTAAACATAAAACAAACCTTGCAATATAGTGTTTATGGTTATTGATGTTGTGAATCTCTTGTTTGATTACATTCCAACGTTTTGCACCGTAAAATATTTTCCTTTATTTTTGGACACTTAAATACAAACACATAACAAACCATATGACGTATGAACCTTCTTGTAACTTAGAACTCACCCTGTTTTAATTTCCACTAAATTAAGTACAATTAACAACAAATACAAATTACCATAAATGAAAGGGTAATGATTATAAAATGAAATGCACATTCTTGTCGAAAGAAAAAAATGTCCTATCAATATGAAGTTCTAAAGTATTATTGACTTATTACTCGAAAGAATTGGACACACTACCTCTTCAAAATCATCACTTGCGCCAATAAGTGCTAACAATGCTGGATCTGTTGAGTTATAACTCAAAAGAATTGGAGACGCTACCTCTTCAAACATCAGCATGCAAGGCTCGATTATAACCTGCTAAGATCACTACATATTCAAAAGGTGATTATAAGTTACAAAGCCAGAGTTATACAAACATAAAGAAATACTAACAAAGAAATTTCATCTCCAATTGCAGATTTCAGAGCATGATATATATTAGTATCACGAGAGCTTCTTGGATCTGTTTCAGGTTCTTGATTTGCTCATATATTTCATTCATTGTTTCTTCAACACAACCAATATTCATGTATCACATAACTTCATTAAAAAATAGTGCTACGTGGTTACCTTAGGCTTAGGCTTAAACCCACATGACTTGCCATTTTCTCCTCAATAATAAAAATAAAGGATGTAAATTGAAGGAATTCTTGACTCCTGATATGAAAAAAACACCCCTGATTTGAACCCTTGGTCATTCTGACCCACCCATCTTACCACCTATAACATTTAATGTACTACACACAGCAGCATAATATAGTTTCTTCAGTGGGACACAATTGTAACCCTAGACTGACCCACCCATCTTGGTACCTATAACAGTGCCTAATACAAAAATGGAAGTATGTTTATTAGACAGTTGTCATATGGACAACGAACTGGTATTTGATATATAATGCATATTTTGTTACACCGTCAGTGCGAATAGCATCAAAGAGAACTTATTATATTAATTTAATATAAATACATTATTTCATAAGAAAATAGCTGTGTACACTATCAATATGTCTTATAAATGCGGGTAACATATTTAACATAATAGTAGTCAGTATAATGCTTTTTATTACCACCTGAAATGAACTGACCGGAGAACAGTAATTCATATATATGCTTTGACACATTAGATAACCTGTGTGAACCCATCCATTATGTTGCTTTTCAAGCTGCCTGCCATCAGGTAACATCTAAATAAAAGTCAGACACATTTACCAAAATATTTATATGCTAACATAAATCATATAAAACCCGTCAACCTTATGTGTAAAATATATTTTACAATCTTATAATATCGTTATAATAATGATAAGAATATAGGACTCGGGCACCATCTCAATGTGTCAAAAAATAAATAATAATAAGTTGTAAGAATCAGATATCCTAGTGTTTTGTTCTGATTATATGACTCAAAGTTGTAATAATCAGATCATCAGTTTCAAAATGTATTATAGCGTAATGAAACTTACAGTCATATCCACCTGAGCTGACTCCTGGAAACTTTTAATCACTTTAACTTGTTTTGGAGGGGCCATTTCCTGGAAAGTATATGATCGATCATTTTTTGAAACATCTATGTCAATATAGGTTTAAACATTTTTGAATATACAACATTCAGAAAGAATTCCTGGTGGCTTTGATATACCTTGGCTTGGCAAGGGTGGTGTGGTGGTAAGATGGGTCAATTTATAGTACGGTCAAATCAGGTCGGGCCAAGTCAGACTGTTCATGGAAGACTTTTTGTACTTCTATTCTCAACTAATCTATTCTTACTGATTACAAAAAATACCTTTAACTTTTGAATAATAAGGTTTTATGAGGTTGTATGGATTATGACCAGACTTTGGGCAACCATTTAACACGACGAATTTGACTTATACACTTTCAATAACAGACTACCTCATCTATGTTAGGTGGGCAAGTTCCACCGGTTTATGTGAAAATGAATCAATCCGTTTTGACCGACACCATTTTGTGATCTGTAGCACACACTCAAATTTCAAAATGGATTAAATAAATAAATAAATGAAGGTCAACTGAACCCAAACCCTTTGACCTATTACCTATCCCACCGTCGCCTATGATGCCACCAAAATGGTATATGTGTATAAAATATACTTGACAATTAACCATACAATTGCAGAGGACCAATAAAGCTACTTGTTGTGGTTGAAGTGAGTTTCAAAGTGTACCTTGTTCATGTTAATGCTGCTTTTGTTTCACCTTTCATTCTGGTACTAATAGAAGTGTGGCATATAGAGTCTGCAAAAGAAAACATACACGATGCTATTATTTCTCCTCCTCATTAATTTGAAAGGGTTGTTTTTAAAAGCTTTGCTTTGCACACCAAAAAAAAAAAAAAAAGGCTTAATCTAGCAAGTATATACAAAACCATATGGTAATTGTCTTCATGGACCATAAAAGGCAGTTATGAAGAAGAAACACGTAAGATATTAAATAGTACATTTCTTTTCCGACCCGCCCATTTTCCCACCCATACTAAATTTGTTCCACAGGCCTAAAAGAACTACAACTTCTTGTAACTTCATGGCAAAAAAATGACTATTCTTTGAATATTTCATAACTTCTATTAGTTCTTAGTTTATATTATGTCATAACCTTTTCAAGTGTGTATTTCTTTTTGGTTATATCTCATATTAGAAGACAAGAAATAGGCTTGCCAGCCTTAGGTTGTGTCCTTGTTGATATAGAGTTTTCAATCTTCACAAAGCAAGTTTCTCAAATAAATTAAATTTGAACCAAATTTCAATCAAAGATTTACGCACCAAAATCACCCCTGTAAATAACCGATTTTATTGTAAAGGTATCAAAGTTATTATTTGACCATAAAGTAATCATATAATGAGAACAAATACAGAGGTTGTCTATGCATTAACCATGAAAGTCACAATAACTATAAAATCAATTCTAATATCTAAATCCAAACACACCCAGGTAGAACTTAAGAACTTACATTGAAGCATGGAGAACTATTATCTCCAAAGCATGACGCCCAAGAAAGAGAGTGCCAACGTGCTCATTGATTGAATTCTGCCATTAACCGACACTGATTTAGCCAACGAACTATATATGTACATGAAACAATAAATTTTCCAAAAAGAAGCACCTGAAATATGAAATACGTGATATATTCCGGGGATTTCATAAAATCGCTACCCATTAAATTCAACCCAGATCTACGTCAGGCTTAACATACACAACATAATATTCTTTTACGTATTAATACATTGTTGAATCTAGTCCCAAACCACACTTAAATGGCACAAATGGTTTCAAAGTTTCCTACTTTTATTTGCATATTTATCAATTATCAGGAAAAAAATGCCATTAGATAAATGGCATAATACAAAGGATGCTCAATCTTGTTCCATACATTTGAATATATCCGATAACATACGAACAAAACTCTCTTAACCTGATTAGTATCCTCTCAGTTTGAGGCATTATCCGGAAACACACGTATGACACTCTTGTGACAAGCCTAACTTTGCAAAAACATTTTTCTAGAAATTCACGTGTAGCATAAGTTAGATGGAAAAAATTTCAAAATGGCCAAAAATAACACCAATTGAATTTATATTATACTAAGATTGTGGATAGTAAAAATTAATACTAAGATAAGTGTTGCCAGAATATGAGACATTAAGCATCCAAAACTCACCATATTTTATGGAATGACCTTATGAGGCTACAATATAAATTTTCCATCATATAAAATCAATTAGGAATTTGTACAATATACAACAAAAATCAAGACCTGGAATCAAAGTTAAACTTCAAGTAAGACATGAATGCTATAAAACACACCGACAATTAAGATTTCATAATTTCATAATTCTACTTAAACCAAAATCAATAGTATTAACAATAAAAGAATGATTCATCGTATTTACCTCTTTTCTGATTATATATGCCTTCCTGTTTCTCAAGAACACTAAAAGATGCAAAAAAATAGGAGTATATTACTTTTAGTAGAAGCAGCATTAACAGGAGCGGATGAGATTGAAACAGAAATACTGTAAATACCCAATAATGAAAATGAAAAATCGTCATTATAATAACAGTGGATTGGAGAAGATGAACAGTAGATTCGAGTATGGTATGAGATTGAAACTGAGTTCACATAATTATGATACCATTCATTCACTCAAACAAATTCAAACAATAAGAAACGTAATCAAAATTCTAATATCAATAATGCAATAAAAAAAAGTGAGATATTACAATCATACCATGAGTGCCCATTGAATACAATACCTCTCAAGCCCTTGTATCCATCCAAATCTTCTAAAATAATTAGGGTTACTAAATGGAGTGGCATGAAGTGGATGGATGTGAAAAGGAGGCTGAGAAATTGAGGGTAGTTGAGTTTGTGCATTTCCATGGTTTTGTTGAAGTTGAGGTTTGAACAAAATCTGAGGAGAGGACATGGGAATGGAGGGATCGGTGGAGATAGGAAATGATAATGAGAAATGGAATGTCTTCCAAAAATAAAGGCTACTAAAAAGGGGCTAGGGGTTTTGGAGCACCAATATTACTCCGTATCAATTTGATTTTTGAAATTTGAATTGTCTCTTATCTCAAAGTCAATGTCAATAATGAGTAATTCCTTAATTACCTCCGTTTTTATTGGTGAATAAGTCTTAAGTAATCAATTTGAAATCTTATTGAAAAATCGACTGGCATTTGATATATGTAAAAATAGGGGTAATTAGGTAAATTAATGAAGTTTACCAATACTTATTACATGGACAAATATGATCAATGGTGGATAAGCAGGTATATTAATATAATGAAGGGTTAAGATTAATTCAATGGGGGTTATTTTAGGAATGTCTACATATTTAATGGTTTGTTATAAATATAATAGGAGATACTAATGTTGTTATGTTTAACGACAATCCTTCAGATTGTAAATCTACTTTTTTAATCCATCTTAATTTTTCGATACATCATTTATTTAAATCCAACACTCAAATTTAAGTTGTAAAGCTCTCAATCACCCATGTATTGTCGTATGAAGGATGGTTATATTTTTGTTGTAAATGAGTGAAAAGCGCAAAGAGTTAACCTATGGAGAAAATTGGTTTAAGATTATATGATTGTGATATGCGTGGGCATGTTTCGGATGTTTACGACAAGTAAGAGACTGCCCTTCTTTATGCTATTTATTTGTTTCTATAACCATTACATATGAAGGGATCAAATAAGGTGCATTTGATTTTAGTACCCCCTAATTTAGAAAGGAAATAGGAACATGTGTTAGTAAAGTTGCATTACTTAATCTCCCTATATAACTAAAGGAATATCGGAGTTGTCATATGTGGCATTCCCATTCCTTCGACACATAAGCATTTTTCCAATGTATCATACCCAATATTTCCTACGTGGCGAATAAGCCTACTAAATCTCCACGTACATCAGCTAATAGTAAATTTTAAATAATCTAATTTAATAAAAAATAATTATTTATTATTATCATAATAATATCCTCCACCTACATCACCTATATTTTCTAATTTAATAAAATTAATATAATAATAATATTAATAATATCTAAAATAAATCATGACTTCCTCACATACATGGTACCGTATTAACTCTCTGTTCGAACTGTTCTCAACAGTAATGAATCTTTCTCCCAATCATTACTAAAATCACCAATCCTTTATATATACAAACTCTATTTGATTGTTGAATATAATCCATTCCTAAAACAAAGTTATGATACATCTATCTATATATACATATCTCAATCTCAATCTCAATCGTTTATTTATAACTCCAGATTCAAGAATCCAAACCAACCATGCTTTTCTTATCTCATCTTATTATGTAATTCTATTCATATTCTATCCTTTCATTCATACTAAACACCCTTAATTGAACTTCTTATGCACACCACACATTTAATTACTTGCCTCAACGAAAAATTAATTGAATTTCATTACACTTTGGTGTATTGTTGTCAAATAAGATGAACTCTTATGTAGTACATGATTTATGTTTGATTCAAAACCAACTTCTAGATACCACTTTTAAATGGTGATGTATCATGCATGTTACCATCACCGAATGTTTTGATTTTGATTTTTTATTTATATGATCGATATGCATTTACATAATACTTAGTGTAAGATACTTTACCTTGCCAATGAGCTATTCTCATTGACAGAATTTAAAATTTTGTTTTCTTTCCTTTGTTTTATATCATGGGAAAATTGTGCACCATTGACCAACTTTTGAGCAAAAAAAAATTATATTATATTAACTGCTTATTCTTCATTATTCCCCCAAAATACTAAATTATTTATTTGTTACTCAAAAGGTATCATGTCTACGTCTACCACATTTCTCAAGAATCTGACCCCAAAGACTAAGAACCCACAAATCAAAGTCATAGTAATTCATGCTTGGAGACAACCACCAAATGGTAAATCCAATGAAGAAACAATGGAATATTTGCTTCTGGATGAACATGTTATTCTTTAAATCCTTTATTGTTAAATTGTATGTCTCTCATTGATTAACATTAGATTCAATTTTTTTTTGACGCAATATGTAGGGAGACAAAATGCAAGCTAGCATTCTTGCAGGCTTGGTAGATAGCGTGACTAAACAACTCCTATACCAATCAACAGTGATGATAAAGAATTTTTTTGTCACCTAAAACAAATCAAACTATTGAATTTGCAATATAAAATTGTATATTATTGTGACACCCGGTCAAAAAGGGCAAATTTTCGCGCTCAATTTAAACCTCAAATACACATATTATATACGCGTTACTACCAAAACATTTAAGTCTTATATATATAATTATATATATATAACATAAAATGATTATTTAATGATTACTTATACATAAATCTGAAAGCACGCAGAACTACAAAAACGGATGTTGGTGCAAGGTTTTTATAAATGATGTTTGATTATTAAAAATAAACATTATTTATTCGGATAATAATAGAAACATATTTTGTTTCATTTTAAAACGTGTTCTATTCGGTTGAGACCACGCGAGACAAAGTTATAATTTATAATGCAAATAAGGTATTTTTATAAAATACTTCAACTCAAAAAAATGTTTCGATAATACTTTTATAAATTTTTTGAATTAAAAGTATAACATTATATTACGATCGGCTAAACAAACACGGGTCAAAATACCACAAAATAAAGCAAGCCTGTCCAACCACCTCCAATTATTGGAGATGGTCTGCTTCTTCTTCTTTGCATAAGCCGATCCACTCACACCCCTTTTGTGATTTCATTTTTCTTTCATCTTCATCATCATCTAAATCTCTCAATCTCTGCAACAACAAAATTTAACAACAATAATAAGCAGTAACATCTGATCATCATAATCAATATCATCATCTTCATTGTCGGTCATCATCACCAACAACCTCCTCATCTCTCTCGGGTTACAATCATCACCACTGATCATCATCATATTCGGAATTATCATCATCGAGAGAGAGGGAGCAAGAAAAGGAGCAAAACATCATCATCATCGTTACCCACTTCATCATCATCATCGTGCTCATCATAATCATCACCGGTCTTCATTTTTCACCCGTAAGCAACCACTCTCTCTTAAAATTTTATGTTTATAAAACTCGTGATCATCATGTTTTAGTGTTATATATCGTTTACTATGTCCAAGATTAAGGGTTAAAAATGTGTTTGTGAAATGATGTTGAGTCGTAACAGAAAACCCTAAGGGAACAACAATAGCCGATCGGCTACACAACTTCAGCCGAACGGCTGCCAACCTACAGCCAATCGGGTCTCTCTTCCTACAGCCGATCGGGTGAACTCCCCTCCAGTCGTACGGGTGTGTTTGTTGAGCCACTCGGGTGTGCCCCTGACCCGGACGGGTATTGTGTTTAAACCTCGCGGATTATATAACCTTTGCATGTGTATATGTGTATATATATATGTATATACTACATTACGGAAAATTTTTTAACAATTGTCACAAAATATACAACTAAATGTAAGTAACGAATTTTTGAAACAATAACTTTGATAATGAACTAAGAGAATGAAGTTAAGTGTTTTATGTAAAACATTACTTTTGTATATTTATATATTTTTGCAACTAATGAAACGTATGTATTTATACATATGCTACGTACTAAAATGTGTGTGTGTGTGTATATATATATATATATATATACGACACAAAAATGTAAAAAGTATATTTATGCGAAAACAAACATAATTATATTTTTGGAATATAATTTCTATCCGTCACCAACGAGCATTACTTATTTTATAAATTTCAAATGTAAACACTTATCAAATACTTTGGATATAATTAATCGAGTGAACATTAATATGGATGATATATTTAAAACATCCATTTACTCATTTAAAATCTCGCGTGTTTAGGACACTAGGAGATTTCGGATTTGGACATAAGCTTACTTTAAGATCGCTAGCTCTTCAGGTGAGTTCATAGCCCCACTCTTTAAACTGTTTTACTGTTTTTGGGGTGAGAATGCATGAACGCTATTTTCATAAAATTTGTTTATGAAACAACTATTGAAAATTGTTTTACAACTGTTTACTCAATACGTTATATATAACACCCCACAATTTAAGACACAATTTTTTTTTTTTTTTTTTAAATTCGGAAGCGCAAATCCCATATATAATATATACATAGATGTCATGATTTCACCAACCAAAACATTACATATGTTCTAAAATTTAGATATAGTTACAAACGATAATTATCGACTGTGTGTTATTTAACAAAACAAAGTAATAACAAAACGATCAGAGTTCAACTTGGCAAACATTTCTTCAAACCATCAATAGTCCCAACAACCCAAAAGTTAACCTGCAAAAGTATTGTGGGGAATTAGCACGAAGCTAAGTGAGTAAACTAAGTCTAACAATCTAACTTAGTATAACAATCAATTCACAACAATCATCTAACTAAACAATCAAACAGAGGATCGGTGGTTCTTGAGATACCCTCAGTCCGCGGTGGCACTCCAAGAACACTTAATAATCAACTGCAGGCCAATACAGAGATTTTTACCGATAGTTTATTGCTATCTTTAATCAATATGGATTAATTCACAACAAATGTTCATCCGACCCATAAGGATTAACCTATAGCAACTAAACCCAAAATTGACCTCTATCATTCCAACCTATCATGGAATTATTTACTAGCAAACAATCAATCTATCAAACCACAAGTTTAATCAACAATCCTATCATTATCATAACGATAAATCAGTCAATACAAGCAACTTAAAAATTGATGCAACTAACAGTTAACACCAAGATTAAATTGTGAGAACCAGTCCACTCACCTGTCAGTCTCAGTCTCCAACTCAAAAGTCTTATTTTATTGAGTCTTCGGTGTCTCTGTAAACACAATTAAAACACAAGTTAATAACTCGTTTCATAATTTAATTATGACTATACTCAATTATATACATTGATAATCAAGGAATATCAATAACTAAACAATATAAGTGTTAGATTCACATAAGTTCACAAAATATCAATTTCTTCAAAATTACAAAGGCAAACGCGATCCGGACAATGGAGGTTGGGATCGCGTTCCTCTTAAGAAAATATTCTGTAACCATTTTACACTTGCAAACGCGATCCGGGTGTATGAGCTGGATCACGTTTCGAAGAAGGAATCAGGATTGAGACAAAACAACACATAGCAACGCGATCCGGGCTATCTAGCCGGATCGCGTTTGTCACGTTTCCAGCAACAAAACCCAGATCAGCAAGAACACCAGCACGAACCAAAAGTCTAAATTCACTAAATTCGGATACCATATATGTTTTTAACCCAAAAAGAACCTCAACTAACATCCTATAACATGTTATAACAACAAATCATCATCATCAAACTTCTAATTTCACTCATGCATCCACATTTAACCTAGTTCCAACCAACCAAAAACTCAAATTATACTTAAAAATGGAAAATATACTTACAAGGTAGATGATAACAAGAAGGAGGTGTTGTAACTCAGATTGTTGCACCAAAATCACAGCTTCAAAATGAATTGTTTGGGGTTTTCCTTTGATTTTATGTGAAATGTGTGTGTGTTCTTGAAGTGTGAAAGAAAAATGAAAATGTTAGGTCGACCTACACACTTTTATTCAAGACATATGCAGTATAAAATTATGCCCCTTCTAAATCTATTGTCTGGAACCTGGATTTCTAACGCGAGAAAATTATTTTATTTTATCGTCATCTAAGTTTATTTAAAACAAATAATATTTCACTAGTCACAATATTTCCTGAGGCTCACTTACATATTAAATTTAAAATCGAACACAGGTAAAAATTTTAAATCGCATAAATAATTTAAAGAAAATACATTTTTCTTCTAGGCCCGATTTGGGGATGTTACAAATCACCCCTCCTTAGAAAGATTTCGTCCCGAAATCTAACTAGACCCAAATAGATTAGGGTATCTAACCCGCATACTCACCTCCGTTTCCCAAGTGAGATCCGCACCCAAACTATGTTTCCACTTAACTAAAACCATAGGAATTTCTTTTCTACGTAATTTGGTCACTTTCCTATCTAAAAGCTCGACAGGTTCTTCTATCAATTTCTTATTTGGGTCAACCCGAAGATCTTGCAAAGGAAGGATTTGGGATTGATCCTCCACATTGCACTTTCTTAAATAGCAAACATTAAATGTATCGTGAATACCAGCTAATTCAGGCGGAAGATCTAAAGAAACCGATTGTTCATTAATCACCTGACGGATTCTAAATGGGCCAATAAATCGGGGAGCTAACTTCCCACGTTTACCAAATCTAATAACACCCTTCCACGGAGAAACCTTTAAATAAACTAATTCACCTTCAACAAATACAACAGGTCGCCTACGTGGGTCAGCATACTGTTTCTGTCTATCACGTGCCGCTTTCAGTTTCTCACGAGCAATCTTAACTTTGTCAGCTGTAATTTGAACTAAATCGGGACCCGCAAACTGTTTTTCTCCCGCTTCTAACCAACATGTAGGTGTTCGACAACGGCGCCCATACAACATCTCATATGGCGGCATACCAATGCTAGAATGATAAGAATTATTATAAGCAAACTCTATCAATGGTAAGTGTGAATCCCAAGAACCGCCATACTCAAGTACACAAGCTCTCAACATATCCTCGAGTGTCTGAATAGTACGCTCTGACTGCCCGTCTGTCTGAGGATGATACGCTGTGCTAAGATTAACTCTGGTACCTAATTCACGTTGCAAACTCTGCCAAAAACCAGAAACAAACCTAGAATCTCTATCGGAAACAATGGATAAAGGAATACCATGTCTAACAACAATCTCATGAATGTACAATTGAGCAAGTCGAGTCAATGATGCCGTCTCACTGGTGGCTAGAAAATGTGCACTCTTGGTTAATCTATCAACTATCACCCATATCATATCATTACCTTTCTGAGTGCGGGGAAACTTGGTAACGAAATCCATAGTAATGTGCTCCCATTTCCATTCCGGAATATCCAACTGTTTCAATGAACCATAGGGCTTCTGATGTTCTGCTTTAACCTGGGAACATATATGACAAGTCTCCACCATTCGAGCAACATCGGTTTTCATAGTTGGCCACCAATACAATGGTTTCAAATCATTGTACATTTTCGTACTCCCTGGATGAACAGATAACCTCGATTTGTGTGCTTCTGACAATATCAAATCCCGAAGTCCCCCAATCAATGGAACCCAAATCCGAGACTGGAATGTTTTCAATCCTCGAGAATCATCTATTAATAAATCTTTCCGTTTCAACAAAATCTCAGATTTTAAATTTTGATCCAACAATGCCTCTAACTGTGCAGCTTTCAACTGAGAAATCAAATCAGAAGATATTTCCAAACGCATAAAATAAATTCGATCGGAAGGTACATTTCGACTTAAAGCATCGGCAACCACATTAGCTTTACCCGGGTGATATCGGATTTCACAGTCATAATCCTTAATCAATTCCAACCATCGGCGCTGTCTCATATTAAGTTCTTTCTGGGTAAACATATACTGGAGGCTTTTATGATCTGTACATACAACACAACTAGTACCGTATAAATAATGTCTCCAGATTTTCAACGCAAATACCACAGCTGCAAGCTCTAAATCGTGTGTGGGGTAATTTCTTTCATGAGTTTTAAGCTGACGAGAAGCGTAAGCAATAACACGATCATGTTGCATTAAGACAGCACCCAAACCAGCATGAGAAGCATCACAGTAAACCACAAAACCCTCGGAACCATCAGGTAATGCAAACACTGGCGCCTGACATAACAACTGTTTAAGGGTCTGAAAAGATGTTTCTTGTTGATCTCCCCACTGAAATTTAATATCCTTCCTAGTTAGCTTGGTTAACGGGCCAGCAATTTTGGAGAAATCCTTGATAAATTTTCGATAATATCCCGCTAAACCAAGGAAACTTTTAATCTCAGAAGGTGATTTAGGAACGTTCCAATTCATAACGGCGTCCACTTTGGAAGGATCCACTTTGACACCATCCCTACAAATAATATGCCCAAGAAACTGTACCTCTCGGAGCCAAAATTCGCATTTGGAAAATTTAGCAAAAAGATGCTCTCTTTTCAAAATCTCGAGAATCAATCTTAAATGATGTTCATGTTCAGCCTCAGACTTAGAATAAATCAAGATATCGTCAATAAATACAATCACAAACTTGTCTAGAAAAGGTCGACATACACGATTCATTAAGTCCATAAAAATAGCAGGAGCATTAGTCAATCCAAAAGGCATAACTAAGAACTCGTAATGACCATACCGGGTACGAAAAGCAGTCTTAGGAACATCTTCCTCACGAACTCGTACCTGATGATAACCGGATCTCAAATCGATCTTAGAAAAATAGGATGATCCCTGTAACTGATCAAATAACTCATCAATTCTGGGCAATGGATATTTGTTTTTCACTGTTCTTTTATTGTGCTCTCTATAATCAATACACATTCGAAGAGTACCATCCTTTTTCTTAACAAACAATACCGGAGCACCCCACGGGGAAGAACTCGGTCGAATAAACCCTTTATCTAACAGTTCCTGAATTTGACCCATCATCTCACGGATTTCAGAAGGAGCTAATCTATAAGGAGACTTAGCTACAGGAGTCGAACCAGGAATCAAATCGATCTGAAATTCTACATCTCTTACATGGGGTAAACCAGGCAATTCATCCGGAAAAACTTCCGGGTATTCAGAAACCACCGGAAAATTTGTCAAAGATTTCTTTTCTAACTTGCTATCTATCACATATGCCAAATAAGAATCACATCCCTTAGATAGAGATTTCCTAGCTTTCAACAAGGAAATCAATGGTAGACTACCCTTTACTCATTCTCCTCGAGCCATGACGTATGACCCATCAGAAATCGGAATTCTTATAATCTTTTTATGACAATCAATGTTGGCCTTATTCAAACTTAACCAATCCATACCAATAACTACATCGAAACTAGGAATTGGCATTAACAAAAAGGAGACTAAGAAATTATGACCCTCAATAAGTATACTAGCTCCAGCTACCGATGTGGTAACAGGAACTAACTTACCGTCGGCAATTTCAACTTCTAAAGGTTTAACAATCAAAGAGGGGATCAATTTCAGTCTATCACAAAAGTTCACAGATATAAACGAACAATTGGCACCAGAATCAAACAATACACGAGCTGGTATAGAATTTATGAGAAATGTACCAGTGATGACATCTTCAGTGACGACAGCATCATCAACTGTCATTCGGAAAGCTCGGCTAGCAGCTACTGGTGGATTTTTCCTCTTTTGACCAGATGATGGCGAACCTTTACCCGTACCCATACTCTGTCTCTTCGCCTCAGGACAATCCCCTGCACGTTGCCCTTCTTTATGGCAATTCCAACACACGCTATTTGGGTAGGTACAATCCTTTGCAGCATGACCAAAAATTCCACACTTAACACATCTAGATGTCTGGGGAGTACAAGGACCATTATGTCTAGCTCGACATCTATTACAATAGTTACTATCCGTTGGGATACCAGAATTCGATCTCCTGTTTTGTTGACTACCTTGTCCTTTCTGTTTACTCGAAGAATCTCCTTTGTTTTTCTGTGAATACCTTTCTTTATTCAACACTCTTTTAGCCATAATATCCCCATCAACCGAACGAGCTAAATCATAAGCTTGAGGAAGTGAACCTGCTAGTCTCACTGTGGTACGGTAATCAGGAGGTAATGTTTTCACAAAGTGTTCAATTTTGGTCCGGTCAGTTGGAACCCACTGCTGCACAAACCGCAATTTATCTGAAAACTGCTTAATTAATTCATCAGTCGTCATTTGATCAGTCTTTTGTAAGTCAAGAAACTCTTGCCTAATCCTGGAAAGATTATACTCCGAGCAAAATTGCTTGCAAATCTCAGCATGAAAATCTGACCATCTTATATCATTCAACTGTTGTGGAGATAATGGTGCAGTAATTGAATCCCACCATGACATGGCTTGACCCTTTAATAACTGAACCGCATAAGGTACCTTATCCTCCTCCTCACAATGACATACATTAAGTTTTCTCTCTACATCACGAAGCCAGTCAAGAGTGACCGTAGGTTCGGTACTTCCAGAATAAGTTGAAGGATTGCAAGACATAAAGGTTTTAAGAGAACAACCTTTCTTCAACTGTTGAAAAAGTGGAATAGGTATTTGATAATTAGTATAACCAGACGAAGGAAAAGGACCCGAGGCCTGATAAGTATAACCCTGTTGCTGCTGTTGTGAAATAAAAGGATTAGATACCGGAATCCGTGTAGAAGATACAATAGGTGGTACATTAGTCACAATGTGGGGACGAGTAGAAACTGGATGTTGAGAAGATCCAGCTCGTTCTCTCTGAAGTTCCAACACTCTATTCTCCAATCTCATAATATACTCCTGATCAGTTTCAGTTTCTCCACCGGCTAAATTAGATGTACCATTATGACCCTGGTTCTCTGGTGGAGCATCTGTCCGTGTAGTATCATTGAGAGTATGGGAAGGTGGCTCATTATCCGCCATACCTGTCATCACATCACATCTCAACATTCGTTAATTGTTAGTACTAGCAACTAACCAAATCAACTATCATAACTAATCCCCACCACAAGAAATGTTTGACCAACATGACTAAGTTTAGGATTGAACACTTTAAATATTCAATTCACCTAAACTTACGCTCTGATACCAACTTATAACACCCCACAATTTAAGACACAAATTTTTTATTTTTTATTTTTTTTAAATTCGGAAGCGCAAATCCCATATATAATATATACATAGATGTCATGATTTCACCAACCAAAACATTACATATGTTCTAATATTTAGATATAGTTACAAACGATAATTATCGACTGGGTGTTATTTAACAAAACAAAGTAATAACAAAACGATCAGAGTTCAACTTGGCAAACATTTCTTCAAACCATCAATAGTCCCAACAACCCAAAAGTTAACCTGCAAAAGTATTGTGGGGAATTAGCACGAAGCTAAGTGAGTAAACTAAGTCTAACAATCTAACTTAGTATAACAATCAATTCACAACAATCATCTAACTAAACAATCAAACAGAGGATCGGTGGTTCTTGAGATACCCTCAGTCCGCGGTGGCACTCCAAGAACACTTAATAATCAACTGCAGGCCAATACAGAGATTTTTACCGATAGTTTATTGCTATCTTTAATCAATATGGATTAATTCACAACAAATGTTCATCCGACCCATAAGGATTAACCTATAGCAACTAAACCCAAAATTGACCTCTATCATTCCAACCTATCATGGAATTATTTACTAGCAAACAATCAATCTATCAAACCACAAGTTTAATCAACAATCCTATCATTATCATAACGATAAATCAGTCAATACAAGCAACTTAAAAATTGATGCAACTAACAGTTAACACCAAGATTAAATTGTGAGAACCAGTCCACTCACCTGTCAGTCTCAGTCTCCAACTCAAAAGTCTTATTTTATTGAGTCTTCGGTGTCTCTGTAAACACAATTAAAACACAAGTTAATAACTCGTTTCATAATTTAATTATGACTATACTCAATTATATACATTGATAATCAAGGAATATCAATAACTAAACAATATAAGTGTTAGATTCACATAAGTTCACAAAATATCAATTTCTTCAAAATTACAAAGGCAAACGCGATCCGGACAATGGAGGTTGGGATCGCGTTCCTCTTAAGAAAATATTCTGTAACCATTTTACACTTGCAAACGCGATCCGGGTGTATGAGCTGGATCACGTTTCGAAGAAGGAATCAGGATTGAGACAAAACAACACATAGCAACGCGATCCGGGCTATCTAGCCGGATCGCGTTTGTCACGTTTCCAGCAACAAAACCCAGATCAGCAAGAACACCAGCACGAACCAAAAGTCTAAATTCACTAAATTCGGATACCATATATGTTTTTAACCCAAAAAGAACCTCAACTAACATCCTATAACATGTTATAACAACAAATCATCATCATCAAACTTCTAATTTCACTCATGCATCCACATTTAACCTAGTTCCAACCAAAAACTCAAATTATACTTAAAAATGGAAAATATACTTACAAGGTAGATGATAACAAGAAGGAGGTGTTGTAACTCAGATTGTTGCACCAAAATCACAGCTTCAAAATGAATTGTTTGGGGTTTTCCTTTGATTTTATGTGAAATGTGTGTGTGTTCTTGAAGTGTGAAAGAAAAATGAAAATGTTAGGTCGACCTACACACTTTTATTCAAGACATATGCAGTATAAAATTATGCCCCTTCTAAATCTATTGTCTGGAACCTGGATTTCTAACGCGAGAAAATTATTTTATTTTATCGTCATCTAAGTTTATTTAAAACAAATAATATTTCACTAGTCACAATATTTTCTGAGGCTCACTTACATATTAAATTTAAAATCGAACACAGGTAAAAATTTTAAATCGCATAAATAATTTAAAGAAAATACATTTTTCTTCTAGGCCCGATTTGGGGATGTTACATTATACATGAGTACTAGAAATTTTCATTAAACTTATAATTAGAAAAGTTTCACACACAACGATCATCTAAGGTATAAGAAGCCTCGTAAACTCTTACATAGAAATGTGAATGCAAGAACACTAGTTTGCTCTAGACTATGGTACAAGAATACAAGAAATCAATAGATTGCTACTTAAGAATACAAGAATACCTGAGGTTGGAATCCAAGAATACTATTGTTAGGAACACAAGAACCTAGAATACAAGAAACTAAATTTACAAGAACTCAAGAAACTAGATTTCAATGACTCAAGAAACTAAGTTACAAGAACTCAAGAAACAAGATTTCAATAATTCAAGAAACTAGATTGTCAAGAATATAAGAACTCTTATGTGCAAGAAACAAGAAACATACGTGCAAGAATCAAGAAATTTATGTGCAAGATCAAGAACTCAAGAATGCAAGAAACTTATGTGCAAGAAACAAGAAACATACGTGCAAGAATCAAGAAATTTATGTGCAAGATCAAGAACTCAAGAATGCAAGAAACTTTATGTGTTCTATTATTTGTGTTATGTGATTTTATTATTTGTGATATGTTTGTTTGCTAATACTGTTGTGTGTATTCTCTAAGTCAAGGAACTAGAACTCGAGGACTCAAGAAACAAGGAACTAAAAACTAGAACTCAAGAAACTAGAAACTAGAACAGAATCAAGAATGCTAGAACCAAGAAACTAGAATACTAGACTTAAGAATTCAAGAAAACTATGAAACATGATTTCAAGAAAACTCTTTTGGTTTATACCATTAAACAAGATTTTATTAACTCTCTCACAGTTTTGCAACGTATAGATTTCATACATCATAAATTTCTTTGTGATTAAGGTCACACATATTACTGTTTACCTATCAAAACCTATGAACTCACCAGCTTTATAGCTGACTGTTTTAGTGTGCATTCTCAGGTACAAGAAGACAGTAGGATTGGCCCTCAGGATCCTAGCTCGATTCACTCACTGTACCTCTGTGCGATGATTACCGGATTAGTCATGCCCCGACCAGAACCACTTCCGCACAGTAAATTTGGGGGTGTGACAATTATGCTTCTATGAGTGTTATGAGTATCAACATTCAAGGGGCCATTATATGGTTTTAATATTCTTGACTATTCTGATATGGAAAATCATAATGTGAAGGATAAAGACATGATCGGTAAGTAATTGGTCTTAAAACATTACGTAATACGTATTGTTATAAAGTTCTAATTATACTACTTATATACAAATGTGATCGGAAGGGTTGTGGTAGTAGGAAATGTGAAGCCTTTCATGCAAAAAGACATTCGAAAAAGATTGATTCCATTTCACTTGATTGATTTGGAGTACCTACATCAATATTTAAGTACTTAAAATGCAGTCGATAAATGTTGATGTAGGTACTCAAAATCAATCAAAATGTCTTTTTGCATGAAAGGCTTCACATTTCCTACTACCATAACCCTTCCGATCACATTTGTATATTAGTAGTATAATTAGAGCTTTATAACAATACGTATTATGTAATATTTTAATTGTCTTATCAATTACTTACCGATTGTGTCTTTTTTATTCACATTATGATTTTCCATATCAGAATAGTCAAAAAATTAAAACCATATAATGGCACCTTGAATGTTGATACCTCCATAACACTCGTAGAAGCATAAAGTACAATTTTGTATTGCAAATTCAATAAGGTTTGATTTGTTTTGGGTGACAGAAAAATATTTTCTTTATCATCAATGTTGATTGATATAGGAGTTGTTTAGTCACGCTGTCTACCAAGCCTGCAAAATGTTAGCTTGCATTTTGTCTACTTGCATATTGCATCAAAAAATCGAATCTAAATCTAATGTTAATAAATGAGAGACATACAATTTCACAAGAGAAGTATTTAGAGAATAACCTATTCATCGAGAAGCAAATATTCCATTGTTTCTTCATTGGATTTACCATTTGGTGGTTGTCTCTAAGCATGAATTACTATGACTTTGATTTGTGGTTCTTAGTCTTTGGGGTCAGATTCTTTAGGGTTGTGCATTAAATGGAAAGACCCGAAAATACCCGAGGACTGAGGAGGAACCAGACCATAACCGAAATACCCGAGGACATATGGTACGGTCCATGGTCCATAGTTTTTTAGATATTTGGGACTTGGTCCGGTCCTGGACCAAACCCGAGAAAAACGGGAAATGAACCAAACCGAATATCCGTATACATTCATTAAATAACATATAACTTCCTTATCTATCGTCAATAAATAACTCTCATCCAAATTCCTTGTTACCTTTGGTGATTTTCATGGCTTCATAATTTGTTTCCTTATAAATTTTGTATCTAAATTATATAATGATCTACATAACAATCACTAAGGTAGTCTATTGGTTGACATCCTGATATCCGATTATAAAAGGTCTCGAGTCCAAACCTCTATAGTAGTTCATTGGCAATGTAAAGTATCTTACACTAAGTATCATGTAAATGCATATCATTAAAACTACAATAAAAATCAAAACATTCGGTGATGGTAACATACATGATACATCACCATTTAAAAGTGGTATTTAGAAGTTGGTTATAGACAAAACATAAAGCATGTACTACATAGGAGCTTGATGTCGTGTGAATAGAGTATAAAATAACAAGTTTTAAATAAATGGAAATACTAAAATAACTATCACACAAGCCAGGCAAGAATAACCCGTTCGTATAATATAGCTTTTAAGTAAGTCCGAGTCGAACACTGGGAATGGTGGTTATAAATAAAATAGAATTTATAATTCAATTAAAATATACAATATACAGATAAGGGGGATACGTTTTAGTTCCGTATGAACGTATTTAAGAATACTAAATTATAACCAATTCAATAGAAAACAATTAACTAAGGATAGTAAACAATTAGAGATAAATAAGTATTTACTTAGATTATTATTGTTGGCTATTATTATTGGTGAATTACTAGTGTAGAAAATTACTTAGGCTTAAGCTAATCTTCATCATAGCAACACAGTCATAAGGTTACGCAAAGTATCACTAATTATTAAGATCTATCAGCAGTTTATTAACACAATTTCATCGGTATGGCGTGAATCACAATATTACTTTACATTAATGAATTATATTCTTCGTCTATCGCATAAGGTTAAGATCAAGACATAAACACAATCACTTAATTTATAAAAACTTAATATGGTCATCCTCGTTTAATATAAATCAGTTAACTATGTCAAGAACAATCATTAATATATTATAATATAGACAATTCGTGTATAATAAACATTCAATAATATAGTTCCAACAATAATTTTTATCTAGGCAAATACAAAAAATATTAGTTCATAATTAAGTTAAACATAATCATAATCAATATTCAATAATAAAACACATTCAAAATTAAATAAAGAATAAGATACGCAAACCAAAACCGTGAACCACGCTCCGTACGCTTGATCGTAGACAAACCCTTGCGAATTCGCGACTCTAAATTGCTCCTAAAACCCCTAGAAAGTGTTTCTAGTCGAATTTGAGGTTAAAAATTCGTAACCTACGAATTATTAAGGTTATTGGTATCTCCTTCGAAGCTGGAAGGTGTTTTCTATTTATAATAGCTGAAAGTCGGTCCCAACCGGCGGTTAGAAGGTCCAACCGGCGGTTGGGTACTTTATATCCAAGTACAACTCCTCGTTTCCACCAGATTCTAGAATTTTCGGTTCCAACTGCCGGTTGAAAGGCTCAACCGGCGGTTGAGTTTTTCTCCAAATGGGCTGAATTTTTGATAAGTTGTAGATCTATGTGTTAGCTAAATTTGGGCTTTTGAACCAACTCATTTGGACTCCGTATGAGGGAGTTATGGCCAAATTACTAACGCATAAGAGAAGACTCAGCATTTACACTTCTCTTCGGTTTTTGATCCAAATTTCGCTCCTTTTCATCCAAGCTTCATTTAAAACACTTAATTGATGTTATCACTCCACTTTTGAGCCATCTTCTTCATTTCTTCAAGGTTTAAGCTACATTTTCTTCGAGTCTTCATTTAATCTTCTTTTTCTTCAATCTTTGCCTTGTTTTCGTTCCTTTTCTTCAATCTCCACTTTAAAATACATTTATGCAAATATTAACAAAATAAGTATCTAAAGCCATATAAATACACTAAAATGTATATAAATATAGGGATAAATTATTATAAAATATACTATATATTTGATGCTTATCAGAGCTCATCTTATTAGGCAACAATACACCAAAGTGTAATGAATTTCAATTAATCTTTCATTGAGGCATATGATCAAAGGTGCGGTGTGCATAAAAATCTCTATTAAGGGTGTTTAGTATGAATGAAAGGATAGAAAATGAATAAAATTACATAATAACATGAGATAAGATAAGCATACCTTTTGATTCAATGAATTTTCTTTATCTGCATGGCTGGTTAGGATTCTTGAATCTGGAGTTGTAATTAAAGAATTGAGATTGAGATATGTATATATAAATATAGATAGATGTATCATAGCTTTGTTTTAGGAATGAATTTGATTCAATAATCAAATAGAGTTTGTATATACAAAGGATTGGTGGTTTTAGATAATGATTAGGAGAAGGATTAGTTACTGTTGAAAAGAGTTCGCACAGGGAGTTAATAAGGTATCATGTATGTGAGAGAGTCATGATTTATTTTATTAATTCTGAAAATTTCGGTGATGTACGTGGAGGATATCATTATCATTATTATAATAATAATTATTATTATTTTTATTAAATTAGATTATTTAAAATTTATTATTAGCTGATGAACGTGGAGATTCAGTAGGCTTATTCGACACGTAGGAACAATTGGGTGAATCTCCACATGACACATTGGAAAAATGCTTACGTGTCGAAAGAAGAGGAATGCCACATAAGACAACTCCGATATTCCCTTAGTTATATAGGGAGATATAAGATTATTATGAAAACAAATTGAACAAAAATAGATGTAATAATGATCAAATGGAAGATGATGACAAATATCATCTTAAGAGTTCATTAGAAGTGCAAGTGTTTTCTTTATATATAAAGTAAGATAAGATAACATAGAAATGTACATGATTTTCATCTTTACAAACTAATGAGTAAATAAATGAGATTTTTCTTGTTCCCTTACTCGGGAAGGGAGGGTGTTTCTACTCAGAATGCTAATCGGGGTATTTCTGTGACCAACTCCGACTCATTTCCTAACCACTTAAAGACATGCAGTTAGTGATATTTGAACTTAGGACATCTTGTAACGATATCATGACACAAAGTACTAGGGCATTCTTGTAATGGTTTTATATATATACTTCATAATTTATTATAATTGATAATAAGAATGATGATGAGACTAAAATCATGTTGAAGCATATCTAGTTTTTTATAGAGCGCCTCAACCAACGTGGATACTTTTAAAATAAAGCAAATTTGCAGTCAATAAACAAGGAGGTTGTTTCAATAAACAACAGTGTACTTCCAAAGATTAATGAAGAAGAACAAACATACTTCAATTCCAATATAATTTGTGAGACAGTGATAAGTGATACATTTGAAGAGTCTTCATACTCGCTACAAATATTGAATGGATTAAACATATCAGAGATGCCAAATCACAAATTTACTATGAGTATATGAAATAGTGCTTTGAAACATAGACCGGTTTAATGTATTACGCAACGCAACAAGGCTTACAAATTACGCTTCTTGGTAAACCGTAAACATGTTATCAATCATGCATATTAATAGTCTGTTCTCGATCCAACGTAGCCTATATTCAACACTTGGTATCAGAGCTTGGTTCATGCCCAAGTATCCCAGATTAGAAAACATGTCGCTCGTCGCGCAGTCAGGAAAGGAAAGCGGTGGTGTTCCGTTTCAGTGTCCGATGTTGACGCCAACGAATTATACCACTTGGGCGATAAGGATGGAGGCTATTATGGATGCCCATGGGTTATGGGAATCCATCGAACCACCAGCCGGAGTGGCTGTGGACGAGAAGAAGAACAAGTCGGCTCGAGCCTTCATTTTCCAAGCGGTACCTGAAGATATTCTCTTGCAATTTGCCAAGAAGAAGACAGCGAAAGAAGTCTGGGAGTCATTGAAGACGAGATACCTCGGGGCTGAACGTGTTCAAAAGGCAAGATTGCACACACTCAAAAGTGAATTCGAGGCTTTACGAATGAAAGACGGGGAGTCTATAGACGAGTTTACAGGGAAATTAAGCGGGATGATTTCAAGGTAGAACAGCCTTGGAGAAACACTTGAAGACGGTGTGTTAGTAAGGAAATTACTCGATTCAGTCCCTGACAAGTACCTACAATTGGTAGCATCCATCGAACAATATTCTGATGTGGACTCGATGCCATTCGAAGAAGCAATAGGGAGATTAAAGGCTTATGAAGATCGTTTACGACTGCGAAGTGGAAACACGAGCAACGATAGTATTCTGTTGCTTACCAAGTCAGAAGGAACATCGAGTCAGAAGGTTTCGGGAAAAGCCTTCTGTATAAAATTTTGAGTTTGGGACAGATGACAGAAGTGGGGTACAAGATCGAGATGCTGCATCAATATTTGTGGTACATGATTGTTGACTTGGTGGCTCTTACCAAGTCCCAAAGGTCAATTTGCAATGGCTCTAATTAAATCCCAAAGGGTAAGTTGACTCTTGCTAAAATCCAAAGGCCAAGCATCAAATTGATATGGTGAATAAAGAAGCCACGTAGTGAAGATTCTATTTGAGATTCATGCACCTCTTGGTTGGCTATGAGCAATTCCACGTGAGCACTTAAGCAAGTGGGAGTACAAGTTGTGCTAGCAAGGAGTTTGATACTTTTCCTATAAATATGACCATTCACTCTTTGTTTAGATCACACCAAAATTTGACAGCAACTGCATTCAGTTGTTTGTAATCTTCTCTCTATATTTGTATTATTATTTCTATTGTACAAGAAATAATAAAGTTGGTGGTGTGTTGGGAGGACGTAGGCAAAATTGGGCCGAACCTCGTTAAATCTCTGGTGTTTATTTGTGTTGTTTATTTTCAGTAGTTTTATTTGGGGTATTGTTATTGTGATCTATTGCGCTGGTAAATTATCGGAATAATTCTTTTTCACTTATAATTTATTAGTCCAATCTTTCACGGGCTTTACCCATTTGGTGGAATAATTTGGCCGATTATTTCCACAACAATTGGTATCAGAGCCGAGGTTATTCTTAGTATGCTCTGTGGTTGCAATTTAATTTGATCTTCCACATCTGAAAAGATATCCGTTGGGCTATTTTGAAAGCTATTGAAAATTATTTGTATCCAAAATGGTTGAGGGAGAAGTTGTCAAACCTTCCACATCGGGTGAACTAATTTCACCAAATTGGACGAGACCACTCTTGTCAGATACAAGACTGGCGGTGGAGGTTTTCGACGGTACCGGTCATTTTGGCATGTGGCAAAGCGAGGTTCATGACGCGCTTTTTCAGCAAGGTCTAGACATTGCCATTGAAGAACATAAACCAGAAGATGTTGAAGAGAAGAACTTTCGAACCATCAATCGGTTAGCTTGTGGTACTATTCGATCATACCTCTTTAGAGAACAGCGATATGCTTTCTCTAAAGAAACATCTGCACACAAATTGTGGAGGGCATTGGAAGAGAAGTTTCTGAAGAAAAGTTGTCAGAACAAACTGTACATGAAAAAAAGATTGTTTCACTTTACTTATGTACAAGGTACCACAATGAATGATCATATAACCAGTTTTAATCAACTGGTTACCGATTTGATGAATATGGATGAGGTGTTCAAAGACCAAGATCTGGCTTTAATTTTGTTGGGTTCACTTCCCGATGAGTTCGAGTTACTCGAAACAACTCTACTCAACGGGAAAGATGACGTATCTCTGAGCGAAGTTTGTGCTGCCTTATACAGTCAAGAACTGAGAAAGAAGGACAAGCATGTAAGTTCTGGTGGTGATTCAGAGGTTTTGTTAGTCAGAAGTTGTTCACAGAAGAAGAACACCGAAAATAGGTGGAGATCCAAATCTAGGCATAGACCAAGCAAAGATGAATGTGTCTTTTGTCATGAAAAAGGTCATTGGAAGAGAGATTGTCAGAAGTTGAAAAACTATGAAAAATCTCAGAAAGGGAAGGCTATAGCAGAGATGAATGTGACCGAGTGTGATGATTCAAAATCTGATCTCTCACTCGCAAACTTGTCAACCAGAAATGCTTCAGATGTATGGCTATTAGATTCCGCATGTAGTCATCATATGACACCACACCGGGAGTGGTTTAGTGATTTTCAAGATCACAAAGAAATTGTTTATACGGCAAATGAAGCTCCTCTTGCTACCAATGGGATCGGTTCAGTCCGTTTGAAAAACCAGAATGGATCAATCGTGTCTTTAAAAGGCGTTCGGTACTCGCCAGAGATAAAGAAAAATCTCATTTCTGTGGGAACTTTAGAATCTAAAGGGTTCGAGGTTAAAGCCAAAAATAGGGTCATGAAGATTATCTCTGGTGTGCTTGTAGTATTGAAGGGTAATCGAAAAAGCAATAACACGTACCACTACGAGGGTAGAACAGTTGTCGGAACTGTCGCAGCTGTTACAAGTGGTGATAGAAATTTGGAAGCGGTTAGGCTATGGCATATGCGCTTAGGTCATGCAGGTGAAAAATCCTTGAATTTGCTCATCGGTCAAGGATTGTTGAAAGGAGTACGCTCCTGTAAGTTGGATCTCTGTGAGCATTGTATTAGTGGGAAGAAGACCAGGGTCAAATTTGGGACAGCCGTTCATAATACTCAGTGTATTTTGGACTATGTCCACTCTGATGAGTGGGGACCCTCCAAGACAAGTTATTTGGGAGGAAAGCACTACTATGTGACCTTTGTTGATGACTTTTCCCGGAGAGTGTGGGTGTACACTTTGAAGACAAAGGATGAAGTGTTGGGAGTTTTCCTTAAATGGAAAAAGATGATGGAAACTCAGACAGGCAGAAAGATCAAGCGTCTTCGTACTGACAATGGCGGAGAATACAAGAATGATCAGTTTAGGAAAGTCTGTGAAGATGAAGGCATCGTCAGACACTTCACTGTCAGACATACACCACAACAGAATGGGATGGCTGAATGCATGAACGGAACATTACTGGAGAAAGTTCGATGTATGTTATCCAATGCTGGGTTGGGTAAAGAGTTTTGGGCTGAAGCTGTAACTTATGCTTGTCACCTCGTTAATCGTTTGCCATCGATTGCTATTGATGGGAAAACACCATTGGAGAAATGGTTTGGGAAACCCGCTACTGATTATGATTCTTTACATGTGTTTGGTTCTACTGCATATTACCATGTAAAGGAATCAAAGTTGGATCCTAGAGCAAAGAAAGCATTGTTCATGGGTATCACCTCTGGAATCAAAGGCTATCGTTTGTGGTGTCCAGAGACAAGGAAAACGATCTTTAGCAGGGATGTCACCTTCGATGAATCTACCATGTTGAAGAAGGTGAATGTTGAGCAGTCGGATGGAACCACCAAAAAGGTGGAGTTCGAAAGAACAATTGCACCAGCAGATCCGGAAACGGGTATTGATTCTCCTACGGTAGAAGGAGATTTTGATGAAGAGGAAGTTCAGACTCTCGAACCTCAAACGCAAATGAATCAATTGCAACCAGCAAGCCAAAGAGAGTTATTGTAAAGCCTGCTCGCTATACAGATACGGTGGCTTGTGCATCTTCAATTGCAGCTGATGATGTTCCTACTACTTACTCTGAAGCTGTTCGAAATTCAGAGAATGAGAAGTGGAGGATTGCCATGAGTGAAGAAATGCAGTCCCTTGAAAAGAATCAGACGTGGGAGTTTACCAACCTCCCAAATGGAAAGAAGGCAATTGGATGCAAATGGGTGTTTGCAAAGAAAGATGGGTTCTCCGGCCAAGATGATGTTCGTTACAAAGCAAGATTGGTAGCTAAGGGCTACGCTCATAAAGAAGGAATTGATTACAATGAAGTGTTTTCTCCAGTTGTAAAACATTTCTCTATTAGAATTTTGTTGGCTTTGGTGGCACAGTTGGATCTTGAACTAGTTCAGATGGATGTAAAGACTGCATTTCTACATGGAGACTTGGAGGAGGAAATCTTTATGGTTCAGCCAGAAGGATTCAAAGTTGCTGGAAAAGAAAATGAAGTGTGTAAACTTAATAAGTCTTTGTATGGGTTGAAACAGTCCCCACGGCAGTGGTACAAGAGATTTGATAAGTTTATGTTGGAGTCGGGGTACACAAGAAGCAAGTATGACCATTGTGTCTATTTGAAAAAGCTACAAGACGGTTCCTTCATATATCTTCTTCTATATGTAGATGATATGTTGATAGCTTCTCAGAGTTCAGTGGAGATTGAAAACTTGAAGACTCGACTGAACAGGGAATTTGAGATGAAGGATCTTGGTGAAGCAAAGAAGATTCTTGGCATGGAAATAGTCAGAGATAGAAAATCGAGGAAGCTTTGTTTGACTCAACAAAATTATCTGAGAAGGATGCTAAAGCGTTTTGAGATCAACGAACAAACAAAACCTGTTAGCACTCCTCTCGCTCCTCATTTCAAACTCAGTGCTGCTATGTCGCCAAAGAATGATGCTGAAAAAGAGTACATGCAGAATGTACCATATGCAAATGCAGTTGGTAGCTTGATGTATGCTATGGTGTGTACTAGACCAGATATTTGCCAAGCAGTTGGAGTAGTGAGCAGGTATATGCATAATCCAGGAAAGGAGCATTGGCAAGCTGTTAAATGGATTTTACGATACATCCATAATACAGCAGATGTTGGATTGGTTTTCGAACAAGATGATAAGCAGTGGGTGGTTGGATATTGTGATTCGGATTATGGTGGAGATTTAGACAAGCGAAGGTCAACTACTGGCTACGTCTTTACTCTCACAAAAGCACCTGTCAGTTGGAAGTCTACCTTACAGTCTACTGTTGCTCTGTCGACAACAGAAACAGAGTATATGGCAGTTACAGAGGCTGTGAAGGAAGCAATATGGCTTCAAGGGTTGCTTGGTGAACTTGGAATTGATCAGAAGTTCGTGAAATTGCATTGTGATAGTCAAAGTGCAATTCACTTAGCAAAGAACCAGGTTTATCATGCAAGGACGAAGCACATTGATGTCAGGTATCACTTCATACAAGAGATACTCGAAGAAAGTGGAGTTAGAATCCAGAAGATCCACACCACAAAGAATCCTGCAGATATGTTGACAAAAGTATTGGCTGCGATCAAGTTCAATTCTTGTTTGGACTTGATCAACATTGTTAAAACTTGATGATTGTTTGAAGACACCACCAACGATGGTTGAGAGAGAGAGAGATTGAAGACCTTTGGGCATTCGCCAAGGTAGAGATTTGAAACTTGTTATTCGCCAAGGTGGAGATTTGTTGACTTGGTGGCTCTTACCAAGTCCCAAAGGTCAATTTGCAATGGCTCTTATTAAATCCCAAAGGGTAAGTTGACTCTTGCTAAAATCCAAAGGCCAAGCATCAAATTGATATGGTGAATAAAGAAGCCACGTAGTGAAGATTCTATTTGAGATTCATGCACCTCTTGGTTGGCTATGAGCAATTCCACGTGAGCACTTAAGCAAGTGGGAGTACAAGTTGTGCTAGCAAGGAGTTTGATACTTTGCCTATAAATAGGACCATTCACTCTTTATTTAGATCACACCAAAATTTGACAGCAACTGCATTAAGTTGTTTGTAATCTTCTCTCTATATTTGTATTATTATTTCTATTGTACAAGAAATAATAAAGTTGGTGGTTTGTTGGGAGGACGTAGGTAAAATTGGGCCGAACCTCGTTAAATCTCCGGTGTTTATTTGTGTTGTTTATTTTCAGTAGTTTTATTTGGGGTATTGTTATTGTGATCTATTGCGCTGGTAAATTATCGGAATAATTCTTGTCCACTTATAATTTATTAGTCCAATCTTTCACGGGCTTTACCCATTTGGTGGAATAATTAGGCCGATTATTTCCACAACAATGATGACAGTGGAAAGTTGATGATGAAAGTACAACGCTCAAGGAACCGGCTGTATAAATTCACCCTCCATTCAACTCAACCGGTATGTTTGGCTTCAAGTCTGGATGATGAAGCTTGGTTATGGCATGCGAGATTGGCTCACATTAACTTTCGGGTTATAGAGTCAATGGTGCGGAAGGACTTGGTGCATGGAGTACCACACATAAAACACCCTGTACAAGTATGTGAAGGGTGTTTGGTTGCAAAACAAGCGAGACAATCTTTCCCGAAAGAAGCACAGTGGCATGCTAGCTCTCCTTTGGAGTTGATACATGCTGATTTATGTGGCCCGATCACGCCACAAACCATGGCAGGTAATCATTACTTCATGTTACTTGTTGATGATTACAGCCGTTACATGTGGGTTTATGTTATCAAAATGAAGGATGAAGCATTTGAGGCCTTTAAACGATTTAAGGCCTTGGTTGAGAATGAGAGTTGTCACAGATTAAAGGCATTACGAACAGACCGTGGAGGGGAATTTACCTCCCAACAGTTCACAGATTATTGCAACAATGAGGGAATCAAAAGACAACTAACCGCACCGTATTCTCCTCAACAAAACGGTGTAGTGGAACGCCGTAATCGTACCGTTCTTGAAACCACAAGATCACTGCCGAAAGTAATGAATGTACCAGACAACTTATGGGGAGAAGAAGTCCGACATGCCGTGTATATCCTAAACAGGGTTCCAACGAGAGGTGTGAAGAATATGACCCCATATGAAGGTTGGAAAGGAAGAAAACCCACACTTCAACATGTAAAGGTCTTCGGTTGTGTTACGCATGTGAAAAGGTCAGCAAATCAGCTCACAAAACTTAGTGATAGAAGTGTGGCAATGGTGTATCTGGGTGTAGAGCCAGGAAGCAAAGCCCATCGGTTGTTTAATCCTAATCAGAATAGATTGTATGTGGCCCGTGATGTAGTATTATAAGAAAAAGTTAAGTGGAAATGGGATATAGCTCAAGACAATCAACCCATAACAAATTCATAATGGTTCAATGTAAAATTCCCTACTGCATCAGAAAGTGACAATTGTGACCAGGCTACAATTGGTGAGGAGGTTGGGAGTCCTATACCCCTGTTCGATGCAAATGATTCAGTCACCATTAATCTTCTCACCTGCGATGCAAAGTGAGTCAGGTACATTGATTGCATCCCCTAATAGCCAAGAAGTAAGCTCATCTGCTTATGATCATACACCTGAACGTGGTTTTCGTTCGTTGTCTGATATTTATTCTGAGACGCAACCAATGGAGGAGGAAGCAAATGAATTAATGCTCGTTGGTGATGAGCCTACAACGTACTCAGAGGCTGCATGTGATCGGGAGTGGAAAGAAGCAATGAAAAAGGAAATTGAATCAATCGAAAAGAACAACACATGGCGATTGACTCAATTACCTCGGGGACACAGACCCATCGGGTTGAAATGGGTATTAAAGTTAAAGAAAGATACTGCTGGAAATGTGATCAAACACAAAGCTCGTTTGGTTGCGAAGGGATATGTACAGCGGAAAGGGGTAGATTATGATGAGGTCTTCGCACCGGTGGCTCGTGTGGAAACTATTCGAGTGTGCTGGCTCTTGCAGCAAGGAAAGGGTGGAAAGTTCACCACATAGATGTGAAGTCAGCCTTCTTAAACGGTGACTTACAGGAAGAAGTCTATGTTTCTCAGCCTGACGGGTTTTGTATTGCAGGAAAAGAGCACATGGTGTATCGTTTGAATAAAGCACTCTACGGGCTGAGACAAGCACCAAGGGCGTGGAATATACGTCTCGATAAAACACTCAAGGAATTGGGTTTCGAAAGGCGTCCACAAGAGCAGGCAGTTTACAAGCTTCAAAACGCTAAGTCTGGTTTAATAGTGGGTGTCTATGTGGATGATTTGATTGTCACGGGTTCAAGTGATGAACAAGTGTTTTTTTTTATAAAACAAATGCAAAAGGTGTTTGACATGAGCGATTTGGGAAAGCTATCTTACTATCTCGGGATAGAAGTTCAACAAAACGCTAATGTTATTAAAAATTGGGCAAGCAGGGTACGCGAGAAAGCTGTTAAAAACTGCTGGGATGGCAGATTGTAACCCCTCGAAATGGCCAATGCAGCCAAAGCTTAGCTTGTCCAAAGATGAAGAAGGAATACCAGTTAATGCTACTGAATATCGTCGGATCATTGGAAGTCTACGCTACTTGCTACATACTAGACCCGACATCGGATACTCGGTTGGAGTAGTTAGCAGGTTCATGGAAACACCAAGAGAAAGTCACTACAAGGCTGTGAAGCAGATTTTGAGATACATAAAAGGAACGATTAATTGCGGGTTGGTTTATACTAAAGGTGAAGACTGGAATCTGGTTGGGTTTAGCGACAGCAGCCATGGAATGAATGTAGATGACCGAAAGGGTACAACTGGAATGGCATTTTATTTTGGAAATAATCTGGTCACATGGTCGTCTCAAAAACAACGTACTGTGACGTTATCGTCTTGTGAAGCCGAGTTTATGGCAGCCACTTCAGCGGCTTGCCAAGCATTATGGCTGAGGAGTTTGGGAAGCCAAGCCCGTGAAACTATATGTTGATAACAAGTCAACGATAGCTCTCATGAAAAATCCGGTGTTTCATGGCAGGAGCAAGCACATAGATACAAGGTTTCATTTTATACGCGAGTGTGTTGAAAAGGGCCTGATCTGTGTGGCACATGTAAGTGGGGAAGAACAACGAGCTGACATTCTGACCAAAGCTTTGCCGCGAGTCAAGTTCACAGAGATGCGAGATCTTTTGGGTGTGAAGGATCTCGATGACACGAGTCAGAATTAAGGGGGTGAGTGTTGGAAGTAATACTGACTTGGTCTTTTTGTTGACCGAGTTTAGTGGAAATAATGGGTAGGGAATAATCAGCAGCACGTGGGTGCTCGAGTTAGTCACGTTTCTTGAGTTAGTGTTATAGTAGTTATCTAGTGCTTTGAAATAGCAGAGTTGTTGCATTAAGTTTTCGTATTGTAATCTCGTTTTATTCAAGAAATATACCCAGAAAATTGCCCCAATCGCGTGTGTTAAATCTTGCATATTAATAGTCTGTTCTCGATCCAACGTAGCCTATATTCAACAATCAAAGAAACACTCATATAGGAAGTCATGTTGGATACAAAATATATATTCAAAGAAAAATTTACATAGCATCTATAAACTAATCCGGTTCAAGTTTATATGACAACTCCCTATAAGTGTATGCTTGTCAATGACTAGTATACAAAAGTCACTGGTAGTAGTCGGCCAACATTGGTTTGTTATTGCAACAACCATATTCATACACAAACATGTACGCACACAAGGACAATTATAGGTACCAGTTTCACTTGTGACAACAAAAAGAACTTAAGGAACTTATTTGTCACGAACATGGCAGATCTAAAAATACTACGACAAGTGTAGTATACACGAAGGTACTACAAAAATATGATGTCTTACTATCGATGTTTGAGACTACTATATTAGAATTTTCTCACTTAACATATTTCTATTCTGAATGTACTTATTTAACTAATATTGACATTTAACAATTATATATTAACAATGGAAGACGTTTATAATATTTGGACAATTTTTTCTTACTCATCCAATTTATACCAGTTAAAAATATAATCTAACTAAACTAATATATTACTACAATACATGAAATAAAAAATAAAAAATAGAATATTAATAAGAAAACATACCAGTCTCCGACTTCGATTGCAACTTTTTTGCAGTCGTTCTGATTTCATAATCATCGGAATCCCTAAATTCTCGTGAATGAGAATTTAGGAAGACGTTTAAAAGTCGTTTTGATATATATCAACCATGGAAGACGTTTAAAAGTCTCGTGAATGAGATTGGGCTACAATGTGGAGTATATTATTTGTGATTATGGGCTTTAGACTATTGCAAATTATCACACCCCTAATTGGGCCATATGAGGCCGATCAACTAGTAGGCCCAAATCTCACTATGCAAGACAGTATAAGCTAATAAGAGATTGGCCTACATCGTATGTTGTCACACATTTTTTTTGTGATTAAAAGACTTTTTTATTACTTTCTCTGTTTCTCATGGGTTAAGTTGTCCAATTTGACTATCTACACAGTTTTATAAATGTCTATTAATTGCACTTTCACCGATCAAACAATACATCTACCCACTATGCTCTTTTTTAAATAGTTGTAACATAAAAGTAGACACTTACATAGTATTTGGAACATTTCAAAATAGCAATATGAACATCTGTAATGGAACGAAATGAGTAATAAATGCTTGTTAATAGAACTATTGTATTTTTTAAGACATAGTTTGATCCATACTAATAAAAAAAAAACTCCTCATAAGTAAAAGTACAAACAAAAAGCATTCAAAGAATAATTACAAAAAGAGCTTTGGACACTAGTTCATTAGCCGGCTCTTGATGCATACCTTCAATACATATAATTCTTTATTTATTTTCAGTCAAAATGTTTGTAACCATTCATTACTTCTTATACACTCTAAAGTTCCAATTTGTACATTTCTTAACATCTTCTCTCATTTTGAAGAAAATGAAATGTTGCATCGCAACATGATGATTTATATCGTGTTTCTACTCTTCGCGAGCTCGATCAACTTGATTCATGGGCAAGTATTCTACGATGCTACAGCGTGTAGAGAAGATGTCAATGTTCTAGGAACAAGGTACACTTGCACCAACACAACATTAACCAAAAGTTCATGTCAAACTTTCTTGGTTTTCCGAGCAAATAATCAGTTCGAAACTATGTCTACAATTTCGGCCTTGTTTAGATTGCCACTCCATATCTTGCTTGAACTAAACCACATTGATTCACCTTCAGAAACTCTGTTAGTAGATAGAGAAGTTTTTGTTCCCATCACTTGTTCTTGTTCTGGTACATTTTACCAAACAAAAATCAACTTTACGACCACTGAAAACACGACGTTTTCAGATATAGCGTGTGGGGTATTTGAAGGATTAGTGAAAAAAATCACGTTGGTCGAGCAAAATCCGAATCTAGAAGTTATTAAGGTTGGTTTTGATCTTAATTTGCCTTTAAAATGTGCTTGTCCTAATAATAACTATAAATATTTAGTCACATACCCTTTGGTTTCAGGGGATTCTATTAACAAAGTAAGTGTCAAATTTGGTATTTCTAAAGATGATATTTTAGAATTCAACAATTTACATCCTGATACAACAGTTTATCCTGAAACAATAATATTAGTACCATTGAAGTCGAACCCGGTGATTAATTTTGAGGTCTCAAATCTTCAACCGCCAACTCCAGGATTTCTTTCGACAAATCCTGTTGATAAACATGTCAAACCTGTGAAACTCAAGAGAGTGTACATTGCTGTATCGATCATTGGGTTTGGTTTAGTGCTAGCGATATTAGTTGTGACTGGTTTGTATCTAAACGCGTTAAATAAATGCAAACGCGACATTTTTGTCATACCTTCAACCCGTAGAAGCTCTTTTACTTCGTTTTCAACACCTCAAGTTAGCTCCCCACACTCTAGGCCAAGTCCGGCCACTAGAAGCTCACCAAGCTCGTGCTTGTCGCCTGATCTTCTTGCTAGCATAAAATACTCTTTGTATAATTTCACAATTGAGGAAATTAAAAGCTTCACGAAAGATTTTAGCGAAGATTGTAAAATGAGTGAAAATACTTATATAGGGTTATTCGATGATCATCAAGTACTAATCAAAGAGATTGAATTTTCTGAAATACGCCATGTAATTGATCTCCATTCGAAAATTAACCATGTCAACATTTTGAAGTTGATCGGGGTATGTTACAACGAGTCTTCATGGTCATATCTTGCGTTACAACACCCTTCAAATGGGAGTTTAAGGGATTGTTTGACTAACTCTTCAAGTTTGACTTGGCATCGAAGAACTCAAATCGCGTTTGATGTCGCGATGGGGTTGCACTACCTACACTATTGCATTGTCCCTCCCTATATGCAAACAGGACTAGGTAGTGGAAATATTTTCGTGACATCAAAGTGGAGGGCTAAACTGGCAGTTTTGTCACGAAATCCATATCCTGTGATCAATGGATCGTCCACTTTCGAGTATGAGAGCTTTGATGCGCTCAAGACGTTAGAGAAAGAGGATATTTTGGAATTCGGGATGGTTTTGCTCGAGATATTATCAGGGAAAGTAGGGATCGACGGTACATTGTTACGAGAATCGATTGGGTTTTTAGGAGGGGAGGGAAGTGAAGGAGGTTGTTTTGAGAATTTGAAGAACTTTATGGATCCTTGTTTGAAGGAAGATTACCCTTTGGCTGAGGCATTGTGTTTAGGAGTATTGGCTAAAGCTTGTGTGGAAAATGATCCTTTGCATAGACCATCTATGGAGGACATCCTAAAAGTTCTTGCTAGAATGGTATGACTTAAAAAAAAAAAAAAGCACACATTTTTTTGGGTACTTAATATTTAAAAACATTATTATTATTATCCCTTTTAGTGTAGGTTAAAATCATGCGTTACACGCATATATGAATGTGCTTTTTTGTGCATGTAGGGTAATTAATGATGAGTATATATGTGATTAAAGATGTGATTATAGTAATGTATGAGTTTTGATATATATATATATATATATATATATATATATATATATATATATATATATATATATATATATATATATATATATATATATATATATATATATATATTTAATTCTAGTTAGACATGCATTATTATTATTAGTAGTAGCTTTAATTACCTAATTGGGTATTAATAAACGATGCCATTTCCGCAATCCAACATTAATTAAGCTCAATGAGAAATATACAAGTTTAATTAAGCATAATAGATATAGATATCATTAAACTAAAACAACTGGCTTAACATATAAGTTATGAAATAATAAATAATTAAGATTATTGAGACTTGTGATTACGACAATATTAGAATTAGTTCTTTTTTTCTATTTTTCATGTCGTTTGTTGTTTGTCTGTTTAAATGATTCTCTTTCGAACCTCAAGAGAATAAGACACCCAACGGCACTTAAAGTTTGTTGGCCACATATATTTTTATAATACAAGTATCTATCGTAAGTGCAACACGCCTTAAAAATGTTTTAAATGAAGGATTATATGTTTTGGAAGATGCTTTTTAGGGTACATTTTCAAAGGAATTTAAAGTTACAATGTAGTCAAATTTTATAAAACTGCAGCGCTGTTACGATGAAATTTATATTTAAAATGCAAGTTACTTATGATGCAGTAAATATCAGTTGTAGATAAAAAAAATTGTTGAGATTGTTTGCCCCTTCTAGGCTCATGTCGTCTATAGCCATCATCACCACAAATCTATCTCTATATATCTTTATCTTTATCTTTACTTACTTATAATGCATATCATATTCTCTTTTTAAATACTTAAAAACTAAATATAGTAACTAATTACTCTACAAACTAAATTTATATATCTTATTTTCACCTACAATATATCAAGTATCAACGTACATAATTTAACAACGATTAATTCGTTCTTTTTTTAATACATTTTTAAATATTATTCCTCCACATTGCCCAAGTCAGATGTTAGTATATAAATTATTGGTGCGACAATTAAAATATATCCGTTATCATTTGCGAATAGTTGAATTTAAAATACGTCATTATATGATAAGAGTCGACGAATAGGAAGACTAAATTGGGTGCTTATGAAACAACCACACACGTCCAAATAGTAGTTGGACTGTTAATTAGTTTCAAGTGTTTTTGTCATAATATTGTCGAAATTGCATAACCAAAGAAAAAAAATATTCATATATATCTCATGGAAATTACATTATTCAAAGATTCCGTAAACGAATAATGACACTCTTGTTTTTACAAATAAATGATGATGATATATCACATCGAATGATAATAAATCAAATAATACGACACCGAATTGATTGAGCTAATAATCAAGTACTTGGACATAATATCTAGTTATTTTGGGTGTCGTCCGGTCTATACATTTTTAACCAACGGCTATTGAGGGGTTGAACCGGCCTTGCATTAAGTTCCGCATCCTGCAACATATATAATCGGTGATGATTAGCACATAAACTAACTATATTTGCAACATGAATTGCTTATCGTTAAATATTGGGACAGAGTTATATGTACTGCAAATTATATAAAAAACAGTCTTTATGTTTAATCATATAACTTTTGAAATACATACAACCAGTCACTCATTTAGTACGTGTTACACGTAAGTATACAATACGTGTAGTTTGTTGCATGAAACAATTTTTCTTTATATTTATTTCCAAAAATAACTCTAATCACTAGCATTATATATAGTCTAAACAATCATTTAATTTAATCACAACATTAAATTAAAGTTTAAACAAGAATAAAAGGGTAAATTAAAAGTGAATGAATACATAAAAACTTACATCATGAACAGCTTCGCGGATAGCATGCACTTGTTCTCGAGAAATCGTTCTCACCTGATTGATGTCAAACCAAGAAAGACATTTATTCGACATATTAAGATTACTGCTTATGGTTTATTTAATACGAAAAGTTTACTATATTAAGTAGAGAGTAATCGTCACGACGACACTACTAATTAAATTATTTATTGAAAAATGATAAATCGCAACTTTTAGAGTTGTCAGTAACGTCTTAAGACATAAAATATCCCTTTCTATTATGATCAACACCCCTGAAATTATTGATTGAATTACGATTATAACATGACTCGTTAATAAGAGTCTTAAAGGTTGTCGTTAACAAAGCTCTTAATTTATATATAGATTATTAATAAGAGCTTGATGATTATATATAGTTATAATAATTACCTTATTAACGATGGTCCAAGTAACATTTTGGGTACATGGTGGAGTAGTAAGTGAGCCAATATATCGATAATATTTTCTGCTTCCAATTTTTATATCTCGTGGATCAATTATTCCCACGCTTGTTTCCACATCTTTTATGGATGCCGATGCTTTAAAATATGGTTCCATCTAATAATCACATATTCCAAAAAAAATACAAATATCAAGACATATATTATTATGTCGGATTATTAAAATTATATAATAAATATTATAAAGAAAAAATAAACAAGTGCATTGACCATTGACTTACCAATGTTAAAAGAGAATCAGGACGACCAATTTTGTACATGATACCAATCACTGCTATTTTACCATCTGTACTTTGATGAACCAGATGTAGCTCCAATTTGAATCTATACATACATGTAACAAAAATTAAATAAATTTTTTGTAACTTATTTTGTATAGATATATAATAAACTTAATTAGAATAAATATCGAACCTTCGGCCATTGATGGTGTGTTCGGAAGGCGTATGCCAATGAAGCTGGTTTAGTTGATACTCGGTATCGCCTATATGAATGTGTCCTGCACCTCCGATCCATCGCAGCTATTTTTCGTAAATGAATATTGTTAGAGTAAGATATTGTGTCACTCGATCATATAGTTGTTAAATTTCTACATGTTTTAACTACTTTTAATTCTTTAATCAATGACTAAAGACTATACTTTAAAACAAAGAATTGCGTCTTTTAATATACATAATAATAACTGGTGTGTTTGGTTTGACACCGTAACTTATAGCATATGAAGTATCGCCTATATGAATATGTGTTCAAGCCTTAACGAAAACGATATGTATATACAGTATATGTTTGATTGTACATAATAGGTGTATTATGACTAATAATGATACATACCATCATATCGTGCCCTCTATTGATAAGAGTCGAGTTTGCAGGTTTATAATCTCGATCAAGCTTTCCTAGAGTTGAAGTCGTTTGAACCCTTTTATGTGTAAGATCAATTGGAGATTGCAAATCACCTTTAGTACACATGTTCCATTCGGGGCGAATCTCTCCCCAATGATGCGGTCCATTCGGACTGTTTACATCATACGTGAACTCGTGTTCATCATCTGCATCATCGATCATTAGTAACAAACTTTATAAACACGAAATGTATATATGTGCAACCAAACAATTAGAAAAAAGGTGCAATGTTAAAGTTAAAGCACTTACCAAGTTCTTGAGAAATGGCAAAAGGTACACAACAGATTATGAAAAGAGCAATCAAGATTGAATGAAACTTCAAGCTTTTACTATCCATTTCTTTGTGGTTATATGAATATAATAATTAGTATAAGCTATACATATAGATACTATATGTATATATACTTATAGAGAGGGAGGATGAGAAGAAGGTAAAGAGATGTGAATGTGGAATAATTGGACTTCCATTGACCAAAGACCATATTTTAAAGTGGGTATTAAAAGGACCTTAAAATGGATGCTTTTGTTTTTAAATAAAAAAATAAAAAAATGCTTCATGGGTTAAGTTTGAATTTTAGTTGGGAACACCAAAATAATTGTCTTTATGGAACAAAATTTATTAGAAAGTTTACACTTTACACATGTGAAAGAATATATATATATATATAAAACCTTTTATTTTAAGGAAATTTATTCTAGAAAAAATTGAATATGCTTACGGTATTTATACTTATTTAAATTCCTTCGTTTCATTTTAATTGTTCACATTATTTCTTTTATTTGTTTCGAAACGATATTGATCAAAAAATTTCACAATACTAAGCCACTGAATGTAAATTTTGATGCTATCTTCAAAAGAAAAATTAACGGTCCATTTTTTCATTATTATTTTTTTAATTTTGTAATGTATGTACGTATATGTTACAAACGTACAAATATACAAATAATTGAAAGGTGGAAGTTGTTGAGTTTGATAGGAATAAGTGACGTTCAACATCGATGTTCTCGGATATAACTAATCAACACCGTACGTCACTTCAAAAAAGCAATAATCTTTTAAAAGTTTATTGTATGCATGTTAATGGCTCGGTTCGCGTCGGTTCGAATTTTGTATAAAAATTCAACCCAAATAATTATATCATAAGTTAGAATCGGGTTTCTTTCTCAAAAGTTACTCGCAAACTGCACGGATCTTGAAAGAGATAAATCATCATAGGCGGACCCGGATAATTTAGTCATCGGTGTCACAAAAATTTTGAAGCTCCCTCGACTTTGTAGTTTATTAAGTTTATTTGAACATGAGGTGCACCGCCTAAATATGAGTGGTAACACTCTTAAAAAATAAATAACTTTTCAACTAAATTTACACTAAGTCGAGTTAATTGACTGGTGTCACGTGCCACCGCTGATTATAACGTGAGTCCGCCCCTGAAATCATGTGTTCATGGAGAAAATTGAACGGATTTTGCATTCAACAAAAGCAAAAGAAATGATCAATATTGTAAATACGGTGTTTGGCTTGGCTTAAGCTTTATAACTTCTGCGTTATCTAAAAGCCGGTAATATGGGGCTTTTGGCTTATTCATCATTGAAAAACTCCCTCAGAAAAGCTCATCCAAACACCTACAAAAGAGTTTTTAAGATGTATAATCAAACAATAAGCTAAAAAGCCCTCTAAAAAAGTAAGGCCAAACACCCCCTTAATGGACTGCTACTGTAACTTTAAAAAATAACAACACCTAACATTTATGTAGTGTCCAGATGATGTTCCTTATATACATCTCTTCACTTTATCAGCAATAATACATCTCTTTTATAAAAGTACCTGGAAGTAGCTTATTTACAATTACATTTTATCATCAATTTGATCAAATAATACTAACTGAATATGTATGATTATTTTTAAAGGCATTTAAGACAGTTTGGTGTACATAATACGGAGTAGATCGATCGATGATTATGATACAATTAATTATTTTCCATTTAAAACCTTTAAGTTAACAAGGTAAATATTATAATAGTTAATTAAAAATATTATTCTATCAAAATAATATTGAGAAGAAACAGTTACAACAAAAACTAAGTTTAACAGCAGAGAAATATCATACGTTCACAACTAAGGGTAAGGTTCAAATGAGACTAAAAATTTGTGTGAGAATAGAGGAACCAATGATATGGTGTCATGTGTACAAAGAGAATACAAAACCCATTTACCCCTTAAGTTAAATATCTCACAAACGACAAATCGAAAAATTATGAAAATTGCACCATTAGATTCAGCGTTTGATCCTCTTCGATTTGCCGTCCATTAAGGCATACTTTCGACGAGTTTTTTTTTTCCATTATTTGTAGTGGGTTTCACATTACTAACACGTGTATTACAGTATTGCGTTTAGGGTTTGGGTTTTAGGGTTGGGAGTCGCTTTATAAAATTCTAAACCCTAAATCATACTAAACCCTAAACCCTAAATCCTGCTAAACCCTAACACTAAACCCTGCTAAACCCTAACACTAAACCCTGCTAAACCCTAACTCTAAATCCTAACCCTAAACCCTAAATCAAATGTATAATCAATCACTAACATATGTGTTACTAATATGTAAAACCCACCAAAAAAATGAAAAAAAAAAAGTTCGTCGGAAGTATGCCTTGATGGACGGCAAATCGACGAGGATAAAACGCTGAAAAATATGGTGCAATTTTCATGATTTTTCGACTTGTCGTTTGTGAGATATTTAATTTTTAAAAACGTGGATGAGAGAAAAAAAAGTGACACATGACATATTGTGGTTGGTTCCCCCATTCTTACACAAAATAAATGGTCTCAATTGAACTCTTCTCTCACAACTAAATATGAATGTTTATTTTTTATTTTATTGTGCAAGTACTTTTCTAAATACTCTATTCGTCCTAATTATGTTGAATTAACGATGGTGAATGTGACGTCATTTTATTGAAGATAAGTTTGACTTGAAATATTTTAAAAAATGAGTTTTTGACAGTAATTGATGAGAGTAGAATTAAAAGTTTAATGATTTTTTTTTAATCTTTTGCAAGTAGACAAATTTTTTAGAACAAATTAACAAAGATAGTACTCCCTCCGTCCCAATTTAATTGTCCACAGACAAAAAACACGCAGTTTAAGAAAACATTAACTTCTCTCTTACTTTTTGATAAGATTACAGTTTTACCTTTTACTTTTTACCTACTTTTTTGTCCTACATATATAAAGTAAGGGTGAAAAATGATTTTATCTCATCATTTTTATCCATTTATGGAAGTGGACAATTAATTTGGGACAGCCCAAAATGGAATACTGGACTATTAATATGGGACGGAGGGAGTAATATGAAAAATAATTGAAACAGAAAGAGGAATTAATATTAATATATCCATAAACAATAAATACGTTTATAACCAATGTTTTAAAAACCGGTTCGAACCGGCCGGTTCGATCGGTTCGACCGGATCCGGAGGAAGTTCCGAGTTAGAATGGACCGGTTTTGACCTTAAGTTGACCAGTCAACGAACCGGGGGTTCGACCGGAAACCGGACGGTTCAACCGGTTTTTTTTTTTTTTTTTTTTAAATAATGGTGACGTGGCCGGTTTTGGGGGTGGTTGGACCGGACCGGTTGAACCGGTTCGACCGGAATCGGTGGAGTTTCCGAGTCGATAAAAAAACCGGTTTTTAAAACATTGTTTATAACACCTTAAAAAACTATTGATGAAAAAAAAAAAAAAAAAAAAAAAAAAAACCCCTTAAAAAGCTCTTTAGTTTCCTATAAAAACTCTTTAGTTTCCAATACTACATCATGAAATTTGAGAAGTTAGTAAGGAAGTGGAAACCTTAGAAAGAAAAATTCAATTCCATATCTAAGAAAAAATTCAAACACTAATTAGTAATTACCAACTTTGTTGAATTAAAATGTGTATGGCTATTGGCTAAACTAACTTTATTGAATTTAAAAAAAGACCGAAGGTGTTATAGCTTTGGTGCCACCATACAATTCGATAAATTACTTTTAGATTTTTACAAACTATATCAAATATATATCATTGTTTAGGTAAAGCTACTTTGTAAGAACTACTTTAAATTGACTACCAAAATAGAAACTTTCAATCCGCAAATATAAAAATTAAGCTCGAAGCGACTTGACATCGTCTTTTTGACGATTTATCATCGAAAAGACAGGTGATATCGGGAGAAGAAGAAGAGGTCCATAAAGTTCACTTCTTGCTTTTCCGGCCACGATAGTCATACTTGACTTTTATAAGCGGTCAACACTGCCATTACTTTATGACTTAGCTTCTTCAACCATTTCAACATTTGTTGCAGTCGATCACTTGTAATATGATTGAAGAATTAGGTGTAAATATAGGGTTTTGTGTTTCACATTTAAATTAATTAACTATGTATTAACTTACTTCGTTTGTTATTAGTGAAATTGATTTCTATTGTGTGAACTTAACTTTTAATTTCATCGTTTAATGTAATTTGACTAGTGTGTCATTTGCATCAACCACCACACATAGCATCTATACAAATTTTCACGTCATTAAATTACATACAAAAAGTAATAACTGAAAAATTGATACCCACAATGAAATCAGAGTCAATTGTTTTCGTTACGCGTGTGTAATGTAGTTCAATGCATAATTTCTTTCGTTTGGAAGCAGATTATCCTAAAAGTTAATTTACATGCTCTCTTTGATTATATTTTTCAATACAATGAATAATAGTAGAACCAAACAAACACATTATGTAACACCCCCAATTTAGTGATTTGCGGAAGCATACTTGGGTGTTACTAATCAATATACAAAGCACAAGATATACAGCAAACGACCTCTAAATGAGACGTTTTGTAAAATAATTACATTTCATAATGAAATCGTTTGAAAACATATAGTTTTCTTTACAAAAATATGTAAGCCTAGAGTCCGCGTATGTGGCGGGAGATTCTATTACATAACCATAGTTACAAAAGATAATGCCAAAGAATCTCCGTTAAATGCAGTTTGGAAATCATGCGACTCTAGCTAGTAATCCTGGAGTGATCCTACTCCGTAAGTGTACCTGAGAATACATGCTAAAATGGTCAACCAAAAGGTTGGTGAATCTCACAGGTTTATCAGTAAATAATCAGTTTGAACACAAGATTTCATCAGTAGTGCCCGCAGGCGTATATCAAGTATTTGCAAATCCAGCAAAAGTAAAGTAATTAAGTTATACCGTTGCCATGTGGCTCATAATCGAAGCTTAACCCGTAAATAATCGGTTGCTCCCGTGACATGCTCGTAATTGAGCAAGCATAAGTAACGAAATAATAGTCACCCGTTTCTACGTGTAAATCAGTACGTGGTAGCGCTACTACCCCGGGCAGGGAGGGTCATTTCCCTAATGGATCCATTAACTACTGTTCGCGCTTAAGTCCATAACTAACGATATATGATGGAGAGACTTCAGTAATTAGTAATTAACTCATGCAATTCCGTTTGGTATAGAAATCAGTTTAGTACTTGTGTTCAGGAAAAATAAGTAGCATGTATCTCCCCCAATAAGATAAAACAGTAAAAGTGGGGCCGTAAGACTCACCTGAGTCTTTGCAAGTACGTTTATATCAATAAACGAGTAAGTAATATCAACCGTAGGTTCTCCGAACCCGTAACCTTCAAATGCCTAAACATATAAAGTTAAGTAAGTAGATGTCTCCCAAGACCATCTAGGCTAGTTGTCTACACAACTCATTATGTCCAAGTGTTTGTTTAGTAATCCGTTTGTAGTTTGAAAACAAATATGGTCCGTTGGTGACGGTTTGTAATAATGATTCAAAGTGTTATCATTATATGTATCGTTGAATCAGGTTTCGTTATTTGTAAGTGTTCAACACTTAGTGTGAAAAGTATTTACAACATTTAATGACGGGGGTCCGGGGGCAGCGCCCCTGGTAGCGGGGTCCAAGGGGCGGCAACCCCTGGCGGGGTCCAAGGGGCAGAGCCCCTGGCTGGGGTCGAGCTGCCAGGTCAGCTTGGAAAATTTTTATTTCTACTATATTGCTTTGACGAAAAACGCATCTGGATCCGAATTTGGGTAAAATCAGGTGTTAAAATCTTGGTTCCGACACTTAGTAAAAATCTGAGTTTTCAAGGTTCTGGTTTGTGCGACGTCGCATGCGACGTTGCAAGCGACGTAAGGTGCGACGTGGGCATGTACGTCGCATGATGCGACCTTCGCAAATCAATGCGACGTAGGGGGTGGCGTCGCTAATGCGACGTTGGTTCGGTTTGCGACGTTAAAGTCTACGTCGCCATGTATGACATCCGCAAATTAATGCGACGTAAGGGGCTGCGTCGCTAGTGCGACGTTGAGATTTTTGTGCGACGTAGGCCGCGACGTCGCAGAGGCCCCTGGCCAGGTGCGACGTTGCGGTCTGATGGCCGGAAATTTAGTCGAAAACGAGTTTCCCGGTTTCCGTTGGGTCCAAATCTTTTACCCAACTCTTATATGGAAATTACAAGTGTAAATAAACAACCATTAGTCAAAAATAAGTAAAACCGAGAGGTTTCGAGAATTTGTCGGAACTTACAAAATGCCGAAACGAAAATCCGGAAAGATAGGAATGTAGATCGTGTTGTCGTGGTCACTTTTCTCCAAAGGAGTTGTATGATTCGGCGTCGTTTTATGGTGTTATTTGATGATTTTGTGAGATGGAGGTGATTTGGTGATTTGAGAGAAAAGAAAGAGGAAGAAAGAGAAAGAGGTGAAGAAAGTGAGGAAAAAGAGAAGAAAGTGGGAGGTTTAACCTCCCATTTTCGGTCTCCGTCAATGCGCCCCGTGCGGTGTTCGTTTTCTCCGTCTTTTAAGTGTTAAATATTTATTTTACGCGTTTAATTATACATTTTAAAATTACAAACTTTTGTTAAAAAGATTTACTTGTATTATTTCTTTAAATCCTTAATAGTCTGAAATGTAATATAGTTTGTATATATTTAATTACTTTTGTTTTTAATTCGTGTAAGCTTTTATCGAGTGATACGAGATAATTACTAATTATTATAAATTAGTATTTTGGTCAAAATTGCGTTATCTTAGTTTATAAACATTTGTTCACCAACGTCCGTATTAACCGAATAGAATTTCATTCTATTTAAATTGCGTATGATTTAAGTCAAATCGCAAAGTTGTATATATTTACCAATATATAATCCGATACATAAATTAGCCTAACACAGAACTAATTACATGTATTAACAAAGAATTAGGCACTAATTCTAGTCCTAATTTGCCGGTTGTTACACATTAAGTACAAACTTTTAAACGATCATGTATGTATGATTGTATTCGATGATCACAAATTGCAATTATATGTGATTTGTTATTAAGCAAACAATCATGATTTTTATTAAACTTGTTTCATTGATAACCATGAAATTTCAAACTTGTATCCATCACAATTTTCCACGGATTTTTAACGACAAATTCTATGTATAGACTCTGTATTATCTTGTTTTAATGGTGAAGAAACTTGAAATAAAGACAGACAACGCTTGTTTGAATCATTTGACATATAATCACGTATATTGATTTGTGAGAGTTTTGTAAGCAATCCATTTAATTGTGTGAATGGAGAATACGTATGGAGGTCTAGAGATAGCGTGGCGAAGGACATGAAACAGAGATGGAGATGGAGGAATAGAGAAAAGTTTTTTCAAAAACGAAACCTTTGAATGAAAGGAATCGAAAAGAAAAAGAAAATGTGCAGAATAAACCACCATTAGAGCGTCCGTAGTCATAACACGTATTTAGATTGTCTGTCACATTAGCACAACTAATCACAACTGTTGAATTATCAAAACTGCTCATAGTCATGAAGGACAACCACTAATTTTATTGGATCTCGATCACATTTTTTTTTTTTTTTTTTATCAATTTGCATATTTCAAAATAAAAGCATTATATTTAATTACATTAAAAAGATATTGAACTAACAAACGTATTTTTTTTTTTTTTTGTTTGTTTTAATTTGTTCAAAAGTGTTAATAATTTATATATTATACTCAAACATTTAATTGTAACTTTTACATTATTGGGCCTATTTTATTATAAACATCCATCTGGAATTAATAAACATGTAAAATTGTAAACCGTTGCCATCCTCTTAACTCTTCTTCTCCGCACATAACTCTATTGGTCGCCATTTTTCATTCCAAGAAGGATGGCTCTTTGCAGAACAATGCCCAGCCACGACAAGATACAATGAGCCACTTGCAGTCATGCCGTCTCGTTGCGAGGTGCACTACTATACACCCGAGAACGAGCTGAGCCAATTACGAATGCTCTTATAGAATAGTTATCATTCATGCTATTTATGTTTTGGACTTTTGGTCTGATGGAAGTCCCATCATCTTATAAATTATGTATCTTGAATATTTCTAGTATTTTCTCCCAAGAATGTTAGTTCTTAAAATCAAATGCTTGTAAAAATATAACTATCTTATCTAAGTGACAACCACTTGTATACAAAATAACACAAATATACAATCTAAAATGAGGAAAATAAATAAAATAACGCTAGCTCCTTCTAAACCTCTGTATATTCTACTACATATCCATGATCCATCTCCAAACAAATGATCGAAAATGATCAACATTAGAAACTAAATGTCTAACATGTCGATGATCGATCCGTAGTTACAAATTAATCTCGATTCCCTTAGTTTCTTTCATCGTCGTCTGGTCTGTAAAGCTTCAACCACCGATCATTCAAGGCTTGAATCGGTCTTGCGTTAGCATCCGTCTCCTATTATTACACCATAAGCTCAAAATTAACACAAAATGTTCATATATATCAAACTTACTTACAAATGATTACTAAAGAACACATAAGTAAAACTCACATCATGGACTGCTTCACGAATTATACGCAATTGTTCTCTGGAAACCGTTCTGACCTAGAAGAGTTAAGCAAGAAATTATGATATGTAAAGAGTTGGCTAAAGAAGTTTAAATGATGCAAAAGTTTATAAATAAAATGGTTACCTTTTTAACAATGGTCCAAATAACATCTTGGGTGCAAGGAGGAGTAGTAAGTGAACCAATATATCGATAATATTTTCTACTTCCGATTTTAATTTCTCGTGGATCAATTATTCCCATGTTTGTTTCGACTCCTCTTGTAGAAGCTGCTGCTCTCATATGCGGTTCAATCTGATCATTACATATTTCGAATATTCAGATATATCATAAGATTGCAAATATATAAGATACGAAAGAGAAAATGTAATATAGGTTAAATGTTGTGTTTATTAGTAACATACCATTGATAGAAGGGAATCAGGGCGACCGATTTTGTACATGATTCCAATCACTGCAACGTTTCCTTTGGCACTCTGATGAACCAAGTGTAACTCTAGATTATATCTGTATGAATAACGAAAAGTTACGTTAATTGAAAGATAAACTTCTGGAAAATGATAACGACATTCGTAAGGGATAGTTATAACTCAAAACGATATTATTTATAAAAATGTTGTAGTTTGTGGTCAGAAATTTGAGTATTTAAGTGTTAGTTGTTATGAGGTACCACAACTTAATTATGCAATAGTTATCGATATGACTTTAAATTTTCATTATCTTCAAGAGAAATAGAATTATGATATACGTACCTTCGGCCATTGATGGAATGTTCAGTAGGAGTGTGCCAATGAAGTTGGTTAAGTAGATACTCGGTTCCGTTTAGATGAATATGTCCTGCTCCCCCTATCCATCTCAACTGTCATTTTCATAACTATAAACATTAGATCGAATAATTATTGTTTATAATATATGCTCTTAATTCGATTAGTCGATGACTCAATGTGTACATGCTTACCATCATATCATGGCCTCGATTAACAAGCGTTGCATTAGCCGGTTTATAATCTCTATCAAGTTTTCCAAGTTTAGATGTCATTTGAACCCTTTTATGCGTGAGATCGATTGGTGATTGCATATCTCCTTGGTTACACATACTCCATTCGGGATGAATCTCTCCCCAATGTTGTGGCCCGTTCGGACTATTCACATCGTATGTGAACTCACGTTCATCGTCTACATACATTGCCATCAATAACGTCTAATTAATATAAAAAGTAGACGTAAACTACTAAACGAATTACATAAACAATGACAACGTTGAAGTTAAAACGTTTATAGGGATCGAACTTACCAACTTCTTGAGATGTGATGGAAGGAATGCAAAAGATGATGAAAAGAGCAATGAAGAATGAAGAAAACATTAAGCTTTTGGTATCCATTTTTTGTGCGTATAAGTAATCTTCTCAAGGTTTTGTATAAGTTATAGATGTTTGCTTATGGCCTTATATGTACATGTATTTATAGATGGAAGCTTGATTAACATTAAAAAAAAGTCAAGAAATAAGTCTTTATTTTCAACGTGTGATGGAAACTTCTTATTGTTGTGGCAGCCACGTTTTGAAGCGTACGGCAACACCAAGAAACTTCTCAATTCGACACACACCAAATATGTGGTTTTTTCAATTATTTGGTACAATTTTCGAGTAGCTTTTAACAACAATACAGAGTATTTGTAACTGTGATAACTTATATACGGGTATTTACTTTTAAAAAAATTACTATTTTTAAGACCAGTTTGTTTTCGACTTAATGACAGAATACTAATAACGCTTTAGTTAGAGTAAATTGCATGAATGATCCTTGTGGTTTACACACAAACTCACCGTTAGTCCCTATACTTTATGTTTTGCATCGCCAATCCAAAAATCTAAAAGTTGTTGCACCATTGGTCCCTCATTTTACGGAATCACTAAAATACCCTTTTCGGAATTTTTTTTCTTCGTTTTTTTACTTGTTAACTCATTTTATATTATCAAGAATAATTATGAAAATTGCACCACAAATTCAGCGTTTTCTCCTCTTCGATTTGCCGTCCATCAATGCATACTTTCAACGAGTTTTTTTTCTTCGTTTTTTGGTGGATTTCACACGTAATAACACATGTGTTAAAGTGTACCCCAAACTCTAAACCCTAAACCCCAAACCCTAAACTTTAAACGCTTTACAAAACTCTAAATCATAAATCCTACTAAACCCTAAACCCTTCTAAACCCTAAACCCTACTAAACCCTAACCCTAAATTAAATGTGCAACCAAAGACTAACACATCGGTTAATAATTTGTAAAACCCACCAAAAAAATAAAAATATAAAATCGTCGAAAGTATGCCTTGAGGGACGGAAAATCGAAGAGCAGAAAACGCTGATTTTTATGGTGCAATTTTCCTAATTTTCGATTTGACGTTTGTGAGATATTTAAGTTTGGAGGTAAATGGGTTTTGTACAAATGACACAATCTTATTGGTACTTCCATTCTTTTAAAAACTCTTGTACTTTATTGAACTTTTCTCCTTTTTATTGAACTTTTCTCTTAGGACAGAAGGAGGAATTAATATCAATATATCAATAATCAATAAATACGTTTGTAACACCTCCTTTAGTTTCCAATACTAAATCATGAAATTTCAGAACTTAATAAGGAAGTGGAAACCTTAGAAAGTAAAATTCAATTCCATATCTTAGATAAAATTCAAACACTAATTAGTCATTACCAACTTTGTTGAATTATAATGTGTATGGCTAAACTCACTGTGTTGAATTTAACACAAGACCAAAGGTGTTATAGCTTTGGTGCCACCATCCAATTCGATAAATTACTTCTAGACTATCACAAACTATATCAAGTATATATATATTTGATTAGGTAAAGCTACTTTGTCAAAACTACTTTAGATCGACTATCAAAATAGAAACCTTCAACCTGCGAATATAAAAGTTAAGCTCAAATCGATATGACCTCGTCCTTTTTGACGATTTATCGTCAAAAAGACAGGTGATATCGCAAGAAGAAGAAGAGGTCCATAAAGTTCACTTCTTGCTTTTCCAGCCACGATAGTCATACTTGACCTTTATAAACGGTCAACACTGCCATTACTTTATGACTTAGCTTCTTCAACCGTTTCAACATTAGATGTAGTCGATCACTTGTATATATGATTGAAGAATTAGGTGTAAATATAGGGTTTTTTGTTTCACATTTAAAGTAACTAACTATGTATAAACTTACTTTGTGTGTTATTAGTGAAATTGATTTCTATTGTGTGAACTTAACTTTTAATTTCATCGTTTAATGTAATTTGACTAGTGTGTCATTTGCATCAACCACCACACATAGCATCTATACAAATTTTCACGTCATTAAATTACATACAAAAAGTAATAACTGAAAAATTGATACCCACAATAAAATCGTAGTCAATTGTTTTCGTTACGAGCGTGTAATGTAGTTCAATGCATAATTTCTTTTGTTTGGAAGCACTTTATCCTAAAAGTTAATTTACATGCTCTCTTTGGTTATATTTTTCTGTCGCACCCCTTAATTCGGGTTGCGGAAGCGAATCGGGTCGGGGCGCGACTAATCAATAATCAAGCACATAAGATATATAATGAACGACTCTATATGCGTCGTTTACAAAATACATTGATATAACATTAGAGTTTACAAACTGTTTACATTATATTGAGTTCACATGATTACCCTGAGAGATTCTAATACATTTCCAATTATACAAAATATAGATATGCAAGGAAATCTCTTGATGTTTAATGATTGCGTGAGACTCGAGTTAAAGTATCCTGATGGGCAGTCCAACCTACTGCCGAGTACCTGAGATAACATGCTAAAAAGGTCAGCTATAAAGCTGGTGAGCTCACAGGTTTAATATGATAAGATATGATTTATGAACCGCAAGATTTAACACAATGATTTACAAACAAGTAAATAGATAAATGATGAGTATCACTGCCATGAGCACATAGTCTGAGCTTAACTGAGGGGGTCAGGATCCACATTCAAAGGACCTGAGCGAGGTGCCTCTCTATGAGTGCTTAATCAACACTCAATACTGAACAAATGATAATTCGTCCGTTTGACAGGTTAGTGCTTGCTAACTCGGACGGGGATTATCAATCCCATATGGTACCATACACTAACATTCACGCTAAATCATATTAACAGAACTATGCTTCAGAGGACTTTGATTGATTAGATGAAAATAACTCATGCAGCATACGTGATAATTTGATACTTGCGTTCACATGTAAAACAAAACAAAGCATGTATCTCACCCCTAGGTAAAAGCATTTAAAATAGGGGCTATGAAACTCACCTGAGTCTGATGAATTGTTAGCCAACAATTATGATGATTCACACAGATTTGATGTCGTTACAACGACCGACCCTGCCTGGCGTCCTAAACGCGCAAGGTTATAGTAATGATTAGATGTCTTAACAGACCATCTATGCTAGTTACTCATTCAACTAGTAATGTCCAAATGATTAGTTTTGGATTGTTTATATTTTGTAAATACGTACGGCCCGTTGGTGAGTTTTTTTGTAATAATAATTCCAAGTATTATTATTATGCGTCTCATCATTTTGTTTACTTGTAAAAGTATATACCTATGCATTTTCAAAAGCGAGTACTTTTATATATATCCGAAGATATATATATTTATGTCCGAATGTTTGTAGTCCGAAGGTGTCTAGGTCCGAAAGTGTATATGTGTCCGAATGTAAGTTTTAGTCCGAAAGTCAAGGGTTCGGGAAAGTGGTCAAACGACCACAGTTTGAATCGAAACTTTTACACAAATCCTAATATTCAAAATAGGTTTATAGAACTTGTCGTTATGTTTCGTGGATGTCTCGAAGTGTCACTTTTACCAAACTACCAAAATAGCCCTTAGTTTCATGTTTTCCAGATTTTTGATTCGACGAGCCTCTCGTTTTCTACCCTTTTTATTCCAAACCTAGCCACAACAAAAATCACAGCTGATAATATATATGTCTAGTTCATTTTTGCACTTTATCATGATTACAGAGGTTCATTTAGTATTTTTAATAATTATACGTAAGAACCGAACTTGTTTATCGACAAAATCTGATAACAGCTCAAAGGTCGGGTTATCCACGAAAATAGATGTATTTATGGAAAAGGCTAAAGAAGAACTTTTTGTATATAACAAAATTACAAAGATTTCCCAAGTGGTCTCATACGTTTTTGAGGTATACAACTCGAGATATAGTCCCGAGAAGCAGACAGACTTTTCTGTCAGCCGGAACAGTGATGCTATGTCGCCGGAGAAAATTATTTTAAAATAGCAAACGAAGTCGAAATGTTACGAAACAAATTTTGTTAGAAACCTTACTTCTTTTAATACATTTTAGGCTTAATAAACATCTATTTTCATGTTAAAATGAATTTTATAAAAATCGTTGAAGTTAAAATAGAATCTGGACAGTAAGATTAAGCTCCAGTTTTCGAGTTTTAAATCGTGTTTCGGTTAATTATTTGGACATTTTATGGTTGAGTGAGCATACTAACATGTATATATATGTTAAGAAAGTAAAAATAATGAGTGATGAAGTTCCTTACAAAGAAAATGATGAAGAGACGAAGAAACTAAGCCGATAGCTCTTTTCATTGCGTTTTCTTGATTTTCCGAGTGGCGGCCGATGGTGGCTCTATTGCGGTTGTATGGTGGATTATGGTGATGATCTTGGTGGTTGTGGAGGCTGGAAAAACCAGCATAAATTCGTGGTTAAGGGAGAGGCAATAGTGAGAGAGTGAGGATGCAAGAATGAGTAATTGGTGGAGTTTGTTTGAGGTTTAATGTCAAGAACAAGATCCACTTTTGGTGGATCTTGTTTTTAGTCTTTAATTAAAATATTGGGGAGGCAAGATTGGTATTTAAATCTTGTCTCCTCACTTGGTATTATATCTGTGTTCGTTTACCCGATCGTTTAAACGTTTATTTATACGTTATACGTACGCGTTTTAACTAACCATTGATTCCCTATATTTTTAACTTGAAGTATTAATCATAATACTTGGAAAACATTTATAAAAATGTTTGGTAACATGTCGGGTTTTGATTATGTGTTTGTGTATCTGTCGTTTTATCGCGTGGCATTAAATGTGCACGTTTTTGTCATTGATTTAAAATACGCTATTTATAATGAAAGTATTTAATCAAAATACTTTGTTTGAAGTTATAAAAATATAACTTAAGATTATTTGATTTGTCGGGCGTATCTCACGCGTTTAATTCGTGTCGGTTACGTTTTAAACAAAACGTACATTGTTTCGTATATTAATAATAATAATAATAATATAATGTAAATAACTACTATTTATGTAACAACCCCAAATTTAGGGTCAATTTAAATTTTCCCTAATTACGTGTATATTACTTGTATATAATATGAAATAGGATTATATACATTATTTACTTAATATATATATATGGATGGAATATATATATACGCGTATACGATTCATACAAAAAGTATAAAACCACAATTGTACGAACATACGGACGTTGGTAAAACAATTATTAAATAATGTTAAATTATTTAATTACTTCAATTACTATTTTATATTATGTTTATAATATAACGAAAACGTACGTTTTAACTAAAACATTACCGAACTCTCCGAAAACTCGACCAACCGACAAACACACAACAAAGTTATATTTTATAACTTAATAACAAGTATTTTATTGAAATACTTCAACTTAATTATCGAGTAATATTTCGTATTTTAAAACGTATGTGTAATCGCGTATAAAATTATTTTAACGTTTAAACGACCGGGGAAACGAACACCGCACGGAGCACAACCGCGAGGGAACGAAAAATTGGTGAGACCACACCTTGTGGCCCCACCCAAAACCGGCCACAAGCATGGGGACATCACCCCCCATGCTTTCTCCTTCCACACACAAACACAACACCACACCCCATCACCTCCAACTTTCTCTCAAACTCTCTCATCTCTCTCTCTATCTCGGATCACTCTCTCTCTAGAAAACATCCACAATAACTCGAAAAATCACTAGGAGCATTTGGAGGAAAGTGATCACCGCAACGAGGACTACAACTTCATCTTTTCGGCTTCGCGATACGACGACTTGTAAGTTTTCCGGCGACCCGAAACTTTTCCGATTACATTTATTTTACTTCCATGTTGTTCCCCTAGCTAAATGATGTCCGAATACGTAATTAAAACTCATTTTTGAACACGTTAACGGAAACATCGGTTTTGGCCATTTTAAAGAAAACGACACCACAAACCTTAAAAACGACCACCAATAGTTACTATGGACTCATTATAACATATTAAAACTAGTATAAAAGTTCTAGACCCAACGGAAACCGGAAAATACGTTTTCGGAAACTTAAATTCCGAACAGACCTCTTGTGTCGCATTAGACCAAAATTTCATGCGACACAACACTGTGTCGCATGTTATGTCGCACGTTATGTCGCAATGTATGCGACACAACGCTTATGTCGCACTATATGTCGTATCATCTACGACACAAAGTTTACCTATCGCTTGATTGCGACACAACGACTATGTCGTATCGTTGTGTCGTACCCTTGTATGCGACACAACCATTGTGTCGCATAAACACCAAACCGAAATCAATCCATACGACACAGACCTTATGTCGCATACGGTCTGCGACACAAGCCTTGTGTCGCAGATAGCCCAGATCAGAAAACAAAATATATTCTAAGTGTTGGAGTTACTTTTCAACTACTAAATCAAATACGATGCTACTTATACATGAAAGTACTATACTTTTGAGAGTATACAACAACACTTGAATACGTACAAGACTATACTAAACTAACGTGAGATTTCACTCACACACGCACACGAGTTTACACTCGAAATACTTAGGAGATTACACTCCAACGAACTTACAGTTATACACTACACGGGATTGCACCCGATATAAACTTATGAGTTCCCTCACTACTTATGTGTGGGATTACACGTTAACTTATACGAGGTTTCACTCGTACCCTTTGGGGTTAAGCCCATTGGAATTTACGCAACACTACACGTTGTAATACAAACAAACGATTATACGAGTATACTTTACAACTGTACAACTACTATGAATATATAATAATAATGGATGGAATTATTATTATTACACAATGACACCAACGGGCCGTACAACTTTTCTACAAACTACAACTTACAAACAAATACAAACTTACAAACAACAAATGGACATTAACTAGTTTGGGAACAACTAGCATGGATACTTTACAAGTATTCCATTTACTTACTAAACCTTATGCGTATTAGGACGCTAAGGGTTGCTAGTTCGGGATACTACTTGCTTACTTACTGCATTATCTGCCAGACTCAGGTGAGTCTTACAGCCCCTACTTTACTGTTTTTACTCAGGGGTGAGATGCATTACTGTTTTACATGAACACACAAAACTTACTTGCTGCCATGATTTACATACTGTACGAAATTACGGATACGCCAATTGCATGAGTTTCGACTAATCCAATGAAATCCTCCTTAATCATAGTTGTTAGTTATGTGATAAGCGCGAGTTTTAGTATATGGATCCATATGGGACTGACAATCCCCGCCCGGGGTAGCACGCACTACCACGAACCGTTCCTGTAGAAACGGGCGTTTCTTACTCGTTTCGAATGAATGTTTTGGATTACATTCACGGGGGTACCTATATTTACTATACGTTAAGCTTCAACTATGGTGGCTCATGGCAATTGTATCAAACGGTTAGCATAACCTGCAACCACCCACTTATTAAAACTTAAGTAAGCGATGAGCATAACCTGTGATCGTTACTTACTGGCTGGCTATAAATTACAAATACTACATGTGTGTTCAAACTATTCACTACTTACAAACCTGTGAGATTCACCAACCTTTTTGGTTGACCGTTTTAGTAATGCTTCTCAGGTACACAGCATCAGTAGGGATGCCCAGCAGGATAAGCTTTCTTAGCTCGAGTCGCATGCATTTACAAGCTTGGAGATTTACATACATTACTTTTGTATTTACTGTTATGTATTAGAATCTCTAGGATTTTACTTGAACTCGAGCTTGTATTTTAAAACTACTTATGTATTAATGTAATAACTTTTCGAACGTCTCATTTAGAGTCGTTCACTGTATCCTTTGTGCTTGTGATTATTGATTAGTAACACCCAAAATATCGCTTCCGCAAACTGTTAAATTTGGGGGTGTTACAGATTGGTATCAGAGCCTAAGGTTATAGTGAACTAGGTTGCATTTAGTGGGCCTAGACTATGACCGTTAGGCAGTATTCCTCATTAGGTATAACTGGTTCGGGAATTACAGCATACAAGTTTAATTTAACATAGCCTGATCAACTATGTACAATTAAATGAAGATGATGTGAGTTCTGAAAGGGGTTATGTTGAACCGGAATGCATTAGCTGACTCTGACCTCGAGAGAACCGGGACTTTTACGTGATTGTGCTAGACACGAACTAGGCGGTTATGTGATATATATATATATATATATATATATATATATATATATATATATATATATATATATATATACATAGGCCTCTTTCCCCGATACGATACTCTCTCTCGACTACTACGAAATTAATATTCTTTAAAATTTCATCGAACAAATGACAACTCGATTCTCGTCATTCTGTCCTTATTTAACTTTTATGAATTCACGAATACCGACATACGTCCGAAGATATCCACACCATTATAACCGACAACCATAGTTACTCGAACATCCTTCGATATGAAAATCGGGATTTTGTTTTTATTCGCTAACTCTACCTAATTCGACGTACCCCACTGTACCGTTAGGTGTAACCTAATAAAACCATTTTCAACTCAATTTTTCGTCAGACTTCAAATTATACAACCGATTTTTACTATCAAAATTTTATAACAAATGTATTTTTATCAAACATGTTACAAAATTTCTCACCAAAATGTTTTGTAAAATTTTCAAAAACTTCAAAACCGTATAAACTTATTTATAGTACACAACTTTAAACAACCTACAAACTTTGGCGTAGTTCCTCTAAACTCACTAAATCATCACGATCATAATTCTTGTTCAAACCTTCACATGTTCTTTATTTATTGTTTCAAGGAACATGCCTCCTCGACGACAAATCACTCTTACTGAAGCCGAAGTCGCGGGTATTATTGCCCGTAGTGTGGCCCAAGCCCTAGCTGTCCGAGCAACCACTCCTGGTAGCGAAGATACGGCTAACAATACACCTCCACCCAAAACCTGCACCTACAAGGACTTCCAAAACTGCAAACCCTTGAGCTTTGCAGGTACTGAAGGAGCAATCTGTCTGATACGTTGGACCGAGAAAATCGAATCAGTGTTCCTCATCTGCAACTGCAAGGAAGAGGATAAAGTTAAGTTCGCCGCCAGTACCTTTTCTGACACCGCCCTTACCTGGTGGAACACTTATGCTCAGACTGTGAGTGTTGCTAATGCTTACAAACTACAGTGGGATGAACTGAAGAACATGCTGAGGGGCGAGTACTGCCCAAGAGACGAATTGAAACAAGTAGAGATAGAATTCTGGAATCACAAGATGCAGGGTGATGACATCACCGGTTACACCAACCGCTTTCACCAGTTGGCACTTTTGTGCCCATCCATGGTTGATCCCGAGTACAAAAGGATCGAAAAGTACGTTGATGGACTTCCTGAGCGACTTCAAGACTTAGTTACTTCCTCCAAACCGGGAACTATTCAGAGCGCCATTCGTATGGCTCATGAGTTAACGGCTAATTCTGTCCGCCGTGGCTCGACTCAACCCCGTCTGCGAATAACAATGTAAATGGGAAGTGAGTCCCCACTCATCCAACCCTACCTCTGACAAAAAGCCTGCAACTGTCAATGCCAATGACTCAAAGGCTTACAAGGGGAGCAAGCCTTACTGCTCCAAATGTAGTCGCCATCATAATGGCTCCTGTCCCTGCACCAAATGCAAGAAATTCGGGCACCTGGCCCAAGACTGTCGAACCAATCCCACTGGTACTGATACTCCTGCACCCAAGACCTGCTATGAGTGCAATGGTACCGGGCATTTCAGGAAGGATTGCCTAAAGCTGAAACTCCGAACCAACCACACGAAGAGTAGAGCTTATGTAATTAACGCTAGGGAGGATGACCCAAATCCGAGACTCTGTGATTTACTCAACCCGGGTACGCTCATTCTTTGATTTCCCGAGACTGTTTTCCATAAATCTCTCCCTTAATGATTATGTGTAACTGTCTATTATTTTGTGTGTTTTCTTTGATCCTAAGTACCCAATAGGATTAGGAAACGACCGACTATACGAATTCCGAATATATAACTTGTATTACACTTGGACTACCAATAACAAACACTTTTCCCAAATATCTCACACTGGTTTAAACAAGTCATCCAATAGAACTTCATTTACTAGTAACAATTCTTAAATAGAATAATTATTTCGTAGGAAATGACAACTCACTCCGTCAACAACCCTACCTTGGATGATGAACTGCTCAGTGAGGAACCAATAATGTTTCCTTACCTCCTCGAACTCGAGTGTGATACCGAACCTTCTGTTGAATCAGCAACAATACCTGCTTCTCCTGTTGCTCTAACCGCTGCAAAAGCACCGGTTAATGTAACTTTGACTACTGAATCAGTCAGCCACCTCAACCAAACTATTGATTCGCTGCGAAAACAACTGACTGAAGCACGGGAAGACATTGATGACCTACGACGAATTGCTTTCCAAAATGACCTGCGCATGCGTGAATACGAGCTACGTTTGATAGCTTTAGAAAACCCTACTTCACCACCAACTTCACAAAGTACTCCTGCTAAAGAGGATAACGACACTGACTGTACCCCGCCTCCAACAAAAAGGGTGAAGGTTTACTTGGGAAATAAACCTTTCTGTTCCCGATGCACTCGGCATCATGAAGGACCGTGCACCACTAAAAGTACGAACCCTCCTAAAGTGAAACTCTGCTTCAACTGTGGGAGTGCTGGCCATCTCAAGGCCCAATGCCCACTACATCTAGGCAACAAAAATTAGGGTACGTTATCACCTGACGATTACTTGATTTCAAACACTGTAGGACCTACCCTACTACCGAAGGCTACTAGTACACATTGTAGCTACCTGACTAGTATCGAACTACCGACCACTACTTCGAACAAATTTCGGGACGAAATTTTATTAACAAGGGGAGAATGTAACAACCCCAAATTTAGGGTCAATTTAAATTTTCCCTAATTACGTGTATATTACTTGTATATAATATGAAATAGGATTATATACATTATTTACTTAATATATATATATGGATGGAATATATATATACGCGTATACGATTCATACAAAAAGTATAAAACCACAATTGTACGAACATACGGACGTTGGTAAAACAATTATTAAATAATGTTAAATTATTTAATTACTTCAATTACTATTTTATATTATGTTTATAATATAACGAAAACGTACGTTTTAACTAAAACATTACCGAACTCTCCGAAAACTCGACCAACCGACAAACACACAACAAAGTTATATTTTATAACTTAATAACAAGTATTTTATTGAAATACTTCAACTTAATTATCGAGTAATATTTCGTATTTTAAAACGTATGTGTAATCGCGTATAAAATTATTTTAACGTTTAAACGACCGGGGAAACGAACACCGCACGGAGCACAACCGCGAGGGAACGAAAAATTGGTGAGACCACACCTTGTGGCCCCACCCAAAACCGGCCACAAGCATGGGGACATCACCCCCCATGCTTTCTCCTTCCACACACAAACACAACACCACACCCCATCACCTCCAACTTTCTCTCAAACTCTCTCATCTCTCTCTCTATCTCGGATCACTCTCTCTCTAGAAAACATCCACAATAACTCGAAAAATCACTAGGAGCATTTGAAGGAAAGTGATCACCGCAACGAGGACTACAACTTCATCTTTTCGGCTTCGCGATACGACGACTTGTAAGTTTTCCGGCGACCCGAAACTTTTCCGATTACATTTATTTTACTTCCATGTTGTTCCCCTAGCTAAATGATGTCCGAATACGTAATTAAAACTCATTTTTGAACACGTTAACGGAAACGTTGGTTTTGGTCATTTTAAAGAAAACGACACCACAAACCTTAAAAACGACCACAAATAGTTACTATGGACTCATTATAACATATTAAAACTAGTATAAAAGTTCTAGACCCAACGGAAACCGGAAAATACGTTTTCGGAAACTTAAATTCCGAACAGACCTCTTGTGTCGCATCGGACCAAAATTTCATGCGACACAACACTGTGTCGCATGTTATGCCGCACATTATGTCGCAATGTATGCGACACAACGCTTATGTCGCACTATATGTCGTATCATCTACGACACAAAGTTTACCTATCGCTTGATTGCGACACAACGACTATGTCGTATCGTTGTGTCGTACCCTTGTATGCGACACAACCATTGTGTCGCATAAACACCAAACCGAAATCAATCCATACGACACAGACCTTATGTCGCATACGGTCTGCGACACAAGCCTTGTGTCGCAGATAGCCCAGATCAGAAAACAAAATATATTCTAAGTGTTGGAGTTACTTTTCAACTACTAAATCAAATACGATGCTACTTGTACATGAAAGTACTATACTTTTGAGAGTATACAACAACACTTGAATACGTACAAGACTATACTAAACTAACGTGAGATTTCACTCACACACGCACACGAGTTTACACTCGAAATACTTAGGAGATTACACTCCAACGAACTTACAGTTATACACTACACGGGATTGCACCCGATACAAACTTATGAGTTCCCTCACTACTTATGTGTGGGATTACACGTTAACTTATACGAGGTTTCACTCGTACCCTTTGGGGTTAAGCCCATTGGAATTTACGCAACACTACACGTTGTAATACAAACAAACGATTATACGAGTATACTTTACAACTGTACAACTACTATGAATATATAATAATAATGGATGGAATTATTATTATTACACAACGACACCAACGGGCCGTACAACTTTTCTACAAACTACAACTTACAAACAAATACAAACTTACAAACAACAAATGGACATTAACTAGTTTGGGAACAACTAGCATGGATACTTTACAAGTATTCCATTTACTTACTAAACCTTATGCGTATTAGGACGCTAAGGGTTGCTAGTTCGGGATACTACTTGCTTACTTACTGCATTGTCTGCCAGACTCAGGTGAGTCTTACAGCCCCTACTTTACTGTTTTTACTCAGGGGTGAGATGCATTACTGTTTTACATGAACACACAAAACTTACTTGCTGCCATGATTTACATACTGTACGAAATTACGGATACGCCAATTGCATGAGTTTCGACTAATCCAATGAAATCCTCCTTAATCATAGTTGTTAGTTATGTGATAAGCGCGAGTTTTAGTATATGGATCCATATGGGACTGACAATCCCCGCCCGGGGTAGCACGCACTACCACGAACCGTTCCTGTAGAAACGGGCGTTTCTTACTCGTTTCGAATGAATGTTTTGGATTACATTCACGGGGGTACCTATATTTACTATACGTTAAGCTTCAACTATGGTGGCTCATGGCAATTGTATCAAACGGTTAGCATAACCTGCAACCACCCACTTATTAAAACTTAAGTAAGCGATGAGCATAACCTGTGATCGTTACTTACTGGCTGGCTATAAATTACAAATACTACATGTGTGTTCAAACTATTCACTACTTACAAACCTGTGAGATTCACCAACCTTTTTGGTTGACCGTTTTAGTAATGCTTCTCAGGTACACAGCATCAGTAGGGATGCCCAGCAGGATAAGCTTTCTTAGCTCGAGTCGCATGCATTTACAAGCTTGGAGATTTACATACATTACTTTTGTATTTACTGTTATGTATTAGAATCTCTAGGATTTTACTTAAACTCGAGCTTGTATTTTGAAACTACTTATGTATTAATGTAATAACTTTTCGAACGTCTCATTTAGAGTCGTTCACTGTATCCTTTGTGCTTGTGATTATTGATTAGTAACACCCAAAATATCGCTTCCGCAAACTGTTAAATTTGGGGGTGTTACAATTTAATCGCCAAATAGATTTATGTTATTTATTAAAAAGTTTCACCAACGTCCGTATGAAAGTGTATCGGAGTTCGGCCGATATAATAATGCACGATTAAACTTAATCGCATACGTGTATATATATCTCAAATATATATATATATAATGTTACATACAATTAGCCTAACATAGAACTAATTACATGTATTAACAAGTGATTAGGTACTAATAACTAGCCTTAATTTACTGGGTGGCACATTTTCAATACAATGAATGATAGTAAAACCCAACAAACACATTAAGTACAAACTTTTAAATGATCATGTATGTATGATTGTATTCGATGATCGGAAATTATATGTGATTTGTTATAAAGCAAACAATTATGATTTTTATTAAACTTGTTTCATTGATTGCCATGAAATTTCAAACTTGTATCCATCACAATTTTCCACGGATTTTTAACGATAAATTCTATGTATAGATGTTGTATTATCTTGTTTTAATGGTGAAGAAACTTGAAATAAAGACAGACAACGCTTGTTTGAATCATTTGACATATAATCACGTATATTGATTTGTGAGAGTTTTGTAAGCAATCCATTAAATTGTGTGAATGGAGAATATGTACGGAGGTCTAGAGATAGCGTGGCGAAGGACATGAAACGGAGATGGAGATAGAGGAATAGAGAAAAGTTTTTTCAAAAACGACACTATTGAATGAAAGGAATCGAAAAGAAAAAGAAAATGTACAGAATAAACCACCATTAGAGCGTCTGTTGTCATAACACGTACTTAGATTGTATGTCACATTAGCACGACTAATCACAAATTCACAACTATTGAATTATCAAAACTGCTCATAGTCATGACGGACAACCACTAACTTTATTGGATCTCATTTTTTTTTTATCAATTTGCATATTTCTAATAAAAGCATTACATTAAAAAGATATTAAATTAATATAAGATTGAGGATCATAGGGGAAGGGATCATATGAAGAGAAGGAGGAGAAGTTTTATTTGTGGCCATTGGATGATCTTTTGGGTTGGATCAATGGATCTTTTGGGTTGGATCAATGGTTAAAAAGGGTGGCAATTTTGTAATTACTTTCAAAAATAAGGGTATTAGTTAACAAAAAAAAAACATAACATTAATTTTCACTCCACACCCCTTCCACTATTTAGACTTTTACATTTTAACTCTTCCACTTTATTTTCTTCCCCCTCCTACCTTCTTCTTCCTTCAACCCCACCTACCACCACCCACACCACTTGCTGCCACCAACTGACTGCCGTCAGCAGTCGCCGGATTCCGTCCGCCGGAATTTTTTTTTTTTTCAAAATTTTTTTTTTCAAATTTTTTCCCATAAATCTTTATTAGATATAGTATTCCTTTTCCTACTGCATTTTTAATAAAACTATACGTTTTTTTCAGTGCATTTTGTATATTATTGTTAATTAACTAAAACTTTTATATATTTTACCGCATCTTCTATACCCGACATCAACAAAATACCGTACAAATGGATTATATATATAATCTAAAATGCAGTAAAAAGAGAACAATATGTCTTAAATGATGTATATGCAAAATGCAATAAAAACAACAATATGTATTATACTTTAATATAAAATGTAATACAAATAGATAATATGTAAAATACAAAATGCAGTACAAATCGATAATATGTAAAATACAAAATGCAGTGAATAACAAACAATATATAATGAATGAAATATATGAAAAATGCAGCAAAAATAACAAAATGCAGTACATAAAGATTATGTATAATATAAAATGCAGTGAAAATAACAAATTGCAGTAAAAAAAAAACAAAATGCGGTACAAATAGATTATATATAATATAAAATGCATTAAAACGAACAATGTGTACTAAATAAATATATGCAAAATGCGGTAAAAACAGTAGTATGTATTATACTTTCATACAAATGCAGTAAAAATGGATCATATGTATAATATAAAATGCAGTAAAAATAAACAATATGTAATATATGAAATATATGCAAAATGCAGTGAATAATAATAAAATGCAGTGTAATTTTAACAAAATGCAGTAAAAAAAATATTATGTATAACTTAAAATGCAGTAAAAAACAAACAATATATATAAAATTGAGGTGTATAAATAAAATGCAGTAAACAAATCAAAAGAATTATGTGTAAAATACAAAAATGCAGTAAAAACGAATAATATCTACTAAACATATATACAAAATGCAATAAAAATAATAAAATGTAGTACAAAGTGATAATATGTAAAAAAAAAATTAGAAAAAAAAATTATGAAAAAAAAGTTTAAATTTTTTTTTTTTAAATTAAAAAAAAATTGAAATTTTTATTTTTCGACAACCGGTGGCGGCGGCGGCGGGTGGTGGCAGCTAGTGGTGGGTGGTGGTGGGTGGTGGAGGGGAGGGGTGGGTAGGAAGAAAGTAGGAGGGAGTAGTACTAGTGTACACTATTAAATAGGTGGAGGGGTAAAAATGAAAATTTAAAAATTCTTCTCCTCCTCCTCAAATAATTCATTCTCCTATGAACCTCATCCTTAATATAAATGTATTATTCTGTTTATTGGTTTTAATTTGTTCAAAAGTGTTCACAATTTTGTATCATTACTCGAGAAATGATTTGGTTACAAAGAGTTTACAAAAAGATTCATATTTTGGGTGTATTTGGTAAAAGTAGCTGGTAGCTGGAGCTGGAAACTTATAGCTGGAGCTGGTAGTTGGAGTTTATATAAAGAGCTGGAAGCTGGAGCTTATAATTATTTTTGTAAGTGTTTAGTGAAGTAGCTGGAGCTGGAGTTTATAGATGTGAAATGACATTAAAAGATAAAAAAAGATAAATTCAACATTTGAATAAAGGGTATTTATGTAAATTAAATACTCATAAGCTCTAGAATTTTCAATAAGCTACTTCAAATAGCTTATTATTTTAGAGCTTATTTTTTCAATAAGTTCGTACATTTTTGTGTTCCAAACAAAGCTTGTAGCTTAAGCTTGTGAAAAAAATAAGCTTAAGCTACTATAAGCTCTCATAAACTGGTCACCCAAACACACCCAAAATGATGTGTTCCCAATAGAATTAAGGAAGATCGAGAAAGTGGAGTTAGAAAAAGGTAACCAATCTGACGATGACAAATCTGTTTATAATTTTTTTTGTATATTGTATTTGTAACCATGATAGCAAGCATTTTTTCGTTAATAACTTTTACATTATTGGGTCTGTTTTATTATAAATACCCATAAGGAATAAATAAAGCTCAACCCAACACAACACTAAACATGTAAACCGTTTCCATCCTCTTAACTCTTCTTCTCCGCACATAACTCTATATTGGTCGTCATTTTTCATTGCAAGAAGAAAAATATATTGTGGGGCCCACTACAACGGTACAAACACATGCATCGTTCTTTGCAGAACAATGCCCATCCACGACGAGATACGACGAGTCACTTGTAGTCGTGCCTTCTCATTGCGAGGTGCACTACACGCGAGAACGAGCCAACTACGGGTGCTCTTGTAGAACAGTCAATATTCATGCTATTTATGTTTTGGACTTTTGGTCTGATGGAAGTCCCATCATCTCATATATCATGTATCTTGAATATTTCTAGTATTTTGTCAGGGAAAATAACATTTTTGTTGAGATATGAAAATCGTACAAAAAGGAAATTGTTATTAAAAGTTGGAAAATGGAACTATAATGTTCATTTGGTCACGGGACTTAGAGGTTTGCAAATTAATTTGGCAATATTGCTAGTGGATTCTAACGTAACAGAATTTAGATGGCGGCTATATTTTGTGTTTGCCGACTTAATTCTTTATACGATTATTGTATATTGTGTAACCCTATTATTGTATAAACCTTAAGCCACCAAAATAATAAAGAACTCTCTCGGTTTGGCCCCGTGGACTAAACCAATCTTCAAGTTGGAGATTGGACATAACCACGTTAAATCCTTGTGTCGTTTACATTCTCGTATCACATTTTTTTTTCCATGTTTGCTTGTTGATTGCTTTGTTAGCAATTGGTTATTCGTTTATTGTTGTGGGTATAATTGTGTTCAATTGTGCGCGTTGTTTGGGTCCTAAATTCCTAACAACTGGTATCAGAGCTCAAGGTTGAGCGATTGGGAACAATGGCGGATGAAAGCACGATCAAGATGGATTATTGATGGTTAGGGTTTTACTGAAGGATGGAGAGCTAGGGTTATTGTGGCCAGATAATCATAGTGGATCTAGATTCGGTTGAATATAATAATCGGGGGGATTTTTCTTAAAAACGATGCAATTTTAGGATTTGTTTGCAACATGTGATCGAGATCGATAGGCTCGTTTTTTGTGTTACATCACGACGAACTCGAAGGTTGTTTTTCGGATTGAACAAGATTAGGGTTTTGTCTGGTGGGTTGTGATGTGACGACACTGCGGGAGGCCGGTTGTGTTGTGACGATGACTGTTTGCGATGGCAGTAATAGAGTCGATGATCGGGTTCGATTGGTGGTTTGTTGCGGAGAGAGATTTTGGGATCCGGGTTTTGGATTCGAGTTTATTATTCTTTGTGATCCTGTGCAAAAGAATAGATAAACATTATCAAACTTAGGGTTTCATGTTGCGAGTGTAGGGATGTGATGTCTCTGGAACTTCATTGATATGGACTAGGTTATTCAAAGATGTGAGGTTTGTTACGGTGCTCAATAGAATGGTTTCTCGGTTTAGTAGATGGGTAATAAACGGTACCACATCCGTTTTGGTAATCGATAGTGATGGGTGTCAAAGGGATTTTTTGTTTTCGCTCACGGGTTGAAACGGGAGACCATAATTTGTGGTCGAGTATTCCATATGTTTGGAATTATTAGGTGGGTTAGAGCTACTACTCTTGAAGATATTGGTTATTGTAGAAGATGTAGGATAGAACGCGTTCGACTGGGCTCGGGTATTGGTTGATGTTTGGTTCAACGATAGAGCGATTCTTCTTGAGGAACCAATTGGAAATCTTCAAGTGGGTTAGAGGCGGATAACTGTGTAAGTCCTAATGAGCTTTCGGATATTGTTGAGAGTGTCAGAACTCTTGGGAGTTTGTTAACCGGTAGAAGTATCAAAGCTAGTGAGAGTTTGGCAACTAGTGAGAGCTTTGGAGATTGGTGTGCAACAATTAATTGGATCTCAGTTTCTACGGGTTTAGTTTGCGAATTCCGGGTGACACTAGAGCGTTCGGATCTTTGTTTTTTACTCTCCAATGGCAAAGAAATTTGCGACTGACCATGGGTTATGAACCGGAGTCTTCTCAGATATCCGCGATTGTTATTTTAATTCGTACAGTGGGAGCGGGCTGAGGGGGAGAAGATGTGTTCATAAAAATCATAGCTATGTATTTGGGTCGGTGTACCAGCGGGAAAACTAAAGTTTGTAATTTAGGTTTTCAATGTTGTGACTGCGTTCTCACGGGTAAACCTTGATGATGATCTACGGGTTTGTTCTATCGGCGATTTTCTGATTGTTGGGAAGGAAAATTGGATGGATGAAATTCTGTACGGGTTTGTTCTATCGGCGATTTTCTGATTGTTCGGAAGGAAAATTGGATGGATGAAATTCTGTACGGGTTGGTCGTTGACATGTCGGTGGCAGGATCCGATGTGGCTGTAATCAACGAGTTGAGGAGATTATGGGTATCTCTTGAAAGAATCTTATGGTTGGAGTCGTTGCACACTTCAACGTATCTTCTTGGGCTAGAAGATGGTGGTGCAGATAACCGGAGAGTGGTCCCAGTTTAGTAGTGGGGTTCAGTTAGCTTTGTATATCGAAAGTCTTCCGATTCTGTGAGATCGAGCAAGCGTGTCCCGGATAGTTTTCCGGCGGTATTGGTTGAGCTAAGAACAAGGTGTTGGTAAAGGGGCGTCAAATGTGTTGTCTTATTCCCGGTTTCAATACGTGTAGTTGAAGAGCCTTTTATCGAAAGTCTATCTAACTCGAGTTTAGTTAGTGTTCGTGTCCCAATTGGTATTGGCGGTATGGAGAGGCGGATTCGACTTGGTTGAAAGGGAATATTTGAGGGTTTAATAATTTTGGGTTTGTCCGATCTTCAAGTGGGAGATTGTTGAGATATGAAAATTGTACAAAAAGGAAAGTGTTATTAAAAGTTGGAAAATGGAACATTTCATTTGGTCACGTGACTTAGAGGTTTGCAAATTAATTTGGTAATATTGCTAGTGGATTCTAACTTGACAGAATTTAGATGGCGGCTATATTTTTTGTTTGCCGACTTAATTCTTTATACGATTATTATATATTGTGTAACCCTATTATTGTATAAACCCTAAGCCACCAAAATAATAAAGAACTCTCTCGGTTTGGCCCCGTGGACTAAACCAATCTTCAAGTTGGAGATTGGACATAACCACGTTAAATCCTTGTGTCGTTTACATTCTCGTATCACATTTATTTATCATGTTTGCTTGTTGATTGCTTTGTTAGCAATTGGTTATTCGTTTATTGTTGTGGGTATAATTGTGTTTAATTGTGCGCGTTGTTTGGGTCCTAAATTCCTAACAATTTTCTCCCCAAAACGTTAGTTGATATCAAATGCTTGTAAAAATGTGTAACTATCTTATTTAAGTGACGACCACTTGTATCAAAATCACACAAATATACAATCTGTGATCAAGAGAATAAAGAAAATAACGCTAGCTCCTTCTAAACCTCTGTATGTTCTACTACATATCCATGATCCATCTCCAAACAAATGATCGAAAATGATCAACATTAGAAACTAAATGTCTAACATGTCGATGATCGATCCGTAGTTACAAATTAATCTCGATTCCCTTAGTTTCTTTCATCGTCATCTGGTCTGTAAAGCTTCAGCCACCGATCATTCAAGGCTTGAATCGGTCTTGCGTTAGCATCCGTCTCCTATTATTACACCATAAGCTCAAAATTAACACAAAATGTTCATATATATCAAACTTACTTACAAATGATTACTAAAGAACACATAAGTAAAACTCACATCATGGACTGCTTCACGAATTATACGCAATTGTTCTCTGGAAACCGTTCTGACCTAGAAGAGTTAAGCAAGAAATTATGATATGTAAAGAGTTGGCTAAAGAAGTTTAAATGATGCAAAAGTTTATAAATAAAATGGTTACCTTTTTAACAATGGTCCAAATAACATCTTGGGTGCAAGGAGGAGTAGTAAGTGAACCAATATATCGATAATATTTTCTACTTCCGATTTTAATTTCTCGTGGATCAATTATTCCCATGTTTGTTTCGACTCCTCTTGTAGAAGCTGCTGCTCTCATATGCGGTTCAATCTGATCATTACATATTTCGAATATTCAGATATATCATAAGATTGCAAATATATAAGATACGAAAGAGAAAATGTAATATAGGTTAAATGTTGTGTTTATTAGTAACATACCATTGATAGAAGGGAATCAGGGCGACCGATTTTGTACATGATTCCAATCACTGCAACGTTTCCTTTGGCACTCTGATGAACCAAGTGTAACTCTAGATTATATCTGTATGAATAACGAAAAGTTACGTTAATTGAAAGATAAACTTCTGGAAAATGATAACGACATTCGTAAGGGATAGTTATAACTCAAAACGATATTATTTATAAAAATGTTGTAGTTTGTGGTCAGAAATTTGAGTATTTAAGTGTTAGTTGTTATGAGGTACCACAACTTAATTATGCAATAGTTATCGATATGACTTTAAATTTTCATTATCTTCAAGCGAAATAGAATTATGATATACGTACCTTCGGCCATTGATGGAATGTTCAGTAGGAGTGTGCCAATGAAGTTGGTTAAGTAGATACTCGGTTCCGTTTAGATGAATATGTCCTGCTCCCCCTATCCATCTCAACTGTCATTTTCATAACTATAAACATTAGATCGAATAATTATTGTTTATAATATATGCTCTTAATTCGATTAGTCGATGACTCAATGTGTACATGCTTACCATCATATCATGGCCTCGATTAACAAGCGTTGCATTAGCCGGTTTATAATCTCTATCAAGTTTTCCAAGTTTAGATGTCATTTGAACCCTTTTATGCGTGAGATCGATTGGTGATTGCATATCTCCTTGGTTACACATACTCCATTCGGGATGAATCTCTCCCCAATGTTGTGGCCCGTTCGGACTATTCACATCGTATGTGAACTCACGTTCATCGTCTACATACATTGCCATCAATAACGTCTAATTAATATAAAAAGTAGACGTAAACTACTAAACGAATTACATAAACAATGACAACGTTGAAGTTAAAACGTTTATAGGGATCGAACTTACCAACTTCTTGAGATGTGATGGAAGGAATGCAAAAGATGATGAAAAGAGCAATGAAGAATGAAGAAAACATTAAGCTTTTGGTATCCATTTTTTGTGCGTATAAGTAATCTTCTCAAGGTTTTGTATAAGTTATAGATGTTTGCTTATGGCCTTATATGTACATGTATTTATAGATGGAAGCTTGATTAACATTAAAAAAAAGTCAAGAAATAAGTCTTTATTTTCAACGTGTGATGGAAACTTCTTATTGTTGTGGCAGCCACGTTTTGAAGCGTACGGCAACACCAAGAAACTTCTCAATTCGACACACACCAAATATGTGGTTTTTTCAATTATTTGGTACAATTTTCGAGTAGCTTTTAACAACAATACAGAGTATTTGTAACTGTGATAACTTATATACGGGTATTTACTTTTAAAAAAATTACTATTTTTAAGACCAGTTTGTTTTCGACTTAATGACAGAATACTAATAACGCTTTAGTTAGAGTAAATTGCATGAATGATCCTTGTGGTTTACACACAAACTCACCGTTAGTCCCTATACTTTATGTTTTGCATCGCCAATCCAAAAATCTAAAAGTTGTTGCACCATTGGTCCCTCATTTTACGGAATCACTAAAATACCCTTTTCGGAATTTTTTTTCTTCGTTTTTTTACTTGTTAACTCATTTTATATTATCAAGAATAATTATGAAAATTGTACTATCATATTCAGCGTTTTCTCCTCTTCGATTTGCCATCCCTCAAGGCATACTTTCGACGAGTTTTTTTTTTCTTCGTTTTTTGGTGGGATTCACAAGTAATAACACGTGTTAAAGTGTACCCCAAACTCCAAACCCTAAAACTTAAACGCTTTACAAAACTCTAAACCCTAAATCCTACTAAACCCTAAACCCTACTAAACCCTAAACCCTAACCCTAAATTAAATGTACAACCAAGCACTAACACATGTGTTAATAATTTGTAAAACCCACCAAAAAAATGAAAAAATAAAATCGTCAAAAGTATGCCTTGAGGGAGGGAAAATCGAAGAGGAGAAAACGCTGATTTTTATGGTGCAATTTTCATAATAAATGACACAATCTTATTGGTACTTCCATTCTTTTAAAAACACTCTTTTACTTTATTGAACTTTTCGCTTTTTTATTGAACTTCTCTTTTAGGACAGAAGGAAGAATTAATTAATATCAATATATCAATAATCAATAAATACGTTTGTAACACCTCCGTTAGTTTCCAATACTAAATCATGAAATTTCAGAACTTAATAAGGAAGTGGAAACCTTAGAAAGTAAAATTCAATTCCATATCTTAGATAAAATTCAAACACTAATTAGTCATTACCAACTTTGTTGAATTATTATTATGTATATGGCTAAACTAACTTTATTGAATTTAACACAAGACCGAAGGTGTTATAGCTTTGGTGCCACCATACAATTCGATAAATTACTTCTAGATTATCACAAACTATTTCAAATATATATATTTGATTAGGTAAAGCTACTTTGTTAGAACTACTTTAGATCGACTATCAAAATAGAAACTTTCAACCTGCGAATATAAAAGTTAAGCTCAAATCGATATGACATCGTCCTTTTTGACGATTTATCATCAAAAAGACTGATATCGGAAGAAGAAGAAGAGGTCCATAAAGTTTACTTCTTGCTTTACCGGCCACGATAGTCATACTTGACCTTTATAAACGGTCAACACTGCCATTACTTTATGACTTAGCTTCTTCAACCGTTTCAACATTAGATGTAGTCGATCACTTGTAAATATGATTGAAGAATTAGGTGTAAATATAGGGTTTTTTGTTTCACATTTAAAGTAATTAACTATGTATTAACTTACTTCGTGTCTTATTAGTGAAATTGATTTCTATTGTGTGAACTTAACTTTTAATTTCATAGTTTAATGTAATTTGACTAGTGTGTTATCTGTATCAACCACCACACATAGCATCTATACAAATTTTCATGTCATTAAATTACATACAAAAAGTAATAACTGAAAGTTTGATACCCACAATGAAATCATATTCAATTGTTGTCGTTACGTGCGTGTAATGTAGTTCAACGCATAATTTCTTTCGTTTGGAAGCACTTTATCCTAAAAGTTAATTTACATGCTTTCTTTGGTTATATTTTTCAATACAATGAATAATAGTAGAACCCAACAAACACATTAAGTACAAACTTTTAAACGATCATGTATGTATGATTGTATTCGATGATCGGAAATTATATGTGATTTGTTATAAAGCAAACAATCATGATTTTTATTAAACTTGTTTCATTGATTGCCATGAAATTTCAAACTTGTATCCATCACAAATTTCCACGGATTTTTAACGACAAATTCTATGTATAGACGCTGTATTATCTTGTTTTAATGGTGAAGAAACTTGAAATAAAGACAGACAACGCTTGTTTGAATCATTTGACATATAATCACTTATATTGATTTGTGAGAGTTTTGTAAGCAATCCATTTAATTGTGTGAATGGAGAATATGTATGGAGGTCTAGAGATAGCGTGGCGAAGGACATGAAACAGAGATGGAGATAGAGGAATAGAGAAAAGTTTTTTCAAAAACAACACTGTTGAATGAAAGGAATTGAAAAGAAAAAGAAAATGTGCAGAATAAACCACCATTAGAGCGTCCGTAGTCATAACACGTACTTAGATTGTCTGTTACATTAGCATGACTAATCACAAATTCACAACTATTGCATTATCAAAACTGCTCATAGTCATGACAGCTAGACAACCACTAATTTTATTGGATCTCATATTTTTTTTTATCAATTTGCATATTTCTAATAAAACCATTACAAATAATTACATTAAAAAGATATTAAATTAATAAAAGTATTATTCTGTTTATTGGTTTTAATTTGTTCAAAAGTGTTCATAATTTTGTATTATTACTCGAGAAATGATTTGGTTACAAAGAGTTTACAAAAAGATTCGTATAAAGGATGTGTTTGGTAAAAGTAGCTGGTAGCTGGAGCTGGAAGCCTATGGCTGGAATAGTAGCTGGAGCTTATATAAAAAGCTGGAAGCTGGAGCTTATAATTATTTTTGTAAGTGTTTGTAACCATGATAGCAAACATTTTTTCGTTAATAACTTTTACATTATTGGGTCTGTTTTGTTATAAACACCCATCAGGAATAATTAAAGCTCAACCCAAACATGTAAACCGTTTCCATCTTCTTAACTCTTCTTCTCCGCACATAACTCTATATTGGTCGCTATTTTTCATTGCAAGAAGAAAAATATATTGTGGGGCTCACTACAACGGTACAAACACACGCATCGTTCTTTGCAGAACAATGCCCATCCACGACGAGATACGACGAGTCACTTGTAGTCGTGCCTTCTCATTGCGAGGTGCACTACACGCGAGAACGAGTCAACTACGAGTGCTCTTATAGAACAGTCAATATTCATGCTATTTATGTTTTGGACTTTTGGTCTGATGGAAGTCCCATCATCTCATATATCATGTATCTTGAATATTTCTAGTATTTTGTACAGGGAAAATAACATTTTCTCCCCAAAACGTTAGTTGATATCAAATGCTTGTAAAAATGTGTAACTATGTTATTAAAGTGACGACCACTTGTATACAAAATCACACAAATATACAATCTGTGATCAAGAGAATAAAGAAAATAACACTAGCTCCTTCTAAACCTCTGTATGTTCTACTAAATATCCATGATCCATCTCCAAACATATGATCGAAATGATCAACATTAGAAACTAAATGTCTAACATGTCGATGATCGATCCGTAGTTACAAATTAATCTCGATTCCCTTAGTTTCTTTCATCGTCGTCTGGTCTGTAAAGCTTCAACCACCTATCATTCAAGGCTTGAATCGGTCTTGCGTTAGCATCCGCCTCCTATTATTACCAATGTTTTAAAAACCGGTTTTTTTATCGACTCGGAAACTCCACCGATTCCGGTCGAACCGGTTCAACGGGTCCGGTCCAACCACCCCCAAAACCGGCCACGTCACCATTATTTAAAAAAAAAAAAAAAAAAAACCGTTTGAACCGTCCGGTTTCCGGTCGAACCGTCCGGTTTCCGGTCGAACCCCCGGTTCGTTGACTGGTCAACTTAAGGTCAAAACCGGTCCATTCTAACTCGGAACTTCCTCCGGATCCGGTCGAACCGGCCGGTTCGAACCGGTTTTTAAAACATTGATTATTACACCATAAGCTCAAAATTAACTCAAAATGTTCATATATATCAAACTTACTAACAAATGATTACTAAAGAACACATAAGTAAAACTCACATCATGGACTGCTTCACGAATTATACTCAATTGTTCTCTTGAAACCGTTCTGACCTAAAATAGTTAAGCAAGAAATTAATGATATGTAAAGAGTTGGTTATAGAAGTTTAAATGATGCAAAAGTTTATAAATAAAATGGTTACCTTTCTAACAATGGTCCAAATAACATCTTGGGTGCAAGGAGGAGTAGTAAGTGAACCAATATATCGATAATATTTTCTACTTCCGATTTTAATTTCTCGTGGATCAATTATTCCCAAGTTTGTTTCGACTCCTCTTGTAGAAGCCGCTGCTCTCATATTCGGTTCGATCTATTCACCACATATTTCAGTTATTCAGATATTAAGATTGCAAATATATAGATACGAATGAAGAATGTAATATATAGGTTATCTGTTTATTAATTAGTAGCGTACCATTGATAGAAGGGAATCAGGGCGACCGATTTTGTACATGATTCCGATCACTGCAACATTTCCTTCGGCACTCTGATGAACCAAGTGTAACTCTAGATTGAATCTGTATGCGTGACGAAAAATTATGTTAATTGAAAGATAAACTTATGGAAAATGATAACGACTTCTGAGTATTTAAGTGTTAGTTGTTATGACTGTTGGGATATATTAATTATATATATGTGAAGATTAATTAAATTAATTGGTGATAACTTGTTTCCAAAGTTAGGTTTAACATATATAATTAAATCCTATGTACATGTAACCCTTAAGCCACCAAAATAATAAAGAAAACTCTCTCGGTTTGGCCCCGTGGACTGAACCAATCTCGAAGTTGGAGATTGAACATAAACACGTTAAAATCCTTGTATCGTTTACATTATCGTTTCGCATTTATTTATCTTATTTGCTTGTTAATTGCTTTGTTAGCGATTTGGTTATTCGTTTATTGTTGTGGGTATAATTGTGTTCAATTATGCGCGTTGTTTGGGTCCTAAATTCCTAACAGCTGGTATCAGAGCTCTAGGTAGAGCGATTGGGAACAATAGCAGATGAAAGCACGATCAAGATGGATTGTTGATGGTTAGGGTTTTACTGAAGGATGGAGAGCTAGGGTTATTCTGGCCAGATAATCATAGTGGATCTAGATTCGGTTGAAGATAATCATCGGAGGGAACGATTGAAAACGATGCGGTTTTAGGATTTGTTTGCAACATGTGATCGAGATCGATAGGCTCGTTTTTGTGTTAGATCGTGACGAACTCGAAGAGTTGTTCTCCGGATTGAACAAGATTAGGGTTTTGTCTGGTGGGTGGTGATGTGAAGACACGGCAGGAGGCCGGTTACGTTATGACAGTGATTGTTCGCGGTGGTAATGGAGTCGGTGATCGGGTTTCGATTGGAGGTTTGTTGCGGAGAGAGATTTTGGGATCCGTGTTTTGGATTTGAGTTTATCATTCTTTGCGATCCCGTGCAAAGAATAGATAAACGTTATCAAACTTAGGGTTTGATGGTGCGAGTGTAAGGACGTGAAGTCTCGGAAACTTTATTGATACGGACTGGGTTATTCAAAAATGTGATGTTAATTACGGTACTCAATAGGATGGTTTATCAGTTTGGTAGATATGTAATAAACGGTACCACATCCATTTTGGTAATCGACAGTGATGGGTGTCAAAGGAAGTTTTTTGTTTTCGCTTGCGGGTTGAAACGTGAGACCATGATTTGTGGTCGAGTATTCCATATGTTTGGAATTATTAGGTGGGTTAGAGTTACTACTCTTGAAGATATTGGTTATTGTAGAAGATGTCGGATAGAACGCATTCGACTGGGCTCGGGTATTGGTTGATGTTTGGTTCAACGATAGAGCGATTCTTCTTGAGGAATCAATTGGAAATCTTCAAGTGGGTTAGAGGCGGATAACTATGTAAGTCCTAATGTTTGAGCTTTCGGATATTGTTGAGAGTGTCGGGAACTCTTGGTGGAGTTTGTTAACCGAATGAAGTATCGAAGCTAGTGGGAGTTTGGAGACTAGTGGGAGCTTTGGAGATTGGTGTGCAACAATTGGATCTCAGTTTCTACAGGTTTAGTTTGCGAATTTCGGGTGACACTAGAGCGTTCGGATCTTTGTTTTTTACTCTCCAATGGCAAAGAAATTTGTGACTGACCGTGGGTTATGAACCGGAGTCTTCTCAGATAGCCGCGATTATTATTTTAATTCGTACAGTGGGAGCGGGCTGAGGGGGAGAAGATGTGTTCATAGAAATCATAGCTATGTATGTTGGGTCGGTGTACCAGCGGGAAAGCGAAATTTTGTAATGTAGGTTTTCATGGTTGTGACTGCGTTCTCACGGGTAAACTTTGATGATGATCTACGGGGTTGTTCTATCGGAGATTTTCTGATTGCTGGGAAGGAAAATCGGATGGACGAAATTCTGTACGGGTTGGTCGTTGACATGTCGGTGGCAGGATCCGATGTGGCTGTAATCGATGAATTGAAGAGGCGGTTGTCTTCTTGATAGAATCTTGTGGTTGGAGTCGTTGCACACTTCAATGAATCTTCTTGGGCCTAGAAGATGATGATGTTTAGAGAGTGGTCCTAGTTTCATGATGTGAATGTTCTGGTAGCTTTGTGTCGAAAGTCTTCCGACTCTGTGTGGTCGAGCGGCGTGTCCCGAATGGTATTTCGGCGGTATGAAGTTTGAACGGGTGACATTGGTGAAGGGACGAGATTTGTGAAGGGTTACTGATTTTGGGGTTTGATTAATCTTCAAGTGGGAGATTGTTGGGATATATTAATTATATATATGTGAAGATTAATTAAATTAATTGGTGATAACTTGTTCCCAAAGTTAGGTTTAGCATATATAATTAAATCCTATGTACATGTAACCCTTAAGCCACCAAAATAATAAAGAAAACTCTCTCGGTTTGGCCCCGTGGACTAAACCAATCTCCAAGTTGGAGATTGGACATAACCACGTTAAAATCCTTGTGTCGTTTACATTATCGTTTCGCATTTATTTATCTTATTTGCTTGTTAATTGCTTTGTTAGCGATTTGGTTATTCGTTTATTGTTGTGGGTATAATTGTGTTCAATTATGCGCGTTGTTTGGGTCCTAAATTCCTAACAATGACGTACCCTAAATTATTCACGTAAGACTCTCATTAGGACTGTTATTATCAAAATTCTGAGTGTTTTTTCTATAAATATTGTGTTTGTTAAGTTTATACAATAGTTATCGATATGACTTAAATTTTCATTATCTTGAAGCGAAACAGAATTGTGATATACGTACCTTCGGCCATTGATGGTATGTTCAGTAGGAGTGTGCCAATGAAGTTGGTTAAGTAGATACTCGGTTCCGTTTAGATGAATATGTCCTGCTCCTCCTATCCATCTCAACTGTAATTTTCATAATGATAATAAACATTAAATCGAATAATTGTCGTATATAATATATGCTCTTAGTTTGATTAGTCAATGACTCAATGTGTATAGTACATGCTTACCATCATATCATGGCCTCGATTAACAAGCGTTGCATTAGCCGGTTTATAATCTCTATCAAGTTTTCCAAGTTTAGATGTCATTTGAACCCTTTTATGCGTGAGATCGATTGGTGATTGCATGTCTCCTTGGTTACACATACTCCATTCGGGATGAATCTCTCCCCAATGTTGTGGCCCGTTTGGACTATTCACATCATATGTAAACTCACGTTCATCGTCTACATACATTGCCATTTACAACGACGTTTAAATAATGAAAAAATCACGAATAAAAAGACAATGATAACGTTGAAGTTAAAGCGTTATAGAGATCGAACTTACCAACTTCCTGCGATAGAGTTGAAGGTACACAAACGATGATGAAAAGTGCAATGAAGAATGAAGAAAACAATAAGCTTTTGGTGTCCATTCTTTGTGTATGTATGTAGTCTTATCAAGGTTTTGTATAAGTTATTGATGTTTGCTTATGGCCTTATATATATGTATAATATATATAGGGACACGCATATATAATTGCTATTTTCAAAAGGGTGATGTGAACGGGAGAAATGGAAGTTTGATTTAATGACTTTAACATTATTGTGACACCCGGTCAAAAATGACCCAAAATTTGGTCCAAATTTAAACTTTTATTTCAAGTATTATATACTTAAAATACCAAAGCGTACAAGTATTATATATATGATTATATGTATATATAACACAAAACAATTATTCAAAAATCGCGTATAAACAAATCACGCAGGAATTCAAATACGGACGTTGGTGAAACCATTATTAAATAATATGAAATTATTTGATAACAACGATAATTATTTTATATTATGTTTACAATATAACGACACGTACGTTTTGCTTAAAACGTGACCGAACGCTACAAAAATGCATGAAACGCGCCCTACCGACGAAATAAATCAAAGTTATAGTTTTATAACTTAAAACTAAGTATTTTGGTAAAATACTTCAAGTAAAAATAACGCGATTACACGCGTATAATTATAACGTTTAAAAACGTTACCCGATTTAAATAAATGTACTAAACGCGACCGACTACCGAACGAAAACTTGAATATCATTTTAGTAACTTAAAAGAGATTACTTGAGTAAAACTTTCTGTTGAGAACTGAGACACTGCTAGATTTGCTCAGAATACAAATATTGTGCCGCTGTTAGAAGTACTACCACTGTTAGTAGTTGCCACTGCTAGTTAGTAGCTGCCGCTGTCAAGTAGTTTGTCTAACAGTGCCACTGTTAGTGTGTAGTTTGTATTTTGTATTAAGTACTCAACCACTGTTGATAATATACGAGTACTGCCCCTGTTAGTGATATAGATAACCACTGTTGGTTAGATATAGTTGAATAGAGAGAATTATGGAATAGATATGATTCCATAATAGTTTGATTCTGTAAAGGACTCTATATGTTATAAATAGAGATCCTGTAAAACCCTAGAGGATGACGAATTCATTCTAGTTATTAGCTTCAAGGTTGTAAACCCTAACACAAATTGTGTGTTCGTATTATTGTTAATAATATTGAAGCTTTTGGTTAGATATTCTGTTATATACAAGTTTGTTCTTCAAGTTATTAATAAACTATTCCGCAAGCTTATTAATAATCAATCAAAGTAATACATACTAAGATCTCTAGCTGGGATCATCAAGTGGTATCAGAGCGTGGTATTACTTTGATCTTGAAGAAGGTAATTAAATTTTGCAGCTTTTTCAACAAACAACAACATGTCTACTGAAACAATGGAAGGTATTCAAGCTACAAAAATCCCCATGCTCAAACCCGATGAGTTTGAGCTATGGCAGACTAGGATTAGACAATACATGTTGCTGACTGATTATATGATGTGGGAGGTGGTTACTAATGGACCAGTTTATACTAAGGATGCAGATGGTAAAAAGGAAGAAAGACCACCACCAAAGACTGATGCAGAGAGAAAAGAAAGAGCAACAGAGTGGAAGGCATTAAGTACTCTACTTTTGTCTATTCCTAATGAGTATCAAAGGAAGTTTGAAAACTGTGAAGATGCTCAGGTTCTTATGCAAGCAATTGTTAAGAGATTTGGTGGTAATGATAACACCAAGAAGAATAAGAGATCTCTTCTCAAACAACAGTTTGAAAACTTTGCAGGTGTAAAGTCTGAAACTCTGACTCAGACTTTTGATAGATTTCAAAAGCTTGTGGGTGATCTTGAGAATCACAATGTTAAGGTTGATAAAGATGATTTGAATAGGAAGTTTCTAAGATCATTAGGCACAGATTGGAATATGTATACTGTGGGACTTAGACAAAGTGCAGATCTTGAAGAAAAGGAGATTGAAGATCTATACAATGATCTGAGGAACTTTGAGCCTGAGGTGATGGCTCTGAAACAGTCCAATAGTAGCTCTAACAATGCTGCTTTTGTGTCTGTTGGTGAATCTGGTAGCTGTAGCACATCTGGTGCTAATGATAATATCTTGGAAGCCTTCTTTGCGAGTCATGTTAATTCATCATTAACAACAGAGGATTTGGAACAGGTTAATGAAGAAGATCTTGAAGAGATGGATTTGAGATGGCAGATGGCTATGATTACTATCCGGGCAAAAAGGTTTATGCAGAGGTCTGGGAACAGAAACTTCACTTACAAGAGAGATGGTGTAGCTGGATTTGACAAGAGCAAGGTGGAGTGCTTCAACTGTCACAAGATGGGACACTTTGCTAGAGAATGCAAGAGCACACAGGCTGGAGGATCTCAGAATGGTATTATGAGAAATAGTTCTGCTCCACAAAGAAGATTGGTACCTGTTCAGAACACCACTTCTGATTCATTGGTTGCACAAGATGGGATGGGAGGATTTGACTGGAGTGACCAAGAAGAGCTTGTAGTTCAGAATCAAGCTTTGATGGCTGTCACAGAAGAACCAGAGCCTTCAGACATTCCATATGAGGTACAATCTAAATTATGTTCTCCTGCATGTAAGAAAATGGTTAAATTTTATAGGGATCATAATCTGGTTGTGTGTAATGAATTAAAAGCTTGTGTGGAAAAGAGTCAACATTCAACTTTAGCCATTGAAAACTTAGAAAGACAGATAAAAGCTTTTGAAAAGAATGAATCACAATTTCACTTAGATATTAAATATCTGAATTGGGAAAAGAAAGCTTTACAAACAAAAGTTGATATGCTAAGTGCAAAGTTGGCTGAGGCAATTTCTGATAAAGAGTCAATAAAATTGAAAGTTGATGAATTGGAAAATGCTTCAAAAGGTGTTCAAAACTTAATCAAGTCTCAAATTCATGATAAATTAAAACTTGGATTAGGTTACAACCTTAATGTTGTACCCCCACCTTATAATCATACTTACTTCCCATCTAAGCTTGAGTTTGACTTAGAAAAACTTAAGGTAGGTGTGTCTGAGGAGGTTAAAAAGGTAGATCCAGTTGTTAATTGTGCTGATAATGTGAATTTTGATAAAGTTGAGGTATCTGATTGGACTGAGGAAGATGAGAGTGATAGTGATAGCTCATCTAGTGGTAATTCTGTGGATGATTGTGTTAAGCCTATTACTGGTCTAGTTTCTGAACTAAATAGTACTAAACTAGAAGAGGGTAAAAAGATGTTTGTTGAGAAAGCAAAGGCTCAGTTAGATCAAGTTAGAAAATCCAATAAATCTAGATCTGGTCTAGGTTATGTGCACAAAAGAGTTAATCCTGAATCAAAAGATAAGTCAAAAGATAAATCTGAATGTGAAAAGTGTGCATGTAAATCAAACAGGTCTGATTTAATTTCTGCAAATAATGCAAATAGATCCATTTCCAGGGGTAATCAGAGAAATTGGAACCAATTGGTTTCACAAAGGTTGGGTAATGGGTTTGAATGTATGAAAAGAAAGGCATGTTATATATGTGGCAGGTACAACCATACTCAACAGGACTGCTACTTCAATCCTAATAATAATAGGAACAGAGGTACAAGTCCATTGTTGAAAAACAAGCCAAACAGAGGCAAGGCTGCAACCACTGTTAATGATGCAGCAGTGCCACTGTATAAGGCTAACAGAGGCATGAACAGAACAGGAGAAGGCTTGGCCACTGCTAGGCATGCTACCTCTGCTAGTGTTAAGCATTCCAAAAGAATGTTTACACCAAGTAGAGCTACCACTGCCAGGCTTATCAATACCAATTTGAAAGTGACCACTGTTAAGCTTATTGCCCCTGTTAGGTCAAAAATTGATTGTTTTTGGAGACATAAAAATGAGTGTAAATCTGAAGTGTCCAAAACCAATGCAGCACTGAGATCAATCACTGTCAAAAGGGTTGATGTCAAAGGTGCTCATGGGAAACCCAAAGCCAAATTGGTTTGGGTTCCCAAGAAAAACTAATTGTTTTTCTCATATATGTGCAGGGCAAGCCACCAAGCTTATGGCATATTGATTCTGGCTGTTCAAGACACATGACTGGAGACAGGAAAAAGCTACAGGACTTTAAAGCGTTTGATGGAGGAGATGTAGCATTTGGAAGCAATCCTAAAGGAGGTAAAATCACAGGTAAAGGTAAGGTAAAAAGCAGTAAGCTCACTTTCAATGATGTTTATTATGTTGAGCAATTGAGATACAATTTGCTTAGTGTGAGTCAAATCACAGATAAGCAAAATCCTGTATATTTCACTGACACAGAATGCCTTATACTTTCTGAAAAACTCAAAATACCTGAAGATAAGATTTTAATGAGAGTTCCAAGAAAGGATAATGTATACTGTAGTGATTTAAACAAGATGGAATCTCAAAATGTTAACTGTCTCATTTCTAAAGCTACTGTATCTGAATCTGAACTATGGCATAGGAGGATGTGTCACTTGAATTTCAAGACCATGAATAAACTTGTTAGGAATAAGCTAGTGAGAGGCTTACCTGAAAAGTTATTTGAATGTAGTGACCACTGTGTAGCATGTCTCAAAGGCAAGCAACACAAGACCTCTTATAAGACCAAGCTTGTGAATACCAATACCACTCCCTTACACCTGTTACATATGGATTTGTTTGGCCCTACCAATGTAGCTAGTCAAGGGAAGAAATCTTACTGTTTGGTAATAACTGATGATTACTCTAGAATGAGTTGGGTGTTCTTTCTTAGGACTAAGGATGAGACAGGTGAAATACTTAGATCATTCATAACTAGGATTGAGAATTCAACTAATCAAAAGGTTAAGATCATCAGGTGTGATAATGGGACAGAATTTAAGAATCATGAGATGAATAAGTTCTGTGAGGATAAAGGTATAGAAAGACAGTATAGTGCACCTAGGACTCCACAACAAAATGGAGTAGCTGAGAGGAGGAATAGGACACTAATTGAGGCTGCTAGAAGCATGCTAGCAGATGCTAAACTTCCAATGTCCTTTTGGGCAGAGGCAGTTAGCACTGCTTGTTATGTTTTGAATAGGATTTTGATTATTAAACCTCATAACAAGACACCCTATGAGTTATTCTTTAAGAGAAAACCTTTGGTTAGCTTTTTAAAACCATTTGGATGTCCTTGTACTGTCTTAAATACCAGAGATCATCTTGGTAAGTTTCAGAGTAAGGTAGATGAGGGTGTATTTGTTGGATACTCTATTCAAAGCAAGGCTTATAGAGTATTTAACAAAAGGACTAGGATCATAGATGAGACCATGGATGTGACCTTTAATGAACATACATCAAATGTAGAAGGAAAAGGTCCAGAAGTTTTGTTTGATATTGATGCACTAACCCATGCTTTTAGATATCCAGATTTGTCTATTAGTGCAGATACAGATGCAGGTACAGATGCAGGTAATGATGCAGGTAAAGATGGGCTTTCAAGCACAAGTCAGACTAAAAAGGATGACTTGCAGTATGTATTGTTTCCTATTTGGTCTCCAGATCCTCCAGAAGCATTCCAGTTAGAGCAAGATGAACCTTCAGATGATTCAAGTGGGTCAAGTAGCAAAAATGGTTCAAAGGATGAAGATGGTTCAATTCCAACAGAAAATCAACCATTTACTTCAAAGGGTTCTCATATAGTTTCAGAGCATGATTCAGAAGGAGAGCCCGATTCTCCAAAATTTGTTGAACAAAGTCCTCCATTTCAAGTTTTGGAAAGGACTTCTTTGTCAGATTCTGAAGCAACTCCAAAGCCTTCACAAGAAAGAGAAGAAAGAGATTCTTACTCAGAATCTGAAATGGATAATCTTTTGGGTCCAAATTTGGAAAGAGAACTGCTTGATACATCAACATCTAAGTATCTGGTTCACAAAGATCATTCTTTGGATTTGGTCATTGGTGATATTAATTCATCTGTTCTGACCAGACAGCAGTCAAAGGTAAGAGAAGAAGATTTACATACTTCATTATATGTTTGTTTTCTTTCTCAGATGGAACCAAAGAAGGCAGTGGAAGCTCTCAAAGATCCAAGTTGGATAGAGTCAATGCAAGAAGAATTGTTGCAGTTTAAACTGCAAGATGTATGGGATTTGGTTGATCTACCAAAAGGAAAGAGGGCTATAGGCACAAGGTGGATCTTCAAGAACAAGAGAGATGAAAGAGGTATAGTGATAAAGAATAAAGCAAGGCTGGTAGCACAAGGGTATACACAGGAAGAAGGCATAGATTATGATGATGTTTTTGCTCCTGTTGCTAGAATAGAAGCTATTAGGTTATTTTTAGCTTATGCATCTTATCAGGATTTCAAAGTTTATCAAATGGATGTGAAGAGTGCTTTTCTTCATGGTCTAATTGATGATGAGGTGTATGTATGCCAACCACCAGGGTTTGAAGATCCAACATATCCAGATAGAGTGTGCAGATTGAAGAAAGCGTTGTATGGGCTACATCAAGCACCAAGAGCTTGGTATGATACACTATCCGAGTATCTTCTCAAGAATGGATTCAAGAGAGGTACTATTGACAAGACTTTGTTTACCAAGAGGGTTCAGAGAGATATATTGTTGGTACAGGTTTATGTTGATGATATTATTTTTGGTTCAACTAGGGACTCATTGTGCAGAGAGTTTGAGAGTTTAATGCATAAGAAATTCAAGATGAGTTCCATGGGTGAACTCACTTTCTTTTTAGGATTGCAGGTTAAACAGAAGTCAGATGGAATCTTTATTAACCAAGGAAAGTATGTGCAGGATATTCTGAATAAATTTGGTTATAAAGATGGGAAGATAGCTAGCACTCCTATGGAGGCACACAAACATCTTACTTCTGATCCTGATGGAGAAGAAGTAGATATGCACTTGTACAGGTCAATGATTGGTTCTTTGATGTATTTAACTTCATCTAGACCTGACATTATGTTTGCAGTGTGTCTTTGTGCTAGGTATCAAACCAATCCAAAGCAGTCACACATGTATGCTGTGAAACGGATCTTTAGATACTTGAAAGGTCAACCTGATTTGGGACTTTGGTATGCTAAAGGATCAGATTTTGAGCTTAAGGCTTTCACAGATAGTGACTATGGTGGTGAGAACATGGATCGAAAATCCACCAGTGGAGGATGTCAATTTCTTGGAAATAGATTAGTGTCATGGCAATGTAAAAAGCAGACCACGGTTTCCACTTCTACAGCAGAAGCAGAATATGTTGCAGCATCAAGTTGCTGTGCACAGGTTCTTTGGATTCAGAATCAAATGCTGGATTATGGTTTGACTTTCATGAACACTCCTATTTATATTGATAATACTTCTGCTATTAGTATCATTCAGAATCCAGTTAAGCATTCAAAAACCAAACACATTGAGATCAGATATCATTTTATACGAGATTGTTATGATAAAAGATTGATTCATATTTTTAAAATTCATACTGATAATCAACTTGCAGATCTTTTTACAAAAGCATTTGATGTAGGAAGATTTACATTTTTGATAACTAATATTGGTATGATCAATCTCACGTAGTGTTTTGGTCTGGATTTGATACTAACAGGGGTAAAATATATTGTATGTGACAGGGTCAGGTGTTGCCACTGTTAGCTTCATCATGATAACAGATGGTGCCACTGTTAGTTTACCTTTGCCACTGTCAATGTATTTTAAACCCCTGCTGTATATGTGTGTAATTTAACCCCTGCTAGTTGTTTTTCTTAGTTTAATATTGCAGGTTTCAGCCACTGTCAAGAGACATCACTTGAGCTGGAATTTAATGTTTTATTTGTTTCTTCTTATTTTTTTGGTTAAAAAAAAAAAAAAAAAAAAAAAAAAAAAATTCGTTGTCTAACTAAGATAAGTTTATGCCCCTGTTAGTTCTAAGTTGGCGTTTCCTTTGTCGGATGCCCCTGCTAGACTATCAGCCGCTGCTAGCTTTGTTAGATGGTTAGAAAGGGTTGACTATAAATTGACCAAGTGAGGTACCCCTGTTGGGTTTGTTTGTAAATTGTGCCCCTGTTGGGTATAACCAGCAGTGCCACTGCTAGTTCTATTTTTAGGGCTTGGCACTGTCATCAAATAAATACTCAAATACTTCACTTTTTCAATTACGCTTTCAAAATTTTCAAAACCCTTCAATAATCGCTCTCGCTTTGAGTTGTTTATTGTAATTCACTCTTCGTTCGTTCATCAATTACATCAATGGCATCTTCATTGTCATCTGATTCTGATCATTCTACGCTAAGTGTTCATTCTGAACACAATATGAGGGCTTTCTTGAATAAAGAACTTGCCGATGAGTATTTTCACCCTATTATTGATTTCTTGAGTAATTGTCCAGTTACACATGCCCTTACTGTTTGTCCACGATTAATTCGATCGCATATTCAAGAATTCTGGCAGAATGCAAAGGAAGGGAATGTTAATGGCATTACTCACATTCATTCCACTGTCAAGGGTAAGAAGGTAATGGTTACTGAGATTGTTCTAAGAGAGCTTTTACAGTTTGATGATGAAGGTGGAATTATGGAATTATCGAGAGAAGATTTGTTTAAAGGCATTATGGATATGGGGTATGAAGGTTCAGGAAAGACAAGATCAGAATATACTTTCTTGAAGTCATGGTTTTGTCCTCAATGGAAGTTCTACATTCATACTTTTCTGGTATGTTTGTCTCAAAAGAGAACTAGTTTTAATGAATTTAGTTCTACTATTGCATATCCTATTATCTGCTTGGCACAGGGTATTAAATTTAATATATCTAGATTTATCTTAGATAATATGGTTAGGAATGTAAAGGGTGATACATTCGTTATGTACCCTAGATTTGTTCAGCTTTTATTGAATAATCAATTGTCAAATCTGTCAGCAGAGGATAGTGTGATTGTTAGTTCTACTCTATCTTTGAGGACTATTAAGGCTATGAATCAGTATCAGAATGCTTTTTCTAAGAAGGAAACTGCATTATTTTCTACAATGCTAGTTACTCCTTCTGCCACTGGTGGTGTATTACCAACACCATCTGGACCAAATGATGACAGACCAACAACACAAGTTGGTTCTGAACACACATCAGGAGGTGGCATCAAAAGAAAACAAGGGAACAAACAGCCTACCCAATCTAAAGCCAAGAAATCCAAGAAGGCTACACAGGCTATGGAGATTCCTGTTTCTCCACAGTCTCAGTCAACTGTCCCAACACAACAGGTGAACATACTTGATGAAAATGTTCATTCTGGAAGGGCTGCCACTACTGTTTCTAGCCCACTGGCAGGGCAGGATAGTGGTAACATTAATCAGACCCAACCAGAGGCAACTATGTTTGATGAACCTATGGGTGATGATTCAAATGTAGGTCCCAGTACCAATAACCAAGGGACATCTGCAGTGGCAGATGTGGGCAAGGATTCAACTAAGAGGTCACACTCTAATGTTGATGAGCCTAGTGATACTGATGAATTGACGATTTCCTATCTTGTACATGATATCAATAAACTGTGGAGCAAATATGAGAGGGAAAGGGCTTACAGAAAAGAGGCTCAACAGAAAATTCAAGCTCAGGATGAGTTAATTGCTAAGCAGAAGGAGATCATTGATCATCAGAAGGCAGAGTTGCTTGATGTGCAGAATAGATTGGTAATGCTTGAGGAGGCTGTCAACAATATTCTTCTACCTGCGAATAAGTTAAAGGAATCTTCAGGCAAGGGGGAGAAGAAAGCAGATGATGATAATATGCCTAAAGATGATGGTTCAAGAAAAGCAGGTGATGATGATGATGATGATGATTCACATGGACCTCATGATGATATGAGTGGAGCAATGATAAATATTGATGAGATGCATGATGATTCTGCAGCTACAGAGGTGCTTGAGCTTGATGATAATACAGTTGAGATGGATATATGTGAGCATAATGAGGCACAATCAGAAGACACTGTGGAGTTAGTGTTTGATGATAAAGATGATGATTATGTGCAGAGCAGGGATAAGGCTGAGGAGGAGCTCAATGTCTCTGATTATGTGATACATGAAAGTTTAGATGATGAGATGGTAAATGCTGCAGATGACAGAAGAATGGTGGTATATACTGGTGAAGATTCTTCTGAAAATGTTAATACAAGTGATGGTGCAGGAGCAGAGCAGACTGATGAAACAGATGAAACAGTTTATCAGGTATTTCCATTGAATAAAGGGTTGCCTGAGAAAGCTGCACTTAGATTATATTTTTGGGATGTGATGGGTGCTAACCTGGAAAATAAGAAAAGAGTCAGTTTCAGTGATAGGCCAGTGTATGAGGTGGTTGATGATGTTGAAAAAGAGATGAAAGAAGGAGAAGTTGAGATTAAGGGGGAGCAATCAAAGTCAATTGATGAAGAGAAGAAGTTGCAGACATTTACAAGAAAGAAATCTATTCCCAGAAGAAAGCCAACTAATACTTTATCCCCTGTCAAAACTTCTACCACTGTTGTCACAATTTCAACCACTGTCAACACTAACACTACCACTGTTACATCTATCTCTGTTAGTACACCAACACCTACCACTGTTGATACACCAATCACCACTGCTGTCATATCAACCCCTGCCACAACTACCACAACAACAAGACCAAGAGAGGTACCTGTTACAATAAGAGAACCAACTTCACCACTCAAGCCTGAGTCTAAATTGCCTGTGATTGATCCAAAAGACAAAGGTAAAGGAAAGTTAAAAGAAAAATCAAAAGTGAAAGAAATTAAAGAACCTCATCTTGAGTCTCATGATATGCTAAGGATGCAAGTAGAAGAAAGGGAAAGGTTGATAAGGAGAGCTGCAGAAGCTAAAGCTGAAGAAGAGGGTGATGATGTTAAAATGATTTTGGATGATCTGAGTGTAGTGACTATTACACAGAAAGCTGCAGAGATTGTTAAAGAAAAGACTGCACAAGGATTAAAGCTTCCTGCTCAGAGAGTTCATGATTATTTAAAGAAGAAGAAAGGTAATGAAGAGGAAGAGTTATCTTCTGGATTTTTGTTGATGAAAAGGTCAAATGAGGAAAGGGCTAGAAAGAAAAAGCAAGATGAATTAGCCAAGAAGAGGAGTAAACCTTTACCATATGCTGAAAGGAGAAGACAAATAATCAATGCTCTGTCTGATAATTATGCCCCAGCTAAAATTGTTAAAGGATGGAATATGCAGAAGCTGGAACAGGCATATGATAGGTATATGGGAAGAGATGATGAGTGGACCAAGAAATTGGAAGAGAATAGGCATTTGAATGCATTGATGAAGGAGAAGAAAGAAAAGGCAGATAGGGAAATGGTAAAGTTTTTGAAAGAAGAAGAAGAAAGAAGAGAAAAAGCAGCTGCTGAGGCAGCAGAGAAAGCCTTAGAGGATAAGCAGAATGAAGTCAGAAGAAATTCATGGAAAAATCAGATTTCTAAAGACAATGTTATTCCTGACATTCCAAGATTTGATCCAGAGCTGAAAAAGAGAATCAAGATTCTGACTGATAGCAAGGAGATTTCTGAAGGACCAAGAAAGGCTAGAATTATAAATTGGGAAGGAGTAGCAATTGATTATGGTTTCAGAAAAATGATCCTTGAGATCAAGATTGAAAGGGAAAGAGGATTTGATGACCATGTTGGGAGTATGATTGATTTGCTCAGAATCTGTACAAGAGATGATCTTATGGAGTTGTATCAAGTGAGCAGAATCAGGAATAGAAAGAACTCTGAGGCTGTGATTGAAAGACAAATGATGGAGTTATTGCAAAGCATGTTTGAACCAGCCAGCATGTATCACTTATTCTTTCACTGTCATCAAAGGGTTATAACCTGGAGATATTTTGCCAGAGCTGGAGTACACATGGTAGTATTTAACAATGGGCAGGTGATCTACATGTTTGATGATCGACACTATGTGCTGGGAACAGGGCTGCTGAATAGATTGGTTGATTTGAAGTTATCTACAACTGTAACATCCTCTCCGATGGCCTGGTATTTTTCTATTTATAATTTCGTATTTAATTGTTTTAAATAATTTTGTGATATAATTGTTTAACTATGAAAGTTGGTGAAATAGGTCTCAGGACTTATTGTGAATAATGAAATGTTGCTTATATTAAATTATTAAAGTTGACGGATCAATAAAATAAATTTCTCGCATTTAGTAATTAAGTGCCAGACAATAGATTTAGAGTAGGTATTAATTACCCAATGTTGTAGGTTGGTTAAAATGAGGATCGACCTAACTATTAATCACTTTCCCAATTTCTCTTTCAAATAAAACATAAACCCTAGCTAGTGATCTTCCAAGTTAATCATCAAATTAGGGAGTGATTGGAGATTGTAATCTTCTAGTTATCATCACCGTCATCATCTTCTACCCTTCGATTCACCATCTTTTTCATATTTGGAAGGTAAGTGGGGTTTATTTCAAATAATAGAATTGATGATTTGATGTGAATATAGATGTTAGTTGGTGATTATATATGATATGTGATACTAGGTGATGATTATTAACTAGTTCTAAGCATTGAATTCATGTTATGAGCTTTGATTTGGTAATGGTTGAAAAACCTAATTTATTTCATAATTTTGGTGTAAACGATGATTATCGAAAGTTATTGTTGTTGATATATGTTAGATAGGTATTGTATGAAGTTGTTACCATCTTAGATGTCGAGTTTTCTGCATATTTGTATAGAAATTGAGAATTTTGAAGTTTTGGTTCGTACTTAGTATTAAACTGCTGCTGCTGTTCTTGAACTGGAGGAGAAGCCGGCGGCTTCATAAGCCTAGCCGGCGGGTTCTGTTCAATGATGGGGAAGCCGGCGGCTTCAATGCCAAGCCGGCGGCTTGTGACCCCAAACTGGTGGGTCAATGACCAAACCGGCGGGTTCTAGAGGCTTTAAAACGCAATAAAGTTCTGTTGATGAAAAACGTAATTCACCCGGCGGTTGAAGAGCCTGAACCGGCGGCTAGTCATGGGAAGCCGGCGGCTTCCATGGTCAAGCCGGCGGCTTCTGGCTGTTTTCAGGGCATTTTCGTTTTTAGTTTTAAAAACCTTTCAATTGTTGATACATGTAATTATTTGATGTGTTATGATTATGTGTATGATTAGTAGTTGTTAATGTAAGTGTTTAGGATAATGAGCTCCAAATGTGGCGAACTTTTATAAGTTATATTTGGACGATTTTGATTACTAACTTTTTATTGGTGTTGAATCTCAGATCCTCCAAAAGACAAAGTTGCTCCGAGAATCTGAGTAGTTGAAGACGAAGGTATTGGTGAGTGGATTCAAAACTCACCGTTTGGCTTAGTTGTAATCATTTGATTACGACGGGTAAACGTAGACTTGATTATTGAGTTGATTATTGGTTATTGTTGATCATATGCCTATATGTGCTTTGTTTGGCCTTCGGGCATTGTTGTTAATGAGGTCAACGAGTTGATGAACTGTTGGTTGGGCTAGTGGGTTGTTGTGTGAATGGTACAGGGATGTACTTCATTTGTTGTGTGTGCTGAACTGTACCTAAGTATAATAAACACTAGCTATCGGTCTCGTCCGTTATGGCCATACGGATATGTTTGGATAAGTGATCTTTGGGGAGCCGCCCGGGTACTAAGGTTATCCCCGGATCCGCCGATCCTCATTAAGTTGTTGTTGATTGTTGTAGTTGCGAATACTTGTTGTTGTTAATTGGTTTAGCTAAGTTAAATGTTGAGTGTTGGATTTACTCACTTAGCTATGTGCTAATCCCTCGTTGTTACTTCCTGCAGACTTTTGTATTGAGCATGAGGGTGGGTAGCAGGAAGGTCAAACTTTGGAAGAATGGAATGTTTGATATTCAAGCTACTCTGACTATTTTGTAATAACTCGGTTTAGTTCATATAATACCCCGTCATGCTAATCTTTTGAACAAGTTTTAAATTGAAGTGACTTAAACATGTAGACGGTTTTAATATTTTAGTAGATTATGTAATCAAGTATTGTGTTTTATTAATCTTCGCTTCCGTATTTTATATAATATTATCACTATGAAATGAGGGGTGTTATAAGTTGGTATCAGAGCATAGTTTTGGGATAATTGTTCATTGTTGAATGATCAATCCCAAAACTCGAGCGTGATATATCAAACATTCTTGGGTATGGGATTAGTATTGGTTGATGGTAGTTAGTATTGAGATGCTAACGATTAACAAAGTTCGAGTGTTGTGTTGAATTTCAGAAATGGCAGATAACGAACCACCGACCACCAACCCCAACAACGTCTCCCGGATTGTCGCTCCTCACTTAGAGCCTAATACCGAGCAACATGATCATGATGGTACTTCTCAACCAACCGGACACCAATCTAACCGAGATGAGTATATTCATGAGATGGAAGATGAGTTGGTGTTTCTTAGGGAATTCAAGAGGAAAGCTGAGGAAGCTGCGACTAGACAGTTATTTCAGCAAGCCCCAGTCTTTGGTTCTGGTTCAACTTCCCAATCAGATAAGAAGTGTTCATACAAGACGTTTATGGCTAGTCGACCACCGGAATTTCAGGGAAGTAAAAATCCTACAGTAACGTTGAATTGGCTTAGGGACATGGAACGCAAGTTTGATGTGACTTGTTGTGATGAGGAATTGAAAGTCAAGTATGCGGTTCAATGTATGAAGGATGATGCCATGGTTTGGTGGGATTCAATTACCGGTCATTTCACACAACAACAAAAGGAATCTATTAATTGGACTCAATTTCATCAGGCGGTTCGTAATCAATATTGTTCGGATTTTGACATTGCTAGGATTCGAAGAGAATTTGTGAATCTTCGATTAAAGGAGGACATGACTATTGATGAATTGATTACACAGTTTACGGATAAGCTTAGATTTGTGCAACAATGGGTTCCGGATGAGAAAACTCAAATTGAACAATTTGTGGATGCTTTACCGGATAACTACCGAACGGTTGTGAGATTAGCTAAGGATTTATCGCATGCTTTCAATCTTGCGAGGTCTGCCGATAGTGATTTGAGAGGTTTGAGATTATGGCAAGGAAAAGATACAAGTTTCACTAAGGCAAGAACTGAATCGTCGGGTCGGAATAAATCTAAGTGGCAAGGGAATCGACAAGGTGGTAAGAAGTATGTTGGAAGAAGTAGTTCTTCTGGAAGTTATAATAGTTCAAACTGGTGTAGTTCGTGTAGATCTCGGCATGATGGTCCGTGTACGGATAAGACAAACAAATGTATGAAGTGTGGTGAATTGGGTCATGAGATAAAGAGTTGTCGTTATCCCAACTTTGTTTGTTGGTCATGTAAGAAAGAGGGGCATAGGGTTGGTCAATGTCCGGAGGCAAGGTCGACGGGGTCGGGTTCGGTCGGGAGTTCGGGATCTTCCGGTCAGAAAAGAAAGAACCCTCCTCCAGCAACTAGTAGGGCTTTTCAGATGACGGTTGATGAGGCCGTGCGTACTGAAGATGTTATCACGGGTACATTTCTTATAAACTCTGTACCTGCACGTGTATTGTTTGATTCGGGTGCTAATTGTACTTTCATTTCTGTGCAATTTTGTGATAAGTTGAAATTAACCCCTACTGTGATAGCAAAGCCTATAGAAGTAGAAATAGTTAGTGGTAAGTTAGTTCCTGTTACTACCTCGGTGAATGGAGCTAATATTACTATTGATGATCATGTTTTTCCTATTTCCTTCTTGTTGATGCCAATCCCTAGTTTCGATGTAATTATTGGTATGGATTGGTTGAGTCAGAATAAGGCTAGTATTGATTGTCATCGGAAGTTGGTTAGGATCCCAATCTCCGAAGGGTCATATGTTGTGGCTCGAGGAGAACGGGATGGTGTAGCTATTCCTTTGATTTCGTTGATGAAAGCTAGGAAGTCATTGTCAAAAGGTTGTGAGTCATACTTAGCCTATGTAGTTGATGCCAAATTAGAAAGGAAAACTGTTTCGGATGTTCCTGTTGTTTGTGAGTACCCTGAAGTGTTCCCCGATGAGTTGCCTGGGTTACCACCAGTTAGAGAAGTAGAATACAGAATTGATCTTGTTCCGGGTTCATCGCCGATTGCTAAAGCTCCCTATAGGTTAGCTCCTTCGGAGATTCGTGAAATGATGAATCAGATTCAAGAATTGTTGGATAGAGGTTTTATCAGGCCTAGTTCCTCGCCGTGGGGTGCACCAGTGTTGTTTGTGAAAAAGAAGGATGGGTCATTGCGGATGTGTATTGATTATAGGGAATTAAATAAGAGGACTGTTAAGAACAAATATCCCTTGCCCAGAATAGATGATTTGTTTGATCAGTTGCAGGGTTCGTCAGTGTATTCTAAAATTGATTTGAGGTCGGGTTATCATCAGGTCCGTGTTTGTGAACAAGATATACCTAAAACTGCTTTTCGTACTAGGTACGGTCATTATGAATTTCTGGTCATGCCGTTTGGTTTAACAAATGCACCAGCAGTATTTATGGATTTGATGAACCGGGTGTGTCGACCGTTCTTGGATCAATTTGTTATTGTTTTCATTGATGATATACTTATCTATTCGAAATCTGAAACCGAGCATGCCGCGCATTTGAGATTGGTTCTTGAAACATTGAGACGGGAACAGTTATATGCAAAGTTTTCCAAATGTGAATTCTGGATTCAAGAAGTTCAGTTTTTGGGCCATATAATTTGTCGAGATGGTGTGAAAGTGGATCCATCAAAAGTTGCAGCTGTGATGAATTGGAATGCACCGAAATCTGTTTCTGAGATAAGGAGTTTCCTTGGGTTAGCGGGATATTATCGGAAATTTATCAAAGATTTCTCTAAGATAGCCGGTCCGTTAACTAAGTTAACCCGTAAAGAGGAGAAGTATGTGTGGACTGATCAACAGGAGCAAGCGTTCCAGACATTGAAACAATTGTTGTGTCAGACACCGATTTTAGCATTACCAGAAGGTACTGATGATTTTGTAGTTTATTGCGACGCTTCATATTCGGGTTTGGGTTGTGTCTTAATGCAAAGGGATAGAGTTATCGCTTATGCTTCTCGACAGTTGAAACCACATGAGAAGAATTATCCTACGCATGATTTAGAACTCGCCGCAGTTGTATTTGCCCTTAAACTTTGGAGACATTATTTATATGGGACTCGATGTGTTGTGTGTACCGATCACAAGAGTTTGCAGTATGTGTTCTCCCAGAAAGAATTGAATATGCGACAAAGGCGGTGGTTAGAGTTAATCAAGGATTATGATTGTGAAATTAGATACCATCCGGGCAAAGCGAATGTGGTAGCCGATGCTTTAAGTCGAAAGAATACCCTCGATCGAGCTTTCTATATAAAAGTGAATGTTTCCTCGGATTTGATTAATCAGATTAGAGTTGTACAACTTGAAGCTTTAAAAGATCAGAATCTGAAATCGGAAATTATGTTAAAACGCAAGGATGAATTAGTTGATGATTCAAGAGGATTAAAGACTTATCAGTCTCGTGTTTGGATTCCTTCCATTGGTGGTATTCGGGATTTAATTTTGAATGAAGCTCATAAGTCACGCATGTCCATTCATCCGGGTAGTACTCGAATGTATAATGACTTGAAACCGTTGTATTGGTGGCCAACGATGAAAACCGACATTGCAAAGTTTGTGGGATCGTGTCATATTTGTGCTCAGGTCAAAGCGGAACATCAAAAGTCGTATGGGTCGTTAAAACAGTTGGAAATACCTGAGTGGAAGTGGGATCACATAACCATGGATTTTGTGACTAAGCTACCGCGTACTGTTCGAGGCAATGATATGATTTGGGTAATAGTGGATCGTTTGACCAAGAGTGCGCATTTTCTTGCTACGAGTGAGACGACATCGTTGACTAAACTTGCTCAATTGTATGTTAACGAAATTGTTTCTAGACATGGTATTCCTTTATCGATTGTGTCAGATAGAGATACTCGTTTTGCTTCTCGTTTTTGGCAAAGTCTACAACAAGAGTTGGGTACACGTGTAAACCTTAGCACAGCTTATCATCCTCAGACAGACGGTCAGTCAGAACGTACAATTCAAACTTTAGAAGATATGCTTCGTGCTTGCATTCTGGAATATGGAGGTTCTTGGGATTCACATCTTCCGTTGGTTGAGTTTACTTATAACAATTCGTACCATTCTAGTATTGGGATGCCTCCGTATGAAATGTTGTATGGTCGTCGTTGTCGCACACCTACATGTTGGTTAGAGGCAGGTGAGAAACAGTTTGCGGGACCCGATATTGTTCAAATAACCGCTGATAAAGTAGCTATTGCACGTGAGAAGTTGAAAGCCGCGAGAGATAGGCAGAAACTGTATGCTGATCCTAAAAGAAGACCGGTTGTGTTTACCGAAGGTGAATTGGTGTATCTCAAAGTTTCTCCTTGGAAGGGTGTGATTAGATTCGGAAAACGTGGGAAGTTGGCGCCTAGGTACATTGGTCCATTCAGAATTCGACAAGCTGTAAATGATCAGTCAATGGCTTTGGATCTTCCTCCAGAACTCTCTGGTATTCATGACACGTTTAACGTATGTTACTTGAGAAAGTGTAATATTGAGGATCAGTCGCAAATTCTTCCGTTGAAAGATTTAAAGGTGGATCAAACTCAGAAATTGGTTGAAGAACCGGTTGAGATCCTTGATAAAAAGATTACCAAACTTAGGAAGAAACAAATTCCTATGGTTCTAGTTAAGTGGAGACATAGTTTAGGTTCCAACCTAACTTGGGAGACCGAGGAGTCGATGAAATCCAGATATCCTGGATTGGTTGATAGGGCTGAGATTTCGGGGACGAAATCTCCTTAAGGAGGGGAGATTTGTAACATCCTCTCCGATGGCCTGGTATTTTTCTATTTATAATTTCGTATTTAATTGTTTTAAATAATTTTGTGATATAATTGTTTAACTATGAAAGTTGGTGAAATAGGTCTCAGGACTTATTGTGAATAATGAAATGTTGCTTATATTAAATTATTAAAGTTGACGGATCAATAAAATAAATTTCTCGCATTTAGTAATTAAGTGCCAGACAATAGATTTAGAGTAGGTATTAATTACCCAATGTTGTAGGTTGGTTAAAATGAGGATCGACCTAACTATTAATCACTTTCCCAATTTCTCTTTCAAATAAAACATAAACCCTAGCTAGTGATCTTCCAAGTTAATCATCAAATTAGGGAGTGATTGGAGATTGTAATCTTCTAGTTATCATCACCGTCATCATCTTCTACCCTTCGATTCACCATCTTTTTCATATTTGGAAGGTAAGTGGGGTTTATTTCAAATAATAGAATTGATGATTTGATGTGAATATAGATGTTAGTTGGTGATTATATATGATATGTGATACTAGGTGATGATTATTAACTAGTTCTAAGCATTGAATTCATGTTATGAGCTTTGATTTGGTAATGGTTGAAAAACCTAATTTATTTCATAATTTTGGTGTAAACGATGATTATCGAAAGTTATTGTTGTTGATATATGTTAGATAGGTATTGTATGAAGTTGTTACCATCTTAGATGTCGAGTTTTCTGCATATTTGTATAGAAATTGAGAATTTTGAAGTTTTGGTTCGTACTTAGTATTAAACTGCTGCTGCTGTTCTTGAACTGGAGGAGAAGCCGGCGGCTTCATAAGCCTAGCCGGCGGGTTCTGTTCAATGATGGGGAAGCCGGCGGCTTCAATGCCAAGCCGGCGGCTTGTGACCCCAAACTGGTGGGTCAATGACCAAACCGGCGGGTTCTAGAGGCTTTAAAACGCAATAAAGTTCTGTTGATGAAAAACGTAATTCACCCGGCGGTTGAAGAGCCTGAACCGGCGGCTAGTCATGGGAAGCCGGCGGCTTCCATGGTCAAGCCGGCGGCTTCTGGCTGTTTTCAGGGCATTTTCGTTTTTAGTTTTAAAAACCTTTCAATTGTTGATACATGTAATTATTTGATGTGTTATGATTATGTGTATGATTAGTAGTTGTTAATGTAAGTGTTTAGGATAATGAGCTCCAAATGTGGCGAACTTTTATAAGTTATATTTGGACGATTTTGATTACTAACTTTTTATTGGTGTTGAATCTCAGATCCTCCAAAAGACAAAGTTGCTCCGAGAATCTGAGTAGTTGAAGACGAAGGTATTGGTGAGTGGATTCAAAACTCACCGTTTGGCTTAGTTGTAATCATTTGATTACGACGGGTAAACGTAGACTTGATTATTGAGTTGATTATTGGTTATTGTTGATCATATGCCTATATGTGCTTTGTTTGGCCTTCGGGCATTGTTGTTAATGAGGTCAACGAGTTGATGAACTGTTGGTTGGGCTAGTGGGTTGTTGTGTGAATGGTACAGGGATGTACTTCATTTGTTGTGTGTGCTGAACTGTACCTAAGTATAATAAACACTAGCTATCGGTCTCGTCCGTTATGGCCATACGGATATGTTTGGATAAGTGATCTTTGGGGAGCCGCCCGGGTACTAAGGTTATCCCCGGATCCGCCGATCCTCATTAAGTTGTTGTTGATTGTTGTAGTTGCGAATACTTGTTGTTGTTAATTGGTTTAGCTAAGTTAAATGTTGAGTGTTGGATTTACTCACTTAGCTATGTGCTAATCCCTCGTTGTTACTTCCTGCAGACTTTTGTATTGAGCATGAGGGTGGGTAGCAGGAAGGTCAAACTTTGGAAGAATGGAATGTTTGATATTCAAGCTACTCTGACTATTTTGTAATAACTCGGTTTAGTTCATATAATACCCCGTCATGCTAATCTTTTGAACAAGTTTTAAATTGAAGTGACTTAAACATGTAGACGGTTTTAATATTTTAGTAGATTATGTAATCAAGTATTGTGTTTTATTAATCTTCGCTTCCGTATTTTATATAATATTATCACTATGAAATGAGGGGTGTTATAAGTTGGTATCAGAGCATAGTTTTGGGATAATTGTTCATTGTTGAATGATCAATCCCAAAACTCGAGCGTGATATATCAAACATTCTTGGGTATGGGATTAGTATTGGTTGATGGTAGTTAGTATTGAGATGCTAACGATTAACAAAGTTCGAGTGTTGTGTTGAATTTCAGAAATGGCAGATAACGAACCACCGACCACCAACCCCAACAACGTCTCCCGGATTGTCGCTCCTCACTTAGAGCCTAATACCGAGCAACATGATCATGATGGTACTTCTCAACCAACCGGACACCAATCTAACCGAGATGAGTATATTCATGAGATGGAAGATGAGTTGGTGTTTCTTAGGGAATTCAAGAGGAAAGCTGAGGAAGCTGCGACTAGACAGTTATTTCAGCAAGCCCCAGTCTTTGGTTCTGGTTCAACTTCCCAATCAGATAAGAAGTGTTCATACAAGACGTTTATGGCTAGTCGACCACCGGAATTTCAGGGAAGTAAAAATCCTACAGTAACGTTGAATTGGCTTAGGGACATGGAACGCAAGTTTGATGTGACTTGTTGTGATGAGGAATTGAAAGTCAAGTATGCGGTTCAATGTATGAAGGATGATGCCATGGTTTGGTGGGATTCAATTACCGGTCATTTCACACAACAACAAAAGGAATCTATTAATTGGACTCAATTTCATCAGGCGGTTCGTAATCAATATTGTTCGGATTTTGACATTGCTAGGATTCGAAGAGAATTTGTGAATCTTCGATTAAAGGAGGACATGACTATTGATGAATTGATTACACAGTTTACGGATAAGCTTAGATTTGTGCAACAATGGGTTCCGGATGAGAAAACTCAAATTGAACAATTTGTGGATGCTTTACCGGATAACTACCGAACGGTTGTGAGATTAGCTAAGGATTTATCGCATGCTTTCAATCTTGCGAGGTCTGCCGATAGTGATTTGAGAGGTTTGAGATTATGGCAAGGAAAAGATACAAGTTTCACTAAGGCAAGAACTGAATCGTCGGGTCGGAATAAATCTAAGTGGCAAGGGAATCGACAAGGTGGTAAGAAGTATGTTGGAAGAAGTAGTTCTTCTGGAAGTTATAATAGTTCAAACTGGTGTAGTTCGTGTAGATCTCGGCATGATGGTCCGTGTACGGATAAGACAAACAAATGTATGAAGTGTGGTGAATTGGGTCATGAGATAAAGAGTTGTCGTTATCCCAACTTTGTTTGTTGGTCATGTAAGAAAGAGGGGCATAGGGTTGGTCAATGTCCGGAGGCAAGGTCGACGGGGTCGGGTTCGGTCGGGAGTTCGGGATCTTCCGGTCAGAAAAGAAAGAACCCTCCTCCAGCAACTAGTAGGGCTTTTCAGATGACGGTTGATGAGGCCGTGCGTACTGAAGATGTTATCACGGGTACATTTCTTATAAACTCTGTACCTGCACGTGTATTGTTTGATTCGGGTGCTAATTGTACTTTCATTTCTGTGCAATTTTGTGATAAGTTGAAATTAACCCCTACTGTGATAGCAAAGCCTATAGAAGTAGAAATAGTTAGTGGTAAGTTAGTTCCTGTTACTACCTCGGTGAATGGAGCTAATATTACTATTGATGATCATGTTTTTCCTATTTCCTTCTTGTTGATGCCAATCCCTAGTTTCGATGTAATTATTGGTATGGATTGGTTGAGTCAGAATAAGGCTAGTATTGATTGTCATCGGAAGTTGGTTAGGATCCCAATCTCCGAAGGGTCATATGTTGTGGCTCGAGGAGAACGGGATGGTGTAGCTATTCCTTTGATTTCGTTGATGAAAGCTAGGAAGTCATTGTCAAAAGGTTGTGAGTCATACTTAGCCTATGTAGTTGATGCCAAATTAGAAAGGAAAACTGTTTCGGATGTTCCTGTTGTTTGTGAGTACCCTGAAGTGTTCCCCGATGAGTTGCCTGGGTTACCACCAGTTAGAGAAGTAGAATACAGAATTGATCTTGTTCCGGGTTCATCGCCGATTGCTAAAGCTCCCTATAGGTTAGCTCCTTCGGAGATTCGTGAAATGATGAATCAGATTCAAGAATTGTTGGATAGAGGTTTTATCAGGCCTAGTTCCTCGCCGTGGGGTGCACCAGTGTTGTTTGTGAAAAAGAAGGATGGGTCATTGCGGATGTGTATTGATTATAGGGAATTAAATAAGAGGACTGTTAAGAACAAATATCCCTTGCCCAGAATAGATGATTTGTTTGATCAGTTGCAGGGTTCGTCAGTGTATTCTAAAATTGATTTGAGGTCGGGTTATCATCAGGTCCGTGTTTGTGAACAAGATATACCTAAAACTGCTTTTCGTACTAGGTACGGTCATTATGAATTTCTGGTCATGCCGTTTGGTTTAACAAATGCACCAGCAGTATTTATGGATTTGATGAACCGGGTGTGTCGACCGTTCTTGGATCAATTTGTTATTGTTTTCATTGATGATATACTTATCTATTCGAAATCTGAAACCGAGCATGCCGCGCATTTGAGATTGGTTCTTGAAACATTGAGACGGGAACAGTTATATGCAAAGTTTTCCAAATGTGAATTCTGGATTCAAGAAGTTCAGTTTTTGGGCCATATAATTTGTCGAGATGGTGTGAAAGTGGATCCATCAAAAGTTGCAGCTGTGATGAATTGGAATGCACCGAAATCTGTTTCTGAGATAAGGAGTTTCCTTGGGTTAGCGGGATATTATCGGAAATTTATCAAAGATTTCTCTAAGATAGCCGGTCCGTTAACTAAGTTAACCCGTAAAGAGGAGAAGTATGTGTGGACTGATCAACAGGAGCAAGCGTTCCAGACATTGAAACAATTGTTGTGTCAGACACCGATTTTAGCATTACCAGAAGGTACTGATGATTTTGTAGTTTATTGCGACGCTTCATATTCGGGTTTGGGTTGTGTCTTAATGCAAAGGGATAGAGTTATCGCTTATGCTTCTCGACAGTTGAAACCACATGAGAAGAATTATCCTACGCATGATTTAGAACTCGCCGCAGTTGTATTTGCCCTTAAACTTTGGAGACATTATTTATATGGGACTCGATGTGTTGTGTGTACCGATCACAAGAGTTTGCAGTATGTGTTCTCCCAGAAAGAATTGAATATGCGACAAAGGCGGTGGTTAGAGTTAATCAAGGGATACTAAGTTGTAAGACTTAGTATTAAAGGGATTCAGGTTCGAATCCAACAACCTACCTGTGAGGTGAATACCACAGGTGATGTGGTTGGGGTGCATTGGGCTGCAGACCTGGCCCAGTGGGTTTATATTAACATTGCTCCTCAGGCCCAGCTGTGGACCGCGTGAGCCCAGTGGGCTCAGGGGGAGGGTGTTACAACAACCATCATTACTGAAGGAGCTTACAGAGCTTTATACATGGTGTTCAATCAACTGCAAAAGAGGCAAACGATGAAGGAGATAGAAGAAGAAAAGAAGGATTGAAACTTGAATCATTACTCTGAATGATTAAGTTTAGGGGGAGATTGTTGAGAACTGAGACACTGCTAGATTTGCTCAGAATACAAGTATTGTGCCGCTGTTAGAAGTACTACCACTGTTAGTAGTTGCCACTGCTAGTTAGTAGCTGCCGCTGTCAAGTAGTTTGTCTAATAGTGCCACTGTTAGTGTGTAGTTTGTATTTTGTATTAAGTACTCAACCACTGTTGATAATATACGAGTACTGCCCCTGTTAGTGATATAGATAACCACTGTTGGTTAGATATAGTTGAATAGAGAGAATTATGGAATAGATATGATTCCATAATAGTTTGATTCTGTAAAGGACTCTATATGTTATAAATAGAGATCCTGTAAAACCCTAGAGGATGAAGAATTCATCCTAGTTATTAGCTTCAAGGTTGTAAACCCTAACACAAATTGTGTGTTCGTATTATTGTTAATAATATTGAAGCTTTTGGTTAGATATTCTGTTATATACAAGTTTGTTCTTCAAGTTATTAATAAACTATTCCGCAAGCTTATTAATAATCAATCAAAGTAATACATACTAAGATCTCTAGCTGGGATCATCACTTTCATCAAAAATACTGTAATTTAAAACGTAAACGAAATGTACTTTGTTAAACGTATAACGTTTAAATGAACGACGAAACGAACGGGTAAACGGGCACCGCGTGAAACGAAACTTTGAGAACAAGATTTACCACCCACATGGTGTGGGACCCCCACAAAATCTGCTGATTTTCAGCAGCCCACACCCAACCCATACCCTCTCCATGTGATACTTACACACAAACATGCAACCCATACCCCATTATTCACCCTCAACTCACTTGATTTCTCTCAAATCTCCCTCTCTCTCTTTTTGAACGTTTTTCACAGCCTTTGGAGGCTGTCACAAGACCACCATAAACCACCACAATCACCACCATAGATCCACCACGAGCCGCCACGCCGGAATTCAAGGAAACGCACCAAAACGAGCATTCGACTTCCGTTTTCCTTCTCCTCTTCATCTCTTTGTAAGGAACCTTTTACTTTTCATTATATATACTTGAAACTTACTTATTTACATGTTAGAATGTTCACTCAACAATAAAATGTCCAAGAACAAAGCTTAAATTATGTTTTATACACATATATATGAAAACAGTTTGTAGGGCAGATTCTGTACCCTTCACGAAACAATTCATATAAAATCGAAAACACAATGAAAATGCATGAAACCAAAGCCAAAATCTTCGTATTTTCGTTGCCTACAACTTTTGTGTTTTGCTCGAAGCTCAGAAATACACCAATTCTCCTAGAAAACCCGATTTGTAAGACTGTCACTGTTTTGGCCGGATTTCGGACCCGACACCTCTCAAATTTTATTTAGCTAACTAGATTGACACTATAGTTCTTGGGAAAATTTGACAATATACTAGACACATAGGAGTTCACCTGTGATTTTTGGTAGAACTTGATTCGGACTAGAAAGTAGAGAAAACGAGGGATTTGTCGAGACGAAATCTGGAAAAATATAAACATAAGGGCTGTTTTGGTAATTTTGTAAAAACGACACTTCGAGGCAACCACTAAACGTAACGATAATTTTTACAAGCTTTATAACCATATTTAAGACTAGTGTAAAAGTCTTGGGTCAAACCGAGCCCGTTTGATCAAGTCAACACAAAACGAGCCACGTATTGATGAATATGAAACGATTGAGAAATGCTAAGAATTGTAACTCGAAATTAATCTTGATAATGTTATCATATAATATGTAACGACACTCGTGTAAGAGAACTTATATACTTTGGGTAGTATATGTATTACAACTTAAATATGTATGAGATTACACTCATACCTAGATGAGATTACACTCAAACTAGTACGAGAATACACTCGCACACGTACAAGTTTACACTTGTCCATCGTAGGGTTTTCACCCATGAAGAGTTACACCATCTCGAACTTACATTCGCGCAAACATTTCACGTAATGGTACAAAACAACATACTATTGAAATTACTTTTCAAATATACAACAAAATGAAATATATAATAATAATAATAATAATAATAATAATAATAATAATAATAATAATAATAATAATAATAATAATAATAATAATAATAATAATAATAATAATAATAATACTTGAATTATTATTATACCCCATCACCAACGGGCCGTACACACTTATACAAACAAACTATTGGACATTAACTAGTTGAGTGGACAACTAGCATGGATTATCTTAATGATGTCCATTTACTTACTTAACCTTACACGTTTAGGACACTAAAGGATTACTAGTTCAGGTTACTACACTGCTTGATTTCTGCATCGTCTGCTAGACTCAGGTGAGTCTCACTGCCCCTTTTTACTGCTTTCACTTTGGGGGAGATGCATTGCTTGTTTACTGAAATTACTAGTTTACTAAAACTACTCGTTTACTAAATTACTTGACTTACTTGAATACATGTACAAATGTATTGTTTTACCGACTTATTACTATACTGGCTTATTACTTTACCGACTATTAAACGTACTGTTTGACCGACTTATAAACTACTTTGTTACCGACTTACAGACTCACTGTTTTACAAACATGCTGATTTACAGACTTACTGACTTATTGACAGACTTTACTGTTTTCGAACTTACCGACTATTGGACAGACCTTACTGTTTTCAAATTTACGGACTTTACAGACTTACAGACTTTACAGACTTACAGACCTTACAGACTTACAGACTTGCCGATATACTGATTTGCATGAGTTTCCTTTAATCCAATGAAGTCCTCTGAATCATAGTTGTTAATTACGATAAGCGCGAGTTTAATATATGGATCCATATGGGACTGACAATCCCTGCCTGGGGTAGTAGCGCTACCACGGATTTCACCGTAGAAACAGGCATATTAGTATTCGTTTCATATGAGTGTTTTTGGATTAGCACTCACGGGGGCAAATTACAGACGTGTTAAGCTTCGACTATGATGGCTCATGGCATGACATGACCGACTATACCGACCTTACTGTACTTATGAAATACTTGGTTACCGACTTATTACTATTGTACAATTATACTTTACTGTTTTACTATTGTGAATGATTTACTTACTGATTTACGCAAACTGTTTACTACTGTACATACAAACCTGTGAGATTCACCAACCTTTTTGGTTGACCTTTTTAGTGATGTATTCTCAGGTACTCAGCAACAGTAGGATGGCCCGCAGGGTATGCTAGGCTAGTACGAGTCGCATGCATAACCACTTGGAGATTTTATTGGCATTATCTTTTGTACTATGATTATGTGTTTAAAATCTTCTAAATCATTTAGCGAACTCGTAATGATGTATTACTTATAACTTAAAACCTTGTACTACTTTTGAAAACTTATGTAATGTAATGTATTATCTATAACGTCTCATGTAGAGTCGTTTGCTTGTACTTTGGTGTTTTGATATTTGATTAGTGGCACCCAAAACTCGCTTCCGCAAAACATTAAATTTGGGGGTGTCACAATTATTAAAAAAACAAAAAGGTCAAGAAATAAGTCTTTAATTTCAACGTGTGATGGAAACTTCTTATTGTTGTGGCAGCCAAGTTTTGAAGCGTACGGCAACACCAAGAAACCTCTCAATTCGACGACACCAAATACAGAGATACAGAGTATTTGTAAATGTGATAACTTATATACGGGTTTTTACTTTTTAAAAAATTACTATTTTTAAGGCCCTGTTTATTTTCGACTTAATGACAGAATACTAAATTGCATGAATGATTTCTGTGGTTTACACACAAACTCACCGTTAGTCATTATACTTTATGTTTTGCATCGCCAGTCCAAAAATCTAAAAGTTGTTGCACCATTGGTCCCTCATTTTACGGAATCACTAAAATACCCTTTTCGGAATTTTTTTCCTTCGTTTTTTTACTTGTTAACTCATTTTATATTATTAAGAATAATTATGAAAATTGCACCATAAAATTCGGCTTTTTCTCCTCTTCGATTTGCCGTCCCTCAAGGCATACTTTCGAAAAGTTTTTTTCTTTTTCGTTTTTTGGTGGGTTTCATAAGTAATAACACATGTGTTAAAGTGTACCCCAAACTCCAAACCCTAAACCTCAAACCCTAAACCCCAAACCCTAAACCTTAAACGTTTTAGAAAACTCTAAACCCTAAACCCTTCTAAACCCTAAACCCTTCTAAACCCTAAACCCTACTAAACGCTAAACCCTACTAAACACTAACCCTAAATTAAATGTACAACAAAGCACTAACACATGTGTCAATAATTTGTAAAACCCACCAAAAAAATGAAAAAATAAAATCGTTGAAAGTATGCCTTGAGGGACGGAAAATCGAAGAGGAGAAAACGCTGAATTTTATGGTGCAATTTTCATAATTTTCGATTTGGCGTTTGTGAGATAATTAAGTTTGGGGGTAAATATGTTTTGTACAAATGACACAATCTCATTGGTACTTCCGTTCTTTTAAAAACTCTTGTACTTTATTAAACTTTTCTTTTTTTATTGAACTTTTCTCTTAGGACAGGAGGAGGAATTAATATCAATATATCAATAATCAATAAATATTTTTGTAACACCTCCTTTAGTTTCCAATACTAAATCATGAAATTTCAGAACTTAATAAGGAAGTGGAAACCTTAGAAAGTAAAATTCAATTCCATATCTTAGATAAATTCAAACACTAATTAGTCATTACCAACTTTGTTGAATTATAATGCGTATGGCTAAACTAACTTTATTAAATTTATCACAAGACCAAAGGTGTTATAGCTTTGGTGCCACCATACAATTCGATAAATTACTTCTAGATTATCACAAACTATATAAAGTATATATATTTGATTAGGTAAAGCTACTTTGTCAGAACTACTTTAGATCCACTATCAAAATAGAAACTTTCAACCTGCGAATATAAAAGTTAAGCTCAAATTGATATGATATCGTCCTTTTTGACGATTTATCGTCAAAAAGACAGGTGATATCGGAAGAAGAAGAAGAGGTCCATAAAGTTCACTTCTTGCTTTTTCGGCCACGATAGTCATACTTGACCTTTATAAACGGTCAACACTGCCAATAGTTTATGACTTAGCTTCTTCAACCGTTTCAACATTAGATGTGGTCGATCACTTGTAAATATGATTGAAGAATTAGGTGTAAATATAGGGTTTTTTTGTTTCACATTTAATGTAATTAACTATGTATAAACTTACTTCGTGTGTTATTAGTGAAATTGATTTCTATTGTGTGAACTTAACTTTTAATTTCATCGTTTAATGTAATTGACTAGTGTGTAATCTGTATCAACCACCACACATAGCATCTATACAAATTTTCACGTCATTAAATTACATACAAAAAGTATAATAACTGTAAAATTGATACCCACAATGAAATCAGAGTCAATTGTTTTCGTACGCGCGTGTAATGTAGTTCAACGCATAATTTCTTTCGTTTGGAAGCAGTTTATCCTAATAGTTAATTTACATGCTCTCTTTTGTTATATTTTTCAATACAATGAATAATAGTAGAACCAAACAAGAGATAGCGTGGCGAAGGACATGAAACCGAGATGGAGATAGAGGAATAGAGAAAAAAATTTCAAAAACACCACCGTTAAATGAAAGGAATAGAAAAGAAAAAGAAAATGTGCAGAATAAACCACCATTAGAGCGTCCATAGTCATAACACGTATTTAGATTGTCTGTCACATTAGCACGACTAATCTCAACTATTGAATTATCAAAACTGCTCATAGTCATGACGGACAACCACTAATTTTATTGGATCTCACATTTTTTTTTTTTTTTTTTTATCAATTTGCATATATCTAATAAAAGCATTACATTTAATTACGTTAAAAAGATATTGAATTAACAAAAGTATTATTATGTTTATTGGTTTTAATTTGTTCAAAAGTGTTAATAATTTTGTATTATTACTCGAGAAATGATTTGGTTACAAAGAGTTTACAAAAAGATTCATACAAAATGATGTGTTCCCAATAGAACGAAGTAAGAGAAAGTGGAGTTAGAAAAAAGTAACCAATCTGATGATTACAAATCTGTTTATAATCTTTTTTTTTTTTTTTTTTTTTGTATATTGTATTTGTAATCATAGCAAACATTTTTTCGTTAATAACTTTTATATTATTGGGTCTGTTTTATTATAAACACCCATTAGGAATAAATAAAGCTCAACCCAACACAACACTAAACTTGTAAACCGTTTCCATCCTTTTAACTCTTCTTCTCCCCACATAACTCTATATTGGTCGCTATTTTTCATTGCAATAAGAAAAATATATTGTGGGGCCCACTACAACGGTACAAACACACGCATCGTTCTTTGCAGAACAATGTCTATCCACGACGAGATACGACGAGTCACTTGTAGTCGTACCTTCTCATTGCGAGGTGCACTACACGCGAGAACGAGTCAACTACGAGTGCTCTTAGACCATTCTCAACCGTGGTTGAACCACTTCTAAACCACTTTCGCCACATCAGCGCCACATCAACTTTCCACCAACTGATTCAAAACTGATTTAAAACTGATTCGTCCCTACCAACAGTTTAACCACTTCCAAACCACTTTATTTTCATTTTAATTATTTAATACAAAACAATTACAATTATTAATGCATCATGTACAACTTCATAGCGAACACGTACCACAAAATTGCAACCGGTTTGGAAGTGGTTTCAATCGGTTATCCGATTAGAATCGGATGAGGCTCCAAACCGATTTGGAACCGATTCCCGTTGGCAATGTCCCTAACCAACCGGTTGGTGGAAGTGATTGCCGTTGGCAATCCTCTAAATAGAACACTCAATATTCATGCTATTTATGTTTTGGACTTTTGGTCTGATGGAAGTCCCATCATCTCATGTATCATGTATCTTGAATATTTCTTGTATTTTGTCAGGGAAAATAACATTTTCTCCCCAAAACGTTAGTTAATATCAAATGCTTGTAAAAATGTGTAACTATCTTATTTAAGTGACGACCACTTGTATACAAAATCACACAAATATACAATCTGTGATCAAGAGAATAAAGAAAATAACACTAGCTCCTTCTAAACCTCTGTATGTTCTACTACATATCCATGATCCATCTCCAAACAAATGATCAAAAATGATCAACGTTAGAAACTAAATGTCTAATATGTCGTTATGAAGATCCGTAAGTATAAATTATTCTCGATTCCCTTAATCTCTTTCATCGTCGTCTGGTCTGTAAAGCTTCAACCACCGATCATTCAAGGCTTGAATCGGTCTTGCGTTAGCATCCGCCTCCTATTATTACACCATAAGCTCAAATTTAACACAAAATGTTCATATATATCAAACTTACTTACAAATGATTACTAAAGAACACATAAGTAAAACTCACATCATGGACTGCTTCACGAATTATACGCAATTGTTCTCTTGAAACCGTTCTGACCTAAAAGAGTTGAGCAAGAAATTATGATATGTAAAGAGTTGGTTATAGAGGTTTAACTGATGCAAAAGTTTATAAATAAAATGGTTACCTTTCTAACAATGGTCCAAATAACATCTTGGGTGCAAGGAGGAGTAGTAAGTGAACCGATATATCGATAATATTTTCTACTTCCGATTTTAATTTCTCGTGGATCAATTATTCCCATGTTTGTTTCGACTCCTCTTGTAGAAGCCGCTGCTCTCATATGCGGTTCGATCTGTTCACCACATATTTCAGTTATTCAGATATTAAGATTGCAAATATGTAGATACGAACGAAGAATGTAATATATAGGTTATGTGTTTGTTAATTAGTAGCATACCATTGATAGAAGGGAATCAGGGCGACCGATTTTGTACATGATTCCGATCACTGCAACATTTCCTTCGGCACTCTGATGAACCAAGTGTAACTCTAGATTGAATCTGTATGTGTGACGAAAAATTATGTTTATTGAAAGATAAACTTAAGGAAAATGATAACGACTGTTATTATCAAAATTCTGAGTGTTTTTTCTATAAATATTGTGTTTGTTAAGTTTATACAATAGTTATCGATATGACTTTAAATTTTCATCATCTTGAAGCGAAACAGAATTGTGATATACATACCTTCGGCCATTGATGGTATGTTCAGTAGGAGTGTGCCAATGAAGTTGGTTAAGTAGATACTCGGTTCCGTTTAGATGAATATGTCCTGCTCCCCCTATCCATCTCAACTGTCATTTTCATAATTATAAACATTAGATCGAATAATTATTGTTTATAATATATGCTCTTAATTCGATTAGTCGATGACTCAATGTGTACATGCTTACCATCATATCATGGCCTCGATTAACAAGCGTTGCATTAGCCGGTTTATAATCTCTATCAAGTTTTCCAAGTTTAGATGTCATTTGAACCCTTTTATGCGTGAGATCGATTGGTGATTGCACATCTCCTTGGTTACACATACTCCATTCAGGATGAATCTCTCCCCAATGTTGTGGCCCGTTCGGACTATTCACATCATATGTGAACTCGCGTTCATCGTCTACATGCATTAATTGCCATTAACAACGTTTAAAATAAAAATATTCACATATAAACGAGTTAAGAGACGATGACAACGTTGAAGTTAAAGCGTTTGTAGGGATCGAAAACTTACCAACTTCCTGCGATAGAGTTGAAGGTACACAAAAGATGATGAAAAGAGCAATGAAGAATGAAGATAATAATAAGCTTTTGGTATCCATTTTTTGTGTATGTAAGTAGTCTTATCAAGGTTTTGTATAAGTTATAGATGTTTGCTTATGGCCTTATGTATATGTATATATATAGGGATACGCATATATAATTGCTATTTTCAAAAGGGTGATGTGAACGGGAGAAATGGAAGTTTGATTTAATGACTTTAACATTATTAAAAAAACAAAAAGGTCAAGAAATAAGTCTTTAATTTCAACGTGTGATGGAAACTTCTTATGGTTGTGGCAGCCAAGTTTTGAAGCGTACGGCAACACCAAGAAACTTCTCAATTCGACAAACACTAAATTTGTCCTTTATTGAATTATTTGGTGCAATAATATTGTGATTGTAATCATTTATATTTTGGTTCACCTTTTAAAAAATGATTAAATCTTAGTTGCATAATTCATAAAACTAGATGTACACATCCGGCCAGTCTTAACTAGTATTATATTGGATAAACCATTTACATCAAATGGAATGTAATATATAGTACTCCGTATGTGTTATTGAATATTGACGGTACCTAAACTTTATGTTATGGCTTCAATTCAATCGAACAAATTAATAATTTAGTAATTTAATTAGACATTTATAATGTATAAAATAGATTGGGTGGTGATTCGTACACCACTTTTTTTTAGCCATACACTACTAACGTGCTTTACAGTTTTGTACAATATAATATCCAGAAGCACATTTGATGGTGTATGACTAAAAAGAGGTGATATACGAATCATCACCCAAATAGAATAACATATCTTTCTGTTAATCTTTAAAAATATATTACACTTTCACTCCTTCAAGTTTTGAAGATACTCACTTCTGATCATTTTCTTTAAATCATTTTAGTTTTTTATCACACATGTGCAGTCAACATCTCTCATTATTCTACAAATAAATAATGTGTTTGCCATTCACGTTCTTTAAGATTTTATATATAATTTGTAGGAGTTTTTTTTTTAATATTTAACGGGTTAGTTAGTCAAATATGTCAAATATGGCATTTACATTTGTGTGTGTGTGTGTGAAAGACATGACTCATTTACATGTTACAACGTCTGTGATGACCGAATAGGAGGATGAATTAACATATTTTACTCATTTCTTCCTAAATGTTCTATTTTGTTTTATTACTTTATACTTAGATTGTGACATCCAATAAATTAAAATATATGTGTGCATCTTTACAAACAAGCAAATTAATTAATTTATGGATTTTGCTATTTGTAGCCCTAAGTACTATGTTTAAGAGTTCGATTCATGCATTAAAAGGTGGTATTTCAAGTTGGTTGAAGAAAGTTATATTCAGGAGGTGGGTAGTTATTATTATGATATTTTTGTGATGGAAAATATATTTATATACTTGAAAGCTACAAATGGAGACCGAATAATAACATAAGTACTTAATTTAATGGTACAATTACATATTTATTTATAGAAAATATGAAAAGCAACATGTTGTTGTTCATTTGTTATGTTTGAACACGATTGATAATTAACTCAATTATTACCCATCAAGTTAAGTTTTATTCGATCCTCAACCCAAAAGGTAAACGGTAAAACTGATTCTCTAGCGGTCCCTATCGACCTCCGACAGTTAATATGGAAAATGCATAATTCATGGTTAAAAGATCATCAGCATGAAGATTGAACTCATGATCTCTAAATTTACTGTGTATGTTCATCGCCACTAAACTACTATCGTCGGGACTCTTAAAACTATATTGTAAAATGACTATATTATTTATTGTAAACAATCGATACTACCAACTTAATTTGACGTGTTCTAGAAGGGAAAAAGTGATAGCTGTTTCCTTTTGGAACACTTTTTAATGTTTTATGTTCGTAGATCGTGACTATTGTTACATTTAAAGCCGTGAATTGACTTAGATAACTAATTGACACAAATCTTTATTATGCTAATATAGAAATAAGAGTGTTCATCACAACATTTTAGATTGACTAGTGATTTGATAGATACAAATTAATAAATAAAAAAGAAAATGTTTTACCTACTTAGGTTAACAACTCTTGACAAAATTATAAGTTGATTTGGTATTTTGGTGTATGAGTAAAACAAAGTGTGCGGACAATAAAAAGTATATGTTCGTGTTAATATATTTACGTACCGGAACTAAGAACATTCGAGATTATGCAGGATTATACACGAAAGATCCTAATTTCCTGTAACTATAGTGTTTTGCTTCAAAAAAGTATATGTTCGTGTTAATTTCATATTGGGTTAATTGTTTGGTTATGTATCTAACTTTGCCTTTTTTACTATTGTATGTAACAAACTTTCAAAACATATATTGTATGTAATAAACTTGTAACAAATGCTATTGTATGTAACAAACTTTCAAAACATCTATTGTATGCAATAAACTTGTAAAAAATCGCTATCGTATGGTGCGGTAGTCAATGATCTGCTAGAGTTTGCTCGTACCGCCACAAACCAATGTTAAAGAGCCATTTTCAATTTGGCATGTACACATGGTAACCCGCAACATACAATAGAGATTTTTTACAAGTTCATTGCATACAATAGATGTTTTTAAAGGTTGTGACATACAATAGGGATTTTTACAAGTTTATTGCATACAATATATGTTTTGAAAGTTTGTTACATACAATAGTAAAACAAGCAAAGTTAAATACATAACCAAACAATTAACCCTTTCATATTATGCCTTACGTAATTTACTACTATTAAGTTTACTTTACACGAACCAACACATGTATGTATAGAATCTATCTATGAAGATAAATGAACAATTTTTTTAACTATACATCAATGTTTTAAGACCCGGTTCGACCGGCCCGGTCGGACCGGTCAGACCGGAGATTTAGAGGATTCCGGCCCAAAAAAACCAGGGTTTTTCGATAATTTGACTAGTCAACGGGCCGCTTGGGCCGGCCAGTCGGACCGGGACCCGAAAAAGCATATCGACCCGGTTCGAAGTAATTAACTTTTTTTTTTTTGTTTTTTTTTTTTTTACATAATTATGAGCAAGTAATGTGATATATTCAAAAAATTTAAGGTAAATAAGAGCAATTTGAGATGATCTAATAGCTTTTGAAGAAGAAAGCACATTATCTAAAGAAACAGAGAGAGGAGGAGGTTGAATAATATTGCTTTCATTCTTATTTGAATAATTAGACTAGATTATATAGTTAGTCGTACGCTTGTTTAGTATTACCAAACGAAATGTTAAGATATGTTTTATCAAACGGATTGTTAAGCTTTGTTGTTGAGTTTTGTATGTCTTTACTCCATGTATATAATAGATTTTTAAGGTTTTTAACAATTCCGGTTCGATCTTCCGACCCAACCGATTTGACCGGTCCGAACAGAAATCGGCACTAATCCGGTTCGATTAAAAACCCGAGTTTTAAAACATTGCTATACATACATTTAAAATTAATAACCTCCTTCTGTTTAACTTCATGACTTTTTAATTTCTTATGGTCAACATGACTTTCTCTTTCTTATATCCATTGGGCCGCAAAGTTTCTTTAGGCTGGGCTTATGGTTTAATTGGACCAGATGGCTTCAACCATTGGGCCTTTTCACAGGTTTGTCCGTTTGTGTGATTGTAGCAACTATGGGTGGTTTCTATATGGTAGTATTGGCTATAATTAGTATGTGTAGTTATTCAATTAGCATTTGTAACTCTTAATAATCTAACCATACATATAAAACATGGGTTAATTGTTTCGTTATGTATTATACTTTACACTTTTTATTATTGTATGAGTCGAACTTTGAAAACTTCTATTGTATGTATTGAACTTGTAAATATCGTCTTTTGTATGTATACTTTCCTTTTTGGGTAAGGTTAAAATTGTAAAGTTTCCGTTTTTGTCAATGGCAAAAAGGGAAAGTGTACATACAATAGACGATATCTACAAGTTCAATACATACAATAGAAGTTATTAAAGTTCGACTCATACAATAGTAAAAAGTATAAAGTACACTACATAACGAAACAATAAACCCTATAAAACATTTACCTCAACCCTTTCCAAACTTATCGAATACAAATTTTAACCGTCTGTGTTCACTAAAATCAATCTTATGGTCTTTTGTAACCAATCTATGATCCAAGTCATTAAAATGTGTTCAATCAAACATCTCTTGAACCTTATCACATAGATTAAGATTACCATCCAATGATCTACATCAACCCTCACTATTTTCATGATTTCATCAAACACACTAACCAAAAAGACACCAGACATAGTGCGCGCACAAAAGAAAGCTACGTATAACTATATTTCGAAAAGTATTTCAACTTAGATACTTGATGAAAAAACATCCTAGCAAGGATATACAAAATCTAAGAAGCCAAAACCTATCCGAAAGTTGGTGGAGGACTTCTTTGGCACATACGCAAATATTAAGACGAATGGACCACAAAGAGAAGCAACCTAAACCACTCTTAATGAAGAAACATTGATAAACCGACTTGATTGTTGTCAACAGAGCAAAGATAGGGCAAGGAAATGAAGTTGCAAAGAGAACGACACGAAGACAACTAGATGATTAATATATAAGATGCTTGAACTATATAGTACACATTGAACTATATCATAACAATAAAATTAATCCTTCCTGTTGTTACCAATTCATTAGATCATGTAATCATGATGATCGATTGTGTTATGTAAATTGTAATGGCTAATAATCCATGGTTTGAATTTTGTTGATTTATCATGGTCATCCACTTAAAAGTGGAAATCTTCTATTTATAACCATGGTGCAAAGTTTCTATTTCTAGACTCTAGAGCATCATTAAAAAACTTGTATTATCGTGAGATATAGTTTCTCCACTTGAATTTGTCTCATTTTACTAGAGCCATTTCACCATTACACAAGGGACAAGGCCATATAACATTTTATCTCCCTATAAAAGGAACATCAACTTTCACTTCTTCATCACCATCATAAATCATAAATCAAAATCTATAAGAAAAAATGAAGTTTGTTTTGGTTACTCTACTAGTGGTGTTAGTTGTGGTACAAACTTCTTGTTTCGCCCAAAAAGACCATCGAAAAAATTTGAAAGATGAAGTGGGTAACGAACGAAAGCTGAAAGAAAGTACTGATAGCGTTATCAATAATCACCACTACATTCCGCGACAAGATTTTGGCAACGCTGGTGGTGGTGTACCCACCACCGAAGTTACAAATCTTGAGAACCACCATCACCTTCCAAGGCAGGATTTTAATAGCGGTGGTTCCAATGGAAATGACAACAGCAATCATGAAATGAATCCATGAAAGTATATAGTTTCGATCAATAGTCTAAGTATCGAGTATCCCTAGTTTGTATGTCTCTACTTATGAGATTGTACTTGCCACTTAAGATGGTTGTACATTATGTTTTGTTATCTTAATCATGTTTTGTTTTATAGTGGTAGAAACCCCTTGTACTTCTTGCTACACATGATGTTTGTAGTGTACCATAAATAAGAGGTATGAAGTCAGTATTAGGTTGTAATGACTTGATATATATTAAATGAAATAACTATGTTCCTTAGGAGTACACATTTGACCTTATATGATATAGCTACAAGTTACTAAATAAACAAACAAATGACAAAATTAACTATATTATCGATCACATGCCCTCAAATCAAGCTCATTAACAAATTGATCAAACATGAATAATAAATCCAAGCTTCATATGAGCGTAATCTCCATCTTGTATGCTAATAACATACATCTATGAGCTCTATCTTAGGCTCAGACAGTGACTGTCCAAAATTTCAAGCGGAATCTACTATGAGGTGTGTGGGATAATTTGGTTCGATTTTTGGCTTAAACTGAATCAAATATTTACTTTTTTTTATCCTCGTTTATTTTCAAACCGTCATACTTTTTCATCTGTTTCTTCTTTTATTTTATACATATGTCATGAATAATTTTGAGCTTTTAAATAAGCTTATTGAAATATTACAAAAGTTTGAATAAAATTTCAATACACTTGAACAATTCGTTCCATTTAGTAATTTTTTTTTTCTAATTGAGTTTCTACACTAATACCATAAATTGGTTTGAATCAATGTTTTAAAACCCGGGTTTTTAGTCGACCCGGAAAATTGTTATTTTCTGGTCGGACCGGTCGGACCGGTTGGGCCGGAAGGTCGGACCGAATTTAATAATAGTATACAATAGTTTAGTGAATTTTTTATTTTTTTTTATAATTATAAATATAATTATTAATTATATCATGTATAATAATTATAATCCATAGAGTAATAAAGGGTGATGACACATCGATTCTCTTATTACTCTTGGAATACACATCAATATAATAATTATATAATCCATAGAGTAATAAATGGTGATGACACATCATTCAAAGATTCACTTATTACCCTTATTATTCTTGAAATACACGATCAGTAAACATTCCCTAAATATAAATGATTAAATGTATATAGAAATTAAAAAAAAAAAAAAAACATGAAACCCGGGTCAATGTGCCTTTCTGGGTCCCGGTCCGACCGGCCGGGTCAACCGGGTCGTTGACTAGTCAACATTTTGAAAAACCCGATTTTAAATGGCCCCGAAAACTCTAAAAGTGCAGTCCGACCGGGCCGGTCGAACCGGGTCTTAAAACATTGGTTTGAATACTCATCAATTAATATGGTGGATTTTACCTACAAAAAACATTGGTGGCTGTTTTGCTAAATTACAAACTTTTGGGCTACAAATGAAAATATCCACCAAATAATTACCAACTAACCACCTCAAACGGCGTCGTATGGATTAGATAGATATAGATGTCCTCTAAACCCTGAAACCCTAATATAGCACCAACTCTCACTCATCCTCTCCATAACTTCTTATCCACAACCAAAAAACACTCTCACCATCTTTCAATGGCTTCTGCAAATGCTATCACTACTGCTTCAATTCTCTCATCACATAAAAAGGTATTCACTTCAATTTCTATATCTATACATAATTATGATATCATTTTGTAATTGTATATGTTTATATATATGTCATATGTATATGTATGTATGTTAATTAATTAATATATACGAAGGTAATTAACTTGTTATAGTTCAATTGATATACATATAGAGATTGATTATGTTTCTGGTGATGATTTTTGTGTTTTTGTTTTGTGTGTGAGTAGGAGAGTTTGATTGAAGGTAGTAGGAGGATAAATCAATTGCAGACGGGTCAAAAGATGAGGAAATCGAATAGGCGGTTTGTGGTTCGAGCTAATGCGAAAGATATTGCGTTTGATCAGCGTTCGAGAGCGGCTATGCAAGCCGGTATCGATAAGCTTGCTGATGTTGTTGGACTTACTCTTGGACCTAGAGGTATTGAATTTTGATGATGTTATGTTTTGGTAGTTCAGGTTATTGATATGTGTGATGAACATGTTTGGTTTTTGAGAGAATTGCAGTGAATTATGATTATGAAATTAATTTACGATTGCGTTAGTGTAGTGTTAGAAGTAGAATAATGGATTTTAGTTCTTGAGAGGCTTGTTCATGTGCAGTAGTTTCTTTGTAAAATATGGTCTTGTTCTAGCATATTTGTGAGAGTACTATGGTTTTATTGTAAAGAAAATGGTTTAAATTGATCATTTTGTTACAAAACTTACCGTAGGACTTCTTCTTTATAGCACTATTGTTAATCTTAGATGAGGATGTTGACTAAAGTATATGACATGATTAGGGAGGAATGTTGTTTTGGATGAATATGGTGCCCCGAAGGTGGTTAATGATGGAGTTACAATCGCCAGAGCAATTGAACTACCTGATGCCATGGAAAATGCTGGTGCTGCTCTTATTAGAGAGGTTTGTCTTGCTCTTTAATGCTGCATTTCTGTAGTTGCAGCCTGCAAAGTACTAACTGATTACTGGCAACTTAATTTGCACAGGTTGCTAGCAAAACCAATGACTCAGCTGGTGATGGTACAACAACAGCATCGGTTCTTGCCCGTGAGATTATCAAACTTGGTCTCTTGAGCGTCACTTCAGGTGCTAACCCGGTGTCGTTGAAGAAAGGTATTGACAAGACTGTATTGGGTTTAATTGAGGAACTAGAGAAGAGAGCTAGACCTGTTAAAGGCCGTGATGATATTAGAGGTAAGAAGATTTCTTTATATGAAGTTTTAGCGTACATTTTCTTATCTTCTTATTGAATTGTTTTTCTTTTTAAAGCCATTGCTTCAATCTCTGCTGGAAATGACGATGTCATTGGAACTATGATTGCTGATGCTATCGACAAGGTTGGACCAGACGGTGTATTATCTATCGAGTCATCATCCTCTTTTGAGACAACTGTTGATGTTGAAGAAGGAATGGAGGTTTGTATTATATTATAATTTAAGCTGCTTCGATCTCTTCAAGAGGTGGTAACATGGTGAAGGAGGGTCGCTGGTTTGGGTAACTTGTTGGAAGGGAAATTTTCGGTAGGATTGAAAGGGGTCTGGTTGGTTGACTCAGAAAGGCTTTTTGTTAGAAATTATAACTTCTATATAAATTAAAAATAGTCCAAGCTCTTTAATGCATTGAATTAGTAAGTTGTATGATAAAAAAGAAAACGTTGGGAGCTTTGGAACAGTTCAAACAGATTCCTTTTAAGCTAATTTGTTCTTTAATTTTTGTATTCTAACTTGACCCCTTCTTTCAAAAAGTCACCCGAATCAGCCCATGTATAAGTAAATGGGAAGAAATTGCCACCTCAAATTTGTTCACTTGACCCAAGAAATTTTTTATGGAGCTGAGCTGATGTTTCTTGATGGGTTTTTGCAGATTGATAGAGGATACATTTCCCCACAGTTTGTTACTAACCCCGAGAAACTGTTGGTTGAATTTGAGAACGCTAGGGTGCTGGTTACAGACCAGAAGATATCTTCAATAAAGGATATAATTCCCCTATTGGAAAAAACGACCCAATTGAGAGCTCCTTTGTTGATTATTGCCGAGGATATTACTGGTGAGGCTTTGGCCACCCTTGTGGTGAATAAGTTGCGAGGTATCCTTAATGTTGCTGCTATTAAAGCACCTGGTTTTGGTGAGAGGAGAAAGGCTTTGCTTCAAGATATCGCCATCGTGACAGGTACATTTATTTTTCTTTTGGTTAAATAATATTAGACACTGGTGGCAAAATGGGAAGGTTGCAGAATGGGTCAAAATGGGTTTTTTTTGTATGATCTAAAATACTGCGGGTCTGGTTGACTCCAAAACACCTTTTTGCTAATTGGTTCAAGTTATTCACATGATATTATAGTCCAAATTCTCAAAAACAATAATAAATAAATAATTAAATAAAAAAAAAAATTAGGAGGTTTTATGCATTACATATACTCTTTGGGTGACTTTTGACCTGTTTTGACACGTTCCATTTCTAACCATTTGTTTGATTTACATGTTAAAGGTTATAACACGAATCGACCTGTTCATAAGTAATGGGTCGAACTTGACACCTCTTTTATTAGATACGACTCAATTTTAATCGACTCATTGTTCATTTCTGCTGTTTTGAATCTTTTGTAGGAGCTGAGTATCAAGCCAGTGACTTGGGTCTGCTAGTTGAAAGTACATCTGTTGAGCAGCTTGGTACTGCCAGAAAGATAACAATCAGCAAGGACTCCACAACCATTATTGCTGATGCTGCATCAAAGGATGAGATACAATCAAGGATTTCCCAGATCAAAAAGGAGTTATCTGAGACAGATTCTGTGTATGACTCTGAGAAATTAGCTGAGAGAATCGCAAAGTTATCTGGCGGGGTTGCTGTTATTAAAGTTGGTGCTGCAACCGAAACTGAATTAGAGGACCGCAAGCTCCGTATTGAGGATGCTAAAAATGCAACCTTTGCTGCCATTGAAGAAGGTATTGTACCTGGAGGCGGTGCTGCATTTGTTCATCTATCAACACTTGTTCCTGCCATCAAGGAGACAATCGAGGATGCAGATGAACGATTAGGTGCTGACATCATTCAAAAGGCAAGTCACGTTTCATAATTTGATTCAGAGATGTAAAATAGCGGGTTAAAACAAGTCATTCTTTAGGGAAATGAGTCGTGTTTGGTTGACCGAAACCTTCTTTTGTCAAAATCTTGAAGTACAAATTCCAACATCTTTGACCTGTTTTCTGTAAGTAATCTAAGAAAAAGTTAAAGATGAACATATCATGAACCGACCCATGCATAAATGTGTGCTGCCTCTAATTGTATCCGTGGTTCTTTTCCTCATCTGATCAGCTGACTCAATTGAATTGTTTTTTGTAGGCATTGGTTGCACCAGCATCTCTAATCGCCCAAAACGCTGGAGTTGAAGGTGAAGTTGTTGTGGAGAAAGTAAAGGAAAGTGAATGGGAGATGGGATACAATGCAATGACAGACAAGTACGAGAATTTGGTTGAATCTGGAGTTATCGATCCAGCAAAGGTAACCAGATGTGCCTTGCAAAATGCGGCTTCAGTTTCAGGTATGGTTCTAACAACACAAGCAATTGTTGTTGAGAAGGCTAAGCCTAAGGCACCTGTAGCTGGTGCACCACAAGGTATGACTTTATAATTAAGAAATTTAGAGGTGACATTGGACCAAATAGGGTCCATTTTTGTAGCAAATCGAGATGGAACTTTATTACGGCCAAATGTAACCCGACAACTTTGAGTACTCTTTTTTTTTTCCTGTAGTTTTGGTTAATTATTATGAGAAGGGCAATAAGAAGTTCATGAATGATAAAAATTATAAATGTAATAGGCAATTTATGTATGAAATATGGGCAGATTGGTTAGATTTGTAGATATCATCGTTAGTTTTCCGTTTGTTTCCTTTATGATTATTGATCTTAACTCTGGTTTTTTTCAAGTATGAAGACTTGAGACTTTGAGAGCAACTGTTCTCATATTTAGACGATTGGATGCAATATGATACGGGTGCTCGATGTGCTAAAACAGGACTAAATTAGTTAACTGGAACATATTGAAACTGCAAGGCAAATTTTAGGAGCTAGAACCTGACTGATTTAAAGTTGGATATGTCATTTCAAACCTAAGGAAGAAACGCTTTGGTCATAATTTTCGAATACCATTTAAGGTGTTTTAGACTTTCCATCAAATAAGGCATTTTTTTATCAATGTACTTCGTTAAATAGTGAATGAATGGTAATGCGAGTTGCAACAACGATCTTAGGATAGAAGGCCAAGGAGATGCTACTTGTAGTTTATTATCCTTTTTTTTTTTTTTATCTCTTCTTCTTGCCTCAATAGTCACATTACATTTTTCCAAAACAAACATTCACGCGATCCAGTTCTCAGTATTCCTTTCCAAATAAAAGGAACTTGCTAAATTAAAAAAAAAAACAGTATATGATCAATTGGTTGTACATCCCAAGTGAGGCAGAACACAGAGCAAAGATGGCTCATTTTGGCTTCAAAATCGACCTGAGTTTACGCTTGAGTTGGACATAGGGTTGGTAAGACAGCCATAGCCTCTCCGTCAAGAACAAGAATCCCAATATTGTTGAAGCACCTTGTTGTAAAATTGGCACTAATCCAAGTAACAAATGAGTTAGAAACTTGAACCCAATTTAAAAATCTTAGGGTGCGTTTAGTTGAAGAAAATATACCACTTTTTTAGAAAATTTTTCTTAGAAAAGTGGAAAATTTGAAAACGCGTTCAAAATGGGTATTTTCCGGAAAAGTTTTCCAAGAAAATGGAAAACTCATTTTTCCATCCCATAACTTGAAGTTGGAAAACCATGATTTCAACTTTTCCACTTTTTTCCTTTGTACCCACTTCCCCATTTTTCTAAAATTTTCCAAAAACCTTCTCTTTAACAACATTTTTCCAAAATGAAAAAACATCAACTTTTTGAACATATTTTCTAAATTTTCAACACTTTTCTAGAAAACAAAAACTCTTCTCATATTTAAGAAAATTGGAGAAATTGAGTTGAGTTTTGTTTCGACTAACATGTATGTCTTCTTAAATTGTCTTATGCTAGTAGCTTCAACTTCACCAAAAATCTCCTCATCCACATAAACCGGCAATCTGAAGCGCAAGGTTTGTGAGGCATACACTGCTCCAGGCTACAAATTTGCGTAATATTTAAGGATAAACCAACATTATAGTTCCGAAAGGGTTCAATATAAATCTAAAATAAGTTTGTGCCTTTGTTGCACACGAAACTATTTAAAGATGGCAGATTTGCGTAATATTTAAGGATAATCCAACATTATAGTTCCGAAAGGGTTCAATATAAATCTAAAAAAAGTTTGTGCCTTTGTTGCACACGAAACTATTTAAAGATGGCAGATTTAACACATTTACTTATATCGTAAATGGGTCGTTTCGGGTAATGTTTTTATCTTTAATGGGTCAACAGGTAAAAAAAATGGCTCGAAAGTTGCCCTAGTGCAAACAGTCTCCTAAACTAGTTTATTCAATATATTAGCTTATTGTTGACATAATCAAACTTCAGTAACCATATTTAACGGACTGACGGTTCAACCTAAGATTACCCATTACCATATCGGTCCCACCTGCTTACTTGTGAGGTTTACAACTTTTTAATGAATATGGAAGGCATATGCATACACGAAACGAGAAAACAACTTACAAAATTAGAAGCAATGATCCGTGGGAATAGAGAAGCAACAAGCATTCCAGGAACTAGTTTATCTTTGAATCCGGCATTCCTTGCAAATTCAGGATCAAGATGCAAAGGGTTTGCATCAAAGCTCACGTTCGAATACTCAACAAGATCTTGACTCGTAAATATTCTTCTTTGTTTCAACTTGTCTCCTGTTTTAAGCAATGATGTTGAGGAGTATCTTGAAACTTGAATGTAGTTGAACAACATATGTTTGATTATCATCGTATCAAAGACTTCCCACGAGCTGAACAATATATCCAAAAATAGTGAATTCTTAGTCAAATATTACTACAAAACAAAACATCACACTTTCTACTCACTCATCCTTATGATCAATGATGTAATGATTCAAATAATTATGTTACTACCAAATTTGGGAAACCCAAGTTTTGCAATGGGATTATAGTTGGTACATGTATCTATTTTTGAAGCATTTCATCAAACAGTTGGTGCGCATGTTACTTAACACAAATAACCATACAAATTACATAACGCTAAACTGTATATAGCACACTTATATAGTTACTGAATCTATCATTTATCATGCATATATAAAGAGAAATGTGTTTGTATGTGTACTTACCTGAAGAGAAGGAAAGGTATAAAATACTCAAGGAAGATCAACTGAATATGGTTTATAGCAACTGAAAATTTATGAATTGTTTGCTAAATGGGCCTCTAACAAAAATTGAAGTTGAAAACAAACTTCGGCCCAATAGTACGTATTTATGGGCTGGGTTTACTGTTATTAATTTTGTCTTGTTCAGTTAAACCATTTTTTATGTTTCGTTATTATTAAATTTCGTTTATGTTATGAATCAATATATGGAGTGGACGTTGATATCAACTATTACTTAGATGAGATATGGTATGTTAGGAAATTATTGTTTTCTTGGAGAATACTCCACACATGTATTATATATATCCCCTATGATTATCAATAAGATACTTTGATTCTTCCTCTCTATTATTCTTTACTTTACAACACGTTATCAGCACGAGTCTCTACCATAAGAGTTACGTTGATACTTCGACGTTCCACTCTATAATTACTAAAGGTCGGTGGTTCTTTTGATCGATAAAATTCACCTCCGGGATTTAAACTTTCGTAGCCGGCAATCTACATTGAGGTACGACCTTAAACTTTATTTACACGTCTCTTTATAATATTCAATTACATGTTAAATATGTTTCAATTGCATGAGTTATATAATGGATCTAAACGTGGCACAAAAGTATTTAATCATGTGGGTTACATATAAGAAGACGTGCCCTGTTAATATAGTGTGCATATGTATAGTTGTATACTTGTATATATATTTAAAGCTTATGTTTATTTGATATTGTTATTGTATTACAGTATATATAATCTTTGATTAAACACGATAAGAAACAAATTAAAATAATATTTGATTTTCGACATTGCATGATTTTTATCGTATGTCTCTGTTATCTCATGAATTAAAATAATATATACAATGATTGTTTATATTTATACTTGATAGATGCTCGCATATATCTATATATGTATGTTAAATATCAAAAGTTTTGAAAGATGCGAATCGGATTAAATAAATAATAAACACTTTGATGTTGGTTTGTTATCATAACAGACATATTAGTAGTTCATAATTTAATTTAAATTGATAATCGATCATATCATATTATTACTTGAATACAACGCAATATGTGATGTTTGCTTTGATTCACATGACTTCATGAGCTTAAGTTCCTTGTCATTGATCTAAATAATAAGATTACACGCTTAATTATTGTTATCATGATGCTTGAGCAATTAACTTTACTACAGTACCGGCTTATATGTTTTACAATAAAAGATGATTACTTGAATAAATTTTGATTATTACCTAGAGTACCACAGCTCCATGATTTCTTGTTAATCTTACACGTATATCTTGATTACACATGAGTCACTATTGTTATTTATATTACCCCACAGATTTTGATCTTATATATTGGTATTTATGTTATAGTATCTTAAATATAAATAGTGATTAATAGACTTTATGTTATCAACTATATATTAAAATTAAATCTATGTGTGAAAATTCATATTTCTTATTATGTATGTTTACAATCACATACTATTATTGTTATTGTTTAGTATGAGAAAAAACTATATAACTAGATTTTCGTCACTTTATTTTAACGAGATGTAAATGGTTTTTGTGAGCTTTAGACTAACTGTGGGAATTATATATGAATAATCGATCTGATCATCGATGTATGTTTTATTAATTGGATGTTAAGTTGATCAACTCAAATCTGGTCTATATTCGATATTTATGCTTGAAAAAGTTGTACGGCGTTAACTTTTCCTAATTATACAAGTCTAGTATAATAGTATATTGTTTGATCTTGATGAATATATATGCTATAAGTTCGATAGATAATATGCATTACCAAGTTCGTTTAAATAATATTAAGTATCTCTCGACCGTCTATATATAGATCTTCATGATATTAGGCGTACATGATATCTTTATGATAATATTATAATATTAATCGCTTAAATCACAACTTAGTGGTTAACTTATGTCTTGTGTTTTAGATGCGAGAAGATACTAATATATGATATGTATGAAATTAGTCTATAAGACACTGATCAACTAGCTAAACATATATTGAATCTACTAGAACAGCTACATATTTGGAAATGTGAATTGGATAACATATATTGACTTTCATATGTGCATAATATTACTTAATTTAGAATAGCAGTTGCAGATGAAGCCTTACAAAATTTATCATCATTAAATTAATTGGAATATGTATTTGAGCCAGAGATGCATGTTATCTAGGCTAGTTACGAATTTAAAATTGTGTTGCACTTCTATGCTATTTCGTAAGATTGCATAATTTGATTTGTGACGGTTTGAATCCCCCTCCTTTATGATTGTTAATTTTTGGAGATTATGTTTAGTATTATGGATATCATTCACCTTATATTTCTGGACTAGCTACTAATACTATAATGCAATTATCTCACATTATATGACATTGTGTATTTTACTTTGTGATCTTGACTCTATCAAAAAGAATCTATGCCTTGTAAATTTTAAAGCTTAGACGTGTTGAAATACTTTGAGCATTTGAATATTTGATAGAATAAATATGACTAATAACATCAACATAGTGTAAAATAAGATCATGATTATTAGTTTATAGTAAAAGATCCACGTCTATACTTGAGATATATGACACAAGTAGTGGCCATACACCCTTAATTTGGTAAATGATTCTAACTTGGTTCATGTGATTACTTATCATTTAAATAACGAATCTTGATGTGATACATAATCATTAGGGAATTCATAAATTTATGATGGATAGTGGCCTATGAAACATATGCGATTGTTATGCATGTTTATGTGATTAATATGTTTCATTTGTTTGTGTTAATCTGTATTTTTTGTGTTATTATTCATGATAATTTGCAATAAATTTTAGATATATCATCACTCAATTTAAGAAACATATTTTAAGTGATGATGATGATAATGCATGCATCGGGAAAGAATAGCATAAAGTAATGATGCATGCAATAACATATATTAAAAAGATAAGTGCGATTGAGGCACGTATGGCCATAAAGTTGGTGTTTTATGGACCTTGATTATTATATAAATTGGCATGACCGGTTAGACCATCCCGAGTCAATGGTGATGCGAAATGTACATAAGAACCAAGAGATTCTTAAGAGTGATGTTTTTACATCAATTGTGTTGAATGCTCTCAAAGCTAATCATTACCGACTAAAAGTGACATTGAATCGCGTAATATTCTAGATATTATAAAAAGGGATATATGTAGGCATATATATCCTCCTAATTGACCATTTAGAGTTTTAAATCGATGCATCGTCTAAATGGTCATAAGATTGCAACCTAGAGTTTGCATGGTTAAGTGACTCGCTTAATGAGATTGCGAGCACATATTCTAAATATCATATTTGTTTTGGCAATGTCGGTGAATGTATATATTGATGAATTACATACTTAGCGTCTTCGGTTGATTGTAATATGTGTTGAACATCTACTAGTTCATACACCGATTACTTTTGTCGAACCGCTAACAAATGTATTTAGTATACCGCAAAGACTGCGGTCATGATGAGAGCATAACTATTACTTATAGTATGAGGCCATGTTAGTAAACATGAAACAATATGAATTCGCATCGGGCCAACATGATTATGATGACTCCCCATGATAATTATTTTTTGGTCATGAAAAGACATTCCCAACTTAAGAGTTTATTTTGTTTGTGCATTATTATAGTTGCTCCACCACAATGCACAACGTTTAGATGTGAAAAATGTTGAGAATATGTATGGGGAGGGGATAAGCAGCTTGAATTGGAATTATCACAATATGATCCTCGTAGTAATGAATAAGAATGCAAAGTTCATATGATAATTCGTATTTAACAATTGCCAGACATATTCGTTTACCAAACTTGAGTGACTAGGTCACCTATATAAGCTGCTCTGCTCCTGTTATGATTAATAATAAATTCACAGCATGTGAAATGTGGTAGATTAATTGATTCCAAATAAAATCCTCGTAAGAAAAAGGGAGCAAGAAATTCAGATGGTCAAATCGAGGTAATAAAGACCCCATGAGAGTTTGATAAAGAGACACTAGACATGAAGGTTCTAGATGAACCTCGGGTACCCAAAAGTGAAAATTGAATAGTGAAAATATCATATTAACTTATATCGTGTCTCGAAAGTGTGGAATCGAATTGATGAAATCGACGTCGTTAATATTTTTGTATAATATAGCGCTAAATATTGTAATGAGGATCATGAAAATATTCCTGCCAAGAAAGAGCAGAGGTAAAGAAATGATTGGCAAAAATGGAAAGACGCAATTGAGGCAGAATTGAATTCTCTTGCAAAATGAGAAGTTTTTGGGCCGGTAGTCCATATACCTAAAGGTGTAAAATCGGTGAGATATAAGTGGGTTTTTGTGCGAAAGAGAAATGAGAAAAATGAAATTGTGAGATATAAAGCTCGATTGGTTGCACAAGGTTTCTCACAAAGACCTGGAATTGACTATGAGGAGACATATTCTCCGGTGGTGGATGCAACAACTTTTCAATATCTTATTAGTCTGGTAGTACAAGAAAAAATTAATTTGCGTCTAATGGATGTCGTGACTTCCTATTTGTATGGCTCACTTGATACATAGATTTACATGAAACTCCCTGAAGGGTTTAATCTCCCTGATTCATGTAAGGGAAGTTCTCGAGAACATTATTCAATCAAATTAAACAAATTTTTATATGGGCTAAAGCAATCTGGACGAATGTGGTATAATCGTCTTAGTGAGTATCTATTGAAAGAAGGATATAAAAATGTTCCTATTTGCCCATACATCTTTATTAAAAGATCCGGATCTGAGTATGTTATAATTGATGTCTATGTGGATGATTTGAATATCATAGGAACTCCAAAAGAGCTTCCTAAAGCAGTTGAGTACTTAAAAAGTGGATTTGAGATGAAAGATCTTGGAAAGACAAAATTTTGTCTTGGGTTACAAATTGAACACCTCAAGGATGGAATCCTTGTGCACCAAAAAGCTTACATAGAAAAGGTGTTGAAAAGATTTTATATGGACAAATCTCATCCACTGAGCACTCCAATGGTGGTAAGGTCACTAGATGTTGAAAAGGACCCTTTTCGACCTCCGAAGAATAACGAAGAAATTCTTGGTCCAGAGATACCCTACTTAAGTGCGGTTGGGGCATTGATGTTTCTCGCTGGTCATACACAACCTGATATATCATTTTCATTTTCTTTAAATCTATTAGCAAGATACAGCTCATGTCCTAAAAGGAGACATTGGAGTGGAATAAAACAAATATTTTGCTACCTTCAAGGTACGAAAAATATGGGTTTATATTTAACTAACCAATGCAAAACAAGTTTAGTTGGTTTTGCAGATGCAGGATATATGTCCGACCCACATACTGGTCGATCTCAAACAGGGTATGTTTTCACAAGTGGTGGTACTGCAATTTCTTGGCTTTCAGTAAAGCAAACAATCACAGCCACTTCATCAAATCATGTCGAGATTCTTGCAATTCATGAAGCAAGTCAAGAGTGTGTTTGGTTACGAAATGTGATACATCAAATCCATGATTCTTGTGGTATTTCTTCTGGACCTAAGGCACCTACAATATTATATGAAGACAATACAGCATGCATCGCTCAACTTAAAGAATGATACATCAAGGGTAATCGAACCAAACACATTGCACCAAAGTTCTTCTTCACTCATAACTTAGAGAAATGTAGAGATATCAAGGTACAACAAGTCTGTTCAAGCGAGAATCTACCAGATCTATTCACCAAGGCACTTCCTAGTTCCACATTTCGGAAGCTTGTTCGTGACATTAGGTTGCGTCGACTTGATAAACTACCTGATGTACTCATCAGGGGGAGGAAATACGCGCTGCACTCTTTTTCCCTTAGTTATGGTTTTATCCCACTGGGTTTTCCTAACAAGGTTTTTAACGAGGTAGCATCCCCACGCATATTAAAAGATTATGTACCCTTTTTCCTTTACAAGGTTTTTGTCCCACAGGGTTTTACCTAGTAAGGTTTTAACGAGGCATAATTCTTAACCCATGAACATCCAAGGGGGAGTTTTATGAATCTATATATGGAGTGGATGTTGATATCAACTATTACTTAGATGAGATATGGTATATTAGGAAATTATTGTTTTCTTGGAGAATACTCCACACATGTATTATATATATCCCCTATGATTATCAATAAGATACTTTGATTCTTCCTCTCTATTATTCTTTACTTTACAACAGTTTAATCTAATTTTGTATATGCCATTTTAACAGGTGAAAATTCTATTGGTATTTGTTAAACGTTGTTGGTTATGATTATAGAGCAAGGCAGCTGCATTTTGAGAGAAAATATGAGCAATCGGTTTAAGTTGTTGATCACTGTGATCAACGGCTCAAATTCGCTGCATATTAGTAATATTACATTTTTGTCTTGCGAATTTGAACAACCGATCGAAATCAACTACTCAGATCGTCTGCCCCATACTTCTCTCAAAGTAGGTGTTCATCTAATCACAAAATAGTTTGAATTAATGGTATTAATTAGTTATTCAACTTCTAAATGTGCACTTAATATGTGGTCTAAAATTAAATTGTCATAAAATAAGTTTTTATTGTATATATTAAGTGGAAGATAAGATGTGAACATCTCAAGTGATGTAAGGAAGGTATGTTGGATTTACTACATTTTAGAATAAATTTGTTTTTGATTTACGCTCAAATTCACTTCATTTTACCAATCTTTGCATTTAATTCTAACATCACTATCTACACCTATAAAATTTGATTGTATTATACACTTTATCTTAAAATGCAACAAATCTACCATGTATTTCCCTTCTCCTCATGACCTTTACTCTGTATATTACATGTACTAAAAATAGAATAAATTGTACTCTTTCCGTCCCACCACAACTGTCCACATTACTATTTTGGTTTGTCCCAAATAGGTATCCACTTTCGAGTTTTAACCAATCGAAAAAGACTTAAGTGAGTAGATATGTTATTTGATTGGTGAAAATTGTAGTTAGTGGAGAATTATAAAACTGCGTGTAAAGTAAAAGTGTACATTTTGACTGGGACGGAAGGATTAAGAAAAAAATAATGAGAAATATGGCGGTTATGGTCTCGACGCGGAATTAGTTAGGTGGCCGGTGATTAGTTGACTTTAGCAATTATCTTTCAATTTATTTATTGAATTAATTAATGTTATTTGATTAAAGATTTAATCAAGGTTTAAGAAATGATATTTGATTGAAGAATTTTATAATCGTATATACATTTACAAGTTGCACTAATATATTATTTTCACCAATCGTGTGATAAAATTCATTTTACTTTCCATGACGCGTGTAATTTACTATTAATTTATTCGTCTCATAAATAATATCCACCAACAAATCTTTTACCATTAAAGATATGCTACGTAAACGATACATTTGTCCTTGTATTTTAAGTATGTTTGACTTGAAATATTTAAGAAATAAATTATTGAAATTAACAAAATGAGGGAACATTGAGAGTTTGATGATTTTTAACAATTATTTCTGTACACGAAGACGATCAATTTGGGTCAGAGAAAATTCTTAACGTGTAAATTTCTTTTTGGAACGAAGGAAGTATAACATATTCAATAGAATGAAAAATTAGAAAAGAAAACGATTCTGCCTAATCCAATCACAAACTTACTTTGAACCTCTACAAGGTCGTAATCAATACAATTTCAATTTATTGCTAAAGAAAAGGAAAAAATGTATGGGGTCATGATATATATTTTTGGGTTATTAAAGTGGTATAAAATGAAACGAATATAAATGCTTTTATTTAATTACTTTTTTAGTTGGAAAACTACGTCTTGAGATCGATGATGTATGCCTTGAGAATATTTGGTGGGCCTTTCAGCCCATGGGGGAGTCTAGTGATTGATGTACCCGTACGATATTTATGATTTTTAAAATACATAAAAAAAAATTGTATTACGTTATAGTAGATAAAACAAGATGTTTTAACTCCGCGCGTTGCGGTGGAACGAAAAATAAAATAAATTTTTGGTGAAAATGTTATACACGCATGTTGAATATAAAAAATTACATGTCAAAATATATATATTTTAATACATCCAAATGTCAACACCGTTGTATGTAATTTCTCACATTTGAATTACATTTATCATAAACCATATATATTGGTGACGTTCAAATTGAACATGATATATTATTATTGTTGTTGTTGTTGTAATAATAATAATAATAATAATAATAATAATAATAATTATTATTATTATTATTATTATTATTATTATTATTATTATTATTATTATTATTATTATTATCTGTTAATTCGTTTGGTGACATTAGAACTATTATTTTTGTCTTAGTAACTCATTTATACTAAGGTAATAGCGTAATTTGAGTTCAACCGTTTTCCCGTTTTATTAAAAAAAATTATAAACAATGATCAAACAAAAATTACACTTACGTTAAATAAATCACGTATATCTTTTTGTTACATCGAATTAAATGATTAATTAAAAGACAACACATTGATTAAAAGTGTGTTTGAAAATTTATTTAGATAAAGTATATACAATTTACAAAACGTACAATTTAAAATCACAAATAAAGCATACTAATCTATGATTTTTATTATTGTATGGTAAATAAACACACTCAAACATTTAAGCTAAAATAAATTTTATAGTGATTTTATCTAACTTTGCAACAAAAACAAAAAAAGAATATTCATTTAATAGTAACTTACCACTCCTGGTAAATATAGAGTTTTTCAATTTCATTTCAACAAATTTTCTAAAGAATGGTAGAACAAATCTCAACCATCGATCAAATGAAACAATGGACCAACTCAAAGGTTAGCGTAGTGGTGGTGACCTATATTGATATATATTGGAGTCTAAAGTTCAATCCCCACGTACTGTAATTTTGTATGACAAGTATAACGGTTGATTCCACATGGGGAACTTTGCAAAAATGATGATTCTTAAGATTCTATAACTGGAAACACATTATCGAATTGTTCCCATCCAAAGTTGGTGGCAAATTCACAAATACCGTGAAAGGGTCGTAAATTCGATGCTATATATACTTGGTCCCAACATTCCAATTCTTTGATTTGAGATGTCACAATCGTAAACCACCTGACAGAGTTCACGAATCACGACTACTAGGAGCGGAATATATATTAATTGGTTCCTGAGTCAACCTGTTATAAGCAAGTGGATTTTCATATCATGCTTGTTCTGGTAACATATACAATATAATCAAACAATGCCCTAAGTCTCTGAGTTTTCAGAGGCCCTGGGCAAAATAATGTTAATCACTAAATGAGGCCCTTGACAAAAGAATGTTAATCGCCAAAATGAGGCCCTATAATAAAAGGCTAAATTAAAAGTTTACCGAATATAGTATCAAAATTAACTCAAGTTTCTTTATGATCCAATAATCTTATACATAATCATGTTTATCTTTTTCTTTTCATATTAATTGATTAAAAATCAAAGTATTTATCAAATAATATACATATTATATACATATACATGCACATTTTTGAGGCCCTTATAAATCGGAGGCCCTGGGCGGTCGACCACCTCACCCACCGTTGAAGACGGCCCTGAATGCCATATACCGAATAGACATATACTATTCGCAAAAATGGTTTAATGCAGATGCACATGATTAATCTATTATGAGGTTTTATTAAAGATGTTGTACAACTAGTTTGTAAACAGGGTGAATGTCTAGTGAATTGTATATGGAAATCACTTTTTAAAGATAGTATTTCGACTTTGGAACTGCCCAAATTCATGAAATTCATCCCTGGGCAGTTTAATAGTATTTAGATGTTGGCAATTACAAAAACTGAACTCGAGCTTTTATGTATTTGAAATGTGTTTGAAGAAATGCAAGAATTTTATACAACCAGCATATGGTCAGGGCCTCAGGGGCTCTTCCATAGGACCCTATTAGGGGTGTTCAAGAGCGGAGCTAGAAACTAATAATTAGGGAAGCAAAAAAAAAAAATTGATTATTTTTTAAGTTTTAAAGGGTCAAAACTTATAAAATATCATAAATACCCTTATTTTTTTTTACATGATTTGGAATTTTTTTTTTTTGGAGGGGAGGCAACTGCCCCCATGCCCCCCTCTACATCCGCCCCTAAGGGTGTTGCCCCTAGAACCTCACAATAGGGTGCGACCCCACTGACCCCCGTTATAACGCCCATCATTTTAAATATCAATATTATTTTAATAATACGGAAGCGTAGTAATTTAAAACACATCATTAGTTTTACTGCACCATAATTAGATTACATAAACAGTTCATAGCTTAATTCATACTAGTTCAAAAACTATTTAACCACATCTTAATTGGGGCATCATATAAAAACCAACTTGTTTAGTACAAAAACATTATCAGAGTAGCCTGCTTGTCAAGACATTCCCAGCTCCTAGAGCATCAACTTCCTGCTACCCATCTATCCCAAAATATAATCTGCAGGAAATAGAGAGGAGGGATTAGCACATAGCTAAGTGAGTGAGTTCATCACACAACATTCAACTTACCATAATCACCTAATTACAGCAAACAACACAATAATGAGGATCGGCGGCTCTGGGATAACCAATAACCCGGGTGGCCCCCAAGAACACTTATCCAACCTATCCGTATGGCCATAACGGACAAGACCGATAGCTAGTGGTTATCCTACTCAGATACAGTTCAATACACACAACAAATGAAGTAAATCCCTGTATCATTCACACGATAACCAACAAGCCCAACCAACCATTCAACAACTCGTTGACCTCATTAACAACAGATGCCCGAAGGCCACACATTGCACATTGAGTAATAATCAACAAGGTATATTAAATAAACAACAACAATATAGCAACGCTTATTCGTTGTAATCCAATGATTACAACTAAATTCAATGGTGAGTTCCGAATCCACTCACCGATACCTCTGTAGTCTCCACACTCAGCTTCTATTCACTGAGTCTTTGGGGTATCTGAAATACCACAAAACACACAAGTTAATGACTTGTAATCAACAAATAATATGTAACCAAACATCTTACACAAGTAATTATTTTATTTTCTGAGAGTTCTTTATCTTATATATATATATATATATATATATATATATATATATATATATATATATATATATATATATATATATAACACTACGCATAGCATTCAAATATCACAAACTAATTTGGTCCTGACATTAGCCAAAGCCGTTCAGCTTTAGGCCTAGCCGACCGGCTTCACACCCTTAACCGATCGGCTATGCAATAGCAGATCGGCTTCCATAGTTAATTTCAGACTTTTTATTCAAGGGTAAAGTTCTGTGGTGATTTTGAACTAGCATAGCTTATCGGCTAAGCTTAGCCGATCGGCTTTCGTAGTTGATTCAGCAACCCAGTTTCTTTCCTGCAGAACCTCAGCTCGAATTTAACCCAAAATTTTACCAATACCTATACACAATCGATTTTTTGGAGCTGAAAATAACTTCCACCATAACTACTAACATCACTTAACATTATATAATATCAACAACATCAATTCAAGCTATTTTCATGTCAAATTCATCAAACCCATTTAGGTTTTCTACTAGTTTCAATCATGGTTTAAGAACTTGGATTTGATTCATATACTAGTCAAGAATCATCACATATCATCATATATCACAAGTAATTACTATATAAATCAAGAACCAAATCAATTCATCAATTTCATCATTTAGTCTAGCATTTGAGTTTATGAATAAAACTCACTTACAAAAGATAGATGAACAAGATGATAGAAGGTAGAGGATGATGATGCTTGCTATTAATCTCCACCTCAATTCGCACTTCAAGTTTGAGGATTTAAGTTTAGATTTAGGTTAGGGTTTGTGTTTGTTTTACTTGGAAGGAAGTGAAGAACATGAAATTGGGAAAGTGATCCCAAAAAGGGATCGGCCCTTTATTTAGCCGACCTAACACATTGGGTATTTTATACATGTTCTAAATTTGTTGTCTGGAACCTAAAACCAGTTTGCGAGAAATTTATTTTATTGTACCGTCAACTTTAATAAATTAATTCAAGCAACATTTTATTAGCCACAATAAGTCCTAAGACCTATTTCACCAAGTTTCACAAATACGCAATTTATGGCAAATAAAATATAAAACAATTAAATACTAAATTTAAATAGAAAAATACCAGGCCACTGGGGAGGATGTTACAAATCTCCCCTCCTTAAGGAGATTTCGTCCCCGAAATCTCAACACCATCAAACAATCCAGGATATCTGGACTTCATTGACTCTTCAGACTCCCAAGTAAGGTTGGAACCTAAACTATGTTTCCACTTTACTAACACCATAGGAATTTGTTTCTTCCTAAGTTTGGTAACCTTCCTATCTAGGATTTCTACCGGTTCCTCAATCAACTTTTGGGTTGGATCCACCCTCAAATCTTGTAACGGAAGAATTTGCGACTGATCTTCGATGTTACACTTTCTCAAATAACACACATTAAACGTGCTATGAATACCCGCAAGTTCAGGAGGAAGATCGAATGTCACTGATTGGTCATTAACAACTTGTCGAATTTTAAACGGACCAATATATCTAGGTGCTAACTTTCCCCGTTTTCCAAATCGGATCACACCTTTCCATGGAGAAACTTTGAGATATACAAGTTCACCTTCAGAAAATACAACTGGTCGTCTCTTCGGGTCTGCATACCGTTTCTGTCTATCACGCGCGGCTTTCAACTTTTCACGTGCAATTGCTACTTTATCAGCGGTCATTTGTACAATGTCGGGCCCAGCAAACTGTTTCTCACCGGCTTCTAACCAACATGTCGGTGTTCTACAACGTCGACCATACAACATCTCATACGGAGGCATGCCGATACTGGAGTGATACGAATTGTTATATGCAAATTCAACCAATGGGAGTTGTGAATCCCATGAACCACCATATTCCAAAATACAAGCACGGAGCATATCCTCCAGGGTTTGAATTGTGCGTTCTGATTGACCATCTGTTTGCGGATGATAAGCTGTACTAAGGTTTACACGTGTCCCCAATTCATGTTGCAAACTTTGCCAAAAACGAGAAACGAAACGAGAGTCTCGGTAAGATACAATCGACAACGGAATACCATGCCTTGAGACGATTTCATTAAGGTACAACTGAGCAAGTTTACCTAAAGGGGCAGATTCACTTGTAGCAAGAAAGTGCGCGCTCTTAGTCAACCGATCAACGATAACCCAAATCATGTCATTACCTCGAGCAGTACGCGGCAATTTAGTTACAAAATCCATGGTTATGTGTTCCCACTTCCACTCGGGTATTTCCAACTGTTTCAACGATCCATACGGCTTTTGATGTTCCGCTTTGACTTGTGAGCAGATATGACAAGCACTAACAAATTTTGCAATGTCGGTCTTCATTGTAGGCCACCAATACAACGGTTTCAAGTCATTGTACATACGAGTACTACCGGGATGAATAGATAGTTTAGATTTGTGTGCTTCATTCAAAATCAAATCCCGAATATTTCCAAGTAAAGGTATCCATACATGAGATTGATAGGTCATTAATCCTCTCGAGTCTTCGACCAACTCATCCTTTCTTTTCAACATAATCTCGGTTTTCAAATTATGATCCTTCAAAGCTTCTAATTGTGCAACTTTTATTTGATTAATCAAGTCGGAGGAAACATCCACTTTCAAGTAATAAATTCTATCGGAATTACTTTTTCGGCTTAGTGCGTCAGCAACAACATTGGCCTTGCCGGGATGATATCGGATTTCACAATCATAATCCTTGATTAACTCTAGCCACCGCCTCTGACGCATATTCAACTCTTTATGGGAAAACACATACTGCAGACTCTTATGGTCAGTACAAACAACACAGCTAGTACCATACAAGTAATGTCTCCAAAGCTTTAAGGCAAACACAACTGCTGCAAGTTCTAAATCGTGAGTGGGATAATTCTTTTCATGTGGTTTCAACTGTCGAGAAGCATAGGCAATAACTCTATCTCTTTGCATAAGCACACAGCCCAAACCGGAATGAGAAGCGTCACAGTAGACAACGAAGTCGTCTGTACCATCAGGTAAAGTCAACACAGGTGCCTGACACAACAATTGCCTTAACGTCTGAAAAGCTTGTTCCTGTTGTTCAGTCCACACGAATTTCACATCTTTACGGGTTAATTTAGTTAACGGACCGGCAATTTTAGAAAAATCTTTTACGAATTTCCGATAGTAACCCGCTAGTCCAAGGAAACTCTTTATTTCAGATGCAGACTTTGGGGCATTCCATTTCATCACGGCCTCGATTTTCAATGGGTCTACTTTCACACCATCCTCATAAATTATATGGCCCAAGAATTGAACTTCCCGAATCCAAAATTCACATTTAGAAAACTTGGCATATAACTGTTCTCGTTTCAAAGTATCAAGAACCAACCTTAAATGCATGGCGTGCTCAACCTCAGATTTAGAATACACGAGGATATCATCAATGAAAACAATAACGAATTTATCCAAGAAAGGTCGACAAACACGGTTCATCAAATCCATAAATACTGCTAGAGCATTCGTCAAACCAAAAGGCATAACCAAAAATTCATAGTGCCCATACCTAGTACGAAAGGCCGTTTTAGGAATATCTTCTTCCCGAACACGAACCTGATGATAACCCGACCTCAAATCAATCTTAGAATATACCGAAGAACCCTGCAACTGATCAAATAAATCATCTATTCTGGGCAAAGGGTATTTATTCTTTACTGTTCTCTTGTTCAGTTCTCTATAATCAATACACATACGCAACGACCCGTCTTTCTTTTTCACGAATAATACCGGTGCACCCCACGGTGAAGAACTAGGTCTGATAAACTCCTTATCCAATAATTCATGTATCTGATTCATCATTTCACGAATCTCAGAGGGCGCTAACCTATACGGAGCTTTAGCTACAAGGGACGAGCCCGGCACAAGATCGATACGATACTCAACTTCTCTAACTGGGGGTAAACCAGGCAACTCATCAGGGAATACTTCTGGATATTCACAAACAACCGGGACATCAGAAATGGTTTTCTTTTCAAGCTTGGCATCAACTACATAGGCTAGATAGGACTCACAACCTTTGGACAATGACTTCCTAGCCTTCATCATAGAAATCAAGGGAATTGACATATTATCCTGTTCTCCTCGAGCCACAACGTATGACCCTTCGGAGGTTGGGATCCTAATCAACTTTTGGTGACAATCAATGCTAGCCCTATTTTGACTCAACCAATCCATACCAATAATCACATCAAAACTAGGGATTGGCATCAACAAGAATGAAATAGGGAAAGTTCGGTCATCAATCACAATATTAGCTCCAGTCACCGAGGTGGTAACAGGAACTAATTTACCACTAACAATTTCTACTTCTATGGGTTTTGTTATCACAGTAGGGACTAAGTTCAACTTGTCACAGAAGCATACAGATATGAAAGTACAATTAGCACCAGAGTCAAACAATACACGAGCCGGTACAGAGTTTATAAGGAATGTACCAGTTATGACATCTTATGTATGCACAGCCTCATCGACTGTCATGTGAAAGGCCCTACTCGTTGGTGGTGGAGGATTCTTCCGTTTCTGACCGGACGATGCAGAACTCCCGACCGAACCAGACCCTGACTTTCCTGCCTCCGGACATTGACCCATACGATGTCCCTCCTTTTTGCAAGTCCAACACACAAAGTTCGGGTACCGACAATTCTTTATCTCATGGCCAAGTTCACCACATTTCAAACACTTATTCGTTTGCACGGTACACGGGCCAGAATGCCTAGATTTACACGTGTTGCACCAATTTGAGTTACTAGAAGAATTACTTCTACTCACGAATTTCTTATTCTGCCGACTACTCTGCGAATAAGATTTTCCCTTGCTAGATGAATCAGCTTTAAACCTTGAAGAAGAATTGTCCTTAGTTTGAGAAGCACGAAAACCTCGAATATCACTATCCACCGATCTTGCAAGATTAAAGGCTTGCGGTAAACTACTAGCTAATCTCACGGTAGTGCGATAGTTATGGGGTAAGGCATCCACAAACTGTTCGATTCTGGTTTTCTCATCGGGAACCCACTGTTGAACAAACCGAAGCTTCTCGGTAAATTGCGCTATCAACTCATCAATAGTCATTTTATCCGATAAATGAAGGTTCACAAACTCCCTCCTAATCCGTGCCATATCAAAATCAGAACTATATTGATTGCAAACGGCTTGATGAAAATCAGGCCATCGGATTGATCCCTTTTGTTGTTGTGTTAAATGACCTGTAACTGAGTCCCACCAAACCATCGCCTCATCTTTCATACACTGAACTGCAAACATAACTTTTGATTCCTCCTCACATCGAGTCACATCAAATTTCCGTTCCATATCTCTCAACCAATTTAAAGTCACGGTGGGATTTGTACCTCCATGAAATTCCAGTGGTTTGCTAGACATAAAGGTTTTGAAAGAGCACACCTTATTGGATTGAGAGGATGGGCTAGCACCAAAAACAAAAGATTGTTGTTGTAAAAGTTGTCTAGTTGTAGCTTCCTCAGTTTTCCTTTTAAACTCTCTAAGGAACATCAACTCATCCTCCATTTCGTGTATATATTCCTCTCTGTTAGATTCCTCACCCGTTGGAAGAGAGGTACCTTCCTGATTATGTTGTTCCGGATGAGATTCAAAAGGAGAAGCAACGTACCGAGAGGCATTATTGGGGTTGGTGGTCGGTTGTTCTTCATCTGCATTTCTGAAATCAACACAACACTTGAAACTTGTTAATCGTTAGTACCTATCTACTAACAATTCACAACCGATGCTAGATCCCATACCCAGGAATGTTTGACATATCACGCTCCAGTTTTGGGATTGAACATTCTACAATGTTCAATTAACCCAAAACCATGCTCTGATACCAACTTATAACGCCCATCATTTTAAATATCAATATTATCTTAATAATACGGAAGCGTAGTAATTTAAAACACATCATTAGTTTTACTGCACCATAATTAGATTACATAAACAGTTCATAGCTTAATTCATACTAGTTCAACAACTAATTAACCACATCTTAATTGGGGCATCATATAAAAACCAACTTGTTTAGTACAAAAACATTATCAGAGTAGCCTGCTTGTCAAGACATTCCCAGCTCCTAGAGCATCAACTTCCTGCTACCCATCTATCCCAAAATATAATCTGCAGGAAGTAGAGAGGAGGGATTAGCACATAGCTAAGTGAGTGAGTTCATCACACAACATTCAACTTAGCATAATCACCTAATTACAGCAAACAACACAATAATGAGGATCGGTGGCTCTGGGGATAACCAATAACCCGGGTGGCTCCCCAAGAACACTTATCCAACCTATCCGTATGACCATAACAGACGAGACTGATAGCTAGTGGTTATCCTACTCAAATACAGTTCAATACACACAACAAATGAAGTAAATCCCTGTATCATTCACACAATAACCAACTAGCACAACAAACCATTCAACAACTCGTTGACCTCATTAACAACAGATGCCCGAAGGCCACACATTGCACATTGAGTAATAATCAACAAGGTATATTAAATAAACAACAACAATATAGCAACGCTTATTCGTTGTAATCCAATGATTACAACTAAATTCAATGGTGAGTTCCGAATCCACTCACCGATACCTCTGTAGTCTCCACACTCAGCTTCTATTCACTGAGTCTTTGGGGTATCTGAAATACCACAAAACACACAAGTTAATGACTTGTAATCAACAAATAATATGTAACCAAACATCTTACACAAGTAATTATTTTATTTTCTGAGAGTTCTTTATCTTATATATATATATATATATATATATATATATATATATATATATATATATAACACTACGCATAGCATTCAAATATCACAAACTAATTTGGTCCTGACATTAGCCAAAGCCGTTCGGCTTTAAGCCAAGCCGATCGGCTTCACACCCTTAACCGATCGGCTATGCAATAGCAGATCGGCTTCCATAGTTAATTTCAGACTTTTTATTCAAGGGAAAAGTTCTGTGGTGATTTTGAACTAGCATAGCCTATCGGCTAAGCTTAGCCGATCTGCTTTCGTAGTTGATTCAGCAACCCAGTTTCTTTCCTGCAGAACCTCAGCTCGAATTTAACCCAAAATTTTACCAATACCTATACACAATCGATTTTTTGGAGCTGAAAATAACTTCCACCATAACTACTAACATCACTTAACATTAAATAATATCAACAACATCAATTCAAGCTATTTTCATGTCAAATTCATCAAACCCATTTAGGTTTTCTACTAGTTTCAATCATGGTTTAAGAACTTGGATTTGATTCATATAACTAGTCAAGAATCATCACATATCATCATATATCACAAGTAATTACCATATAAATCAAGAACCAAATCAATTCATCAATTTCATCATTTAGTCTAGCATTTGAGTTTATGAATAAAACTCACTTACAAAAGATAGATGAACAAGATGATAGAAGGTAGAGGATGATGATGCTTGCTATTAATCTCCACCTCAATTCGCACTTCAAGTTTGAGGATTTAAGTTTAGATTTAGGTTAGGGTTTGTGTTTGTTTTACTTGGAAGGAAGTGAAGAACATGAAATTGGGAAAGTGATCCCAAAAAGGGATCGGCCATTTATTTAGCCGACCTAACACATTGGGTATTTTATACCTGTTCTAAATTTGTTGTCTTGAACTTAAAACCAGTTTGCGAGAAATTTATTTTATTGTACCGTCAACTTTAATAAATTAATTCAATCAACATTTTATTAGCCACAATAAGTCCTAAGACCTATTTCACCAAGTTTCACAAATACGCAATTTATGGCAAATAAAATATAAAACAATTAAATACTAAATTTAAATAGAAAAATACCAGGCCACTGGGGAGGATGTTACACCCGTAGTTTTGATTAAGTGTAAAACTTAGTAACTTAATCGAAGATTCACTCCACATCAGCTAATATGTGTAAACTAATTCATTAATGCACTAAAATATACAAGTAAAGATCTATTAGTAAAAATTAATTGTAAAACGTTGGGTCATCAATCTATTTTGATGGCCGAATACTTGTAATATGAAAAGCTTGTCTAGGGGTGTGTTTGGCAAAAAGTAGTTTGAAGCTTATGGGTGTGTTTAGCACAAGCAGTTTAACGGATTCTAGGGGATTGAGCTTCTAGTTTTCATAATCTCAATCCCGTCATCCCTGTTTGGCAATGAAATTATTGAAGAAAAAATCCCCGAGAATTCCTTTTTTGAGAAGCTTTTTCCAGTAGCTTGAAAAAGAATCCCATCTCTAGCTCCAGCTACAGTCTCCAGCTCCAACTAGTTGTTACCAAACATATCCTATAGCTGGAGCTTGTAGTTGGTGTAACATCCTCAAAATGGACCTAGTTGTTTTATATTATTTCTTGATTTAAATAAGCATTTAAATGTGTTTGGAAATAATATTATTTGAAATAGTTGAAATAATTGGAATAGGAGTCGAATATTCCAATGTGATAAGTAAATTATTAATTGTTGTAAATTAATATAGTTGACGGTACAATAAAATGTTTGGACTAGCAAATGATTTTCGGGTTTCAGACAATAGATTGAGATGGAGTATTAAATTATACCCGTATAATTGAAGGCGGTTTGTTGAGTCGGCATATATATCACTTTCCCTTTTAGGAAAGTTTATTTCATTTCATTCTTTGAATTCAATCAAACCAAAACTCACAGAAAACTTCAAATCAAAAGTAGAAACCGAATTTGGAGCTGTAATTCTGATTAGTTTCATCATAATCATCATGTTCTTCATTCAAAATTGTAAGTAAGTTTGATTGATTTTTTGATTATGTTTGAAATCTTAGAGATTATTGATTTGAGGTGAAATTTGATGTTAGAAACATGTTATAACTGTTGCATGATGTTTATGTGAAGTTATTTGATGTTTAAAGCTGTTAGAAATCGAGTTTTGGTGATTTTTGTTTAAATTCTCGGGTCTGGGTTTTGATCAGATCGTTCAGGTCTGGGACGAAGGTTGAATCCGGCGGATTCAATTGAATCCGGCGGATTCAGGTGAAATTAGGGAATCCGGTCGGATTCAAGGGAATCCGGCGGATTCAAATAACTATGTGGGGATCCGGCGGATCCTATGCTAAAAGTCTTTTCAGGGTCGCGACTGAGTGACAAATTTATTAACTTGGATTGGGCTGAAATTTACATGGTCACTCGAAAACGGCCCACTGATCAAAGCTCTATTGTAAGAGTCTAGGTGGTTTTTGGCCATTCGGGGTCGTTTAGGGGTCGAAAATGGCATTTTACAGTTTTTGAACCTTATTTCGGGACTTTTTGATTTTGTTCCGAATTGAATCTTTGTTTGCTGTGATCTTAGGGATCACCTGATACATGTAATTATGTTATGATTGTGTAACGATATTAATTACCTAATTGTTATTAGTTGGGACAAGTTACTAACTTGTGTTAATCTGTGATGTTTTCAGATACACAGAGGACTCAGTGATATTAGACTACTGAGTGGATGCCTGAGGTATTCGGTGAGTGGATCTGTAACCTCAGTGTGATTTAGTTGTAATGATTTGATTACAACAAGTAATTGTAGTATTACTTTGATAGAATGTTTGGTTTGAGATAACTTGCCATGTTAGTTGATTGTTTGCTTACTGGGCTGTTTGAGCTAGTATGTAAGATTCTAAGGTCAACTTGAATGAATGGTTGGACTTGGTTGTTATTATAGACGACAGGAGATCTTGAAACTTGAAATGTTGGTTTAAAGATCTAGGTCGTATGTGGTTAACAACAAGTCATCGGTAATTCTGTATAGGCCAATACAGATGATTGATAAGTGTTCCTTGAGTACCATACCGGTATAAGGGTATCTCAAGAACCACCGATCCTTATGGATGATTGACTGTTTATTGTTATTTGATGTAAACAGATTGTTGTGCTAAGTTGTACTGTTGCTTATAGTTTCATTCACTTAGCGTTGTGCTAACCCCACCACAGTTCTTCCTGCAGGATAAAATAGATGGGACATATTAGGCAAGGCAGGAAGTTGCTGGAATTGATGGAATGTTTGACAGGCTTTTACTCTGATGTTATTTTAATAACTATAGAAATGTTTTGAATTATATAACACCGAGTTTGTTGAAATGTCATGTATTTAGTTTGAAAAAGTTTATTGACATTTTGAGTACATTGACAGTATGTTTTAAATATATACGCTTCCGAGTCGCCATTATTATATTAATTGTTTATAATGAAACGAGGGGTGTTATAGCTGGAGTGTATTGTTTGAGCTGAAAGTTGTAGCTTATATCATTTTATAAGTGTTTGATAGAGTAGCTGGAGTTGGAGTTTATAAATGTAGATTTACATAAAAGGATGAGACCAAACTCAATTACTTATGAATTAAAGGGTAATTTGGTAACTTCAATTTTCATAAGCTCTCATAAGCTACCAAAAGCTAGTTTATCTAGTTTAATTTTTCATAGCTTATTTTTTCAATAAGATACTAAATTATTTTTCAACAAACAAAGCTTGTAGCTTGAGCTTATGAAAAAAATAAGTTTAAGCTCTAATAAACTCTTATAAACTACGTTACTGAATATACCTTAGATGAAAAAGGTCATTAAAGAATCATAAGATGAGCCCATACTTATCTTTACTTGAGTTTCTACCTTTTAAAAGTATAAGTAAGGATAATATAAAATACATGTTATGAAAATGGTCATGTTTAATATTTGTTGAGTTTTATAAAATAATTAGCTAAAAAACACTTTTGTGTTATGAAAAAGTAGTTTTTATAAAAACGTATCAACTTTCTATAATTTGATAATGTTAAACATGTGCTAATTCAATACACAAGATAAGATGGATTAGGCAGTTTTGTATAACAAGTACTCCCAATGAAACAACTACCTAAATTGTAAGCGTAGGAATTTTATGTTTTAAAACTTCCTCGATGAAGGTTGTTCTTTTTTTTTTTTTTTAATTATTAATATTAATTATAATTATAATTATTAATGGGTGATGTTTAAATGAGAATGAAATTTTTGGTGAGAATGGGGGAACCAACTAGAACGTGCCACGTGTCACAAAGTCCACTTTCCCCTATGTTTTTTAACCTTAAATATCTCTGAAACGGTAAGTCGAAAAATCATAAAAATTGTACCATAAAAATCAGCATTTTTTTCTCTTCGATTTGCCATCTCACAGGGTATATTTTCGACGAACTTTTTTTTTTTTTTGGATTTTACAAAATTAGTAACATATTTGTTACTAGCTGTTAACACATGTGTTAGTTGATGTTAATACATGTGTTACTCGCTGCTAATAAATGTGTTACACGCTGGTAACACATGTGTTACTAGCATGTAATACATGTGTTACCAGCATATAACACATGTGTTAGCAGCGAGTAACATATGTGTTACCAGCTTCTAACACATGTGTTACTCGATTTCAGAACCCACAAAAAACCGAAATAAAAAAGTTTGTCAGAAGTATACCTTGTCACATCTCTAATCGAAGAGAATAAAACGTTAATTCTTATGGTGCAATTTTTATAATTTTGCGACTTACCTTTTGAGAGATATTTAATTTTTAAAAATTTGGAGGAGAGAGAGTAAAGTGACACGTGACTCATTCCTATTGGTTCTCTTATTCTTATCAAAAATTGATGTACTCATTTGTAGGGGAGTTCATGGACGGTTAACCGGAGATTCGGTTAACCGGACCGGTTAACCGGAGTCTTGGTTCGCCATAGTCTTAAACCTAAACCGAAATCGAAAAATTCGGTTAACCGAAAATCGGTTAACCGATTTTTCGGTTCGGTTAATCGGTTAACCAAATTAACCGTTTATTAATTAATACTTATTTAAAAATTAATTAATAACACATAAATATACATTTATTAATAAGTGTTCACTATAATTAAAATATATTGATAATAAAAGTATCAAATGATAATCATTTTACTCATTATAATTGTGTATTAATGTTATACGTACGTTATTCGTTCGAAAATAATTAAAAAAACTAAGTAGTAATGATTACTATATTAGGCAAATATTAAGTTAGTAAACCACATAAAATGAGTGGAAAAGAAATATAAATGATTAATTAAAAAATATCTATATATAAATATAACATATACAATGTATATAATATTATGATTTTTCGGTTAACCGTTTATCATGTCTATTCCAAAATCTTGAATCGAAACCGAAACCGAAAAATAGAAAAAAACCCAGTTCGGTTAACCGAAACCGAAAAACGAAAAAAAAATTGATCGGTTAACCAAAATTCGGTTCAATTCAACCGGTTTTCGGTTCGATTTTCCGGTTTCGGAATATTTTGAATACCCCTACTCATTTGAACCTTACTTTATTATTATTATTTATTTCGGAGAAACAACATTATTGATAGAATAGTTTGAGAAAGCTCAAACTTTGAGGTTTAGTTCAAAGCTTTTTTACTATATATTTTTCATATAACCCTCTCACATGTTATTTGGAAAAGTTTTATAACATTGTAGTGAAGGTCTTTTCTAAATTTTTTTTGTTTTTATATAAAACGAGGTGACATGTAAAACAACTTATAAAGAGTTTTTTTTTATTTTATTTATTTATTTATTGGAGATGTTTTAACAATATGCTTGACCATATTTTATTTACATTTTTTAAAGTTTTTTTTCTTCCCTTTTTTGTAAGAGCATCTCAAATATGTGCATCAAACATTTGTATCATTTTGAACGACAAAGAAAGATTAGATTAAAACTAAAAGGTGATACTTTGGTTTGATCTTGGCTTAAGCCGTTCTGTTTAGTTTGTAGGTGCATTTCTGTTTAGTTTGTAGGTTCTTTGTATACTTCTTGTATATTTTTGGTGTTGTTATAAAATCTTTGCTCTTAAAAAAAAAGGCGATACAAGGGAGGGTTCCGAGAAGGAGACACTTGAAAAGAAAAAAACCTAGCAAATGCTAGATGAAAACGAAACTGAGCAAATTAGAAAAACATCAAAATGAGTTGATATGAATCGGATTAGTCGCCCAACAAGCCAAGTCTAAGAATTTTCCAGAATTTCTTTTTGTGGCAAAGAGAAATTCAGGAATATTCTTAGATTTGGCTTGTTGGGTGACTAATCCGATTGGGATCGACTCATTTTGATGTTTTTCTAGTTTGCTTAGTTTCGTTTTCGTCTAGCATTTGCAATTTTTTTTTTTTTTTTGCTTTTCAGGTGTCTCCTTGTCGGAACCCTCCTTTCTACTTTGACGACACTGCATTTTACTAACGAAACATCACTTTTTAACAAACGTGTCATTTTACACCTATGAAATTTTACTACATTATTTTAAACCTACAAATTTATTCCTAAAACACAGTAAATTTATTCTTCCTTGTGTTCATTTGAGGCTTCTCAACTAATCAAAAGTAATACTGTTTATAAAGTTATCAACAATGACGGAACGATCTTTTCTCAAATTTTATAATTTAAAAAAATCCAAAAAGATCAAATCACACAAAACCTTTACCCAACTTTTTGCATAATAACGTATCTCGGTCGACATCGAATAACACGCTTTTATTTTTTTTCTTAACATTAAAATTAGAATTAAAATTAAAAACTGAAAAATATATAAAAACATTTTATAAATACAATCGATTCAAACACATTAACCTTAAAACCGGTCAAATAGATCTCCGAAAAAAGTCAACCCAAAAAAAAAAAAACAACAAAATTCCAAATTACAAAAAACATAGTAAATGACTCGTGGACTGCTAAAACCGGTGATTCGTGTAAGCTGATGACGATGTTCAAATCGGCGATTTATATAACGCCTTTAACCCTAATTCTCACTTCAATTTCAATTTTTTAACCCAAGCTTCGTTTCACGTATGTCACGAATCCGCGTTTTTATTTATTTTTATTCCAATTTCTCGTTGCTAACATTTGAATCGTATCTTTTTTTTGATCAGGAATTGTAATGACGGAGGTAGGGAAATTGCTGTATATAGTTGTTGAAGAAGAAGAAGAAGAATTAGAAGAGGAAAATAAGGAAATTAATAAAATAAATGAAGAATCGTCGTTTAGATATACGCGTCCTGTTCTTCAAACTACTTTACAGTTAATGGGATGTAAAGCTCGTCATGCTTTCAAGGTTTTAAATTTATAATCCTATTTATTTGATTATGCATTTATGTTATTTATATGTATTTATTGAAATTAGTTATAGATCTTGTATGATATGTTACTATTTGATTGACAGTGATGTTTGTTTTTTTAGCTGAAAGCGATGTGTGTCAAATTTGACCTGGTTTTGTAGATCTTGTGTTTTGATAGTGTGTATTATGCGATATCGAATATTTGGAATTAGATACATTAGTTGCTATGAAATAGGGTGTATGAGACTTCTGAGATAGTTTTTCTGTTGTTTGCTTGAAGTTGTTTTGATCATATATTAGGTAAATGTTGCCTAAAATAATCAGATATTAGAATCAAGGCTTCTTGCTGAATGATTATCGATAAATAATTATCCATGACTTGAATATGCGATACCTGGAAACTTGTAAAATGCATTGCCAAACACCTCTTCAATGAAAGTGTATTCTTCTAAATCTTTTATTGAGTTGACATTTGTTTTCGAGTAAGTCTTAGAACTGTAGAATTCTTTTGGAAAGAGGAGTTAAACTTTAGAATTTGGATTTGCTGATGGTAATTTGGTCACTGATGTTATAAGATTAGATTTAATGACCTTGAGAGGTTAATATTAGACGTTTGAGAGGTGTGATGAGTATGATATTTTGTTTTGTTACAGATAAGCCAAAGGGTGTTTGAAATCATGAGGAAGAAGTGCTTGGAGGACAGTAAGGCTGATATAGGTGTAATTCAATGGGGCAAGGATTTCTTAAAAGTTCATCCTTTGAAAGAGAATAGTTCTGACATTGATAATCGGTCTGATCATAAGATAAGTCGAAGTGATGTGGTTTCGGAGAAAGATGGTAAACCTTTTGAATCATATAAGAAGCGGACCACAATTGTAATTAAAAGGAGGAGGTTTATTGATGTTGTATGTGATGCTTTGTCTGAATACAAGTATGTTGGTCCTAATCAGAGAGCTGATTTTGTTTTAGCCTGCAGGTGTGTTTAGCTTTTTCTGTTTGTCTACTTTCATGTGATTATTCGTTGCTTATAGTCGAATGTGATGAGTATTATTCCTGTAACATTGTTGATTAAATATTTTCTTAATTATTTCAGAATTCGGGAAAGAAAGGAATCGGTTACCGTGTTACTCTGTGGTACTAGTGGATGTGGCAAGTCTACACTATCGGCTTTGCTGGTATGTCATCTTCTACATAAGTTTTTTTTTTTTTTTTTTTAAAGGTTTAAACCGTCTTCTTTTTTTCTTTGTTGGTATGATGAGCTGTTTGAATAAAATTCTGTATCTTTTATCCTTTTACTTTAGCTTATGTGTGTTACAGTGTTTAACCTTGTTTTTATATTATGTTGCAAGAACCCTAGATTTATTCTTGCAGATTAATTTAAACCTTGTTTTTATACTTGCAGATTTATCCTTTTACTTTAGCTTATGTGTGTTACAGTGTTTAACCTTGTTTTTATATCATGTTGCAAGAACCCTAGATGTATGTTTAGTTTATGATGATCTAGTGTTGACAGTCGTGCACGGTTACAGTTGAACATCAGGAAATAGTTGTCGCTGAACATGATTTTTTTGTATTATGTGTAGGCTAGCAGGTTAGGGATCACAACTGTCATATCTACAGATTCTATACGACATATGATGAGGAGTTTTGTTGATGAAAAGCAAAATCCGCTTCTCTGGTCTTCTACGTACCATGCAGGGGAATATTTAGATCCGGTGGCTGTTTCAGACGCCAAGGCCAAGAAAAAAGCTAAGAAAGAGGTCAGAGGTGGATTTGATGCTTCTGCAGCTGAACCAGTACATAAAGAAGGTTCTAGTATGACTACAATTGATTTGATTAGTCCAAAGCAGATGGCCATCGAGGGTTTTAAGGCCCAAAGCGAAATGGTTATTGATAGTCTTGACCGACTTATCACGGCATGGGAAGAGCGGAAGGAATCAGTCGTTGTGGAGGGTGTTCACTTGAGTCTTAACTTTGTGGTAGGTTATGGAATTTGAAATTCTTGTCACATGATTACATCTCTGATATGTAGTTAAATTTGAGGTTCAATTAGAGCTGGCAAGATGAACAATTCAGGCAGATTTTGTAAGATGCTAAATGGGTACAGTTTGAGACGGGTAATACTTTGGGGGTTGAACGGCCTGGGTATGGTTGGGTTGACCCGTTTGTCCTTTATTAAACAATTTAATCATGATGTGCCTTTTGTTTTACAAAAAGAAAGTTATAACAATAATAATTTCAGTCTTTGAATAAAATGATTAGGAAGTTGCTGGAGTTAAAAATAGACTTTGGGTTTGGGAAATCTAAACCTATTTGACCGGATTAAACCTGTTCTCTTTTGATTCACTTTTGGATCTGAACCATTTTAAGATAAAACACAATGCAGATTGATTCATTTGTCAGTGAATGGGTCACAAGTGCCAACTATAGGCCTGATGCAATTTATTTATACTTTGAATATGCAGATGGGTTTAATGAAGAAACATCCATCAATCATACCGTTCATGATATACATAACAAATGAGGACAAACACATGGAAAGGTTTGCAGTTCGTGCAAAGTATATGACTCTAGATCCTGCCAAAAATAAGTATGTAAAGTATATTAGAAATATCAGAACAATACAAGAATACCTATGTAATCGAGCTGACAAACATCTGGTCCCAAAAATAAATAACACAAATGTCGATAAAAGTGTTGCTGCAATACACGCCACCGTTTTCAGTTGCTTAAGAAGACGTGAGGCTGGAGAACGACTTTATGATTCTACGGCTAACACGGTTTTTGTAGTTGACGAGGAATATAGGAATCAGTGTGTGGCTAATTCACTTAGCTCAAAAGGGATGTTTCAATTGATTCAAAGGCAAGGTTCCTCAAGGCATTTGATGGCTCTGCTTAATATCGATGGATCGGTTGCAAAGGCATGGTCTGCCGAGGATGGGTTAGGAATTCAAATGCACGAACCGTTGCGGATTGAAAAGTCTGAATCGGTTAATTTACAATTTGGTAACTTCGGAATTAGTGCTTGGCCAACTGACCTTGGTTGCACTAGTCATGCTAGCAGTGTTGATGACTCGAGAGGCGAGCTTACCGATAATGGTAGTAAGTATTATTCTTCTTGTTGTAGTTCACCGAAGGTCTCTGAAGGACATGCTAAAGAGGTATATTTCATTTGCAGGCGACTTTTTTTTTTTAGTTTCTCTTTTGAATGAAAAGACATTGCTTTTGTGTTCTGATTTCGTAATTTCTACCTTTCAGTTGAAAGAAGAGCAGTCTGTGTATGGCAGTGATGAAGAGGTGGATGACGATACACGTGAAGTAGATAGTGACGAGGATCTTAGTGATGATGCTAAAGAACATATGCATGAAGAGGTATCATTCAATTCGTTTTTAAGATCCGAGGCAACCTTATAATATATAACTTAAGAGGTGCAAAATGTGCAGTTGGTCAAAATTGTTGTTTTATTAAGGATCACAATGGGCCGGGTCGAAAAAATACTTCTAATAATTTTTTTTGTAAATATGATAGCAAAGCTATTCTAAAACATAAAATATTTCACTTCTTTACATCGACACGATTTAGGAATAATAATACATATAGATACACGATGACTTTGACCTGTCTGACAACAGACTATTTGCCGTAATTTGTTTAGGATTAAAAATTGTTTAGTTTAATGACTTTAATCCACATGGTCTATCAGAAAGAAAACACAACTTATATTTACCTATATATTGATACATACTTCAATATTTTTACCTATAGTTTGTTGGTTTCTTAATGTTATTATGCTGATGGATGTTCGGATATTATACGAGTATTTCCATTTCTTTATTAATGCAGATGGAAGGGTCAGTTGACGAGGAGTCAACTAAATCAGATGAGGAGTATGATGATCTTGCAATGCAAGATATGCAAGAAAATGGTTACTTTACTGATGTAGATTTGGAATCCCAGGCTAACCTATCTGGCAACCAACGTGCTATAGACAAGTACAAACAAAATCTCGACCGTTTCTTGAGAATCAAAAGTGAGCCAGTGATGGATTCACTGATAGTAAACTCGCCTATTCCCAAGGACAGAAGATTGCCATCTTCAGGAGACCTCAGAGTTAGAGGACGATCCTACAGCATTTCAGCCTCCGGGAAAGATGATCGCTCTAGTGCATCTGTCTCAAGAGCCTCAAGCTCAGTGACGGCACGAATTTTAAGCCGGCCCGTTTCAAGTGGGTCTCAGGGTTAGTCCTATGTACCTGCCAATATTTGTTTGATGTATATTTCCTGTGACTCAACAGTAAGTCCTGCTGAGTATGTATTTAGTTTCTGCAAACGCTTTGCAGTCACAAACATGTGTTTTTAGTCCTTAGAAGTAGTTTGCTGATGGTTTCAAGTGTTTGAGTTCTTGTGGTATTTGTGAAGTTAGCCAGTTAGCCACTAGATCTTTCACCATGAGTGTGTTTTTAACTTTTTTAGTAATGTTATGCCAATTTGCTTAGCACATAATACCCAATAGTTGTAAGCTTTGATTTTAAAATTTCGCCAGACACCTCCCGTGAACTCCCTATTCTACTCGGTTAATGATACTTTGCTATCTGAATAATCGATATCTACATTCGAATTAGAGTAAATTATTTAAATCATCCCTGTGCTTTTCAATATGTTCCATCGTTCGTTCCTAACATCCAAAAAGTAATTAAATAGTCCAATTTTTGAAACTTTTGTTCATTAGTAGTCCAAAATGGACCACTGGTGAACAAAAGTTTCACCAAAATAAGTTATTTAAATAGTCCATTTTGGACTACCGGTGAACAAAAGTTTCAAGAAATGGACTATTCAAATACTTTTTGAATGTAAGGGACCAGCGGTGGAACAAATCGAAAAACAAAGGATGATTTAAATAATTTACTCTTCGAATTATTATGCATTATGTTATCCATCATCATCTACATTGCCCATCTAGCCTTTTTTAGTTTTCCTGCTTCAGTTTGTATAAATTGCTTTAAGGTTTATTTGTGGATGCCAAGATTTCTTTGATATATTTAAACAGTTTGATTTTATACTGGTTTAAGATACAAACTTAAAAAAAAAGAAAAAAACTAATAATCTATAAATTAGAATTGAATGGCATTTGAAAACCATCAGATGCGTACTTTTTCACTCCTGTCACTCCTCTTTGTCATCTGCACTCCGGCTGGCAATCAGTGACAATTTTTGGCCAACCACCGTCATCTCCAATCGTCATCTTAATGTTGTTGTTGTATCTCCAGCTGCAGGTCAACTGTCTATGAATCTACATTGTCACTGTCATCTCCACCTGCACTTTTACGTTGTCGTTATCTTCTCTACCTGCTTCTCAAACTTGAGTTATTATCTTATATCTGTTAGTTTAAAAAAGATTAGTATGTCATAAATTTTCATCCACACTTATAAACATGTCGTATAACGTTGTAATCTACAACATCACAATATGGTTTTAACATTCTAAAGGAGTGTTTGGCTTAACTTCTCAAAAACGGCTTAAGCTTTAAGAAAAAAAACTCAGATTTGAAGCTTCGACTTTTTAGCTTTTCAACCCACAAAAGAGCTTAAAAGCTTTGCCGAAAAGCTCTCCCAAACACCTTCATCTATATCATCGAGTACTAAACGGAACACCTCATAAAATAAACTCCCACAAACACCCCCTACGCGTTGAAACCAATATGTCAATTGCTCTATCTAATTTGTCACCTCTAATGTCATTAACAAGGAAAAGTTCTATGAGAACTTGAGTTGAAAGTACAAGATTGTTATTATTATTATTTTCTTGACTAGCGTTATTCTAATTATTATTATTTGGAAAAAATTACCCATTTGATCATATTTGACCTCCTATATCTTAATATACAGACTAAATCTTGAAAAATATCCATTTTGGTCTAGAATTTCGCTTTATCACGTCAACTTGGAGTGAAATATAGTGTAAAGGGTTAAAGCTATAAATAAGCAACATACTTACCTTTTTTACCAATGTGAGTAACGTACCCATTTTATTACTAATGTGAGTAACCAACTCTTAGATTTTGTTCAAATGTTGGTAACATGATACTTTAGTCACTGTTTAATTATAACAATTGCTCACATGTCGCTGACCTGTATAATTATAATAACTTGAGATGACACGTTAGATATATTTAGTGTACTTAAACTTTATTTCTTGATGAAATTCATTTGTTACCCTAATTTTTTTTTCACAACCGGTCTTTTATTTTGAATTCAACTTATAGATTTAGTTTCCAAATGAATTTAATCAAGAAATCAAGTTTAAGTACACTAAAAATATTCAACGTGTCATGCCATGTTATTAAAAGTATACATGTCAGCGAAATGTGAGCAACGGTGATCATTAAACGGTGACTAAAGTACTATGTTACTAATATTGGAACAAAACTTAGGAGTTGGTTCACATTGATAATATATTGGGTACTTTACTCACCTTGATATAAAAAGGTAAATACGTTGCTAATTTATAGCTATAACCTCCTTCTCCTTTTCTTTATTTTTTATTTTTATTTTTATTGGAGTAAAATATAGTGCGTTTTTATAGTTGGTGCGAATTCTTAGGTATTTGAGCGAATTCCTAGGCATTTGAGCGAATTTATTTATATTTTTAATAATCGGAGTGTGCATTTGAGCGGATTGTTGGGCATTTGAGCGAATTTATGTGTATCTTGTAATAATCGAAGCAAATTATTGGACATTTGAGCGAATTCATGTGTATTTTGTGATATATAACTGACATTTGAGCGAATTGTTGGACATTTGAGTAAATTCATGTGTAATTTTTACTAATATGAGTTAATTGCTGGGCTTATACGATATATAACTGACATTTAAGCGAATTGTTGGATATTTGAGTAAATTCATGTGTAATTTTTACTAATATGAGTGAATTGCGGGGCATTTAATTGGAGCGAACTAACAAAAGATTTTTTTTGTACGATAGCAATGTTGCTATGCAAAAAGATGAAATACATATTTCAAAAACTGATCACACATTAAAAGTGAAGCCATAAGCGAGAAAGGGAAAGAAAACAAATTATCAAAAGGACCACAAGGTACAAAATGGACCATTTAAATTGAAGATTCACTCTCTTTAGGTGCTTTAATTTGTTGTTGTCATAAATTTGAATTTGTAATTATATTATATTGAACTTTGTAGGAAAAAACACAAACTAAAAATATAGAAAATTATGTACTATACATGAAGGGTTTATTGTTCGTTATGTATTAAACTTTACACTTTTTACTATTGTATGCTACATACTTTCATTTGTTCTATTGTATGTAGTGAACTTGTAAATATGGTCTATTGTATGTATTATTTCCTTTTTGAGTAAGGCAACAAAAGGAAACTTTTCTATTTGGGCTTTACCCAAAATGAAAATTTTACATAGAATAGACCATATTTACAAGTTCAATACATACAATAGAAGTTTTCACAGTTCGACTCATACAATAGTAAAGAGTGTAAAGTTTAATAATTAACGAAGCAATAAACCCACGGGGAAGGTTCAAATGAGAACCACTCTAAAGTTGAGAACCGTGAGAACCACAAAGAATGCATGTTTGTTCACATGTGATTAAGTTCAATCATATGTGAACATTGATGTACGTTTAATTGAAGAAGAAAAAAGTCAAAAAATTCGTAAGATTATATCGAAAAATGCAAAAAAACAAATATATGTTCACATGTGAACGATAATGTGAATAAATTGGTTAAAATGTGTTTTAAGGCGTAAATTTACGAAATTTTTGATTTTTTTCTTTCTCAATCGAAAATAAATCAGTGTTCACATATGATTGAAGTTAATCACTTGTGAACAAACACGTATTCGTTGTGGTTCTCACGGTTCTCAACTTTAGAGTGGTTCTCATTTGAACCCCCCACATAAACGGGATATGTAACTCAAATATATCTTCTTATCTTATTTGAATTAACGTTACCATGCACGATTGTATTTACGATCATTACAAAGTATTAATGTAAAGAAGAACGTACTAAAACAAATACTCCGTATTTAAGAAACTGACCAAACATTAGTTCGACGGGATGTTAAATATCATTGTAGTACGATATGCATATGACACGAGAATATAATAATGCCTTTCAATGCGTGTATTTTCAATATTTAACTTACAAATCTTATTACCGATAATTAGGCCTACAAAGCGAATAATTCTTGAACTGTTCGGCAGGAACTTCATTTATGTTCGTTTCGTTACATGAACGAACATGAACAAAATTTTACGTTCGTTTAATTATATGAACGAACATGAACATATGTCTCGTTCGTTTATTAATGTTCGTGAACGTTCAATAACATGTTCGTGAACGTTCGTTCGTTTGTTAACTAAGAATTTAATTAAATTAATACATATTTGTATATCTTATTTTAGTTTCGTCTAAATTCTAAATATAATAATATTGAACATTTAAATATTTTTCCCTTTTGCATTTCCCTCCACTCCCATACACATCCATTTAGATGTATATATATGTTCGTTTGTGTTCATTCAAGGTATTAACGAACATATGCATTAAACTATATATTCGTTCGTGAACGTTCGTGAACAAACAATTTTTTTTATTGAACGAACATGAACAACAAAATTCGTTCACGTACTTATCCGTTCATGTTTATTCGTTTGTTCGATAAAACCTTAATGAACGTACACAAACGCTCTTCATTCGTGTTCGTTCGGTTCATTTACAGGCCTGGCGATAAGAACTTAGAAAGAATATGCACAAACAAATTAGACTTCAGTGATATTGCCAAATTTGTATGTTACCAACTGTTCATGGAGAACACTCAGCTCTATGGTAAATACAATCTAACATATATTCTTTTATATGGTCCTAACTCATAATAGAATACGTAAATGACAAACCTTTTGACAAAGTTGATAATTGTTGTGATGTATGAGAATAAAAAAACCCGCAAATGCTCAGATGTCATATGTGAGACCTATAGGTCTGGGGTTTAAATCTGTTCATCAGCATATGCGGTTGATTTGTGGACAGATGATATATTTGTCAGGCGTTGATTCTTTTTGCGGGTGGGGCGGAAGTGTACCAAATTACCCTTCTAAGAAAAAACCTTGTATTGATAGTGTCACACCCTCAAATTCATTGATTTTGTTTAGCGGAAGCATTTAGTTAAGTATGAGGGTAATGACACAAACATTGTACATGCATACGTATCAGAGCATATGATTACAACAGAACATATATATTAAGATGCCAAAAGTAATAGTTACAAAGTTTACGATTCATCAAATCGTACATGTGTAAAAGTTGATGAGTTTACAAAAGTAGATTTCGTAAATATGACTAAAAACAGATTAGTTATACAAAAGAAATTCATATGTTTCAAAAGTTGGCATCCTAAAGCTTCGCGGGTCGCCTAGATTTCCATGTGTGCAGGCGGTCTTACGTGCAGCTAATTCCCTGAAAAATATAGTAAAAGTCAACAACGAGGTTGAGTGAATTCACAGGTTTTATGTTTGCAAGTACAGTTTGATAAACCACAGTTGTTTATGAAGTGTTGTTGGAATGTCACCCAAAAGTACAATTCAAGTTGTAGTAGGAAAGACGTATCCTAGTAGTGGTAGGAAAGTAATATCCTATTTCGTAATATGTTTCGGTGGGATGTTATCCAAATATAGTTCGGTTGGGATGTTACCCAAAATACAGTTTACGTGGGATGTTACCCAAAATCATAAGTTTGTAAAAGTGTCGTAGGAAAGCAGTATCCTATTAGTTTACCCAAGAAGTAGGGATTTAACTTATTTATCAGAGAAGTAGTATTTAAAATGTTTGCCCAAGATGTAGGGACTTTCCAAGTGTGCCCAAGAAGTAGGGACTAAAACGTTTGTCCAAGAAGCAGGACCCATCAGTATCTGCCCAAGAAGTAGGGACTTCTGTGTATGTGCCCAAGACGTAGGGACTTGTATAAGTTATGTCCAAGAAGTAGGACTGGCATCCAAGACGTAGGGCTCATCTGCTCAAGAAGTAGAGCCTTCATCCAAGACGTAGGATGGCACCTTGCCCAAGAAGTAGGGACTTTCTGTTTGCCCAAGACGTAGGAACTTTCTGTGCGTGCGTGCCCAAGACGTAGGGACTTTCTGTGTGTTTATGAAAATGTTGTTTCACAAAAGCCAGTAGTAAAAGTGTGTAGCTGGTCATTCTACAGCATGTTCTCAGTTTAGTTTTCGTATGTAATACCATTTCATAAATAATAGTTATAATCGTTTGACCGCAGTCACAAATAGTTAGCACAATGTGTATCACAACAGTTATATAAAAGTTTGCTCACGTAACAAAAGCGTTGACTATGTTTTCCACCCCTGTACAAAAGCAGTTAAAACAGTAAAAGTAGGGGCTGTGAACTCACCTGTTGAGCTAAGTAAAGTGCGAGTGCTAGCAAAGCCTAATGCCCAAGTCTAGTCCGAAATCTCCTAACGCCCTAAACGTATGAGATTTAATAAGTATGTGGATGTCTAAGTTTGACCATCCATACTAGTGTTCGCGCAACTAAATTATGTCCAAAGTGTTTGTAAATAGTACTTTTATTATTGAAATCAAGTTTTTATATCATTTTTAAACGTTAATGTCAAAGTATTATCTTTTGGGTAGCCATTTTAAGAAAATTTCAAAGTGCTGAAAAATGTTGACCAAAGTTGACTGCGACTGAGATCTGCTATGCGAACCGAGATCTGCTCTGCGAACCGAGATCTGCTCTGCGAACCGAGATTGAATCTCAGCTCGCGAAATTCGCTGTTTACGATTTTTGGTGCAAATTTCGATCCTAAAGCGTTTTTAACAAGTTTCTTGGACATAATAAGTTAATATAACACTAATACATGGTATATTAAGTATTATAAGCACGAAATATCAAAGTAAATGGCGAAATCTAAGAGTTGTCGGAATGTCAGGAACTTACGCGTGCCGGTTTTTGAAAATCCGAAATGGTAGAAGTGTTGAGCTCGTTCTTGTGATTGTTTTTCTCTAAAGGAGTATGACGATTTATGGTGATTTAGTGGTAGTTTTGTAGTGATTTATGGTGGTGATTTTTAGAGAGAAAGATGAGAGAAAAATGAGAGGTAGAGAGAGAGTGAAATGAGAGAATGAGAGGAAAGGAGGGGGTTGGAGGTGGGTTTTGGTGGTGAAGTGGAAGCAATTTCTCCACTTTTGGTTCCGTTTGCAGTATTTAATCCCCGTGTTCGTTTACCCGATCGTTAATATTAATTTATTTTTAATTGATAAAGTTTTAAATATGTGTCCAAATATATTTTTAGTGGAGATATTTTATTGAAGAAATTTAGTTAAGTTATAAAAATTTTAACTTTGTTTTGTTTCAGTTGTACGAAATAAATGTTTTATGATTCGAATTACTTTGTAAATATTATCGACATAATATTTAATAAATGTTTATGTAATTTAATAATCTTGTTTTATTAAATAATTTTGTTCACCGACAATCGTATATTTTGTCGCGTTTGCTCCAATTGTTTTGTGCGCAATTATAATAATTACGAAATGTATAATACTACGCGTATTACCTAGTTGAGCTTTGCTAGACTTATCTCTAAAATGTGTTGTGAATTCACTCAAGTTAGGGAATTAGCCTAAAAAAACGTGCAAATTACGTTTATAATTTAGTCGAAAATGCGGGGTGTTACATTCTCTCCAATTTAGAGAAATCTCGTACCGAGATTTAAAATCAAGTTGGAACGCCCGTCGCGTATGTTTTCCGATTAGACGTGTTGTAATAGTTTACGTGGCGCTCTGAGTTGCCATAAAGTTCTAACAATTTAGTATACTCGTCGTATAGTTTGATAAGTTGAGTATTTGTTAAGTGGTCAAAGTTTACCAAGTGTTAGGTTTGAATCGGCATTCAAATAGTATAGCGTTAAAACGTAATAGTTTGTTAAAACGTACCAATGTTGGCGTAGGGATCTGGTTGTGCATCCATTGCCCCTATGATGTATGCGCATCCGCGAGCGTTTTCATTGTTGGCAATGCGGTTGTTGTTGTCCGGGTTGTTGTTGGCGTTGTTGAGCTATGGGCATTGATTTCGGTAGTGCCCCGGTTCGCCGCACTCGAAGCACCCGTTGTTTGTTCGAGCGGGAAGGTTAGCTTTACATGAATGGGCACGGTGTCCCCATTGACTGCATCTACCGCAGCGAGAGCACTCGCCCTCGTGATGCCTTTCGCATTTTCCGCATTTAGGCCTCTTGCCTAAGTATGGTTTTAGTTCGGTGTTGGTGATGGCGGCGTAGGCTCGGGTGTTTCCTGCGTTCCTGTTTTGCTAACCATGTCGGTCATTACTTTCACTGTTCCATTTGCGTTTGTTATTTCCAGAATCGCCCGCATCAGTACGGGTAGGTTCAGTTTTCCCTGCAGTAGCTTTCAGGGTTCCGATCAAGACCACGTCATTGGTCAAGCTTTGAGCGAGGTCAACTGCGCTCCTAATAGTAGCTGGTTTGGAGGATATCACCATGCCTCTGATTTGTGGGGCCAAGCCCTTAAGGTATCGCTTGATGCGTTCCTTCTCGGGAGTTACCATGTGGGGTACCAGGCGTGCAAGTTCCTGGAACCTTGTCGTGTAATCGGTAATGTCAGCGCCGGTCATCTGAATGTTCCAGAGTTCAGTCTCGAGTTTCTGGATCTCGTTGGGAGAGCAAAACTCCTCCATCATCATCATCTGTTTCAAAGTCTCCCAGGTCATGGAGTAAGCAGCTGGGCGTCCAATAATCTGGACCTGAGCGTTCCACCAGGTTAACGCTTTGTCAGCTAGAGTACAGGTGACATATTTCACCACGTTGTTGGTAGCACAGTCGCTGATGTCGAGGACCGATTCCATCTTCTCGATCCAGTGGACTAGGCTGATGGCCCCTTTAGTCCCGGTGAAGGTGCTTGGTTTGCAAGCCTGGAAGGTTTTGTATGAACACCCCTGTTGGGTATTCGCCGTTGTCTCACTGTTGTTGGGGGCGGTTCCACTGTTATGTACCACGTTTTCACGGTTGCGGCTGGCCTCGTAGTGGGCAATGGCTTCAGCCACTCGCCGGTTGATGATCTGTTCGGTCGTTTCCTCGACAATAGGAGGCGAGGTGTTATGTCGGCTGTTTCGGGTCTTTCTCTGCTTAGGCGGCATGATGACGTTCTGCGATAAAATGCAGAAGTCAATGCCAAATAAAAAGGATGTGAAGAATGAGGTTTCAAATGTTTTCAGTTTTCGAGTATTAAGAAAAGTTGTCAATGTAACATCCTCGTTACAGGCCTAGGAGAAATTGATAATTTCTTTATTTGATTTGTTATTTAAATTGTATATGTGAATGCATGACTTATTTGAATACCTGAAAATAAATAGGTCAAATGGACAAATAACTTATCGTGATAAATGAATTATTACTTGTTTTAAATAAATTTAGTTGACGGTATAATAAAATGTATAGTCTCGCAAAATGATTTTAGGTTCCAGACAATAGAATTAGGACGGGTATAATTTACACTATTTTGCCTAGTGTAAATAGCTAGGTCGGCCTTCATTTTCCCATTTCCCCTTCCATTTTACTTATCACTCAAAACACACACACATATACTTGAATCAAAGAAATCAAAAGGGAAAAACATAGATTAATCGTTAGAAGCTTGGATCCTTGGTTACTACTCATCAACATCATCATCTACCTTGTTAATATCTTGATTGTAAGTTTTAAATGCTTTGATTATATGTATATAAGTTAGGGTTTGAAGAAATAGGTTGAATGTGTGATCATGCTTAAATTTGATGATTAGGAAGTTAGTTGTTGTTAGAATATGATATATGATGTTAGTTGAGCTTATTTGACTGTAAAGATCGTATCAAGTAGTAGAATTCGTGAATTTAAGGGTTTTGGTTCGTGGGTTATTTTGATAACCTGCTGCTGCTGTAAACGATGAACAAGCCGGCGGGTTGGGGTCTCAGCCGGCGGGTTGTTAGTATCTTAAAGGTAGCCGGCGGCTTCTTTTCCAACCCGGCGGCTCCTACAGGCTTTAAAACGCATTTTATTTCTGTTAGTGAAAAATTTAATTCACCCGGCGGATTGTGGGTGGACCCGACGGGTCCTTTGGTTAAGCCGGCGGCTCATGGACCTAAGTCGGTGGGTTCGTGGACATTCTCTGCAAACCAGTTTTCATTTTAAATCCCTTGCTAATAAATAAGTTATATGCTTATATGATTTAGTGGCATGTAATATAGTATCATGATAGGTTAAATTATGAAATTATATGCGTGTTGAAGTGTTGTAAATTGAGATATCATGTTTGATTTCAATGATGTCCTTAATTTAGCATACGGATATTTGGAATGAGTTATTGACTCGTATTATTCTGTGGTGATTACAGATAAACCGAAGACTCAATAATATTAGAACTTTGAGTGGAGGTTGTGATTATCAAGGTGAGTGGATCATTGACTCTCAGTCTGAATTTGTTGTAACAATCTGGTTACAACGGGTAAACATGGTTTTACTGTTATGCTTGTATAAGTGCATATTGCCATGAGGATTATGAAATGTGATATTTTGTCAGGGGTCAATATGATATTAGGTTTGGGTACTATTACTTTGGATGACATGATGACTTTGTACATGTGTTGTTTATTGAAGTTATGTCGTATGTAGTAATAGTACTAAACTATCGGTAAAACCACTGTTTGGCCTTCAGTGGTTATAAGTGTTACTTGAGGAACCACCGCGGCATGAGGGTACCTCAAGGACCACCGATCCTCTTTGATGTATTTGTTGTGATGCTTTGTGGTGATCAATTTCTATGCTAGTTTAGATTGATAGTTGTGATTTATTCACTTAGCTTCGTGCTGACCCCTCTCCTCACTTCTTGCAGATTACTTTTGTTGTGGGTGGGCAAGAAGTTGGCTTTGAAGAATGTTTGACTGCCTACTCTGAAATATATAAACATGTTATCGTTTCAATCATATGTTTTGAATTTAAATAACACCTAACTTGATGTTTGAAGTTATTATGGTTGTTGTACCAACTCATCATGCATGCATAGATTGTGCTTTTGGAAATATGATATACGCAATCTATAATGCATGATTTGTATTTCTCGCTTCCGATTAATATATATATATATATATATATATATATATATATATATATATATATATATATATATATATAAACGTCTCTTGAATCCTTGTGGTGTTATAGTCAAGATCCCCATCACGTATCTTACGACTATGAAACACCCATATGTACTTAGTATAATATAATCACGTTGGCCATGCGTCATTATATGATGCTAAATACATACTTCTTTTCATCAACCGTTTAATACGATCAGGTTCGTATGAGATAAGAATGAGAATGAACGGGTCGAACGTAGCACGGTTCAAATAATGGATTACGCGCATCGATGTGTCGTAACGATAGTTAGACGTATGCAAATGTGTGTATGCATGTGAGTTCTAGCCAAGGCTATAGTCTAGGTCTCTAAGGTCTCTGGGTCACCTAAAGATTCCTAGTTCGCTATAACCTATGGCTCTTATACCAATCTGTCACACCCCCAAATTCATTGATTTTGTTTAGCGGAAGCATTTAGTTAAGTATGATGTCGCACCCCCAAATTATGATGCTGAAGCGGGTCAATTCGGGGCGCGACTAATCAATAATCACAAGCACATAAGATACATAATGATAGACCACTACATGCGTCATTTACAAATACATTGATATTATAAAGGTTTTACACTGTTATAATATAGTTTACAAAAGCCCCTTGAGTCAAATGATAGAGATTCTATAGCATAACTAAATTATACAAAATATAGTAATGCATGACAATCTCTTGATGTCTGAATGCGACTCGAACTAATGGGCATCCTGAGTGGCAGTCCTACTACTGCTGAGTACTGAGAATACACGCTAAAATGGTCAGCTAAAAGCTGGTGAGCTCACAGGTTTAATGATAAAGTGTAATGTATGAACCGCAAGATTTAAGTATGAATATTTGTAATTAAACAAATAAGTATATGATAAATGATGTATATAACTGTCATGAGCATATAGTCTGAGCTTAACTGAGGTGTCAGGATCACAATTAAGTGCCTGAGCGAGGGTGCCTCTATGCGTGTGCCTAATCAACACACGTATGAACAAATGATAAAGCGTCCGTTTTGACCAGTCAGTGCTTGCTGACCCGGACGGGGATTGTCAGTCCCATATGGTACCATACACTAACATTCACGCTACAAAGTATTACCAAACTATGCTATTGAGGACTTATGATGAATAGATGAATAACTCATACAGAATATAGCGATATTTGATACTTGCGTTCACATGTAAAACAAAATAGCAATGTATTCTCACCCCTAGGTAAAAGCATTTAAAAGGGGGCTATGAGACTCACTCGAGCCTAATGAGTTGCTAACAAGCAATATTGATGTTGTTCAAGAGTAATGATGTCGTCTCCAACGACTGAAACCTGCCGGGCGTATTAAACGCGCAAGGTTTTAAAATGATTAGATGTCTCAACAGATCATCTATGCTAGTTGTTCCGTAAACTAGTTATGTCCAAAACATCGGTTAGTGTTTATGTTTGAAGTTGTAAAAATATATACGGCCCGTTGGTGACGGAGTTGAAATTATATTTCAAAAATATATTTTGCTTTGTTTTCGTAAAAATATTCGTTGCTTATATATATATATATATTCAATAAAAGTTGGTTGTTAAACTATTTTGGCGAGGCTGCACCGTTTTGGCCATATCTCCCTCATACGAACTCGGATTTAGGCGATCAAGCTGCCCAAACGACCGTGACTCAGAGGACTACAAAACTACAAAAGATGGTGGCCTAAATGTATGTGACCCGTCCGGGTGGGGGCCCACACCCGTTCGGGTATGATCCTTGAGCAGTCCGGGTGAGTTTTCTAACCAGTCCGGGTCTGTGTGTACCACTCGTCCGGGTATCACCTTTCACCCGTTCGGGTGTTGGTCCTCACCCGTTCGGGTCACGAGCTCAAAACAGGTATGTTCGAACAAAACATACGGTACATCATTTGGGGTTCAATTTTTTTTTGGACATAGCAAGTTCATGGAACCCAAAAGCATCATGATATATGTAATTTAAACATGTAAATTTAAAGAAAAAGTGGGTGATTCCTTACGAGTAAAATGGAGGTCGGATGATGATGGTGATGATGGAGACGAAGAAGATGATGAAGATGAAAATGGTGATGATGATGATGGCTGCTGTGTTGCTTCTGCTGTTGCTCAAGAGTGAGGCCGAGAGGGAGAGAATGAGAGTGATAGATGATGAAGATGAAAAATGAAATGAAGAATGAGAAAGAGAAGGGTGCGTTTGGTTTAATCAATCCCCGGCCTCAATAATTAAGGTAGGTGCGGTTTGGTCCCAATTCGTAGTACAAAATATCCGTGTTTTTGTACCCGATCGCATAGTAGTATAATATTTTCAAATGGAAAATATCTAAATATATTTTCGAACATGTTTCCGATTGAAGTATTTTATAAAAATACTAATTTTGATATATAAAAATATATCCTTGTTTTAAGATTGTGTGACGAATATCGTTCAAATGGTTTCGTCGCGTTTGAGTTAAATGAAATAAAACGAAATGTGTTTTATTTTAATCCAAGTAAATAATAATTATCATTTTCAATAATAATACATTATTTATAAGTTTTTGTCGCGAATGTTTTGAGTTGTACAATACAAAATACTTTATATATTATCAAAATAATATATAATAATTAATGAGCTGTATTAAATAACAATTTTAAATTACTTAATACCTGTGTTCACCAACGCCCTTATAAATGAATCGGAATTCGGCCGATTTAAAAATGCACGATTTAAATTTAATCGCGTACTGATATATATATTAATTAATATAGATATTGATACACACAATTAGCCTAATACCTAGCACTAATTACATGTATTACAAAATGATTAGGAACTAATAACTAGTCCTAATTTTGACGGATGTCACATTCTCCCCTTGTTAAGAGTCAAAGTTGACGTGTGAGTGGAGTCTATGAAGAGCTGTGGATATTTGAGTCGCATCTGATCTTCCCGTTCCCAGGTGAATTCCGGACCACGCCGCGAATTCCACCGAACTTTGACGATGGGAATACGACTTTGTTTAAGCTGTTTGACCTCACGGTCCATGATTTCCACTGGTGTCTCGACAAAATGAAGTTTGTCGTCAATTTGAATTTCCTCGAGCGGAATAATGAGTGTCTCGTCGGACAGGCATTTCTTTAGGTTAGAAATGTGAAATGTGGGATGCACGCTACTGAGCTCTGGAGGTAGCTGCAATCGATATGCGACTGGACCAATCCTCTCTAGGATTTCAAAAGGTCCGATGTATCTGGGATTTAGTTTCCCACGCTTGCCGAATCAGATGACACCTTTCCAAGGTGATACTTTGAGCAATACTCGATCCCCAACCTGGAACTCGAGATGTTTGCGTCTCATGTCAGCATAACTCTTCTGATGATCACGTGTGGCCTTCAGCCGTTGCTGGATACCAACGATTTTCTCGGTGGTTTCATGAATGATTTCGGGACCAGTCAGTTGGCTGTCTCCAACTTCGGTCCAACAGATAGGCGACCGGCACTTACGACCGTACAGTGCCTCGAAAGGAGCAGTTCCAATGCTGGTGTGGTAGCTGTTGTTGTACGAGAATTCACACAATGGCAAGTGATGTTCCCAATTTGCACCGAAGTCAATTACGCAGGCACGTAACATATCTTCCAGTGTTTGAATAGTTCTTTCACTTTGGCCATCGGTTTGAGGATGATACGCAGTACTCATATCTAGACGAGTACCTAACGATTTATGCAATGATCTCTAAAACTGAGAAGTGAAACGACTATCTCTGTCAGAGATGATCGAGATAGGAACGCCGTGTCTTGATACGATCTCCTTCATATAGACTCACGTGAGACGTTCCATTTTGTCAGTTTCCTTAATGGCGATGAAATGAGCTGATTTGGTGAGCCTATCCACGATCACCCAAATGGTATCGCAACCGCTTGATGTTCTTGGGAGTTTAGTGATGAAATCCATAGCGATTTGCTCCCATTTTCACTGAGGAATGTCCGGCTGTTGAAGTAAGCCGGTGGGTTTCTGATACTCTGCTTTGACCTTAGAGCATGTGAGGCACTTACTGACGTACGTGGCAATCTCTGCTTTCATGTTTGGCCACCAGTACAGTCCCTTGATGCCATGATACATCTTGTCCGATCCAGGATGTATAGAGTATTTGGACTTGTGAGCTTCATCCATCACCAAGTCTCGAAGATTTCCAAATTTAGGTAACCAGATTCGATTTGCGAAGTACTTGACCCCATTGGGTTTGATTTCAAATTGATTCTCCATGTTTCGCAAGGCTTCATCTTTGACGTTTTCAGGTTTCAATGCTTCGAGTTGAGCAGCAAGGATTTGAATGATTAGATCATTATGGATGATCATACTAAGAGCTCGGACTCAAAGTGGTTTGGTGCGCTCTTTTCGACTTAGGGCATCGGCAACTACATTTGCTTTGCCCGGATGGTACTTGATCTCGCAGTCATAATCGGTGAGTAACTCGACCCAGCGACATTGCCTCATATTGAGATCCTTCTGATCGAATATGTGCTGGAGGCTCTTATGATCGGTGAAGATGGTACATTTTGTGCCATACAGATAGTGTCTCCAGATTTTGAGTGCGAACACTACGGCTCCTAATTCGAGATCATGAGTTGTGTAGTTCTTCTCGTGAACTTTGAGTTGTCGAGAGGCGTAGGCAATCACCTTGTCCCGTTGCATCAACACGCAACCAAGACCTTGGTGTGAGGCGTCACAGTATACCACTAAGTCTTCGTTGCCTTCGGGTAATGATAAAATGGGTGCACTGCAAAGCTTTTGCTTTAATAGCTGAAATGCTGACTCTTGCTTATCAGTCCAATTAAACTTCTTTCCCTTCTGAGTCAGTGTTGTGAGAGGTTGAGCTATTTTGGAGAAATTCTCAATGAAGCGCCAATAATAACCAGCCAGCCCTAAAAATTTGCGTACTTCGGTCGGCGTCGACGGTGCTTGCCAGCACTTGATTGCCTCAATCTTTGAGGGATCCACGTGAATTCCCTGACTGTCAATCACATGACCAAGGAATTGAACTGTTTGCATCCAAAACTCACACTTTGAGAATTTTGCATATAACTCCTCCTGTTTGAGTAACTCAAGAATGGTTTTCAGGTGTTGCGCATGTTCCTGCTCATTGCGCGAGTAAATGAGGATGTCATCGATAAAGACAATGACAAACTTGTCAAGATATGGTTTACACACGCGGTTCATAAGATCCATGAATACTGCCGGTGCGTTTGTCAATCCAAATGCCATTACCTGAAACTCGAAATGACCATAGCGAGTTCGGAAGGCGGTTTTCGGAATATCTTCATCGCGAACTCGGAGTTGGTGATAGCCTGACCGTAGATCAATCTTTGAGTAAAAACTCGACCCCTGAAGTTGGTCAAACAAGTCATCGATACGGGGAAGTGGGTAACGGTTCTTGATGGTCAATTTGTTCAACTCTCTATAGTCGATACACATCCTGAGCGAACCGTCTTTCTTTTTCACAAACAGGACCGGAGCTCCCCAAGGTGAAGAACTCGGTCTTATAAAACCCTTATCCAGGAGTTCCTGTAACTGAATAGACAACTCCTGAAGCTCTGAAGGGGCTAAACGATATGGTGCTCGTGCCACGGGTGCTGCCCCAGGCACGAGGTCTATTGAGAACTCAACCTGCCTAGGTGGTGGAAGGCCAGGTAGTTCCTCTGGAAAGACTTCTGGAAAGTTTCGAACAATGGGTACATCCTCAACTCGTTTCTCTTCCGACTTTTTCTCTATGACATGCGCGAGGATCGCCTGTTACCCTTTCCTAAGGTATTTGCGAGTTTTCATGCAGGATATGATATTCAGTCTCGTCCTACCGGTCTCCGCTTGTATGATTAAAGTACTACCGGTGATGAGAGGAATTCGAACTATTTTGTCGTAACAGACAATTTCGGCTCGGTGCTTAGATAACCAATCCATGCCAACTATGATGTCGAAGCTTCCTATCTCGACAGGTATAAGGTTTATGGGAAAAAGTTCATTGGAGAGGTTTAGGGTGCAATTTGGTATTACACTATCAGTCTCGAATTAACTTGCCATTAGCTAATTCGACAATGTACTTAGCATCTAAGGCAATAGGTGTGATGTCTAATAGTGGGCTAAACTCATCAGATATAAAGCTCCTATCTGCACCAGTATCAAACAGAACAGAAGCGGTAAGATTGTTGAGAAGAAACGTACCCGAGACCACATTCGGGACTTGACGGGCCTCTCCTGAGTTCAGAACGAAAGCTCTTCCCTTCGCAGTGTTGTTACCCTTGTTCTTCAACTTTGGGCATTCATTCATAAAGTGCCCGGTATCTCCACACTCATAGCAGGATCTTGGTTTGCTGGTGGTAGTGTTGGTGTTGGTGTTGGCATTGGTAGACCTGTAGTCTTTGGCCAAATGCCCATACCTCTGACACTTTCCACATGGGGTACCGCAAGGACCATCATGATGTAGGCGGCATTTTGAATAATAGGGCTTATTTCCAGTGTAACCCTTGTTGGAACCAGAACCAATACTGGTGGTCTTATCAGACTCAGACCTCTTGAACGATGGTTGGTTTTGAGTGGGGTTTCCAGACCACTTTCTCTTGTTGTTACCAGAAGGTGTTGTGGATGCCTCACGGCTGACAATCATTGCCATAAGTTCGTGTACAATCCCGATAGCACTTTCAAGGGTGGTTGGTCGAGCTGAGGCGACATTTCCCTGGATATTTTTTGGGAGGCCGCGGATGTATTTCTTGATACTTTTTCCTTCCGTATCAACCAAACCTGGGCACAACAGAGCGAATTGCTGGAACTTGGTGGTGTACTCAGCAATATCATTCCCCTGTACCGCCATCTGCCAGAACTCTACTTCCAGCCGGTGTAGTTCTTCCTCGCGACAGTACTTCTCCTTCAGCTTTTTCTTCAATTCAGACCAAGGAAGTTGGTTTGCGATCTCGACACCAACATAGTTTGCGTGGGTGTTCCACCACGTGAGTGCACCTTCTTGAAATGTGTAGGCATCAAACTTGACTTTACTGTCTTCAGCACAGTTACAGAGACTGAAAATAGATTCCATGTGTTCCATCCAACGGATTAAGCCAATAGCACCTTCTGTGCCTTTAAAGTATAGTGGCTTGCAGCTGAGAAAGTCCTTGTAGGAACAAGGCTTGATGACAGGAGTAGGAGTGGTATTGACTGTCTCATTACTCCTTTGAGAGTCTCGAGCAGCCAAGGCTTCAGCTACAGCTCGGGAGACAGCTGCATTGAATTCAGTATCACTGTAACTCTTCCTTTTTGGTGGCATGATTCTGACAAAGGCAAAGAGAATGGATGAGTTGTTTGTACCAAATCATGATATATCACATATGTACATATATATTTATGGGGTAATATACAACAGCACAAGTGATAATCATATTTGACAGACAACAGAGTTGAATACAAGACGCGAGTTTTCGAGAGAACAAGATATGGCTTTGCTTATGGAAACCTAGATGTCCTTCTGACAGTAGGTTTCACTTGCTATTCCGAAGAATAAAATGATGGAAGGAATACGAATTTATATCCTCCTCGAGAGCGTTTAACGATATAGCGAAGCGTGTTGTAAGATGTGATGTGCGTATAAATGATTAGACGATAGTAGTTATACTCGCCGTCTTAGGTGGTTTGAGCGTTAATGTGTATATTATCGTGAGATATCTATATATATTCGAGATATATAATAGCTTATAAAATAATACGCAGGTGAGGCCTATCCATATATCTTCAATATATAATAGCCTATAGAGTAGAACGTAAATGAGGTCTATATATGTATATACGCCTATATTACATAATAGCCTAGAGTGTGTCTAGCACAAACCAAGTATAAGTCCCGGTTTCTCTCATGGTCAGAGTCAACTAATGCATTCCTGTTCAACATAACCCCTTTCAGATTTCACATCATATTCATTTAAATGTACATAGTTAGCTACGCTATGTTAAATTAAACTCGTATGGTGTAATCACTGAACCAGTTATACCTAATGGGGAATACTGCCTAACGGTCATAGTCTAGGCCCACTAGATGCAACCTAGTTCACTATAACCTTAGGCTCTGATACCAATCTGTCGTACCCCCAAATTATGATGCGGAAGCGGGTCAATTCGGGGCGCGACTAATCAATAATCACAAGCATATAAGATACATAATGAACGACCACTACATGCGTCGTTTACAAATACATTGATATTATAAAGGTTTTACACTGTTATAATATAGTTTACAAAAGCCCCTTGAGTCAAATGATAGAGATTCTATAGCATAACTAAATTATACAAAATATAGTAATGCATGACAATCTCTTGATGTCTGAATGCGATTCGAACTAATGGGCATCCTGAGTGGCAGTCCTACTACTGCTGAGTACCTGAGAATACACGCTAAAATGGTCAGCTAAAAGCTGGTGAGCTCACAGGTTTAATGATAAAGTGTAATGTATGAACCGCAATATTTAAGTATGAATATTTGTAATTAAACAAATAAGTATATGATAAATGATGTATATAACTGTCATGAGCACATAGTCTAAGCTTAACTGAGGTGTCAGGATCACAATTAAGTGCCTGAGTGAGGGTGCCTCTATGCGTGTGCCTAATCAACACATGTATGAACAAATGATAATGCGTCCGTTTTGACCAGTCAGTGCTTACTGACCCGGACGGGGATTGTCAGTCCCATATGGTACCATACACTAACATTCACGCTACAAAGTATTACCAAACTATGCTATTGAGGACTTATGATGATTAGATGAATAACTCATACAGAATATAGCGATATTTGATACTTGCGTTCACATGTAAAACAAAACAGCAATGTATTCTCACCCCTAGGTAAAAGCATTTAAAAGGGGGCTATGAGACTCACCTGAGCCTAATGAGTTGCTAACAACCAATAATGATGTTGTTCAAGAGTAATGATGTCATCTCCAACGACTGAAACCTGCCGGGCGTATTAAACCGCAAGGTTTTAAAATGATTAGATGTCTCAACAGATCATCTATGCTAGTTGTTCCGTAAACTAGTTATGTCCAAAACATCGGTTAGTGTTTAGGTTTGAAGTTTTGAAAATGTATACGGCCCGTTGGTGACGGAGTTGAAATTATATTTCAAAAATATATTTTGCTTTGTTTTCGTAAAAATATTCGTTGCATATATATATATATATATAAAATAAAAGTTGGTTGTTAAACTGTTTTGGTGAGGCTGCACCGTTTTGGCCATATCTCCCTCATACGAACTCGGATTTAGGCGATCAAGCTGCCCAAACGACCGTGACTCAGAGGACTACAAAACTAAGAAAGATGGTGACCTAAATGTATGTGACCCGTCCGGGTGGGGGCCCACACCCGTTCGGGTATGATCCTAGAGCAGTCCGGGTGAGTTTTCTAACCAGTCCGGGTCTGTGTGTACCACCCGTTCGGGTATCACCTTTCACCCATTCGGGTGTTGGTCCACACCCTTTTGGGTTGATATTCTCACCCGTCTGGGTTGGGTAACTCACCCGTTCGGGTCACGAGCTCAAAACAGGTCTGTTCGAACAAAACTTACGGTACTGTTGGGTTTTCTATTCACTAACTAGATTATTATACACGCAGCGGAATAACAAAACTTTAAATAATCTAAGCAATTAGGAAACTAAAACCCTAAGGGATCTTTAACTTTAACAACATAGTACAATAAATAATTTAGACAAAGAAAATAAGGAAAAACACTAACCTTAGAGAAAAACCTATTTCTCACGCGCAGACCAACGAGCAGAGCTTCGTTACTTGGATGCAAGTACCCAAAGTAGAATACCTCTAATGCTTCAAACCCAAAAACCTAAGAGAGAGTAGAATTTTCGAAATCCTTGAAAATTCGTACTTGAAATCGTATGGAATAAGGTATAGGATTGACCCCTATTTATAGTTGAGGAAGAAAACCCCAGATTTCTGAATTCGACCTCCAACCGGCGGTTGGACCTTCCAACCGGCGTTTGGGGCTGTGTCCTTAACCGACTCGGAAACCCTAATCCCAACCGGCGGTTGAACTCTCCAACCGGCGGTTGAATTGGTTCTGGAACCTTCCGCCTTTTAATTCTATTTGATTATTATAATTAATAAACCATTATTAATTTAATCAAAACAGTTATAATATTAATACTAATTAATATTACACCTTATGTAACTCTCTTGACTGTTTATTGAGGGCAACCCAAAAAGGACTTTACCATTAATGATAATCTCACCAATTAGTTATGATATTGGACACTATTCCAACAGTCTCCCACTTGGACAATTCATCAACTACTATTGGTCTCAAGACTATATCACATTAACTATGTAAAGTGTGCATCCAAGCAACTGCCGAACTCTGATCTCATCTTTAGAGTTAGTCCTTTAGATAAGTGATCAACCAATCCTTTGTTTCACGATATCTTATGAACCGAGACATGGATTATAATCAATCTCAAGATTCATATATGTTTTCTGATTTCCGATTATATTGACTATATGAGACTACTGAACTATCACTTTAGTCTCGGCCAGGCCTAGCACTTTTAAGTCAAACTTTAATCATCAGAGGGCCCATGATATCTCTTTTCCATTTTAGGCAAAAGGAACAAATAAATATCGACTACATAGCACTAGTCAACTTATCGTATCATACCCATCATACCCTTTATAACTGCCTTTTACGTACAGTGTTAGAATAGACTAAAGTATAACTGACTCGAAGAGCTAGATACCCATGTATCTCCATTTTAAGAATAGAAGATATTATCATCTCAGAGTTACTCGTGATTTCAATCCATGAAGTAACTTCCATGAGTGCGGGTTTCTCCTATACTTAAATCTCCATTAAGTACCCATGAGTGTTGCAGCAATCTCCATGCCATGACTTTCTCCATAGACATCTACTAACACTCCATGACAGTCTTAATTCACCACATACTTCCTATAGTGTGATCGACTGAGGAGGTTTGAGTAAGAACTTATTACTCTGGAAGTGGTGTCTAAACATGCAAAACTGAAACACAACGACAAACAATAGTAAATGGTAGAACTCCTTCCCATTAAAAATCTCCATTATTAATCACCAAGTCTATTACAGTTTCTATCATTGTTTATAACGTTTCAAATTCAAACTATTAACTAAAACTTTACATTATCTCTTAAACCTATGCTCCTAGCATGTTCATCGTGCTTGGACTTTCCTAGAGGCTTTGTGAACGGATCGGCTGGATTTTCCTCTGATCTTATGCTCTTCACAATTACATGTCCTTCTTAGACTTTACTTCGAACAAAATGATATTTCCTTTCAATGTGCTTTGACTTTCCGTGATCCTTGGGTTCTCTACTCAAGGCTACTGCACTTTCATTATCACAGAATATAGCAATAGGATCTTGTACTGTTGGAACAACTCCAAGATCTCCAATGAAATTCCTCATCCAGATAGCTTCCTTTGCCGCTTCACTAGCCGCAATGTACTCAGACTCGCATGTAGAGTCTGCTACTGTATCTTGCTTAGAACTTTTCCATGTCACCGCTCCCCCATTTAGTAAGAACACCCAACCAGACTGTGAACGGCAATCATCTCTGTCTGTTTGGAAACTGGCGTCACTATAACCCGTTACTCTTAGTTCCTCTTCTCCACCATAAACCAAGAACCTGTTTTTAGTATTTCTCAAATACTTGAGAATGTTCTTTACAGCTGTCCAATGACCTTCACCAGGATTCTGCTGATGTCGACTCACTAAGCTCAAAGCAAATGAGACATCAGGTCTTGTACACGTCAAGGCATACATGATCGATCCTATAGCTGAAGCATATGGGATTCGACTTATTCTGTCCAATTCTTGTTCTGACTTTGGACAGAGATCCTTACTGATCTTTATGCCATGATTTAAGGGTAAGTTCCCTCTCTTAGAATTTTCCATATTGAATATTTTCAAGATTTTATCTAAGTACGTGTCCTGGCTGAGTCCTATGAGACGTTTTGTCCTATCTCTATAAATCTTTATACCTAGGATATATGCTGCATCTCCAAGATCTTTCATAGCGAAACATTTTCCCAATCATGCTTTTACACCTTTTAAAGTTGGGATATCATTTCCTATGAGCAGTATATCATCCACATACAATACTAAGAATATTACAATGCTCCCACTGAACTTGACATATATACATGACTCATCTTCACTTCTAGAAAATCCAAACTCTGTGACTTTCTCATGGAAGCAGAGATTCCAGCTACGTGAGGCTTGTTTAAGTCCATACATAGCCTTTTCAAGCTTTCACACTCTATTAGGATACTTTGTATTTTCAAAACCTTCCGGTTGTGCCATGAACACATCCTCTGTCAGTTTCCCATTAAGGAAAGCGGTTTTGACATCCATCTGCCAAATTTCATAGTCATGAAACGCAGCTATGGCTAGCATAATCCTAATTGACTTAATCTTAGCTACTGGTGAGAAGGTTTCCTCATAATCAATCCCGTAGGTTTGAGTATAGCCCTTTGCTACCAATCTAGCTTTATAAGTATGCACGTTCCCATCCATGTCTGTCTTCTTCTTGAAGATCCACTTACATCCCACCGTCTTAAGACCGGGTGTAGTGTCAACTAAATTCCAAACTTGGTTGTCATACATGGACTGAATTTCGCTTTTCATAGCTTCCTTCCACTTAGCAGCCTCAGGGCCTGCCATCGCTTCCTTGTAGTTAGCAGGCTCATCTAATTCAGCCAGTGCACTATCACTTATCTTATCCCCTTCTTCTATTTGGTAACCATAATAGAACTCAGGAGGATTGCTAACTCTACTAGATCTACGAACGGGTAAGGATATGTCTTCAGGTTCAACAGGTGTCTCCACCTCTTGCTGAACGTCAGTGTTTATTATAGGTTCCTCATCGGTAGATTCTTGAATTTCTTCAAGATCAATTTTACTCCCACTGTCCTCTTTAGATATCATTTCTCTCTTAAGGAACACTCCTCTTTGAGCTACAAAGACCACATTATCCTTAGGTCTGTAGAATAAATATCCAAACGACTCTTGTGGATAACCGACGAAAAGACACTTTTCAGATATGGAGTCTAGTTTGTCCTGAGTTTCCCGTCTAACGTAAACTTCACAACCCCAGATTTTGATGTGACCAAGAGAAGGTTTCTTTCCCTTCAGCATCTCATAAGGTGTCTTTGAAACTTTCTTAGTGGGTATTTGATTTAAGATATGGGCGGCTGTTTCTAATGCATAACCCCATAAACTTATTGAAAGTGTTGCTCGACTCATCATAGATCGAACCATGTCTAACAAAGTTCTGTTTCTCCTCTCAGCAACACCATTAAGCTGCGGTGTTCTAGGAGGAGTCAATTGTGAAACTATTCCACAATCTCTAAGATGATCGAGAAACTCGATACTAAGGTACTCTCCTCCCCTATCGGATCGGAGAACCTTTATCTTTCTGCCCAGTTGATTCTCTACTTTGCTTTGATATCTTTTAAACACCTCAAAGGTATCCGACTTATGTTTGATCAGATAAACATGTCCAAATCTGCTGAAGTCATCAGTAAATGTAACATAGTATCTATTTCCATCTTTTGTAGCACATCGGAATGGTCCACATACATCTGTATGTACCAAATCCAATAATTCTTCACCTCTTTCACATGATCCTGTGAATGGTGATTTAGTCATCTTGCCTAATAAACAAGATTCGCATACATCATCCGACTTGAGATCAAACGATTCCAATACTCCATCCTTTTGGAGTTGGGCGATGCGTTTCTTGTTTATGTGCCCTAGACGATAATGCCACAACTTGGATTTATCAAGCTCATTAGACGAATCAACATTTAAAATAACATTGCTAACACATTCAACATTTTCATATATGCCTTTGTAAGGAGAAGCTTTAAAAACAAAACAATTATTTAAATAAACCAAAATATCTCCATTTCCATTATCAAAAGTAAAATGATAACCATCTTTAAACAAAACATAAAAATGAAATAATGTTTCTAGTCATTTTTGACGAATAATAGCAATTATTTAAATCTATCCTAACTCCATAAATGAGCTCAAATCTTCCAATCTTCGTCACAGGTACAATTCCCTTGTTTCCCATAACTAGGTTGAGCTCTCCATGCTTCACACTTCTACTTTCCTTTAGCCCCTGCAATACAGTGTAAATGTGATTACCACACCCTGTATCCAGAACCCATGAATTAGAAGTTGTGGTATTATGGAGTTCGATCATAAACATACCTGAGTGAGTACTCTTCTCGACATTTCCATCTTCAAGGTCCTTCAGGTACTTTGGGCAATTACGCTTCCAATGCCCCTTTAACTTTAACCCTAAGGGATCTTTAACTTTAACAACATAGTACAATAAATAAATTAGACAAAGAAAATAAGGAAAAACACTAACCTTAAAGAAAAACCTATTTCTCACGCGCAGACCAACGAGCAGAGCTTCGTTACTTGGATGCAAGTACCCAAAGTAGAATACCTCTAATGCTTCACACCCAAAAACCCAAGAGAGAGTAGAATTTTCGAAATCCTTGAAAATTCGTACTTGAAATCGTATGGAATAAGGTATAGGATTGACCCCTATTTATAGTTGAGGAAGAAAACCCTAGATTTCTGAATTCGACCTCCAACCGACGGTTGGGGCTGTGTCCTTAACCGACTCGGAAACCCTAATCCCAACCGGCGGTTGGACTCTCCAACCGGCGGTTGGATTGGTTCTGGAACCTTCCGCCTTTTAATTCTATTTGATTATTATAATTAATAAGCCATTATTAATTTAATCAAAACAATTATAATATTAATACTAATTAATATTACACCTTATGTAACTCTCTTAACTGTTTATTGAGGACAACCCAAAAAGAACTTTACCATTAATGATAGTCTCACCAATTAGTTATGATATTGGACACTATTCCAACAGGTACATCATTTGGGGTTCAAATTTTTTTTGGACATAGCAAGTTCATGGAACCCAAAAGCATCATGATATATGTAATTTAAACATGTAAATTTAAAGAAAAAGTGGGTGATTCCTTACGAGTAAAATGGAGGTCGGATGATGATGGTGATGATGGAGACGAAGAAGATGATGAAGATGAAGATGGTGATGATGATGATGGCTGCTGTGTTGCTTCTGCTGTTGCTCCAGAGTGAGGCCGAGAGGGAGAGAACGAGAGTGATAGATGATGAAGATGAAAAATGAAATGAAGAATGAGAAAGAGAAGGGTGCGTTTGGTTTAATCAATCCCTGGCCTCAATAATTGAGGTAGGTGCGGTTTGGTCCCAATTCGTAGTACAAAATATTCGTGTTTTTGTACCCGATCGCATAGTAGTATAATATTTTTAAATGGAAAATACCTAAATATATTTTCGAACATGTTTCCGATTGAAGTATTTTATAAAAATACTAATTTTGATATATAAAAATATATCCTTGTTTTAAGCTTGTGTGACGGATATCGTTCAAATGGTTTCGTCGCGTTTGAGTTAAATGAAATAAAACGAAATGTGTTTTATTTTAATCCAAGTAAATAATAATTATCATTTTCAATAATAATACATTATTTATAAGTTTTTGTCGCGAATGTTTTGAGTTGTACAATACGAAATACTTTATATATTATCAAAATAATATATAATAATTAATGAGCTGTATTAAATAACAATTTTATATTACTTAATACCTGTGTTCACCAACGCCCGTATAAATGAATCGGAATTCGGCCGATTTGAAAATGCACGATTTAAATTTAATCGCGTACTAATATATATATTAATCAATATACATATTGATACACACAATTAGCCTAATACCTAGCACTAATTACATGTATTACAAAATGATTAGGAACTAATAACTAGTCCTAATTTTGACGGATGTCACATATGAGGGTAATGACACCAACATTGTACATGCATACGTATCAGAGCATATGATTACAACAGAACATATATATTAAGATGCCAAAAGTAATAGTTACAAAGTTTACGATTCATCAAATCGTACATGTGTAAAAGTTGATGAGTTTACAAAAGTAGATTTCGTAAATATGACTAAAAACAGATTAGTTATACAAAAGAAATCCATATGTTTCAAAAGTTGGCATCCTAAAGCTTCGCGGGTCGCCTAGATTTCCATGTGTGCTGGCGGTCTTACGTGCAGCTAATTCCCTGAAAAATATAGTAAAAGTCAACAACGAGGTTGAGTGAATTCACATGTTTTATGTTTGCAAGTACAGTTTGATAAACCACAGTTGTTTATGAAGTGTTGTTGGAATGTCACCCAAAAGTACAATTCAAGTTGTAGTAGGAAAGACGTATCCTAGTAGTGGTAGGAAAGTAATATCCTATTTCGTAATATGTTTCGGTGGGATGTTATCCAAAGATAGTTCGGTTGGGATGTTACCCAAAATACAGTTTACGTGGGATGTTACCCAAAATCATAAGTTTGTAAAAGTGTCGTAGAAAAGTAGTATCCTATTAGTTTACCCAAGAAGTAGGGATTTAACTTGTTTATCAGAGAAGTAGTATTTAAAATGTTTGCCTAAGATGTAGGGACTTTCCAAGTGTGCCCAAGAAGTAAGGACTAAAACGTTTGTCCAAGAAGCAGGACCCATCAGTATCTGCCCAAGAAGTAGGGACTTCTGTGTATGTGCCCAAGACGTAGGGACTTGTATAAGTTATGTCCAAGAAGTAGGACTGGCATCCAAGACGTAGGGCCTATCTGCTCAAGAAGTAGAGCCTTCATCCAAGACGTAGGATGGCACCTTGCCCAAGAAGTAGGGACTTTCTGTTTGCCCAAGACGTAGGGACTTTCTGTGCGTGCGTGCCCAAGATGTAGGGACTTTCTGTGTGTTTATGAACATGTTGTTTCACAAAAGCCAGTAGTAAAAGTGTGTAGCTGGTCGTTCTCCAGCATGTTCTCATTTAGTTTTCGTATGAAATACTATTTCATAAATAATAGTTATAATCGTTTGACCGCAGTCACAAATAGTTAGCACAGTGTGTATCACAACAGTTATATAAAAGTTTGCTCACGTAGCAAAAACGTTGACTATGTTTTCCACCCCTGTACCAAAGCAGTTAAAACAGTAAAAGTAGGGGCTGTGAACTCACCTGTTGAGCTAAGTAAAGTGCGAGTGCTAGCAAAGCCTAATGCCCAAGTCTAGTCCGAAATCTCCTAACGCCCTAAACGTATGAGATTTAATAAGTATGTGGATGTCTAAGTTTGACCATCCATACTAGTGTTCACGCAACTAAATTATGTCCAAAGTGTTTGTAAATAGTACTTTTATTATTGAAATCAAGTTTTTATATCATTTTTAAACGTTAATGTCAAAGTATTATCTTCTGGGTAGCCATTTTAAGAAAATTTCAAAGTGCTGAAAAATGTTGACTAAAGTTGACTGCGAACTGAGATCTGCTCTGCGAACCGAGATCTGCTCTGCGAACCGAGATTGCTCTGCGAACCGAGATTGAATCTCAGCTCGTGAAATTCGCTGTTTACGATTTTTGGTGCAAATTTCGATCCTAAAGCGTTTTTAACAAGTTTCTTGGACATAATAAGTTAATATAACACTAATACATGGTATATTATGTATTATAAGCACGAAATATCAAAGTAAATGGCGAAATCTAAGAGTTGTCGGAATGTCGGGATCTTACTCGTGTCGGTTTTTGAAAATCCGAAATGGTAGAAGTGTAGAACTCGTTCTTGTGATTGTTTTTCTCTAAAGGAGTATGACGATTTATGGTGATTTAGTGGTAGTTTTGTAGTGATTTATGGTGGTGATTTTTAGAGAGAAAGATGAGAGAAAAATGAGAGGTAGAGAGAGAGAGAGTGAAATGAGAGAATGAGAGGAAAGGAGGGGGTTGGAGGTGGGTTTTGGTGGTGAAGTGGAAGCAATGTCTCCACTTTTGGTTCCGTTTGCAGTGTTTAATCTCCGTGTTCGTTTACCCGATCGTTAAATATTAATTTATTTTTAATTGATAAAGTTTTAAATAGGGGTAATTACCTTGATATACAAAATGGGTTCATTATTTAACATAATATCAACCCAACCTTTTTTTCTCACAAAATAACAAACAATTTCGCAAAATAGGGGAAAATCGCAATAATGCAATGTAATTTCGCAATATCAATTTCGCAAGATGGTTTTGCTAACAATATTACACATACTTTCGCAAGAATGGAGGAATTCGCAACATCAATTTCGCAATATCAATTTCGCAATATTGATTTTCGCAATATTGATTTTCGCAATATATGATGATTTTCGCAATATATGATCCAGGTTATAAAAACCCAAAAACTTCAAACCTAATGACCCAAAAACTTCAAACCTAATGAGTGATAGGATGAAAAATAACTAAAAATAGTCCATACTTACTCGATTTTGAGTTTCGATTGCAATTGGTAGAATCGCAAAAACGTCAAACCTAATGATGAAGAACGATCCGAACGATCTGAAACTGATGTTGCGAATTGATGTTGCGAATTCCTCCCTGTTTCAATTGGTAGAATAACTAAAAAGGATGAAGAACGATCTGAAACTTCTCGAACGATCCACCATGCTGGGGAACCGGAGAATCGCAACAGGGAGGAGGAAGAATGAGGAATAGTAAAAGGCTTTGCGTATGTGATATTTTGTAAAAGTGTTTTTTGGGCCTGATATATTGTATAGGATTGGGCCTACTTTGAATATTCAGGTAAATACCCCTTTTAAATATGTGTCCAAATATATTTTTAGTGGAGATATTTTATTGAAGAAATTTAGTTAAGTTATAAAAATTTTAAACTTTGTTTTGTTTCAGTTGTACGAAATAAATGTTGTATGATTCGAATTACTTTGTAAATATTATCGACATAATATTTCATAAACGTTTATGTTATTTAATAATCTTGTTTTATTAAATAATTTTGTTCACCGACAATCGTATATTTTGTCGCGTTTGCTCCAATTGTTTTGTGCGCAATTATAATAATTACGAAATGTATAATACTACGCGTATTACCTAGTTGGGCTTTGCTAGACTTATCTCTAAAATGTGTTGTGATTTCACTCAAGTTAGGGAATTAGACGTAAAATGCGTGCAAATTACGTTTATAATTTAGTCGAAAATGCGGGGTGTTACAGATAGTTTTATTGCATTTGATAGATGTGGTACGAAAAAAAGTAACAGATTATGAAATCATTTGTAATTGTGAAGACAAGGATGAAAACGGAAACATCAGTGACGACAAGCTCAAAAGGTTTTTATTTCCCTTTGGTTATTGATTGAATGACAACAACACTACTATGCAACGTTTAAAGACAGTTTATGTGTTTGGCACCACGAGTTTAGAGGATTATAAGGCATTGAGATTCTACTTTTTTAAAGCTCAAGTTCTTACATAGAACAATCTTTGTTTGGCAAACAAAAATAAGAGGGGATTATTAAAAAGAGAATCCTCTTGAATCCCTTATTTTAGAAGCTTTTCCAACTAACTTCTAGAATCCCTTAAGGATTCTTCAGCTCCAGCCATAATCTCTAACCACCGTCTCCCATTGGAGAAAGATGTGTGGTACTCCCTTCGTCCCAAAATAATTATCACCTGACAAAAAATACGCAGTTTAATAAAAACACAATCATCACTGCTTTATCTATCTTACTTTTTTGTAGAATGACATTTTTACCCTTAACCAATTAATTAAGTTTCTCTAAAAAGTTTGTAATAAAAGTTTCAAGTAAGGGTATTATGGTAATCACGATCAAACTTCCCTATCTATTTTTGGAAGTGAACAATTAATTAGGGACGTTCGAAAAAGGAAAATAGACTATAATTTTGGGATGGAGAGAGTAATTATAAAGGTGGATCAACAGATAAACTATGTAAAAGAACTACAATATGATACTAAAACAAAAAAGAAAGATGAACTAACCATAGATTAACTACAATATCATAACTAATTCAATAGATAATACTCACATTATCACATAGACATCTAAACCTACACATAATGTTTTCATTGGTTAATTTTTTTATCCTTATTTCATATATTCGATTTGAGATCTGATTATCTTATTAGATCTAAATTTAGGTTTCTGTAAATAGTTTTATCTATTATTTTTCTAAAAAATTATCACATACTAATTGAGTAAATTAAGAAAGACATACAAGAAACAGAATTCCATCTCACATTAAATTGATGAAGCAAATGATCTCAAAAAAATGCACTTCAATTTTATAAAGACCAAGGAAAGATATATGTTGACATAAACTTCAAATACAGTATCTGTTGACGTAGATATATGTTTGTTCAATCGACCATACATTTTGAGTTTAGTTTATTTATAAAGCTTACATAATAATATAATTCATATGATTAAAAACGAGTTTGTTCGAGTTCGAACTCGAGCTAGGATGAGCCCATCAAACTCAAGCTTGTATACGAGCAACTTATCAAATTTTTTATTTAATGTGTTACAAAAATTATCACATAACTAAACGAGCATCAAGTATGAACTCGAACAATGATAAAGTATTCAAACTCGAGCTCAATAAATTTTGAGAAAAGTTTAATCGAGTCCGAGCTGAACAAATCTTAAATAAGGCGAGCCTGAATTTCTGTTATTCGACTCGACTCGATTCATTAACTCGAGGTATATATATGTGAGTTTATTTGCCGTTTAAAGAAATAAGTTACATGGGATTTGCTAATTGGTTAGCGAAGGGGAGTCTTTTGTTCAATCCTAGATTGGGCACACCCATTAAATGCTTTTAATACTCCACTTAATCCGGAATTAATTTTAATTAATCACAACTAGCAAGTTAATTAAAGTCTTCGGTTGGACGGTGCCATGTGAACGTGTCTACCGAGTTTATTCCTTAATTATTATAATTAGAACCGTATTCCCAATATTTTAATCATCATTTAATTAAATTTCATACTTAACAAATTTCATAAAGAAAAAAATTGGTATCCAATCTTGGTATCCATTTTTCAACAATTCCGAACTCTCTCAATTGTAATTTCAGTTTTTGTCCCAGTACTCCCAATCTGTAACGTATTTTTACTTTTATTTTTTATTTCTTAATGATTAATGATAGAAAAACTTGAGATAAAAGCTGAAAAATATAACTTGAAGCTGGTAAAACTTAACTGAGATGAAAAATATAAGTAAAAATATGTTATAGATTGGCCAAGAATTGAAAGTACGATCGAGAGTTGATCATGAGACATAAAATAGTATAATGAGAAAAGGGACAAAAAAGTGAAAGTGAATAAATATAGATCTCTTCAATTCTAAATCATATTTCATATTGTCTAATTAAGAGATGAGATGTACGTTATAATCAGATCTGTATAGAGATAGGAGGAGAGAGGAAGTAATCTCATGATCCTAATTATCTCGTTGTTTGATAGACGAATTAGCCCAATGTTAACAAGTTTAGAGCGTGTTTAATGTTTTAACCTTATGAATAATATGGTTTGAGTAAGATGATATAAATGTACGGTTGTTGTCAGTCGAAGATATTGACATGTGCTATATGTGCTAATACATTGGGCCATCAAATTTAAAGGGCCTCCAAATTTAACGAGTACTAATTATATGAGTAATGCGTACATGTTTGATGTGACGAATAAGACTATTGTTCAAAAATTCAAAACAAAAATAAAACCCGGAACCTAGCTTCTATTGTTAATTATAGGGATAAGTATTTGTTAATGTAGTCAACTTTAGTCAAAAATCTATATTATGGATCTAACTTATAACACTTCAATTGTATGTATCTAACTTTCAACTATCTATATTGTATGTATTGAATGGTATTATTAATGACGTGTTATTCTTACAATGTGTCACGTGTCATCTAAATAATTGAAAACATCATCATAAATGTCGTCCATTACATATGATAGAGATATTGAAAAGTTATACAGACAATAAAATGTTATAAGTTAATTACATACTATAGAATTTTACTAAATTTGAATACAATTACAAATATTTATCCCTTAATTATATAGTCTTCTAACTTTTTAGCTCAAGTCATATAAGGTCTAATCCCTACTAGAAACTCAAGGCAACCTTACATCATATTAATTAACCGTTATCCGATTCATAATAAGGATAAAAAATTATGTTTCTGTCAATCACTTCATCTACGCGACTGCTTATGTACTTTAATTTGATAAGAAAATAGGAAAAATTGATTTTGATAGTTAATTTAAGTTAATGATTTAATATGATCTTCTCTTTAATGGAATCTTTTACATATATGTTTTGCATTGATCTTATTGATACATAAGTCTTTTTGTAATTTATGTCTTTTATGTTTACATGATTTGCGTATAACTTTCTTAAACTCTACAGTAGATTAGTTGGATTTCCCTTTTAAACTTTGACTTATGGAAAGAAAAAAAACATATGTGGATACGATAAACGTAAAAAGGAATCGGAGAATTTTTCTGTTTGGGGCCTATTTTTTGATATCGCACGGGGCCATCCAAATTCATTTACCGGTGTTAGCGGGCTATTATTTAGATATGCTTTTTTATACTGGGTTTAGCCCATTTATGATTTTCCATATATTTATAAACTGAGTAGTTCATTGTAATTCAATAATTGTGTGAGACATAATATAAATACATGGAAAATCATAAATGGGCTAAGTCCAATGTAAAATAGCATATCTAAATAATAACCCGCTAACAGTCGGCCCTACTTGTTGTTATCTGCGAAATAGACGGTAGCATAAAAAATTACTGTTCTACTATGTCAAGAGGGGTAATGTATCTGGTTCATTTTGTAAATGTTCAGTGTAAATTACTTGTATTGCTATAGTACAATGGTTCTGGTAAAGAAAATTTGCAATTGTTATGAGGGAACCTTTTGGATAGTATTAATATACAACGGGGGCGTTGTGAGAACGTCACAACGTCCAAAGCTATCTATCCGAAAATGGATGAGAGAAAGTTAAAAGTGGGGTCTACATGGTTTTTTTTTCTTTTCCATTTTATTTTCTTCCTTTTTTGATTTAAACAAAATTAATTTAGTGGGACCTATTCCCTTTACAACACGATATTACCATTACAAGGGTTGTATTTAGGGATGCGCGTGGTACAATACCGGTATCGTACCGTACCAAACCGGTTGGTACCGCTTTTCTTTTTCGCCATAATGTGAGTACCGAATACTGTACCAAATTAAGTGGTATGGTACCGGTACGGTACGGGTATTAGTACAGTAAAAAGTGGTATTATACCTACTTGATACTGGAAATATAACAATACAAAGTGAACAACGTTCAACCGTAAAAAGTGGTACAACACAAAAATATAACACCACCTCAATACCAAAATGGACTAAGTATGGTAACATAAACAAAAAGACGACAAATAATCGACATGTTTATATTTTTAAAATAAAATTTACAATAGTCAATATCGTTCACATTAATTCATCAAGCATGAAATTATCAACAAAATTGACCGTAATAAATAACATAATAAATAAAGTTGATAATTACGATATTAAACAAATAAAATAAACATGACCTAAAAACGATGATACCAATTATTTTAGAATGTCGTAAATTGAAACCATAAGATTTCATATGTTTGCGTACGTATATAGGTATTATCATATTTTTTTGTTGTATCTCATGATGATGATGATGATGATGATGATGATGACGATGGTTGCATATTATGGTGATGGTAGTTGATTGTGGTCCTTAGTAATTGGCGATGATTATGATTTAGGTTTTATGAATGTTTTAAACTCATCAGTTGCAGAATATATAACATATATTACCAACAACCATTCTTATTTCTTAATAAACAATATTATTGTATAAATCATATAGTGGCAAAAAGATAGGACATTATATACCGGGACCGGGTACTAAACCGGGAAAATACCGATACCATACCGAAAGTACCGCATCAAAAAAAAAGTTTATATAAGTACCGAATACCATACCATTTGAAGTGGGATGGTACCGGTACGGGTACGGGACCGGTACGGTACGAGTACGGTATCGAGATTTCGTTACTCATGCTCATCCCTAGTGGTATTGCAAGGATTGTGGGATAATAGCATGTTATGCTGACGTGACACCCATAACGCTCATAACATGGTGTTACTTAGGGGTGTTCACGAAGGGTTAACTGGAGGTTCGGTTAACCGGATCCCCGGTTCATCATTTTCTTGAACCTAAACCGAAATTGAAAAGTTCGGTTAACCGATAATCGGTTAACCGGATTTTTCGATTCGGTTTTACGGTTAACCAATTTAATAGTTTTTATTTACCAATCATTTGAAATATAAATATCAAAACACAAATAAAAACTCATTGATGAATATTTGTAATAAATGTTACACGTTGATCATTCTAACAATAAACATGAAGCTTTTTAAATAGGTACAAACATGAATGCATGAATACCGAACCAAGTTAGTCACAAAACTCAATATTTAACTACTAAAAATGCAAAAATATGAACATTCGTACTAACATACATACAAATATATAATAATCGCATTCTAAATTAGAAGATATTTAGTAATATTATTATATATCTATATATACACACATATTTAAAATAGTAATTAAACATTTTCGGTTTTTCGGTTAATCGGTTGTGGCAATATCGTGAACCGAAACCGAAACTGAAGAACCAAAAAGATACCGGTTCGGTTAACCGAAACCAAAAAATAAAATTATTCGGTTCGGTTAACCTAAAATTCGCTACGTTTCAACGATATTCGATTAGGTTTTCCGGTTTCGGGTTATTATGAACATATGTTACTATTGCAAACACTTTAATTGTAGCTATAAATTTGTTGATGAGTGATTTTTTCCCAGTGTCTGATTGATGTCAGCAGTACTAGAAACACTAAACAGGACCATGCACCCCACACAAAGATGTTAAAAGCAACCCAACTATGGCTACAAGCAACGTGACATGTTAGTTGATGATCCAGATTCAAAGTCACCAACACCTACCCCTCTGCTGGCAATGTATATTTCTATGGTTGTTTTTCAAGCTACATCAACCCTTTACAAGATGGGAACTGATTTTTTATACCTTTTTTTTTTTTTTTTTTTTTTTTTTGGTACTTAATAATACTCCGAGCATTCTATAATAACGTACATTCATCATTCCAAAACTGTGTGTCACGTTAGCGTCACACCACAACTTACTCACAACTCAAAATAGATAAAAATACTTCATATGATAACTTACCAACTAGGACCTCTATTTCCCTTGAGATTTTCAATATCATAACACAAAACAAAGAGAAAGAACTTAAAAGGAAGAAAGAAAAAAAAATAAAATAAATACTGAGCATATTGTTATCTCCACACACCACTAGCCCACCACCTACGGTGATGCTTGTGGTCAGGCCGAGAGCGACCCCCACAACGGAGCCACGATGAGTGATCTTAGGAGTTGTCGTGCAAATAAAAGATTGGGTAAGAACCACATAGTTCTCTTTCTTCGATCTTTAGGGTTTGCAGATGAGGTTGGACATATACTCACAGGGGCAGAGCTATGTAGAAGGTAGGGGTAGCAGTTGCTATGGGTCAATTCTTAATATGCAACGTAATTTCTATTGAAAAATAACATTTTTAGTTGCATTTCTTGTTTGTGCTACGGGTTTAGAAAAAATGAGATACCATTGCTACGGGTCACTCAAAATCCTGAATCCGCCACTATATACTCACCACATATATTGATTACCATCACGTACATTCTTGATCTGAATTACAAAGCAAATATAACCACAAGTTTGAATGAATCATGTATATAGCTAATCTAATTGTAAAACCATTATTTTTACTCAACAATTATTAATCATACAAAGTACACATAAAAAAATATTTCAGCTATGATATTTAACACAAAAAGTAGAAAAGAAAATTCTTTTATATGGTATAATAACTATTAATAGATTATTAATGAAAACTTTCATCCCAACTACATCCTCAGGTACAAACCAAGCATCATATATATGTAACTTAACATAGAATTTAAAAGTAAACAGCACATGCATGCTATCATCCAGTATTTAGCCTATACTACTAGGTACATTTCAATAATTCATGATCTAAACAAAGGAAGTATCCAAAGCGTGATCTCTCATTTTATCGTTAGTTCGATCTAGAGGTACTCACTTAAGTTGTAATTGTACATAGACTTGCTACTTACACGCGAGAACATATCAATTGAACGACTTAGTAGCCTACACAAAAACAAAAAGCATCATATACAATCAAGTCATTTAGCTCATTGTGCTACAATCAATTTTATATGTTTTGAATGAAGCAAATTCAGTTAACAAGTTTATCAAACAACATAAAGATCTCATCTATATACTTCGAAAAATATCATGAGTTCATGTTCCCCTTGTCTATCAAGAGTTGATTGCTAATCAAGCACACTTTGATTAATTACAAACTTCACTTCATCATCATGAACTCTTATCATTCATATAGTGCGAGATCAAAGTCTGATTTTAAGAACTCCCAACAAGACACTATTAAATATTAGATGCTGCCCACAAATTAAAGCGTCGATATTTGCTGAACAATAGACAGAGATATGATCAGTTTGGACTGTCGTCATTAGCGATCTTAAATGAATAAGTTAATATCATATAATCTTGTCACATAAAATGTAATCATTTTTCTGTTTCTAGTTCACTTACAAAACACTCTTCCACACTTTCATTATCAATCAAATCTATCTTATGTATGAATCTTAGCTCAAAACCAACTGATAAAAAGTGAAACATTTAACATTAATTATACTAATTAGAAAACTTGTCATAAACTAGATTAATTAGGGTATAATCCTGAGGTAGTTATGACAGGAATAAGCAAATTGAAACCATAAAAACTAAGAAATACTACTAAAAATCAATACTTTCCCGATATAAGCTACCATAAGAACTCGATTTTAGGTACGTTGGATAGCCACATAGCTTAGAATCGAAAGTGAAGATACTCAGTGTTGAAAGATTTGAAATTCCAAAACTCATTTCAAGTTAAAAAATAATATCTTTTAATCACAAGATGTTAATATATAGTCTTAATTAATCTACAAGAAGAATTATCAACCACAGATCTGGCAAATTAAATAGTAAGTCAAAAAAGAAAGACAAGACATGCACTAGCAGATTGAAGACTTCCAAATTTCTGACAGTTTTTTGATAAATAGAAAGATTTCTAAAATTATAAACTAATCTTATGCAACAGTGAAAGCTACAACCTTTACTAACTAAAGAGAAACAAACACAGAAAACAAGAACATAATACCCACCTGATAACTAGTTTGGGAGAGTTGGAAACTGACACACTTGATGAGTCAGTCAGCTGCAAATACCAGCGTCAATGCAGAGAGTACAACTCTTGATACTTCGTACCTTGAATCTTAACTTCTACTTGTAGGCGTTTTATTTCCGATGCAGCATCATCAAGATTCTCATCTCAAAAAAGCTTTCTGCTTTTTGTACGTGAATCTTGATGATGCCACGCCAGAAAATAACGGCCGTAATTGAAACTAGAAACTCTTAAAGAAGATAAAGAGTAGGGTTTGATATGATGAGAAGAATAGCTGCAAAATCAAAATGTGCCAAGTGAGTTTTCTGGGCCTCAATCTCAATAATCAAGGCCACGAGTAAAGTGTGACGTGGCATGTCAAGATTGGTGGGATCTTAAAGTCATGAAAGTACTGTAGGAACTCTTTTCCTCAACTCTTTAAGCTTAATAAAATAACAATTTTTATTCTAATAACTAATAACAACATAACCCTTTTTATCTTTTTAGTTCATGATGTGATCGGAATTTGTATTAGTTTACCGGTGACACATAAGCATGTGGTAAGATTCCGACCCAACGATATGAAACCAATTTGAAAAGTAAAATAAAAAATAACCAAAAGTCTACTTGAACAGTATTGATCGAGTTTACCTAACAACTGTTAGTTTGTGTTCTTGTTTCGTTTATTTATCACTAGTAAGTATCTTCAATAAAACTAGAAATATTTATAGTAGATTTGATTCAAAACCATATTTAAAAAGCTGAATATTAGGTAAACAATAAAGATATAAAGATAAAGATATAGAATTAAAGTAGAATACTAAACCGGAAAATGGGTCGGAAAACAACTTGCCGGTTAGAGATCTGAGTTTGCATAGAAAGATGAATTAGATCTTCATATGAGGAGAGGAGAGAGATCAGGAGTAGAGCACTTATACACATGGTGGAACCTGTGGACTTTGAAGAGACGAGTATATTCTTATAAAAAAAACCATGACCTTATATTACTTTTAAAATTAATGCCAACATTCTTTAAGATAAATGCTTAGAATTTATTTTATCTCCTTTAAATTCAGGTAGATTTGATATTTGAAAAAGGGTAAAATATATTGGAGATGAGAATGAAAAATTTGGTGAGAATGGAGGAACCAATAAGAATGTGTTACGTGTCAAAAAACCCAAATTTCCACGTGTATTTAAAAATTAAATATCTTACAAACGGTAGGTCAAAAAATTATAAAAATTACACTAAAAAAATCAACATTTTTTTTCTTCGATTTGTCATCTCACAATGTATACCTTCGACGACTTTTTTTTTTTTTTTGGTTTTACATATTGTATAAAATTAGTAACACATATGTTACTAGCCGGTAGCACATGTGTTACTCGCTGGTAGCACTGTGTTACTCGCTGGTAGCACACGTGTTACTCGCTGGTAGCACACGTGTTACTCGCTGGTAGCACACGTGTTACTCGCTGGTAACACATGTATTAGTTGTTTCAAAATCCACCGAAAAATGGGAAAAAAAAACAAAGTTCGTCAAAAGTATGCCTTGTCACATCTCTAATCGAAGAAAATAAAATGCTGATTTTTATGGTGCAATTTTTTTTGATTTTTTTACTTACCATTTGTGAGATATTTAATTTTTAAAAATGTGAGGAAAGATAGTTTAGTGACACATGACGCATTCCAATTGGTTCCCTCATTTCTTACAAAAATTTATGTACTCAATTGAACCTTACTCATTCTATAGGAGTTTTTTTTTTTTCTTTCAAAAAACAATTATATATATTGAATATTATATAAATCTCATACACCAAATTGTACAATCGTTAAAACTCACAGTCCAAATAGTTTAAAGCATAAATTTAGTGTATGAATCAAATTTTTTTGTTGTATTTATCACTTTCCATATTCGATTATCTTTCGAGAGATGGAAATTTTGTTCGAATTATTTTGTATATTATGAAAGCCAAAACAATTCAATTTTAAAAATCTTGTTCAAAAACTTTTTTTGCAAATGAAACTACAATTAACTACTATTTACGTATATAGTGTTGGATCGACCCCGCTCTCAAATCATTTGTTTGGATCGATCACCACCACAATAATTTACAAAACAATGTATACGCCTATAATCAAATGCACACGAAATAGAAAAAGCATGAACACGCAATATTTTATTTGGAAAACCTCTCAAGGGAGAGTAAAAACCATTGGCACACGTAGACCACTTAACACTCCACTATTATGAACAATATTACAAGAATGGACACTTATTTCAGCACTCTTGAATACGCTCACAAACCTCTCAACGGATAATTACAATAACCAAATTCTCCGCCATCGTTATTGAATCACCGAGAGCACCACAAGGGATGGAAGAAGACGATCTCATAAGCTCTATCTTTTTTCCCAAACCTAATCACCAAATCTCTACATTTAACTCTATTTATAGGCAACCCCAATCTTCTCCGTTAGTAATCTTATTCCCTAAGATAACTTGATTTCCAATACAAATTTAGGAAACCAAACCATTTTTCAACAAATCCTCCCTTGATTCGATTCCCTAAATCTTCATCACTGACATGGATCTCTTCTTAAACGATAATGAGTTTGATCTTCATCTTCTACCGCCGCTTTTTTCTCTACTAGGACACGCTGCCTAACTATATCCTTGTTAGGAAGACTTGTGATATAAGGAACCCTCACAATCAACTTACTCCACTGAGACTTATCATCTTTGAACCTCTTATCATCCACATCACTCGATTTACCAACAACAATCCTGATCGATTTCCTCAAAAAACGAAAGGTCACTCCAAATTCAACCCTACAACAACATCAGATTTCAATTGAAACCTCAAACACGTGTATCTCCCACTTGGATACTCTGATCACAATGAAACTTGGTCACAATGTGTATCTATATCTCTTGAACCCCTGTCAAGAAATCAAGACGGTCTAATGAACAACCAAACCCGCAATAATCTTTTACCACAGTTGCGCAAAAACCCAACGAGTTTCATGCAACTAATTCGACAGGTTACAAATCACCACAGAAACATCCAATCAAAAATCGCAACGGTCAGATTGTTGAACACCCTCTTACAAATCTTAACTAATTCGACAGGTTACAAATATAACTTGATTTCCAAATCTTACAAATTTAGGAAACCGGTCATTCTTCAACATATAGATCTCCAATTTGTACACTTTATAACCTAACCACTAATTTTGATACATTATGTATTTGCATCTAAATTTATTAGATGCATTTTATATTTGCATTTAGTTCTCGTGGTTCTCTTCGATTATTAGTTCTCACATGATCTTTACCCTATATATATATATATATATATATATATATATATATATATATATATATATATATATATTACAGGATCATAAAATGTGTACAAGATCATAAAAATAAAAATAAAATGTTAAAATGTTGTTTTACAAAATCAATTATAAGGTTAAAACTTATATTTGTTACAAATATAATTTGCAAGCATACAAGCATAATTAAGATTAAAATTAAAAGAGTGAGAAATAGATTAAAATACCTGATATATTATTATCACAAAACTTTTGACAATTACAAGGAAAAACTTCTTGACAATCTTTACAAATATAGGAAGAAATTAAAATTTGAAAATCGAACGTTTTTGAACATCGGGTGGTTGACAATACTACTTTTGAAGGGTTTTGGTTTTCATACATTTGAAAGTTTTATTGAGGTGTTGGTGCAGAATTCTTTTGCTAGGAATTTCCTCTCGTGCTTGGTAATGTCTTCGGCCTCCTTTTTTCTAATCTTCAAAGCCTTCTAGAATAATTGTCACCATAATAAATCTCTGACAACTTCATTTCTTTCGTTGAAAGTTGTAGAGAATCGTACTATTTTTTTTCTCTTCTTTTTGAATAATGGTGATTGATAACTTTGTCTAAATATAGAATGATTGCACCACTAAGTTGCCACTAGGTTGCCTTCTGTAGAAATATTCCACTAATTAATTGTAACACCCTCAAATTTCGGGTTGCGGAAGCGGTCGGGTCGGGTGTTACCAAATCAAATATCACTAGCACAAAGGTAAATAATGAACGACTCTAAATGAGACGTTTGAAAATAGTTATACATTTCCAAAATAAAAGTATATACAAGTTGCGAGTTCGCAAAATAATTTCAATACATAATTTGTAATACGAGAGTTATGCAGAGAAATCCAGTTGTTTGAAAACATGCGACTCGAGCTAGCATAGCTTGTAGTAATCCTAATCCTGTCGGGCACCTGAGAACACATGCTAAAACGAGTCAGCTATAAAGCTGGTGAGTTCATAGAATTGTTAGTTGAAAACATGTAGTATAAGTCCTGTATGTTTTGAAAAGTATATCAAAATCCACGATTTTGATAAGTATCAAGTTATAGTTGTAACACCAATGTGTATACGTCTAACGAGGTATCTAATACCTAAGTAATAGTGATCTGTACCTAAGTACATAAAGGTCGAGGCATTCCGTGCCTGAATACCTATCAGGTATTAAATAAATCTATCAATGTGAGGCAATACATGCCTAAGTATAACCCGTGTAATTGTATGACCGCGTCATATGTCAACAAGGAATTGTAGTTCCGTAGAACTATGATTGAATATCTAGCGTATTGCATCCAGCAATAGTTAATTGTAGACCCGCAGATCTATGATTGAAAATGTTTAGTGTGTCCGTTTGACCAGTTAGTGTGAGCTAACCCGGACATGGTTGAAAATGATTGTAGTTCCGCAGAACTATGATTGAAAAATGTTTAGTGTGTCCGTTTGACCAGTTTGTGTAAGCTAACCCTGACATGTTTGAAAATGTTTTGTGTGTCCGTTTACCCAGTTAGTGTAAGCTAACCCGGACATGTTTGAAAAATGTTTTGTGTGTCCGTTTACCCAGTTAGTGTAAGCTAACCCGGACATGTTTGAAAAATGTTTTGTGTGTCCGTTTACCCAGTTAGTGTAAGCTAACCCGGACATGATTGAGCTAACGGCCTCGCGTGATAACCTCACCGACCCGTTAACTTATTACGGATCACGAGCATAAGCTCGCCCATCCGTGAATGTGTGTGGATCACTAGCATAAGCCCGCCCATCCATCGATTTGTATCGCTTTACCGCGATATCGTACTTGTGCCCACTGCAATACCATGGCATCGTTTTGTGCCCACTTTACCGTGGCATCGTTTTGTGCCTAATCAGACATCGACTGCATTGCTTGCAAGCAACGTATGTAATTGAGCCGGCAGTACTACGACATGCCCGACTTGAGATAATTGAGCCGACCGTTCAACGACGAGTCCGACTTGAGTATTCATGTTTGTATAATTGTATGTATGCTAATATACATATGTAATAATGTGGATAGCACCAGGTGCTCAAGATGATGTACAAGTATGTAGATATATATAAATACCAAACAACAATCACAAGTTGTAATGTGTCATGCCACGCATGTAAATGATTTGTTGTATCTAAATATGTATAAACAGTACTTAGATGTTAAGTAGTACGAAGAGCCTAGGTATGAATACTCATCACCTAGTTGTGTTGTATTAGTATAAGGAATCTATACTAACGTATGATACTATTGTATACTCCTAGCCTTAAGCCTAGCAAGTATATTGGGGTCCTGATTTGTATGTGCAGTATTAGTTCCTAAAAGGAAGACTAATCCTGTAAAGTCTAGTCGTTGTCATGTGGGTAGAACTAACCAGTCCTAGTATAGTGATAGTATTGTCCTGCGACATTATGGTCATTGGATAGTGATAACTTAGTCAAGTTATGTATTGGTAATTGTTTTCCAACCATCTAACAGTGTACGGTTGTAACCTATCTCGGTTAGGTATTGATATTGTTCCAAAACAATATGATGGCTGTAATTCCTAAGTATTACACATTTGTATTACATAACAATAATATAAGCAAGTGTGAATTATAAAAGTTTATTAATATAGTTCGAAAACTATTATTGAGCATGTGTCTCACCCCGAAAACAGTAAAACAGTTAAAAGAATAGGGCTATGAAACTCACCTGTGTGTTGTCAGCGATCCTACGATACGCGCGTAGTCTGATGGGTAACCTCCTAGTGTCCTAAACACGTGAGGTCATATAAGTATGAGACAAATCAGTTTGTCTAAGCGAGTTGTGTAATTATTTATTTGTCGTTCAGGTTTGGAAACCGTGTACGGGGGTCCGGGGGCAGCGCCCCTGGTAGCTGGGTCCAAGGGGTCTACTACTTTGCTTTAATAAAAATGCACCCGAAATCCAAATTCGGAGTAAAATAAAGTGGTAAAATTTAGTCTCGACACTTAGTGAAGAACATAGGTTTTTAAGGTTCTGTGACCTGCGACATTGGTTGCGACGTTACGTGCGACGTTAGTGTTTGTGTCGCAGTGCGATTGTACTGCGACGTTGGAGTCTACGTAGCTATATGCGACATCAGGGTCTAGTACGACATAAGGGTCGACGTCGCTATGTGCGACGTTCGCAATTTCATGCGACATTGTGGCTGACGTCACACCAGGCGACATCGTGGTGTTTTTGCGACATTGAGCTGCGACGTTGACAACGTCGCAGCACTGTTTTTGGTCCCTGCGACATCAGGACCTGTTCGAACGATTTTTCACCAAAAACACGATCTAACCCATTTTTAGGCCGAATCTTGTTGTTATAATGTTAATACATGTTATATTAAGTATTTTTAACAAGAAATATCAAAGAAAAGTATATGATTTCTTACGATTTGAAGATTGAAGGTTTGAAGATGGTGATGATGAACTTGAGGATGAAGAGGATGAAGATGAGGATAGATGCTTGTTGTTGCTGTTGTTCTTGTTGATGATGATGACGGCGGCGGTGGTGGTGACCGGCGGTGGCGGTGGCGACGGCCGGTGGTGGTGGAGGGTGGGTGATGAGGAGAGAAAATAGAGAGAGTTTTGGGGGTGGGTGTGTGTTTTATGAAATGAAAATGAAAGAATGAAATGGGTGGAGGTGGGTTTTATCCATTTCCAGATCCCCACTTTGGGGACTGTGGTCTTCTACCACAGTACAAAATACCCGTGTTTTTGTACCCGCTTGTAAAATAAATTTAATATTTAATTTCATAATTTTGTTTATGCCTTTCGTAATATTTTAAATAAGAATAAAAATGTTTCACTTGAGTTACAAAATGTAACTTGGTTATGATTATTTATAAAAATACAATTAATCAAAGTTTAAATCTGACGCGAAAATTGACTTTTTGACCGAGTGTTACATTAATAGAGATTAGTGGTTTTTCCATTTGTAGAAAAAGCTTTTGTAGAAATATTCTACTAGATTGCTTGTCTCGGTATTGAATGATTTCCTTGTCGGCCATAATTTGATAATTGTTATAGAAATAGGCTCTTTTGATAATATTCTTTTGATAATTTTTACTTTTACATTTTACATAGGGTAAAAATGTTACATTACTTATTACATAATTAAAGACTTAAAATAACATCATCGTATGGATCTTGAGCATCTTGAAGTTGATCTTGATCATTGTTTGAACTGCCTGAAGATATATATATATATATATATATATATATATATATATATATATATATATATATATATATGTGTGTGTGTGTGTGTGTGTGTGTGTGTGTGTGTGTGTGTGTGTTTGTACCTTTATTTATAATTTACAATCATATAACATGTATTTGTGATAATGATTAATCCGTGAATGATAATAAATCATTCACATTCAATTCACCTATCATCCATATTCATATCTACTATTCACCCATTTACATTGTCCATATCCGTCAAAAGTGGATGGGATGAGATGGACATTGGATCGGGTGATGATTGTCATCCCCAATCACAAATGTATTAAATATAATTTTGAATTGAAAAATAAATATTAACATTAATTGAAAAACCTTTTGTGTTTATTATTGATAGCTCTTGAGGATGTCATCATCAATTATCATTTTAGAAACATAAAATATACTTTAAAATCATGAACCACAAGGAATATGTGTAATGTAATACCCCGAAAATTTGAGGTATTATTTTAATGATTATAAAATACTTATTTTAAATTATTGTAAAACTTATTAGTAATTGTGAAGCATCTTAAGTTGCTTAGCTAATGAGACTTGAGGGGCTAGAAGTGTACACTCTAAATAAAATAAAGCTAGTTAAAAACAATTAAACCCATACATACATACATACATACATACATACATACATACATACATACATACACATACATCTTAAAAATTATTCCAGAGACTTTGAGAGGAGGAGAGAAAGAACGAGAGAAGAAGAAGAAGAAGAAGAAAAGGAACAAATCAGCCCCAATTCACTAAATTAAACCTAAAGGAGTTAAATTTATAAGCTACTAACCATCTCCAATCCAACGAAAGGAAGTGGCGCTTACATGTCTCATATTTTCGGGTAGTCGAGGCTAAGGTGAGTTCTATGAGGGTTAAATGGGTAGATGTTAATTATGTGATTTCGGATTACATACGTGTAAGAGGTTTCACATAACCAAGTGGTGTTTATAATTAGAAGTTGTTAATTATTAAGTTTTAAGTTGTTTGCAAAGTGGAGATTTCTAGCCTTGTGCTAAGTTTAGTTGTTTTGTGAAGTTGAAAGTTGATTCGGATCAGAATAAGCAGTGTGCACGAGTGCACAAGTGGATATAGTTGTATGCACAATTCTCATGTGCATAAGTTGATAAAGCAGTGTGCACGAGTGCACAAGTTGATATAGTTGTATGCACAATCCTCATGTGCATAAGTTGATAAAGTGATATGTATAATTCTTGCGTGCATAAGTTGTTTAAATTGTTAAGCGGTACAAGTTTTTTAAGCCAATAAATGCATGATCTTGAAGTGCATAAGTTGCTAAAGTTGTTTTGTTGTTCAAGTTGACTAGTTATTTATTTGTTGCTTGATTAATTGCTCATAAATTCACTAAGCTTTAATGCTTACCCTTTAACTTGTTTAATGTTGTAGGTGCGAGTGGTTCGATTGAACCAAGTGGGCAAAGGGAAGAAGATAGCGTTGATTGGAACTTGCTAAGTACGGGTTTGGCAAGTACTTCCTTTTGAATTATCATTTTGAATGCCTTGTTGTGTAATTCGTCCATTTTTTGTGTCTTTTGATAAAACATATAAAATGATCATGGCGGCTAGTTAGTTGTGTAGTCGGAATGTTATGAAGTCCACAAATGATTTTTGTAATATTAGAAGTGGTTATGGTGATGAATTTAGAAGTCTAGTTGCAAATTGGTGTTGGTTTTCAAATGAGTCAAATTGTATTACACAAATGGGTCATTTTGTTAAACTAGTCGAAATGATGGTTTCGACGATTTCATTGAATGTCATTGTGTTAATATGTGTAGGTGCAATTTCTAGAATGTGTCAAAAACGAATGAGTTGAATTTGTTGTAAGTGTGGTTGTAGAAAGTGCCCAAATGGTCGTATTTTGGTTTAAGGTCCAAAAGTGTCGTTATTGTAAAATTTGAAAAAGTGCCAATTTGAAAACCTTTATTATGTCGAGTGAAACATGTCTGCAAAATTTGATGACTTGAATACTTACGAGTCAAAAGTTATGCGTGTCCGAATTTGAACTTTTAAGCTGAGTTTTTGCTGCAGATTTTGTCCAGTGTCAAACCCAAACTCGCGACGCAATTCTCGCGACGGGATTATTCAAAATCGTGACACGATTATGGATAATCGCGGCCCTCTGGTCAAGGACTGATTTTGATTATTAAAATACAGAATTATTCACAATTAGTTTGATCTAATAGTGAATTAACTATAAGGGTGCTCCTAACGGTGCATCACTTTGTAATCGGTTCAAACCGATTAGGAAGTGATTGGTGATTTGGTGTCATTGGTTGCATCACTTCTTAATCACTTCCTAATCACTTTCCCATTCAATCGCCAAACCAATTTGTAATCGGTTGGAAAAGTGGGGCCGCCTATATATATATTTTTTTAGTGTATAGAAATGGTGGTATATTGGTAAATGTGGGGTCCAGAAAATGAAGTGATTAGTCATTGATGACAGTGGGTAATCGGTTATGAATCAATTTTGAATCAGTTAGTGGAAAGCATAATGACGCTGAGGTGGCAGAATTGATGAGGAAGTGATAGTGAAAATGGTTAAAAGTGACCTAAATAAAAGATAAGGAGTAATTTGGAGCAGAAGATTCTCTGCTGTCCAACAACTTGTAGTGGGTTCCATTGTCCGTACAACTTCATGTGCTCATCTCAACGTATTATTTATTTCATTTTATTTTCTGCAAAACACATAAATATATTTGAAAAATCCAACTCTCAACGTATTATCATATCCGTATAAAAATGATGGCTTATTAATATATTAAAATACATCCTTAATAAAATTATGGGTTAATTAAAATTATTGGTATACGTACAAAGATGATTGGTAAATACAAAGAGAGCGAATTGTTGGAGTCCATATGATAAATAAATAGCTGGATACCCATCCAAAATAGCGGGATACCTAATATGTTTAAAGTAAATTGAATTTAACAGATGCTAGTTATATAAACTCTTATTTTGACAAAATATGAACATAACTTCTGTTGTTTTAAAATTTATCTTTTCAATTGTTATTTTAGAAGACATAGTTAAATTTTGTAAGACTTTTGTGAGCTCACTATCGAACAATATAGATTATATTTATATTTATTTTATTTTAAAGGTAATTTCACACTAATCAACCCTCGACATATAAGTTTCTAAAGCAAGATTTGTAGGCATATGTAGTAAATAACACAAATTGAATTTATACTTTTGTTATTATTATGTGGTGTTGGGTGATTTTCCCAGGATATAATTATATAAACATGAGTAAAGGCCCAATGGGCCATGTTGAATAAACCTGACTGTATCTATTGAATAAAATCCAGGTAGGTATAACGAGTTAAGGCCCATTAGTGGTGGTTTTATTTGGACCTCTAATCATTTATAATTATACCAATTATACGCACATAAGATAAGTTGAGTGCCTCTTATAGTCGTATATAGAGTAAAAAAGCCCACCAGTAATAATCACATATGATGAGCCAAATTGAGGAGCTTATGTATGGTAGTCACGTAAAAAGAATTCTTTTGATAAATCTCAAGAACTACATATGTAAATTATAAGGCGGTTCATCATAAATACTAAAATCCCCGGACCGCATACGTTTGAGTAAAAATATTTGTCCTTTCAAATAACGACCTGAACAGGAAAAATATTTTCCGTTTACCTGTTTCCTCATAAACTAATAGAGGGATAATCAATTACTTAGTCGATACTTATAAAAGTTTACGTTAGAAACTAAGCGATTAAAAAGACATCTCTTAAAGACTTTTTAATTAATTGTGTGCCGCAATCATCGATATCATGTTTACGCATTCATATTCCTAAGTAGTTATCTACCACTTGAGTTTATTCAACATTATCATCTCATGCAAACATGGAAAGATTATCATCTTCCATCGTCTAAGATATATATACTTTAAGAGTGGACTTTCTAGCCTTTGGGTCTTTGATTGACCTATATTTAAATATCACCAATTGATAATTCTTGCAAGAAGACCGATTAATAATTATTAAATACAAGAATACCAATTGGGCATTGTCCAAGTAGTACCGCCACTGCAAACGTCATGACCCCACATACTTAACCTAAAAGTCAGGGGTTCGGATCTGTGTATCACCATATGTAGATGATTTGTGGATATGTGATTTTCCCGGCGTTGATGCCCCTTGCGAGTGAGCGGACGCGTTCCATTGAAATATGGTACGGGGTCAGGGGAACCCTCCAAATTATTATTATTTTTATTTAAATACAAGCATATATTAGAATTTTGCAATAAAAATTAACGTATACTAAAAGTAAATGTACAAATTAGCACTCAATACTTACCCAAAAAAAAAATTTAGCACTCAATAAAATCAAGTTTTTAAAATCCCGAAATGCCCGATCCAAGCATACATGATCCTGGGCTAAGCCCGTTTCGCTGTTAAAAGACCTAGTTTTAATTATTATGTGGTGTTTGTTGGGCGATTTTCCCAGGATATAAACATGAGTAAAGGCCCAATGGGCCATATTAAATAAACCTGACTGTATTTATTGAATAAAATCCAGGTACGTATAAGTGTATAAGTGTATAACTAGTTAAGGCCCATTACTGGTGGGTTTATTTGGTCCTCTAATCATTTATACGCACAGAAGATAAGTTGAGTGCCTCGTATATAGAGTAAAAGCCCACCAGTAATAACCACATATCACGTAAAAAGAATTCTTTTGATAAATCTCAAGAGTAAGGGCGTAAGGCGGTTCATCATAAATACTAAAATTCCCGGACCGCATACGTTTGAGTAAAAATATTTGTCCTTCTGAATAACGCCCTCAACAGGGAAAATATTTTCCGTTTACCTGTTTCTCTCATAAACTAATAGAGGGATAATCAATTACTTAGTCGATACTTATAAGTTTACGTTAGTATCTAAGCGATTAGAAAGACATCTCTTGAAGAATTTTTAATTAATTGTGTGCCGCAATCATCGATATCATGTTTACTCATTAATATTCCTAAGTAGTTATCTACCACTTGAATTTATTCAACATTATCATCTCATGCAAACATGGAAAGATTATCATCTTCCATGGTCTTTAAGAGTGGACTTTCTAGCCTTTTGGGTCTTTGATTGACTTATATTTATATACTCCGTATTAAATATCACCAATTAATAATTCTTGAAAGAAGACCAATTAATAATTATTAAATACAAGAATACCAATTGGGCATTGCCCAAGTAGTACCGTCACTGCAAACGTCATGACCCCACATACTTAACCTATAAGTCAGTGGTTCGGACCCATGTCTCACCATATGTATGTGATTTGTGGACATGTGATTTTCCTGACGTTGATGCCCCTTGCGAGTGAGTGGACATGTTCCATTGAAATATGTACGGGGTCAGGGAAACCCTCCAAATTACTTTTTTTTTTTTTTAAATACAAGCATATATTAGAATTTTGCAATAAAAATTAACGTATACTAAAAGTAAATGTACAAATTAACACTTAATAAAATCAAGTTTTTAAAATCCCGAAATGCCCGATCCAAGCATACATGATCCTGGGCTCAGCCCGTTTCGCTGTTAACTGTTAAGGCTCGGCTCGGCCGGTAGACTTTTTTTTTCTACACCAATATAATTTTTTCTTTTTTATAAAAATATTATAAAACCAACAAATTTTGCGTTTCGTATCTGATCTCCAAGCACAATGACATCTTTCTTGTTATATTATAAACGGATGAGGATTCTCTGTTCAGGTTATTCGATGAGGGCGAACATTTTTACTCAGATGTACGCGGCCTAACCGGGTTATCCCGTGACCGAATCCGACTCTTTCCCTTAAAACCCCAAAATATGATTCACTTGAGACCTCTTGTGAACTTCTTGTTAGATTATAATATATTCAAATGGTCGTATTTTGATATATTGAGATAGAAGGTGTACTTATCTGAAAATTACTCCGTATATAATGATGTCTATACATTCATGTACACAAGTAAGGGACTGGAATAAATATAAGACGAGTCAAGGTCAACGTTTCTATTTAAAGTGATTATTAAATACTTCCATTATTGAGACAACAATTATATGATCTCCCATAATTAAATTCAGTAACGATGAAATTCTGAATGCTACTACTTTACACAGCAAGACTTTTCGTAATGATAATTATAACCGTTAAGTTGGGTGATTATCTATATACCAGTATAACAGTCTAAAGCATATTTAGTGATTTATGAAGAAAAATTGTTGCACGAATTAATAGTTGTTAGGTTCTGACAATTTAACATGTTCAAATATTTACGAAACTTGAGTCAGGATTATGTACGTATTAGAGTATAAGTTACGCTAGTTTATTAATATGGTCCAATTCGATTGTATAGATGAGTTAGGGTCCATTAGATTTCTAACCTAATGGATATACTCTAATAAATAGTATGTATGTATGTATGTATGTATGTATGTATGTATGTATGTGTGTATGCCAGAAGATTATACACAAAATACACGTTGTAATTTGGATATTTATTATGACAAAATTTTTAATTACCTTATCTTAGTTCTTACTACTATATAAAGCATATTGACTTTCTTTTTAAGGAAAATTTTAAGAAATTTTTAGAAATATGTTTACCACTAATTTATTTTACTTCTATCAATTGATTCACTTTCTCCATCATATAAGTTTATTTCTACCAATACTTTAAACGAGTCAAACGAATACATTACCATCACCGATTCATTATTATAACTTAATTCATCCGAATACAAACAATATTTAATACGATTTAAAATTTGAAACTCTACGTTTAACATTGTTGATGATATATTAGTTTGATGCAATATATTGTTGACTTTATTTGAAATCTCAAATCATCAATTAATTTACGATAAAATCTTTGAGTAATGGAAACAATAAAACATATAAATTATAATTATTTGCTCACCCCGTCGCATTGCACGGGCATACTTTGTTGAGTCACTGGTCGCTGACCATGTTGAGTCGCTGGTCGCTGACCAACTCAACTTAACACTACTCGATGAAGAAATGAATTGTATCAAAGCTGCTGTTGCTGAAGATTGGTTTCGCTGATCGTCATTCATTCTACTCTCAAGGAATTGATATGCTGAGGAAGATTAAAGCTCAACTTTGTATGTCGCTGATCTTGACAGCGAGAGCTTTACATCTTCAAATCAATAAAGGCAAAAGTCACTGCCAGAATAACAGCTAGTCGTTGAAGATATCTAGTTCAAGTCATTCTACAAGAGCATGTTAGCTCGCAGTGAGTGAGGAGGATTACTGCATCTTCAGGGACTAATCAATAAAGCCTCTCAAATATCAAGTACAGAAAGTACTGTACTTATCTATACATCAGCAAGAGCGTTCCAACTTGAAGTATGTCCGAAAGATTACGTGGCAGCGAATGATTGGTTTTAAGGTAACGAGATATTTGCGGTAACAGAATTGGGACCCGCAGAATGTCGGTTCATCAGAGATCAAGCCAATCAAGCAGCGACACGTGTCATTCCAAGATCCTATTTTATAGGAGATATTTTAGGAACTCTTGTAGTATAAATAGTTCAGTGTTTTGTACTGTAGAGGCTAGCCGTTCAATCGTACTTATCACTTGTGTGTCAGTGATCAGTTTGTCTAGAGTACGTATTGTCGATCTAGCGAGAGAACAGTCAGCGTGTTTGTCCACTGTTGTTCTTCTCAATTGGTAATAGATTAGCTAAGTGTTTGAATTGGATTAACTTTGGTTAATCCATTCCGCATTCAACACTTGTGGATTTTATGATCAATACAATTCACCTTTTAAGCTACTATTACTTCTTTACTTTGATATTGTCATATATTTGAATACTCTGTTATTATCTGTTATACTCTGTTTCTGTTAAACAATTTAAAACTAACTAATTAACTAAGTTAAAATCTGAAATAGTTTTAAATTGTATTCAACCCCCCTTCTACAATTTAACTTTACACTTTACGATTTCAAATCACTAACTGATAGTGATTCCGGGACTCTCAATTGGTATCAGAGCAGAGTTGGTTTAAATTCAATTAACCATGTCTGCAATGGAATCAGTAAAGTACAGTTGTGTAGACTCTGATTATCAGAAGGGAAATTATAACAAGCTCAAATGTTTACCAAGGCTTTTTTTTTTTCATTTCGGAAGCGTTCTTTAATATTCACCAATTGGATTACCTAGCATCAATAAAGATACATTAAATGATACCATATAGATTGCATATTAAATCAAAAGTGCAATCTACACAATATCATCCAAATACTTAATCCAATACAACCTTTAAAACATAAAGCCTTAGAGTTAATAATTACAAATGTGATATCAAATAGTTAACATGATTATCCAAAACAGAGTATGCGTCCTCAAACATTCCATTTCCATCATCTTGCATACCCACATACCAAAAGATTATCTGCAAGAAGTAATGAGGGGAATTAGCACAAAGCTAAGTGAATAAATCATTCACTATCAACCTAACTCAGATTCACAATTGTTTACAGCTAAGCATCATAAACAAATAACTTCAAAGAGGATTGGTGGTCCTTGAGGCACCCTACTGCCGCGGTGGCCCCCAAGCAACACTTATAATCACTGAAGGCCAATTCAGTGATCTAACCGATGATTTGGTACTATTACTACTTCCAACATCATTCCAGTGAGCAACACATGAACACAGTACTAATGTTATCCAAGTAATAGTGCCCAAACCCAATCGCAATTGTTGGGACATAGAGTGTGACAACATATCTAGCTTGAAATAGGACTAGTGTAATTATTATTGTGTTTGTATATTGGTTTGGATTTGTAAAAGAATATTTGTTTTGTTAGTGATATTCGTTAAACATATTGTTTTGTTAAGTTAGACGAATAATTAAATACAAAATAAATAATCGACGTTTGATGCGTAGCGAGTCGAGATCTCAGGTCGCAGCGAGTCGAGCTGTGAGGTGAGATCTGAACTCACGTAGATTGAGTTTGGCGAGCCGAGTCACTGGGCTGACTTGGGCTGCGAGTTGGACCGAACTCGCAGGCCCATGCGAGCCGAGTTGAGCTGGACGTATATAATGTTTTTCACGGCTTGAAAAACATAACTTTTTAACACTTTTGATACTTTTACATTCTGCGATTCCAGCAAACCAGAGAAAACATAACCTACGACTAGGTTTTGACGATTTATCATTTAAAGCTAAGTCTTATTAAACGCAATACGAACATATTCGTTGTTAGTAAGATAACACCGTATTGAGGGATTCCGCACCTTAATACTACAGATAACGAAGTTATCGATCCTAAAACTAGGGGACTTACATCTGGTATCAGAGCTTTCGGGCTAAATACGAGTGTGTTCATAAGTTTTAGTGTTATTGCGTTTTTGATTCGGGTCGTTTTTACGTGCATTCTTGCAATACTAACGATCAAAATCATTCTCTGGACATTTTAGGGTTTGTTTACAGCCGAAATTTTAAGTTTCAGTCGTAAAAATACCTTAAAAAATTCGTTTTCGGGTTTAACAGCCGTTTCGCGAGTCGAGATTAGGGTTCCAGCGTCGCCTGCGAACCGAGTTGAACTAGCGAGTCGAACTGAGGCTTGCGAGTCGAACCAAGATCCCTCGCGAATCGACATCACTTGCGAATCGACATCTTTTAGCAATCCGAACTGAGGCTTGCGAATCGACAAATTCTGCGAGTCGAGCTGAGATTGCGAGTTGAGCTGAGTCTTGCGAGTCGAGTTTTCTGAATTCGCTGAAACAGTTTAATTTTATGTTTTAAGATGTCTGACTTAAGTAGAATGATCGAAATGGACCACGAGGTGGGAAAGTCAAACGTTCCACCTAAGTTGTTAAGAATCGAGGATTACTACAATTGGAAGGACAGATTTGAATCTTACTGTAGATTCCATGACCTGTCAATCTGGATGTGTATCAAGAGTGGATACACCCCACCTACTCAAACTGTTCAAAATGCTACTGTGGTTCTTACCTATGCGAACATGAGTGATCAAGAGAAGGAAGCTTATAGAAATGAAAATAAATCACATTCTTGCATAAAGATGTGTCTTCCTAAAGAGATTGCTCATCAACTGAAATCTTTTCATACTGCTAGAACGCTCTGGGAAGCTCTAGAGAAAAGAGGTGAAGGAAGTCCACAAGTGAGAGCTGGCAAGAGGAGTCTTCTTAAAAAGCAGTTTACTATGTTTAAAGCTTTAAAAGGAGAAGATCTTGATGCCTATGTCACGCGTTTCTACCATCTGCTAAGTGAATTAGAATACCATGAGATTGTTGAAGAAGAAGTATCTAAAACCGACAAGTTTCTTGAGGGTTTGCCTTCTAAATGGGAAATGTATGGTGTTATGATTAAGGATAACGAAACTAGGTATTCTACTATGACCTTAGAGCAAGTCATTGACAAGCTGAAAGGTTATGATTTCTCCAAGAAGTCAAGAGATAGTGATTCTGATCAGGTTCAGAACCCTGGGTTGTATCATGGAAAGTCAAGTCTTTCGACTGCGTCATCTAGTTCGACCACTGCACTATTAGTTGGTGATACTAGTGAAAATGGAGAAATGATTACTGAAGATCTGTGTTTTATTTCCTCCTCTGGTGATGAGACAAAGGGAAAGAATTCTGAGAAGTCACCTCAAGAGCATCAGAAGATGCCGATGAGTGTGAAATCTGCTGAACAGCAACTGTCTGTTCTTGCTTCCTTTGTGGCATCATATGAGAACTACATAGAGGGAAAGATCAATGATCCTATTCTGTTTGATGAGGATTATGAGCAGATAGATTCTGATTATCTTGAGGAATTGGAGCTTCAAGATCAACTAGCGTTGATATCTAGAAAGGTGAAGAATTTCCTCAAGAAAACTGGTAGAAAGGTGTTGGGCAATAGATCAGGGTTTGACAAAACCAAGGTCAGATGCTTTAACTGTCAGGGTATTGGTCATTTTGCTAGAGAATGCCAAAGACCTAAAGTAGAAGCACAAGGAAAACAAGGTTCGGGAAGTACTCTCACTTCCAAAGCCTTAGTGGTGAAGCAGTTGGATGGCTCTTATGATTGGCAAGCTCATTCTGAGGAAGCCTTGATGGCCGAGATCGAAGAAACAACTGCTGGATCAGTTTCCTACATGCCCACTGATATGGAACAGAGAGTAGAGGTGCCTAAGTCTGAAGTGAAGGCAAGTGATGATGACGTGCTATATATGGATTCAGCTCCAGATATGAGTCCTGAAGAATTCGTGGCACGCATGGCTGAATTACAAACTGACAAGAAGAAGGTATGTTTAGATATTCTTAATCTTGCTGATGTTTGTTACTTAGTTACTGATTTACAATCTCAGAATAGTGTCTTAAATGTGTCAAATAGCAATTTGTCATCACAATTGAATATGGATAAGGAATCCTATAAGACTGTTAGATCTGAACTTGATCAAGCCATTATGGATATTCGTAGATTAAGTGATGATAAACATGTCTTAAAAGATAAAATTAAGTCTGATGCTTTGGATAGAACAAAACTTAGAGATACCATAAGTGAAAAATCTGTGGTCATAGATGGTCTCTATATGAATATTAAAGACTTAAATGAGACAATTGCTAGTAAGGATCAGGAAATAGTAAACCTTAACTTAAGGTTAATTGAGCAAAACCGTAAACTTGAGAACTATAGGACATCTCAAATGGATAAAATGTTAGATGCTCAACGTAGTGTAAAGGACAAGACTGGGTTAGGTTACAATGATGTATCCCCACCTTTTAATGCCAATTACACTCCTATTCCTGAAGATTCTGAGATGACTGAAGTTAATCCTGAGATTTCAGTAGCTGATAAACCTGAACAGTCAGAGGCACAGAAAGATGTTATTAAGAACGTATCATTAGGTAATAGCAAGGCTTCTCAGTTCACCAAAATACAGTTTGTATCGGGTGGAGTGATTAACGATGCTAAGACTGATGATAAAGTTGATAAGGAACAGCTTAAACCTTTAGTGCCTAAGACTCCGGATGAGAAAGCAAAAGTGAGTAAATCACGCAAGCAGATGTCATGTTTCAAGTGTCATCAAAAGGGACACGTGGCTTCGTGTTGTCCTAACAAAAAGCCTGAAACACCACATAAGCTTGTGATGGATGAAAAGACACAGACCAACTCTAGTATGACTGTAGATGGGTTAGATGCCAAACCTAACTTAGGTAATAAACCTGTTAACATTCTTAAAAGAGATGGTAAGCATAGTGTCTCCCCACCTAAACCTAAACGGCCATATACTCAAGGTGATAATTCTGTCCATAAGTATAGGGATGTGACACCGTCGAGGTTTAGAACTCCAAGTAGAGGCCATAGTCATTATGAGAGTGGTACTACTTCACGATCACATGAGTTTAATTATAATTATCATAATAGAGCTTATAATTATGTGCCTAAGAGGTTCTCCTCAAACTCACCTCTTAAGGCTGATCGTCCACAAACTCAAGCTACTTCGAAAGTAACCAAAGCTCCTGATGGGAAGGATGGTTATTTTAAAGAACTTAAGTTTGTTGATGATAAGGGACAAACCAAGACCGTAATGGCTTGGGTCCCTCTTGATAACTGATCGTAATTTGTGTTATGTGCAGGAGCATGCTGTGAACAAGGACAGCTGGTGGTATGTAGACAGTGGATGCTCAAGGCACATGACCGGAGAAAGAAGTCTACTGAAGGACTTCAAGGATAGTCTCAAGCAAAAAGTACACTTTGCAGGAGATAAAGGAGGAGTAATTTCGGGAAAAGGAAAAGTTTCAAATGGAACTTTGACTCTTGAGGATGTGAACTATGTTGAAGAACTAACTCACAACCTAGTGAGTGTTTCCCAAGTCTGTGATAAAGGTCATCCAGTTTATTTCAATGAAAAAGAGGCCTTAGTCCTGAAGCCAGGTTTTAAAATTCCTGATGAATGGATATTGATGAGGGCGCCAAGGAAGAAGGACATCTATGCTATCAACATGGGTGTTCCTAACTCTTCAATGGTGTCTACATGTTTATTATCCAAGGCTTCGGAAACAGACGCATTATTATGGCATAGGAGAATGGCACACATGAACTGGAGAAAGATGAATTATATAACCAAAAATGGTTTGGTTCTAGGTGTACCACAAAAACGTTTCGAGTCTGAGGATAAGTGTGTTCCTTGCATGAAAGGAAAGCAGCACAAGAAACCACACAGACCTAAGACTGAAAACTCTATCTCCTCGCCGTTTGAATTGCTACATATGGATCTCTTCGGCCCTATAAGCAAGAGAAGCATAGGTGGCAAATGGTACTGTTTGGTTGTCACAGATGATTATTCTAGATTCTCATGGGTATTCTTTTTGAGATCAAAGGATGAGACTTCTGGAATTCTAATTGAGTTCTTTGATCTAGTAGAGAATGTCTATAAACAGAGAGTTAAGCGTATTCGTAGTGACAATGGAACAGAATTTAAGAATTCAACGTTGAATATCTATTGCTTAAGCAAAGGGATATTACATCAATTCAGTGCACCTTATGAACCTCAACAGAATGGTGTTGCTGAAAGGAAAAATAGGACGTTGATTGAAGCTACTAGAACAATGCTTGCTGATTCAAAGCTTCCGGTCATCTTTTGGGCAGAAGCAGTGAATACAGCATGTTATGTTCTCAATAGAGTTCTTACGGTTAAGAAACATAACAAGACTTGTTATGAGCTTTTGAACAATAAGAAACCTAACTTAAAAGGGTTTGAACCCTTTGGAGTTTCATGCACTATATTAAAGACTGGACATCAAGCTAAATTTGGTGAGAAGGCTGACGAAGGATTTTTCCTAGGTTACATGCCCAATTCGCCAAACAAGAGAGTCTTTAATAAAGTCACATGACGTTTGGAGGTAGTTTATAATATTGAGGTTACGAGCTACTCACCTGATGTTCATAAGGGCTTAGATTGGCAATTTGATTATTCTGATCTCTTTGCATCATTTAAAGTTCCTATTAGTGACTATGTCAGTGATTCAGAGATAGCTAAACATTTATTGTTTGAAGATGAGAATATTGGTCCCACTTCAACATCAAGTGTTAAGCAGTCTGGAATCAAGACTAATGTTGACTCAGATAAAGCTTCCACAAGTGAGTCACAACAACCTTCAGAGGATAAGTCTCAAGAAACAGAAGATCCTGATGATCTTACTACAAAGTTTGATGATATACTTACTCCTTTGAAACACTTAAGGATATCTTCTGCTCGTACGGAAGATGTACCTGATTTGGAAGAGATTGGTACTAATTTGGAAGATGAGATACCGGTTGAACCAGTTACTACAACTAGAACGAGTAAGAATCATCCCGTTGAAAACATCATTGGTGATATTAATACTCCGGTTCAAACTAGGCATCAATCCAGAACTAGTACGTCTGAGAATTCGGAATACCAAAGCTTGTATACTGCATTGAAAGAGACAGGGATTCCTAATCAATGTCTTCATTCATGCTTTATCTCACAAATTGAGCCGAAAAATGTTCAAATGACTTTAAAAGAAAGTTCGTGGGTAGAAGCAATGCAAGAAGAACTATCTCAGTTCTCTAAATTACAAGTATGGGAGTTGGTTGACCTACCAAAGGGAGAATATCCAATTGGAACTAGATGGGTATTTAAGTGCAAGAGAGATGATAAAGGAATCGTTACTCGCAATAAAGCTCGTCTGGTAGTTCAAGGTTTTAATCAACAAGAAGGTATAGATTACAATGAAGTGTTTGCACCAGTTGCTAGGCTAGAAGCAATTAGAGTGTTCTTAGCATTTGCATCTTATTTTGGTATAAAAGTGTATCAGTTGGATGTTAAGAGTGCCTTTTTGTATGGCAAAATGGAAGAATTGGTGTATGTTTCACAACCGCCAGGGTTTGCTGATCCTGAGTATCCAGATAGAGTATATCGTTTGAATAAGGCTCTATATGGATTACATCAAGCACCTAGGGCATGGTATGGAACACTATCAACGTATCTACTTGAGAATGGATTTACAAGAGGATCGATTGATAGTACACTGTTTGTGAAATGGAAAAAGAAAGACTTTCTTCTCGTGCAAGTTTATGTTGATGACATTATTTTCGGATCATCTGATGAAAAGATGTGTCAAGAATTTGAGAAAATCATGAGAAAAAGGTTCGAAATGTCTGCAATGGGAGAGTTAAATTTCTTCTTAGGATTACAAGTTGATCAAAAGAAGGATGGATTCTTTATTCATCAATCTAAATATACATATGAGCTATTAGAACGCTTCAAGATGGATGAAAGTAAGGTCTACAATACTCCAATTCCAGTCAATCATGGACTAGGTCCAGATACATCGAGTGATAGCGATGTGGATCCAACTCTTTATAGAGCCATGATCGGATCACTAATGTATCTTACAGCCTCTAGGCCTGACATAATGTTTGCTGTTTGTTTATGCGCAAGATATCAGGCTAATCCGAAAGAGTCACACATGCAAGCTGTTAAACGAATCTTTCGTTACCTCAAAGGGAAACCTAAGCTGGGTCTTTGGTATCCGATTGATGGAGACTTAGATCTCGTAGCTTATACTGATTCGGATTATGGAGGATGCAATCAGAATAGGAAATCTACGACTGGAGGATGTCAATTCCTAGGAGGTAGATTAGTATCCTGGCAGTGCAAGAAGCAAACCTCGGTAGCCATTTCTACATGTGAAGCTGAGTATGTTGCAGCTGGCAGCTGTTGCTCACAAGTTCTTTGGATTCAACAGCAACTACAGGATTACGGGTTAAATATAACCAATACTCCTATGATGATTGATAACGAATCTACTATGTCGATCACCAATAATCCGGTGAAGCACAGTAAAACTAAGCATATTGATATTCGACATCATTTTATTAGAGATTGTGCTGAAAAGAAATTGATAAAGTTAGTTAAGGTTCCATCATTGGATAACTTAGCAGATTTATACACAAAGGCGTTCGACAGAGCAAGATTTGAGACGTTGGTTCAACTAAACGGAATGAGAAATCCAGAGTGATTAGTCTTCCAAGGGTATTTTTGTAATAGTTAGTATTTCTGTGTTCATTAAAAAAAAAAAAAAAAAAAAAAAAAAAAAAAAAAAAGGCGTATGGCATTCATTTGCTTGTTACCTAAGGGGAATCGCCTTCATTTAAGTTTTTATTTGCAAAAACTAAGGGAAATGATAGTACATTAGGAGAATAAGCTTCACAATAATAAGCTTAAGTCCTAAGTATGATATGGTAGTAGGTTCAAATAAAGTTGCTTTAGAACTACAGCGGTTCTATCAGGTATGTGTTTATATTTATTTGATTATACACCTATATCCACAAGTTATAATTTGTTTATTTCTATTAAAACTTTAGATGGCTTCATCATATGATATACTGGTAGGCAAATTATATGAAATTTTCTAAGCTTTAAGAAGTAAATTAACTACTTGCTTATTATTTTGTGTTACTATTCTATGATGTATGACATTAAGTCTTAATTGTTGAATGATGGTATTGCCATACACTGTTATTATACATATTAATTTGAATTGACAAATAGTAGCAATATGAGTATTAACTTAATTACTGGTAACTTTGTTGTACTAAGTACAGAACTGAAACCTTTAATTAAATTAATATTCTCAAATATATTTTGAATTATGCTAGAAGGGATCTTCTGTTGTACTACGTACAGACTTAGATAACATAGCATATTCAAAGTATGTTTGATATTTGTCTAACCTTAAAAAAAAAAAAAAAAATTCAAGTGTATGTTATATGTTTCGAAAAGATACATCATTTAGTAACCGCTACCTTGAAAATTTAATGATGCAGTGTTATGTGTTTTACTTGAATTCTTCAGTATATCATATAATAGGAAGCACTTGATAATACTCATACTAACAATAAAGAGTTTGCTTAGAAAATTGAGTCTAATTTGTTTATGTGGATCATAATACCGGTAATCGTCTTGAACTATCTATAATTAAAATATTCACTTTATGTGAGTAATGCATTTATTAATTATGCTATGTGGATAAAGGTACCTAAGATATAGTTTTATAAATATAAATGTATAAATGATAAATTTAGTTGTAATTTTACAGTGATTTACTTGAATTTCGTGAGGTATGTATACTATCAATCTGCTTAGACTTTTTAATATATAATTAATTGCTTATTCTTACTAATATGATCCCTAAGCAGATAAAATCTTATTTACTTTGTATATTTACTTTGTTTCAAGTAATTAATAAAATGGTACTTGATACCAAAGTTTATATAGTTGTATTTTTATCTTATTTTTATTTGTTTTTAAGTTTTTATGTTTATCTGAATTTACCCTTCGGAATTAAATTATACTGTATATTTTTGAGTTGAACAACGTGACAAATACAAGTGAAAATTAATCATAATTTAGACTTGTAAAATATCGGGTTTTTATTTATACTTAGCATTAAATTCGTGTTTTTTAATTGTTTCTGCGAGTTGGCATCAACTTGCGAGTCCACTTAAATCTCGCGAATCGGATATGTAGTATAAAGGGGGTCAAACGAGTCAAACCAACCCACCGAACCCACACATACTTCGCGAGTTCAGTAAAGCTTGCGAATCCGTCAAAAAGGCGAAACGAGGCGATTTATAGTTTTCGTTTGATTTCGATTTTACGAGTACGGGAACGAGTTTTTGAATCCGTAGATTATATTCAAGACTTCTTTGCGAACATTTTGAGGTATAATACAATGGATTTCACCGTTTAAATTGCACGAAATCGAAGTTTTAATAAACTTAGGGTTTCGGTTTATAATTCGAACGATTCACGTATATTAAAGGACTATTAGAACACGAATCCTTGTGGTTTATGTTAAATGGATGTTAATAAACGTAAATCAATAGATAGATCATGTTAAAATCAACAGATGAATCGATTTTAACTGAAAATTCGCGACGGCAGTTCATCGAACGAGTTGACATTGTGAATCAACTCGCAGCGAGTTGACTAGCGAATCCATGAGATTAGCGAGTTCACTTCAATAGCTGCTTGATAAGTTTAGCGAGTTGATAACTTTAGCGAGTTGCTCAATGTAGCGAGTTGATGAATATAGCGAGTTGATAAGCAAAACGAGTTCAACTCAACTCGTTAGGCCAGTTTATGCGAGTCCAGTACTTAGAAATTTTTTTTTACAATAGTGATATAAATGTTAAGATTTTTTTTTAAGTAATAACTTTTATATAATTAATTTAAATTAGACTTAAGACTTTTAGTTATAAGTTAAATTTTTATATACGACTTGAGACTATTTATGTAACAAGTTATATATAATTTCAATTTTAAACTAAGATGTTTGATGAATCTCGATTCATAATACGTAATAGTTTAAATATTTTTAATCGTGCATTAAATTATATCTGTTGTTTGTGTTTACTTTACAGATATGGCTAGAGCATTTGATAAGGGTCACAACGTTTTGGTTGATCTGAACCTTGAGGCCAAGCGGGCTGACAGGGTTGCTGATATTCTACGTTTTCTAGCACGATTAAGGCTTAGATACGCCATTACGGCCAATCCTCCTATTTCTCAGGCTATACTGAATGATTTCTGGACAGATATAGTATATGACGAATCTGTCAACCCGCCAGAGATTAGAGCTACAGTTAGTGGTCAGCCTGTTACATTTTCAGCTGGAAATCTCCGTGAGATTTTGCAGCTTGGTACAGTAGAACAGGAGAATGGGGATATTGAGTATCCTATGGATTTTATTGAGGGTGCTATCGGTCGTATGGGTTATACGGGAGATAGACGTGGACGTCAGTTCCAGAAGCCTCTGGTCATTGGTCAGTGGAGGTTTCTCTGGCACGTGATGAATATTGTATGTGCAGCGAAGAAAGGTGGATTTGATGAGTTGAGTCCTGCTATTCTATCAGCTGCACTGTCACTGGTTTATAATAAACCATACAGTTTTTGTGATTATATTTTTGGTGAGATTGCGAAACAGATATCGGGGTCTGTTAGATCAAGATTTTTGGTTTATCCGCGATTTTGCATGCTGATTATCCGTGCACGTCTACCGGATTTGGCTATACCTGAACCACATCTAGTGGTTAATACGATTGACCATCGTGGGTATAATGCCATGTTCATGCAGACGGTCAGGAAGGAAGGAGTGGTGAAACCGGAAGTTAGACCACTTTTCGGGTATATTGTTGATCCGAACTACTTCGCACCGCCAAATCATGGGTGGTTAGATGTAGCTCCTGCTGCTACTGTTGCTCCTGCTGAGGCTGATGTTGTACCAGAACCTGTAGCTGAGGAAGCTCAACCTGAAGATCCACAAGGGCTCCTTGAGGATGTTCTTATTCAGGTTGGTCAGGTTGATCTGCAGGTGAATCAAGATGTTGCTGCACAGGTTGTGCAAGAGGTTTTGGAGCAGAATGATGATGCGACAAATCCTTTGCTTCAAGACATTGAGAGTTATTTAGCACCACCTGAGGTAATCTTTTATTTATGTAATAATATAGATGCTTAGTTGATAGATTGTTTTATTAATCTTAGATGCATATTATTATTATATAATGATTCTGATATTAGATATTTAGTAAATTGGATATTATTTCTGATTTTAAAATATAAATATCATTACACGAACAGGATGCTGAAGTTGAGACTGCAAATCCCGAAGTTATATTACTTGAGGATGAGCAGATACAGCTTGATAGATCAGTTGTTGTACCGACTGAGGTATTATATCTGATTAATCTTAAATATATAGAATTTGTATGATAGAGCTTACGCTAATCATAAATGTTGAATATATTTAAACTTTAGGAGACTGTTAGATCATCTAGAGGTCGTGATGGTGAGACGGCTTCAGATGAAAATTCTGACAATACACCTTCTCCTCCTCCATCTGCTTTTGAAAGGAAGAGAAAAGGAAAAGATATTCTGGAGGAAGGTACTGAGGAAGTTGAGATTCCTTTGATGAAGCGTCCGAGAACGCTTACTTTTCGAGAAGGTTAGTATTGATTATAGAAGTTAAATAATCTTAACTTGTTGTTTATCAGGAGTTAAACTGAGACAGTTAATTCTGTATACAGTTGCTCAAGATACACCGCAGGTAGAGATGGATGCACCGGTGGTTACTGAATCGATATCTTTACCGCTTCAGGTATGAGATATAAGTTCTATAACTATGAGTGTTATGCAATTAATTAGAGTTTGAGACGGAGTAATCTGTAACAATAACTGATTTTAATTGTGTTTAACTTTACAGCATGAGGTTGCTGATCTAGTTCGTGGAGCTAATTTTCCAACGAACAAAACAGCTAGATTTGCGACAAGTTTGCTTACGCAAGCTTTGTCTCAACCTCATACACCGCTTACCAGAGACTGGCATATTGAGTCTCTCACACCGCCTGGACCAAGAATGATACCTGTTACTCCAACGACTGATGCAGAAAGGATTACATCCTTAGAGTCGAGGGTAAAGGATTTGGAGAAGCTTACTTCTCAGATTCCAGAGCTGGTGTCGAGCAATCTTCTTCTTTCACAGCAGATTCTCAAGCAGAGTGAATCGTACAATCTGTTGATGAAGACTCATGAGACTTTGCTTGCGGACTTCAATGTACAGAGACTGAAGTTATCTTCTTTAGAGAGTCTGGTCTTGAGATCGCATTCAGGACAGTCTTCTCAGGGGGAGATATTGGTATATCTGGAGTCTTGCAAAGAGGATGAGCTAAGGAGGAAGAGAGATTCTGACAAAGACGATGATCCCAATGCACCGAGTGGTGAGCAGACTGGTCCTTCAAAGACTGGTGAGCAAGCTACTATTCAGGGGGAGTCTGATGCTGGTGCTAGTGGTTCGGGTGATGGTACAAGTGCTGATAAGACTGCACAGGTTGATACAGAAGCTGGTAAGATAGCTTAGTATTAGCATAGTGTAGTAATTATTGGTATTAATTTGTACAGAATAATTGTAACTTAATATTTTGGTAATATATTCGGCTTGAGATTGTAATTACAAGTTAAATGTATTAGATATTATTAAGTTATTTGATTTTATATATGTTAAGTTAAAATAGTGATCGAAAGTCTTCCGACTCATTGAGTAGTCGAGCGGCGTGTTCCGATTAATATCGGCGGTCAAAATTTTATAATAACATATGCATTTTAGATTTGATTATGGACTTAAGACCGTAAGGTATATAAGTAATTAACAAGTTAAAAATGTATTAGTGTTAACTAGACAAATGATATATAATTTAAAGGTTAAGTTGATAATAAATGAGATCAATTAACACTTGGAAATTATATAAGGTAATTAATAGTAAATTTAAATGTTTGGTGATTATTCACAATGCATTAGAATTTAAAATTAATTAATATTTGTTAAGTAGACTTAAGAAATTTTGGATTGATTCAGGGTAATCAATAAAAGATTTTATAAGTTGTATGTAAATTGCGTTTATATGTTAGGTTAAAATATACAAAAGAATTAATAAAGAAATTCTTAGATTGGTTCAGGGAAATCAATGAAGAATTTGAATTATTAATATATTTGTATTTATGTTTTTCTCTAGGAATGGAAATGCTTAATCTATCTGATTCGGAAGATGATATTTTTGATGAGATAGATGAAGACATTGATTATGATCTTGAGGATGGAAAATTCCAACCACCTACAGATTGGACTGCTGTTCCTGAGAATGTGCAAGACATGGGTGTAGATCTAGATGCAAACATTGATGAACACCATGTGAGCCCATCTAGGACAGAAGTTGTTATTGAAAATGAACAAGGTCCAACAATTGTCGATATAGATGAAGATATTGATGATTCAACCTCTGATGAAGAAGAAGAAGTTCTTGTTCAAACCAAAAATCCTGCTGTTGTACTTAGGAAACTTCCAAAGAAAAAGTAGAAGATTGGAATTTCTGAAGTTGATGTTACGAAAAAGCGTGTACCACGTAAAGGGATTATTGGTTGGTACTTTGACTCAGAACTAAAGCTTTTTGCGATCAAAAGGTTTGACGGAGTTCAATATTTTGAGCGAAAGCTTGCAGTTTTTAGTTCTCTACCACGTTATGAAATACGTGATTTGGCTAGATTAGAGATTAACAATCCAAGTCGTGATGATTATGCTGATCGTGTTGAAAGAATCATTAGACATGAGGTTGGTACGAATAAGTTTGTTCAGATTAAGCCAAGAAAGGGAAAAACTGTGAAATTACAAGAGAGAAGTCAAAGAACAGGAAGAAGAAGAAGGAAGAAGATATATTCAGCTGTTAGATGCATACAGCAGATTCCATTGAAGACAATGCCACAAGATATTCTGGGTAATATGAAGAGATGGCATGTAGATTCAGGAACTGGAGAAGCTGGTATGGTTGAAGCTGATGATGAGGTTGATGGTGGTGAAAGAGAAATCTTCAGAGTCTATGACCATCGACACCTAATGAACATGTCAAAGAAAGATTTGATTAAGTTGAATGAAAATAGAATCTTGACGACAGACGCATGGGGTGATTTAGGACGAGATTATCAGATGATGGTTAAGACGTGTATCAAGATGAAGATTTACGCAGGCAGTAAGATTTACAAATGAAGACCAAAGACAAGCGTGAAGATAAAGACGCTAGAGCTATTGTCAAGGGGGAGTCTGTTGGGACATAGAGTGTGACAACAGATCTAGCTTGAAATAGGACTAGTGTAATTATTATTGTGTTTGTATATTGGTTTGGATTTGTAAAAGAATATTTGTTTTGTTAGTGATATTCGTTAAACATATTGTTTTGTTAAGTTAGACGAATAATTAAATACAAAACAAATAATCGACGTTTGATGCGTAGCGAGTCGAGATCTCAGGTCGCAGCGAGTCGAGCTGTGAGGTGAGATCTGAACTCACGTAGATTGAGTTTGGCGAGCCGAGTCACTGGGCTGACTTGGGCTGCGAGTTGGACCGAACTCGCAGGCCCATGATAGCCGAGTTGAGGTGGACGTATATAATGTTTTTCACGGCTTGAAAAACATAACTTTTTAACACTTTTGATACTTTTACATTCTGCGATTCCAGCAAACAAGAGAAAACATAACCTACGACTAGGTTTTGACGATTTATCGTTTAAAGCTAAGTCTTATTAAACGCAATACGAACATATTCGTTGTTAGTAAGATAACACCGTATTGAGGGATTCCGCACCTTAATACTACAGATAACGAAGTTATCGATCCTAAAACTAGGGGACTTACAGCAATTGACCTTTGAAAGATTCACATAATCCATAATCATCATGGCAATATGTTAATTAAACAATACACAAGTAAAACCACATTTACCCATTGTAACCAGATTGTTACAACCAACTTAGACTGAAAGTCAATGATCCACTCACCCTTGACGTCACTGTCTCCACTCAGAGTTCTTATATTACTGAGTCTTCGGTTTATCTGAAACACAGCAAAGGTATACGAGTCAATTACTCATCTCAAATATCCATAGTGTAATTAAAAGTGCACCATTGCCATCAACCCTGACAGCTCGATTTACAACACCTCAACATGTACATAAATTCATAGATTAACCTATCATGAATCCCTATTACATGTTACTAATAATATAAACGTATAACCGGTTAATTACAAAGGAATGCAAGAAGTGAAATTGGTTATGCTGGAAACGGTCAGGAAACCGCCGGCTGGGTCACCAGACCCGCCGGTTCCACTACACTAGCCGCCGGCTGGAATACCCAAGCCGCCGGTTAATACGGGTTTTTCACAAACAGAAACAAAGTGCGTTTTAAAGCCAAAACAAGCCGCCGTTTTGGTCTATGAGCCGCCGGGTGGGTAATGGGACCCGCCGGCTGGGTGTATGACCCGCCGGTTCCCTTTGGATTTCAAACAAGCCGCCGGCTCGGGACTTGAACCCGCCGGCTTGTTCATCAAAATAGCAGCAGCAGCTAATTTCCAAAAACCACGAACCAAAACCCCAAAATCTCAATTTCGAACACCACCAACGATTTTCACAAATAAGCAACCTCAAATATAAACATATATCATGTTCTAGCAACAACTAACTTCATCAAACCTCAAATCCATGCATTATTACTCATTCAATCTGTAACACCCCCGAAATTCACTGTTTTGCGGAAGCATACTTTGGGGTGTTACTAATCAAATATCAAAGCACAAGATATACAGCAAACGACATCTATATGCAACGTTTTGTAAATTAGTTACATTCCATAGATATAATGTTTGAAAACTTAGTGTTTTCGTATACAAAATGTAGTTTCCCCTAGAGTCCACGCGTATAGCGGGAGATTCTATTACATAATCAAAATATACAAAAGATAATGCTAAGAATCTCCGTTAATGCAGTGTGTTGAAATCATGCGACTCTAGCTAAAATCCTGGAGTAATCCTACTCCATCCGGGTACCTGAGAAAACATGCTAAAAAGTGTCAACCAAAAGGTTGGTGAATCTCACAGGTTTGTAATTAATATCGGCTTTGAACACGAGATTTCATTAGTAGTGCCCGTAGGCGTAAAATCAGCCATTGCAATCCAGCAATCGTAAAATCAGTATTTGCAATCCAGCAAATGTAAATAAATAAGTTTATACCGTTGCCATGAGGCTCATAATCGAAGCTTAACCCGTAAATAATATGTTTGCTCCCGTGACATGCTCGTAAGTGAGCAAGCATCCGTAACGAATAAGTTGTCACCCGTTTATACGTGTAAATCGGTACGTGGCAGCGCTACTGCCCCGGGTGGGGAGGGTCATTTCCCTAATGGATCCATTAACTACTGTTCGCGCTTAAGTCCATAACTAACGATATATGATGGAGAGACTTCTGTTTGTAAGTAAACTCATGCAATTCCGTTTGGTATAGTAAACAGTTTAGTACTTGTGTTCAAATAAAAGCAGTTGCAAGTTTCTCACCCCGTATGTAAAACAGTAAAAAGTGGGGCTGTAAGACTCACCTGAGTCTTTGCAAGTACGTTTATATCAATAAACGAGTAAGTAATCTCAACCGTAGGTTCTCCGAACCCGTAACCTTCAAATGCCTAAACATATGAATTTAAGTAAGTAGATGTCTCGCAAGACCATCTAGGCTAGTTGTGTACACAACTCATTATGTCCAAGTGTTTGTTTAGTAATCCGTTGTAGTTTGAAAACAAATATGGCCCGTTGGTGACGGTTTGTAATAATGATTCAAAGTGTTATCATTTATAACGCAATTTAGTGTAATTGTAATAGAAAGTATGTTCTATGACGTTTGTTAAGTCGTATGACATAAGTATTTGAAGTTGTGTAAGTTCGACACTTAGTAAAATCTGACTTTTCAAGGTTCTGGTTTGTGCGACGTAGCATGCGACGTAGCATGCGACGTAGGGTGCGACGTTGGGTGCTACGTCGCAGATCCGGACTGCGACGTTGAGCATGACGTCGCTATGTGCGATTTCGCAATTTAATGCGACGTAAAGGCTGGCGTCGCTATATGCGACGTTGAGTATTTGTGCGACGTAGGGGTCGATGTCGCTAAGTGCGACGTTGGCCACTTAATGCGACGTTAGGGCTGACGTCGCTATATGCGACGTTGCGAGGGGTATTGCGACGTAGTGGCCTACGTCGCAGGTAGCCCGTCGTCTCTGCGACGTAGCGGTCTGATCGGACAATGGTGGCCGGAAAATCGGTCGAAAAACTTCCGTTAGGTCCAAATCTTTTACCCAACCCATTTTTGGACATTTTAAGCATATATAAACCATAAAAACGTAAAAATGAGTAAAAACGGAGAGTTTCGGGTTTTGTCGGAAACTTACAAAATGTCGGATCGAAAATCCGAAAAGATGGAAAGGTAGATCGGGATGCCGTGGTTCTTTTATTCCAAAGGGGTGGTATGATTCGGCGTCGTTTCGTGATGTTATTTTGTGATTTTGTAAGATGGTGGTGGTTTTGTTAGTTGAGAGAGAAATGAGAGAAAGAAAGAGAAAGAAATGAGAAAGTGAAAAGAAAGAGAAAAGGAAGTGGGAGGTTAAGCCTCCCATTTTCAGTCCGCGCCTCCGCGCTCCGTGCGGTGTTCGTTTCCCCCGTCGTTTAGACGTTAAATCAAGCAGTTATATTTTTAAAAGGTGACGGGAATATTTTAATGAAATACCTTGAAATTAATTATAAAAACATTCGTCGAAGTATTAAAATTCTTAACTCGCGTTTAATACGTATTCGTTAAATTATTTAAAATGTCGTCGCGATATTATAATTAATGTTTGTTCGCTGTGTATTTTATATAATAAAATACGTTCTCATTATTTAGGTAAATTTCTGTCACCAACGTCAAAATAATTGTGTCGGACTCCGTCCGGTTAATTTGTACGATTTATCCAAATCGCGTAAATACACACATATATATATAAATCAACTTATATATATACAAATAGAGCCTGTAATTAGTCCTATTACATACTAATTACAACTAGTTACAAACAATTAAGCATAATTAATTATCCTAATTACGCGGGTGTTACACAATCTAATTTCTTCAAACCTAACATATATACACATATATTGAAGCATTTGAACTTACAATCAAGATAGTAACAAGGTAGATGATGATGATGATGAGCAACAAACAAAAATTCCAAGCTTCACTCGATCAATACTCGTTTTCCTCTTTTGATTTTCTTTAAAAGCATGTGTGTGTGTGTTTGTAGAGAGAGTTAGGTGATCAAGAATGAAAGAGTAAAGTTGCTATATCCTTTTAGTCCCATTCAATACAGTGTAATATTATACCCGCTCTAAACCTATTGTCTGGAACCTAAAACCAATCTGCGAGACAATACATTTTATTTTTTTCCGTCAACTAAGGATAGTTAAAAGAAATAATATTTCACTATCCACAATAAGTTATCTAACCAATTAACTTATTTATTTCAAGTATCACATAATACCAATTAATTCGAAACGCAATTAAATCATCAAATAAAATAAGGAATTTACCGAATTTCTACTAGGCCCAAATCGAGGATGTTACAGAAATGGTTCTACAAACAAACCTCTAGCTTTTGATCCTTCAAGGATTGAAACTTGGATGTCCTGAATGATGATGTTTTTAGACCTAATTGACGACCGTCTCTGTAATACAATAACCAATGGTCCCCACATTCCAACCACTATTGTTCCTGCTGTAATTGCAACAGCTACTACTCCTGCTATACTAGAAATGGTTGTGCCCAAAAGAGAGGAACAATGGTCGGATGAGGATAGACGATTAGTTAGACTTGATAAACAAGCTAAAATCTACATAGGCATGGCACTTCCTAATGAAGTGTTCGAATCTATCAGGCTTTGCAGAACTGCTAAAGACATGTGGGACACCCTTAGGAATATATATATTGGAACTCCTGATATTATTCGCTGCAGGGAAGTCAATCTCACTCGCCAGTATGAGCTGTTCGCAATGGAACCCAATGAATCTCTGTCTTCTACTTACACCAGATACCAGTCACTGATGAACAAAATGGAGAAGGCTGGTATAGGCAAGGAACAGAGATTTGTTGTTGAAAAGTTTCTGGAGTTGCTGCCAAGGAAAATTTGGGGAACCATTGCTACATGTACGAGACAGAGAAATGATTATACAAATCAAAATCTTACTCAAGTCTATGGCATTTTGCTCAACTGGGAGCAGTCAGAAAAGCAAGCTGATCAGAGTGAGCATATTTGTGCAACACTTGGAAGTCAGAAGATATCCAATGCCCTTGTAGCTGAGCTTGATGAAATCGATCAGAGGCAGAAATCAAAAGTTTCTAAGCAAAGCTCAAAGTCACTGATAGCTAGTGAAGAAGGTGATGGTGCTGAAGAACAGTCGGAATATGAATATGATGAGGGTCTGGAGAAGCTGGAAAAGGATATGGATATGATGGTTGCAAATTTCAGAAGGAACACCAGATCAAAAAGATTCGCTGGTGCTCCATCATCTGAAAATTACAAATCAAAAGGTGAATGCTACAAATGTGGCAAACCTGGTCACTTTGCAGCTGATTGTAGATCAAAGTAAGTTAACCAAGTCCCTGAACCAGTGCCAGACTTCAGATTTGATAAGTATAACAAGTACAAGGCAAAGTACAAGAAGCTGAAGGTAATGGCTAAATCTAGAAAGAAGAATGGAAAAGGTTTTGTTGCTGAAGAAGGTTCATTCAGTGACTCTGACTCCTCATCATCAGATGAAGAAGAAGCAATGATTTGTATAGATAAGGTTTACTGCCTGATGGCCGATGACGCTGAGTTTCATGACGATATCAAAGAAGTCACTCCTAAGTGTTCAGCATCTGAATGGAATCCTGAAACTCTTTACAAGGTACACTGTTTCAAATCATCTTCAGTTTCTGAAAAAGAGAATGTTTTTGAGTCTCTGATAGTTGACTTATCAAATGCTCATGACATTCAGAAAAGACAGCGATGTGAAATCAGTGAGTTAAAATCAAGGCTAAATGATCAAGGTGAAAATGTGTCAAAACTAAAAAGATTAAAACTAGATCTTGATGCACAAACTTATGCAAATCAAGTATGTGTTCAAGAAAAGGTTAAATTTGAAACTCAATTTCAACAACTTAAAAAGGTCATGGAATTTTGGTGCAAGTCAAATGATAATGTCAATCAATGCATCAATAATCAAATTCCAAAACAGGTTAAAGCTATTTTGGGAGGAGATTATGAATATGCTGCATCACTCGCTGACTCAACGAAAGTTGATTCTGTCTTTGATCCAAAGGGAAATTTTTCAGAAGCTATTTTTGAACCCATATCAGTCTTCAGTGAGCCAAGACCAAACTATTTTACAAAAAGAAAATTGGTCACTGATGATTCTGATATGACAGAAGGTAGAGATGAGATAAATGTTTTGGAAACTGTCAAATCATCAGTAACTTCACATCTCATCAAAACCATTTCTGATAATCAAGTTATTATCAGAAACTTCACTGACACTGTATTATTCACTGAGAGAACTTCTATCAGTGATCTTAAGTCAAAGATGCAGGAAGTAAAAGTCAGTAAGAAAAGTTGTTTGATTGTGTCAGATCAGCAACTTAAAACAAGGAAAGTCAAACAGGCCATTCATGTTAACAAAAAGTGTTATAAATGTGGTGAAAGACAGCACTTGTCATATGAATGCTTAGCTCTACCTATTTCAAAACATCAAACCCTCAGTGAGCATTCAGATACGATTTATGTAAATCAGTGGAAGCGAAAACGAAGGCTTAGTCACTATGAACCCAGTTCTGGATGGGTTCACCAATCAAACTTAAATAAATAAATAGATTCTTTGAATTTATTTATTTATTTTTGCTTTATCTTTAACAATCGCTTTAAATAAATTGACTCTATGGTTTATAACATTAGAAGGATATATTCACTGATCAACTGATTTTCACTGATACAATCAGCAAGTTTAGAAATTAGTGTGTTATATTCATCTTCTATTATAACTCATAAAGTCACTTGAATATCTTTTATGTCTAAATGTTTGATTAATGTTATTTTTCTATGATATCACTAGCTAATCGGGTCAGTATTCTAAGTTGTGGTTTGATCAGTTAGTTGTATCATTAGAAACATAATGTTCATCTTACCTTAAACATAATCTATATTCATTTTTTTTAATAAAACATATATCTATCAAAATTTGACAAATAATGGTCCTTATCAAAACTAAACCTAAGTCTAAATGATTTAATTAGTATTCTAAGTTGTGATTAAATCAGGAAAACAAAAGGTTTAGCTAGATAAATCTATGAAATTGTCAAGTTATGATATATATATTTCTTTTCGGTGGTAAACCAAGAATTTGGTTATGTGATCTCAGGGACTTTTACTCTCTGAGATATCATTTAATGGTGACATATAAATCGACAAACATTCGTTATATTTAATACATTTTGTATTTAATTTAATGGATTTCAAATTAAATATTTTTTGGTTCAACGAAAAAGTCACGCGCTTCTGACATTCTCTCTCCTACGTCAGCGCACTTTTCCGGCACACCACTCCCATCACCATTAATGCCACCACTCTCAACCATCATAACCCCCTATGCCTCTACCACTTCCACCACGACCATCCACGTCGCCGTATTTTTATTCACACAATCATTAGCAAAGCGTATTCTATTTAAACTTACAAATCAGTGACTTGTCACTTTTACGCTTTCCTAATTTTCAAAAATCCTCTGTTTTTCAAAAACCCTAAATTAAGTGCGAAAACAAGTTTTCCAAAGGATCTGTAATGTCTAAATCAAAATTTTTCAATAATACATACACAGCCACTGCAGAGATTAAAGCTCTTCGAGCCTCTGCAGTAAGTGAAGATTCTGTCATTACAGTTCCAAAATCAAACTATTTGGGTAATCTTTCTTGCCCTAAATCAGAGTATGCGGAGGTGATAAACTTTTTGAAAAACCACTTCATTCTCCCTGCTCTCATGTTATCCTGGAGAAATGAATCCAGAATGGTTGAGTGAGTTCTGGTATACCTGCACTCATTCAATTGTTGATAGTACTTCACAACTCAAAGGATTCATTGATAACGGAGGTCAAGAGATAATTATTTCTGCACACACCATCCGTACCGTTTTACAACTCCCTGAGCATGATACTTACGACCCACTGCCTGACAAGGATGCTGCCAAAGGAGGCATAGTCAATCTCACTGGGATTGACTGTAAATACACTACAGATAGCAATGGAGATCGTAAGTATTCTACTGTTCATAAATCTAAAATGGATGGTGTGTGGAATGCCCTGTTTTCAAATTTTATTCAGTCTTTGGGCACAAAAACAGGGAGTTATGATCAATTCAACTCCCTAGAAGCACAGATAAGCTGGTCACTAGTCAACTCCTTAAAAGTTGACTATGCAAGTGTGATCTTTAATGATATTGTTTTAAGAATCAATGAACCTACCAGAGCAAAATATGTTTCCTATCCTAGGTTTCTTTCACTGGTTTTTAAAAATCAGTTTAAAGCCTATGATATGATTTCTTTCAAAGGTTTTGAACCCACTCTGATAGGAAAACAAATTTTTGGTAAAGATGCAACTGTGATTCTCCCTGATTTCATGGAAAACAAGGGAGTACTTGCACCCTAGCCTTTACGTAGTGTACATCCGTCAGATCCTGCCCCCCAATCGACCACGTCACTGACCACACCCCCAGTGACTACTGCTGGTCAACCACCAAAGGAAAAACCACCAACCGCTCCAAAGAAAATCAAGTTAAAGTCCCTGACATTAAAGATTCAGGGACAGAGTCAGAAAAAGACATCTAAGGACGCCAAGAGTGAAGCAGAGACTGAATGTTCAGTCCCTACGGGCACCCTTGATAAACCTAAGCCTAAAGCCGCTTCGCTGGACTCACAAAAGTCCAGTGACTCTATAAAGGGAAACCTACAGACAGCTACAATGGCTCAACCCATTGTCAGCAGTGATTCGGGTGCAACCCACACCCCCTTATCGAGTCAACCCATCAGCCACTCATTATCCTCACAAAAGGATAATGTTTTAATCAAAGGGCAAGTGCCATCAGTGGGTGATAACACACTCGTTGCTGATGTCACATCACTGGCTACAGACCCGGGCCAACTCCCATCTAACACTGCACCAACCGTAAATGTCTCTTTCCAGTCACAGGAAGAGATACAGGTTTCCATCTCTGTATCCAATGATCCATCAGTTAGAACACAAGCTGATGACGTTGAGGATGCCCAACCAATGGATACCTCTTCCTCCTCAACTGATGATGATCTGCACTCTCCACCACCTTACAAATCTTACAAACAGATACTTGCTGAAGATAGCCACACATCCACCTCATCTATCCCACCTACTGTCTCTACAATTCCACCTATCAACATTATCCCATTAGCTACTGATATCACCTCACCAATTCAGGAATTAGATAACATATCTCTTTCTAGTGACAATATCTCCAAAGTAGCTGATGATGAACCTCCAACTCCAACAGCTGAAGCACAATCTCAACCACAATCAACACCACCACTCTCTCCTGTTACTCAAAAATCCCCACACACTGATAAAGCTTCAACCTCTACCAACTCACCAACAGACAAGCTGCTGCTCGAATATATTGCCTCTTCCTAGCAACAAATTCGAATGCTCAATGATGATAGAGAGTCTCTGATAGGTCAAATTGCTGGTCTCACTAACAAAATTCACTCTCTTGCAGCAGTCTATGAACCTATCCCCTCCTGGAGCGAATCTATCAGTGACAAGGTCAAAATGCTTGCTAACGCTGAACTTGATCACCATCGACTTCTGGAAACCCATGCTAAATCCCTTTCTGAATTCTCAACCTTCACCAGAGTCAGTCTCAAAACTCATGATGAAGCAATATCCACTCTCACTAAACAGCAATCTGAAATGGCGACTTCTATTGTGGATTATATCATTCACACTGATAAAATTGTGAGTGAAATCCCAACTATGGTCACCAATCAGGAAACAACCATCAAAGGCTTAGAAGCTATTCATACATATCATAAGTTCATCTACAAACGACTCAAGGAGATTATTGCAATATTTGATGATGAAAAGGGGGAGAATGATGAAGCTGAAGCTGAAAATGCTGAAGTTGAGAATGATGATACTAAAGCTTCATCAACAAATCTGCATCTCCTCAACACCCTCTTGATCATGATGAAAATGATATGGATGTCACTGATGATAATGAAGACAGAAATGATGAGGTTATTCTTCCTGAGTTTCATCCTGATGAGCTCAGAATGTATGATTACAAAGTCAAGGAATGGGCTGCTGATAAATCAGCTAAACTGAGGGGAACATCAGTAAGCTATGAGCTGGCTCGCTGGAGATGGATGAACGGGGAAGTAATCCTTGATGATAATCAGAATGATGATGATGATCATATGGATGATGAGAATAATGATGATGGTAATAATGGTGATGATGACAATAAGAAAGAAGAAGACACTGATGAACAGATGGAAGATCAGCAACCCATCTCTTCTGTTCTGATCAAAAGAAAAAGAACCAACAAGTCTCCTACATCAGAGCCCATCTCCTCCAAGCATAAAAAGATAACCTTTTCTCAGGAGGAGATATCAGCAACCATGTACAAGCTCAGATCCATTTTGGAGCAATCTGAATCTCCACCAGAAATGCCTCATGCAGATACTGTCATATCTGAGGCTCCATTAGTAACCACAACTCCACCAGCAACAACAACACAACCAGCAACCACAACTCCACCAGCAACAACACAACCAGCAACAACAACTCCACCAGCAACAACAACACAACCAGCAACAACAACTCCACCAGCAACAACATTCACAACAACAACAACAACACAGATCACCCTCTCAATCCCCACAGACACTACACCAACTGAAGTAACAACAACAACAACACATCTCTCTTCATAACCAGAAATCTCAAAACCTAGTTCTTCTGATCCAGCTTTCTTTATGTCATATGATTCAACTTCAAAAAGTCTTCATCCTGAAGAAACTGAAAAGCAGCGAATAGAAAGAAAAATAAAAATAAGACAGAAGCAGGAGAGGGAGATGCTTTTAAAGTTTCAAGCTGAGCAAGATGCAAAAGATGAAAAGGAAAGAAAAAGAAGATTACATGAACAGGCTATTAAAGATCGTGAATATATCATGAAGTCAAGTGGAGATGAGGCAATGGAGAGAGAGAGAGAAAGTTTGTTGAAAAAGCAGCAAGAAGAATATGATTTTATGATGGCTAAGCTGGTTCAAGATGTTGAAAAATCTGAACTTCAGCGAGAGCTTGATGCTGTAAGAAAGGGGAATAAATCGAAAAAGAAAGGGGGAGATAGCTCATCAGTGGATAGAATGTGGAATGAAATTGACAGGAAGAAATATGCTGCTAGAATGATTGGAAGATCAAATCCTGCTCTTATCACCAAAGTCAATCTGAAAAAGCCAAAGAATAAATCTCAGGCTCAACTACTTATTCATAGAGGACTGAAAACTCAGGCAATTAACCTTGATCAAGTCTGCAAACTACATAGAGAAGAATGGAATGAAATCAGACTTGCTATCAGTCACTTCTCAAGTGCTGCAAAGAATGAAGTTCTGAATGAGATTGACAGGCTATTTAAGAAAATGATTGATCTGCAACTACTCATACCAGAAGACACTGTCATACATGGTGAAGAGATAGTGCAGCCACTAAGCCCAAGGTACAGATCAGGAACCAGCAGCATATATCGAATTCCAAACACTGAAAAATTGAATCTGTCAATCCCCGATGGTGTACCAAGAGTGGAAGGCACTGAAGTAACTGAAGGTGAGAAAGGGCTCGTCTACAAAGACTTTAATGGAGTATTAAGGTTTCAAAGAGAATCAGAACTTGAAAAGATAGACCATGAGCAGCTCGTGCACCTCATCAGATCAGTCAGCATGCTTCCAATAGATTCTGTAATGAGAAAGGCGATTCTAGAGGAAGGGTTAGCCAGACAGCTCAGATACTTACCATCCACAGATAAATACGAGCTAGCTGATGAGCTTGGCATTGTCAAACAAGAAGAAATCTGGAACAGTTTGTCATAAGTTTGTAATAGATTAGATTTATTGTAACTGAAAAACTATCTGTCATTTATATTTTGCAGTTCAATGAAATCTGTTTTTTTGAAAACCAAAGTGCAAAACTCAGATTATATCAAAAGAATCCAAAAAGATAAATGAATGGATCACAAGTACAAGTCACTGAATGTTTAAAATCTTAAACACTGACTATAAACTTTTTCAGCAACAAGTTTGTCTAGGGAGCTTCGATCACAATCATTTATGGGGAGATTGTTGAGTCACTGGTCTCTGACCATGTTGAGTCGCTGGTCGCTGACCAACTCAACTTAACACTACTCGATGAAGAAATGAATTGTATCAAAGCTGCTGTTGCTGAAGATTGGTTTCGCTGATCGTCATTCATTCTACTCTCAAGGAATTGATATGCTGAGGAAGATTAAAGCTCAACTTTGTATGTCGCTGATCTTGACAGCGAGAGCTTTACATCTTCAAATCAATAAAGGCAAAAGTCACTGCCAGAATAACAGATAGTCGCTGAAGATCTCTAGTTCAAGTCATTCTACAAGAGCACGTTAGCTCGCAGTGAGTGAGGAGGATTACTGCATCTTCAGGGACTAATCAATAAAGCCTCTCAAACATCAAGTACAGAAAGTACTGTACTTATCTATACATCAGCAAGAGCGTTCCAATTTGAAGTATGTCCGAAAGATTACGTGGCAGCGAATGATTGGTTTTAAGGTAACGAGATATTTGCGGTAACAGAATTGGGACCTGCAGAATGTCGGTTCATCAGAGATCAAGCCAATCAAGCAGCGACACGTGTCATTCCAAGATCCTATTTTATAGGAGATATTTTAGGAACTCTTGTAGTATAAATAGTTCAGTGTTTTGTACTGTAGAGGCTAGTCGTTCAATCGTACTTATCACTTGTGTGTCAGTGATCAGTTTGTCTAGAGTACGTATTGTCGATCCAGCGAGAGAACAGTCAGCGTGTTTGTCCACTGTTGTTCTTCTCAATTGGTAATAGATTAGCTAAGTGTTTGAATTGGATTAACTTTGGTTAATCCATTCCGCATTCAACACTTGTGAATTTTATGATCAATACATTTCACCTTTTAAGCTACTATTACTTCTTTACTTTGATATTGTCATATATTTGAATACTCTGTTATTATCTGTTATACTCTGTTTCTGTTAAACAATTTAAAACTAACTAATTAACTAAGTTAAAATCTGAAATAGTTTTAAATTGTATTCAACCCCCCTTCTACAATTTAACTTTACATTTTGCGATTCCAAATCACTAACTGATAGTGATTCCGGGACTCTCATACTTCTATATAATCAATCCACCAACAAAATGAGCAATTTATCATGATAAAAAAGAGCATTTGAATAACTTTACCATAAACTCATAATAATTTAATATATCATGAGATTTTCAGGAGCAGAAGAATCTTCTAACTTCAATATTCCCTTATCATAAAACCAATAATGGAGTAAGGCTTATTTCATCTTCCAAGTCATTAAACCTTTTTATTTTCTCCTTCTACTGGCTACTTGATTACCTCCCCACCCATGTTCAAACTACAAATATTTTAAATGAAGTTACTTATGTTCTGTAATTTTCTTAGAGCACAAGGTGTGGATACCGTTTTTTCAATGTTTTCCGATGAGAACGCCGTCGGACGGCGTTCCGCCACATCGGGACGGCGTTCTCATCGCCGTTCCCATTGGCGTTCACCGGCCAGCGTCTCAATTCAGACGCTGTTTCAAGCGACGTTTTTCAAATTTTTTTCCTTTTGTTTTTTAATTTCGAAAATAGCAAGCAATATTGGTGTGTGTTGCAGGTTTGTGGAGATTTAGGTTTTTTGACTAATACTATTGGGCCAAACTATTATATATGTAAATGGGCTAATAAAAATGACCTTATATATATTTTAACCCATTAAATTATCAAAATGGGCCAATTGTTTTTTGGTTGATATATAGTATAGTAATTATTAATAAATGTTTTTGTTATATATTTTATAAATTAAATTTGTATTTAATTTATATTAGTTTATTGTTTTAGTAATTTAAATTAATTTTATTCAATTATTTGTACTTAAAAAAGTTAAAAATCAAATAATAAAAAAACTCCAAAACACTGTTCAGAATATTGTCTACCATACCACAGAATTCTCAGTCACAAAATTCTCCAGAACACCGTCATGAACACTGTGAAAACAATGTCACCACACCCAGTGCTCTTGCTATAAAAGTAAATCTCTTTCATTAGCTTCCTCACCAACGAATGTATTTTTAGTAACATTATAACATAAATAAGATATGTTGCAAGTTGGTAACCATGTAACTTATTCTTTATTCATTCTCAAATAACCATAAAAATTACATATTTACTAGGGTTAAATGCTTTTTAATGTATATAATTATGCGTTGATCTTCATTGTGTGTATATAATAAAATTGACCTCCATTATATGTACGAAACTATTTATTTTTGTACATTGTATTTATTTTGGTGACGTGCTATCAGTTATAAGGTGACGCATGACATTTTCACAAGATGATAAGTCACTAAAATACACACAATGTACAAAATAAATAGTTTCGTACATACAATGTCTAATTTTATTACATACACGTAATGAAGGTCAACGTATAGTTATATACATTAAAAAGCACTTAACCCTATTCACAATTATAATATTACAATATGATCTAAATCCCTTCGCAACGCGTAGTGCAATCAAATGTCGTTGTATTCATTTCAAAATTCACATACCGAGCAAAGACTTAATTTTATTATTATTATTATTTATAAACTTGTAAGAAAATAACATTATCTAATAAGCAAAAAAATCTTAATATATCGATCAATGCCCATAAGAAGAAGCCAAAGGTTATGACGTATGTCGTCACCAATATATATTAATTGGATGTCAACTTGCCGCCATATATAACAAATCTATCCAACGTTCAGTAAATCTTCTTCGTACTTATAACCTACCTAGGTTAGCTTCATTTTAAATTAAATTGATAATTGATAATATACTATATATTACTACGTCCGTCCCAAAATTATAGTCTATCTTTCCTTTTTGGGACGTCCCAAAATAATTGTTCACTTTACATTTCAACCAATAAGAAGAGAGTTTAGTGGGTGCAGATTCTATTTGAGTGGTTGAAAACTGTTGTGGTCCCACTTTTATTAAACTGTGTGCTTTTTGTTGGTGGACAATAATTTTGGGACGGAGGGAGTATAAGTGTAAATATAATTTCTTGCTCGTTTACTAAATGTTCATTTGGGGTACAATTAATCTGGTATTAAAATCACAAGTTACTTGTTTAAGCTAGAATAATTTGTTTCTAAGTCGTTTTAATTTCATTATTTGTATTTGGTCAAACAAGTATCTAAGTAACACATAGTATTTTATTCTTTAGATATGTAGTATTAATTCAAAACTACACTTACAGTTACATTCTTGACTCTTTTCCCTCTTTTACTTACTATCAAGTATCACTTAAACTTGCAAACGTTTAACCGAAAAAACAAACAAAAACTATTGGATATCAAACACGATTAGGGGTGTTCTCCGGGGGTGTTGGAGCGGACCCAACCTTCCCTCCACGCTCTGACCGGCTGTTTTCTGCGAACCTAATACTCGCTTGATGCATCCCCTTTTGTTTCTCGGCTTCATTCCATTCGGAACCATAATAATGTTCTTCGGTACCTTTAACAACATCTTGACTAGGAGGAAGAAACATACTTCCCCATTGTGGGAAGTGAACCAAAGTGACAGGAAGTGTAACACACATGATCATAATTCCCATATAAGTCAACCCTTGTTCAGTTGACAACGTTGCATTTGCAAAAAATATTAATTGGGTTAGTCCTGATCCGAAGTTACCACCAGCACCAGTCATTCCTGAGATGATACCAAGAGATCGTCGAGATATAAAAGGAATGATACCGAATGTGGCCCCACAAGCGGCTTGTGCTCCGATTGAAAACAGCATCATAAAGGTGATGGCTAATGGTAATGAGTTGACTAAGCCGAGACAGAGGCAACAAAGACCACCCGCGGTTTGAAGCAGCCATAGGTTCCATAATCGACCTCTCATTCCGAACGTTCTTGCCATGTAGTCTGATGTGAATCCTCCGAATGGACGAGCTAGAAGGTTTGCCATCCCGAAACAAGCCGCAACAATCCCGGCGTAATGAAGCTTTAGGTCAAATCTGTAATTACAAATAGAATACGTAACAAAAGTTAATATTTGTACATATTATGATGACAACATTATAATAATCTATAAAACATTTCGATCGTTTCAAACCAATTTTCCTATAAACTATTAAATTTGAGACATCATTATCATGAAAAAAACTACTTCAACAATCTAGAAATAAACACCACAAATTATACCTGTCATAAAAGTATTCTGCAATCACGTTGTCGATTGTTAACTCAACACCCATAGAGTAACCATATAGAAGTACAAATATCCATGTCCTATAGTTGGTCACAGCATTCCATAATACCTATACATACACCATTAATAAAAACCATTAATTATTTACCCAAAACACAATTAGAAATAATTAATCAGGTGTAATCAAATAAATAACTTTGTACCTTTCCAAACTTATCTTTAGCAACATCACCCTTCTTCTGCAAAGCACCAAGGTTACCATCAGGCAAATCTTGACCAAGAGTCAGCACCAATATCCCCATAATCACATTAAGCCATCCCGGTATAAAGAAAGCGATCCTCCACGCCACAAACGGTGACGCCCCTGCCTTCTTGATGATCTCGAACAATATCGGCATCAGCAGTTGGGTGGCCCCACCACCCATGTTTCCCCATCCGGCCGCCGTCCCATTCACAAGCCCAATAATCTTACTATTGAACATCGTACTCATCCAATACTGACACGACACAAACGTCGCTAACGAGAACCCAATCATAAACCGGACTACTATGTAACCACTCGCATCGCTCACAAACGACATGCAAAACACGGTGGGGGCTGCCAACATGATGAGGAAAGCGCAACCGTAACGTGGTCCCAACATGTCACAGACCGCACCCATCGCTAGCCTCGAGAAAATACTGCCAGAAACAGACGCCACACCAGCGTTCCCAATGTCGGATTTGGTGAGATTAAGGTTGTCCCGAATAATTGGGACAAGTGGGGCCGCGGCAAAAGTGGAAATAAAAGTGGTGAAAAAAGAAATCCATGAAAGATGAAAAGTTCTCATATGAGGGTTTGCAAATGAAAACAGTTTAAAAACCGTTGCCTTATGTTCCGAATCAACCGGTAGGTCGAATTTAGCGGTGCGATCAGTATGCACCATCGGGGAGGCCACAGAGAAGGCGAGAACGGGTTCTCGACCAGTGACTCCATGCATGGAGGTTCCCGGAGATCCTTCCACTTCAGGCATTATTGTAGAAGAATGTGAACTTTTAATTTGTTACAATAATGTGAAATGTGAAATGAGAATGAGAATGTTATATTTTTGAAGTTAGGATAAAGTGTTTATATAGTATAGAAAAATGTAGGGATGTGGGATTAAATAATGGTAATAATGTATGATTATGTCATAATGAGAATGGTTTATCTAAAAATGGTTAAAGAGTTGACAAAATGAAGGGTTAAGGTGGACATTTTTTGAAAGGTTGTGGGTACGTTTAATTTTAAGGAATCCCATTTTCCGCATAAATTCAAAGTTATAGTGTTTGGGCTTATCGGATCTCCCAAAAGATAATTAAGACTTAGAAACGATCAAAAATATATATGTGATGATGTTGGATATGTTATCTAACATAAAATATCTGAAAGATTTGGTAAACTATATGATAGCCAGATAGCTTCTCTGTTCCAGCTAAATGTAAGCTATATACTTTTGGTCAACTTACTGAAACACGTACATGACAACTTGATATAAAAAATAGGGCAAATGGTCCAAAAAGGTAACCAATTTGTCAAAATTTGCCAATAAAGAGAATATGAGTTTTGTTGATGCCCAAAAAGGAGTGACATTTTAAATTCGATGCCCAAAAAGGATTGAAGTTGTCAAAAAAGTCCTATTAAGGATAAAATTACAGTTTCATTTTTAAAAAGTGTCAAAAAAGGATTAACCTCTTTTAAATCGTGCCCTAAAAGGATTAAACTTTTTAAAATCGTGCCCTAAAAGGATTTAACACTAAAAATGAAATTCGGGTTTAAACTCTTAAAAAGTAACATTAGTGTTTATATCCTTTGTTTTCTAGGTAAACAAATGTCACATATTAATTTAATATTCGATATTTAAGCCTCGCATTAGCTAAAATCGATGAAAAATTGAACGACAAAAAATGTAAAAATAATTGTACCTTTAATTGAACTTTTTTGACAACTTCAATCCTTTTTGGGCATCGAATTTAAAATGTTACTCCTTTTTGGGCATCAACAAAACTCATATTCCCTTTATTGACAAATTTTGACAAATTGATTACCTTTTTGGGCCATTTGCCCTAAAAAATAGATCCATTAACATTAATCAAATTTTCTGGTAATCAATTACCCATAGTTTGCTCGGTAAATATATAGCTGGCATTTACTATAACTTGTAATATCCTGTTGTACAAACCGAACGAATACGAATGAAGCGTGTTCATGTTCATTCATTAAGGTTTATACTGAACTAACGAACGTACACGAAAGGATGATTGAAAATATTTTCTTGTTCATGTTTGTTCGTTAATTAATGAAATATGTTTGTTCACGAACACACACGAACGAACCTCAACGAACGTTTAGGAACGTAATTCAACGAATAAAAGATATGTCCATGTTCGTTTATTTAACTAAATGAACACAAAATAATGTTCATTTTCATTCATTTAACTAAACGAACGAACATAAACGAACTTCTCGTTGAACGTTCGATTCGTTTACAAACCTAAATACCAATATATATTATTACCCTTTTCGTCTCAAATAGGTATCCACATTCTCATTTTAAGTTATTCAAATTAAGTCTACCCTTACAAAAGTAATATAATAAATTCATTAATTTGCTAATTTTTTTAATTGATTAACATAATACTCTTAAAAAAGTATGAGTTAGTCTATCATCCTTTTCTTACACAATGTACTGATTATGTTTTTTTTATTAATTCTTGTATAATCTAATTGTGGATATTTATTATCGGACGGAGACGGAGGGAGTACTTTGGTACAAATACATGTATATAGCAAATTGATGTATTAAAGTGATGACTAAGTCATAATTGTTAACTTAGTTTCAAGTTCTTAGTTTTTCTTATAATTAAACGTATCAAGATTATGAGAAAAACCAATTTCTCATAAACACACAATATAGGCCAATTTGACCCCTTTTTCGTAATAAAACTAGTGGGTATAATGGCTGTGCGATGCACAACCCCTCTCGATTACGATTATATGAAAGATGATTTCTCATGAAGTTATAACATATGTGTAGATAGGAATCAATTTATGTTTGTTTGCTTTTACCATTAACTTAACATATCATTGAACATGAAAGATGACATATATAATTTTGGAGACAACGTTTACACATTATATAACATATATACACGAAATACTTTTACATTTGTAAATGCATATAGATAACAACAAATAAAGCTCTATAATCATGATGATCCTACGTGTTAGTGAAATTAGTAAACATACTTTATTCCTTGTTCAACAACGTACATGACTCCATTCGACATGAGAATGAAAGTATATATTTTAGGTGTTCCAAGAAGTATTACGAAGTACAAACAAAAGATGTAGCTAAGAAAGTAATTATGTATTTTATCTATAAAATTGCAGTTGTATGGTCTCCGTAATTGTAGCATAGTAGTAGGAGACTTACAGTATAAAGGCGGAGGTCACGAGTTCAATCCAGTCCCCATGTCCCTATAACTGCGGGTTATTATACATAACATATGGTTTGAAAAATATAAAAATTGAATTTTATTTTTCTTTCTTTTTTGACTTTTATTAAAAATTGATATAGTTATTATACATAACATATGGCTTGAAATTCATTTTATACTAATAAAAGTATATAAATACTACCTCCGTCCCAAAATTATAGTCCATCTTTCCTTTTTGGGACGTCCCAAAATAATTGTCCACTTCACATTTCAACCAATAAGAAGAGAGTTTAGTGGGTGCAGATTCTATTTGAGTGGTTGAAAACTGTTGTGGTCCCACTTTTATTAAACTGTGTGTTTTTTGTTGGTGGACAATAATTTTGGGACGGAGGGAGTATTATTTTTGTATTTTTTATTGATGACGCATGACATCTTTCTAGATGCTTATGTGTCAAAAATATAGAAGGTCATGTCTTCTTTATATAATAGTTAAAATGAAATGATAATGAAATGAAATGAAATGATAATGAAAATAATGATATGTCTAATTATTTTAGGTATTTGACATCTACGAATCAATTATCATCTAGATTAATTCGGTTATTATATAAACAACTTGAACTTTGAATTAAATTTGTCAACAATACTCTATTATAATTAGTATACTAGATACTAGATTTAAATTTTCTGCATTCATTTCACTTTTACAACAATATCAGAAACAAATAATCGGAACTCGTCACGAATTATAAATATATAAATAACCTTTTGATATTTTAAACAAAGTTTTTTATCAGGAAATATCCTCCCATAGTCCCATGTCACAGAAAATATCTGAAGTTACAATTTAAACGTCTCACTTATTTAATTCAGGATATTAGATTATTTTAAATATACAAGTACGCATTTATATGTAGCTCACAACACGTATAATTATAAAATATAAGCCAAAAGTGAACACAGCCTTAAAGTTTGGTCTCAAAATAAAGGGCTTGATTAGCGTTTCAAAATAAATCGATTTATGACTCAACATATATCGTGTTTGTTGAACCGTTTAGCTATATATTTTTATTGCATGCATTCGACCTATTCTTATTTGTAATTGTTAAACACCTAATTTTGATGATGTAGCAATGACGTATAGTGATAAATACGGTTACCACATCATGAAAATACATGGTGGGTGTCAAATGCTCACGTCATTAGATACATAATTACATATGACAGCGATATTGAAGAGTTTGATATACACAATAAATCAGCAGTTGTAGCTATGGAGGTATGTAAGCTCATTCCATCCATGTTAGCGGACAATGATTCAAGAATATCTTATACCCATGAAATAATAGAACCGCTAATAGATTGAATGCGCATGCCAAGATGAGATACAAACCACACTGTTTTCGTCTAGGGCACTCGAAAAGGCACCAATTGTTTAACAATAAATTATCATCTAGATCTATCGGTTTTCATGTAATACTTACATTTATATTCATTAATCTGTTATCTTACACATCAAATTTGTGTATTCATTTTCAATTAAATTTTAGAAAAATATTTAATCTTTGAACTTGTCACGAGAAAGAAAGGAAAAAAATGAAATTGTTTAAGTCAACGGATTGATTATTTAAACCTCAAACGTCTTACTTTTTTGACACGGGAAAGTATAATCAGGACCACATTAGAATAAAAGAATGGTTTAAGAATTGTATAATGACTTAGTATTAATATTCTTTTCTTCTATTTATCTTCTTAATTGTTGATATTTATTTTATTATAATGATAAAATGTCGACAGCATACCTCATGTATTGTGTGCAATTACAAAAATATTTTTGGCATGTTCTTGAATCGAATTAATGTATGAGCTATACTTTTATTGAATGATACATTAGAAATATATTTAAAAACATGTGAAGTGTAACTAATAGTCCCTATGTCTTCATTTGTTTGTCCATGTTCTTTTTTGTGTCATTGCAAAATTATTGTACTCTACTTAATATGAAAAGGAAAATTTGATTAAGTTAACCGTATTATCTCTATTTGAATTTATGATTAGAAAATTACAAAAGTGAAAGGAATTATTAATTACTACTAAGACCGCTCACTATGGTTGACGCAAACTGACGCATCAGTTGGTGCCATATCAGCGCCACGTCAGCTTTTTCCAAAACTGACACAAACTGACGCTTCACTACCTACAGTGAATGTCACTTCAGTTTTTTCTGGACCCACATTTACCAATATACCTTTATTTCCATACACTAAACAAAAAACAAATTTAATTTTTAATTGCTAGCGACCCCACCTCTCCAAACCGAAATACGTCGGGAAATCGAAGAAGAAAACTGATGGAGGCAACTGATGTGATGCTGCCTATGGTTTCAGTTGTGTCACCAACGTCGGTTCCAAACCAAAGGAGCAAGCGACGAACCGTAGTGAGCAGCCTAATAAGTTAGTGGTTGCAAAAGTAAGTAGTAGAGCATCTCCAATGATAACTATTTTCAAAGCTTATTTGTATAATTTTTTTTGAAAAGCTTTTTATCATTGGAGTAAATTTTTTGGGTAAAGCTTGAGAAATCTCAAATCTCTGAGTAAAAGATTTTTCAAGAGTTTGTGTGTGTAGATTTTTAAGTGAAAAGCTTTTGAAAGCTTTTTTCATTGGACAGTTTTTTTGTAAAACTTTTTTTACTGAAATGTCATAAAGTGTATAAAAAAGCTTTGTACAGTTTTTTTTATCAGTTGAAAAACCCCGAAAACGTGATCATTTTTTTATAACGTTTACTATTGTCCCAAAAACATATTATAACTTATTAACTTCACTTACATATCTTATTACATTGTTTTTAAAATTAACACATAAACTAAAATGAAGATTTCCTGAATCAGCTGGGTACCCGCCGGGTATGGCTGGTACCCGCCGGCTAACAATAGTACCCGCCGGGTACTAGGATTACGCATCGGGTACACGGTTTTTGTCACACCCGTCTAAAGCGGAAACAACAGGGCACGACTAAGATAAGATCATAACACATTATTATAAATATGTCTATATGAAAAATAAACATTCAATGTGCCATGACAACTATAACATGAATTGCGGTTCATGCTATGCAATCATACCAACAATGAAACCAATTTGTGCAAACAATAAATTTTAAACCACAATCGAGGCAAAACACGCCTTCCGAATAAGCATAATACCAAAAACTCAACAGTCTCGAAATAGTCTGAAAATAATGTTTAAATGCAGCCTAGCGGTCTTCTAAGCTTCCTTATCTTCAGTCTTAGTACCACTAGTAGTACCTGAAAAGAAATGCTCGAAAATGTCAACACAATGGTTGGTGAGCTTCGCATGTTTAATAATACACACATAAATACCGTTTGCTGTGCAATTAGATAAGTAAGTAGGACATATGATATGAAATATGCACATAAGATAACAGTTTCGTCCGCAATAAGCAATTCGTTTAAGTTTATGGATCATATTCACTCAAGGATAACACATCTATCACAAGAGTGGGACCGTCGTCCGATAGTACTATCAATAATCACATAAGTATAAGTAAGCAATATGGAGTGTTTTCATGGTCCCAAAGATGCAAGACTCATCCGACCAATCCGTTCAGTAAGCAATAAATCCACAACAATCATCATGCCACATATTCAATCATAATGTCCAAATCAGAAATCAGGTAGTTGGCACAGCATAAGAAAATAGTTCAAAATCGGTTTGAGCAATCTTTTCCCTCAACGGAAAATTAGTAAAGAAAATGGGGCCGCGAAAACTCTCCTTGAGTACCAAAGTATATATCATCCCCACACGAATCCACCAAACAAGACGTATATCTACAATTGAATATATATTGGTTACAACCTAGACAATACTATGTCAATCCATTGTATCCCATGTTCGTGTCTAATACGCCTCTTTTATGTTTCCCTCAATCATAGTTCGAATACCGGGTCTAGTATAAGCTCTCATTTTTATAAAATAGTTGTAATTTACATCACACTTTGCATTTCAATTTCTGTCCAGAATTTCACACCACTTTACGAATTTTAAATCATGACTAAACAAAATTATTAGACTCTATAATTTTTAGCAGTAGCACTTTGATGTATTAAGAACACTCAGTAATTTTACAGAATTTATTTTGATGATTAACTATTTTTAAAAATTCCCACAAGTGAACTGCTCAAAACAAAGACACTTCGTGACACCACAAATCTTTTATAAAAATTAAAATACTTAGAGACCTTCAAAATTTATAATATTTTTACAGGAGTTATTTAACATATCGAAGGTATTCCAGTAAAATTTTCAAGACCAAATTCACTATTAAACATACGTTTCAAAAATCCACAAGGCAACCATAATTACAAACCGAAAACTCAGAACTGACCTTTAATCTTACAAAATTATTTTGACTGGCTTAAACTTAACATCTGGACACGAAATCAACACCATTTGGAAGTAGACTTCTAGTACTTAAGTTCAGACTCAAGTTTCATCAAAAAACATCGTAAAATAACCAAGTTACACCTTTCCCAAACCGATACACAAATCTGTCCAGAATTGTGTTTATGTTCTAAGTCTCAATACTTATGTGTAAACAACCCAAAATGCCCATATGATCAAATATCTCACTCCTAACGACTTTAATACTGATTTTATTCATTTTCTCATGATTACATTATTAGGAATACAATGGATCAAACCGAAAAAAACGATAATAATGAAACAATCAAAATAACGTATCAACGAATGAAATAGGATAGGAGTAATACCAACTATCGAATGACCGCACTAGAACCTCCCTTAGAATCTGTAAGAATAACGTTTTGTAAGGATCCAAACACACCATGCATAATGAATCTGAAGATACGAAGATTTAGAACACGAAAACTTACCGAAATACACCTACACGTGAGTTCTCGATCAATAAAATGATTTAGAAGTTGATTATTTGAGCTCTTAGAGTTTGGAATTCGAAAATATGAAGAAGAAGTCACCTCATATCGTCAGAAATCGGCTGTAGGGTTTGTAAACATGAAATAAGGTGTTAAATACGTATTTATACCAGTCTGACCGACCTCGAGTCGCGTCGCGACTAAGGTAAGATCGCGTCACAATCTTTTGTAAATCGCGTCGCTAAAAACTACAAATCGCGTCGCTATTTCGTTTAGAATTCGCATCGAGTTTGATGACTGATCGCGTCGGGAAGTAAAGTGTATCTTGTCGCGATCCGTAACCCTAATTCTTGGTCAACGACATCATCATCAAATTAAGATTATTTATTTATTACTTTTAATTTGTTTTCGTGTACAAGCAAAAGCTCAAGTTTTCTAAACACTATACGAGAGTTAAATTTTTCACATAGTTTAGAATACGTAATAGTTGATTAGAACCAAGAAATGATTATAGGAACGAACCTACGAATAGAGCTTTTGGTGACGGATGTCACAGTATCCCCCAGTTGAAGGAATTTCGTCCCGAAATTCAACCAGAGCTAGTACTAAGAACATGACCACCAAAAAGATGCGGATATTTCAGCTTCATTTGATCTTCTCGCTCCCAAGTAAACTCGGGACCCTTCTTAGCATTCCAACGAACCTTTACAATCGAAATCTTGCTACGCTTTAGTTTCTTGACTTCACGATCCATAATTTCCACTGGCTCTTCCACAAAATGCACTTTAGGATCTAATTGAATTTCCGCCAACGGCACCTGTAAGGTCTCATCAGCTAAGCCCTTCCTCAAGTTCGCCACATGAAACACATCATGAACCCTACTTAGCTCTTGTGGTAATTTCAATCTATAAGCAACTGGACCAACATGCTCGGTAATCTCGAATGGTCCAACAAATCTCGGTGCAAGCTTTCCTTTCTTACCGAATCGCACAACACCCTTCCACGGTGAAACTTTTAACAAAACATGATCACCAACCGCAAATTCCAACGGCTTACGACGTTTATCAGCATAACTCTTTTGCCTATCACGAGCCACTTTCAATCTTTCCTTGATTTGTACGATCTTATCCGTAGTCTCTTGGACTATTTTTGGCCCAATCAACTGACTTTCTCCTACCTCAGCCCACATTACAGGCGAATGACACTTACGCCCATAAAGTGCTTCGAACGGCGCACACTGAATACTGGAATGATAGCTATTGTTATATGAGAATTCCACCAATGGTAAATGAGTATCCCAGCTTCCCCCAAAATCGATTACACAAGCCCTCAACATATCTTCCAAAGTTTGGATAGTACGCTCACTCTGCCCATCAGTAGAGGATGATAAGCAGTACTCATATCCAATCTCGTCCCTAATGCTTTTTGCAAAGTTTGCCAAAATCGCGATGTGAAACGACCAGCAAGATCAGAGATAATCGACACAGGCACACCATGCCTCGCTACGATCTCATTTATATAGAATCTCTCCAGTTTCTCCATTTTATAGTCCTCGCGGATGGCTAAGAAATGAGCTGACTTAGTCATTATATCCACGATTACCCAAATTGAATCATGCCTACTACTGGTTCTAGGCAGCTTTGAGATAAAGTCCATAGCTATATTCTCCCACTTCCATTCGGGAATCTCCAGCTGTTGCTGTAACCCTAATGGTCTTTGATGTTCAGCCTTGACCTTCAAACAAGTGATACATTGACTAACATACAGTGCAATATCTTTCATCATGCCCGGCCACCAATACAAATCCTTCACATCATGGTACATTTTATCTGCCCCCGGATGAATCGAATATTTAGACTTATGAACTTTATCCATCACTAGTGTCCTCAAACCACCTAGCAACGAAATCCACAGTCTTTCAACGAAATAATATAACCCATCCTCCTTGCGTTCCAACTGTCTATCCAACTCACGCAATGACTCTCCTTGAACATTAGAATCTATTAGTGCTTCCAACTGAGCCTCAATTAACTTCTCCTTGATACCCAAATGTATAGTCAAACTCATTGCTCTCACTCTTCTTGGCTTAACTCTTTATTTCCTACTCAAAGCATCAACCACCACATTCGCCTTTCCCGGATGGTAGCGAATTTCACAATCATAATCACTAAACAACTTCAACCACCTCCTCTATCTCATATTCAATTCCTTTTGATCAAAAATGTGCTGTAAACTCTTATGATCAGTGTAAATCACGCTCTTTGTCCCATACAAATAATGTATCCAACACTTAAGTGCAAAAACCACTGCACCTAGTTCCAAATCATGAGTAGTGTAATTCTTCTCGTGCACCTTGAGTTGTCTAGAAGCATATGTTATCACTTTACCTCTTTGCATCAAAACACAACCCAAGCCTTTATTGGATGCATCACAATATACCACAAAATCGTCTGAGCCATCAGGTAATGCCAAAATCGGTGCATCTCACAAAGCATTCTTCAATGTTTGAAACACTTCCTCTGGTTTCTCACCCCACACAAACTTCCTTTCCTTTTGTGTCAACAATGTAAGCGGTTGATGTCACACCCCCTAATTCGGGTTGCGGAAGCGAATCGGGTCGGGGCGTGACTAATCAATAACCAAAGCACAAGATATATAGTAAACGACTCTAAATGAGACGTTTTATGAAATACATTGAAATATAGTACATTACATAAGTTTTCAAAAGTAATAAGTTGTAAAAGTACATCCTTAATGAGTTCGCAAATTGATTTTTAAAGATTTTAAATACATAATCCTAGTACAAAAGATAATGCCAGTAAAATCTTCATTAGTGTGTATGCATGCGACTCGAACTAGCTTAGCATATAAGTAGATCCTGCTGGGCCATCCTAGTCTTGCTGTGTACCTGAGAATGCATCACTAAAAAGGTCAACCAAAAGGTTGGTGAATCTCACAGGTTTATAGTAAGTAACATTTTTGAACACATCGAGTAGTAAAGTAAGTAAATATTGCACAGTTGCAATAGTTTCCGTATACATTGCCATGAGCACCATAGTTGAAGCTTAACAGTAAGTAATTGCCCTCGTAAATGCTAATCCAAAAACATTCATATGAACGAGTAAGAAACGCCCATTTGTACCTGTATGTTCGTGGTAGTGCGTGCTACCCTGGGCGGGGATTGTCAGTCCCAAATGGATCCATTTACTAATACTAACGCTTAAGTCGATAACTAACAACTATGATTAAAGGGACTTCATTGGATTAAGTAAAACTCATGCAATCGATATACCAGTAAATCAGTAAGTAAATCAAGTAAGTAAGTTCGTGTGTTCGAGTAAAACAAGCAATGCATCTCCCCCAAAATAGTAAAACAGTAAAAAGGGGCCGTGAGACTCACTGGTAGCAAATCTTCAGCAAATAACAGCTAGTAATATAGTAGTCCAGATGCGTCCCTCAAATACCTAGACGCAAATAAATATACTTTATATAAGTACACGGACTATTTGTTTGTACAATTTTAGTACCAAACTATATGTTGTATAATTGATGTCAAATATCTTTTAGAAACGAGTTCGAGACGTAGACACTTTGTCGTATCAAACTTGAACTATAATAAGCGGACCTGAATAATTTTGCGCGATCGCTTAATATTTAAAAATACTTTGCGTTTGAAATCCTTATTACAAATGTTATAAGTTTAACTAAACATCTTGAAGCATTTTGGTATATGTAACAATTTATATCTTATTGATTATAAAATATACATATGTAATTATAAGTAATCATACTAAATAAATTAATTAATGTGACCTTGATGTTTAAATCCAACACCCCACATGAACATGTCATGCTTTTAAGAAACCATGATATGTGCTCCTTTATTTCTTTTACAAAATCATAGCAATACACTTATGCTATCACAGTCATCGATATAAGAAACCATGGTTTTGGTTTTCATAATTTAACACGATCGTGTACACATCGTTCTAAGTTTGTGTCGATTGTTAAAATCACTGTGTCAAAGTTACTTGAAAAATACACTGTTGTACAAAGGACACGACCGTGTGGCTATAACACACACGATTGTGTGTTACTGAAAAATGACACGATCGTGTTGTTTAACACACGATCGTGTGTTAGTCAAAAGTTTTGGTTTCTGTTTAATTTACCCACGATCGTGTATAGTTTCTATATGAAAACCACACGATCGTGTATTAGTACGTGTACTGTTCATCATCTCTAAGCTCAGTGTCGGTGATCATTCCAACTCCCATATATTTGCATATTAACAAAATTCTAACATGGTTATAGTTATACTCAACCACTATACATAGTCCCAATCACAATATAAATAGTTTTTACATAATATCTATATATACATCAAAATCATTATATAAATGAAATATATATATGAAATTCAAAATTTGAATGCTTACAAAATTTATGATTTTTGATGATGACCGATCGATTGATGATGAAAACGAGATGATGATAATCAAGTTTTCATGGTTTTGTTTGTGATTATGATGATTGTATTTTGATGGAGAGAATTAGATGGAGTGTAAACTCCTGCTGCTTCTTCCTTGCTCTGATGGTTCCAGTCGACAAACACAAATGAGAAAGAAAGAGTTTGGTGGTTCAAATAATTGAGGTCTATGTGTGTGTGGGGTATACAAAGTGTTACTTCAGTGTTAAGCTTTCAAGGGAAGTATGGTTTTATATCAATTTGTCGACTGATATTATTAATGAGTTAAATGTTTAAGTTTTTAACCCGTTAATTTTGGGTACGGGTATAATTAATGCAATACAAAATTTAATATTTTATATTTTTATTTTGTAGATGTTCTCCAGATAAATTTTGTAAAGTCAGAAAAATAATATTTGGATCATTTTTGACTGTTATATATTTGGTACCTTAGTTACTGCGCGTATCCAATTGAGCGCCAAATTTCAGTTGAATTACGAATTCATATTTTGAGGTAATATTTCAAATACTTTCAGATTAATGAGAAAATAAGAGTTTTATAATTTTGACCTTTTGGGTACTTTTTACAATTGTTTCTGTTCGTGTATTATATGTTTTATATAAAACTTTTATTTAACTTGTTTTAATCTGAATATTATAAATTTAATAATACTCGTAATTAATAATTTCATTATTAATTTACTTTGTGTCACCAACTTTTGTACTTTGGCTTACGCGTCCTGTCAGATTTGTTTATATGCGATTATTCAATAATCGTTCCATGTTATATATATATATATATATATATATATATATATATATATATATATATATATATATATATATATATATATATATATATATAATACTTGTAGACTTTGGTATTGCGTGTATATAATACACGAATTAAAAGTTTAAATTCGGAGCGAATTTTGGGTCATTTTTGACCGGGTGTCACAGTTGAGCAATCTTAGAAAAATTTTCAATGAAACGTCGATGATAACCCGCCAACCCCAAGAATTGACGAATCTCAGAGGGTGTCTGTGGAGTCTTCCATGCTTTCACCACTTCTATCTTACTTGGATCCACATGAATACCCGCTTCGTTTACCACATGACCAAGAAAATGAACCTCTCGTAACCAGAATTCACATTTTGAAAACTTTGCATAGAGCTGTTCTTTCGAAAGAAATTCGAGAATAAGTTTCAGGTGCAGCTTATGTTCCTCCTTGGATTTCGAATAGATCAAGATGTCATCAATGAACACGATAACAAATTTATCAAGATATGGTTTGCATACACGATTCATTAAATCCATGAATACCGCAGGAGCATTAGTAAGACCGAAAGGCATAACGAGAAATTCGAAGTGCCCATAGCGAGTCCTGAATGCAGTCTTCGGTATATCCGATTCATGTACCCTCAACTAATGATAACCATAACGAAGATCAATTTTAGAAAACCATTAAGCACCCTGAAGTTGATCAAACAAATCGTCTATCTTTGGAAGAGGATAACGATTTTGACCGTAAGTTTATTAAGTTCTCGATAATCAATGCACATACGATACGAACCATCTTTCTTTTTAACAAACAGGACAGGCGCTCCCCAAGGAGAATGACTAGGGTGAATAAAACCCCTGTCTTGGAGTTTCTGAAGTTGGGTGGACAATTCTTGCAGTTTTGAATGAGCCAAACGATACGGAACTTTAGCAACGTCGCTCTGGGAATAAGATCAATACGGAACTCAACAGGTCGAGAAGGAGGTAATCCCGGCAATTCATCCGGAAAAACATTATAAAAATATCGGACAATAAGAATATTCTCAAGTTTTGTTTCCTCGGAGTTCACACTCATAAGTTTCACACGTTTCACCTTAGGTTGTTCACCACTCACCTCCAATACACCACCATTCGGCAAAGGTATACGGACCAACTTTTCGAAACACACGATTTTAGCCTTGTATTTTGCCATCCAATCCATTCCTACTATGACGTCAAAACTACCGATTCCGAAGGGTATTAGATCAATACCAAAAGTATAACCCTCCAGCATAAGTGTACAGTTTCTTATGATCTTATTTAGTTCTACTTGTTTCCCATCAGCAATTTCAATTTCATAAATAATTTCCAAGTCACTAGGCACGATATCAAGTATAGGCACAAATTCCATAGATATAAAGCTAAAATCGGCACCACTATCAAATAATACCGTAGCAAAATGATCATTTAATAACAACGTACCAGTCACAACATTAGGCGCCTGACGCGCTTCTTTAGCATTCATAACAAAGGACCTCCCAGGAGCAGTGTTCGCAGCACGTCCCCTATTCTGATTCCCACCTATAGTCAGGGCTTGATTGTTGTTATTCCCAACTGTCCCTATCGCTCTAACCAACCTGGGGCAAGCATTGAAAAAATGATCCCGGCCCCCACATTCAAAACGTCCCCTGTTACCCCATACCACATTTACTGGAACTACCTGCCGTGCTGTTGACCTACACTCATTGGGGTAATGACCCACCCGGTTACATTTTGTACAGAATCGACATGAGGCATTAATAGCATGATGGTAATTACATTTTGCACAATAGGGAAGAGGACCAGAGTAACCTCTCCCCTCACTACTGGCGATCACAAACCCCTTGCCCAATTTAGCCCTTTTATTATCAGATTTGCCAACTCCAGCCTTACTAGTTTCCCCTTCTTCCTTGTTCTTTTCATTCCCCCATTTCAAAGTACTATTCCTCACCATTTGCTTAGTAAGGGCTCCAGCCCTCAGTATCGCACTTTGTATCGTAGTCGGTTTAGTTACCTTAACCATTCCCCTAATCTCATGTACTAGCCCATCTATGTACTTCTTAATTCTTTTAGACTCCGGTGTTACCAGGTGTGGAACCATTTTTGCCAGCTCGTGGAAACGGTCAGTATAGGCAGCATGGTTGGCCCCCACCATCGAATATTCCCAAAACTCTCTTTCTAGCTTGTTCAATTCATTAGTGGAGCAGTACTCTTCTCCCAATAATGCCTTAAACTCATCCCATAACATACCCGTAGCGGAAACTCTACCCCTAGCTTGTACCTGTGTGTTCCACCATGTTAGTACCTTACCCGACAGTAGGCTAGATGCATACTTTACTTTTTGCTCCTCTGCACAATTGCTAATATCCATCACCAATTCAGTTTTCTCAACCCATCGAGAGTAGGCTACCGCTCCCCCTTTTCCATCGAATTCCTTAGGATTACATGCAATGAACTCCGTATACGAACACCCTCTTTCAGTTCCACCAGTTTCAGTTCCATTAATAACACCACCGCCACCCCCATTAGCAGCATTTAGGTTCCATTCACATTTACCTCTTCCTCACCACCCGCCTCTTCTTCAGCGCCCTGTAAGATCCCTTGGGTTACCTGTGTGACTATTTCCGACAATAATGCTTGCAACTTCTCAGCAATCATCGCAGCGACATTTGGCATTTCGCCCCCAGTTGCACCAGTACGGCCACCAGTTTGACCACCACCTCTACCATTGCGACTACCAGTTCGACCGCCACCTCTATTAGCACCTCCGCCTCTATTGGCATTTCGTACAGAACGTCTAGGTGGCATTTTTTTTCTACAATTCTGAACATATCACGAATTAGCACAGTTGAAAAGTAAGGATAAAGTTATGTATGAACAATTCGTATGGTAGGAAAATAAGTATTTCATGTATGTAAGAAATCACAAACATGAAAATGATATAGAAAGTATTTGAATGAGGATTCATCCCTCATACTTCCTTACGGGTAGCACATTGCACACTAAAATATGGTTAGATATACTTGCACATGTCGGACTACCTTTGTCAATTACGTCGGCCGCCATAACTGTGAAAGTATTCGTTCACACACATAGCTATCTTCCAAATTTTTGTACCGCAATATACTTTGTATGAAAGGGCAATGATTACTAATTATAAAGCAACATATATGCACAACACATGTCAAATAGACTAAACTATGCAAAATAAGAATAGATTGTCTCAATATTAATAAATAGTTTCCCAAGGTAACATCGTCAAAATACCAAAATAGAAGGTCATGTAACAATAGTGAAATATGGAAATACGATAGTAGATATGATATGTCTTAAAGGTATCAGTTGCTCTATGTGCAATTTGCTTCGAAAAGGTACGTCCTGACGTATACGAGGAGGAGGGGATGCTACAACGGCCTTGGATCCCACCCTACTACAAATGCTCTCACCCGAAGTCGTAGGTTTGGGGTCTTGTCTTCAGATTGCATCCTCGAGTTCCCTCTGGTTGTCAGCATCTTCCATAGGTTCCTCCTCATGCTCTTCTTCCTCTTCCTCCAGTTTTTCTTCAGGTTCTTCTTCTTTGATTTGACGTAAAAAGTCATGTTTTACGCACATCTTTTACCTCATATTTAGCAGTAAATTAACAAAATCATGCCAATAAAGCTCACATTTACCACATTTTGTTAAAAAGGTCTAAACTTTATAAATATTTCAAATACAACAGTAAATGGACGAAAAACACACTTAAATAGGCACAATTCGTTCGACACGCTATTTTATCGTAAAACTCCGATCTGGGACTTAATAATTATCTTAAAATGTAGGTCTGGAGAATACGAACGCGTGGGCATAAAGAACGCTGAAAACGGATAAAGAACGAAGAAGATAGGGCTAAACGAGTTACGATCCAGCACACAAGACTTACGATCCAGCACACAAGACCACGACCAAGGGCATACACCCCTCTAAGGGCCGTATACCCCCCTACAGGGGCCGTATAACCCCTTAAAAGGGCCGTATACTCCCTTTTTGGGGTGGTATACCCCCTTCTAGGGGTGGTATATACGCCCCGTTTACTACCGAATATGCCCTATTTGCTACCGAAAACGCCCCTTTTGGTGTCGAATATGCCCCTTTTGGTGTCGAATTTCATAGCTCAGGGGTGTATTTCAGTGTTAAATTGGGAGCGAGGGTGTTGAGTGTAAAATTGTAATTTGTGTGCCTATAAATACTAGGCCTAACCTCCTAATTTCAATCATCTCTCACAACACAATTCATTCTTACACTTTCACATATTTTCTCTTGTATTTTCATTTCTTAGTTAGTTTCTCTCTCTAACTTCTCTCTCTAGGGAGTTAGAGAGCTATTAGAGGGTAGCTAGTAGATTAGAGGAGAGATAATCGTTGTAATAAAGGAGTATTGCTGTTCAAGCTGGTATTCAAGGATTGCAATTATTTTCTCTCTGTTACGATGCTCTATTATCCGGTGATATCTATTCCCTCATACCGTTATTATGTCTGAATTATCCATGCGTAATATTATGGTATGTGCTTTACTTATTGCCATGTTTATTGAGTAGTGTAATATTGTGATTGTTGAAATGTAAATATTTAGGAGTAGGGTTGATGTTAAATTAATCTTTAATTAAATATGTGATTGGAAATTGTTATGTTATGTATCGGGTTAAAATTCTCAAGCTGTAGATCTAAACCACCCATTTCACCCTTTCCAAGCTTTCACGTGGCTATTACTTTAGTATTAGGACTTGATCAACCCTAGTATCGGTAGATAGTTATCTGTGTTGTTGTTGAAACTGTGGACATGCTGTAAAACGGCCTAGTACTTAGTATAGCGTTGGAAACACCGCTGGTGGAGTACAAACATGTGGAAACTACGGACCGGTTGTAAGCATATGAACCGTGGATACCTGGAAGTCACCCTTCCTGAACATGGTCTAGGTATATATTAAAGCTGTGGAACTGCTGAAAAATGTAGTATACACCATGAAACGAACCTAGGGATGAACGTTTGATCGCAAAGGAGGGTCTACCCCTTGACAGAAGTATTTGTTCTCCTCAACTAAGTTTAGGGGATTTGGAAAAGAAAGCGAACATTCAGCTGTAGTGTAAGACGCTTAAACCCCCTTATCCAACATAACTGATAGTTTAACATACAATAGCAAGCAATTAATACAAACCTTAATAAAATCAATTAGAACTAGGTGTTAAGAACGGTCAGAAATTAAATATCACAAATTTTATAAGCTTTCCAGATCCTACTTGTACTTTGAGTGAAGTTTTGTAAACCTCAACTTATGATCAGATTATTGGACCTATGTCAATTAAATGGGCTGCTTGACCCATGTCCCTTTATAAATTAATATCACGAGCTTCGTTTGACTACAAGACTTATAAAAATATGTTTTGAAAAGCTTAGACATAGGAGAATATGTGTAAATTTTCTCATACGTTATTGTCACCAATTCTGTTGTTAAAACGCATAGACAAAGTCGCGTAATTTCCGAAAGTATAAACCATAGGGCTATTTTCGTATTCGACTTAAAAACGACACGTTGGGACATCCAATTAACGTAAAACCTACTTTTTATGAAGTTTTAAACATATATGAGTGTCGTGTAAAATTTTCGGGTCAAACCGAGCATTTTTGACTTTGGACCAAAAACTTGAAAACCCTCTCAGCCCGTTTTGCGACGTAACCTACCCCGTCGCAACTTTTGCGACGTCACTTGCGACGTAACCTACCTCGTCGCAACTTTTGCGACGTCACTTGCGACGTAACCTCTTCCGTTGCAACTATTGCGACGTCACTTGCGACGTCACCCTTCCGTCGCTACTTTTGCGACAGCAATGCCCATTTTTGCGACGTAACTTTTCGTCGCAATTTCCTGAAATACATAAAAACATTTAACTACCAAGTATTGGACTCGCATAACAACCAACCAATATACGACATTACTTGTACTTATAAAACATATACTTACGAAAGTATACGATGAAACAATACGAAACCTAATAATAATGTCTTCTGGGATTATTATTACATACCTAAACTTCACCAACGGGCCACAAACGTTTTTAATAAAACAAACGATTAACCACTTGGACATAACTAGTTGAGTGGACAACTAGCATGAATGGTCTTTTGAGACATTCACTTATACATACGACCTTTTATGCTTAGGGCATTAGAAGGTTGCGGGTTCGGAGAACCTACTGCTTGATATTTCTTTCGGATACTCGTTTATTTATATAAACGTAGCTTGCTTACTCGACTCAGGTGAGTCTTACAGCCCCACTTTTACTGTTTTACTATTGGGGTGAGATACATTGCTTAACTGTTTTCTTGAACACAAGTGTTAATTACTTACTTTTCATATACGGGCTTGCATGAGTTACTTACTAATCCACTGAAGTCCCTCCATCATAGTTTCGTTAGTTATGGACTTAAGCGCGAATATTAGTTAATGGATCCATTAGGGACTGACTCTCCCCGCCCGGGGTAGTAGCGCTACCACGAACCGTTCTGTAGAAACGGGCGACTTATATTTGTTTCGTACGAGTGCTTGGATTAGGCACGTCGCGGGGGTAACTTACGGTACTTGGCTGTACCACTGATTTACGGGTTAAGCTTCGACTATGAGCCTCATGGCAACGGTATATACATATTTACTTACTATTTGCTTGGTTGCAAATACCTGATTTCGCCTGCGGGCACTACTGATAAATCTTGTGTTCAAACTGTTTACTTACTTACAAACCTGTGAGATTCACCAACCTTTTGGTTGACCCTTTTTAGCATGTATTCTCAGGTACACGTACGGAGTAGGATTACTCCAGGATTACTAGCTAGAGTCGCATGATTTCCAAACTGCATTTAACGGAGATTCTTTAGCATTATCTTTTGTATATTACGGTTATGTAATAGAATCTCCCGCTACATACGCGGACTCTAGGCTAATATACTTTTGTAACGAAAACAGTATGTTTTCAAACGATTTAATCATGGAATGTAACTATTTTACAAACGTCTCATTTAGAGGTCGTTTGCTGTATATCTTGTGCTTTGTATATTGATTAGTAACACCCGAGTATGCTTCCGCAAATCACTAAATTTGGGGGTGTTACACCTATGATCATGATGCACACCAATTTCCTTTTTATCTTGACAGATGAAGTCTGACTCTACAGCTATCAATCCTACTTTGGAGTATTTGGCCACTTCCGCCAAAAAGAAGAAATTGATTAGGGATTGGATGAGCCGGACATACGGAAAGAACAGATTTATCGTTTGGAGAGATGCGAAGGCAATAGGGTATAAAAGAGAGTTGAGGAATTTAGTGAAATACAAGATCAATCATGAGAAAATGGATGCTTAGTACAAAATGTTCGCCCTCAATGAAGACATTTACCGAGAGCTAGTTACTGAGTTCATGTTGACCTATGAGTTTAACCCCTGCATTAGCAATGTTACAGACTAGCGCTTGATTAGCTTCAACTACAGAGGGGTGAAGCAACATGTGTCATTAGCTGAGTTAGCGGTATATCTTGGTTTCTACACTGAGGAGCAGACACATTCTCAGTTATTCTTCGATAGTTCACGTGGTGTTTCATGTAATGAAGATCATAGGCTGATTTGGGATAATCTAACGGGTAATAGTTTTCATTCAAATGTGAAATCCTCCGCGTTCTTCAAAGTTGAGCATCGACTTCTGCACAAGCTACTAGCTGTATCGCTACATGGAAAGAAAGAAACAGGAGGAGCTGTAGGAGCTGATGATCTCTTTGTAATGAACGCCATGATTAAGAAGAAGAATGTGAATGTTGCCTTCCTAGTAGCCGAGAGGATTCAGAGAGAAACGACATTTCAGATGACAAAGTATATCTACATGGTAGCTTTCATCACTAAGATTTGTAGCCGTATGGGTTTGCTCACGGAGGATCACATGAGTGAGTATACTAGCTCACCTCATGTTAGATCCCTGCCGTTAGACTTGGACTATTTTCGGACTATCTGGTTGATCACTACTGATTCGAGCGGGAAGGCATTCTGGAAAGCTACCAAAGTGGCCATTCCTAGTTGTGTTCTGAAGAGGAAGGGAAGTAAGAGAGACAGGGATGTTAAGGATGATGAGCCGATAGAGATACAGGATGATGACAGTGATGTTAGAGCGCTACAGGTTGATACTAGGGCATCTGGCTCTACATCTAGGGTTCAAAGTGTTGTTGACTGGACTACACCAGTGACTCCACTTTCTCAGTATTGGACTTTTCATGCACTTCAGGTTAGACATGCTCATGACATCAATGTAGCACATAAGTTTGGATTGCCGATACCAGAGCCACTGATGTACAGATGTGAGACACCACCAGCAGTTTTTCCCATTCCACCAGTCACCACCACTGTTCCACCATACACCATACCCACCACATCTCACCACGAGCCAGTATACCCTGTACACACCTCAGCTGCTCCATCCACTTTACGACAGCCACCCCCAGCTACCCATGTCTTATCTCTGACTTATGAGATCCCGAGACCTGATGACCCACATGTCTATCGCCCAGCTATGACCACCACTAGTGTTGAGGGCATCACACTCTCAGGACTCTCTGGGATGTTCAACCTTGAACCTATCCCTGATTCTGAGATCCCAGATGAGAACGACATTAGGAGAGGATACCAGATATTACTTGAGGAGACACACATGACACAGCAGTGTTTACGGGAGTGGGGATTTGACACTACAGAGGACTTGCCTATCCATGTTATGCAAGCCATCCTCAGACAGCACAGAGTTATTGTATCAGAGTCTGTATCTGGGAGAGCTGCTAGTGGGGAGCATTCAGCTGCTGGCATGCATCCGTCCACTTCTGCTGTTGATCCTCGTGTGACTGATCAGGGGTCCCCTCGTCCTTAGACTTTCTCATCATTAGTACTATTATTATTATGATTGGTCTGTGTTAACACTAATTATTATGGTGGGATGACTTGTGAACTTGTTTTGATGTTTTTGGTAATTTTTACCCAGCTTGCTACTCAGCTGGATGATCTATCTATCTATCTTTATTATTATGCTTACGTTTTCTTTGTTTATTTTAGTAGAATAAAATGTGGTTGAATTGATTGTTGAGAATAATGGGAATGATTCACGGCTAGATGACGCACATTGAAACGGAATGCTGTTCTTAGACGGAAGCAAGCTGGAATCTCTAGCAAGCAAAAACATCTTCTTCAGCCAAATCATTTTTCATCTCGTGAATCCATGAGGGGAGTTTTTCGTTCTTTTTCGTTGTCTTCCCAAAAATATTCATACCATATCCTTTATGCCTAATCTTTAAGTGTGGGATTTTAATTCCACCATCTTAAAAACACAATAAAGTGAGCATTTCCTATAATCAAACTCTAAGTGTGGGATCCCCCAAAAGATCTACACCTTAGTAGTGAACATTAGGGACAATGTTTCTTTAAGTGTGGGATACACGGTATGTTATACCGTAAAGTTTTCTGACCTTTTGTCATCCAAAGTTAACTTGTAACTCGTTTTCTGCTCCAATTTTTCAAAATTATTTTCAAAAACCCGACTGATTTATCAGTCAACTTTTGAAAACTCTTTGATCTTTTGGTAAGAATAATACTTTTTAAAGATAATCACTTTTTCAGAATAAATAAATTACTTTGGAAAGTAAGATAAGGCAGAATAAGAATCCTTTAAAAATGAAATGGTCATCTTCGAAGCATCGCATGACTTGGCTCATACACCCTATATTGTTGTGTGAGGAACTTGAGCCTTTAATAAGCATTCATTTTTAATGCTTCACCATTCATTTCTGTGTGTGTGTGCCGATGCATGCGTCTTAAAGTTAGAACTTGTTCCTAGTATACGCTTCGAGACCATACCAAAGAGTACCGTACGCGGTATAGGTGCAATTAGAGGATCTTGGCATTTATTAGGATTAAACCCATTTTTCTCATATCTCTTCAAGCCTAACCCTGCCGATACTCAATTTTAGTATCGATGATCCGCTTAGTAAACCCTGTTGAGCCTCAACCTTTTCATTTCTTAAAAAACCTAAATATTTTAAAACCCATTCCTTTCCATACCCACCAAAACCTTATCTTAGAATTTTTAAAATTTTGAAAAATGTTATCTAGATATTCTTTTTGCTTTCACTCCAAAAATCACAAAATTCATGTTTTACTCAAAACTTCCCGTGTGCGTTTCAAAAATCAAATCTCAAATAGATCGAGAATCTTGCGGTGCGAAAAATTGGCACCAAGTAAAATTCGAAGTATCAAAAAGTGTGAAAAATGAAAATATAAAAGGATTTCAAAAGGCAGTAAGAAAGAAAAATCCTTAGAAATTCTTTGGCAAAGAAATTCTAAACAAAAAAAATATATCGTCTAAAATAAAGCTAAGTTCTTCAAAATCTCCCAGAAACTCTGATCTCTAAAAAGATGTAAATCTTCCAAGTGTTTTCAAGAAGATAGAAGTCATAATAGCTATCTTCCTTCCTTACCATTATCCGTTTCCGTTTTCATTAAAAAAACATATCTAAATAACGTTTTTCATAAAGTTTGAAAATTCCTAAAATAAGCATAACCCTTTTTAAACTTTAAAACAACCCTTTTCCATACCCATTTAACCCTCACCCGAACACTACAACCCAACAAAAATGCCTTGGGATAATTAGCACCGTCCTCATTTGGAGTGGTGGAGATGCGATTCTCGACCAAGCCTATGATGATAAGCGCTGCATGACTGGCTTTGAGCGATTTCATTTGTTTAGAATGTTAGGAAACCCGATACACTTCTTGAGTGAATTGAGTGACCACCTGTGAGGATCGCCCAGTCATGTACTTCTACATATCAAGAGTTGCAAAAGAATGCTAAAGGGACAACCAATTCAGTTTTAAGATTTCTTATTCAACTGATGCTTACTTTTTGAAATGATTTACTTATTTTGAGGAGCTGATGTCCTTAGGAAATGTTTGTTCACGTCAAACGGTCTATCTTCTCAAAACCTGGAGCAAAATGAGATACGGTTTGCTTGAGGACAAGCAAAGTCTAAGTGTGGGATATATGATTTGACGTAAAAAGTCATGTTTTCGTACATCTTTTACCTCATGTTTAGCACTAAATTAACAAAATCATGCCAATAAATCTCACATTTACCACATTTTGTTAAAAAGGTCTAAACTTTATAAATATTTCAAAAACAACGGTAAATGGACGAAAAACACACTTAAATAGGCACAATTCGTTCGACACGCTATTTTATCGTAAAACTCCGATCTGGGACTTAATAATTATCTTAAAATGTAGGTCTGGAGAATACGAACGCGTGGGCATAAAGAACGCTAAAAACGGATCAAGAACGAAGAAGATAGGGCTAAACGAGTTATGATCCAGCACACAAGACTTACGATTCAGCACACAAGACCACGACCAAGGGCATACACCCCTCTAAGGGCCGTATACCCCCCTACAGGGGCCGTATACCCCCTTAAAAGGGCCGTATACCCCCTTTTTGGGGGTGGTATACCCCCTTCTAGGGGTGGTATATACGCCCCGTTTACTACCGAATATGCCCTATTTGCTACCGAATACGCCCCTTTTGGTGTCTAATATGCCCCTTTTGGTGTCGAATTTCATAGCTTAGGGGTGTATTTCAGTGTTAAATTGGGAGCGAGGGTGTTGAGTGTAAAATTGTATTTTGTGTGCCTATAAATACTAGGCCTAACCTCCTCATTTCAATCATCTCTCACAACACAATTCATTCTTACACTTTCACATATTTTCTCTTGTAATTTCATTTCTTAGTTAGTTTCTCTCTCTAACTTCTCTCTCTAGGGAGTTAGAGAGCTATTAGAGGGTAGCTAGTAGATTAGAGGAGAGATAATCGTTGTAATAAAGGAGTATTGCTGTTCAAGCTGGTATTCAAGGATTGCAATTATTTTCTCTCTGTTACGCTGCTCTATTATCCGGTGATATCTATTCCCTCATACCGTTATTATGTCTGAATTATCCATGCGTAATATTATAGTATGTGCTTTACTTATTGCCATCTTTATTGAGTAGTGTAATATTGTGATTGTTGAAATGTAAATATTTAGGAGTAGGGATGATGTTAAATTAATCTTTAATTAAATATGTGATTGGAAATTGTTATGTTATGTATCGGGTTAAAATTCTCAAGCTGTAGATCTAAACCACCCATTTCACCCTTTCCAAGCTTTCACGTGGCTATTACTTTAGTATTAGGACTTGATCAACCCTAGTATCGGTAGATAGTTATCTGTGTTGTTGTTGAAACTGTGGACATGCTGTAAAACGGCTCAGTACTTAGTATAGCGCTGGAAACACCGCTGGTGGAGTACAAATGCGTGGAAGCTACGGACCGGTTGTAAGCATATGACACCGTGGATAACTGGAAGTCACCCTTCCTGAACATGGTCTAGGTATATATTAAAGCTGTGGAACTGCTGAAAAACGTAGTATACACCGTGAAACGAACCTAGGGATGAACGTTTGATCGCAAAGGAGGGTCTACCCATTGACAGAAGTATTTGTGCTCCTCAACTAAGTTTAGGGGATTTGGAAAAGAAAGCGAACATTCAGCTGTAGTGTAAGATGCTTAAACCCCCTTATCCAACATAACTGATAGTTTAACATACAATAGCAAGCAATTAGTACAAACCTTAATAAAATAAATTAGAACTAGGTGTTAAGAACGGTCAGAAATTAAATATCGGTCTGTGTAACACCCCCAAATTTAATGATTTGCGGAAGCATACTTGGGTGTAACTAATCAATATACAAAGCACAAGATATACAGTAAACGACCTCTAAATGAGACGTTGTAAAACGATTTCATAGATATAAATGTTTGAAAACTTAATGTTTTCGTATACAAAATGTAGTTTCCTAGAGTCCACTTTTATAGCGGGAGATTCTATTACATAATCAACATGTACAAAAGATAATGCTGAGAATCTCCGTTAATGCAGTTTAGTTGAAATCATGCGACTCTAGCTATGTCCTGAAGTAATCCTACTCCGTCGGTGTACCTGAGAATACATGCTAAAAGGTCAACACGAATGTTGGTGAATCTCACAGGTTTGTAAGTAATATTAGTTTTGAACACAAGATTTCATCAGTAGTGCCCGCAGGCGTAAATCAAGTATTTGCAAATCCAGCAAATGTATAGTAAGTAAGTTATACCGTTGCCATGAGGCTCATAATCGAAACTTAACCCGTAAGTAATAATTTGCTCCCGTGACATGCTCGTAACTGAGTAAGCATAAGTAACGAATAATAGTCGCCCGTTTATACATAACGGTTCGTGGTAGCGCTACTACCCCGGGCGGGGAGGGTCATTTCCCTAATAGATCCATTAACTAGTGTTCACGCTTAAGTCCATAACTAACGATATATGATGGAGAGACTTCTGTAAGCAGTAAACAACTCATGCAATTCCGTTTGGTATAGTAAACAGTTTTAGTATTTGTGTTCAAGAAAAGTAAGCAATGTATCTCACCTCGTATGTAAAACAGTAAAAGTGGGGCTGTAAGACTCACCTGAGTCTTTGCAAGTTACGTTTATACAATTAAACGTGTAAATGATATCAGTCCGTAGGTTCTCCGAACCCGTAACCTTCAATTGCCTAAACACATAAGGTTATGTAAGTAGTTGTCTCGCAAGACCACCGAGAATAGTTGTACACAACTAATATGCCCAATGTTTGTTTAAGGGTCCGTAATCGCTTGTCTTTAGAAAAACATGTTTGACCCGTTGGTGACAGTTGGTTTTTGTAATCTCAGAGTATTATCATTGTAATTGAAGTGTTATACTTAAAAATGCATTCCAAAGTGTTTTAGGAGTCGTATCGTATAAGTGTTTGAGATTGTACGGGTTTGACACTTGGTGTAAAAATATTTTGACAACTCTCTGTTTTTGGCGACACTTGGCTAGTGTCGCTATAGGCGACACTAGTTAGGCGACACTTGATTAGTGTCGCTATTGGCGACACTTACGAATTTTGGCGTCACTAAGGGAGTGTCGCTAAGATAAATCTGGTTGAGTAGTTCGGCGACACTTAAGTAGTGTCGCTATAGGGGCGACACTTGGGCATAGCGACACTTAGCTAGTGTCGCTAGTACTGTTTTTGGCACACTAGCGACACTTCTAACTGTTCGCCGGAAAATGGACCGAAAACGAGTTTTCCGGCCACCGTTCGATCTAATACTTTTACCCAACCCATTTTTGGATATTTTAAGCATATATAAACCATAAAAACGTAAAAATGAGTAAAAACAGAGAGTTTCGGGTTTTTGTCGGAAACTTACAAAGTTGCGAAACGAAATTCCGGAAAGATAGAAGTGTAGATCGTGCCGAGGTGATGCTTTTATTCCAAAGGAGTAAGCCGATTGGATGCCGTTTGATAGTGTTATTTTAAGATTTTAGATGATGGTGGTGTTTTGTTGTTAGAGAGAAAAAGAAGAGAAGAAAGAGAAAGGAAGGAAAGAAATGAGGAAAAGAGGGAGGGGAGGTGAAAGTGTAGGTGAAAGCCTCACTTTCAGTTCCCGCAAATTTGCGCTCCATGTGGTGTTTGCTTTCCCGATTAATTAAGCGTTAATTGATTATTTACTCATTTAAATATAAGTTTTTACATTACGAAAATTTATTAAATATTTTAGTTGGAGTATTTTAGTCACGAAGTATAGAACATGATTTAATTTGTTTAGTTTTTGGTTGCGCGTTTAATAATTTAAACGCGTAGATGCTAATCCGTACGCTGTGAAATGATTACGAAATATTATCAAAATAATATTTTAGATATATTGGTTCGTATAAAAAAAATGTTATATTACTTAATGAAATTGTTCACCAACGTCCGTATTTAATTGAATCGAATTACATTCGATTAAAACTGTGTACGATCTAATCCAATCGCGTATTCGTATATATTCACCAATATATATTTTTGATACATTAATTAGCCTAACACAGAACTAATTACATGTATTAATCATAGAATTAGGCACTAAACACTAGTCCTAATTTGGCGGTTGTTACATTCTCCCCCTTTTAAGAGAATTTCGTCCCGAAATTTAAGTCGAAGTCGCGTTCGAGGTAGAGTCAGTGAATAAGTGAGGATACTTGAGTTGCATTCGGTCCTCCCGTTCCCAAGTGAATTCCGGACCACGCCGCGAATTCCACCTGACTTTGACGATGGGAATACGACTTTGTTTGAGTTGTTTGACCTCACGGTCCATAATTTCAACGGGTTCCTCAACGAAGTGTAGTTTGTTATCGATGCGAATCTCGTCAAGTGGTATGATAAGTGTCTCGTCAGACAGACTTTCTTTAAGTTAGAAATGTGAAAGGTGGGGTGCACGCTGCTGAGTTCGGATGGCAGCTATAGTCGATATGCCACGGGGCCGATCCGTTCGAGGATCTCAAAAGGCCCAATGTACCTGGGATTTAATTTTCCGCGTTTGCCAAATCGGATTACGCCTTTCCAAAGAGTACTCGATCCCCAACTTGGAACTCGAGTGGTTTGCGTCTCACGTCAGCATAACTTTTCTGACGATCACGTGCGACTTTGAGTCGGTTTTGGATTTCAGCAATTTTCTCGGTGGTTTCGTGTATGAGTTCAGGACCAGTGAGTTGACTATCTCCCACTTCAGTCCAACAGATCGGTGATCGGCACTTACGACCGTAAAGTGCCTCAAAAGGTGCAGCTTTGATGCTGGCGTGATAGCTGTTATTGTACGAGAACTCGCACAACGGTAGATGTCTTTCCCAATTTGTACCGAAATCAACTACGCAGGCTCATAGCATATCTTCCAGTGTCTGAATAGTTCGTTCGCTTTGGCCATCGGTCTGAGGGTGGTACGCGGTACTCATATCGAGACGGGTACCCAGTGATTTTTGGAGTGATTGCCAGAAGCGAGATGTGAAACGAGCATCCCTGTCAGAGATAATCGAGATAGGGACACCATGTCGGCAAACGATTTCTTTGATGTAGATTTGTGTGAGGCGTTCCATTTTATCGGTTTCCTTGATTGCCAGGAAGTGAGCTGATTTGGTGAGACGATCGACGATCACCCAAATGGTATTGCAACTACTCGCCGACTTAGGGAGTTTGGTTATGAAATCCATGGCAATCTGTTCCCATTTCCATTCAGGAATGTCGGGTTATTGGAGTAAGCCGGAAGGTTTATGGTATTCGGCTTTGACTTTTGAACAGGTAAGACACTTGCTGACGTACGTAGCAATTTCAGCTTTCATGTTCGGCCACCAATAAAACTCTTTGATTCCGTGGTACATTTTATCGGATCCCGGGTGGATAGAATATTTGGACTTGTGAGCTTCATCCATCACCAAGTCCCGCAGGTTCCCGAAACTAGGCAACCAGATTCGGTTAGAGAAGTACCTAATTCCATTGGATCTGATTTCGAATTGTTTATCCATGCCTCGCAAGGCCTCGTTTTTGACATTATCGGGTTTGAGAGCTTCGAATTGAGCAGTGAGAATCTGAATATTCAAATCGTTGAGAATGGTCATACTAAGGGCTCGGACTCGAAGTGGTTTTGTTCGTTCCTTACGACTGAGAGCATCGGCAACCACGTTTGCCTTGCCCAGATGATATTTGATCTCACAGTCGTAATCGGTGAACAACTCGACCCATCGGCGTTGCCTCATGTTAAGATCTTTTTGGTCGAAGATGTGTTGGAGACTTTTGTGGTCGGTAAATACAGTACTTCGGGTACCATAAAGGTAATGTCTCCAGATTTTGAGAGCGAATATGATGTCGCTTATGAAAGCGCGTCTTGTTTTACAATTTATAAATAGAAATACCTAAATAATACTTTCAAGCAACCAGGCAAGAATACCCGATCATTTGTAAATATAGATTGGTAAGTCAAGTTCGAACACAGGGAAAAGGTGGAATATTTAATAATAGAAAATTAACAATTAATTAGAAAACGGTAAATATGGGGGGCGTTTTAGTTCCGTACGAACATTTTAGAAAACAATTAATTAAAATAAACAAACTTGAATAAAACTTAAATTAAAATAACCAACAATTAATAATAATAAATCCTAATTGGAAGGAACAAGTAATTGTATAGTTAATGTCACTTAGATTCATATTTCCCGATTGATTACGTATTGATTATCTAATTGTGATTCCTTTAGATCAACTTAATACCAAATTCTTCAATGAATACTAAGTCGAATATGAACTAGCCAACGTTTCGGGTCCAACTAATTCCTATAATCTAGGGTCCAACATGAAACACTGGTTCCAATGTCACAAGATGATCAGTCAATTGTGTGCCTTTCCCTAAATTATGCATTAAACATTCACAACGCCTTATAATTAACTCTATTGGTATGACTCAACAATACCCAATAATTAACTTATTGTCTTGCTCATTTTAAAGTAAATTATTATTGTATACTCGACCTATCAGACTCAACGTATTTAGTGATAAATCAAAACCCTAAAGTTATGACCATCAATAGTTAATAACATTAAAGGAACTCAATCTCAACAACATTATTAACCACGTCAAGTAACAATAATAACTAGTTACCAATAAACAAGTGTCCACGAGCAATATAACCGTTTTCAATCAAATAACTTATTCAATACGCAATAACAATCGTTCCATAATCATAATCTAAGTTAAATAAACTACACAATCACTTTGGATATTCAATTCATCATCAAAACAGAAATATTCAGATTCATTATATCAAATTCTTCAATGAAAATAAAGAAACGAAATATACCGAATCGATTAACGATGAACTACGAAAGATTAGAGCGAATTATCCTCGTTCCTTAGCTTCCGTACCTCCAAACTAACCCTAAAATACGAAATTAAAACCCTAAAATACGTCTGAAACCGAAAGAAAACGAAAAACCTTTCAAAACTGTCGAAATAAGGTTTTTACGCGTTTTTATACTTCTGTGATTTTTGATCCATACAGCGTATGGATTTCCATATGGCGTATGGATTAATTTCAAGCCCAGCCCAGACTCGCGTAACCTGGGCCTCCACTGCTGCAATCCATACGGCGTATGGATGCTTTTTCCAGCCGATTTCTTAACTTTTCTTATTTCATTCTTTTCTTCGACTTCGGCTCTCATTATTCTTCAAATATGCATCATTTAGCTCGATTATTGACTGTTTTCCGTTCCTTTTCCATAAACGCTCCATTTCCACATCTATTTGCAAATATGAACGAAATCAATACCTATTCTAAACAAATTGCAATAAAAATATTCAAGATTAGGGGTAAAATACTACTAAAATATAGTACTTTTGAGCGTTTATCAAACATCCCCCACTTGAATCCTACTTGTCCTCAAGTAGACTATCAATTCAAAAATCAACTTCTTGGGAAAACAGTCATCTCCATTAAACTAAACAACTAAAGTAGGGATTACACAACATCACCCGTCTTCAACCCAAATGTTTAAATTTAAAATTATGTTAATTCTAAAAACAATTATTAAGAAACTCTGAGATTTACAAAAACTGATCTACACATAGAGTTATTATTCTAAAACATCAAATAGTTCACAATGATTACTGATATTGTTATCCACTTAAACAATCTATAATTGAATATTCGAGCTCAACTTATTATTATTTATGTAAATATTTCCTTAGATTCCCAAAAACTATATACTTTCATACTCATAATATGCCAATATTACATATCTTGAAATTTAATCAAAACAATCATTTTTCAAATCAAGACAGAGGTGACAGGTCTGTGCCTCAACACAACAAAGCAACATAACTTGATTTTGGTTTAGCAATAATGTTTTTAGTCAAACCATTGGTGACAGGTCTGTACCTTAGTACAAAAAAGCGACTTAATTTGACCACATTTTAAAATTATGAGTTTTTAAACTCTTTTGCTCTTTTTCATTAAATATACTGACGGAGACCAGGTCTGTACTTTCGTACAACAAAGGAAACAACACCCAATATATCCCAAATGATTATTAATTAAATTCCCAAAAATATGGCATATCACACATTACTAATATGAAAATTAAGACATACGTCATACATAGCTAAAATTCATCTAAAAGAAATATTTACTCCTTAATTATCATTTCTTAACAGCTCAAACATTCTCATATAAATCGCCTATCAATACATCATATAATGAAGCTAAATAATATCTTTAATAATTTTAGTATTTAATTAACAGTGTAGAAAATTTTAAATTTAACCTACAAAGTTACAAAATAATTATCCCTAGAAAACAAGAAATTTAAATGCAAAAATTTGGTTGAAGAATGGGCAACTCATAACCTCCTAGTTACTCACCTTAATAAGATAACTATTAACCAAATTACAAAATCATATACTTATTAACAGAATAATAATGTGGAAATTTCACTTCTTTTCTCTCCCATCCCCCACTTAAAGATGTACAATGCCCTCATTGTACAAATAATGACACTCTTAAAAGAAAACGGGAAAAAGAGAAAAGAATTTAGAACAGAAAAACTCCCCTGGAATAGTGTGAAGTTTAATGACAAGGATGATACGAATTTCCCACATCCTCTCGATTCAATTATTCGTTGTGCTGAACTTACTGCCAGCATGACACGTACTCACAACACAATTCTGAGGGAACAATCAACAAACATAATTAAACAATACCAAATAAAAAACAACCGAATTAAAAACAACCAAACCTAAAACTACCAATCCAACATAATTAATAAAACCTACAAAATAAAAAACAGTCATAATAATAATAATAATAAAACAATAATAATAATAGTGTCTGGAATCATAAACCAAATAGGATGAACATCATCCTAATCACTGTCGTCATCCTGGCTATACCGGTACTGATGAGAAGGCGCTCCATACTCTGACTGCGATGGTGGTGGTGGTCGTGGCATGAACTCTGGTGGCATCTGGTACTGGAATGGCTGATATGAGGGTCCAGAAGGAAACTGACCAAACAACTGCTCAAACAAGCCATCCTGGTAGTCCAAGTGTGCACTGGTCTGATGGAAATGCTGTCTCTGCATCAGATCTATCTGATCAAACCTCTGAGTCTGCTGTAACTGCATCTGGTGCATCTGCTGAGACAACTGATCAAACTCTGTAGCACACCCTCTGTTACGGCCTCGTGCCGTACCTCGACCTCTATCACTGCCACTCGTATCTCCTCTGGCTCTAGCCTGCCTCGACTGCAAAGTCTGTCCCACCGGAGTAATCGGAACCCAGTAATACATCTCTGCAGGACCTCCATACGTGGTACATGGCTCAATGAGAGCAAACGCCTCCAATCGGCGTGCAGTCAGCCAACCCATACTAGGCTGAACAATCGTGCATGAGCCCATCTCATCCTGAGTAGCCAAACCAAGATATCTCGCCAATCGAGTAACAAAGTGACCTCCACACAAACTACTACCATCTCTAGTACCAGTAGCTCTCTTCGACATCCACTTAGCCAACCTCCAAGGTACATTCACTAACCTCTTCCTGATAATCGAGCTCAAATAAAACAAGTCAGGCCTCAAAACTTTCTCAGGCCCCTCCTTGCGACCCACAATGGTGTAAGTCAACAATCTGTGAATGAGTCGATGACGAGGATCTCGAATACGCGTGTAAGAAGGCGTCGAATTACCATAAGCACCCTGGGCAATAAACTGCCACTCCTGCTCAACTTCCAAGTCAGTGAGTTTCTTCACAGCACCTGCAGAAATGTGGTCTAGAAAGTGAGGATTATCCAGCTCATTGGGCTCATAAAGCCCCAGTCCCAAAGCAAACTGAACCAAAGTCATCTGTCTAGGTTGTCCCCCTAGTTGGAAGAAAATGGAGTTCTCAGTCCATTGAGTCGACCTGGCATCAAACCTAAAAGTGCTGTAAAACTCTACAACCAACTCTCTGTAGATATCCTCCCTGATACTGAATAACCGGGACCAAGCATAGGAAACAAATCCAATGTTTCCATCCTCTAATACGTATGGAATAGCCAGTAAATTCCTAATGGCTTCAGCACCATTAGTAAACCCTTCTCTAGCAATCACATGCTCCAAAACATTCCATTTAACAGCATCAAACATCTCAATAGACTGGCCAATATTGGAAGCCAGACGATCTCCAAACTGCATCCTAGCAGTCTCAGTATATGACCCATGAAATGTGAGGTATCTATGTGATCTAATCAATGGATTTCCCAAAGTCTCACCTCCTCGTGCTCTCCTGCTAGACATGATAACTGCTAAACAAAACAATTGTTAATAATACTAAATAAGCAGTCAAAAAGATCACTAAAATTTCCGGCAGCATTTCGGCTTAAAATTGAATAATCCACCATAAAGGTTTAGCCTAAAACTACCGCAACAATCAATTTCATTAACCTGAATTGCAATTTAAACAAAACTACTCAATATGCATACATGTATATATTTAAATAAATATTCCAGACAATTGCATAATCAAATGTATTATAATAACTTGGTACCATTCTGAATATACGAAATTGCACAATCACTAAACTCGAGTATTAGCAACTAGCAAACATTCATACAAACTCAAAATGAATTATTGTAACACAATTAATCAATATAACAATTTATCACATGACCGTAATCACAAACACGTGTGTACCAAACAAATATTTGCATTAATCATCATGTGGTCAGAAAATTAATAAGCACTGAATTAAAATATAGCATAATTGAGCACAACTCATATTCTCAATTACTCCTCACTAACGAATAATCCAAATAATCTCGAATATGCAATACAATTGAAAAACGAATATGACATTGCAATGCATATAGCAATTAGAACATAACTCAATCAAAACATGCCAATAATCATACGCGTATCCAAAATACCCAAAATTCTATCATAAACCCTAACTTCCAAACGAGCGAATTAAACAACGAAAATGAAAACGGGAAGTTATACCTTGAAGAGGAAAGTGCGTGTAACACGAATATGCAAAAATGGCGATGAATGCGTTGCCGGAATTTCCGTTTGGGGGTTGTGGAAGTGAAAACCGTAGGTGGTTTTTGAGAAAAAGGTTTTGGAATGAAAAATGAGAAAGAAGGAGGCTGCTGGCGGTTTTCTGCATTTTTGATCCATACGGCGTATGGATTCCATACGGCGTATGGATTAAATAGGCCCAAGTCAACTCATTAAACCCAGTCAACGGCCCAGTCCAGCGGCCCAATCAATCCATACGGCGTATGGATTCCATACGGCGTATGGATTGAAAAATCAGAATTTTTCAACAAACGATTTTCAACCCAAATTCACCACTAACTTTATATAATTAAATTTCAAACCTGGATGATAATCACGACTTCAAAATCTTCACAATTCCACACTATAAAATAAATAACAAAAATTAACAAACATTGAAAAGAAAAATATTCAAAATAATACTAATATTCAAATCACACATTCAAAAACAAAAATCCAAACAAACAAAAGTCTAACATAATCCAAAACAAACCAAAATGTTAGAAACAATCCAATAGCATAAGGAATAGAAAAGGGAATGAAATCACTGATTCGGATAGATAGCAAGGAAATGCTCAGTGACAATGGGAAGGATGTTAATGATCCCATGACCAAAAGTTGGAAAATTTGCCAAATGCTCGTTAACCACAGGAAGCAGATAAATTAAATCCCAGCTGATCTTCAATACTGACTTAGTTACTTCTCCTTCTTCATCCCACACTTCATCATTACCAACTAACTTAACCTCTCGCTCTGGACTGTCATCCTCAAGCTCACCAATAAATTCTAAACATGATTCTCCAATCTGATGATGCTTGCTCATCAATGGAGTTTCCTTCAAACTTCTGATTAAGCCTTCAATTTCCCTCAAAACTTGCTCTTGAAGTCTGTTAAAACACAAACCTGAACTCCTGAATATCTCAACAAATCTCATGTAGATTTCCACCATTCCATAGTGGAAATGTTCATTTGGGTACAGAATCTTAGTCTCATCCACTAACTCTCTCATGTTCGCCACTAAATATGTTGCTAAATCAATTTCACCAGTTGGGTGAATAAAATCCGGGCGTGGTCTTCCTTCCTCTTCCTTAGCAAGACGATCTAACTGTTCAACCATTCTATTCATGTGATAGTGAATAGTGTTACTCACTACAAAACAATGAGGTGTCTCATCCTTAAGATGATCATCTACTTTTAACAATTGAACCAGATCCCTTAAACCAGCTAAAAATTCCTTATCAGCTTCAGAAGTTGGATGACCTGTTAACTCATAACAAGCTTTAACCATACGACTAAGACATGCAGCCTGTTTAGCCGAATAAGGAAACGAATGTTGTCTTAAAATTTCGTAAATCTCAACATATCGCCTCTTTTGATTGGCACAGAATACTTTCTCCTCTTCGATCCTTAATGTTATTGATTCCTCAAAATCTAAAAGATCATCCAGAAACTGCTGAGAATCCCCGAATTGTCTTTCCACTTCTGCACTATCTAGTAAGTTCTGTACTAGTGCCAGTTGATAATCGGAGAAATAAACATGGGATATCCTGATTAGTTCAGCTGTAAACGGAATGTCCCATCTCACATTCGCAATCGCACCCAATAATTCTTCACATGAGGATGTGATAGGCACAACCTTGCGGCCTAAATGAGTGAATGATGGAATTGCACTTTCTACCCTTGACACCAAACTCTCATAATCATAAATACCAACCAAATTGTAATTGTTTGCATCACTTTCAAAACTCCTCGCCATTGGACAAACCTAATAAAAAAAATCTGAAAATACAAAACACCACTAACGAAAAACAAGTTAGTTCACACAAAATAAACAAAAATTAAATAACATGTACAATTTTAAATAAATGTAACTCCAACCGGCGGACGGATTTCCATCCGCCGGTTGAAACTAAAACCCCAAAAGTTTAACCAATTAAAAGATAATTAGTTTCAACCAGTGAATTAATGAAAACAAATTACAAACTTAATTAACTTATTAAAACAACTTTACTGAAATTAATTAACAAAAGTAACTGTTAAAAAGAAAGAATTAAAAATTATTAATTTCTATTCAAATAAACACAACCGCTTTCCCAGGCAGCGGCGCCAAAAACTTGATGTCGCTTATGAAAGCGCGTCTTGTTTTACAATTTATAAATAGAAATACCTAAATAATACTTTCAAGCAACCAGGCAAGAATACCCGATCATTTGTAAATATAGATTGGTAAGTCAAGTTCGAACACAGGGAAAAGGTGGAATATTTAATAATAGAAAATTAACAATTAATTAGAAAACGGTAAATATGGGGGGCGTTTTAGTTCCGTACGAATATTTTAGAAAACAATTAATTAAAATAAACAAACTTGAATAAAACTTAAATTAAAATAACCAACAATTAATAATAATAAATCCTAATTGGAAGGAACAAGTAATTGTATAGTTAATGTCACTTAGATTCATATTTCCCGATTGATTACGTATTGATTATCTAATTGTGATTCCTTTAGATCAACTTAATACCAAATTCTTCAATGAATACTAAGTCGAATATGAACTAGCCAACGTTTCGGGTCCAACTAATTCCTATAATCTAGGGTCCAACATGAAACACTGGTTCCAATGTCACAAGATGATCAGTCAATTGTGTGCCTTTCCCTAAATTATGCATTAAACATTCACAACGCCTTATAATTAACTCTATTGGTATGACTCAACAATACCCAATAATTAACTTATTGTCTTGCTCATTTTAAAGTAAATTATTATTGTATACTCGACCTATCAGACTCAACGTATTTAGTGATAAATCAAAACCCTAAAGTTATGACCATCAATAGTTAATAACATTAAAGGAACTCAATCTCAACAACATTATTAACCACGTCAAGTAACAATAATAACTAGTTACCAATAAACAAGTGTCCACGAGCAATATAACCGTTTTCAATCAAATAACTTATTCAATACGCAATAACAATCGTTCCATAATCATAATCTAAGTTAAATAAACTACACAATCACTTTGGATATTCAATTCATCATCAAAACAGAAATATTCAGATTCATTATATCAAATTCTTCAATGAAAATAAAGAAACAAAATATTCCGAATCGATTAACGATGAACTACGAAAGATTAGAGCGAATTATCCTCGTTCCTTAGCTTCCGTACCTCCAAACTAACCCTAAAATACGAAATTAAAACCCTAAAATACGTCTGAAACCGAAAGAAAACGAAAAACCTTTCAAAACTGTCGAAATAAGGTTTTTACGCGTTTTTATACTTCTGTGATTTTTGATCCATACGGCGTATGGATTTCCATACGGCGTATGGATTAATTTCAAGCCCAGCCCAGACTCGCGTAACCTGGGCCTCCACTGCTGCAATCCATACGGCGTATGGATTCCATACGGCGTATGGATGCTTTTTCCAGCCGATTTCTTAACTTTTCTTATTTCATTCTTTTCTTCGACTTCGGCTCTCATTATTCTTCAAATATGCATCATTTAGCTCGATTATTGACTGTTTTCCGTTTCTTTCCATAAACGCTCCATTTCCACATCTATTTGCAAATATGAACGAAATCAATACCTATTCTAAACAAAATGCAATAAAAACATTCAAGATTAGGGGTAAAATACTACTAAAATATAGTACTTTTGAGCGTTTATCAGAATACCACGGCCCCTAACTCGAGGTCGTGAGTTGTGTAGTTCTTCTCGTGAACTTTAAGTTGTCGGGAGGCGTAAGCAATGACCTTGTCTCGTTGCATTAGCACGCAACCGAGACCTTGGTGAGAAGCATCGCAGTATACCACGAAGTCATCGGTGCCTTCGGGTAGGGACAGAATGGGTGCACTGCAAAGCTTGAGTTTCAACAGTTGAAATGCTGACTCTTGTTTATCGGTCCAATCGAATTTCTTTTCCTTCTGAGTCAGTACCGTGAGTGGTTGTGCTATTTTTGAGAAGTTTTCAATGAACCGACGGTAATAACCGGCCAATCCCAAGAATTGGCGTACCTTGGTTGGAGTGGTTGGCGCTTGCTAGTTCTTGATGGCCTCGATTTTTGATGGGTCTACATGAATTCCCTGGCTATCAATCACGTGTCCAAGGAATTGAACGGTTTTTATCCAGAACTCACACTTAGAGAATTTGGCGTAAAGCTCCTCATGTCTAAGCAGTTCTAGGATGGTTCTGAGGTGTTGTGCGTGTTCTTGTTCGTTTTGTGAGTATATGAGGATGTCATCGATGAAGACGATGACATACTTGTCGAGATAAGGCTTGCACACCCGATTCATAAGGTCCATGAATACAGCCGGTGCGTTGGTTAGACCGAATGACATCACTTAAAATTCCTAATGCCCGTAACGGGTTCAGAATGAGGTTTTTGGGATGTCGGTATCGCGAACACGCAATTGATGATAACCCGATCGAAGATCAATCTTTGAATAACAGCTTGATCCTTGAAGTTGATCAAACAGATCATCGATTCGAGGGAGTGGGTATCGGTTCTTGACGGTTAGCTTGTTCAACTCTCGGTAGTCAATATACATTCGAAATGAACCGTCTTTCTTTTTGACAAACAAGACCGGAGCTCCCCTAGGTGAAGAACTCGGTCTGATGAATCCTCTATCCAGGAGTTCCTGTAACTGAGTAGACAACTCCTGAAGTTCGGATGGGGCTAGGCGGTACGGTGCTCGGGCCACCGGTGCGGCACCCGGCACGAGATCAATCGAGAACTCGACCTGTCTAGGTGGAGGTAAACCAGGTAGTTCTTCTGGAAAGACTTCGGGAAAGTCTCTAACGATTGGCACATCTTCAAGTCGCTTCTCCTCCGACTTTTTCTCCGTGATGTGTGCGAGAATTGCTGGATAACCCTTCCTCAGAAGTTTTCGGGTTTTCAAACAGGAGATTATGTTTAGTCTCGACCCACCGGTCTCCCCCTGTATGATCAAGGTTCTACCGACGGCGAGAGGGATGCGGACGATCTTATCATGACAAACAATTTCGGCCGGATTTTTGGATAACCAGTCCATACCCACGATGACGTCGAAACTTCCTAGTTCAACAGGCATAAGATCGATTGCGAAAATTTCGTCGGCTAGGTTTAATGTGCAATTAGGTATCACACTATCGGTTTCTATGAGTTTACCATTTGCAAGTTCTACGGTGTACTTAACATCTAAGGCCACGGGGGTGATGTCAAGTAGTGGACAAAACTCATCAGAAATATAGCTCCTATCAGCACCAGTATCAAATAGAATAGTAGCAGATAAGTTGTTGAGGAAGAACATACCCGAGACCACATTCGGGTCTTGACGGGCGTCCCCTGAGTTGATCACGAAGGCTCTGCTCCGGGTGTTGTTGTTGTTGCGGTTGTTGTTTTTGTTGTTGTTATTGTTGTTGTTGTTGTTGTTGTTGTTGTTCTTCAGCTTGGGGCAGTTGTTCTTGAAAAGCCCAGAATTTCCGCACCCAAAGCAGGTCTTTGGTGCATTGGTGCTGGGGGTAGGAATGATGGCTCGGCAATCCCTGGCTAGGTGCCCGAACCGTTTGCAGTTGGTGCAAGGGCATGAACCGTCATGATGACGATTGCATTTGGAACAGTAGGGTTTGTTCCCGATGTACCCTTTCTTTTCTGTAGTCCCCGATGAATAAGCCTTAACGGACTCAGGCTTTTTGTTGGTTATTTGGTTGGATGAGTTGGGGTTTCCTTCCCATTTGCGTTTGTTGTTTGCAGATGGGGTTGATGTTGTGCCACGACGGACAGAGTTTGCCGCTAGTTCATGGGCCATACGGATGGCGCTCTGAATAGTACCCGGTTTTGATGAAGTAACCAGGTCTTGAAGTCTGTCAGGAAGTCCATCGACATATTTCTCGATCCTCTTGTACTCGGGATCGACCATGGATGGGCACATGAGTGCCAGTTGGTGAAAGCGGTTGGTGTAACCAGTGATATCGTCACCCTGCATTTTGTGGTTCCAGAATTCCAATTCCAGCTATTTCAATTCATCCCGGGGGCAGTACTCGCCCCTCATCATCTCCTTCAATTCCTCCCACGGGAGTTTGTAAGCATTGGAGATACCCACAGTCTGGGCATAGGTGTTCCACCAGGTGAGAGCGGTGTCTGAGAAAGTACTGGCGGAGAACTTTACCCTGTCTCCCTCCGCACAGTTGCAGATAAGAAATGCATATTCGATTTTCTCGATCCAGCGTACCAGACCGATCGCTCCTTCAGTACCATAGAAGTTCAAAGGTTTGCAGTTTTGGAAGTCCTTATATGAGCAGGGTTTGGGTTGTTGTGCATTGTTAGCTGTATCTTCGCTACCAGGGTTTGATGTTCGGGTAGCTAGGGCTTGGGCCACACTACGGGCAATCAGACCCGCAATTTCGGCTTCACTGAGGGTGACCTGTAGGCGAGGAGGCATGATGCTGAACAAGAAAAGAACAAGGAAAGTGGAATAAGGTATTTGCATGAAATTATGATATGTCACAAGTGTAAATGATGAGATACACGATAACAGTACGAAGTGGCAATCACATTCCATTTAGGTAAACAAGTTGGATATAAGGTACGGGTTTTCCTAAAGATTACAAAGTAATAGTAGTACAAAAGTGCCGGGAATTGTTACATCCGGTCGAATTGCATAGGTCCTATTTTGGCAGATAATTGATTACAAGGTGAAGACTACTCTAGTCTTGACGTAAGTTGACTTGCTCCATTAGCGCAACAAGGAGATCCACCGTGTCCGCAAGTCTGTTGGCTTGCCTGGCGTTGTCTTCAACCAAAGCCAATCATTGTACCAATGCTTGAGAGTACTCCTCGGTCTCCTGTGAACGTTGTTCACATTCCTCTAGTCGGTTTCTTATGAGTTCATCCGCACCTAATTCAGCGGTCATTGAATCCTGAATTATGCTTACAGAGAGGCTGGTATCTTCTTGTTCTTGCTGGAGTTGTGATATGCGGTCAAGAGCTTGGCGAAGCAGGTAGGTCATTCGGTGTTGTTCCCGTTCGAGATTCTCGAGCCTTTGCTCCTGACGGCGGAGTTGGGTAGCCAACACTGGTACCGTGAGATGTGCCGTGTTCCGAGAGTTATGAACAGCATAGGGGCTGGTTGAAGGTGACCTAGGGGTCCTCCTGACTACTCGCGGGTTTCGAGATCCTTGCGGATAAGAGCGTGACGAATTGGGTGGTGTGTTTGCCATTCCTGTGGCAGAGTGTAAGTAAGACGAGGCTAATATATATAAGTATATAATATCCAGCCTAGTGTCTAGCACGTATCAAGTAATGGTCTGGTTCTCTCGTGGTCAGAGTCAACGTCAACTAACGTATTCCTGTTCAACATAACCATTTCAGACCTCACATCATCTTTCCTTAATTGTACATAGTTGATCAGGCTATGTTAAATTAAGGTCGTATGCTGTAATTCCTGAACCAATTATGCCTAGTAAGGAAATACTGCCTAATGGTCATAGTCTAGGCCCACTAAATGCAACCTAGTTCACTATAACCTTAAGCTCTGATACCAATCTGTAACACCCCCAAATTTAATGATTTGCGAAAGCATACTTGGGTGTTACTAATCAATATACAAAGCACAAGATATACAGTAAACGACCTCTAAATGAGACGTTGTAAAACGATTTCATAGAAATAAATGTTTGAAAACTTAATGTTTTCGTATACAAAATGTAGTTTCTTAGAGTCCACGCGTATGGCGGGAGATTCTATTACATAATCAACATGTACAAAAGATAATGCTGAGAATCTCCGTTAATGCAGTTTAGTTGAAATCATGCGACTCTAGCTATGTCATGAAGTAATCCTACTCCGTCGGTGTACCTGAGAATACATGCTAAAAGGTCAACACGAATGTTGGTGAATCTCACAGGTTTGTAAGTAATATCAGTTTTGAACACAAGATTTCATCAGTAGTGCCCGCAGGCGTAAATAAAGTATTTGCAAATCCAGCAAATGTATAGTAAGTAAGTTATACCGTTGCCATGAGGCTCATAATCGAAGCTTAACCCATAAGTAATAATTTACTCCCGTGACATGCTCGTAACTGAGCAAGCATAAGTAACGAATAATAGTCGCCCGTTTATACATAACGGTTCGTGGTAGCGCTACTACCCCGGGCGGGGAGGGTCATTTCCCTAATAGATCCATTAACTAGTGTTCACGCTTAAGTCCATAACTAACGATATATGATGGAGAGACTTCTGTAAGCAGTAAACAACTCATGCAATTCCGTTTGGTATAGTAAACAGTTTTAGTATTTGTGTTCAAGAAAAGTAAGCAATGTATCTCACCTCGTATGTAAAACAGTAAAAGTGGGGCTGTAAGACTCACCTGAGTCTTTGCAAGTTACGTTTATACAATTAAACGTGTAAATGATATCAGTCCGTAGGTTCTCCGAACCCGTAACCTTCAATTGCCTAAACACATAAGGTTATGTAAGTAGTTGTCTCGCAAGACCACCGAGAATAGTTGTACACAACTAATATGCCCAATGTTTGTTTAAGGGTCCGTAATCGCTTGTCTTTAGAAAAACATGTTTGACCTGTTGGTGACAGTTGGTTTTTGTAATCTCAGAGTATTATCATTGTAATTGAAGTGTTATACTTAAAAATGCATTCCAAAGTATTTTAGGAGTCGTATCGTATAAGTGTTTGAGATTGTACGGGTTTGACACTTGGTGTAAAAATATTTTGACAACTCTCTGTTTTTGGCGACACTTGGCTAGTGTCGCTATAGGCGACACTAGTTAGATGACACTTGATTAGTGTCGCTATAGGCGACACTTACGAATTTTGGCGTCACTAAGGGAGTGTCGCTAAGATAAATCTGGTTGAGTAGTTCGGCGACACTTAAGTAGTGTCGCTATAGGGGCGACACTTGGGCATAGCGACACTTAGCTAGTGTCGCTAGTACTGTTTTTGGCACACTAGCGACACTTCTAACTGTTCGCCGGAAAATGGACCGAAAACGAGTTTTCCGGCCACCGTTCGATCTAATACTTTTACCCAACCCATTTTTGGACATTTTAAGCATATATAAACCATAAAAACGTAAAAATGAGTAAAAACGGAGAGTTTCGGGTTTTTGTCGGAAACTTACAAAGTGGCGAAACGAAATTCCGGAAAGATAGAAGTGTAGATCGTGTCGAGGTGATGCTTTTATTCCAAAGGAGTAAGCCGATTGGATGCCGTTTGATAGTGTTATTTTAAGATTTTAGATGATGGTGGTGTTTTGTTGTTAGAGAGAAAAAGAAGAGAAGAAAGAGAAGGAAGGAAAGAAATGAGGAAAAGAGGGAGGGGAGGTGGAAGTGTAGGTGAAAGCCTCACTTTCAGTTCCCGCAAATTTGCGCTCCGTGTGGTGTTTGCTTTCCCGATTAATTAAGCGTTAATTGATTATTTACTCATTTAAATATAAGTTTTTACATTACGAAAATTTATTAAATATTTTAGTTGGAGTATTTTAGTCACGAAGTATAGAACATGATTTAATTTGTTTAGTTTTTGGTTGCGCGTTTAATAATTTAAACGCGTAGACGCTAATCCGTACGCTGTGAAATGATTACGAAATATTATCAAAATAATATTTTAGATATATTGGTTCGTATAAAAAAAAATGTTATATTACTTAATGAAATTGTTCACCAACGTCCGTATTTAATTGAATCGAATTACATTCGATTAAAACTGTGTACGATCTAATCCAATCGCGGATTCGTATATATTCACCAATATATATTTTTGATACATTAATTAGCCTAACACAAAACTAATTACATGTATTAATCATAGAATTAGGCACTAAACACTAGTCCTAATTTGGCGGTTGTTACAGTCTGTTACCTTATTCATGCACCCAGGGTTAATCTCATGAAGGGTCACTTGTCCTCATCGGACAGTGTTGGGGGTAGAGCAGCCTGATCTGATCAGAATCATGATAGCCTAGTACTCAGTGACATACGACTTAGGGTTTCCGCTTTAATTCGTAGGGTGCTAGTGTTTACACCAAACCTCTATTGATAATGTTTAAGGCAAGTCTCCAATCATCTTTTATAATGAACATCATCCCGAAACCTGAATATTGAAACTTCAGCAATCACAACTCTATCTATCTGCTTACCCCATCCGTAGTGTAGTATTTTACTTTCCTGCATCTTAGTTAAATTAGAAAATATCAAAAACAAACCCTACCTGCTCTATTAAACCCATCCCATTAGTTGATATTCTCTGAGGTATTCAATTCATTTCGATTCGCTCCGATTTTAAGAACGACACCTGAGTCAGACTTACCGCTTACTACCCTAATACCCTTAGAGCAGTAGGTAGTAATAAAGCTTAGGCTTCCCAGCAAAATATAAATTCAAAACCACCCACTCGATCACCGGTCCCGACGGGAAGGTCCGCAACGACAGGGAAGCGATTCCTTGACCGACCGCTGGGACTCGATCATTCTTCCTCCAGTTCCTCCTAACGTTCTTCTTCTTCGGATTCTTCCGACCAGGAGATAACAGTATCCTTTGGGGCTTTCCTTTCTTCCAATAGCCCTTATACTACTGTATCCACGAATTAGATCTTTTCCTACATGCCACATCTGGCGGTCCAGGCGTATTCGGAACATCGGGTATTTTAGGAGTATTCTCGGAATTCTTATCGGAGGAGGATGAAATGTTTATAACTTCTTTGCTATTTGACATGGCAATGTTGTGCAACAAACGTTAGGAATAATTTGAATCACATTGATATATGCAAATATAGTTTCCTAATTCATGTTCTATATGCGGGTTCCTTATTTGTAGTCTAGGTCAATCCACCAAGATCTCTATAAACAATGGCTCTGATACCAATCTGTCACACCCCAAAGCGGAAACAACAGGGTACGACTAAGATAAGATCATAACACATTATTATAAAGATGTCTATATGAAAAATAAACATTCAATGTGCCATGACAACTATAACATAAATTGCGGTTCATGCTATGTAATCATACCAACAATGAAACCAATTTGTGCAAACAGTAAATTTTAAACCACAATCGAGGAAAAAACACGCCTTCCGAATAAGCATAATACCAAAAACTCAACAGTCTCGAAATAGTCTAAAAATAATGTTTAAATGCAGCCTAGCGGTCTTCTAAGCTTTCTTATCTTCAGTCTTAGTACCACTAGTAGTACCTGAAAAGAAATGCTCGAAAATGTCAACACAATGGTTGGTGAGCTTCGTAGGTTTAATAAGACACACATAAATACCGTTTGCTGTGCAATTAGATAAGTAAGTAGGACATATGATATGAAATATGCACATAAGATAAGTTTCGTCCGCAATAAGCAATTCGTTTCAGTTTATGGATCATATTCACTCAAGGATAACTATAACACCCCTCATTTATAATCATTTAAATATAGTAAATCGGAAGTGTAAGTCCAAATAGATAGTCATAATTTACTTCATTGTAACAACATATAAAATTCAACCTTTTCAAAACTATAATTTCTTCAACCGAGGTGTTATATAAAAACATGATGAAACATTATTTTATAAAAATCAACTATCAGAGTAGAGCCTCGTAGTCAAACATTCCTTCTAGTCCAACTTCTTGCCCACCCAATAATAAAGCCAAAACCTGCAAGAAGTGTTGATGTGGGGGATTAGCATAACGCTAAGTGAACAGATAACTAATCAACAGCCTAACTTAGCTTAACAACTTTGTGTACAGCAACTAACCTTAAGCACACACAAGTACACAATACAACTGATCAACAATGCAACGATTCAACTAATCAACAACACCATAATGAGGATCGGCGGCTCTGGGGATAACCATAAACCCGGGTGGCTCCCCAAGAACACTTATCCAACCTATCCGTATGGCCCTACGGACGAGACCGATAGCTAGTGGTTATCATCCTCAAACACAGGTTCTTAGCACACAACAAATGAAGCCAAGAAACCAAGTGTAATTCACACAATAACCAACTAGCCCAACCAACAGTTCAACAACTCGTTGCCTCATTAACAACTGATGCCCGAAGGCCAATTAATTCAAGTGATCACGTAATCAACAAATCACATATTCAACTAGTCAACATATCAACAGTATTATTACTAACAACCTAATCATCAATGCAACTAATAAGGTAATAATACGTTACTTGTTGTAACCAAACTTGTTACAACCAAGTTACGCTGAGGATTAGAGATCCACTCACCGACCACCTCAGGCATCCACTCAGTAGTCTAATATCACTGAGTCTTCTGCACATCTGGAATTACAACAGAATACACAAGTTAGTCACTTGTCTCAAGATTATGCAATAATCCGAATTATTCCACTTCATATCAACTAACCCAAATCATCACTATTATCAATATGCTAACACATTTAATAAGTATAAACTTCGTAGTCACTAATCACAATCATATTTAGTCTAGTGAATACTTAACCACATAAGTTCACACAATTCTCTTTAATTATCGATTAAGTGTTCTAACGGATAAACAACACCCAATTCACCATATAACCCATTAAGATCATAATGATCATTGTAACCCCCATGAACACTTAATCAAGTTATAGCTTAAATTACGTTAATCATCATTAATAATCAACTATTATCAATTATTCACTAATAACATCAACTTAAAACATTGATTCTTCCAAAATCAACTACACTCACAAACTTTATTAAGGATTATATATCAACTTCATCACTTCAAGGTTAAAGATTAACTTATAATCATGATTCCATCATCAATCAACCATTCTAATGTAATTACAACTTTCAACTCATGAATAATCAACTAAACCCATCACTTTATATACAATTATACATGAATTTACATTTCTATGCTAGGGTTTATATTACTTGATTCATATAATCATCAACTAACAACTATTAAAACATTACAAGTTTTAATTTCAAGTTGTTCATCATTATTTCATCATAAGCCACAAGAACACTAAACAAAATAATAACTATTAGCTTGAATCTTGCTACTTATCATCATTAGTGAGTTTATCTCACATCAATTTCACCAATCTAAACCCTAATTTTGAATTATAATCAAGAACATCAAAAACCCCAAATTCTAGGGTTTATAAATTTCAAGAAATTGAGACTTACATGTTGACTAGAATGATTAGAGGATGCAAACCCTTGATCTTGAAGCTTGAAATCGAATTTGAGAGGCTTCAATTTGATGTAGATATATGATTTTAGTGATTAAAGGCTAAGGTTTCATCAAATTAGGTATGTATGTATGATACGTACATATGCATAGATATATCTAAAAATAGACCGACTCAAAGATATGATATTATCATCTAATTGTTTAAATTTCATTCCCCGTACTTATTATTGTCTGGAACTTAAAAACCATTTACGGGGAACCATTATTTTATTTTACCGTCAACTAAATAAAATTAAAACCATTAATAATTTATTAGTCACAATAAATTATTTGACTCTTTTACCCATTTATTTGACTAAAATGCACCAAAACTATTTTCTGACACATTAAATAATGATTCACAGTCAGAAAATATCAAGATACTTCTAGACCCAAATACTGGGTGTTACAAATCTCTCCCCCTTAAAGAGATTTCATCCTCGAAATCTGATCACACTTATTCGGTCTAGAACAATTAGAACTACCTACTCACTTTCATTTCCATTCAATACTACTCTACTTCTCATACAAATAATTACTCATTACTAGATGCACACTAGATGTGTGTACCAGTTTAATCACTTGTGCATACCATCACTTATGCATATCTTTAACCATATACTCACAAAATGTACCTATATGTCAACATATACTTATATAGGTAGATATTAATGCATCAATTTACACACTACCAATGTGTATTTCAACTGAACTCACTTAAACACATAGATTGTGTTTTACCTCTATTTAATTTATTAGCACAAGATGTTATTTTTCAGCACACAATGTAGCATCATCAACTGTTTAATTACAATACATATGCACATCATGTATTATTCCCTTGAGCAACTTGTAAATATATACACTTGTTTTCAATTCTTTCCTATATATTCCAATGCACAAGCATTACACCTACATCCTGTACCTGATAAGTTTAAATGACCACTTACATGACCAGTCATACTTAGTCATCTAACAATTTAAAACACGTAATCACCAATAGTCAAAGTCACACATATCCATGTGAACATTTCAACTTTACACTATTCACAACAAGTGGTATTGCATACCACAACATGCACATTAACAATAAAAGTTCAACTCAATTTACAACTAGCAATTTAGCTAACAACTTGCTAGAAATTTTTACTTTTGCAGTTGGCTAATTACAACTTTACAACTTATAATCATAATTACAACTTGATTATATGAAACTCTTATTAAAAAAAAAACATCCCCATTCATATAATCATAATCACATATAGAATAAACAATAAGCAGTATGTAGAGGTCAATTCTTATGGTTAAAACTACTATTATATAATCAACTAGCATCCTATTACACCAATTTAGATGCTAAGACAACACCTGTTAATACCCTGTATCATCATCAATGGTATTTCAACAACACAAGGTGTAGTCATTAATCATCTTTTCAACAATATTAACACAGTATCATTCATAATCAACCGACCTCTACTTTGCTTAAATCATCTTTTAAAGATTACTAGTTGCAATTAACTATATACATATCTCTTGTACCATAGGTACCACATTAAACAACAACTTAATGGTTTATTACTCTTTTATTTTAGTCAATCCTTGACTATCTCTCAACTACAGGTCAACATATCTTACTTGTTATTTTAAAACCACTTAACTTTATATGGTACTTAGTAGCCTCAACAACTCCATGTGAAATGACATAATATAAATACGTTGGCCAGACGTCGTCATATTATGTCAGTCACACTTTATTCTCAGGCCACTTCATACCATTTATCTCCTAAGTAATTATCTTTACTCTCACATATTTCTCAACAGTAATTTCAATAATTTATACAATTATAACAACCTGTAATAGCAAGTATATTCCCAATTATTAACTTGCTACTATTTTCAACTTATCACTTTTAATGTGAACTACTCATATGATCATGTATATATAACAATACAGACATACTACACCAATGTCTGACACGAATATATCAAGCAACTTCTTTATTACCCAATTCAATATTAAATATTATTTATACAACTTAATACTTATAGTACACTAGTACTAAGCAATTCATCAATATTATGTATAATATTCAACACATAATCGTCAATCTATATACCTTTAATCAAATCACAATTGAGTATTTCATGCTCAACTATTACATCAATATAAGCTCATATGCTTATTTCGTAATTTCTTAAAACGCTTAATTCAACATTTTATAATACTCTTAAGTAGTTCAATTACTTCGTCACATTTCAATTAGTCCACATAATTTCATATTCAATGTTTACTAACCCTTGTTAGCAACAATCAATAATACCATTTACTGGTATATTTCATACTTGAATAGCTCACCTGAGAGTAACTCATACATTATAACTTAGGTGGACCTCATAAAATAATTTTTAAGATTCCACATAATCACAGGAATGATCTCTGGGCATAAAGAAACAGAAGCCCAATACAAAACGTAAGCTAAAAGTCCGAAATAAGGTCCGAAAAATATTAAAATGCCATTTTCGGGCCCCAAACGACCCCGAATGGCCAAAAGCTGCCTAGGCTAAGGTACTTAGCTTTGATCATTGGACCATTTTCGAGTGACCGTGTAATTTTCAGCCCAATCCGTGTCTATAGAAAATTTGTCAAATTTTCAGTCGCTAAAAACACTACTAAAGACTTATGCACTTTTGGAATTTGCAAAAATTTGTGAAATTTAGTTTTGCAAACGCGATCCGGACTAGAGGGGCTGGATCGCGTTCACCTTTAGAAAAACTTCTGTCACCGTTTTACACTTGAGAACGCGATCCGGGAACTAGGGCTGGATCGCGTTCCAATGAAGGAAACGTTCTGCAACCGATTTGCACATGGAAACGCGATCCGGAAACAAGAGCGGGATCGCGTTCGTAAGACCAAAATCGACTTTGACAAATTATAACTACTGAACGCGATCCGGGCAATATGTGGGGATCGCGTTTGAGCTTATTACAGCTCAACATCAGACCTGCACCACTTTATGCAACAGTCTGAAATTCAAACGAGCATATCTCCTAAACCGTAAAGAATTAGGATTTGAAATTTTACAGGCACGCTCATATAATCAAAATGAAACTTTCCCTTTTCACACTTTTTCAAAATTCACGTTTATCGAGAAAACGGACGTACGACTCATTTTGGATCATTTTTAGCCATTTTCGTTGACACGCCATATTCCAAATGGCTTACTTTCTGATTTCAACCCTTTGCCAACTTGTTTATACATATATTTGTGACATGTGGGCATATTCGTCACCTTCATACACCCATTCTACTATAGTTTAACTCTTTGACCCGTTTAAGTGTCCAATTGGACACTTTTACCAAATTTCAACCATAATAACTACCATAACACTTTTAATGCACTTTGCTACTATATTTATGACTTAAAGTCACTTTGACATTCATCCTGATCGAATCACAATTTGTTTTAACCATTTTACCAAAAAGTGACCCATTTGGGCACTTTAACAACCCATTTGGGTTTCAACCAATATGTTCACTAATTTAACACCCATTTAACACTTCTTTGACTTTACCAAGTCAAACAACTTCACTTCCACTATCGGTGTCACATTATAACCTTGAAACACCAAATTCACATAAAATCATCAAATTCACAACAATTACAACAAGTATTCAACCATGACTTTTTCACCACTTGTCAACGCATATATAGACTAGTTGACCACTTTGACTTTCTAATTTTACATAACAACACGACTCGAATCCTATTAATGGAGAATACCAACATCCCATTAATTTCATCATATCAATTCAGTTTATCATTTATCAATTAATTCCCTAGCAAGGATCTATAATCACACCTTGCATTTATCAACTTATTTTCACACTGTAGATACACTTAATTTCACATAATACAACTGTTACACCTTAGTCAACAATGTATCTACACAGTTTCAACATTTTGACCGAAATTTTCAATTTCCTTCTTAATTACTCATTAACACCTCTATCATCTTATTAACAAGCAATATTCACCAATAATTCAATTTACTTTACTAACAATCATATCATAGTAAAATAAACAGTCAAAGCTTATTAAAATTCACCAAGCTTATCGAAAATTACCTAGCATATCTAGGCCCACGAGTATTGAGGAATCATTGAGAATACCAGACGGTTCCTCATGTTCCTCCGTCTCTGCATCCAAAACAACACTATTGCATCTTGTTATAGGTTAGTACACATTCAATAACAATTTTCTCATGCAACCACTAATCCCCACACCCTGGAATGTTTGACATGACACATATCAGAGTTTGGGATTGAACATCTTATAATGTACAATTCACCCAAACTCACGCTCTGATACCAACTTATAACACCCCTCGTTTATAATCATTTAAATATAGTAAATCGGAAGCGTAAGTCCAAATAGATAGTCATAATTTACTTCATTGTAACAACATATAAAATTCAACCTTTTCAAAACTATAATTTCTTCAACCGAGGTGTTATATAAAAACATGATGAAACATTATTTTATAAAAATCAACTATCAGAGTAGAGCCTCGTAGTCAAACATTCCTTCTAGTCCAACTTCTTGCCCACCCAATAATAAAGCCAAAACCTGCAAGAAGTGTTGATGTGGGGGATTAGCATAACGCTAAGTGAACAGATAACTAATCAACAGCCTAACTTAGCTTAACAACTTTGTGTACAGCAACTAACCTTAAGCACACACAAGTACACAATACAACTGATCAACAATGCAACGATTCAACTAATCAACAACACCATAATGAGGATCGGCGGCTCTGGGGATAACCATAAACCCGGGTGGCTCCCCAAGAACACTTATCCAACCTATCCGTATGGCCCTACGGACGAGACCGATAGCTAGTGGTTATCATCCTCAAACACAGGTTCTTAGCACACAACAAATGAAGCCAAGAAACCAAGTGTAATTCACACAATAACCAACTAGCCCAACCAACAGTTCAACAACTCGTTGCCTCATTAACAACTGATGCCCGAAGGCCAATTAATTCAAGTGATCACGTAATCAACAAATCACATATTCAACTAGTCAACATATCAACAGTATTATTACTAACAACCTAATCATCAATGCAACTAATAAGGTAATAATACGTTACTTGTTGTAACCAAACTTGTTACAACCAAGTTACGCTGAGGATTAGAGATCCACTCACCGACCACCTCAGGCATCCACTCAGTAGTTTAATATCACTGAGTCTTCTGCACATCTGGAATTACAACAGAATACACAAGTTAGTCACTTGTCTCAAGATTATGCAATAATCCGAATTATTCCACTTCATATCAACTAACCCAAATCATCACTATTATCAATATGCTAACACATTTAATAAGTATAAACTTCGTAGTCACTAATCACAATCATATTTAGTCTAGTGAATACTTAACCACATAAGTTCACACAATTCTCTTTAATTATCGATTAAGTGTTCTAACGGATAAACAACACCCAATTCACCATATAACCCATTAAGATCATAATGATCATTGTAACCCCCATGAACACTTAATCAAGTTATAGCTTAAATTACGTTAATCATCATTAATAATCAACTATTATCAATTATTCACTAATAACATCAACTTAAAACATTGATTCTTCCAAAATCAACTACACTCACAAACTTTATTAAGGATTATATATCAACTTCATCACTTCAAGGTTAAAGATTAACTTATAATCATGATTCCATCATCAATCAACCATTCTAATGTAATTACAACTTTCAAATCATGAATAATCAACTAAACCCATCACTTTATATACAATTATACATGAATTTACATTTCTAAGCTAGGGTTTATATTACTTGATTCATATAATCATCAACTAACAACTATTAAAACATTACAAGTTTTAATTTCAAGTTGTTCATCATTATTTCATCATAAGCCACAAGAACACTAAACAAAATAATAACTATTAGCTTGAATCTTGCTACTTATCATCATTAGTGAGTTTATCTCACATCAATTTCACCAATCTAAACCCTAATTTTGAATTATAATCAAGAACATCAAAAACCCCAAATTCTAGGGTTTATAAATTTCAAGAAATTGAGACTTACATGTTGACTAGAATGATTAGAGGATGCAAACCCTTGATCTTGAAGCTTGAAATCGAATTTGAGAGGCTTCAATTTGATGTAGAGATATGATTTTAGTGATTAAAGGCTAAGGTTTCATCAAATTAGGTATGTATGTATGATACGTACATATGCATAGATATATCTAAAAATAGACCGACTCAAAGATATGATATTATCATCTAATTGTTTAAATTTCATTCCCCGTACTTATTATTGTCTGGAACTTAAAAACCATTTACGGGGAACCATTATTTTATTTTACCGTCAACTAAATAAAATTAAAACCATTAATAATTTATTAGTCACAATAAATTATTTGACTCTTTTACCCATTTATTTGACTAAAATGCACCAAAACTATTTTCTGACACATTAAATAATGATTCACAGTCAGAAAATATCAAGATACTTCTAGACCCAATACTGGGTGTTACAATAACGCATCTATCACAAGAGTGAGACCGTCGTCCGATAGTGTCGCACCCCCAAATTATGATGCGGAAGCGGTTCGGGTCGGGGCACGACTAATCAAGTAATCACAGCACAAAGATACATAGTAAACGACTCTATATGCGTTGTTTTAACAAAATATATTGATATAAGAAATTTTTACAACATTTGAAGCTATACATAGCTCGTGTTCTGAAAATTAGAGATTCCAATACATAAATACTTTAACAAAATATATTAATGCAAGAAAATCTCTAATATCTGCATGCTGACTCGAGCTACAGTAATTCTGAGGGCAGTCCGACTTACTGCTGAGTACCTGTGATACATGCTAAAATGGGTCAGCGAAACGCTGGTGAGCTCACAGGTTTGTATGTCAAAACATATTATATGAACCGCAAGATTTAATTGAATTTAAGTTGCAATATAGCAAAATAAAAGTTATACAGCCATGAGCACATAGTTTGAGCTTAACTGGAGGGTCAGGTCCAATGAAGGAATTCCGATCGAGGTGCCTCCTACGAGTGCCTAATCTACACTCGTTTACCCAAATGCTAATACGTCCATTTGACCAGTTAGTGCTTGCTAACCATGAAGATGATTGTCAATCCTATATGATATCATATACTAACATTCACGCTACAGATGTATTACCAAACTATGTTGTGGAGGGCTTTAAATTGATTAGTTGAAAACAACTCATGTAGTATTTGATTTGATTATACTAGCGTTCACATGTAAATAAATCGAGCAATGTATCACACCCCTGATGAAAACAGTAAAATAGGGGCTATGAGACTCACCTGAGTCTTGAAGTGTTTAACTTAATAAACTTGATTTGATTTGCCGAGTAGTGATGTCCGAAGACTTGTAACCTGAGGGTGTCCACGACACGCGATGGTTATAAACGTGAGTAGGTATCTGTAAAGACTACCCTTGTAGTTGTTCGTCCAACTAGAATGTCCAAATAACTACGATTTGGTTGATTAACTTGTCCAAATGACTACGATTTGGTTGATTTGATTGAGTTTTGAAAACGTGTACGGCCCGTTGTTGATTGTTTGTAATAATAATCTCAACATTATCATTATGATTTCGAAGTCTTATACTTAAAAGTATGTTCCAATGTGTTTTCGAAGTCGTATCGTATAAAGGTTTGAGGTTATACAAGTTCGACACTTAGCATAAAATAGTTTGTAAACTTTCTGTTTTTAGCGTTACTCATAGCGACACTTAAGGGTTTTAGGCGACACTCAAGAAGTGTCGCATAAAATGAGAAATTATGTATTATTGGCGTCACTTAAGGAAGTGACGGATAAGAGGCGACACTTAAGCAAGTGTCGGGTACAAGTGTCGGTTGAATTGCAAATCGATTTCGGGGCGACACTTAAGCAAGTGTCGGGTATAAGTGACGGGTATAGTATTTGCGATACTTAGGAAGTGACGGGAAAAGAGGGTTTTTAGCGGCACTTAGGCAAGTGACGTAAGATTAGGGCTTTTGGCGACACTTAATGCGTCACTTAAGGAAGTGACGCTATACTGGATCTGGCCGTGCGACACTTACGTCTGGTCAGATCCGGGTTTGTCGAAAACGTGTTTAACGACCACCATTTGGTCTGATTCTTTTACCCAACCCTTATTTTGGTTCATAGAGTTGATAATATTTATTGTTTCGAGTTGATTGCGTTTCTAGGTGTCGTTTTCACAAAATGACAAAAACTGACATTTTCCGACAATGTTTCTGAAAACAAGTTTTGAACATGTATTTGGACATTACAAGCTTAGATTAACAACAACAAGTTAAAAATAATTGAAATCGAAGAGTTTCGAGATTTGTCGGAAACTTACGAATTAACGCGAGAAGATTTCGAAAAGATGGAAATGTAGCTCTTGTCGAGGTGAACATTTTTCTCCAAATGAGCTAGGTGATCGGAGGTCGTTTGGTGGTGTTTTTAGGTGGTTGAAGGTGGATGATGGTGGTAGATCTTTTGAGAGAAAGAAAGAAAGAAAAGGGAAAGAGAGAGAGAGAGAATGAGATATGGTGTGATGATGAAATGAAAGTGGAGAACGGGCGTTGATTATTTTTTTATTCTTTTTCTTTTTTCTTTTGTGTTTTTCTTTTGCTTGTTTTGTTTTGTTTGTTTGGGTTGTTGTGGAGAAAAAAAGAAGAAGAAAGAAGAAGAAGAAATGGAGTTGCAGGAGATGAAAAGAAGAAAATGAAAAAAAAAAGTGGTTTGAGTTGCAAACGATGGAGAAGAAGAAGAGAAATAAAAAAAAAGTGGGTGGGTTGAGTTTTATTGTTTCTTCTTCGTGGGCCCCATCTGCGAATTTAATTTTTTTCCCCTTTTTCCTCTCGTTTTTAATACGGAAAAAATAAAAATTAAATTTATGTTTCTGACGGTAACAAAAAAAATAAAAAAAATATAAAAAAAACTTTTTTATTTGTTTTGTTAATCTAATGAAAATTAAATTTAATTAGTGAGTCCCGGGGGAAAAAGGGGCGTTCTGGTGTTACCATTGTGTGTGCTGATATAGTGTTGTGGTGTTATGCTGATGTGGGGACTGAAAAATGGACGTTCTGGTGTTACGGTTGCGAATGGTCTTAGTAAGAAATTTGAAATGTTCACTCGAATTGAAGTGGCAAAGAAAGATTACTATCATTATTTATTATATATAAGCACTATATATAATTCCTTTATCTATTTGTAAAACTTAAAAAATTATGGTTAAAAACAAGTTGTTACCTATCTTACGTACTACATAATACACAACTAGTTAAAAGGAACATGACGTATGTATGGAATCTATTTGGAATATATAGTACGAACGAATTCAAAGAACCTTTGGTGTCCTGAAAACAGTATTTATAATGAAACCTTTGTATACAGCAACTATGAACAGCGTTGGGCTTATCACTTATCCTAAAGAGTAACCTTCGACGTATGTCATCATGTTTTCATCGGTTAATAACGTCTTTTAACCCTTTAAACTTTCATTAGTTTATTTATTTCATTTTTCGATATTATTGTAATTCATTACTTCAATTCGTAACTTTGTAAAATTGTTAAAAAGCTAATTATAATATATAGTTGAAGCATGATTCTTATAAATGAATACTAGTAAGAATTGAGCAGTGCAAATGCACGGCCTAGGCTCGAAACTGTCAATATTTAAATTTGCGATGTTATCGTTTTTAAGGATGATCGCTGATTAAAATCAAGAAAATTACTTTTATTTCTAAACCGTAACCATTGTCAAACAATAACACTTGAATATTGTCATACACCTTGAATCGTAGATCATGTAGAGAAAATTAGTTGTTAGATTTGATGAAAAATCTAGAAAGCATGGAAATTAAATGATAACAATGAAATCTTATGTTCTTAACAATCTAAGATGACTAATTGAACTATTAGTTATGCTTTCATAATAGTATCCTATTTACCGAACTCAAAACTACCACAGTTGAAGAATATGTAAATTGTCTTGATTGACCTACACAATCCGATATGTACATAGAACCACTTTCTAATGTAATATGGAAATGAGAATTTATGGAAAAATGAACCTTACAGTAATACGTAATACGAACAAATAGTTTTATGACAAAGTTTCAATCTTCACAAATTTATTCATAATAAAAGGTATTATCTTCGTTTCGAAAAACTTTTTTACAACTTTTTGTGTACAAATAAACTTTTAAATCCTTACATTTAAAATTTTATAAGATACTGTTATCTTTTTTGAGAATTTAGAGAGAAATATAGATTGAGATATATAGTGAAATTGTTTGATAAAAGAGTTAAAACATTTAATCAAATAATACTACAAAATAAGTTGTAGATGCGTTTGTGTTGAAATAGTCGACATGATCATGAGTTCATGACTTAATTTGAAATATGTTACATTAGAAGACTATTACTCTTTTTAGAGGTATTTATGATGTGTCGTTACAAGAAATAGTATAGATCTTATAATTAATAAAAAAAAGTGATAAGAAGTTTAAAGAAAAATGCATACTGAAAAGTAAAAGTGTTTGCTATATAAAAAAATATAATACTTCGAATGAGATGTGAACGTAACAAAATAGTAGACACGACAAATTTAAAAAAGGCTATAGAAATATTTATTTTACCTTATAGTTTTTTAATACATTGGTTGTTTGTTTATTAAAATTTAAGGAAATGATGTATCAAAATTTCATGATACAAATGTTATTGATGTTAGTATATAGTGCTTTTTATTGGACAACCGTATATGTGGTAGTAGGGTGTGTGAATACTTGTTTTTCAAGAAATAAAATAAATAGTAATAATAATGGTAAACAAATGAAATGATATATTTTGCATCATCTTAGATAAGTATAGCAAATTAATAAACAACGATAAACATGTGACGATTAGTATAAATAGAGAATTGTCGAAGAGTTAGCAGATAGATGAATAAAAATAGTTTAAGAATGTTCCTCTTTCTCCGTCCCAAATTAATTTGTCCACTATCGGTTTAAACACGGATTAAGAAAAATGGGGACAATCACACTGTGAATCAATAAAGTTTCATGTCGATCATTAAATTTTTTTTTATTGGTTAAAAGTGTGAAATAAACACTTAGACACTTATTTTAGGACAAATCAAAATAAAAAAGTGGACACTGAATTTGAGACTGAGAGAATATAAAACAATAGAAGTTAAAAATATTTTTTTTAAAATAAATGAGGACACATTGCATCACTTTGGATGCAGCCGTGTCCAAATTTTAGGCCATGTTGCTCTTTCTTATACTAGAAGATTATCCACACAATGCGGCGGATAATATTTTTCGTTCTGCGACGTTGAATCAAGTCATCAACAATCATTTCTAAGTTTGTTTGATGCACAAGTACTAAAGCAAGAACAATAATGGTAAAGACATAAAATACTTTTATGTTAAACATTTAATATTTTACAACTTCGCATTCGACAATCAAATTTATCATTCGTATGTCAATTTGTTGGTGTTCTTTATATTAGGAGTAACAGATTACAAAGTTTAAGTGTAATCAGTTACATATCTTGTGTCATTTTTATTGTGTCTATAAGAATTACGTGTGTATATATCTACACTACTTAATAAAGAGTATGAGGCGTAAGTCTTAATACCTTAAAAGGGGGACAATACAAATTACTAATTTACCCTTCTAGTCATATTAATTAGTCTTAAACAATTAAATTTTATGCAATTACAAAATAAATTATAGTTAATACATCATAATTAATTTAGGTTAAAAAATATTAACTATATAATTATTCATATATTTGATTGTACTATGACTGATGTAACTAAAATAATATATTGATGGATATTAAATGCAGTTATGATTGTTTTGATTTAAATATCGATAAAAATTTGAGTAGTAATAACAAATTGTAGTTATCTTTTATACACATATATATAAAGATTTTGACATAATATTCTAATATGTTACAACATGTATACTTTGAATTTTCAAATATTATATTGTTATCTTTCAGCGTGTATCACATAAATTTAAATTCAAAATGAGTGCGGATAAAGATTGGCTTATGGTGATTTTGGGGTTTGAAGGCAGTGTTAAACAGTCATCAGGTAATTGCGGTTCAAGCGGTGGTAACTCAACGTTCAATTCCTTAAAGGATTCTAAGATTTCTTTGATTGAAGGAGGTGAAGTCGGGTTGTTTAGTGCGGATTGATCTCTTTTTAACAAAGGTATTGGTGTACCGCACCCCTAATGGAATGGCAATTGTTGCGCTATCTGTGCGAGGGAACTTCTTTTGAAAAAGCAGAAGTAGCAGTTCTTCAGATTTTGATGGCGAAGTGATTGCGGAATGTAGCCCAGGATCATTGTTATGAAGTTTCCGAACAGTGATAATGGTGTTGGGTAGTGGATCCCGACTAGGCGCTGCTAAAACTTCTTGAAGATGTTCATCGAATATGTCCTGCATGGAATCACACAAACCAAGGTCCTCTTCCAGAGGTTGCTTCCATCATGTTAATTATTGTCTTGAATTTTCAACACTATATTGCTAACTTTTTGCGCACATCAAACAAACCTAGATTATGCATGATTCATAAGAACATTGAATGAGGAGCATCATCCGCTGCATTGCACCATGAAATTCATTTAATTTAGAAGCATAATATAGTGTGTTTAATTTAATAACATCATGTAGTGCATTTAGTTTAGAAGCAACTAGAAGAATACCCGTGCAATGCGACGGATAATAATTTTCGTTTAAGTTGAGCTGATAATTCTTTCAATTCGTGGCTTGGAGGTTCTTCAATGAACGGCTTCATTCTTGCGATTTCATCTCTGTTGAGTTCTTCATACCCAGTTTGGAATGGTGCTTCGTCCAATTGAGGCTCGGATGTGAAAATGGATGCTATTTCTACCCACTCGGTTTTATTGGAAAAATCATCCCTTCTTAGCTCATATTTGTTGCTCATGGAAAACGACTTCAAGCCATCAGTACAAAGGCAGAGAAGGGTAAATCCGAAAATTGAAGATGTGGTTAAGCAAGAGGTCATCAAACTCTTGGACGCTGGATTAATCTACCCTATTTCTGATTCACCTTGGGTCAGCCCTGTTCAAGTAGTTCCGTAGAAAGGAGGAATGATACTTATTACAAATGAAGATAATGAGCTCATTCCGACTCGGACGGTTACCGGTTGGAGAGTGTGCATCGATTAATGTAAGTTGAACGAAGCAACTCGAAAAGATCATTTTCCACTTCCGTTTATTGACCAAATGCTCGAGAGATTATCAGGAAATGAATTCTACTATTTCCTTGATGGTTTCTCTGGGTACTTTCAAATTCCGCTCGATCCAAAGGACCAAGAATGTCTTAAGTAGTAAGTAGTGAAACAAATAATTACTACAAAAATGATACAAACCTTAATCTTGTTAAGAAAACCATCTCTGCAAAGTTATTGATTAGCTGCTATAGTTATATTTACATATTAACCTATTATATGTTAATGCTACATTGCCTATTCTGGACAAATGTACACATAATTCACCAATCAGACCAAGAAGCTCTATAATAACTTTGAATTGTGTTAAACCTTCTTTCCTTTGAGAGGGTCTAAAGAGGGGCATTGATCCGGATTGAACCAATTGCTGGTTTATGATAGCTTGGTATATATACATATCATAATGTCGATTGAATTAGTGTACATGCTCGCGGAGAGGATGCATGCTGATGGAGGAGCAACTCATAATGACGGTGATGTATGTTTTTACTCTCTCAAGTACACTTTTAGTCATAAATTTTAATATATATATGTAATTAGTTTATTGACCCGTGACAATGCGGGCTAAAGCATTTGAATTTTAAAAGTTAACAATTAAATCTAAACAAACCTAATGTACAAAATATTATATGAGAAAAAAGAAATAGACTAATCGATGTAAAGAGACTTATTGTAACACCCCCAAATTTAATGATTTGCGGAAGCATACTTGGGTGTTACTAATCAATATACAAAGCACAAGATATACAGCAAACGACCTCTAAATGAGACGTTTTGTAAGATAATTACATTTCATAATTAAATTGTTTGAAAACATATAGTTTTCTTTACAAAAATATGTAAGCCTAGAGTCCGCGTATGTGGCGGGAGATTCTATTACATAACCATAGTTACAAAAGATAATGCCAAAGAATCTCCGTTAAATGCAGTTTGAAAATCATGCGACTCTAGCTAGTAATCCTGGAGTGATCCTACTCCGTAAGTGTACCTGAGAATACATGCTAAAAAGGGTCAACCAAAAGGTTGGTGAATCTCACAGGTTTATCAGTAAATAATCAGTTTGAACACAAGATTTCATCAGTAGTGCCCGTAGGCGTATATCAAGTATTTGCAAATCTCGCAAAAGTAAAGTAATCAAGTTATACCGTTGCCATGAGGCTCATAATCGAAGCTTAACCCGTAAATAATCAGTTGCTCCCGTGACATGCTCGAAATTGAGCAAGCATAAGTAAACGAAATAATAGTCACCCGTTTATACGTGTAAATCAGTACGTGGTAGCGCTACTACCCCGGGCAGGGAGGGTCATTTCCCTAATGGATCCATTAACTACTGTTCGCGCTTAAGTCCATAACTAACGATATATGATGGAGAGACTTCAGTAAATAGTAATTAACTCATGCAATTCCGTTTGGTATAGAAATCAGTTTAGTACTTGTGTTCAGGAAAATAAGTAGCATGTATCTCCCCCAATAAGATAAAACAGTAAAAGTGGGGCCGTAAGACTCACCTGAGTCTTTGCAAGTGCGTTTATATCAATAAACGAGTAAGAAATATCAACAGTTGGTTCTCCGAACCCGTAACCTCCGAATGCCTAAACACATAATGTCAAGTAAGTAGATGTCTCGCAAGATCATCTAGGCTAGTTGTCTACACAACTCGTTATGTCCAAGTGTTTGTTTAGTAATCCGTTTGTAGTTTGAAAACAAGTATGGCCCGTTGGTGACGGTTTGTAATAATGATTCAAAGTGTTAACATTATGTGTATCGTTGAATCAGATTTCGTTATTTGTAAGTGTTCGACACTTAGTGTGAAAAGTACTTACAACATCTAATGACGGGGGTCCGGGGGCAGAGCCCCTGGCTGGGGTCGAGCTGCCAGGTCAGCTTGGAAAATTTTTATTTCTACTATATTGCTTTGACGAAAAACGCATCTGGATCCGAATTTGGGTAAAATCAGGTGTTAAAATCTTGATTCCGACACTTAGTAAAAATCTGAGTTTTCAAAGTTCTGTTTTGTGCGACGTTGGGTGCGACGTCGGGTGCGACGTCGGGTGCGACGCCGCAGATCCTGACTGCGACGTTGGGCATGGCGTCGCTATACGCGACGTCGCAACTTAATGCGACGTTGTGATAGACGTCGCACAATGCGACGTTACGAGGGGTTGTGCAACGTTGAGGCTGACGTCGCATGGATCTGGGTCCAAATGCGACGTCGCGGTCTGTTGGCCGGAAAATGTGCCGAAAACGAGTTTTCCGGTTTCCGTTCGGTCCAAATCTTTTACCCAACCCATTTTTGGACATATCAAGACATTATAAACCATAAACAAGTAAAAATGATCAAAAACGAGAGATGTCGGGATTTTGTCGGAAACTTACAAAGTGCCGAAATGAAATTCCGGAAAGATAGGAATGTAGATCGTGATGCCGTGGTTCTTTTATTCCAAAGTGGTGGTGTGATTCGAGCTCGTTTTGATGTAGTATTTGAGGATTTAATTGGGGTGGTGGTGGATGATAAAATGAGAGAGAGAAAAGAGAGAAAGAGAATAAGAGAGAGAGAGTGAGTTAGTGATAAATGGAAAAGAAAAGGAGGTGGGAGGTTTTAACCTCCCACTTTCTGCCCCCGTCCTCTCGCTCCGTGCGGTGTTCGTTTTCTCCGTCATTTAAGTGGTAATTATTTATTTTTCGCGTTTAATTATATCTTTTAAAATTACAGACTTTTGTTAATAATTTACTTGTATTATTTCTTTAAATCCTTAATAGTTTGGGATATGATGCAGTTTAAATAAATTTAAGTACTTTTGTTTTTAAATCATGTAAACTTTAATCAAGTGATACGAGATCATTACTAATTATTGAAAAATAGTATTTTGGGCACAATTGCGTTATTTAGTTTATAAACATTTGTTCACCAACGTCCATATTAATCGAATAGAATTTCATTCTATTTGAATTGTGTACGATTTAAGTCAAATCGCCAAGTTGTATATATTTATCAATATATAATCCGATACATAAATTAGACTAACACAGAACTAATTACATGTATTAACAAAGAATTAGGCACTAATTCTAGTCCTAATTTGCCGGTTGTTACATTCTCCCCCTGTTAAAAGAATTTCGTCCCGAAATTCAAGTTGAAGTCGCATTCGGGGTAGAATCGGTGAATAAGTGGGGATACTTGAGTCGCATTTGGTCTTCCCGTTCCCAAGTGAATTCAGGACCACGTCTAGAATTCCACCTGACTTTGACGATGGGAATACGACTTTGTTTCAGTTGTTTGACCTCACGGTCCATAATTTCGACGGGTTCCTCAACGAAATGTAGTTTGTCATCGATGCGAATCTCGTCAAGTGGGATAATAAGTGTCTCGTCGGACAGACATTTCTTTAAGTTAGAAATGTGAAAGGTAGGGTGCACGCTGCTGAGTTCAGAGGGCAGCTGCAGTCGATATGCCACTGGACCTATCCTCTCGAGGATTTCAAAAGGCCCAATGTACCTAGGGTTTAATTTTCCGCGTTTGCCGAATCGGATTACGCCTTTCCAAGGCGATACTTTTAAGAGTACTCGATCCCCAACTTGGAACTCGAGTGGCTTGCGTCTCACGTCAGCATAGCTTTTCTGACGATCACGCGCGGCTTTGAGTCGGTTTTGGATTTCGACGATTTTCTCTGTGGTTTCATGTATAAGTTCAGGACCAGTGAGTTGACTATCTCCCACTTCAGTCCAACAGATCGGTGATCGGCACTTACGACCGTATAGTGCCTCAAAAGGTGCAGCCTTAATGCTGGCGTGATAGCTGTTGTTGTACGAGAATTCGCACAACGGTAGATGTCTTTCCCAATTTGTACCGGAATCAACTACGCAGGCTCGTAGCATGTCGTCCAGTGTCTGAATAGTTCGTTCGCTCTGGCCATCGGTCTGAGGATGGTACGCGGTACTCATATCGAGACGGGTACCCAGTGATTTTTGGAGTGATTGCCAGAAGCGAGATGTGAAACGAGCATCCCTGTCAGAGATAATAGAGATAGGGACACCATGTTGGCAAACGATTTCCTTGATGTAAATTTGTGTAAGGCGTTCCATTTTATCGGTTTCTCTGATTGCCAAGAAATGAGCTGATTTGGTGAGACGATCGACGATCACCCAAATGGTATCGCAACCGCTCGCCGATTTAGGTAGTTTGGTTATGAAATCCATGGTAATTTGCTCCCATTTCCATTGAGGAATTTCAGGTTGTTGGAGCAATCCGGAAGGTCTTTGGTGCTCGGCCTTGACCTTGGAACAAGTTAAGCATTTGCTGACGTACAAGGCAATGTCAGCTTTCATGTTCGGCCACCAGTAAAACTCCTTGATGCCGTGATACATTTTGTCGGATCCCGGGTGGATAGAATATTTGGACTTGTGAGCTTCATCCATCACCAAGTCCCGAAGGTTCCCGAAATTAGGCAACCAGATTCGGTTAGAGAAATACCTAACTCCATTAGGTCTGATCTCGAATTGTTTATCCATGCCTCGCAAGGCCTCGTTTTTGACATTATCGGGTTTGAGAGCTTCGAGTTGAGCGGTGAGAATCTGGATATTCAAATCGTTGTGAATGGTCATACTGAGTGCCCGGACTCGGATTGGTTTTGTTCGTTCTTTACGGCTGAGAGCATCAGCAACCACGTTTGCTTTGCCCGGATGATATTTGATTTCACAGTCGTAATCAGTAAGTAATTCAACCCATCTACGTTGTCTCATGTTAAGATCTTTCTGGTTGAAAATGTGGTGGAGGCTTTTGTGGTCGGTGAATACAGTGCTGCGGGTACCATAAAGATAATGTCTCCAGATTTTTAAGGCGAACACCACGGCCCCTAGCTCGAGGTCGTGAGTTGTGTAGTTTTTCTCGTGAACTTTAAGTTGTCTGGAGGCATAAGCAATGACCTTGTCTCGTTGCATCAGCACGCAACCGAGACCTTGGTGCGAAGCATCGCAGTATACCACGAAGTCATCGGTGCGTTCGGGTAGAGATAGTATGGGTGCACTACAAAGCTTGGATTTCAACAGTTGGAATGCTGACTCTTGTTTATCGGTGCAATCAAATTTCTTTTCCTTCTGAGTCAGCACTGTGAGGGGTTTGGAAATTTTTGAGAAGTTTTCGATGAAACGGCGGTAGTAACCGGCCAATCCCAAGAATTGGCGTACCTCGGTGGGAGTGGTTGGCGCTTGCCAATTCTTGATTGCCTCGATTTTTGACGGGTCTACATGAATTCCCTGACTATCGATAACGTGTCCAAGGAATTGAACGGTGTTTATCCAGAACTCACACTTAGAGAATTTGGCGTAAAGCTCCTCGTGTCTAAGTAGTTCTAGGATGGTTCTGAGGTGTTGTGCGTGTTCCTGTTCGTTTCGCGAATAGATAAGGATGTCATCGATAAAAACAATAACAAAATTGTCGAGGTAAGGTTTGCACACCCGATTCATAAGGTCCATGAATACAGCCGGTGCGTTGGTTAGGCCAAAGGGCATTACTTGGAATTCGTAGTGCCCGTAACGGGTTCTGAATGCGGTTTTTGGGATGTCAGCATCGCGAACACGCAACTGATGATAACCTGATCGAAGATCAATCTTTGAATAACAGCTTGATCCCTGAAGTTGATCGAACAGATCATCGATTCGGGGGAGTGGGTATCGGTTCTTGACGGTTAGTTTGTTCAACTCTCGGTAGTCAATGCACATTCTGAACGAACCGTCTTTCTTTTTGACAAATAAGATCGGAGCTCCCCAAGGTGAAGAACTCGGTCTAATGAATCCTCTATCCAAGAGTTCCTGTAACTGAGTGGACAACTCCTGAAGTTCAGATGGGGCTAGGCGGTACGGTGCTCGGGCCACCGGTGCGGCACCCGGCACGAGATCAATCGAGAACTCGACCTGTCTAGGTGGAGGTAAACCAGGTAGTTCTTCTGGAAAGACTTCGGGAAAGTCTCTAACGATTGGCACATCTTCAAGTCGCTTCTCCTCCAACTTTTTCTCCGTGATGTGCGCGAGTATTGCTGGGTAACCCTTTCTCAGAAATTTTCGGGTTTTTAAACAGGAGATTAAGTTTAGTCTCGACCCACCGGTCTCCCCCTGTATGACCAAGGTACTACCGGCGGTGAGAGGAATTCGGACGATTTTATCATGGCACACAATTTCGGCCCGGTGCTTGGACAACCAGTCCATACCCACGATGACATCGAAACTTCCCAGTTCAACAGGCATTAGATCGATTGAAAAGATTTCGTCGGCTAAGTTTAAAGTGCAATTAGGTATCACACTATCGGTTTCTATAAGTTTACCATTTGCAAGTTCTACTGTGTACTTAACATCTAAGGCCGCGGGGGTGATATCAAGTAGTGGACAAACTCATCAGATATGAAACTTTTATCAGCACCGGTATCAAATAATACTAAAGCAGTAAGATCGTTGAGAAGAAACGTACCCGTTACAACATTCGGGTCTTCCCTGGCTTCCCCAGCTTTGATGACAAATGCTCTGCTACGAGCAGGGTTGTTGTTCCGTTTGTTGTTGTTGTTGTTGTTGTTGTTGTTTCTCTGCTTAGGGCAATTATTCTGAAAATGCCCAGGACTTCCGCACCCATAACAAGTCTTCGGGGCACTGGTGTTTCGACAATCCTTGGCCAGATGCCCAAAATGTTTGCAGTTTGTGCAAGGGCAGGAACCGTCGTGGTGACGATTGCATTTGCGGCAGTAGGGCTTGCTTCCACTATACCCTTTCTTTTCTGAAGAGCCGGATGAATAAGCCCTAATAGGCTCGGGTCTTCGGTTGGTGATTTGGTTGGATGAGATGGGGTTTCCTTCCCAATTTCGTTTGTTGTTTGTAGGTGGGGCTGAGGTGGTGTTACGGCGGACAGCGTTTGCCGTAAGTTCATGGGCCATACGGATGGCGTTCTGGATAGTACCTGGTTTGGATGAAGTCACCAGGTCCTGGAGTTTCTCGGGCAGTCCATCAACGTATTTCTCGATCCTCTTATACTCAGGATCGACCATGGTTGGGCATAGAAGTGCCAGTTGGTGGAAACGGTTGGTGTAACCGGTGATATCATCACCTTGCATCTTGTGGTTCCAGAATTCCAACTCCAATTGTTTCAATTCATCCCTGGGGCAATTCTCGCCCCTCAACATCTCCTTCAACTCCTCCCACGGGAGTTTGTAAGCATTAGCAACGCCCACAGTTTGGGCATAGGTGTTCCACCACGTGAGTGCGGTGTCAGTAAAAGTACTAACAGAGAACTTAACCTTGTCCCCCTCCGCACAGTTGCAGATAAGAAATACAGATTCAACTTTCTCGATCCAGCGTATTAGACCGATCGCTCCCTCAGTACCTGCAAAGTTTAGCGGTTTGCAGTTTTGGAAGTCCTTATATGAGCAGGGCTTCGGTTGTGGTCCATTGTTAGCGGTGTCTTCGCTACCAGGAGCTGAAGTCCGGGTAGCTAGGGCTTGGGCCACGCTACGGGCAATCAGACCCGCAACTTCGGCTTCAGTGAGGGTGATTTGTCGACGAGGAGGCATGCTGCTGATCAAGGAAAGAACAAGGAAAGTGGAATAAGTTATTTGCATGAAACTATGATATATCACAAGTGTATATAATGAGATACACGATAACAGTACGAGGTGATAATCATATTCCATTTAGGTAAACAAGTTGGATACAAAGTTCGGGTTTTCCAAAAGATTACAGAGTAGTAGTAGTAGTACAAAAGTACCGGGAATGGTTACATCCGGTTGAATTACATAGGTCCTAATTAAGTAGTTAACTGGTTACAAGTTACAGACTGTTCTAATCTTGATGCAGATTAATCTGCTCCATCAGCGCGACAAGGCGGTCCACGGTTTCTGCTAGTATGTTGGCTTGTCTGGCGTTGTCTTCGACCAAGGCCAATCGTTGTACTAGTGCTCGAGAGTGATCTTCAGTCTCCTGTGAACGCTGTTCACACTCCTCTAGTCGGTTTCTTACGAGTTCATCCGCACCTAGTGCGGCGGTCATTGAATCCTGAATTATGCTTACAGAGAGGTTTGTATCCTCTTGTTCTTGCTGGAGTTGGGCTATGTGATCCAGCGCTTGGCGAAGTAGGTAGGTCATCCGGTGTTGTTCTCGTTCGAGATGTTCGAGCCTTTGTTCCTGACGGCGGAGTTGGGTAGTCAACACTGGCACTGTGAGATGTGCCGAGTTCTGAAAGTTATGAACAGGATAGGGGCTGGTTCGAGGTGACCTTGTGTTCCTCCTGGCTACACGTGGGTTTCGTGACCCATGTGGGTGAGAGTGTGACGGATTAGGTGGTGTGTTTGCCATTCCTGTGGCAGAGTGTAAGTAAGACGAGGCTAATATATATAGGCATATAATATCCAGCCTAAAGTCTAGCACGTATCCAGTAATGGTCCGGTTCTCTTGTGGTCAGAGTCAACTAACGCATTCCTGTTCGACACAACCATTTCAGACCTCACATCATCTTTCCTTAATTGTACATAGTTGATCAGGCTATGTTAAATTAAAGTCGTATGATGTAATTCCTGAACCAATCATGCCTAGTAAGGGAATACTGCCTAATGGTCATAGTCTAGGCCCACTAAATGCAACCTAGTTCACTATAACCTTAGGCTCTGATACCAATCTGTAACACCCCCAAATTTAATGATTTGCGGAAGCATACTTGGGTGTTACTAATCAATATACAAAGCACAAGATATACAGCAAACGACCTCTAAATGAGACGTTTTGTAAGATAATTACATTTCATAATTAAATTGTTTGAAAACATATAGTTTTCTTTACAAAAATATGTAAGCCTAGAGTCCGCGTATGTGGCGGGAGATTCTATTACATAACCATAGTTACAAAAGATAATGCCAAAGAATCTCCGTTAAATGCAGTTTGAAAATCATGCTACTCTAGCTAGTAATCCTGGAGTGATCCTACTCCGTAAGTGTACCTGAGAATACATGCTAAAAAGGGTCAACCAAAAGGTTGGTGAATCTCACAGGTTTATCAGTAAATAATCAGTTTGAACACAAGATTTCATCAGTAGTGCCCGTAGGCGTATATCAAGTATTTGCAAATCTCGCAAAAGTAAAGTAATCAAGTTATACCGTTGCCATGAGGCTCATAATCGAAGCTTAACCCGTAAATAATCAGTTGCTCCCGTGACATGCTCGGAATTGAGCAAGAATAAGTAAACGAAATAATAGTCACCCGTTTATACGTGTAAATCAGTACGTGGTAGCGCTACTACCCCGGGCAGGGAGGGTCATTTCCTTAATGGATCCATTAACTACTGTTCGCGCTTAAGTCCATAACTAACGATATATGATGGAGAGACTTCAGTAAATAGTAATTAACTCATGCAATTCCGTTTGGTATAGAAATCAGTTTAGTACTTGTGTTCAGGAAAATAAGTAGCATGTATCTCCCCCAATAAGATAAAACAGTAAAAGTGGGGCCGTAAGACTCACCTGAGTCTTTGCAAGTGCGTTTATATCAATAAACGAGTAAGAAATATCAACAGTTGGTTCTCCGAACCCGTAACCTCCGAATGCCTAAACACATAATGTCAAGTAAGTAGATGTCTCGCAAGATCATCTAGGCTAGTTGTCTACACAACTCGTTATGTCCAAGTGTTTGTTTAGTAATCCGTTTGTAGTTTGAAAACAAGTATGGCCCGTTGGTGACGGTTTGTAATAATGATTCAAAGTGTTAACATTATGTGTATCGTTGAATCAGATTTCGTTATTTGTAAGTGTTCGACACTTAGTGTGAAAAGTACTTACAACATCTAATGACGGGGGTCCGGGGGCAGAGCCCCTAGCTGAGGTCGAGCTGCCAGGTCAGATTGGAAAATTTTTATTTCTACTATATTGCTTTGACGAAAAACGCATCTGGATCCGAATTTGGGTAAAATCAGGTGTTAAAATCTTGATTCCGACACTTAGTAAAAATCTGAGTTTTCAAAGTTCTGTTTTGTGCGACGTTGGGTGCGACGTCGGGTGCGACGTCGGGTGCGACGTCGGGTGCGACGCCGCAGATCCTGACTGCGACGTTGAGCATGGCGTCGCTATACGCGACGTCGCAACTTAATGCGACGTTGTGACAGACGTCGCACAATGCGACGTTACGAGGGGTTGTGCGACGTTGTGGCTGACGTCGCATGGATCTGGGTCCAAATGCGACGTCGCTGTCTGTTGGCCGGAAAATGTGCCGAAAACGAGTTTTCCGGTTTCCGTTCGGTCCAAATCTTTTACCCAACCCATTTTTGGACATATCAAGACATTATAAACCATAAACAAGTAAAAATGATCAAAAACGAGAGATGTCGGGATTTTGTCGGAAACTTACAAAGTGCCGAAATGAAATTCCGGAAAGATAGGAATGTAGATCGTGATGCCGTGGTTCTTTTATTCCAAAGTGGTGGTGTGATTCGAGCTCGTTTTGATGTAGTATTTGAGGATTTAATTGGGGTGGTGGTGGATGATAAAATGAGAGAGAGAAAAGAGAGAAAGAGAATAAGAGAGAGAGAGTGAGTTAGTGATAAATGGAAAAGAAAAGGAGGTGGGAGGTTTTAACCTCCCACTTTCTGCCCCCGTCCTCTCGCTCCGTGCGGTGTTCGTTTTCTCCGTCATTTAAGTGGTAATTATTTATTTTTCGCGTTTAATTATATCTTTTAAAATTACAGACTTTTGTTAATAATTTACTTGTATTATTTCTTTAAATCCTTAATAGTTTGGGATATGATGCAGTTTAAATAAATTTAAGTACTTTTGTTTTTAAATCATGTAAACTTTAATCAAGTGATACGAGATCATTACTAATTATTGAAAAATAGTATTTTGGGCACAATTGCGTTATTTAGTTTATAAACATTTGTTCACCAATGTCCATATTAATCGAATAGAATTTCATTCTATTTGAATTGTGTACGATTTAAGTCAAATCGCCAAGTTGTATATATTTATCAATATATAATCCGATACATAAATTAGCCTAACACAGAACTAATTACATGTATTAACAAAGAATTAGGCACTAATTCTAGTCCTAATTTGCCGGTTGTTACACTTATAGTGGAACGTTAGATTTTCACGTTGTTCGCTATTAAGCATATTAATGTTGATGAAAAAAATTTATAATCTATAAAATTACATAAAAATATAATAGACAGGTCTTTGAATTGAAAATTTAAATAGTCAGTTGTAGGGTAAGGAATCAGTTTTATATCAAAACCGAAGTTGTTTTTAACAATGATTTAAACACAACTTGTAGAAAAATAAAACCAATGAATCAGAAAAAATAAAATAGAATAATGTTAATGAAACGCCCAATTTTTTTTTCTTCAAGTATATTATAAAATCAGATACATTATACTAATATATTAAATCATTATATACTACAATGGTCCCAGTTTTAACAAACAAACAAATTTGGCTGGACACAAGAAGTACCCGCCGGGTACTCCCATTACCCGCCGGGTAATAAGAGAACCAGCCGGGTTCTACTTCTAGTAACCGGGTGATTTAAACAAAATCGGTAACAGAAATATTTGTTCGTTTAACAGCTAGAGGAGCAGCCGGGTTCATCTTTGAACAGCCGGGTTCTCCCTAAAATGCAGTACCCGCCGGGTACTTGGACTACCCGCTGGGTAGTCCTCTTTACCTGCAGTTCTTCATTTTGTTTTGCAAACTTCCGAAATTCCATCGCTTATAACTTACAAACGACACATAGTTAAACCTTAAAACTTTGCAAGCACTTTCATATAGATAAAATGAGGGTTTCTCTTTTTGGACTTTTCAACTTTTCACAAAAACACAAGATTTAAGTTCGTGACTCATTTTCGCCTATTTTTGTCATTTTTATATGACATACCAAAACACAACCTATACCATTTCAGGTTCAAATCTTTTAACCCCATTTTTAACAATCCAAAACAAACTTAAAGGACTAGACCAAAGCACGATATCTTTGATCTAACCTAATTTACATTAAATAAGCATTTCAAGACCCAAATGGACACTTTTTGACCCATTAGCCTATGAGGGTGTTTTGACTTATTCCAAAAGTTAATCATCATTTATAATCGATAATTAAAGGTAAGGAACTATATATCCACTTCAATCTTTAACAAAACATAATTCCGTTATCCCATGACACAAGTCATAATCAATATGATTATATTACTTCGAACTTTCGTGATACATAATATACATCAATAGTTGACTTTCCAAGTCAACTATCATCAAAACCATATGTTATTACTAATGTAGTATATTCTAAAACAAGTTAGGTCGTATTACACAAGCCGATACAAAACGAAGCATCAAGAGAAAGCTTGCTACTTACATACAAGCAAGCCGATCCACTCTATTCCTTTTTGACTTCTTTATCCTTTCGTTGCGAACTACCACCTACAATACATTAATATAATATGGAGTAAGCATAAAAATGCTTAGTGAATATATAAACAACCAATTAAGCAATTCAATCAACATATAATATAAATTCTTAAATGAAATAGATACACTTACATAAGATAATCATATTAATGCAACAAATGAGCATAAGTAGAGACTTAATCCCCAATTGGATCCGCGGTCCATAAGATACCATTGTGCTTAGCACATATTTCGTACATTCAATATTTCGTAACAACAATCTCTACTCTAATGCTCAAACACATAATTCACAATAATTCTCATGTGATCATACCAACACAACAATATACACATATATTACCAACCACATGATTATGTAGAAATCTCATGCTCGTAAGCAATCCGAAATCTACATAACCTTCACTTAATTGCTTCCTTATATACTCACCTTATAGTTTGATTGAAGATTTTATGCCAAGATGATAAAAATTATTTCAAGCTTTCACACCTATTAGATATCACATACACATAACAATACCTTTAGATTCTAAACTCATAATAATCCACTAATGATTGTAATTACCACTCCCCCACTTTGATTAGTCTAGAAAATCACTAATCAAAACTAAACCTTCACATTTAATTCTATTAAAAATCCTTATTTATACCATCTATCAATACTCCTATCACTTCAACTAACTATACTTATGTTAGTAAACTCAATTCAATAGAGTTCTAGCAAAACTCATAAATTCATTAAAATACCATTGATGAATTCATCATTTTCTTGAATTAAAATGATCACCACTAATGATAATCATGTTAATAAACACTAACTAAATAATTCCCATGCCCTAATTCAAACCAATTTGATGAAAGTCATTAAAACCCCTTTTTCACATAAACCCTAAGTTATGAATCATGAAGAAATCACTTACAATAAGTTCTAGATGATGATAGAGATGAAGAATCAAGGATTCTAAAGCTTGAATTGAAGTTTAATTAAAGGGTTAATGATGGTGATGATGCTTCACGATTTTTAGTTCCTCGTATAAGTGAGTCTGGAAGTTTTTAGAATGAATCAGAAAGTAGGCACGTATGTATGTATATAATTATAATTCTTTTTATTTCACACAGTCTGGAACTGAGAGATTCAATTGCGTTTTCTTTAATATCTTATTATTTATATAATTATATTTCATAATACTTATATTTCTGGATACATTAAAATAATACCTCGAATATTGGGGTGTTAGAGTTAATATAGTTGAATATGACATATGTTTGTGTTTTGTTTAGCTCAATGTATATTAAGTATTAATTAAGGGATAATTAGTTACAAACCATAAAATATTTTAGTTACGGCTTTAACATATTCAACAAAAAATTATGTTATTTTAAAATATGAAAATGGATGTAGGGAATAATTTTAACCGTAGGATCTCTATGGATGAAACCCAATCTACGGTCCAAATTGCTACATAATATTTTGCTTTAAGTATATACTAGATAAAGGATCCGCGACAACGCGGACTTTAATATTTATCTTTGTTTAAAAAAATAAGTTAAATGAAGTTTTGATTCCATATAAAATAGTTACGAACCAATAATGATAAATGAACTTTTACAAAGTTAATATCTACGCTATGGATGATTAAATATATATTAATGGCTCCATAACACTTGTTCCCACCTAGACTACATCCTATTTATTGAATCAAGTGTTGATCTTACAGAGGTATATATGTTTATCAAAACCTCTATTAAAATATACCCCATTTGGTAGAACACAAAGTTTCCAAACATATTCTCCACACTATTCCAATAAATCTTCATAAGCAATAAGTTGTGTTAAATTAACAACCCTACAAATCAACAGTCATTGCATATGTCGGATAAAACAACTTACCAAAGAAATTGATCATCTGTACGCATCAAAAGAAACCTGCATAAACATCTATCTTAAAAAAAAGTTCCCTAACATATGTAAGCAAACTGACAAAAAATCATTGGTAAGGAGGTAAGAAATACAGTTACGCAATAAGAACAGCTTACACTAGTACAAATTTGGGCTTTCGTCATACATGGTCTATTTGAAACGGTCACACATTCCAATATTTATGTGACCAAAAGGACAAAAAAAAACTGGACGTTATTATTTAGCCACACATGAACTCCAATCGTGTGACCATTCTGAAACGTATTTGCCAAACCTTTGAACATTTATGTGGCTAAAGGGAACTGCAAATTTTTTGCATTTCATTTAGTCACACATGAAGTTGGAACGTGTGACAAATCTTGTCACACACTTGAACAATGTGACCAAACGCCACTATATGGTCACATGGAGTAATTGTTTATGTGACTAAAGCATATAGTCGATTTTGTCACACATGATTAAAGTGTAGCCAAAGCCAGGTACATATGGTCACATAAGTTATTATGTGACCATATGTTTAGTGTTTGTTAAAATGGCAAAAGGTAATGTGTTTAGTCACACTAATTTCTAGCCCGATCAGTGACTATATCGCGTTAGAATAGCCACACCATATCACAAATGTGTATCGAAAGAATGTTTATGGCCACATGTTAGGTGATTATATGTGACCAATATATTCACAACAGTCACGTTTTTAGATATTCATGTGACTATTTTCTAAAGCGAAAATGGGCAAAAACGATTATCATTAAATTTGATATTAGTCACATTCAGTGCTGTTTGTGTGGCTATATCATGAGACCTTATTGGTCACATGGAGTAATGGTTTGTGTGACTATAGCATAGAGTCGATTTTGTCACACATGATTTAAGTGTAGCCGAAGCCAGGTACATATGGTCACATAAGTTATTATGTGTGTCTAAAGTTTAGTGTGTGTTAGAAACTTAGAATGGCAAAACGTAATGTGTATAGTCACCCTAATTTCTAGCCCGATCATGTGACTATATGGAATGGTAATAGCCACACCATATCACAAATGTGTATCCAATAGGATGTTTATGGCCACATTTTGGGTGATTATATGTGACCAATGTATTCACAACAGTCACGTTGTTAAATATTCTTGTGACTATTTTTTAAAGCTAAAATGGGCAAAAACGATTATCATTAAATTTGATATTAGTCACATTCAGTGCTGTTTGTGTGGCTATATCATGAGACCTTATTGGTCACATGGAGTAATGGTTTGTGTGACTATAGCATAGAGTCGATTTTGTCACACATGATTTAAGTGTAGCTGATGATCCCAGTTAGAGATCTTAGTATGTATTACTTTGATGGATTGTTAACAAGTTTGCGGAATAGTTTATTAACAACTTGAAGAACTTGTGCAAACAGAATATCTAACCAAAAGCTTCAATATTATTATCAATAATACGAACACACAATTGTGTTAGGGTTTACAACCTTGAAGCTAATAACTAGAATGAATCGTATATCAAGCTAGGGTTTTACAGGATCTCTATTTATAACACATAGAGTCCTTTACAGAATCAAACATATTAGGAATCCGTATCTACTCCTAATACAACTCTAACCGACTTTATCTAACCAACAGTGGTTGTCTATATAACTAACAGGAGCAGTACTCGTATATTACTAACAGTGGTTGAGTACTTAATACAAAATACAAGTAACAAGTATAAAACTCTAACAGTGGTAGACTTCTTCTAACAGTGGCAGCATACTTGTACTCTGAGCAGATCTGACAGTGGCTCAAGTCTCAACAATCTCCCCCTAAACTTGATCATTTTCAGCAATGAATCAAGTTTCTTCATCTTTCTTTTCATCTTTAGGAGCTTGATTCTGTTTTCCCTTTTTTCTCCTCCTCTCTTATTCTTTCCAACTCCATTCTTTTATGAAACTGATTGAGCACCATGTATAAAGCATTGAATGCTCCTTCTAAAATCACTGTAGTTCTCAGTTAAGATGCAAGCACAGTTCTTAGAATATGAGTCCCCAGAACATATTGTCTTTCATCAAGCATGTAGATTGTCATTCCATTTCTGAATAAGATCATGTGAACTCCAGCTCTAACGAAATGTCTCCATGTATTCACACCCTCATTGCAGTTTAAGAACAAATTAATGAATGGTTCAGGCTCAAACAACATATTCAAACATCTTCCCAAATCTCTTTCCATTACTACCAGTGAAGCCTGCCTGTTTCTTTGACTGACTAGCTCATACAGATCTAGAATGTCTAATCTATTCACATTCTTGAGTACATCAGCAACAGATGTCATGTATTGCTCATTCCCATCCTCTCTGACAATCTTGATCTGCTCTTTGACAACATTAGCAACTTCTTTTAATATTTGTCCTTCCCATTCAACTATCCTTGATGATCTATCATGATGGATGTGAATATTTTCTTTGCTATCCTTCACCTCTTTGATATATTTACTCAATTCTTCTACATCTTTCTCCACATCAGGAACTACACTATCACAAGCAATATCTGATCTTTATATTTTGATCAGAAAGCCTATTGAATTCTCTTTCTTTGGCTTCTGCTTCCTCTTGCTCTTTCTTTTCAATTCTATCTTCCTCCTCTTTTCTCACCTGCTCAGCAATCTTCTTTCTATCCTCAGCCAACTTTTTCTCAATAAATTTGTCTTGCATGAGCTTTTTCTCAAAATCCTCCTTTCCCTCATTCTGATGTCTTTCATAAGCTTTTTCCAACTTTTCTACATCCTATCGTTCAAGCACACTTCTTGGTGCATATCTTCCACCAAGAATTTTGATCAACACCTTTTTCCTCTGAGCAGCAGTTGGTGGTTTGTTTCTTTTCTTCTCAAGCTCAGCTTGTCTTTTCAGTCTTGCCTTTTCTTCAGTAGCTTGTTTGAGCTTTGCAAACCCTGGATCCAAACCATCATTACCATCCTTTTTGTTGATCATGTCATGAATCTTTTGAGCAGACAACCCTCGACCTATTGCAGTCATGTTATTTAGCATCTTTGCAGCCTTTTGTGATAAGGTTACCACACTCGTGTCATCCAGTACAACATCAACATCAGGACCTTCTGGTGTCTTGGACTCAACAGCCATTCTTAACATTCTCTCATCATGCTCCTCCTGAGCTCTCCTGGCCTCATCTAAATCAATTGGAGGTTCTACAACCTTCTTAACCTTCCTTTCTTCTTTCAATTTTCCCTTACCTTTGTCCTTTGAATCAATCTTCGGAAGATCAGACTTAGGTTTGGGTGATTGTGTAGGTTCTCTCATTGTAACAGGCACTTCTAGAGCCCTGGTAGTGGTAGTTGCTGTAGCAGGGGTGTAAATTGGGGTAACAGTAGTTGTGACAGTGGTTGTTAGTATGTTTGAAGTGTTGACAGACGTTGGTGGTGTAACAGTGGTTAACTCTGTGATAACAGGGGTAGGATTTGTAGTAACAGGGGTTGCTACTGAAGTACCAACAGTGGTAGATACCTCAGCAGTGGTAGAAACCAAACTACTAGCAGAGGTAGAAATACTACTAGCAGTGGTCATCGATTGAGTTTTAACAGGGGTTTGTACCTTGGCAGAGGTAGACTTTCTCTTAGGAATAGACTTCTTCCTGTTGTATATCAACTTCTTTGTCTCCTCTTTTTCTTCAGGCTTAGATTCTACAAGCTCCCCCTCAACCTCTACATCACCACTTTCCATCTCCTTTGTTTCAACAGATTTATCAATTTCATCATCATTTTGTTCATACACCATCCTATCACTAAAGCTCACTCTTTTCCTCCAGTCAAGATTTCTTCCCATAACATCCCAGATATACAAATTAGCCGCAGCCTCAAAAGGTAATCCTTTGTTTAATGGAAAAACATTCAAAGCTGGACCACTTTGTGTATTATCATCTGCAACATTCACATTCTCACTGTCTGAACCACTTGTTTGTACATTTTTATCCACATATACCACCATTCTTCTATCATGCTCAGCATCCACCATTTCATCATCCATGCCTTCACTAACCACATAATCTGAAACATTCAATTCATCCTCAATACCTCCATCACTCTTGTCATTATCATCATTATTCCCATCAGAACCATCATTATCATCTCCCTTATCTTCAGGCACATTGTCTTTCTCTTGATCTTTTCTCTCCCCCTTGCCTGAAGATGCCTGTAATTCTGCAGCAGGCTTTAAGACCTTTAAAACAACATCCTCCACCACAGCCAATCTTGTTTGTAAATCACTGATTTCCTCCTGCTGCTTCTTTATCAATACATCCTGGGCAGCCAACTTGACTTGTTGCTCCCTTCTCAAATCTCTTTCTCTCTCAAATTTGGTCCAAATCAACTTGACATCATGTACCAGATCATCAATCGTCAATTCCCTAGTTTCATTACTAGTCTCATCAACATTGGAGTGTGACCTCCTAGATGAATCATTGACTACATCTGTCACTTACCTTGCAAGATTTTCAGATGCCCCTTGGTTCTTGGTACTGGGACCTACATTTGATTCATCACCCAGAGGTTCATCAAGTGTAGTTGCCTCTGGTTGGGTCTTATTGATGTTACCACTGTCCTGCCCTGCCAGTGGGCTAGAGACAGTAGTGGCAGCCCTTCCAGAATGAACATTTTCATCAAGTATGTTCACCTGTTGTGATTGATCATTTGACTGAGACTGTGAAGAAACAGGAATCTCCATAGTCTGTGTAATTTTCTTGGATTTCTTGGCTTTTTTTTTGGTAGGCTGTTGGTTCCCTTGTTTTCTTTTTGTGCCACCTCCTGATGTGTGTTCAGAACCAACTTGTGTTGTTGGCCTGTTATCATTTGGTCCAAGTGATGTTGGTAATACACCACCAGTGGCAGAAGGAGCAACTAACATTGTAGAAAACAATGCAGTTTCCTTCTTGGAAAAAGTATTCTGATACTGGTTCATGGCTCTAATAGTCTTCAAGGATAGAGTATAACTAACTATTACACTATTCTCTGCTGGCAAATTTGGCAATTGCTTATTCAACAAAAGCTGAACAAATCTAGGGTACATAATAAATGTATCACCCTTTACATTCCTGATCATATTATCTAAGATAAACCTAGACATATTAAATTTAAGACCCTGTGCCAAGCAGATTATAGGATATGCAATACTAGAACTAAATTCATTAAAACTAGTCCTCTTTTGAGACAAACATACCAGAAAAGTATGAATGTAGAACTTCCACTGAGGACAGAACCATGACTTCAAGAAAGTGTATTCAGACCTTGATTTTCCAGTACCTTCATACCCCATATCCTTTATACCTTGAAACAAATCAGTTCTTGATAATTCCAGAACTCCTCCTTCATCATCAAACTGCAGAAGTTCTCTAAGAACAATCTCAGTCACCATTACCTTCATTCCCTTGACAGTGGAATGAATGTGAGGAATTCCATTAACATTCCCTTCCTTTGCGTTCTTCCAGAATTCGTGAATATGAGATCTTATCAATCTTGGGGCGACAGTAAGGGCATATGTAACTGGACAGTTACTCAAGAAATCGATAATTGGGTGAAAATTCTCATCTGCGATTTCTTTGTTCAAGAAAGCCCTCATGTTGTGTTCAGAATGAACACTCAGAGTAGAATTACCAGAATCAGATGAAGATGATGATGCCATTAACGAAATTGATGAAAGAAAGAAGAGCGGTTTACAATGAACTAACACAAACGAGAGCGGTTATTTTGAAAGCGTAATTGAAAAAGTTAAGTGTTTGGGTACTTATGTGATGACAGTGTCAAGCCCTAGAAATTAGACCTAACAGTGGCACTGCTAGTTATACCCGGCAGGGGCACAACTTACAAATAAGCCCAACAGGGGTACCTCACTTAATTCATCATTTTGAACACTTTTATAAACTTTAGTTATCATTAAACACATTTTATAAACTTTGGTAATTCTTGAACACATTGCCTATAGTTATGGTTGATTAACGTACAATTTTTTATCCTTCACTAAATTAAAATTTTTATGAAAGTTTAAATCCCTTGTTGTCTATTAACTTTTTCGATAAAAAGTTTTATCGTTTCATTTTTTACGTCTTTAACAGATTCTTCGTACTAAACCAAATGAATTTGATTGAACAGATTCTACGTCTTTAACAGATTTACATCTTTATGTGACTTTAGCCTAAGTTTAATAGTGAAATGTATGATATATGGCACTACCGGTAGCACACATGAGGGTATTTTTGTAAAATTCCCTTCCTACCCACCTTTTTAATCCCCTTTCTTCCCCATTCCTTTACATCGTCCACTTGCTATTTCCCTCCATTACCATCCTCATTTTATTCCCGCTCATTTTTCTCCCTGTAACATGGCGTCATCATCATCTTCTCAAAATCAAGCTTTGGAACCACAATTTTATTACTGCCATTGCGGAGCCAAGATGTATGTTCGCACATCATGGACTGAGATCAACCCGGCACGCAGATTCGTAAAATGCCCAGATGTTAGTTTTAACCTTATTTTTTTATTGTTGTTGGTATCTGCAATTGATGATGCTATTAGGTTAAATATTGACTCAAAAATGCTTTAATTTTGTTATTTTGTTGTGATTTAGGTTAAAAGCCATTTTTGTACAAGATATCGCTTTCTTGATTCGGAGCTTCTAGAGTATTACAGGAAGATTATGTATCAATTAAGAATGGAATGTAAAAACAAGTCCATCAGGAATGAAACGGAAGAAGATTCAGACTCAAAGATGGTGTTGATGAAGATGGTTGAAGAGTTGACTCCCATGAAGTCAAAATGGAAGATGTTTGACCAAGTGTTTGCACTTTTAATTGGTGTTGTAGTGATGTTGTGTGTAGTTATACTTGTTCTTGTTATGAACTAAGTTTCTTTAAATGGTGTGATTAATGGTTCTTTTAAGTAGCTATATGTATCATGTTTGGTGGGTGTATGGTAAATAAATTATTATATAAATGTAACCTCAACTAATAATAAATAAATTAATCAAAGCAGAATGAACAAAAAACCATTTGTGAAATATTATATGCAAATAATAACATTGATACAAATAATCACATACGCCAATAGTGAAATATTAGATATACGATATACGGCAGTAGTTGCGGTATCACACACGCCACTATTGAACTTAATTTGGGTGTTATGTAATTCGTCATTTCGGCATATGTATGCATGTGACATTGCCCAAAGGTTAATAGTCAAATGTACGATATACGACAGTAGTTGCGGTATCACACACGCCACTATTGAACTTAATTAGGGTGTTATGTAATTCGTCATTTCGGCATATGTATGCATGTGACATTGCCCTAAGGTTAATAGTCAAATGTACGATATACGACAGTAGTTGCGGTATCACACACGCCACTATTGAACTTAGGGTGTTATGTAATTCGTCATTTCGGCATATGTATGCATGTGTCATTGCCCTAAGGTTAATAGTCAAGTGTACGATATACGGCAGTAGTTGCGGTATCACACACGCCACTATTGAACTTAGGGTGTTATGTAATTCGTCATTTCGGCATATGTATGCAAGTGACATTGCCCTAAGGTTAATAGTCAAGTGTACGATATACGGCAGTAGTTGCGTTATCACACACGCCACTATTGAACTTAGGGTGTTATGTAATTCGTCATTTCGGCATATGTATGCATGTGTCATTGCCCTAAGGTTAATAGTCAAGTGTACGATATACGGCAGTAGTTGCGGTATCACACACGCCACTGTTGAACTTAGGGTGTTATGTAATTCGTCATTTCGGCATATGTATGCATGTGACATTGCCCTAAGGTTAATAGTCAAATGTACGATATACGACAGTAGTTGCGGTATCACACACGCCACTATTGAACTTAGGGTGTTATGTAATTCGTCATTTCGGCATATGTATGCATGTGACATTGCCCTAAGGTTAATAGTCAACAGTACGATATACGGCAGTAGTTGCGTTATCATACACGCCACTATTATATTGAACTTAGGGTGTTATGTAATTCGTCATTTCGGCATATGTATGCATGTGACATTGCCCTAAGGTTAATAGTCAACTGTACGATATACGGCAGTAGTTGCGTTATCACACACTCCACTATTATATTGAACTTAGGGTGTTATGTAATTCGTCATTTCGGCATATGTATGCATGTGACATTGCCCTAAGGTTAATAGTCAACTGTACGATATACGGCAGTAGTTGCATTATCACACACGCCACTATTATATTGAACTTAGGGTGTTATGTAATTCGTCATTCCGGCATATGTATGCATGTGACATTCCCCTAAGGTTAATAGTCAAGTGTACGATATACGGCAGTAGTTGCGGTATCACACACGCCACTATTGAACTTAGGGTGTTATGTAATTCGTCATTTCGGCATATGTATGCATGTGACATTGCCCTAAGGTTAATAGTCAAGTGTACGATATACAGCATAATTCAACTTATTATAAGTATAAGATTTTCATACTTTTGTTTGTGTGTGTATAAATAAAAATATGTTATTGTTAAATTGTGTACCGAGTAAAAATATAAATTATCTTCTTACCATATTTTTTTATATAAATACGTTTTTATAACATTTTTATAATATTGTATATAAATATGTTATTGTGAAATTGTGTATATCAAGAGTAAAAATAGTTTATCTTTTTTTACCACATTTGGTAATGTTTGCTAATACTAACCCTTAAAGGTTGAATGACATAAATACCCTTTATAATCCATTACCAATACAATAAGAAGGATTTTAATAGTAAGGGCATTTAGGTAATTTACTTAAAGACTTGGAAGTAGGCGCGTGAGGCGTAAAAAGTTGCAGTAAAATTCAGACATCAGATCAACCCCTTTCACTTCCCGGCCTACCAACTTCCAAAGAAACTCAAAATAGAGCATCAACAAATCATCTAAACAAGAAATAAACCATGGATTCCCAAAGCTCTAAACGACAGAAAACTGCTTTGGAAGATGATCGAACTCTTGCTGACCTTCCGGACGGCGTCGTTAGTCAAGTACTGGCCCGTGTCGGGGCTTGCAACGCCAAGCAAGTTTTTAAAATGAGGACTCTGTAAGTGACATTACCCTAGTTTCTAGTTTGGATTGTCGTTTCAACTTAAATACTCGACGTTTTGTCAATATATATAAGCCTTGTATGTTCTGTAATTTTTAAAGAATGTAGCGCAATTATTAGGGCTTGATTTAGGAATATTTAAATTATATTGTGCATGTACATGATGAATCACCTTTTATGATCATGAAGGGACTTAGATTGTGTTTATGACGTCGTTTATATGCATTACAGGTGCAAGACCTTCAGACGTACAGTTGATTGAGATGAGGTTTATCGCCAGCTGGATGATGATTCCCTCTATCCTGTATTTTCTATGAACTTACACAAAATTGATGTGCTATCTAAAATGAGGGAGAATCGAAACCCTAACATGCTGTTTAGGGATGGCATGGTAATGTTTATTTTACATTTTATTGAAGTTTTTAATTGTACTCTGTCACATACTAATTTACTTTTCTTAAATGTCTTGATCAGAACAAGTTCTTCTCATTAATTGGTGATGAGGCTGCTGGAAAGGAGATGATGCAACAGGCATCTAATTTGGGACAACGTGATGCAACGTTTGTGCTTGGGATGCTGGTGATGGGGGAAAGTCAAGACAGACAGGCAGAGGCCAAGCAACTGTTGACCTCTACCAGAAAAGGAATACCCTAACTGCATTCTTTGTTGTCCTAAGCACAAGGTATTACAAGCACAGACGTTACGCGATGCCTTCTTTCACAGACGGGCTTGGCTGTTAAATTGTAATGTATGTTTGTGGGATGCTTGCTACATTCACTTTGTATCTAGTTTTGGTATTTATTACTTTTGATTAAGTATATATAATTATATAGTTAGTTATCGACAGATGTATGTCGGATACTTATAAATATGTACTTATTTTTTTGTAGTTAAGTTAATGATCGATGTGTTATATATATGTGCATTATATGCTTTTGTTAATGGAAGGTCAGGAAAGGAAACAAGATGCTAGGAACCTGTTGGTCATTTCACTTTAGGGTTTAGGGCTAGCGTTTAGGGTTTAACAACATAATAATATATATTTATCGTTGGAAAAGTAAATCAATTGTATTGATAGCTGAGTTGCTCATTTCGCTGAGGAGTTAACCTAGCAATCTCGGGTTCGAGTCCCCTAACCTACATTTTGTTTTTTTGAGCTCAATATTGTTTGATTTGCTGTTTTCCCCCCTACAATCATAAATTCATAATTAACCTTATTCATAATTTTAACTCTAAATATTATTTTCTTCATTTTGGAGCCAAATTTTCCCCCAAAAAATTTAAACTGGCCAATTAGAGCCAAACAGAAAATTTTGAATTTCAAGTGACCTTTAAATTACATTCCAAAACATCTTAATACATTTACAACTCTCAATTAATCTCCAACCAAAATATCAAACAATTTACAACTCTCAATTAATCTCAATTAAAGTATATATATATCATGGATAACGAAGCCGATCATCCTCTAAATAATTATAATGATGACGACCGCGATTTAGGATATGAATCGGAGGGTTACGATGATGTACAAGATGATGAAGCCGATGAAAACGACAATAATGCAAATCCCAAAATAGTTCCGCCGAGGGGCATAACAAGATTATTTGCGTTTCGCAACAAGTATGGCAGACCCGGTGCACAAAAGCTCAAGGTAACCTTCGATCAAATGGATCGGCTAATAGGGGACAATAAAGCTTTGTTTGCGAGTTTTTTGGGAGACATTGTTCATGAGCATATTGGTTTGAAGATTCTATCCTGGAAGAAGGTCGATAAAGAAGAAAGAGATAAATTGTGGGATGAAATCATGGTATTTGTAACCCACTCCATGCTCCCTTGATTAATTTCCTTTATTAATTAAAATTGTCTACAGTACATTATATATGCAACTGCATATATATATATATATATATATATATATATATATATATATATATATATATAGATTTAACTTGTTAATATTGATCTTGCAACGATATTTTGATGTTGATGAGACACACAGAAAGGTAGTAATGAATCGTCTTGGTGCCCATCTTAGGAATTTTAGAAGGAAATTGAGGGAATCCTACATACTGCCCAACCTAAACACACCAGCAGTAAATGAAGTCCCAATGAAATATAGTGCATTTGTCCATGCCCCGAAATGGAACTCTTTTGTAGAGTATACGAGCACGGAGGATTACCCAGGTTTAGTCATTTATATTAGAGTGCATATATATATATATATATATATATATATATATATATATATATATATATATATATATATATATATATATATATAATTTCAGATTATTGTGTTTGCACATTAATGCCATCTAATAATCAATTTGTTCTGTAATTAGAAAAAGTCAGATGCGTCAAAAGAGGCGCGCTCCAAGTCGGTTTATCCGCATACCATGGGACGAGGTGGCTACGTACATGTGAAAAAGAAATTGGTAATTACATTTACATATATAATGTATGTTTCTATTTTGTACATTATATGTATCAATTATATATAAGATCAAAGTAAAATACACAGAAAGCTAGTGTACTTTGTATCTGTTTTCAATTTTATATGCTTACATGTTAATTGGTAATTTGACTAATTTACATGTGTGTTGATTTGATGATTATAAGATCGAAGAAAAAGTAATCGAAGCACATGAAGAACCCCCACGTGGTATATTGTGGTTGAGAGGAAGGCAAAACAAAGCCGGGTTATTTCTAGACAAAATGACTAAAGAGAAGGGACAAGAAGTAGTAAGCATTAATTTGACATGAAAATTTTCCGTTTAAATAGTTCATGTAGTTTACTTTCGATAAATCAATTAACTACTGGCTGTTGGAATCTGTAATGCAGATAGACACTCACGAGAAGATCAAAACCGGAACCTTACAGCTTGCTCATGGCAACGATGCCGTGACAAAGGTATTTGGAAAGGAAAAGGGAGGGTATGCCAGAGGAGTAGGAAGTGGAGTGACAATCAACAAGTATTTTCATCTTCCAGCAGCTCGAAGCAGAAAAGCAGCAGATGCCGAACAGATGAAATTATTTCAAGCAGAACTTGCAGCAGAGAGACGTTCCCGTGAAGACAAAGACAAAGTTATAGAAACGTTGTCCAACCAGGTGTCACAAGTGATGGCCAAGTGGACTGCACAAGAGGCGAAAATTAATTCAATGTCAACTCAAAACCTGCCATCGGAGGAAAGACATTTAATTCTTGTATTAATTAAGTAATTATGCTAACATATTATTCATTAATTTATATTGCAGCTAACAGATATATGTATTTCTTTATATATATTGCAGGTGTCTCCATCAGTGGACGTTAATCCTAAAGCAACCATTGGAACTGCAGATCAGGAGTGCCAAATAAGGTCATCAAGTGTGGTTGGAAGTGGGCAGGAAGCTAGTTTTGACAGGCCTAAAGGACTTGCAACTAGCATGATCAACCAAAAAGACAAAATGGTAATTAAGTAATAAAACATTAGAATTACATTGATTTTGCAGTGGAATTGAAGAACCTAAAAGGGCCAAGTCATGTACTCCCACTGCTAGTTCAAAAGTCACTCCCACTGCTAGTTCACGAGTCACTCCCACTGCTACTGCAAAATCAAGCTAGTTTTGCCACTACTAGTTGTATTCAAAGTACAGCTAGTAATTCAAAGCACTGCTAGTTCAAGAGTCACTCCCATTTACAATAATTACTTGTTTGCCTTGTTTTATATAGGAGACTGTTGAAGAAGCAGTTAACAAGTCAGCAAACAGGACGCCTGATTCACAAGAGAACACGGTTGAACCTAACCGGTCGTCCCGATCACAAAAGAAACGGTCTCCAACACCACCAACGCTGCAGGTATATATATGTATTTCAGCATGTTGAAACATTATTCAATTAAGTTTCATCTAATTCTGATATTGCATACATATATATATATATATATATATATATATATATATATATATATATACATGATATGATGCTGCTGGAAAATATTGAAATCGGTAAATATGAAGTGCTATTAATTATTTGTTGAAATATTGGTTTATACAATTCTGAATTTAAGTTTCATCTAATTCTGATATTGCATACATATATATATATATATATATATACATGATATGATGCTGCTGGAAAATATTGAAATCGGTAAATATGAAGTGCTATTAATTATTTGTTGAAATATTGGTTTATACAATTCTGAATTTAATTAGAATGCAATTACAGGGTATTTATTGTGAGTTATACTCTGTGGTACCGTTTAAGACAGAGGCTTATGCTTAGTTATAATTAGTATATATATTTATATTAATCGTCATCATTTCATTTTGTTTAGGTATTCAAGTGTAAACTGTGGAACCTAAAGAAGTCAAACACAATTGCTTTGGGTACCGTATACGTGTCAAGTGGAAAACAGATGCTTCATAGCAAAGTACTCCCAAAGGATTGCTACAGAGTGTCTGTTGGTACATCGTTAGTGGATGCAGCTTTTTTACCGGACGTTGGAGACAATGGTGTCAAAACTGCTTTGCAGGCAGTAGGTGGTTTTTATGCATGGCCGAAGGAGCAAGTGGTATTTGAGGAGGAGGTACATACAGTACGTATACGTTTTTAACAACCTATATCTACCTACGTATACATATATAATTATTCATATATTAATATTGATGTTTGATACATATATATGCGGCTCTTGTCTTTTACAGGTAACACCACCTACTTCAGGTCAATTGTCGTATGCGGAAAACAAAACTGCACCAGAAGTATCAAAGAAAAGGCGCAACACATCGGTTTATGTATCTAGTGATGCCGTGCAAAAGCAAACGAAGATGAGACTCAAGAGTCAAAAGGCCTTGCAACTGTGATCATGTATAATTACTTTATCATTTTGATACATTTATTCGGTTATTATTATCATGTAAAACAATATTCCAATATTAGTTTGGGTACATGTATGCAGTTAATTATGTACATATATATTATTCCAATTTTAATTTGTCGTGTTATATATATATATATATATATATATATATATATATATATATATATATATATATATATATATAATTCCAATTGTCACACGAAATATGATTTGTTATACGTGACTAAATGATGCGCTCACATAATACGGTCACACTTTGATTGACTCGTTGTGTGACTAAATGATACCAAACGTCACACACAAAAAAAATTCATGTGGCCATTGGATGAACAATAGTCACACAAAAAACAGGTTCACGTGACTTTAAAGATAATATGGTCACACAAATTAACACCTATGGCCACATTTGGTTTAATTATATATATATGTGACCAAATCCAAAAATAAAACATTTGTTGTGTGACTAAATGATACCAAACGTCACACAAACATAAAATTCGAGTGGCCATTGGATGAACAATAGTCACACAAAAAACAGGTTCACGTGACTTTAAAGATCATATGGTCACACATATTAACACCTACGGCCACATTTGGTTTAATTCTATATATGTGACCAAATCCAAAAATAAAACACTCGTTGTGTGACTAAATGATACCAAACGTCACACAAAAAAAATATTCATGTGGCCATTGGATGAACAATAGTCACACAAAAAATATGTTCACGTGACTTTAAAGATCATATGGTCACACAGATTAACACCTATGGCCACATTTGGTTTTATTCTATATATGTGACCAAATCCAAAAATAAAACACTTGTTGTGTGACTAAATGATACCAAACGTCACGCAAACATAAAATTCAAGTGGTCATTGGATTAACAATAGTTACACAAAATACAGGTTTACGTGACTTTAAAGATCATATGGTCACACATATTAACACCTATGGCCACATTAGGTTATATTCTATATATGTGACCAAATCCAAAAATAAAACACTTGTTATGTGACTAAATGATACCAAACGTCACGCAAACATAAAATTCGAGTGGCCATTGGATTAACAATAGTCACACAAAATACAGGTTTACATGACTTTAAAGAGAATTTGGTCACACATACGAATACCTACGGCCACTTTTGGCTTACTTTTGTGTGACCAAATCCCAAAGAAAAGCACTCGTTGTGTGACTAAATGTTACATAACGCCACACAAACATAGAATTCAAGTGGCCATTGGAGGCACAATCGCCACACAAAATCCACGTTTACTTGGCTTTAAGGAGCATTTGGTCACGCTTATTAACACCTATGGCCACTTTTGGCTTCATTTTATGTGACCAAATCCAAAAAAAAAAACACTCGTTGTGTGACTATATGTTACATAACGCCACACAAACATAGAATTCAAGTGGCCATTGGATGCACAATAGTCACACAAAATCCACGTTTACTAGATTTAAATACCATATGGTCTCACTTTTTAACACCTATGGCCACTTCTGGCTTAAATTTATGTGACCAATTCCAAAAATAATAACACTCGTTGTGTGACTAAACGTTACAAAATGCCACACAAACATAAACTTCAAGTGACCATTGGATGAACAATAGTCACACATAATACGCTTTTACTTGATTTTAAAGAGCATATGGTCACACATTTTATGGTTTTGTTCACTCTTTTTAAATGGATACGGCCACTAACCATTTAGTGTAGCCGTATGCACCCTATGGTCGCGGCACCTTTAGTCACACACACGTTGAAAAACATGCGTGACCGTATGCATATCGTCACACTTTTTAGGTGTGACCAAAGCCAAAATTTGTACTAGTGTTATGTCGTAATTTTAAAAGAGATTTGAACTCCAACTATAATTTTAGTTGTTCTTCTCCCAATACTCAAATATCCTGTGAAGATATTACAAACAGAGCATGATCATGTGAAAACCGTGATGTCTAAATTTCTTAGTAGTAAAAATACATCGAAGATAGATTTAAAAAACAGACCTATAAGTTACTTAAAAGATGTGGCTCTACATTATCAACTTTCAGCATGTAAGAACCTATCAAGATCATCATTATCATGTATTCCTGCACCATTAAAAGTATTACTCAAATAGTCACAATGATTAGTTATTGGCAAAGAGGTAACACATGATAAATATTCTCAGCCATTTCTATGGTGAGAATTTGACATAAAAGAGTAGCTATTAAAAGTTTGTATCAGGCTTATCTCATAAAACGCATAATAATAAAATACATAAATAATAAAAGAGATTTCATATAGCTACTTACATTCGGCACACTGTAAACATCCAAAAACTAACTCAAAATCTGAAAATCAATCGAAGGTGAAGTCCAACAATTCAACTACAATAAGCATAAAGGGGTCAGTAATGCTCATTAAACCACCAACAAAATTTACATAGTCACCATGTAACAGTGTATTATTAATATATCAACTTATGGCGAACTAAGTCCACCCGTTAGTCATATGTACTTTAAAATTAAAAAGATACAGGCCATTAAAACTTGATTCATATTATTCATAAGCATGTGAAGATCTCACTTTCTAATGAAATTTCACTTGTTTTACTGAGGGTTCGCACTTGACACTTGGCGATCATTTACTAATTGCAATAGCTCAAATTAACATACTAAAGACAATGCTAGAATTACTTGGAACATACCTGATAGTTTTTCTCTCTTGGTATCCATGGATTTCGACTCGCTTTCTCTAATGATCTACAGACATTAATAAAGAAATAGACATGTTCGAATAGTCAATAAAGAAAAAATTAACTTTGAATAAAAGAAATATCTTTACTGATGTAACCTAAAAAGACATGTTTTTAGGCACATTATTCAACACTTATTGGACTTATATTTGGTGAAAACATCTTAAAACATCTATTATTTACTTAAAATCACCAAAGTAGTCTAATTATAGGCGTTGCTGTTAAAATCACCAAAAACATCCGTTTATCACGTAAAACGAGGCAAATAATGTCACCTTAAATATCCCCTTCTTGATTTTCTTATGTAATTAGATCTTAATTCATATTTTATGATTCCATAGGAAAATACAAGACCGGAGGTGAAAGAATCAGAAGAAACGGACGAAGAACGGAGAAGATGTGCAGTCTGGAAGCCCGTCGATCGTCATCCAGAACACGCAAAAGTCAAACACTTCCAAATTTGGAAAAAATTAGTGTCATTAGAAGCGTAACGGAAAAACGAAGCCAACGGCGCAAGAATCAAGCAAAACGGACTCCAAACGAAGAAGATACGGACGAACCAAGCAACCGAGGAATCAGCAGAGGCCAAATGGAGCACCAACCCTGATAATCCCTTAACGATCTTTATAATATTGTTTTGAATTAAATTGTTAATATGTTGCGGAATAACAATTAACAACTATCAAGAAGATTGTTTATGTAACATGCACGTAAAAATAATTATCACCAAAAGCTTCAATATTATTATATAAATAATACGTATACACTGAAGTATTAGGGTTTACACCTTGAAGCTAATCGTAACCTATGTTATCTATCTTAGGCTAACAGGATCTCTATTTATAATACATAGAGTCATATACAATCTATAGTTATTATGGTATACGTACTTATCCCATAAATAACTCTAACAAACTAACCGACTCACTAATTACATTAACAGTGGCTACGTGTATTCTCCACTAACAGTGGTTACAAAATATACTTCACTAATTCTAAGTATATAAAGAACAGTGGCAGCAACACAATCATACTTGCAGTGGCTAGTCTTCAATTCTTCTAACCGCGGCAAGCATCAACACTAACAGTGGCAAGCATTCTTGCTCCACTCAACACTTGATCAAATATGCTCAGATCCCAACAATCTCCCCCTAAACTTAATCAATCTTGCATTGCATTAAGTTTCTTCAGTTTACTTCAATCTTCTGTAGGAGACTTGGACCCTTTCTTGCTTGATTGACACCTTTTGTGATACTGATTCACAATCTTATACACTATATCCTTGCCTTTATCAGTCTTCACAGCCACTTGTAATTTCTTTTTGACTAAATGTTCCAAAAGTGCTAAACTTAGAACATAGTCTCTCTCTTCCAGCATATACAAGTATTTACCATTCTTTACTGCAATACAGTATACCCCTGCTCTAGCATAATGTCTCCAATTAACTATCATCTCAGAACACAAAAATATTTCTCCATATAGTTCTGGTTCAAACATCATTCTTAACCATTCCCACACATTTCTTTCAAGAGCAACTGTAATCAGCTTCTCATCCTTTTCCAAAGCTATCTTGTACATATCATACACATCAAAGTTGTTTATCCTTTTCAGAATTTCTCCCATTGACTTATGAAATGTTACAACCCCATTTCTTCTTTCAATTCTGATTTCATAAGAAACTTCAGGAGTTCTTAAACAAATTCCTTCCCATTTAACAATTTCTGAAAACTCTTCATCACCCATATTGATATTCTCAGATCTATCAGGTTTTTCCACAATCTTCTTATCCAAAATCTTCTCATCTCTGTCTAAATCAATCACTTGATCATCTGAACTTTGAATCATCTGAAAAGTTCTTTTATGACTTTCAACTCTCACTCTCAACTCTTCAGTCTTTGTCTTTTCTTCTTTTTCCTTTTCAAGCTCTTCATCTATCAAAGCATATCTTTCTTTCAACCTTCTCTGTATCTCCTCATCTTCTTTCCTTTTCTTTTCCAACCTTTCTTTTGCTTTAGGATTCACTAAAGGATTATTATCATACATTCTTCTCAATCTCATAGTTGAAATCCTATCTCCTCTCAATTTACATACCAATTGATTTTTCAATTCTGCCCTTGTTGGTTTCTTTGCTTTTGTTATAGCTGCTTCTCTTTCTCTCTTCTCTTTCTTACCTCTTTCAATTATCTGTTTCAATGATACTTGCAGAGGACTGCCTTTCTTCTTTTCAATGTATGCATTATACACAGAATCATCTTCTAAACCTTTAGCTTTCATCTCTGCATATATTCTGCTTGCTTCCTTGGTCATTTTCACAGCCTGTCCAGATGTAAGCAATACATCTACTTCATCAATCTCTGGTATAGATGTCTGAATAGGCACATATTTTTTCAATTCAGTTGCACTTCTCTTTTCAGCTTCAATTCTTTCCTGCTCATCTAGTTCTGCCTGTATTCTTAAACCCAACTCATAATCATGCTCAATACTCTGTGGTACTAGCTTCTCCTTTTTCTTTGGCTTTTCTTCCAATTTACCCTTACCTTTATCTTTTGGATCAATCTTGGGAAGTTTAGAATCAGGCTTAGGCAAATTAGAAGTTTCTCTAATGGTAAATGGTACCTCAAGTTGTCTTGCAGTAGTGGGAGGTCTTTGAACAGTGGTTAGTTGGGTTGTAACAGTAGGTTGAGATGCAGTGATAGCAGTGGCTGCAGTGGCTTGAGGTTTTGTGGTAACAGTGGTAGGATCATTGGTAGGATCTGTAGCAGTGGTAGTAGTTGATGTAACAGTGGTAGGTGTTGATTTTGTAGTAGCAGTGGGTAGAACCTTATGTCTAACAGTGGGAGTTACAGATTTATCTTTCTTTGTTGACTTGGTTTTCTTAGGTGACTCAAATCTTGTAGCTTTCATACTAGTCAATGGAATTGACTTTTTCCTACCCATTGTCACATTTGGCTTTTCAACTTCAGGCTCTTGCTTAACAAAACTTGACTCCCCCTCAGTCTTATCACCATTATCATCCACTGAAATCACACCATCATCATTACCAGCTTCCATGTTTTCTGTTTCCACACTTGCTTCTGTTTCATCTACTACCTTTTCATGTTGTTGAACAACACTTTCAACATCCTTCTGCACATCATCCATTGACACCTCTGCATCCTTATTAGTCTCATCAATCTTCTTACTGTTATCATTTTCATGATCACTCAACTCAGCCATAAATATATCATTATCTGCATCATCCCTGATCTCATCTTCTCTATTTTTCTCCCCCTTGTTGGAAGGGTTTTCTCACCCTCATCAACCTTACTCTCTTTCAAAAACTTCACCACCACATTCTCAAGAACACTGATTATGTCTTTCAAATTGTCAATCACCTGCTCCTGTTCTACAATCTTAGCAGCTTGCTCTGCTAACTTTGCATCTTGAGATTTATTTACCCTTTTCTCTTTGAGCAACCTATCCCATAACAAATCCATAGCTTCTGTCAATTGTACATTCCTCAATTCAATAGTAGTTCTAGCCTCATCATCATTAGAGTGTGACCTCCTAGATGAATCATTGACAAAATCATCATCTGCCTCATGCCTAGCATGATCAGCAGAAGTCCCTTTTTTCTTGGTACTGGGACCTTCACCTGCTTCATTACCCTTAGGTTCAGCATTAGAAGTTGCCTCTGGTTGGGTCTTATTGATGTTACCACTGCCCTCCTCTGTCAGTGGACTAGAAGGAGTAGTGGCAGCCCTTCCAGAATGACCATCCAACCCCGCTGTGGTCACCTGCTGTGGTACATTTGGCTGAGACAAATGAGCAGTAGGATCCTCACTTGTCTGTTTAAATTTTCTTTTCTTGGGCTTTGATTGGGTAGGCTTGGTGTTCCCTTGTTTTCTTTTGGTACCCCCACTAGGTGTGTGTTCAGACTCAGTTGGTTCTACTGGCCTGTCACCAAGTGGTTCAGATGTAGTTGGTGGTACTACATCTGTGGTAGAAGGAGCAAGAAGCTTTGTAGAAAACAATGTTGTTTCCTTCCCAGAAAATCTCTTATTGGTATTTTTACTCATTTATGTAAAAGTTCTTGCAGAAAGAGTACCAACACCAATAACAGAAGATTGTGCAACCAAATTAGTAACCTGTTTATTTAAAACAAGTTGCACAAATCTTGGATACATTATAAACATATCCTTCTTTCCTTTTGTTATGTTTCGAATCATGCCATCAAGTATGTATTTGGAAAAATTATATTTTTGACCTGTAGCCAAGCACACAAGTGCATAGGCTATTTGAGTTCCAAATTCATTATATGCAGTACGCTTAGATGACACACAGTGAAGAATTGTATGAATTAAAAACTTCCATTGAGGGCTAAAGAATTATTTAAAAAATGTAAAGCGTGTGTAATCACCTTCATACCCCATTAATCGTAAATTATCATACAAAACTGTGTCATCTAAAGAAGATATACCAGTCGCATCATCAAGAAGAAGAACTTCTCGTAATACTTCCTCTGTAACCACCACCTTAGTTTCTTGAACTTCTGAAACTATTTGATCTTTGCCCGAAACCACTTCTAATTTGGCATTCTTCCAAAACTCGTTTAAATGACCTCTTGAAACCCTTAGAGTTAAGGTAAGCGCATGAAATATATAACTTGAACGAAGAAAATCAATAATCTGTATGAAATTATGTGCACTTGAGGGTTTCATCAGAAAAGCGATCATGTTGTGTTCCTCATAAACACTCAGAGTCGAATCAGATGAAGAAGAAGACGCCATGAACGTAAATTGATTGTCAAAGAAGAAGTAGTTTGATTGTAATTGCAGTGATTATAAGAGAAAATATGAAAACGTAATGAAAAATTGAAGTGTTTTAGGTCTAAATACTGTTAGTTATAAGAGCAGTGCCATGCCCTAGAAAATAGAACCAAAAGTGGCACTGTCTAATATAACTGACAGTGGGAAGGTATAAGAAATACCTAACAGTGGGAGACACTTGAACAATTTTTCAATCATTCCATAACAATAATACATATAAAGCTAACAATAGCTACTAGAACTAGCAGAGGCAACCGACCAAGGTAACCAAAACTTAGTACTAGCAGTGCCAACACTTAGCTTTATAATAATAATTTTTTTTTTCATTTTTTTTTATTTTTTTATCAAAATAGATAAAGTTAAATAAACTAAAAATAAACTAAAAAATGTTAGTTCCAGCAATAGCAATGTCTTCTGACAGTGGCTAGGAACCTGCACAGTGGTTAGCTAAAAACAAACAGTGGCTATAACTCTACACAAATTTACAAGCAGTGGCAGTTTTATAAAGACAAAGATGCACAAATGTTCTAACAGTGGTACCAACTAAAAGCACATTAAAGCTAACCGTGGTAAACACTTGGAACATAAAGCACTGTTCTTTATAAAGAACCACTGTTAGTATCAATTCTAATTCCAAACATAGTTTAAGTTAGATTGATCATTCCAATACTGGTGACCAAAATTGTAAACCTTCCCACATCGAAAGCCTTTGTGAAAAGAACTGCATATTGATTATTAGTATGAATTTTAAAGATTTAGATCAATCTCTTTTCATTACAATCTCTAATGAAGTGATATCTAATTTCAATATGTTTGGTCTTAGAATGCTTAACAGGATTGTTAATGATACTAATTGCAGAGTTATTATCAATATAAATAGGAGTATTTAGAAAAGTCAAACCATAATCCAGCATCTAATTCTAAATCCAAAGTACTTGAGCACAGCAGCTTGATGCAGCAACATACTCTGCCTCTGCAGTTGAAGTGGATACAGTGGTCTACTTTTTGCATTGCCATGACACCAATCTTTCTCCTAGAAATTGACACCCTCCTGAGGTAGACTTTCTGTCCAAATTCTCTCCACCATAATCACTATCTGTGAAAGCCATGAGTTCGAAGGAAGAACTCTTTGGATACCAAAGGCCCAATTGTGGTTGGTCCTTTAAATATCTAAAAATCCTTTTCACTACATACAGATGTGATTGCTTGGGATTGGCTTGATATCTAGCACACACATATACAGCAAACATAATGTCTGGTCTGGAAGAGGTGAGATACATGAGAGAACCAATCATGGATCTATAGAGATGTACATCTACATCCTCCCCCTCAAGATCTGCATGTAATGCCTTGTGTGTCTCCATGGGTGTGCTAGCTATTTTAGCATCTGTGTAGCCAAATCTGTCCAGTATGTCTTTACATACTTGCCCTGATTGATAAAGATACCATCTGACCTCTGCTTGACTTGAAGTCCCAAAAAGAAAGTAAGTTCACCCATAGAACTCATCTTGAACCTTTGATGCATTAGTTTTTCAAACTCCTTAGACAGTGCATCATTAGTAGACCCAAAGATAATATCATCAACATACACTTGTACCAATAGGATATCATTGTGAATCTTTTTGGTAAACAGTGTCTTGTCAATGGTACCTCTTTTAAAACCATTTTCCATCAGATATTCAGATAGAGTCCCATACCAACACCTTGGAGCTTGATGTAAGCCATAAAGAGCTTTTTCTAGTCTGCATACTCTATCTGGATACTTGGGATCTTCAAAACCTGGTGGTTGACATACATAAACTTCATCCTCAATTGGACCATAAAGAAATGCACTCTTTACATCCATCTGATACACCTTAAATCCTTGATATAAAGCATATGCCAAGAATAATCTAATTGCTTCTATTCTGGCAACAGGAGCAAAGACATCATCATAATCAATGCCTTCCTCCTGAGTATACCCTTGTGCCACCAATCTTGCTTTGTTTTTTATCACTATTCCTCTTTCATCCTCCTTATTTTTGAAGATCCATTTTGTTCCAATTGCCCTTTTTCCCTTTGGTAGATCAACTAAGGTCCACACATTTTGAATCTTAAACTGTAACAACTCCTCCTGCATTGCTTCAATCCAACTGGGATCTTTAAGAGCTTCCACTGCCTTCTTTGGTTCAACTTGAGATAAGAAACATACATATAAAGAGGTGTGAAGTTCCTCTTCACTGATCTTAGTATGCTGTCTAGTTTGTACAGCAGAACCAACATCACCAATTACTTGTTCAAGAGGATGATCTCTATGAACAATGTAATTAGATGTAGATGTTTCATGTAATCCAGTTTCCAAGTTTGTATAATTCTCATCATGACCTGAAGTTTCACTTGACCTTTCTTTTGAAATCCTTTTTGACAATGGAGTTGTGCTCATGAACTGTAAATAATCCATCCTAGCCTCCTTACCAATTTGCTTAGTTGGAGTCTGTTTAGGAACCTCATCACTCAGAATTTTAGACACATCATTAGTAATAGAATCAACAACATGTCTAGTATTCTCAGTGAAATTGTTCAGATTCTTGAAAAGCAGTGTTAAGTGCATCAATATTAAACAAAGACTTAGGTCCTTTCCCATCAGGATTAGATGTCTTCTCATTGAAGGTTATGTTCATGGTCTCTTCTATGATCCTGGTCCTTTGATTGAATACCCTATAAGGCTTACTTTGAATTGAATAACCAACAAATATACCCTCATCTGCCTTGCTTTCAAACTTTCCTAAGTGATCTTTGGTATTTAAGATGGTACATGGACACCCAAAAGATTTTAAGAAACTAACAAGTGGTTTCTTACTAAACAAAAGTTCATACGGTGTCTTGTTATGAGGTTTAACAACTAATACCCTGTTCTGAACATAGCAAGCTGTGCTAACTACCTCTGCCCAGAAAGACATAGGTAGCTTTGCATCAGATAGCATAGTTCTAGCTGCCTCAATTAGTGTCCTATTCCTCCTTTCAGCTACTACTCCATTTTGTTGTGGGGTTCTAGGTGCACTAAATTCTCTCTTAATACCTTTAACTTCACAGAACTTATCCATCTCATAGTTTTTAAATTCTGTTCCATTATCACTCCTGATGATTTTAACCTTTTTATCCAATTGATTTTCCATCTTAGTTATAAATGATCTAAGTATTTCACCTGTCTCATCTTTTGTTCTAAGAAAGAAAACCCATGTAAACCTGGTATAATCATCAATTACTACAAGGCAATAAGACATTTTACCCATGCTACTTATGTTGGTTGGTCCAAATAAGTCCATATGCAATAAGTAAAAGGGTATGCAGTTGGTATTCACACTTTTGGACTTTAAAGAAGACTTGTGTTGTTTGCCTTTTTGACATGCAACACAATGATCATCACATGAATACACCTTTTCAGGTAAACCTCTAACAAGCTTGTTTTTAGCAAGTTTATTAATGGTTTTGTAATTCATGTGACACATTCTTCTATGCCACAGTTCAGATTCAGTCACACTTGCTTTAGAAATTAGACAGTTTAAATCGGGTTGAGGTGACATATTTGCTAAGTCACACTTATATACATTATCTTGCCTTGGAATTCTCATTAAAATCATGTTTTCTGGTATTTTAAATTCCTTGGACAAGATAAGGCATTCAGTGTCAGTAAAATAAACTGGGTTCTTTTTATCTGTGATTTGACTCACACTTAGCAAATTATACCTCAGTTGTTCCACAAAATAAACATTATCTAAACTTAGCTTTTCACTCTGAACTGTCCCTGTGCCTGTTATCTTTCCTCCTTTTGGATTGCTTCCAAATGCTACATATCCACCATCAAAAGATTTGAAGTCCTGTAGATTTTCCTTGTCACCAGTCATGTGCCTTGAGCAGCCACTATCCACATACCATAAGCTCTTTGGCTTGCCCTGCACAAATAATCAAGAAGAAAATTAGTTTCTCTTGGGAACCCAAACCAATTTGGTTTTGGGTTTCCCACGTGCATCTTAAAAATCAACTTTCTGAAAGATAATTGATTTTGATGCACTATTGGATTTGGAAACTTTGGATTCATATGTGTTCTTTGGTTTCCATATCCAACTGATATCAGACTTAACAGTGGGTATAGGCCTAACAGTGGTTACCCTTAGCCCTGTATTGATCACTCTAGCAGTGGTAGCCTGCCTTGGTTTGAACATTCTTTTGGAATTTTTAACCCTAGCAGTGGCACCATGCTTGACCGTGGTAACACTATCCACTGTTTTAGTCTTGTTGCCTCTGTTGGCCTTTTTTGGTGGTACCACTGCAGAATAAGTAGCAGTGGCTGCAGTTGTACCACTGTTAGCCTTGTTCATCTTCTTGACAGTGGCTACATGACTAACTTTTGATTTAAAATTCTGTTTATTAATCATGTTAGCTGCTGTCCACAATGGTTTCACAACCCTATTGAAATTCTTAGGATTATGATTACAATCATGTTGAAGATGATTAGTTCTTCCACAGATATAACAAGATTTTTCTTTTACCAACTGAAAATTCTGCCCTAATCTTTGTGAAACCATTTGGTTCCAGTTTCTCTTATTGCCTCTTGGTGCAGTTTTATTAAGTGGTTTTGGTTCAGAAAATCTAGTTTTGCAAGCACAATTAACACAATTATCTTTCACAGTCTTAGACTCTTGTTTAACTGTTTTTCTAATATAACCTAGACCACTTCTAGATTTATTAGATTTGCTCACATGTTCTATCTGTTGCTTAGCCTTTTCTTGAAACAGCTTCTTACCCTCGTCTAATTTTTCACCATTAAGCTCTGAAACTAGACCAGTTATTCTATTCTTGACCTCACATGATGAATTAGATGATTCAAATTTTACACTATTCTCACTTTCAGATGTTCTATCACACTGATCATCTTCTTCAGTCCAATCACTAACTTCACCTTCAACAAACATCTCATCATTAGATAAACTTTTGATTGGATCAGCCTTTTTAACCTCATCTGTCATTCATGTTTTAAGTGAATTGATATCAATTTCACTTTTAGGAGGAAAGTAGGTGTGATTATAAGGTGGAGGTACATTATTGTACCCTAATCCAGTCTTAAGTTTATCATGAATCTGTGAATTAATAAGTTTATTTACACTTTTAGAGGCATGTTCTAATTTACTTACATCAAGTCTTATGCTATCTCTTTCATATGTGACCTCAGTAAGTTTCTTAGACAACAACTCTACTTTATCTTTAAAAGTGTCTCTTTCCCACCTAGCATATTCAATGCCATATTTAAACTGTGTTGCATTGACTTCATATGCCTTTATTTGATTTTCCAGATTTTCAATGACTGCAATGGTGTGTTTATTTTTGATTTCCCATTGTTTAAGTTCATTACACACTCTTAAATTATGATCCCTGTAATGTTTAACAGTTTGTTTACAAACAACAGAACATAATTTAACTTGTACCTCATAAGGAACATCTGACTTCTTGTCAGATTCAGCAATGGCCATAAGACAATGATTCTTCTCCACATGTTCCTCTTGATCACTCCAGTCAAATCCTAGTCCATCTTGAGACACCAATGCATTAGATGTGCTTCCTTGAACTGGTATGTTTCTCCTCTGCACATTCTGCTCTTGTCTTGGACTCCTACATTCCCTTGCAAAGTGCCCCATCTTGTGACAGTTGAAGCACTCTATTTTACTCTTATCAAACCAACTTTCATCATTCCTTTTGTATGCAAAGTTGTTTCTCCCAGTTCTCTTTATAAATCTCTTTGCCCTCTGAGTGATCAAAGCAATCTGCAACTTAATATCCATCTCCTCTAGATCATCTCCATCAAATTGGTCTAAGTCTTCATTAGTAAGTGAAGAATTCACATTACTAGCAAAGAAAGATTCCAACATCTGATCATTAGTGCTATTTGATGATGATCCAGTTCCTCCTGAAACATAAGTAGAGCTTTTATGACTTGACTCTACTTTTGTTCTATCCAAAGACATGAAAGCAGCATTGTGACTATATCCAGAAGTCTGCTTCTTACTCTCTATCTCTGGTTCAAAATTTCTCAGGTCATTATTGATGATCCCAGCTAGAGATCTTAGTATGTATTTCTTTGATTAATTATTAATAAGCTTGCGGAATAGTTTATTAATAACTTGAAGAACAAATTTGTATATAACAGAATATCTAACCAAAAGCTTCAATATTATTAACAATAATACGAACACACAATTGTGTTAGGGTTTACAACCTTGAAGCTAATAACTAGAATGAATCGTATCTATCTAGGTTTTACAGGATCTCTATTTATAACATATAGAGTCCTTTACAGAATCAAACTATTATGGAATCATATCTATTCCATAATTCTCTCTAACAGACTATATCTAACCAACAGTGGTTATCTATATTACTAACAGGGGCAGTACTCATATATTACTAACAGCGGTTGAGTACTTGATACAAAATACACACACGTTCAACAGTGGCACTGTTAGACTAAAACTAATTGACAGCGGCAACTACTAACTAGCAGTGGCAACTACTAAGAGCGGTAAACTTCGTTCTAGCAGTGGCACAACACTTGTATTCTGAGCAGATCTAGCAGTGGCTCAGGTCTCAACAATCTCCCCCTAAACTTGATCATTCTCAGTAATGAATCAAGTTTCTTCATCTTTCTTTTCATCTTTCTGAGTTTGATTCTGTTTTCTTCTTCTCTCCTCCTCCTTCATTCTTTCCAACTCCATTCTTTTATGGAACTGATTGAGCACCATATATAAAGCATTAAATGCTCCTTCAGAAATCACTGTAGTTTTCAATTGAGATGCAAGCACATTTCTTAGAATCTGAGTTCCCAGAACATATCTTCTTTCATCAAGCATGAAGATTGACATTCCACTTCTAAATAGAATCATATGAACTCCAGCTCTGACAAAATGTCTCCAAGTATTCACAGCATCAATACAATGTAAGAACAAATTGATAAATGGCTCAGGCTCAAACAGCATATTCAGACATCTTCCCAATTCTCTTTCCATAATCACCAATGAAGCATGTCTATCTCCTTGACTGTTTAGCTCAAACAGATCTAGAATGTCCAATCTATTCACATTCTTAAGCACATCAGCAACAGATGACAAGTAGTGCTTATCCCCATTCTCTCTAACAATCTTGATCTGTTCTTTATCACCATCAGCAACTTTTGATTTAATTCCTTTCCATTCAATTATCCTTGATGATCTATCATGATTGATGTGAATATTTTCTTTATAATCCTTCACTTCTTTGATATATTTCTTCAGCTCTTCTGCATCTCTTTCCAAATCAGGAACTACATTATCAGAAGCAAGAACTCCATTCCATCTGTTCTGCATATTTTGATTAGAAAGCCTTTTGATTTCTCTTTCCTTGGATTCTATTTCCTCTTGCTCTTTCTTTTCAATCCTCTCTTGCTCTTCTCTTCTCACTTGCTCTGCAATCTTCTTTCTATCCTCAGCCAACTTTTTCTTAATGAATTTATCTTTCTGAATCATTTTCTCAAAATCTTCCTTCTCCTCATTCTGATATTTTCCATATGCCCTTTCCAATTTCTGTACATCCCAACCTTCAAGCACACTTCTTGGTGCATACCTATCACCAAGAATTTTGAGCAAGTCCTTCTTTCTTTGAGCAGCAGTTGGTGGTTTGTTCCTTTTCTTTTCTAGCTCAGCTTGTCTTTTCAATCTTTCCTTTTCTTCATTAGCTTGTTTAAGCTTTGCAAACCCTGGATCCAAACCATCTTTATCATCCTTTCTGTTGATCATATCATGAATCTGTTGAGCAGACAAACATTGACCTCTTACAGCCATATCATTCAACATCTGTGCAGCTTTTTGAGACAAAGTTACCACACTAGAATCTTCCAGAATAACATCAACATCAGGACCTTCCTTTCTTTTAGACTCAACTGCCATTCTCCACATTCTTTCATCATGTTCTTCCTGAGCTCTTCTAGCCTCATCCAAATTAATTGGAGGCTCTACAACCTTCTTAATCTTTTTCTATTCTTTCAATTTTCCCTTACCTTTGTCCTTTGAATCAATCTTTGGCAAATCAGACTTAGGTTTGGTTGGTTGTGTAGGCTCTCTGATTGTAACAGGCACTTCTAGAGTCCTAGCAGTGGTCATTGCTGTAGCAGTGGTGTAAACTGGAGTAACAGTAGGTGTACCAACAGTTGTAGGAATGTGTAAAGTGCCAACAGAGGTTGATACAACAGTGGTTGGTTTTGTGCTAACAGGGTAGGTGTTGTAGTAACAGGGGTTGTGATGACAGGGGTTGAAATTGTAGTAGCAGGGGTTGCTGTTGAAGTACCAACAGTGGTAGATACCTCAACAGGGGTAGATACCAAACTACTAGCAGAGGTAGAAACACTACTAGCAGTGGTCAACAATTGAGTTTCAACAGATGTTTGTACCTTAGCAGAGGTAGACTTTCTCTTTGGAATTGATTTCTTTCTGTTGTAAATCTTCACTCTATCTTCCTCTTTAGCTTCAGGTTTTGACTCTATCAACTCCCCCTTATCCTCTACATCATCAGATTCCATCTTCTCTGTTTCAACAGATTTATCATCACTCTTTTCTTCATATACCAACCTATCACTAAAACTTACTCTTTTGCACATATCTAGATTAGCTCCCATAATATCCCAGATATACAGATTAGCCACAGCCTTAAAAGGTAATCCTTTGTTCAATGGAAAAACATTTAGAGCTGGACCACTCTGTGTACTATCATCTGCAATATTGTCACCTGTTTGAACACTTTCTCCCACATACACCACCATCCTCCTATCATTCTCAGCATCAACCATCTCATCAACCATCTGTTCATCCATGTCATCATTAACCACATAATCTGAGACATTTAATTCATCTTCAATAACTCTATCACTCATCTCTACATCAGCAGGTATATCCATGAAACTGAAATCATCTGCACCTCCAGTATCACCATCATTATTATCATTCTGCTCATGACCATTCTTATCTTCAGGCATATCATTCTGCTCATGATCATCATCTGTATTCTCCCCCTTGCCTGAAGATTCCCTAGCTGGCAACAAAACTTTATCAACTGCATCTTCAACAATTGACAAACTGGTTTGTAAATCAAAAATTTCATCCCTCTGTTTCTTTATCAACTCACCCTGAGCAACCAACAGAACCTGTTGCTCTCTTCTCAAAGCTCTTTCCTTCTCAAACTTATTCCAAATCAGATTGACATCATGTACCAAATCAGCAATAGTCAATTCCCTAGTTTTATTACTAGCCTCATCAACATTGGAGTGTGACCTCCTAGATGAATCATCGACTACATCTGCCACTGCAGATGTCCCTTGGTTATTGGTACTGGGACCTACATTTGAATCATCACCCATAGGTTCATCAAATATAGTTGCCTCTGGTTGGGTCTGATTAATGTTACCACTATCCTGCCCTGCCAGTGGGCTAGAAACAGTAGTGGCAGCCCTTCCAGAATGAACATTTTCATCAAGTATGTTCACCTGTTGTGGTGGATCATTGGTCTGAGACTGTGGAGAAACAGGAATCTCCACAGCCTGTGTAGCCTTCTTGGATTTCTTGGCTTTTCTTTGGGTAAGCTGTTTGTTCCCTTGTTTTCTTTTGGTGCCACCTCCTGATGTGTGTTCAGAACCAACTTGTGTTGTTGGCCTTTCATCATTTGGTCCAGGTGGTGTTGGTAATACACCACCAGTGGCAGAAGGAGCAACTGACATTGTAGAAAATAATGCAGTTTCCTTCTTTGAAAAAGTATTCTGATACTGATTCATAGCTTTAATAGTCCTCAAAGATAGAGTAGAACTAACTATCACACTATCCTCTGCTGGCAAATTTGACAATTGATTATTCAATAAAAGTTGAACAAATCTAGGGTACATAATGAATGTATCACCCTTCACATTCCTAATCATGTTATCTAAGATAAACTTAGACATATTAAATTTAATACCCTGTGCCAAGCAGATAATAGGATATGCAATACTAGAATTAAATTCATTAAAACTAGTTCTCTTTTGAGACAAACATACCAGAAAAGTATGAATGTAGAACTTCCATTGAGGACAGAACCATGACTTCAAGAAAGTATATTCTGATCTTGCTTTTCCAGAACCTTCATACCCCATATCCATTATGCCTTTGAACAAATCATCTCTTGATAATTCCAGAATACCTCCTTTATCATCAAACTGCAGAAGTTCCCTAAGAACAATCTCAGTCACCATTACCTTCTTACCCTTGACAGTGGAATGAATGTGAGTAATGCCATTAACATTCCCTTCCTTTGCATTCTGCCAGAATTCTTGAATATGTGATCGAATCAATCGTGGAGCGACAGTAAGGGCATAAGTAACTGGACAATTACTCAAGAAATCGATGATAGGGTGAAAATACTCATCGGCAAGTTCTTTATTCAAGAAAGCCCTCATGTTGTGTTCAGAATGAACACTTAGCGTAGAAGTACCAGAATCAGACGAAGATGACGATGCCATTGAAGAAATTGATGAACGAACGAAGAGCGATTTACAATAAACAAATCAACACGAGAGCAATTTAGTGAAGGGTTTTGAAAATTTTGAAAGCGTAATTGAAAAAGTGAAGTTTTTGAGTATTTATATGATGACAGTGCCAAGCCCTAAAAATAGAACTAACAGTGGCACTGCTGGTTATACCCAGCAGGGGCACAACTTATAAATAAGCCCAACAGGGGTACCTCACTTGGTCAATTATAGTCAACCCTTTTTATCCATCTAATAAAGCTAACAGCGGCTGATAGTCTAGCAGGGGCATCCGACCAGGGAAACTCTAGCTTAGAACTAACAGGAGCATAAACTTAGCTTTATTAGAAAACGATTTTTTTTTTTAACCAAAATAAGAAGCAACAAATAAAACATTAAACTCCAGCTCAAGTGATGTCTCTTGACAGTGGCTGAGTCCTGCAATATTAAACTAAGAAAAACAAACAGCAGGGGTTAATCTACACAAATATACAGCAGGGGTTGAAAATACATTGACAGTGGCATAAGTAAACTAACAGTGGCACCAACTGTTATCATGATGAAGCTAACAGTGGCAACACTTGACCCTGTCACACACAATATACTTCACCCCTGTTAGTATCAAATCCTGACCAAAACACTAAGTGAGATTAATCATACCAATATTAGTTATCAAAAATGTAAATCTTCCTACATCAAATGCTTTTGTAAAAAGATCTGCAAGTTGATTATCAGTATGAATTTTAAAAATATGAATCAATCTTTTATCATAACAATCACTTATAAAATGATATCTGATCTCAATGTGTTTGGTTTTTGAATGCTTAACAGGATTTTGAATGATACTAATAGCAGAGGTATTATCAATATAAATAGGAGTGTTCATGAAAGTCAAACCATAATCCAGCATTTGATTCTGAATCCAAAGAACCTGTGCACAGCAACTTGATGCTGCAACATATTCTGCTTCTGCTGTAGAAGTGGAAACCGTGGTCTGCTTTTTGCATTGCCATGACACTAATCTATTTCCAAGAAATTGACATCCTCCACTGGTTGATTTTCGATCCATGTTCTCACCACCATAGTCACTATCTGTGAAAGCCTTAAGCTCAAAATCTGATCCTTTAGCATACCAAAGTCCCAAATCTGGTTGACCTTTCACGTATCTAAAGATCCTTTTCACAGCATACAAGTGTGACTGCTTTGGATTGGTTTGGTACCTAGCACAAAGACACACTGCAAACATAATATCAGGTCTAGATGAAGTTAAATACATCAAAGAACCAATCATTGACCTGTACAAGTGCACATCTACTTCCTCTCCATCAGGATCAGAATTAAGATGTTTGTGTGCCTCCATAGGAGTGCTAGCTATCTTTACATCTTTATAACCAAACTTATTCAAAATATCCTGCACATACTTTCCTTGGTTAATAAAGATTCCATCTGACTTCTGTTTAACCTGCAATCCTAAAAAGAAAGTGAGTTCACCCATTGAACTCATCTTGAATTTATTATGCATTAAACCCTCAAACTCTTTGCACAATGAATCCCTAGTTGAACCAAAAATAATATCATCAACATAAACCTGTACCAACAATATATCTCTCTGAACCCTCTTGGTAAACAAAGTTTTGTCAATAGTACCTCTCTTGAATCCATTCTTGAGAAGATACTCAGATAGAGTATCATACCAAGCTCTTGGTGCTTGATGTAACCCATACAAAGCTTTCTTCAATCTGCACACTCTATCTGGATATGTTGGATCTTCAAACCCTGGAGGTTGGCATACATACACCTCATCATCAATTAGACCATGAAGAAAAGCACTCTTCACATCCATTTGATAAACTTTGAAATCCTGATAAGATGCATAAGCTAAAAATAACCTAATAGCTTCTATTCTAGCAACAGGAGCAAAGACATTGTGACACCCCTCAATTTTCGATACAATTAGGAACAGTAAACATGTGCATTTTAGGCTAATTCCCTAACTTAAGTGAATTCACACTATTTTAATGAGATAAGTCTAGCAAAGCCCAATAATTTAATACGATAGGTATTACTTTATTTGTAATTATTAATAATTACGCAGGCGACATTCGGAGCGAGTCCGACGAAATAAATATGTACGTTGGTGATACAAATTTTATAAATAACGTAATACTATTTTATATAGTAGTTATTTAACTGAAATTATTATGATAACGATAAAGCATAACGTATAAAAATTAAACATTTATACGTTTTAATTAAAACGTAACTTACATGACAAAACACATAAAACAAACCCGACAACCAAACTAGTCAAAAATGATATTTTTGTAACTCAATATAAAGTATTGAGTATAATACTTCGACATATTTTATCGCAAAATAACGTTAACAAATTAAACCGAATAAAATACGTTTTAACATTTAACGATCGGGTAAACGAACACGGGTTAAATACCAAATACTTAACACCAATTATTGGGGACAAGAAATCAATTTCCCATCCCCCTTGACTTGAAAAACCGGCTGTATCAAGCCATCCCTCACACCCTCCATATCTTTGACTTTAAGAACTACACACACACCTTTCTCCTACCAAAAACATTAATTCATTTACACTCTCTACATCACTTTTCCTCTCCATTTTCTTCCCTTCCAAAACCCACGGCAACAGCAGCCTTGGGCATCATCATCATCAAGTAAAATCATCTTGCATAGGAGAAGGAGAAGGAACTAGCTACAACATCATCTTCATCACTTTCTTCCTTGTTCATCATCTTTAAAGCTTTGTAAGGACAACTTTTACTTCACTAATATTTCATGAAATGTATGTTATAACATGTTATTAGTTCATGGTATGAAAGATCTTGCACAAAAGTGTAACAAAAATTAAGTAAGGCGTAAACTTTTGATGATAACGATTTCGGACAGATTCTGTCATCTTGGAAGAAAAATCATAACTAATGGTGTGAGTTGAATTAATGCTTGAAACCTATGCCAAAATCTTCGTATTTTCGTTAAGAACAACTATCGTGAAGACTTCGTTTTCCAGAAATACACTGAAATTTAGATATAAACCGATTTGTGAGCGCGTACCGTTAAAAATGGCTGCTGGAACGCAGCCATGATCATATAACGTTTGACCCACTTGTACTTATCTAAAGTTCATGAAAAAAATACTGAAAGTAGTTTACATATGGTAGAACATCGTGTAAAAATTTCAGATTCATTCGATAACTTTTGACCACCGAGAACGAGACCGAAAATGAACGAAAACACTTAAAAACTGAGTTTCGGACTGTTTTGGCATGATTTAAATAACGACACTACCGAGTCAACTATAAAACGCAAACGAAAATTTTACCGAGTTCTATAAACATATTTAAGGTATTCCTAAAAGTTTCGGGTCAAACCGAGCACGTTTGACCAAAGTCAACAAAACCGACACATAAAACACTAAACGTTCGAATTAATAAAAACGTTATAGTTTTAGTCAAGGACGGGCTCTATAAATACCATATGGCCAAACTCGAACTAAAATAATGAGAACATGTGAAAGCAAAAATTCTATATATACGTGAATAACGAAACGAAACCAACAATAATAACACTTTGTATTATTATTACAACATTATCACAACGAAACGTACAAACTATTAAACGAACAACGATCTTTCAACGAGTGAATGAATAACATGTTTTGGTATTGTGCCAACTATTTATATACTTATCTCGTACATTTAGGGCGTTAGAGACTTACCTTGGGCTTAGGCTTTGCTAGCACTCACATACCGAGCTCGCGAGGTGAGTTCACAGCCCCACTTTTCAACTGTTTTCAATGCTTTACAAATATGGGGTGGAAAACATAGACAATTGTTTTGATGATTGCCATAACTTATATTATTATATAAATGTTTGAACTTATTACTTGCGAACTATTGTCGATCCGATTGCACTTTGCTTTACTGGAACTAATGGAACGAATTGAAACTAAACTAATATGAACGATTGAACTTAATAAACTAAAAATGTACTTTTATCGAACTATTTTTGGAACTAAATGAACCAGTTAGACATGTTAGAACTATTTGAACTTTGATTGAACTTATTGCACTCGTTACAACTCCGTGAACTATTTGGAACTACATGAACTATGTGAACTATTGAACTACGTGAACTATTTGAACTATTTGAACTATTGGAACTAAGTGAACTTGATTGAACTACTTGCACCAGTTAGAATCATAAGAACTTATTGGAACTATGAGAACTAATAGGAACTACTGAATGACCCTACATCTTGGGCATAGGAACTATTGAACGACCCTTCTTCTTGGGCATAGGAACTATTGAACGACCCTACATCTTGGGCATAGGAACTATTGAACGACCCTACTTCTTGGGCATAGGAACTAATGAACGACCCTACATCTTGGGCATAGGAACTAATGTGAACTATTGGACCCTACGTCTTGGGCATAAGAATTATTAGGGACTATCATCCCTACGTCTTGAGATATGACTTTTAGAACCCTACTACTTGGGTTTAGGATTCTATATTCTTACAACTATATATAAACGATACTAGTGAGTAACTTTCCAACTGAACGATATTTTGAACTAAGATACGAACTTTATTTAACTGTTATGGCAATAACTATTTGAGAACGTTTTTGGATGAACAACTACACTTGCAAACTTAAAAACCTGTGAATTCACTCAACTTTGTTGTTGACATTTACTATGTTTTTCAGGGAATTAGCTGCGCACGTAAGATCACCGTACTTTTGGAAACTAGGCGACCCATGAAGCTATTAGGATGCCATCTTTTGGGACAAATGGATTTCTTTTATATAACTAATATGTATTGGTCATATCTACGAAATCCACTTTTGTATAACTTAACTACTTTTCAACTATTACGATTTAATAAATCGTAACTTTGTAAACTATTACTAATGGCATCTTAATATATGTATGTTTTGCGATATCCATATGCTCTGATATGTTCGTATGTCCTACGTTGACGTCAGCACCCCCTACTTAAACAAATGCTTCCGCTAAACTAAATCATCGAATTTGGGGGTGTGACAGATTTGGTATCAGAGCCATTGGTTATAGCGAACTAGATTTTTTTTAGGTGACTTAGAGACCTTAGAGACCTAGACTATAGCCGTGGCTAGGACACTTATGCATGCACGTTTAATTGCATACGTATAACTCGAAACTCGATAACTATTGTTGTGACATATCCGCATACGTGAACCAACTGACCGAAAACCTTGTTCTTTTGGCTCTATTCATTTTATAGTATGGTTGACTTCGATTTGAACTCCTTGAACCATACTACATTCTATTCATTGATTCGTGTGAACCTAATCGTATCAGAACGGTTGATGAAAAGAAATATGTATTTAGCATCATATAATGACGTCTGGCCAACGTGATTATATTATACCAAGTACATATGGACGTTTCAGGATCGTAAGATGCGTGATGGGGATGTCATAAACTCTTCTTATTACTCAATAACTGAAAAATGTGAAACTTTATTCTTCACATTCACTTCATCGGCATTGACTTCTGCATTTGCTTCTTCGCAGAACGTCATCATGCCGCCAAAACAACGAAAGACAAGGAACAGTCAACGAGCAACTACACCACCTATCGTCGAAACTACTGAGCAGATCGTCGCCCGACAGGTAGCTGAAGCTATTGCCCAGTATGAGGCAAGTCGCAATCGCGATAATGTGGTAAACAACAGCGGAACCGTCCCTGTAAACGATGAGGCACTAGTGAGTACCCAACAAGGGTGTTCATACAAAACCTTCCTTTCCTGCAAACCAAGTGCTTTCAACGGAACAGAAGGAGCTATCGGCATTGTCCACTGGATAGAGAAGATGGAATTAGTGCTTGATATTAGCGACTGTGCACCAAATTGCATGGTGAAGTACGCCACATGTACCTTAGCTGACAAGGCACTGACTTGGTGGAATGCTCAACTCCAAACTCTTGGACGTGCGACTGCCTACTCCATGTCTTGGGAGGATCTGAAAAGAATGATACTGGAAGAGTTCTGTCCCCGCAGCGAGCTCCAAAAGATTGAAACGGAGCTATGGGACATCAAAATGATGGGTGCCGACATCACTGGTTACACCACGAGGTTCCAAGAACTCGCACGACTTGTGCCGCACATGGTGACTCCGGAGAGCAAACGCATCGAGCGTTACACCTGGGGATTGGCCCAACAGATTCGAAGTTTGGTAATGTCCTCCAAACTAGCTACTTTCAGAAGCGCTGTAGACTTGGCGCATAGCTTGACCGATGATGCAGTCCGAATGGGAACGTTAACTGAAAAAGCTGTGATGGGAAAGAATGACCCGAACATTTCTGATGCTGGTAATCCTGGTCATGACAAGCGGAAATGGAACAATGAAAGGAATGACCAACAAGGTCAACAGAACAAGAGACATGCTGGAAACCCTCAGGCATACGCTGTCACCACCAACATTGAACCAAAACCCTATCAAGGTAACAGACCCAAGTGTGGGAAATGCGGAAGGCACCACGAGGGGGATTGTATCGTCTGTGGTAACTGCCAACAATGGGGACACCGAGCCCAGACATGCCGAAACGACCCCGCGACTAATGAGCGACGAAACGCTGGGTGTTTCGAGTGTGGAGACCCGGGGCACTACCGAAATTGGTGCCCAATGCTCAATAACCCCAACAACAATCAAAATAACAACCGTGGTGATAACAACAACCGGCTTGCCAACCTTCCACCAGCTCGTGGACGCGCATTCATCCTTCGTGCACCGGATGCACCAGAGGATCCCAACGCCAACATTGGTACGTCTAAGTGAACTATTACTATACTCTAACATTTCATTGTTCGAACGTCTTGAACTAGCACTTCGTGAACTTAGAACCCTTTTGAACATATAACTCGTTGAACTGTACGGCAAATATGCCAAAACCATTAGAACTCATGCAATAAACTAAAGCACTACCGTGATGACGACACAATCTATCGGAAACACGTGAGTCTGAGGCTCCAATATAATTCTAAATCTCGGGACGAGATTTTTCTAACGGGGGGAGAATGTGACACCCCTCAATTTTCGATACAATTAGGAACAGTAAACATGTGCATTTTAGGCTAATTCCCTAACTTAAGTGAATTCACACTATTTTAATGAGATAAGTCTAGCAAAGTCCAACAATTTAATACGATAGGTATTACTTTATTTGTAATTATTAATAATTACGCAGGCGACATTCGGAGCGAGTCCGACGAAATAAATATGTACGTTGGTGATACAAATTTTATAAATAACGTAATACTATTTTATATAGTAGTTATTTAACTGAAATTATTATGATAACGATAAAGCATAACGTATAAAAATTAAACATTTATACGTTTTAATTAAAACGTAACTTACGTGACAAAACACATAAAACAAACCCGACAACCAAACTAGTCAAAAATGATATTTTTGTAACTCAATATAAAGTATTGAGTATAATACTTCGACATATTTTATCGCAAAATAACGTTAACAAATTAAACCGAATAAAATACGTTTTAACATTTAACGATCGGGTAAACGAACACGGGTTAAATACCAAATACTTAACACCAATTATTGGGGACAAGAAATCAATTTCCCATCCCCCTTGACTTGAAAAACCGGCTGTATCAAGCCATCCCTCACACCCTCCATATCTTTGACTTTAAGAACTACACACACACCTTTCTCCTACCAAAAACATTAATTCATCTACACTCTCTACATCACTTTTCCTCTCCATTTTCTTCCCCTTCCAAAACCCACGGCAACAGCAGCCTTGGGCATCATCATCATCAAGTAAAATCATCTTGCATAGGAGAAGGAGAAGGAACTAGCTACAACATCATCTTCATCACTTTCTTCCTTGTTCATCATCTTTAAAGCTTTGTAAGGACAACTTTTACTTCACTAATATTTCATGAAATGTATGTTATAACATGTTATTAGTTCATGGTATGAAAGATCTTGCACAAACGTGTAACAAAAATTAAGTAAGGCGTAAACTTTTGATGATAACGATTTCGGACAGATTCTGTCATCTTGGAAGAAAAATCATAACTAATCGTGTGAGTTGAATTAATGCTTGAAACCTATGCCAAAATCTTCGTATTTTCGTTAAGAACAACTATCGTGAAGACTTCGTTTTCCAGAAATACACTGAAATTTAGATATAAACCGATTTGTGAGCGCGTACCGTTAAAAATGGCTGCTGGAACGCAGCCATGATCATATAACGTTTGACCCACTTGTACTTATCTAAAGTTCATGAAAAAAATACTGAAAGTAGTTTACATATGGTAGAACATCGTGTAAAAATTTCAGATTCATTCGATAACTTTTGACCACCGAGAACGAGACCGAAAATGAACGAAAACACTTAAAAACTGAGTTTCGGACTGTTTTGGCATGATTTAAATAACGACACTACCGAGTCAACTATAAAATGCAAACGAAAATTTTACCGAGTTCTATAAACATATTTAAGGTATTCCTAAAAGTTTCGGGTCAAACCGAGCACGTTTGACCAAAGTCAACAAAACCGACACATAAAACACTAAACGTTCGAATTAATAAAAACGTTATAGTTTTAGTCAAGGACGGGCTCTATAAATACCATATGGCCAAACTCGAACTAAAATAATGAGAACATGTGAAAGCAAAAATTCTATATATACGTGAATAACGAAACGAAACCAACAATAATAACACTTTGTATTATTATTACAACATTATCACAACGAAACGTACAAACTATTAAACGAACAACGATCTTTCAACGAGTGAATGAATAACATGTTTTGGCATTGTGCCAACTATTTATATACTTATCTCGTACATTTAGGGCGTTAGAGACTTACCTTGGGCTTAGGCTTTGCTAGCACTCACATACCGAGCTCGCGAGGTGAGTTCACAGCCCCACTTTTCAACTGTTTTCAATGCTTTACAAATATGGGGTGGAAAACATAGACAATTGTTTTGATGATTGCCATAACTTATATTATTATATAAATGTTTGAACTTATTACTTGCGAACTATTGTCGATCCGATTGCACTTTGCTTTACTGGAACTAATGGAACGAATTGAAACTAAACTAATATGAACGATTGAACTTAATAAACTAAAAATGTACTTTTATCGAACTATTTTTGGAACTAAATGAACCAGTTAGACATGTTAGAACTATTTGAACTTTGATTGAACTTATTGCACTCGTTACAACTCCGTGAACTATTTGGAACTACATGAACTATGTGAACTATTGAACTACGTGAACTATTTGAACTATTTGAACTATTGGAACTAAGTGAACTTGATTGAACTACTTGCACCAGTTAGAATCATAAGAACTTATTGGAACTATGAGAACTAATAGGAACTACTGAATGACCCTACATCTTGGGCATAGGAACTATTGAACGACCCTTCTTCTTGGGCATAGGAACTATTGAACGACCCTACATCTTGGGCATAGGAACTATTGAACGACCCTACTTCTTGGGCATAGGAACTAATGAACGACCCTACATCTTGGGCATAGGAACTAATGTGAACTATTGGACCCTACGTCTTTGGCATAAGAATTATTAGGGACTATCATCCCTACGTCTTGGGATATGACATTTAGAACCCTACTACTTGGGTTTAGGATTCTATATTCTTACAACTATATATAAACGATACTAGTGAGTAACTTTCCAACTGAACGATATTTTGAACTAAGATACGAACTTTATTTAACTGTTATGGCAATAACTATTTGAGAACGTTTTTGGATGAACAACTACACTTGCAAACTTAAAAACCTGTGAATTCACTCAACTTTGTTGTTGACCTTTACTATGTTTTTCAGGGAATTAGCTGCGCACGTAAGATCACCGTACTTTTGGAAACTAGGCGACCCATGAAGCTATTAAGATGCCATCTTTTGGGACAAATGGATTTCTTTTATATAACTAATATGTATTGGTCATATCTACGAAATCCACTTTTGTATAACTTAACTACTTTTCAACTATTACGATTTAATAAATCGTAACTTTGTAAACTATTACTAATGGCATCTTAATATATGTATGTTTTGCGATATCCATATGCTCTGATATGTTCGTATGTCCTACGTTGACGTCAGCACCCCCTACTTAAACAAATGCTTCCGCTAAACTAAATCATCGAATTTGGGGGTGTGACAGACATCATCATAATCTATGCCTTCTTCCTGTGTATACCCCTGTGCTACCAACCTTGCTTTATTCTTTATCACTATACCTCTTTCATCTCTCTTGTTCTTGAAGATCCGCCTTGTGCCTATAGCTTTCTTTCCTTTTGGTAGATCAACCAAATCCCATACATCTTGCAGTTTGAACTGCAACAATTCTTCTTGCATTGACTCTATCCAACTTGGATCTTTGAGAGCTTCCACTTCCTTCTTTGGTTCCATCTGAGAAAGAAAACAAACATATAGTGAAGTATGTAAATCTTCTTCTCTTATCTTTGACTGCTGTCTGGTCAGAACAGATGAATCAATATCACCAATGACCAAATCCAAGGAGTGATCTTTGTGAACCAGATACTTAGACATGGATGTATCAAGTAATTCTTTTTCCAAATTAGGACCCAAAAGATTATCCATCTCTGATTCTGAATAAGAATCTCTTTCCTCTCTGTCTTTTGAAGGCTTTGGAGTTGCTTCAGAATCTGACAAAGAAGTCCTTTCCAAAACTTGAAATGGAGGACTTTGTTCAAAATGCTTTGGAGATTCATACTCTCCTTCTGAATCATGCTCTGAAACTGTATGAGAACCCTTTGAAGTAAATGGTTGAGGATCTGATGAAGTTGAACCATCTTGATCCTTGTTTGAACCATTTTTGCCAGTTGACCCACTTGTATCATCTGAAGGTCCATCTTCCTCTTGTTGCTCTGATTGGAATGCTTCTGGAGGATCTGGAGACCAAATAGGAAACAATACATACTTCAAGTCATCCTTTTTAGTCTGACTTGAGCTTGAAGACCCATCTTCACCTGCATCATTACCTGCATCTGTACCTGCACTAGTAGACAAAACTGGATATCTAAAAGCATGGGTTAGTGCATCAATATCAAGCAAAACTTCTGGACCTTTTCCTTCTACATTTGATGTATTTTCATTAAAGGTCACATCCATGGTCTCATCTATGATCCTAGTCCTTTTATTAAATACTCTATAAGCCTTGCTTTGAATAGAGTATCCAACAAATACAGCCTCATCTACCTTACTCTGAAACTTACCAAGGTGATCCCTGGTATTTAAGACAGTACAAGGACATCCGAATGGTTTTAAAAAGCTAACCAAAGGTTTTCTCTTAAAGAATAACTCATAGGGTGTCTTGTTATGAGGTTTAATGATCAAAATCCTATTCAAAACATAACAAGCAGTGCTGACTGCCTCTGCCCAAAAGGACATTGGAAGTTTAGCATCTGCTAGCATGCTTCTAGTAGCCTCAATTAGTGTCATATTCCTCCTTTCAGCTACTCCATTTTGTTGTGGAGTCCTAGGTGCACTAAACTGTCTTTCTATACCTTTATCCTCACAGAACTTATTCATCTCTTGATTCTTAAATTCTGTCCCATTATCACATCTGATGATCTTAACCTTTTGATTAGTTGAATTCTCAATCCTAGTTATGAATGATCTAAGTATTTCACCTGTCTCATCCTTGGTCCTAAGAAAGAATACCCAACTCATTCTAGAATAATCATCAGTTATCACCAAACAGTAAGATTTCTTCCCTTGACTAGCTACATTGGTAGGGCCAAACAAGTCCATATGTAACAGGTGTAAGGGAGTAGTATTGGAATTCACAAGCTTGGTCTTATAAGAGGTCTTGTGTTGCTTGCCTTTGAGACAAGCTACACAGTGGTCACAACATTCAAATAACTTTTCAGGTAAGCCTCTCACTAGCTTATTCCTAACAAGTTTATTCATGGTCTTGTAATTCAAGTGACACATCCTCCTATGCCATAGTTCAGATTCAGAAACAGTAGCTTTAGAAATCAGACAGTTAACATTTTGAGATTCCATCTTGTTTAAATCACTACAGTATACATTATCCTTTCTTGGAACTCTCATTAAAATTTTATTTTCAGGTATTTTGAGTTTTTCAGAAAGTATAAGGCATTCTGTGTCAGTGAAATAAACAGGATTTTGCTTATCTGTGATTTGACTCACACTAAGCAAATTATATCTCAATTACTCAACATAATATACATCATTGAAAGTGAGCTTACTGCTTTTTACCTTACCTTTTCCAGTGATCTTACCTCCTTTAGGATTGCTGCCAAATGCTACATCTCCTCCATTAAATGCTTTGAAATCCTGCAGCTTTTCCCTATCTCCAGTCATGTGCCTTGAGCAGCCAGAATCAATGTGCCATAAGCTCTTTGGCTTGCCCTGCACATATAAAAAGAGAACATATTAGTTTCTCTTGGGAACCCAAACCAATTTGGCTTTGGGTTTCCCATGAGCATTTTTGATATCAACCCTCTTAAAGGTGATTGATCTCAATGCTCCATTGATTTTGGATACATTTGATGTAGATGCATTCTTATGTTTCCAAAAACAATCTGTTTTAGACCTGACAGGGGTTAATGGTCTGACAGTGGTCACCTTCAAATTAGTATTTATTACCCTAGCAGTGGTAGCTTTACTTGGTATAAACATTCTTTTGAAATGTTTAATACCAGCAGAGGTACCATGCCTGACAGTGGTCAAACCCTCCCCTGTTATTGTCTTGCCTCTGTTAGCCTTTGACAGTGGCACTGCTGCAGCATTAACAGGGGCTGCAGCTTTGCCTCTGTTTGGCTTAATTTTCAACATTTGTCCGTTACCACTGTTCCTATTATTTTTAGGATTGTAGTAACAGTTCTGTTGAAGATGATTATACCTACCACAAATATAACATGATTTTCTTTTCACACATTCAAACCCATTACCCAGCCTTTGTGAAACCAATTGGTTCCAATTTCTCTGATTACTCCTGGGAATGGATTTATTTACATTATTTGCAGTATTTAAATCAGACCTGTTTGATTTACATGCACATTTTTCACACTCAGATTTATCTTTTGACTTATCTTTTGATTCAGGATTGACTCTTTTGTGCACATAACATAGACCAGATCTAGATTTATTGGTTTTTCTAACTTGATCTAACTGAGCCTTTGCTTTCTCAACAAACATCTTTTTACCCTCTTCTAGTTTAGTACTATTTAGTTCAGAAACTAGACCAGTAATAGGCTTAACACAATCATCCACAGAATTACCACTAGATGAGCTATCACTATCACTCTCATCTTCCTCAGTCCAATCAGATACTTCCACTTTATCAAAATTCACATTATTAGCACAATTAACTACTGGATCTACCTTTTTAACCTCCTCATACACATCTACCTTAAGTTTTTCTAAGTCAAACTCAATTTTAGATGGGAAGAAAGTATGATTATAAGGTGGGGGTACAGCATTAAGGTTGTAACCTAATCCAGTTTTTAATTTATCATGAATTTGAGACTTGATTAAGTTTTGAACACCTTTTGAAGCATTTTCCAATTCATCAACTTTCAACTTTATTGACTCTTTATCAGAAATTGCCTCAGCCAACTTTGCACTTAGCATATCAACTTTTGTTTGTAAAGCTTTCTTTTCCCAATTCAGATATTTAATATCTAAGTGAAATTGTGATTCATTCTTTTCAAAAGCTTTTATCTGTCTTTCTAAGTTTTCAATAGCTAAAGTTGAATGTTGACTCTTTTCTACACAAGCTTTTAACTCATTACACACAACCATATTATGATCCCTATAAAATTTAACCATTTTCTTGCATGCAGGAGAACATAATTTAGATTGTACCTCATATGGAATGTCTGAAGGCTCTGGTTCTTCTGTGACAGCCATTAAAGCTTGATTCTTGACTACAAGCTCTTCCTGGTCACTCCAGTCAAATCCTCCCATCCCATCTTGTGCAACCAATGAATCTGAAGTGGTGTTCTGAACAGGTACCAATCTTCTTTGTGGAGCAGAACTGTTTCTTACAATACCATTCTGAGATCCTCCAGCCTGTGTGCTCTTGCATTCTCTAACAAAGTGTCCCATCTTGTGACAGTTGAAACACTCCCCCTTGCTCTTGTCAAAACCAGCTACACCATCTCTCTTGTAAGTAAAGTTTATGTTCCCTGACCTCTGCATAAACCTTTTTGCCCTTATAGTTATCATAGCCATCTGCCATCTCAAATCCATCTCTTCAAGATCCTCTTCATTAACCTGTTCCAAATCCTCTGTTGTTAAGGATGAATTCACATGACTTGCAAAGAAAGCTTCCAAGACATTATCATTAGCACCAGATGTGCTACAACTACCAGATTCACCAACAGACACAAAAGCAGCATTGTTAGAGCTACCATTGGACTGTTTTAGAGCCAATACCTCAGGCTCAAAGTTTCTCAGATCATTGTATAGATCTTCAATCTCCTTTTCTTCAAGATCTGCACTTTGTCTAAGTCCCACAGTGTACATATTCCAATCTGTGCCTAGTGATCTTAGAAACTTCCTATTCAAATCATCCTTATCAATCTTAACATTGTGATTTTCAAGATCACCAACAAGTTTTTGAAATCTATCAAAAGTCTGAGTCAAAGTTTCAGACTTTACACCTGCAAAGTTTTCAAATTGTTGTTTGAGAAGAGATCTCTTATTCTTCTTGGTGTTGTCATTACCACCAAATCTCTTAACAATTGCTTCCATGAGAACCTGAGCATCTTCACAGTTCTCAAATTTTCTTTGATACTCATTAGGAATAGACAAAAGTAGAGTACTTAATGCCTTCCACTCTGTTGCTGTTTCTTTCCTCTCTGCATCAGTCTTTGGTGGTGGTCTTTCTTCCTTTTTACCATCTGCATCCTTAGTATAGACTGGTCCATTAGTAACTACCTCCCACATCATATAATCCGTCAGCAACATATATTGCCTAATCCTAGTCTGCCATAGCTCAAACTCATCGGGTTTGAGCATGGGAATCTTTGTAGCTTGAATACCTTCCATTGTTTCAGTAGACATCTTATTATTTGTTGAAAAAGCTGCAAAATTTAATTACCTTCTTCAAGATCAAAGTAATATCAAGCTCTGATACCACTTGATGATCCCAGCTAGAGATCTTAGTATGTATTACTTTGATTGATTATTAATAAGCTTGCGGAATAGTTTATTAATAACTTGAAGAACAAATTTGTATATAATAGAATATCTAACCAAAAGCTTCAATATTATTAACAATAATACGAACACACAATTGTGTTAGGGTTTACAACCTTGAAGCTAATAACTAGAATGAATCGTATCTATCTAGGTTTTACAGGATCTCTATTTATAACATATAGAGTCCTTTACATAATCAAACTATTATGGAATCATATCTATTCCATAATTCTCTCTAACAGACTATATCTAACCAACAGTGGTTATCTATATTACTAACAGGGGCAGTACTCATATATTACTAACAGCGGTTGAGTACTTGATACAAAATACACACACGTTCAACAGTGGCACTGTTAGACTAAAACTAATTGACAGCGGCAACTACTAACTAGCAGTGGCAACTACTAACAGCGGTAAACTTCGTTCTAGCAGTGGCACAACACTTGTATTTTGAGCAGATCTAGCAGTGGCTCAGGTCTCAACAATTATATATATCTTCCAACTCCTTTGTGTCCAAGTCTGCACTTTGCCTTAAGCCAACAGTATAGATTGTCCACTCTTCACTTAATGACCTTATAAACTTTCTGTTAAGATCATCCTGATCAATCTTAACACCATGATTTTCTAATTCACCAACAAGCTTTGTAAACCTATCAAAAGTCTGAGTCAAGGTTTCAGACGTTACAGAAACAAAGTTCTCATACTGTTGTTTGAGAAGAGACCTTTTATTCTTCCTGGTACTAGCATTACCACCAAATCGCTTCTCAATAGCTTCCATTAAAACCTTAGCATCTTCACAGCTTTCAAATCTTCTTTGATATTCAATAGGAATTGAAAGAAGTAAAGTACTAAGAGCTTTGCATTCTGTAGATCTAACTTTGCGTTCTGCATCAGATGTTGGTGGTGGTCTCTTTTGTCTGACACCATCTCCATCAACTGGATAGTCTGGACCATTGACAACAATATCCCACATCTGGTAATCAACCAGAAGCATATATTGTTTGATTCTGACTTTCCACAAGTCAAATTCATCAGGCTTAAGCATTGGAATTTTCGTTGCCTGAATACCTTCATTATTCTCTGTCGTCATTGCTATCCTTATTTAGAAAACTTCAACCTTCAAACTTCTTGAATATCAAAACAACAACCCCCCCCCCCCCCCCCCCCCCCGCCCTACCACCAAGGGTGCCATATATTGCACCTTAAGTGCAGCATACGGTACCTAGGGTGCCGTATACGGGGTCTCTTGCCTTGTGAGGTGCCGTTTGACCCCCCCCCCCCTTGGTCCGCTTGTCCCGTATACTGCTTTGATGCTTGTATTTTGTGCTTCAAGGCTTGTACCAAGGCTTTCAACCTTCTCCTATAAATAGTCACCTCCATTTCTCATTTCACCACACGTCTCATTCACAAATCTTCTCTCTCTCTCTACTTTCTCTCTCTAGCACTACTCTTAGGAGTTAGAGGAGAATTGTTCTTGTAGTTAGTAAGGTTCTCTCTCTAGCACTACTCTTAGGAGTTAGAGGAGAATCAATAAGGTAGCTTTTGTAATAGAGTTGGAATTCTTGGAGGATCTCCTTCGTAATATTGTTCGGGATATTTCGGAGCTCTGTCCGTGTAATCTTTCAGCTACTATTCAATCTACGCATTATTTTCGGTTAATTCTATCCTTATCTCTCATAATGTTGCATGATATTATTATGTTTGATTTAGGATACATTGCCATGATTAGTGAGTAGATTAGCTATTGTGTTTGTTGTGATGTAGTTAGTCGTTAATTGGGATGATGTCATTATGAAACAACGGAGGTAACGTTATACAGCTTTCATTTGTATAGCGTCGGAAACATCACGAATGTGTGGAGTACGGAACGTGGAAGCTATGAAAGCCGTGGGCACAATCCGTTGTGGAATAATGTTCCTAACTATATATTATAAATGAAAGCTCGGTGCTTTGATTACACGTTCCATCCATGATCTTAAATCAATTAATACCCTTCCACCGATAAACGTAGTTAAAACCTTAAGACGTCATATCATGGGTAATTAACTATCTGTTTTTTGTTATCAAGCTGTGGAAATACTAAACTAGTAGTGTACACTGTGAATAACTCTTGATTAAATATCTGAGTTTAAATAACATGGTCTAGTTTTGAAGCCGTGGAAATACTGTTTTAAACAAGTACTGTACACTGTGATTAAACTAGGGATTTATTGGTTAATATCAAGTGAGGGTTGGTTTAATTCATAAATGGAGAAACTCTGATCTAAAATACAAACTTAGTTTATGAATCCAGAAAGGAAGATGCTGAATCATTATAGATTATAACCCTTGTCTATCACCTCTGGATTCTACATAACCATTGATGGAAAGTAATCAAACACCAACCATGTCTTAATCTTAAATGTTTTATTCAATTGAGTATTACTATGGTGTTAAGAACGATCGGACCGTTAGTGGGTCTGTTACTCTATTCATGCACCCAGGAATCTTTGTATTCCAGAAAAGGGTCATTGTTCCGTCACAAGGGCAATGTTGAGAGTCGAACAGCCTCCTCCGATCAGAATCATAACAGCTTAGTACTCAGTGACATGCTGATTGAGTAATCAACAGTAGGGTGCTAATTCTTACACCATAAATACTTAAGACAAATAAAATACAAATTTTTATAAAGACGTTTTCATAACTTAACTAAAACATCATCCCAATGCAAGGCTAACGAAGTCACAACAAACACCCCTTTATCCTAACTGCTTTCCATTTATTTTACTTTATTGCCTAGTTTAAATTAGTAGTATAAATTAGAAAACCAACAAAAACAAATTCCCAACTATTTTCTAAAAACCTTTTACTAGCTTGAATCGGACATCGTGATTACTTTGTTTCACAATACAGTTGATTTTAAAGAACAACCCTAGGTCATACTTGCTGCCGTACACCTTTAGGTCACATAGCAGTAGTAAACTTAGGCCCCAGCATTTAAAAATTTAAAACTCTCCACAAACACGCCACTGGCAGCCGGCCCAACGACAGGGTAAAACCTGACCGACCGCTGGTGGCGCGTCAAGTTTTTGGCGCCGCTGCCGGGGAATCAACTGTAAGACTCAAAGACGTCATAATGAACTTTCTTGCTAGTGAACCATTAGGATGGTTCTCTCTTCTTAAACCCCTAAAAATTCTTTCAATCCTTCCTTTCCCCAATCCTAAATCTTACGTTGTACCCATCCAACGAGAAAAGCATCCATCTTCCTACAATCCCACAACCACCGCACGCATCACTCTCGCCGACTACGGAAAACCCTCGATTGAAGATCAAGGAGGACCCATACACTACCCGAAGACTGAAGGAGCATCATTCGAACTCAAACACGACGTAGTGCAGCTAATCTCGAATCGCTGCCAATTCCACGGACTACCGAACGATGACCCTTACTCCCATTTGAAAAAATTCATCACCCTATCTGTCTCTTTCAAACAAAATGGGGTTGAGCAAGATATAATCTGACTATATCTGTTCCCCTACTCTCTTTCTACGTACGCACAGTCTTGGTTTGAGGAATTAGAAACCAACTCTATCTCCTCATGGGCGGAAATGAAAACTGAGTTCTTAACAAAGTACTTTCCCCCATCCAAACGAATCAAGCTAAAGAAAGACATCTTAAACTTCCGACAGTTTGATGATGAATCAATCTACAGTGCGTGGGAAAGATTTCAGAGGTTGCTTAAAAGATGTCCTAACCATCAAATCGAACGATCAACCCAGTTATGTACGTTCTACAATGGTCTTGCACCACACCATAAGCCAATGCTCGATACCGCTGCTTGAGGCAACTTCACGCGTTGCACAGACGACGAAGCTTGGAACCTGATTGAGAGCATGACCATGAATCACAACGATTGGAACACCGATGAGCATTCCTCATCAACGGCACCGCTTGCCCTTCCCAATCCCGTGCAAACTGAGGCGATCAAATCTCTCACGAAACACATCGGAACGCAGACCGAGGAAATAGGAAAGCTGAAGAAACCTCCTCAACAGGTCTACCATATTCAGTCATGCCGGAACTGTACTAATCTACAAGCCACAAACCCTGTTGATGACACAGCCTACTATGACCAGTTCCGAACTCATCCACGTCCACCTGATTATACTCAAACCTCTCCTTCTCGAGCCAACCCAGCCTACCCACAACCACCTCAACTCGGTCATAACCAACCACCGTTGCTTTCTGGATCCGCACCTGAGATGGCCCAACCTTCTGAACCTACCAGACCAATTACTAGTTTGGATGACACCCTCACACAAATCATCCAATCGATTACGGCTAGGCAAGACCAGGTTGATCTCTTCTTAAGAGAACAGCTAACCTTACTGAATAGTCTTGTGACCCAAATGGGCAGACTAGCAGAACGTATCGACACTAGACCACAGGGTAGTCTTCCTAGTAACACCTTCACCGAAGAAGCCAACCAAATGACCAACCAAGACTTCAAGGTGGCACCGAGCCAACCTTCAGTTCTTTCTCCGGTGAAAGAACAATCTCCTGTCACACAGACAGTTGAGAAAAAGTCTACTCCTACTTCTAAAAAGGTGCGCGTACCATTTCCAGAATGTCTCAAGCAACAACCTAACGAAGTCAAATCTTTCAAATACGCCAAATATGTTAGGAGACTCATGTCGACCAGAGACAAGGTACCCGAAGTGCCTAATCTCCCGCTGAACGCCGAATGTTCAGCTATCCTCCAAAATCGTCTACCGGAAAAACTAGGAGATACCGGGCGTTTTACCCTTCCTTGCTCTATCAACGAATCCGGTGATATTCGCTCTCTAGCCGATCTAGGAGCAAGTATTAACCTCATGCCACATTCACTATATAAAAGACTAGAATTAGGAGACTTAAAACCCACTAAAATGAGTGTCCAGCTAGCTGACCAATCCATTAGATATCCTAAGGGAATAGCTGCGAACATCATGGTTAAAGTCGATAAGTTCTTTTTCCCAACTGACTTTGTGGTTATGGATATTCAGGAAGATGTAAACATCCCTATAATCCTAGGTAGACCTTTTATGAACACAGCCAGAGCAGTCATCGACGTGCACTCTCATACGATCACCTTGCGCGCTCACGAAGAAAGCATCACATTCAAGGTCGATAAGACCGACCGTGCTTCGATTGAGAATAACGAGCTATTTACTTTCTCAATTAGCCAAGTCACGTCAGATGACGATACCTCTGAATCAGCAGCTGAGCAGGAAAAAGAGATGAAGGAAGAAGAGGAGCCTCTTGCCGATGATACTTTTGCTTGTACCCTCGAAGAAATGGTCAATCCTTTCTTGGATCCAACAAAACCACTCACTCGCCCTCTAGAAGACATCGAACAGACTCTTTTACGCAATCTGAAGAAGATCTCTGACTTAAAAGCAAGCAGAACAACTAGCTTACAACCACCTATATCTCCTCAAGGGATTCAAACCCTTGTTTCATCCGAACCTCAAACACAGTTTGAGATAGGAGGTATGTCTGGGTCTGATTATTCTGATTCGCGTAACAAGAGAGACACTCCAAAACTATCTTCTGATCTGACATCCAAGTTCACTAACGAATCTCAGTCACCACCCGACGTAGTTGAGCTCCTTGATCTACATAAGCTTGCTATTCATACTGCGGATTGTGACTCAGAAATCATCAGTATCCCAATCGTTTCTACTCATGAGCGGATGATTTCTGTGATAGAACGTTATGATGGTAACTCTCACCTCATAACATCAGCTATCAGAAATTCTACCAGTGACTACTCTCTGCATCAAAAATGGCTGATAGCGGTTATTGAAGCAGCATCCGATATGTATCTCACTAGCAACAGAACCCAAGATCGGCTCAACCTTAGGCACTGCATCAGGACATTCGCTGAAGAACTCAAATCTCAGCTCAAGAAAGAAAGGGATAACTCCAAAGAACTTCTCTTCTACATTGAACGAAAACAAGTATACCGCAAGGTGTATGATGTTCTTATGAGTTCTGCTTTCCCTTATTCTACAAAACAAATGGAAATGTTGGGTGCTATGAGAAGAAATATCGAAGATGCTGATTTCATGGTAATGGAAAATCTGCGGGCATTCCTTGACTTACTAGCTGAGAAAGATCACTTGAGTACCAAAGGAAATAATCGATTTATCATCAAGTCTACTCTAGAACATCATCTCAAATTGATAATCGAAGAGCTTAGGTACATCGCTAGGGACGAAAGCAGGCGTAATCAACCCATCATTGTTAAAAATATGTCTCGGCTCGATGTTGTCACTTTTGTGATAAATCGATTACATGAGATATTGAATGCAGAAGACGCCAAGAAAGCAGAGTCTATCTTACATGCAGGATATCGTGAGATATTAAACAAATTGATTCATATTTTCAAAAACTCTGGCTTTCCTTTCACCCTTTGTCAGGAAGAACTAATTAGTAGCTTGTGCCAGTCTGTAAGCACATTCAGAGGAGATCCTTACGCTAAAGAGTTCGAAGATCTGAAGTTTAAGTTTCTGGCACTTATGGCCTCCATCAGATTCAAGCATCCGATGAGGGAAAACATCGAGACAAGAACAACCACAGTGATTGACCCTAACGGGCCAGTCACTAAAGCGGTTGATTACATCTCCGAAGGATTGCTAGGTCTATCCAGAACTGCCTCAGATCACTTCTGGAGCTTCAAAGTGGATGCCATGGAACCACCAGATCTAATCTCAACCATGGCATGCCACTTCCAAAGGATCTACCCTCCACGCTACACATTCCCACAACCCAGGGCTCATAATAGCAACATCACTCGCCCTGGGAACTCCTTCCCCAACACCTAATCTCAAAGGAGTCAGGTCGAGCTCTCGACTATAACAGCAACGCTTCTCGAGAGGTAACCCGTGTAATAAAGTCAGGCTCTCGACTTTAAAAGCAGCACTTCTTGGGAGGCAACCCATGGAATAAGACGTAGAAGAGAATAGAGTATTGATAAGTGAAGAAAATCTCTGACTATCCTTCACACTTGGATGAACCCAAATGTTTTCAAAACATATTCTGAAATACAACTCATTTTTCAAATAAACCACTGCTCTCAGAAAAAAGGAAATCATTTTTTGTGTTTTCGAGCATTATAGGTACTTGCATACTACTTTTATGCATTATGCTCGAACTCGTTTAAAAACACATGTTTTATAAAACTGATTTGTAGTAGAAAACATCTTTTCAAGTTCTGAGACAGAGATTTATCTTTTAATTTGCAAAAACAATATCGAGTTTGTAAAAAGGGTTTCATCCAACGTGTTCACACTTACGAGATCTATTCACGAGAATGGAATGAGTTGAAGAAATGATGGACCATAGAAAGTTGCTTGAAGCTGAGCCTATCAATGCAGAAGAAGATCCTAGCAACATCTCTTTCAGCAAATTCTCAGCTCCTATGCAACTCGCTATCTGGGGAGTATCCGATCCTTTCCTCTTTTATCTGTTTTATCATGATTCATATTTATTTGTTTTGTTAATGTGTTAATAAAAGTAGTCTATACTCTATCTTAAACTTATCACTAAGTGTGGGATTCCAGCCCAAAATAAAACACTTGAGAAACATTTTCTTACATGTTCAAACTCTAAGTGTGGGATTATACAATCTCAACTCAAGAGAACATTAGGGACAATGTTTCTCTAAGTGTGGAATAACATGTATATAATACCTTGGTTTGTTTTTATGATTTTAGTTCAAAATAGTTAACACAGAAAATGTTCCTCTAAATTTTTTAAAATTTTTCAATTTTCAAAACCTTTTTCAAAAGAAAAACGAGTTTAATCCTCCGATTAACTCTGAATTTTTGAGTCTTAATGTTTTTAAGAGAAGTCATTTTCAAAATATGAATAAATTGTTTTAAAATCTAAGGAAAATAAGTTAATAATTGCTTAAGCAAGAAATGATAATCTAATAAGAACATGACTAGGCACATACAACCCATTTGCAGTGAGGACTTGAGCCTTAAAAGTATTCATTTTTAATGCTACATTGTTCATTTCTTGTGTGTGCTGATGCATGTATATCTGAATTAGAACTTGCTCTTGACATACGCTTCGAGACCGCATTGGTGAGTACTGTACGCGGTATAGGTGCAATTAGATGACCTTGACATTCCTTAGGATTTAACCCACTTTTTAGCCTTCTCTTTCAAGCCTAAAACCCTTTCCGATGCTCATTTTTAGTATCGATGATCCACTTAGTAAACCCTGTTGAGCCTAAACCTTTTCGTTTCATAAACCCACATGTTAAACCCCTTCAAATATTTCCAAAAAATTATCCTAGAATTTCCGAGGTTATGAAAAACGCTTTTAGAAACATCCCTTCAAATTGTCTTACTCTCTCGTGTTCTCCGAAAAAGAAATATCCTTGGTGTGAAAAATTGACACCATGAAAAAACTCGAAGAAGAAAGATAAGAAGAAGGACTTCTGCATTTAATAATCCTTGGAAGTTCTCTGGCAAAGAAGTTCTGAAAGAAAAAGAAAAGAGAAAAAGAGAAAATCAGAAAAAGAAAATAGAAAAATAAAATAAAATAAAGAGAATAAAGCTTAGTGCTTCGAAGTATCGCCCTAAAAGAAGAAGATCCGATAGAAGACAAAAGCTACTTTACTTTCATCCGTTTCTAAATTAAGTTTTCCGTGACCTTAGGAGTCCTAAGATAAGCAACACCCTTACACCCAAAATTTCCATTATCCATACCCCTTAACCCTCACAAACATTACAACCCTGTTGAGAACTGAGACACTGTCATATCTGCTCAGAATACAAGTATAATGCCGCTGTTGGTATATGACTTCAACCACTGTTAGTAGAAGTCAACCACTGTTAGAAGAAGACAACCGCTGTTAGTACATTTGTCTAACGGGGCCACTGTTGGTATATGTAAAGTGTTTTGTATCAAGTACTCAACCACTGTTAATGTTATATGAGTACTACCCCTGTTAGTTATATACTCAACCACTGTTGGTTAGTCGGTTAGAGATAATTATGGAATAGATAGGATTTCCATAATAGTTTGATTCTGTAAAGGACTCTATATGTTATAAATAGAGATCCTGTAAAACCCTAGAAGAGAGGACGAATTCATTCTAGTTATTAGCTTCAAGGTTGTAAACCCTAACACAAGTTGTGTGTTCGTATTATTGTTAATAATATTGAAGCTTTTGGTTAGATATTCTGTTATATACCAGTTTGTTCTTCAAGTTATTAATAAACTATTCCGCAAGCTTATTAATAATCAATCAAAGTAATACATACTAAGATCTCTAGCTGGGATCATCAAGTGGTATCAGAGCAAGATATTACTTTGATCTTGAAGAAGGTAATTGAATTTCGCAGCTTTTTCAACAAATAACAAGATGTCTACTGAATCAATGGAAGGTATACAAGCTACAAAGATTCCCATCCTCAAACCTGATGAGTTTGAGCTATGGCAGACTAGGATTAGGCAATACATGTTGCTTACAGATTATATGATGTGGGAGGTGGTTACTAATGGACCAAACTATACTAAGGATGCAGATGGTAAAAAGGAAGAAAGACCACCACCAAAGTCTGATGCAGAGAGAAAAGAAAGAGCAACAGAGTGGAAGGCATTAAGTACTCTACTTTTGTCTATTCCTAATGAGTATCAAAGGAAGTTTGAAAACTGTGAAGATGCTCAGGTTCTTATGCAAGCAATTGTTAAGAGATTTGGTGGTAATGATAACACCAAGAAGAATAAGAGATCTCTTCTCAAACAACAGTTTGAAAACTTTGCAGGTGTAAAGTCTGAAACTCTGACTCAGACTTTTGATAGGTTTCAAAAACTTGTGGGTGATTTAGAAAATCACAATGTCAAGATTGATAAAGATGACTTGAACAGGAAGTTTCTAAGATCACTTGGTACAGATTGGAATATGTACACTGTGGGACTTAGACAAAGTCCAGATCTTGAAGAGAAAGAGATTGAAGACCTGTACAATGATCTGAGGAATTTTGAGCCTGAAGTTCTAGCATTGAAACAGTCCAATGGTAGCTCTAACAATGCTGCTTTTGTTTCTGTTGGTGAATCTGGTAGTTGTAGCACATCTGGTACTAATGATAATGTATTGGAAGTATTCTTTGCAAGCCATGTGAATTCTTCATTAACTACAGAAGATTTGGAGCAGGTTAGTGAAGAGGACCTGGAAGAGATGGATTTAAGATGGCAGATGGCCATGATTACAATCAGGGCAAAGAGGTTTATGCAGAGGTCTGGGAACAGAAATTTTTCTTACAAGAGAGATGGTGTAGCTGGTTTTGACAAGAGCAAGGTGGAGTGTTTCAATTGTCACAAGATGGGACACTTTGCTAGAGAATGCAAGAGCACACAGGCTGGAGGATCTCAGAATGGTATTATGAGAAATAGTTCTGCTCCACAAAGAAGATTGGTACCTGTTCAGAACACCACTTCTGATTCATTGGTTGCTCAAGATGGAATGGGAGGATTTGACTGGAGTGATCAGGAAGAGCTTGTAACCACAAATCAAGCTTTGATGGCTGTCACAGAAGAACCAGAGTCTTCAGACATTCCATATGAGGTACAATCTAAATTATGTTCTCCTGCATGTAAGAAAATGGTTAAATTTTATAGGGATCATAATATGGTTGTGTGTAATGAATTAAAAGCTTGTAAGGAAAAGAGTCAACATGCCACCTTAGCTATTGAAAACTTAGAAAATCAGATAAAAGCTTATGAAAAGAATGAATCTCAATTTCACTTAGATATTAAGTATATAAATTGGGAAAAGAAAGCTTTACAAACAAAAGTTGATATGCTAAGTGCTAAGTTGGCTGAGGCAATTTCTGATAAGGAGTCAATAAAATTGAAAGTTGATGAATTAGAAAATGTTTCAAAAGGTGTTCAAAACTTAATCAAGTCTCAAATTCATGATAAATTAAAACTTGGATTAGGTTACAACCTTAATGCTGTTCCTCCACCTTATAATCATACTTATTTCCCACCTAAAACTGATTTTGTTTTAGAAACACTTAAGGTAGGTGTGTCTGAGGAGGTTAAAAAGGTAGATCCAGTTGTTAATTGTGCTGATAATGTGAATTTTGATAAAGTTGAGGTATCTGATTGGACTGAGGAAGATGAGAGTGATAATGATAGCTCATCAGGTGGTAATTCTGTAGATGGTAGTGTTAAGTCTATTACTGGTCTAGTTTCTGAACTTAATAGTACTAAACTAGAAGAGGGTAAAAAGATGTTTGTTGAGAAAGCAAAAGCTCAGTTAGATCAAGTCAGGAAAACCAACAAGGATAGTTCAGGTTTAGGGTATGTACACAAAAAGATCAATACTGAATCAAAAGACAAGTTGAAATCTGAGTGTGATAAGTGTACATGTAAATCAAAGAAGTCTGAGTTACATGCTGCAAATAATGTGAATAAATCCATTCCCAGGGGTAATCAAAGAAATTGGAACCAATTGGTTTCACAAAGGTTGGGTAATGGGTTTGAATGTGTGAAAAGAAAGTCATGTTTTATTTGTGGTAGATATAATCATCTTCAACAGGACTGTTACTACAATCCTAAAAATAATAGGAACAGTGGTACAGGTCATGTGTTAATAAATAAGCCTAACAGAGGCAAGGCTGCAGCCCCTGTTAATGCTACAGCAGTGCCCCTGTCAACGGCTAACAGAGGCAAGACACGAACAGGGGAGGGTTTGACCACTGTCAGGCATGGTACCTCTGCTGGTATTAAACATTTCAAAAGAATGTTTATACCAAGTAAAGCTACCACTGCCAGGGTAATCAATACAAACTTAAAGGTGACCACTGTCAGACCATTAACCCCTGTCAGGTCTAAAACAGATTGTTTTTGGAGACATAAAAATGAGTGTAAATCTGAAGTGTCCAAAACCAATGTAGCACTGAGATCAATCACTGTCAAAAGGGTTGATGTCAAAGGTGCTCATGGGAAACCCAAAGCCAAATTGGTTTGGGTTCCCAAGAAAAACTAATTGTTTTTCTCATATATGTGCAGGGCAAGCCACCAAGCTTATGGCATATTGATTCTGGCTGTTCAAGACACATGACTTGAGACAGGAAAAAGCTACAGGACTTTAAAGCGTTTTCTGGAGGAGATGTAGCGTTTGGAAGCAATCCTAAGGGAGGTAAAATCACAGGTAAAGGTAAGGTAAGAAGCAGTAAGCTCACTTTCAATGATGTTTATTATGTTGAGCAATTGAGATACAATTTGCTTAGTGTGAGTCAAATCACAGATAAGCAAAATCCTGTATATTTCACTGACACAGAATGCCTTATACTTTCTGAAAAACTCAAAATACCTGAAGATAAGATTTTAATGAGAGTTCCAAGAAAGGATAATGTATACTGTAGCGATTTAAACAAGATGGAATCTCAAAATGTTAACTGTCTCATTTCTAAAGCTACTGTATCTGAATCTGAACTATGGCATAGGAGGATGTGTCATTTGAATTTCAAGACCATGAATAAACTTGTTAGGAATAAGCTAGTGAGAGGCTTACCTGAAAAGTTATTTGAATGTAGTGACCACTGTGTAGCATGTCTCAAAGGCAAGCAACACAAGACCTCTTATAAGACCAAGCTTGTAAATACCAATACCACTCCCTTACACCTGTTACATATGGATTTGTTTGGCCCTACCAATGTAGCTAGTCAAGGGAAGAAATCTTACTGTTTGGTAATAACTGATGATTACTCTAGAATGAGTTGGGTGTTCTTTCTTAGGACTAAGGATGAGACAGGTGAAATACTTAGATCATTCATAACTAGGATTGAGAATTCAACTAATCAAAAGGTTAAGATCATCAGGTGTGATAATGGGACAGAATTTAAGAATCATGAGATGAATAAATTCTGTGAGGATAAAGGTATAGAAAGACAGTATAGTGCACCTAGGACTCCACAACAAAATGGAGTAGCTGAGAGGAGGAATAGGACACTAATTGAGGCTGCTAGAAGCATGCTAGCAGATGCTAAACTACCAATGTCCTTTTGGGCAGAGGCTGTTAGCACTGCTTGTTATGTTTTGAATAGGATTTTGATTATTAAACCTCATAACAAGACACCCTATGAGTTATTCTTTAAGAGAAAACCTTTGGTTAGCTTTTTAAAACCATTTGGATGTCCTTGTACTGTCTTAAATACCAGAGATCATCTTGGTAAGTTTCAGAGTAAGGTAGATGAGGGTGTATTTGTTGGATACTCTATTCAAAGCAAGGCTTATAGAGTATTTAACAAAAGGACTAGGATCATAGAAGAGACCATGGATGTGACCTTTAATGAACATACATCAAATGTAGAAGGAAAAGGTCCAGAAGTTTTGTTTGATATTGATGCACTAACCCATGCTTTTAGATATCCAGATTTGTCTATTAGTGCAGGTACAGATGCAGGTAATGATGCAGGTAAAGATGGGAAATCAACCTCAAGTCAAACTAAAAAGGATGACTTGAAGTATGTCTTGTTTCCTATTTGGTCTCCAGATCCTCCAGAAGTATTCCAGTTAGAGCAAGATGAACCTTCAGATGATTCAAGTGGATCAAGTAGCAAAAATGGTTCAAAGGATGAAGATGGTTCAATTCCAACAGAAAATCAACCATTTACTTCAAAGGGATCTCATATAGATCCAGAGCATGAGTCAGAGGAAGAGCATGATTCTCCAAAATTTGTTGAACAAAGTCCTCCATTTCAAGTTTTGGAAAGGACTTCTTTGTCAGATTCTGAAGCAACTCCAAAGCCATCAAAGGAAAGAGAGGAAAGAGAGTCCTTCTCAGACTCTGAGATAGATAATCTTTTAGGTTCTAATTTGGAAAGAGAACTACTTGATACTTCTACATCTAAATATGTGGTTCATAAAGATCATTCTTTGGATTTGATTATTGGTGATATTATGACTCCTGTTCAGACAAGACATCAAACCAAGGTAAGAGAAGAAGATGTACATACTTCATTATATGTATGTTTTCTTTCTCAGATGGAACCAAAGAAGGCAGTGGAGGCTCTCAAAGATCCAAGCTGGATTGAATCTATGCAGGAAGAATTGTTGCAATTCAAACTGCAAGATGTGTGGGATTTGGTTGATCTTCCAAAAGGAAAGAAAGCTATAGGCACAAGATGGATCTTCAAGAACAAGAGAGATGAAAGAGGAATAGTGATCAAGAATAAGGCTCGGTTGGTAGCACAGGGGTACACACAGGAAGAAGGCATAGATTATGATGATGTCTTTGCCCCTGTTGCTAGAATAGAAGCTATTAGATTATTTTTAGCTTATGCATCTTATCAGGATTTCAAAGTCTATCAAATGGATGTGAAGAGTGCTTTTCTTCATGGTCTAATTGATGATGAGGTGTATGTTTGCCAACCACCAGGGTTTGAAGATCCAATATATCCAGATAGAGTGTGCAGATTGAAGAAAGCATTGTATGGATTACATCAAGCTCCAAGAGCTTGGTATGATACTCTATCTGAGTACTTGCTCAAGAATGGATTCAAGAGAGGTACTATTGACAAGACATTGTTTACCAAGAGGGTTCAAAGAGATATATTGCTGGTACAGGTGTATGTTGATGATATTATTTTCGGGTCTACAAGGGATTCATTGTGCAAAGAGTTTGAGGATTTAATGCATAAGAAGTTCAAGATGAGTTCAATGGGTGAACTCACATTCTTTTTAGGATTGCAGGGCAAGCAGAAGTTAGATGGAATCTTTATTAATCAAGGGAAGTATGTGAAAGATATTTTGAATAAATTTGGTTATAAAGATGTGAAGGTAGCTAGCACTCCCATGGAGGCACATAAACATCTTAATTCTGATCCTGAGGGGGAGGAAGTAGATGTGCACTTATACAGGTCAATGATTGGTTCATTGATGTATTTAACTTCATCTAGGCCTGATATAATGTTTGCAGTGTGTCTTTGTGCTAGATATCAGACCAATCCAAAGCAGTCATACATGTATGCTGTGAAGAGGATCTTTAGATACTTGAAAGGTCAACCAGACTTGGGCCTTTGGTATGCTAAAGGATCAGATTTTGAGCTAAAGGCATTCACAGATAGTGACTATGGTGGTGAGAATATGGATAGGAAATCGACTAGTGGAGGATGTCAATTTCTTGGAAATAGGTTAGTGTCATGGCAATGTAAAAAGCAGACCACAGTTTCCACTTCTACAGCAGAAGCAGAATATGTTGCAGCATCAAGTTGCTGTGCACAGGTTCTTTGGATTCAGAATCAAATGCTGGATTATGGTTTGACGTTCATGATCACTCCTATTTATATTGATAATACTTCTGCTATTAGTATCATTCAGAATCCAGTTAAGCATTCAAAAACCAAACACATTGAAATCAGATATCATTTTATAAGAGATTGTTATGATAAAAGATTGATTCATATTTTTAAAATTCATACTGATAATCAACTTGCAGATCTTTTTACAAAAGCATTTGATGTAGGAAGATTTACATTTTTGATAACTAATATTGGTATGATAAATCTCACGTAGTGTTTTGGTCTGGATTTGATACTAACAGGGATAAAATATATTGTATGTGACAGGGTCAGGTGTTGCCACTGTTAGCTTCATCATGATAACAGATGGTGCCACTGTTAGTTTACCTTTGTCACTGTCAATGTATTTTAAACCCCTGCTGTATATGTGTGTAATTTAACCCCTGCTAGTTGTTTTTCTTAGTTTAATATTGCAGGTTTCAGCCACTGTCAAGAGACATCACTTGAGCTGGATTTTAATGTTTTATTTGTTTCTTCTTATCTTATGGTTAAAAAAAAAAAAAAAAAAAAAAAAAAAAAAAAAAAAAAAAAAAATCGTTGTCTAACTAAGCTAAGTTTATGCCCCTGTTAGTTCTAAGTTGGCGTTTCCTTGGTCGGATGCCCCTGCTAGACTATCAGCCGCTGCTAGCTTTGTTAGATGGTTAGAAAGGGTTGACTATAAATTGACAAGTGAGGTACCCCTGTTGGGTTTGTTTGTAAATTGTACCCCTGTTGGGTATAACCAGAAGTGCCACTGCTAGTTCTACTTTTAGGGCTTGGCACTGTCATCAAATAAATACTCAAATACTTCACTTTTTCAATTACGCTTTCAAAATTTTCCAAACCCTTCAATAATCGCTCTCGCTTTGAGTTGTTTATTGTAATTCATTCTTCGTTCGTTCATCAATTTCTTCAATGGCATCGTCATCTTCATCTGATTCTGGTACTTCTATGCTAAGTGTTCATTCTGAACACAACATGAGGGCTTTCTTGAATAAAGAACTTGCCGATGAGTATTTTCACCCTATCATCGATTTCTTGAGTAATTGTCCAGTTACTTATGCCCTTACTGTCGCTCCACGATTGATTCGATCGCATATTCAAGAATTTTGGAAGAATGCAAAGGAAGGGAATGTTAATGGCATTACTCATATTCATTCCACTGTCAAGGGTAAGAAGGTAATGGTTACTGAGATTATCCTAAGAGAGCTTTTACAGTTTGATGATGAAGGTGGAATTCTGGAATTATCGAGAGAAGATTTGTTTAAAGGAATTATGGATATGGGGTATGAAGGTTCAGGAAAGACAAGATCAGAATATACTTTCTTGAAGTCATGGTTTTGTCCTCAATGGAAGTTCTACATTCATACTTTTCTGGTATGTTTGTCTCAAAAGAGAACTAGTTTTAATGAATTTAGTTCTACGATTGCATATCCTATTATCTGCTTGGCACAGGGTATTAAATTTAATATGTCTAGATTTATCTTAGATAATATGGTTAGGAATGTAAAGGGTGATACATTCATTATGTACCCTAGATTTGTTCAGCTATTATTGAATAATCAATTGTCAAATCTGCCAGCAGAGGATAGTGTGATTGTTAGTTCTACTCTATCTTTGAGGACTATTCAGGCTATGAATAAGTATCAGAATGCTTTTTCTAAGAAGGAAACTGCATTATTTTCTACAATGCTAGTTACTCCTTCTGCCACTGGTGGTGTATTACCAACACCATCTGGACCAAATGATGACAGACCAACAACACAAGTTGGTTCTGAACACACATCAAGAGGTGGCATCAAAAGAAAACAAGGGAACAAACAGCCTACCCAATCTAAAGCCAAGAAATCCAAGAAGGCTACACAGGCTATGGAGATTCCTGTTTCTCCACAGTCTCAGTCAACTGTTCCAACACAACAGGTGAACATACTTGATGAAAATGTTCATTCTGGAAGGGCTGCCACTACTGTTTCTAGCCCACTGGCAGGGCAGGATAGTGGTAACATTAATCAGACCCAATCAGAGGCAACTATGTTTGATGAACCTATGGGTGATGATTCAAATGTAGGTCCCAGTACCAATAACCAAGGGACATCTGCAGTGGCAGATGTGGGCAAGGATTCAACTAAGAGGTCACACTCTAATGTTAATGAGCCTAGTGATACTGATGAATTGACGATTTCCTATCTTGTACATGATGTCAATAAACTGTGGAGCAAATATGAGAGGGAAAGGGCTTACAGAAAAGAGGCTCAACAGAAAATTCAAGCTCAGGATGAGTTAATTGCTAAGCAGAAGGAGGTCATTGATCATCAGAAGGCAGAGTTGCTTGATGTGCAGAATAGATTGTTAATGCTTGAGGAGGCTGTCAACAATATTCTTTTTCCTGCAAATAGGTTAAAGGAATCTTCAGGCAAGGGGGAGAAGAAAGCAGATGATGATATTATGCCTGAAGATGATGGTTCAAGAAAAGCAGGTGATGATGATGATGATGATGATTCACATGGACCTCATTATGATATGGGTGGTGAAATGATAAACATTGATGAGATGAATGATGATTCTACAAAAATGACTAACAAAATTATACAGAGCAGACTGATGATTCTGCAGCTACAGAGGTGTTTGATGATAATACAGCTACAGAGGTGCTTGAGTTTGATGATAACACAGTTGAGATGGATATATGTGAGCATAATGAGGCACAATCAGAAGACACTGTGGAGTTAGTGTTTGATGATAAAGATGATGATTATGTGCAGAGCAGGGATAAGGCTGAGGAGGAGCTAAATGTATCTGATTATGTGATACATGAAAATTTAGATGATGAGGTGGTTGATGGTGCAGGAGCAGAGCAGACTGATGAAACAGTTTATCAGGTATTTCCATTGAATAAAGGGTTGCCTGAGAAAGCTGCACTTAGATTATATGTTTGGGATGTGATGGGTGCTAACCTGGATGATAAGAAAAGAGTTAGTTTCAGTGATAGGTCAGTGTATGAGGTGGTTGATGATGTTGAAAAAGAGATGAAAGGAGAAGTTGAGGTTAAGGGGGAGCAATCAAAGTCAATTGATGAAGAGAAGAAGTTGCAGACTTTTACAAGAAAGAAATCAATTCCAAGAAGAAAGTCAACTAAAAATTTATCCCCTGTCAAAACTTCTACCACTGTTGTCACAATTTCAACCCCTGTCAACACTAACACAACCACTGTTATGTCTACCCCTGTTAGTACACCAACTCCTACCACTGTTAATACACCAATCACCACTGCTGTCATATCAACCCCTGTCACAACTACAACAACAACAAGACCAAGAGAGGTACCTGTTACAATAAGAGAACCAACTTCACCACTTAAACCTAAGTCTAAGTTGCCTGTGATTGATCCAAAAGACAAAGGTAAAGGAAAGTTGAAAGAAAAATCAAAGGTGAAAGAAATTAAAGAACCTCATATTGAGTCTCATGATATGCTGAGGATGCAAGTAGAAGAAAGAGAGAGGTTGATAAGGAGAGCTGCAGAAGCTAAAGCTGAAGAAGAGGGTAATGATGTGAAAATGATTTTGGATGATCTGAGTGTAGTGACTATTACACAGAAAGCTGCAGAGATTGTTAAAGAAAAGACTGCACAAGGATTAAAGCTTCCTGCTCAGAGAGTTCATGATTATTTAAAGAAGAAGAAAGGTAATGAAGAGGAAGAGTTATCTTCTGGATTTTTGTTGATGAAAAGATCAAATGAGGAAAGGGCTAGAAAGAAAAAGCAAGAGGAATTAGCCAAGAAAAGGAGTAAACCTTTACCATATGCTGAAAGGAGAAGACAAATGATTAATGTTTTGTCTGAAAATTATGCTCCAGCTAAAATTGTTAGAGGATGGAATATGCAGAAGCTGCAACAGGCATATGATAGGTATATGGGAAGAGATGAAGAGTGGACAAAGAAAATGGAAGAGAATAGACATTTGAATGCATTGATGAAGGAGAAGAAAGAAAAGGCAGATAGGGAAATGAAAAAGTTTTTGAAAGAAGAAGAAGAAAGAAGAGAAAAGGCAGCTACTGAGGCAGTAGAGAAAGCTTTAGAGGATAAGCAGAATGAAGTCAGAAGAAATTCATGGAAAAATCAGATTTCTAAAGACAATGTTATTCCTGATATTCCAAGATTTGATCCAGAACTGAAAAAGAGAATCAAGATTCTGACTGACAGCAAGGAGATTTCTGAAGGACCAAGAAAGGCTAGAATTATAAATTGGGAAGGAGTAGCAATTGATTATGGTTTCAGAAAAATGATCCTTGAGATCAAGATTGAAAGGGAAAGAGGATTTGATGATCATGTTGGGAGTATGGTTGATTTGCTCAGAATTTGTACAAGAGATGATCTTATGGAGTTGTATCAAGTGAGCAGAATCAGGAATAGAAAGAACTCTGAAGCAGTGATTGAAAGACAAATGATGGAGTTATTCCAGAGCCTGTTTGAACCAGCCAGCTTGTATCACTTATTCTTTCATTGTTATCAAAGGGTTATAACCTGGAGATATTTTGCCAGAGCTGGAGTACATATGGTAGTATTTAATAATGGGCAGGTGATCTACATGTTTGATGATCGACATTATGTGCTGGGAACAGGGCTGCTGAATAGATTGGTTGATTTGAAGTTATCTACAACCATCATTACTGAAGGAGCTTACAGAGCTTTATACATGGTGTTCAATCAACTGCATAAGAGGCAAACGATGAAGGAGAAAGAAGAAGAAAAGAAGGATTGAAACTTGAATCATTACTCTGAATGATCAAGTTTAGGGGGAGATTGTTGAGAACTGAGACACTGTCATATCTGCTCAGAATACAAGTATCATGCCGCTGTTGGTATATGACTTCAACCACTGTTAGTAGAAGTCAACCACTGTTAGAAGAAGACAACCGCTGTTAGTACATTTGTCTAACAGGGCCACTGTTGGTATATGTAAAGTGTTTTGTATCAAGTACTCAACCACTGTTAATGTTATATGAGTACTACCCCTGTTAGTTATATACTCAACCACTGTTGGTTAGTCGGTTAGAGATAATTATGGAATAGATAGGATTTCCATAATAGTTTGATTCTGTAAAGGACTCTATATGTTATAAATAGAGATCCTGTAAAACCCTAGAAGAGAGGACGAATTCATTCTAGTTATTAGCTTCAAGGTTGTAAACCCTAACACAAGTTGTGTGTTCGTATTATTGTTAATAATATTGAAGCTTTTGGTTAGATATTCTGTTATATACCAGTTTGTTCTTCAAGTTATTAATAAACTATTCCGCAAGCTTATTAATAATCAATCAAAGTAATACATACTAAGATCTCTAGCTGGGATCATCAAACCCCTAAATGTCTTGGGAAAATTAGCATCGTTCTCACCTAAGTGGTGGAGATCCGATTCTCGATCAAGCTTATGACGATGAGTACTGCATGACTGGCTATTTGAGCGATTTCTTTGTTTAGAATGCTAGGTAACCCGAAACACTTTTGAGTAAATTGAGTGACCACTTTAGTGAGATCGCCTGATCATGTATACTCCAAGATCACGAGATTTGGAAGTATGCTTAAGGAGAATCATTACTTGTTTCTGAAATGATTATCTTATCTAACCTGATGTTTTTAGAGCAAATATATGAATATGAAAAAATGATACCTTTTAGAAATGTTATGACTCACCCCAAAACCAGATTTTTTTTTTAAATATCTTTTTCACGGGGCATGGATGTGTTGCTTGAGGACAAGCAACGTCTAAGTGTGGGATACTTGATGTAACCTAAAAAGTCATGTTTTTAGGCACATTATTCAACACTTATTGGACTTATATTTGGTGAAAACATCTTAAAACATCTATTATTTACTTGAAATCACCAAAGTAGTCTAATTATAGGCGTTGCTGTTAAAATCACCAAAAATGTAACACCCTCAAATTTACCGAGTTGCGGAAGCATACATTGGGTGTTACTAATCAATATACAAAGCGCAAGATTAATAGTAAACGACCTCTAAATGAGACGTTTCGAAAAGGTTTCATAAATAATAATCGTTTGAAAACCGTAGGTTTTCGTATACAAAATGTAATTCCCTAGAGCCCACGCGTATAGCGGGAGATTCTATTACATAACCATAGTTACAAAAGATAATGCCAAAGAATCTCCGTTAAATGCAGTTTGTAAATCATGCGACTCTAGCTAGTAATCCTGGAGTGATCCTACTCCGTAAGTGTACCTGAGATACAAAGCTAAAAAGTGTCAACCAAAAAGGTTGGTGAATCTCACAGGTTTAGTAATAAGTAGGTGTTATGAACCACAAGTATGTACCCGTATTGCTATCAAGCAAAGTAAGTAAATCAGTAAATCAGTACAGTGCCATGAGCTCATAAGTTGAAGCTTAACCGTGTAGTGTGAATATATCACGTACCCCCGTGAGTGCTATCCGCACACTCATATGTAACAAATACTAATATGTCTGTTTCTACGTGTAACTCAGTACGTGGTGGCGCTACCACCCCAGACAGGGATTGTCAGTCCCAAATGGATCCATCTATTAGTAATCGCGCTTAAGTCCATAACTAACAACTTACGATTAGGAGGCTTTCAGTGGATAAAAGTAACTCATGCGTTTGTTTGTAATCAGTAATGTTTTCAGTTCAGTACATTGTGTTCATACGTAAAACAGTTGCTAAGTATCTCACCCCAAAGTATAAAACAGTAAAAGTGGGGCTGTAAGACTCACCTGAGTCTGGTAATAAGCCGTAGCAAATAGCAAGTAGTAAATATAGCCAGTAGGTTCTCCGAACCCGTACCCTTCAAATGCCTATTCATATGAAGTTATGTAAGTATGCGTCTCACGAGACGTTTCGTTTAGTTGTACACAACTAGTATAGCCAATGTTTGTCCGTATGTTTGTAATTGTTCGTTTGTTGAGAAACATGTTTGGGCCCGTTGGTGACGGTTTGTAGCAAAATTTCTAAATTGTTGACTTTGCTACAGTAGATTTGCTACAGTAATGCTACAGTAAAATTTGACTTTTTTGTACAGTAACTTTGACTTTAAAATTCTGGTTTTCTGTGTTTTTGCGACACAATCTGCGACACTAAAGTTTGGTATGCGACACAGTGGTTGTGTCGCATAAAGTGCGACACAAGAGCTCTGCGACACAGTGGTTGTGTCGCAAAAGCTTGCGATGCTAATTCAATAGCGACAGAACGGTTGTGTCGTATAAAATACGACATAGTATTGCGACATAGAGTGCGACACAATATTGTGTCGCAAAGGTTACGACACAAGGTGCGACACAAATGGGTTTATGCGACACAGCATGCGACACAAGGCTTGTGTCGCATGTATGAACACCAGCCCAGAAACTTTCGGGTTTCAAGAATTTTCGACCAAAAACGCAAATCTAACCCATTTTTTAGCTATAAAATCGTGTATTCTTCATGTATTAGGTTATATCTAAGTTGTGTACACATCAAAGCATCAAAACATTACACCAAATTGAGTAGATCTAAGATTTTAGAATTTTCTTACTTTTGCAAATCGAGCTAAATGGAGGATGAGATGATGAAAACGGTCTTGATATTCTTGCTCCACTCGTGATGGTGATTCCGAATATGTAAATTTCGTGTGTCGGTTTGTATTCCGAAAATTTAGTGTAGATTGGAGTTGAGAGAGTTTTTGAGGTGTGTGTGTTTTTAGTGATAATGAAAATGAAAAAGAGAAGTGGGTGGGGGTTGGAGTTGGCTGATCCAAAGGAGGAAGGAGGGGAAAACGCTCCCTAAAACTCAGTGTTTACTCCGTGTCCTAAGCGTTTAATCCTTTGTTTTTAGTATTTTAACCAAACCGTTATATTTAAAAATGTAACTGGAATATTTTAATAAAAACACTTTGAAATTAATAATAAAAACATTTGTCGCAGTATTTAAATTATTAATTCGCGTTTATTACGTTTTATTGCATTATTTAAAATGTCGTCGCGATAATATATAAATAGTGTTCGTTCGGTTGCGTATTTTATATAACAAAATACGTTCTCATTATTTAAGTAAATTTATGTCACCAACGTCCAAGTAAACTATGTCGGACTCCGTCCGGTTAATTCGCACGATTTATCCAAATCGCGTAAGTACACACACATATATATAAATCACCTTGTATATATATACAAATAGAGCCTGCAATTAGTCCTATTACATACTAATTACATCTAGTTACAATTAATTAGGCATAATTAATTATCCTAATTTAGCAGGTGTTACATTCTCCCCTTGTTAAAGAAATTTCGTCCCGAAATTAGCTTGAGTGCACGAACGGTGCGTTGTCTGGGAAGAGATGTGGGTATTTCTGTCGCATTTGGTCTTCCCGTTCCCAGGTGAATTCAGGACCACGTCTAGAATTCCACCTGACTTTAACGATGGGAATACGACTCTGTTTTAGTTGTTTGACCTCGCGGTCCATGATTTCCATAGGTTCCTCGACAAAATGAAGTTTATCATCGATCTGAATTTCGTCGAGCGGTGTAATCAGTGTCTCGTCAGACAGACATTTCTTCAGATTAGAAATGTGGAATGTGTTGTGAACGCTGCTAAGCTCAGCAGGAAGTTGCAGGCGGTACGCCACTGGACCAATCCTTTCAAGGATTTTGAATGGTCCGATGTATCTAGGATTTAGTTTGCCTCGTTTTCCGAATCGAATAACACCTTTCCACGGTGACACTTTGAGAAGTACCTTGTCCCCTACCTGGAACTCAAGGTGTTTGCGTCTCACGTCAGCATAGCTTTTCTGACGATCACGTGCGGTTTTTAGTCGGTTTTGTATGCCGACGATCTTTTCAGTTGTTTCATGTATGATTTCTGGACCGGTGAGTTGTGTATCCCCCACCTCAGTCCAACAGATAGGTGACCGGCACTTACGACCGTACAGTGCCTCAAAGGGTGCAGCCTTTATGCTGGTGTGATAACTGTTGTTGTACGAGAACTCGCACAACGGTAAGTGATTTTCCCAGTTTTTACCGAAGTCAACTACGCAGGCTCGTAGCATGTCTTCCAGTGTTTGTATGGTTCGTTCGCTCTGGCCATTGGTTTGAGGATGGTAAGCCGTACTCATATCCAGACGAGTACCAAGAGATTTTTGCAGTGACTGCCAGAAGCGAGAAGTGAATCGAGCATCTCGGTCGGAGATGATTGAGATGGGCACGCCGTGTCTTGACACGATCTCTTTCAGGTAGATCCGTGTCTAACGTTCCATCTTATCAGTTTCCTTGATGGCTAGGAAATGAGCAGATTTAGTGAGTCGGTCAACGATCACCCAAATGGTATCGCAACCGTTAGAAGTTTTCGGGAGTTTAGTAATGAAATCCATGGTGATCTGCTCCCATTTCCATTGTGGTATTTCGGGTTGTTGTAGCAAACCGGAAGGTTTCTGGTGTTCAGCTTTAACTTTAGAACAAGTAAGACACTTGCCAACATAGGTTGCAATGTCAGCTTTCATGTTGGGCCACCAGTATTTAGACTTGTGAGCTTCATCCATCACCAAGTCTCGCAGGTTCCCAAAACTTGGCAACCAGATTCGATTCGAGAAGTATTTGGCCCCGTTAGGTTTGGTTTCAAATTGTTTGTCCATGCCCCGTAAGGCCTCGTTTATCAAGTTTTCTGGTTTGAGTGCTTCGAGTTGAGCGGTGAGAGTTTGATTGATAAGGTCGTTGTGAATGGTCATACTGAGAGCTCGAACTCGAAGTGGTTTCACTCGTTCTTTTCAGCTTAAAGCATCGGCGACAACATTCGCCTTGCCTGGATGATAGCGAATTTCGCAATCGTAATCAGTAAGCAACTCGACCCATCGACGTTGCCTCATGTTGAGATCCTTTTGATCGAATATATGTTGGAGACTTTTATGGTCAGTAAAGATTGTACACTTGGTACCGTATAAGTAGTGTCTCCAGATTTTCAGAGCGAATACAACAGCCCCCAACTCTAGGTCATGAGTTGTGTAATTCTTTTCGTGGACCTTGAGTTGTCGAGAGGCGTAAGCGATGACTTTGTCTCGTTGCATCAGCACGCAACCAAGACCTTGGTGTGAAGCATCACAGTATACCACGAAGTCATCGTTGCCTTCGGGCAAAGATAAGATAGGTGCACTGCAGAGTTTCTATTTTAGTAGCTGAAAAGCTGACTCCTGTTTGTCAGTCCAATCGAACTTCTTTTCTTTTTGAGTCAGTGCAGTGAGAGGTAGGGCTATTTTCGAAAAATTCTCAATGAACCGCCTGTAGTATCCGGCGAGTCCTAAGAATTGGCGTACCTCGGTTGGTGTTGTAGGTGCTTGCCAACACTTGATAGCCTCGATTTTTGAAGGATCGACATGAATCCCTTGATTGTCAATGACGTGTCCAAGGAATTGAACGGTTTGCATCCAGAACTCACACTTAGAGAATTCGGCGTATAACTCTTCGTGTTTAAGCAGCTCTAGGATAGTTTTCAGGTGTTGCGCGTGTTCTTGTTCGTTGCGCGAGTAAATCAGAATGTCATCAATGAAAACGATAACAAACTTGTCGAGGTAAGGTTTGCACACTCGATTCATAAGATCCATGAATACTGCTGGTGCGTTGGTTAAGCCGAATGGCATCACTTGGAATTCGTAATGCCCATAACGAGTTCGGAAAGCTGTTTTTGGGATGTCATCGTCACGAACTCGGAGTTGGTGATAACCTGACCGTAGATCAATCTTTGAGTAGAAACTCGACCCCTGAAGTTGGTCGAACAGGTCATCGATGCGAGGAAGTGGGTAATGGTTCTTGACAGTTAATTTGTTGAGTTCACGGTAGTCGATGCACATGCGGAAAGAACCGTCTTTCTTTTTCACAAACAGGACCGGAGCTCCCCAAGGTGAGGAACTTGGTCGAATAAATCCCTTGTCCAGGAGTTCCTGTAACTGAGTAGACAACTCCTGAAGTTCGGATGGGGCTAGTCGGTAAGGGGCTCGTGCCACGGGTGCTGCGCCGGGCACAAGATCAATAGAGAATTCGACTTGTCTAGTTGGCGGTAGGCCAGGCAAGTCTTCAGGAAAGACTTCTGGGAAGTCTCGAACAATAGGCACATCCTCAAGTCGCTTCTCCACCGACTTTTTCTCCATAACGTGTGCGAGGATTGCCTGGTACCCTTTTCTCAAGTATTTTCGGGTTTTCATGCAAGAAATGATATTTATTCTCGTCCCACCGGTCTCCCCTTGTATGCTCAAAGTTCCACCGGTGACGAGAGGAATGCGTACAATTTTCTCAAAACAAACGATTTCGGCTCGGTGCTTGGACAACCAATTCATACCGACGATGATGTCAAAGCTGCCGATTTCGACAGGTATCAAGTCAATGGAAAAGAGCTCGTTAGCTAGGTTCAAAGTGCAATTAGGTATCACACTGTCGGCCTCAATAAGTTTTCCGTTTGCCAATTCTATCGTGTACTTAGCATCTAAGGCAATAGGTGTGGCGTCAAGTAGTGGATAAAACTCATCAGAAATAAAGCTCTTATCAGCACCAGTATCAAATAATACAGATGCAGTCAAGTTGTTGAGAAGAAACGTACCCGTGACCACATTCGGGTCTTGACGGGCTTCCCCAGATTTCAGCACAAAAGCTCTTCCTCGAGCATTGTTGTTATTCCTGTTGTTGTTGTTGTTCAGCTTCGGGCAGTCTTTCTTGAAATGCCCCGTACCGTTGCACCCATAACAAGTCTTTGGTGCCGAGGTGTTGGTGTCAGTGGTGTTTGATCTACAGTCCTTAGCCAAGTGTCCAAATCTCTTACACTTGCTACAGGGACACGAACCATGGTGGTGTCGTTGGCACTTTGAGCAATAGGGCTTGGTTCCCTTGTACGCTCCATTGTCATCAGAACCGGAGGTGTAGGCTTTAATGGTTTCAGGTTTCTTGGTTTGGTGGTTGTTGTGGTTGTCGGAACATTTTCTTTTATTGCTGTTGGAGGATGGAGTGGGTGGTTCTGGGTCCTCGTTCATAGCTAAAAGTTCATGGGCCAACCGGATGGCACCGTGAAGAGTGGTTTGGTTTGATGAGGCGACATTTCCCCGGACGGGTTCCGGGAGGCCGCGGATGTACTTCTTAATCTTTTCAGGTTCAGTACCTGCCATAGCTGGGCGAAGGACGGTGAGTTGTTGGAATCTGGTGGTGTATCCAACGATATCAGTTCCTTGCACTTTTAAGTTCCAGAACTCTTCGTCCAGCTTGTGAAGTTGTTCGGACGGGCAATACTCATCCGTGAGCATTTTCTTCAGATCCTCCCAAGGGAGTAGATAAGCGGTGTCAATCCCCACGGACTGGGTATAGGAATTCCACCACGAGAGGGCACCATCTTCGAGGGTGCAGGTGGAGAATTTGACCTTGTCGTCCTCCGCACATTTGCTGATGCGGAAAACGGATTCCATCTTTTCGAACCATCTGATAAGTCCGATGGCTCCTTCGGTCCCCTTGAAGCTCAAGGGTTTGCAGTTTTGAAAATCCTTGTATGAACAAGGTTTAGCAGCAGAGGTTTCAGCGGCATCGCTGTTTCTTGTGGAGTTTGGTGGAGTATTCCGAGCCAAGGCTTCAGTAACAGCCTGGGTTATGAGTGACGTGATCTGAGCATCAGTGTAAGGTCTTGACTTTGGCGGCATGATTCTTCAATAAAAGAAATGAAGATACATGAGATTTTGTAAGAAAATTGCATTTATTTCAGATGTACATGTATAAAGATGGTAATTGTGACACCCCCAAATTTGATGATTTGCGGAAGCTTGATTTGGGTGTCACTAATCAATATACAAAGCACATAAGATATAATGAACGACCACTATATGCGTCGTTTTAAACTTGTATAGATAAAGTAAATGTTTACATCAAAATATTGTTACATTAGCTCGGTTCCTGAAATTGAGAGATTACATAGCATAATTACTTTTACAAAATACAATAATGCAGTCCAATCTCTAGTTGTATGTATGCTGACTCGAGCTAATAATTCCTGCTTGTGCAGCCAAACTACTGCTGGGTACCTGTGATAAATACTAAAATGGGTCAGCGAAAACGCTGGTGAGCTCACAGGTTTGTATGTCAATGTATAGTTGTAAGAACCGCAAGATTTATATTGAATTTAAAATGCAATTAAGCAAAATAAAAGTTATACTGTCCATGAGCACATAGTCTGAGCTTAACTTGATTTGTCAGGCCCACTTAAGGAAACCTAACTTGAAATGCCTCCTACGAGTGCCTAATCAACACTCGTCTTCCCAAATGCTAATACATCCGTTTGACCGGTTAGTGCGTGCTAACCCGGATGAGGATTGTCAATCCCATATGATATCATATACTAACATTCACGCTATAAAATACTAGAGACTATGCTTATGGAGGACTTTAAATTGATTAGCTTGAAACTCATGTAGTATTTGAAGTTTGGCACTTGCGTTCTACTTGTAAAACAAAATCGAGTAGTAATATCACACCCCTAGTTGTAAAGCAGTGAAAATGGGGCTATGAAACTCACCCGAGTCTTGAAATGTTAAGCAATTAAACTTGAAGTAATTAGCAGTGTGTTGGTGTCCAAAGACTTGAAACCTGAATGTGTCCACGACACTTGAATTGTTATTAATTGTATTGGTATCTCGAAAGACTACCATTGAAATTGTTTGTCTAACTTAATGTCCAAATTACCCCGATTTGGTTGATTGTATTGTTACAAGTTACTACGACTTGTTTGATTGAATTGACACAAGTTACAACGACTTGTTTGAATAAATTATCTAAGTTACTATGACTTAGTTGATTCAATTGTGTATTTGAAAATGTGTACGGCCCGTTGGTGATTTAGTTGAAATAATAATAATTCTAAAATGTTGACTTTGCTACAGTACTGCTACAGTACTGCTACAGTAAATTTGACTTTTTTGAACAGTAACTTTTTTGAACAGTAACTTTGACTTCAAAATTTTGAGGTTTGAAGATTCTGTTTTGTGCGACGTAGGGTGCTACGTCGCAGATCCGGACTGCGACGTTGGGCATGACGTCGCTATGTGCGACTTTCGCAATTTAATGCGACGTTGTACGCGACGTCGCTATAGGCGACGTAGTTGATTTCTGCGACGTAAGGGTCTGCGTCGCTAAGTGCGACGTTGGGGTTATAGTGCGACGTAGGTCGCTGCGTCGCTATATGCGACGTTGGGGATATAGTGCGACGTAGGTCACTACGTCGCATTTGCTCCATGCCAAATGCGACGTACGGAGTCTGATCGGAGTTTCAACTCCAAAAACGCGTTTTCCGGCCATCGATCGGCATAATATTTTTACCCAACCCATTTTAGGACATTACAAGGTTATACAAACAACTAGCAAGTTATAAAACTTAAAAACGAGAGTTTTCGGAGTTGTGTCGGAAACTTACAAATCGCCGAAATGAAATTCCGGAAAGATAGAAGTGTAGATCGTCGCGTGGTGGTCGTTTATTCTAAAGGGGCTTGAAGATCCGAGGTCGTTTGAGGTGTTTATTTTGCGATTTTCGTGTGGTGGTGGTGATGGAGTTTGTTGAGAGAAAATAGGGAGAAGAGAGAGAGAAAGAAGTTGAAAAATGAAGAAAAGAAAGATGAGGAGGTGATTATGGTGGGATCCCCACCATTTTCAGTCCACGCGCTTCGCTCCGTGCGGTGTTCGTTTTCTCCGTAGTTTAAACGTTAAATATTTATTTTCTATGTTTTTAATATACATTTTAAAATACGAATAATTATTCAGTATTTTTGTTGAAGTATTTTACTAACTTTTTAATAATTACATTATAAAAGGTGAATTGTTTCGTTTTGTTTGCGCAATTACATTTTATTTGTGTTTGTATAAATTGTGTGATAAAACTTGAATAGTAAATATTATTGACATAATATTTTTAAGTACAATAAAGTTATAACAATCCTGGTATTATTTAAATAAATTGTTCACCAACGTCCGTATTTATTGTATCGAAATTCATTCGATTTGAAACTTGTACGATTTAAACAAACCGCATAGTTGTAGATATATATTCAACAATATATATAATAATTGATACATTAATTAGCCTAACCCAGAACTAATTACATGTAATAAAGCTCGATTAGGCACTAAATTCTAGTCCTAAATTGACGGTTGTCACATTCTCCCCCTGTTAGAAGAATTTCGTCCCGAAATTTTATGTTGAAGTCGTGTTTGACGTTGAATCAGTGAAGAGTTGAGGATACTTGAGTCGCATTTGGTCTTCCCGTTCCCAGGTGAATTCCGGACCACGCCGTGAATTCCATCTGACCTTGACGATGGGAATACGACTTTGTTTCAGTTGTTTGACCTCACGGTCCATAATTTCAGCGGGTTCCTCAACGAAGTGAAGTTTATCGTCAACACGAATTTCATCTAATGGAATGATAAGTGTCTCATCAGATAGACACTTCTTCAGATTTGAAATATGAAAAGTAGGGTGCACGCTGCTGAGTTCAGATGGCAGCTGCAATCGATAAGCCACTGGACCAATCCTTTCAAGGATCTCGAATGGTCCAATGTATCTGGGATTCAACTTCCCTCGTTTGCCAAACCGGATTACGCCTTTCCAAGGCGATACTTTGAGTAGAACTCGATCCCCAACTTGGAACTCGAGTGGTTTGCGTCTCACGTCAGCATAACTTTTCTGACGGTCACGTGCGGCTTTGAGTTTGTTTTGAATGTCGACGATTCTTTCGGTCGTCTCGTGAATGATTTCTGGACCTGTGAGTTGGCTATCCCCAACTTCGGTCCAACAGATAGGTGACCGGCACTTACGACCGTACAGTGCCTCGAAAGGTGCAGCTTTGATGCTGGTATGATAACTGTTGTTGTACGAGAACTCGCACAATGGTAGGTGTTTTTCCCAGTTTACACCGAAGTCTACTACGCAGGCCCGTAGCATGTCTTCCAGTGTTTGAATGGTTCGTTCACTTTGGCCGTCGGTTTGAGGATGGTATGCGGTACTCATATCAAGTCGAGTACCCAGAGATTTTTGAAGTGATTGCCAAAATTGTGAAGTGAAGCGACTATCTCTATCAGAGATAATTGAGATTGGAACACCGTGTTTGGTCACGATTTCCTTCAGGTAGATTCTGGTGAGGCGTTCCATTTTGTCGGATTCCTTGATTGCCAGGAAATGAGCAGACTTTGTGAGACGATCCACGATCACCCAAATGGTATCGCAACCGTTCGCTGACTTTGGTAGTTTGGTTATGAAGTCCATAGCAATTTGTTCCCATTTCCATTCAGGAAGACTGGGTTGTTGAAGTAAACCAGAAGGTTTTTGATATTCAATTTTGACTTTGGAGCAAGTAAGACACTTGCTGACATAGGTGGCGATTTCAGCTTTCATGTTCGGCCACCAATAGAAGTCCTTGATACCGTGGTACATTTTATCAGATCCCGGATGGATAGAGTATTTGGACTTGTGAGCTTCATCCATCACCAAGTCTCGTAGGTTCCCAAATTTAGGCAACCAGATTCGGTTTGAGAAATACCTAATCCCGTTAGGTTTGACTTCGAATTGTTTATCCATGCCTCGCAAGGCTTCATCTTTGACATTCTCGGGTTTTAAGGCTTCGAGTTGAGCAGTGAGAATTTGAATATTTAAATTGTTGTGAATGGTCATGCTGAAGGCTCGAACCCGAAGTGGTTTCACTCGCTCTTTCCGACTGAGGGCATCAGCAACAACATTTGCTTTGCCTGGGTGATATTTGAGTTCGCAGTCATAATCGGTAAGCAACTCTACCCATCGATGTTGCCTCATGTTGAGATCCTTCTGATCGAATATGTGTTGAAGGCTTTTATGGTCGGTAAAGATTGTACATCTGGTACCGTAAAGGTAATGTCTCCAGATTTTGAGGGCAAAAACGACAGCTCCTAGCTCGAGGTCATGGGTGGTGTAATTCTTTTCATGAATCTTGAGCTGTCGGGAAGCATAAGCTATGACTTTGTCTCGTTGCATAAGCACACAACCGAGACCTTGATGTGAAGCATCGCAGTATACCACGAAGTCATCGGTGCCTTCGGGTAATGAGAGGATAGGAGCACTGCAAAGCTTTTGTTTTAAGAGTTGGAATGCCGATTCTTGTTTATCAGTCCAGTCAAACTTTTTATCTTTCTGGGTCAGAGTCGTAAGTGGTATGGCTATCTTGGAGAAATTTTCAATGAATCGTCGATAGTATCCGGCCAGTCCTAGAAACTGCCGTACTTCGGTCGGAGTGGTTGGCGATTGCCAGTCTTTGATAGCCTCGATTTTTGACGGGTCAACGTGAATCCCCTGCCTGTCAATCACGTGACCAAGGAATTGAACAGTTTCGATCCAGAACTCACACTTAGAGAACTTGGCATAGAGCTCCTCGTGTTTAAGTAGTTCAAGGATGGTTCTGAGGTGTTGCGCATGCTCTTCTTTGCCTCGTGAATATATGAGGATGTCATCGATGAAGACAATGACAAACTTATCAAGGTAAGGTTTACACACCCGATTCATAAGGTCCATGAATACAGCCGGTGCATTGGTTAGGCCAAATGGCATCACTTGGAATTCGTAATGCCCGTAACGGGTTCTGAAAGCGGTTTTTGGAATATCGGCATCGCGAACACGCAATTGGTGATAACCGGATCGGAGATCAATCTTTGAATAACAACTCGACCCTTGAAGTTGGTCGAACAAATCATCGATTCGAGGAAGTGGATACCGGTTCTTGACAGTTAACTTGTTCAACTCTCGATAGTCGATACACATTCGAAAAGAACCGTCTTTCTTCTTGACAAATAGGACCGGAGCTCCCCAAGGTGAAGAACTCGGCCTGATGAATCCTCGTTCCAGGAGTTCCTGTAACTGGGTGGACAGCTCCTGAAGTTCGGATGGAGCTAAACGGTATGGTGCTCGAGCCACAGGCGCAGCACCTGGTACAAGATCGATTGAGAACTCAACCTGTCTTGGTGGTGGTAGACCAGGTAGTTCTTCAGGAAAGACTTCTGGAAAGTCTCGGACGATTGGAACATCCTCAATTCGCTTCTCCTCCGACTTTTTCTCCATGATGTGCGCGAGGATTGATGGATAACCCTTTCTCAGAAATTTCCGGGTTTTAAGACAAGATATGAGGTTAAGCCTCGTCCCACCGGTCTCCCCCTGTATGATTAGGGTTCTACCGACGGCGAGAGGTATGCGAACAACTTTGTCATGGCAAATGATTTCGGCGCGATGTTTGGATAACCAGTCCATGCCTACGATGACATCGAAACTCCCTATTTCAATAGGCATAAGATCTATGGAGAAGGTTTCGTCGGCTAGATTTAAAGTGCAATTAGGTATCACACTATCGATTTCTATCAGCTTGCCATTTGCTAACTCTACGGTGTACTTAACGTCTAAAGCAACAGGTGTAATGTCAAGTAGAGGACAAAATTCATCAGAAATAAAACTCCTATCGGCACCAGTATCAAACAGTATGGAAGCAGTTAAATTGTTGAGGAGGAACATACCCGTGACCACATTCGGGTCCTGACGGGCGTCCCCTGAGTTGATCACGAAGGCGCTACTTTTGACGTTGTTGTTGTTGCGGTGGTTGTTGTTGTTGTTGCCCTTATTCTTCAGTTTTGGGCAAGAATCCCTGAAGTGTCCTGGGTTTCCACATTCGTAGCAGGACTTAGGTTGCCGGGTATTTCTGTCAGAGGGGTTGTTGTTGGATTTGGGGGCTCGGCAATCCTTAGTCAGATGCCCGTACCTCCTGCAGTTGTTGCAAGGAGTACCGCACTGACCAAAATGGTGGTAGTTACACTTGGGACAATAAGGCCTGTCCCCGGTGTAGCTGCGGGTGGTTTCAGAGTTGGAGGTGTAGACTTGGATGGCGTTGTTTTTCTTGTTTGAGTTGTGGTGGTGTTCAGTGGATTTGCGTTTGTTGTTGTTGGAGGATGAGGTGTTGGAGGTCTCACGGCTGACAACTAGAGCCATGAGTTCGTGGGCCAATCGAATGGCACTCTCAGTGGTGGTTGGTTTGGATGAGGCGACGTTTCCCTGAATGTTCTCAGGAAGTCCACGAATTATTTCTTAATGCCCTTACTTTCTGGTTCGACCAAACCCGGGCATAATAAAGCAAACTGCTGAAATTTGGTGGTATATTCAGCGACATCATTTCCCTGCACTGCCAGGTGCCAGAATTCTTCCTCCAGCCTGTGCAATTCTTCTTCAGGACAGTATTTTTCTGTCAGCTTCTTCTTCAGTTCGGCCCAAGGAAGTCGATTTGCAACCTCAAGGCCTACAGAGTTTGCGTGGGTTTTCCACCACGTGAGTGCACCTTCCTGAAAGGTGTAAGCAGCGAATTTAACCTTGTTGTTCTCGGTGCAGTCGCAGAGGCTGAAAACAGATTCCATACGCTCAATCCAACGGATCAAGCCAATGGCACCTTCCGTGCCCTTGAAATATAGTGGTTTACAGCTAAGAAAGTCCTTATAGGAGCAGGGTTTGGGTGGTGGAGTATTGGTTGCTGTGTCCTCGCTACCGGGTGGTGTTCGGGTAGCCAAGGCTTCGGTCACACTGCGGGCAATTATTCCCGCGATTTCAGCTTCGCTAAGGGTAATTTGACGACGAGGAGGCATGGTGCTGAGTAAGAAAGAACAAGGAAATGAAATAAGATACTAGTCCGAGTATGATGAACTAGTGGTGTGTTTGTCATTCCGAGACAAAACGTTTGAAAGAAAAAGGTCTATATTCATATAATATAATATAGCCTAAAGTTGTAATGAGGTCTATTCATGTAAATATATGTATATCACATAATAACCTATTGAGTGTCTAGCACAGACGTGTTTTGAGTCCCGTTTCTCTCGAGGTCAGAGTCAACTAATGCATTCCTGTTCAACATAACTCTTTCAGATTTCACATCATCTTTCTTTAATTGTACATAGTTGATCAGGCTATGTTAAATTAAAGTTGTATGATGTAATCCCTGAACTAGTCATAACTAATAAGGAATACTGCCTAACGGTCATAGTCTAGGCCCACTAAATGCAACCTAGTTCACTATAACCTTAGGCTCTGATACCAATCTGTGACACCCCCAAATTTGATGATTTGCGGAAGCTTGATTTGGGTGTCACTAATCAATATACAAAGCACATAAGATATAATGAACGACCACTATATGCGTCGTTTTAAACTTGTATAGATAAAGTAAATGTTTACATCAAAATATTGTTACATTAGCTCGGTTCCTGAAATTGAGAGTTTACATAGCATAATTACTTTTACAAAATACAATAATGCAGTCCAATCTCTAGTTGTATGTATGCTGACTCGAGCTAATAATTCCTTCTTGTGCAGCCAAACTACTGCTGGGTACCTGTGATAAATACTAAAATGGGTCAGCGAAAACGCTGGTGAGCTCACAGGTTTGTATGTCAATGTATAGTTGTAAGAACCGCAAGATTTATATTGAATTTAAAATGCAATTAAGCAAAATAAAAGTTATACTGTCCATGAGCACATAGTCTGAGCTTAACTTGATTTGTCAGGCCCACTTAAGGAAACCTAACTTGAAATGCCTCCTACGAGTGCCTAATCAACACTCGTCTTCCCAAATGCTAATACATCCGTTTGACCGGTTAGTGCGTGCTAACCCGGATGAGGATTGTCAATCCCATATGATATCATATACTAACATTCACGCTATAAAATACTAGAGACTATGCTTATGGAGGACTTTAAATTGATTAGCTTGAAACTCATGTAGTATTTGAAGTTTGGCACTTGCGTTCTACTTGTAAAACAAAATCGAGTAGTAATATCACACCCCTAGTTGTAAAGCAGTGAAAATGGGGCTATGAAACTCACCTGAGTCTTGAAATGTTAAGCAATTAAACTTGAAGTAATTAGCAGTGTGTTGGTGTCCAAAGACTTGAAACCTGAATGTGTCCACGACACTTGAATTGTTATTAATTGTATTGGTATCTCGAAAGACTACCATTGAAATTGTTTGTCTAACTTAATGTCCAAATTACCCCGATTTGGTTGATTGTATTGTTACAAGTTACTACGACTTGTTTGATTGAATTGACACAAGTTACAACGACTTGTTTGAATAAATTATCTAAGTTACTATGACTTAGTTGATTCAATTGTGTATTTGAAAATGTGTACGGCCCGTTGGTGATTTAGTTGAAATAATAATAATTCTAAAATGTTGACTTTGCTACAGTACTGCTACAGTACTGCTACAGTAAATTTGACTTTTTTGAACAGTAACTTTGACTTCAAAATTTTGAGGTTTGAAGATTCTGTTTTGTGCGACGTAGGGTGCTACGTCGCAGATCCGGACTGCGACGTTGGGCATGACGTCGCTATGTGCGACTTTCGCAATTTAATGCGACGTTGTACGCGACGTCGCTATAGGCGACGTAGTTGATTTCTGCGACGTAAGGGTCTGCGTCGCTAAGTGCGACGTTGGGGTTATAGTGCGACGTAGGTCGCTGCGTCGCTATATGCGACGTTGGGGATATAGTGCGACGTAGGTCGCTACGTCGCATTTGCTCCATGCCAAATGCGACGTACGGAGTCTGATCGGAGTTTCAACTCCAAAAATGCGTTTTCCGGCCATCGATCGGCATAATATTTTTACCCAACCCATTTTAGGACATTACAAGGTTATACAAACAACTAGCAAGTTATAAAACTTAAAAACGAGAGTTTTCGGAGTTGTGTCGGAAACTTACAAATCGCCGAAATGAAATTCCGGAAAGATAGAAGTGTAGATCGTCGCGTGGTGGTCGTTTATTCTAAAGGGGCTTGAAGATCCGAGGTCGTTTGAGGTGTTTATTTTGCGATTTTCGTGTGGTGGTGGTGATGGAGTTTGTTGAGAGAAAATAGGGAGAAGAGAGAGAGAAAGAAGTTGAAAAATGAAGAAAAGAAAGATGAGGAGGTGATTATGGTGGGATCCCCACCATTTTCAGTCCACGCGCTTCGCTCCGTGCGGTGTTCGTTTTCTCCGTAGTTTAAACGTTAAATATTTATTTTCTATGTTTTTAATATACATTTTAAAATACGAATAATTATTCAGTATTTTTGTTGAAGTATTTTACTAACTTTTTAATAATTACATTATAAAAGGTGAATTGTTTCGTTTTGTTTGCGCAATTACATTTTATTCGCGTTTGTATAAATTGTGTGATAAAACTTGAATACTAAATATTATTGACATAATATTTTTAAGTACAATAAAGTTATAACAATCCTGGTATTATTTAAATAAATTGTTCACCAACGTCCGTATTTATTGTATCGAAATTCATTCGATTTGAAACTTGTACGATTTAAACAAACCGCATAGTTGTAGATATATATTCAACAATATATATAATAATTGATACATTAATTAGCCTAACCCAGAACTAATTACATGTAATAAAGCTCGATTAGGCACTAAATTCTAGTCCTAAATTGACGGTTGTCACAGTAATACATAACATCAATATGAAAGAGGATTATGGCAATTAATATGAGTCGAAACAGCAAGGAATATTTGATAGATGATACGAGTTCAAAGGTTACATCCTGCGGATGTATTACAAAAGGTGTCGGGAATTGTTACATCCGACTGAAACATAGAGTAGTGCTTAGATAGTTACTAGATTACAAGATAGTTTACAAAACAAAGACTACGCTAGTCTTAACGTAGGTTAATCTGCTCCATCATTTCGATGAGACGATCCACAGTATTTGCAAGTCTGCTGGCTTGTCGAGCATTGTCTTCAGCTAATGCTAGTCGCTCTACAAATCCACGGGTATATTCTTCCGTTTCCCGTGATCGTTGTTCACACTCATCAAGTCTGTGTTTCAAAAGAGCAGTTTCCACACTTATCTCCACCACTTTGTTGAAAAGAACGTCCACATTATTAACGGTGGTTTCGTGATCCTCAGAGACTTGTTCGATGCGCTCAAGTGATGTAAGTCTCCAGTTTTCGTTTGTTTCCTGCAACACGACATCCATGGTGCGAAGTCGTTGCTCGTGTTGGTTCACCCTAGCAGCTAAGGCCGGCAAGGTGAAGTGGGTGGGGTACGGGCCAGCTCGAGGCAACCTGTTGTTCCTCCTTGCTACCCTTGGGTTCTGCGACCCGGATTGAGAACGAGATGAATCGGATGGGATGTTTGCCATTTCTGAGACAAAGCGTTAGTAAGATTGAGGCCTATATTCATATAGTCCCTATATAATATAGCCTATTGAGTGTCTAGTATAAACATGTGTAAGTCTCGGTTCTCTCGAAGTCAGAGTCTTCTATTGTACCCTGTTCAGCCATAACCCCTTTCAGATCTTACATCGTCTTTGATTAATTGTACATAGTTGATCAGGCTATGTTAAATTAAACTCGTATGATGTAATCACTGAACCGGTTATACCTAATAAGGGATACTGCCTAATGGTCATAGTCTAGGCTCACTAAATGCAACCTAGTTCACTATAACCTTAGGCTCTGATACCAATCTGTAACACCCTCAAATTTACCGAGTTGCGGAAGCATACATTGGGTGTTACTAATCAATATACAAAGCGCAAGATTAATAGTAAACGACCTCTAAATGAGACATTTCGAAAAGGTTTCATAAATAATAATCGTTTGAAAACCGTAGGTTTTCGTATACAAAATGTAATTCCCTAGAGCCCACGCGTATAGCGGGAGATTCTATTACATAACCATAGTTACAAAAGATAATGCCAAAGAATCTTCGTTAAATGCAGTTTGTAAATCATGCGACTCTAGCTAGTAATCCTGGAGTGATCCTACTCCGTAAGTGTACCTGAGATACAAAGCTAAAAAGTGTCAACCAAAAAGGTTGGTGAATCTCACAGGTTTAGTAATAAGTAGGTGTTATGAACCACAAGTATGTACCCGTATTGCTATCAAGCAAAGTAAGTAAATCAGTAAATCAGTACAGTGCCATGAGCTCATAAGTTGAAGCTTAACTGTGTAGTGTGAATATATCACGTACCCCCGTGAGTGCTATCCGCACACTCATATGTAACAAATACTAATATGTCTGTTTCTACGTGTAACTCAGTACGTGGTGGCGCTACCACCCCAGACAGGGATTGTCAGTCCCAAATGGATCCATCTATTAGTAATCGCGCTTAAGTCCATAACTAACAACTTACGATTAGGAGGCTTTCAGTGGATAAAAGTAACTCATGCGTTTGTTTGTAATCAGTAATGTTTTCAGTTCAGTACATTGTGTTCATACGTAAAACAGTTGCTAAGTATCTCACCCCAAAGTATAAAACAGTAAAAGTGGGGCTGTAAGACTCACCTGAGTCTGGTAATAAGCCGTAGCAAATAGCAAGTAGTAAATATAGCCAGTAGGTTCTCCGAACCCGTACCCTTCAAATGCCTATTCATATGAAGTTATGTAAGTATGCGTCTCACGAGACGTTTCGTTTAGTTGTACACAACTAGTATAGCCAATGTTTGTCCATATGTTTGTAATTGTTCGTTTGTTGAGAAACATGTTTGGGCCCATTGGTGACGGTTTGTAGCAAAATTTCTAAATTGTTGACTTTGCTACAGTAGATTTGCTACAGTACTGCTACAGTAAAATTTGACTTTAAAATTCTGGTTTTCTGTGTTTTTGCGACACAATCTGCGACACTAAAGTTTGGTATGCGACACAGTGGTTGTGTCGCATAAAGTGCGACACAAGAGCTCTGCGACACAGTGGTTGTGTCGCAAAAGCTTGCGATGCTAATTCAATAGCGACAGAACGGTTGTGTCGTATAAAATACGACATAGTATTGCGACATAGAGTGCGACACAATATTGTGTCGCAAAGGTTACGACACAAGGTGCGACACAAATGGGTTTATGCGACACAGCATGCGACACAAGGCTTGTGTCGCATGTATGAACACCAGCCCAGAAACTTTCGGGTTTCAAGAATTTTCGACCAAAAACGCAAATCTAACCCATTTTTGAGCTATAAAATCGTGTATTCTTCATGTATTAGGTTATATCTAAGTTGTGTACACATCAAAGCATCAAAACATTACACCAAATTGAATAGATCTAAGATTTTAGAATTTTCTTACTTTTGCAAATCGAGCTAAATGGAGGATGAGATGATGAAAACGGTCTTGATATTCTTGCTCCACTCGTGATGGTGATTCCGAATATGTAAATTTCGTGTGTCGGTTTGTATTCCGAAAATTTAGTGTAGATTGGAGTTGAGAGAGTTTTTTAGGTGTGTGTGTTTTTAGTGATAATGAAAATGAAAAAGAGAAGTGGGTGGGGGTTGGAGTTGGCTGATCCAAAGGAGGAAGGAGGGGAAAACGCTCCCTAAAACTCAGTGTTTACTCCGTGTCCTAAGCGTTTAATCCTTTGTTTTTAGTATTTTAACCAAACCGTTATATTTAAAAATGTAACTGGAATATTTTAATAAAAACACTTTGAAATTAATAATAAAAACATTTGTCGCTGTATTTAAATTATTAATTCGCGTTTATTACGTTTTATTGCATTATTTAAAATGTCGTCGCGATAATATATAAATAGTGTTCGTTCGGTTGCGTATTTTATATAACAAAATACGTTCTCATTATTTAAGTAAATTTCTGTCACCAACGTCCAAGTAAACTGTGTCGGACTCCGTCCGGTTAATTCGCACGATTTATCCAAATCGCGTAAGTACACACACATATATATAAATCACCTTGTATATATATACAAATAGAGCCTGCAATTAGTCCTATTACATACTAATTACATCTAGTTACAATTAATTAGGCATAATTAATTATCCTAATTTAGCAGGTGTTACAAAAAACATCCGTTTATCACGCAAAACGAGGCAAATAATGTCACTTTAAATATTCCCTTCTTGATTTTCTTATGTATTTAGATCTTAATTCATATTTTATGATTTCATAGGAAAATACAAGACCGAAGGTGAAAGAATCAGAAGAAACGGACGAAGAACGGAGAAGATGTGCAGTCTGGAAGCCCGCCGATCGTCATCCGGAACACGCAAAAGTCAAACACTTCCAAATTTGGCAAACTTAGTGTCATTAGAAGCGTAACGGAAAAACGAAGCCAACGGCGCAAGAATCAAGCAAAACGGACTCCAAACGAAGAAGATACGGACGAACCAAGCAACCGAGGAATCAGCGGAGGCCAAATGGAGCACCAACCCCCCCCTACCACCAAAGGTGCCGTATACGGCACCTTAAGTGCAGTATATGGTACCTAGGGTGCCGTATACGGGGTCTCTTGCCTTGTGAGGTGCCATTTGACCCCCCCCTTGGTCCGCTTGTCCCATATGCTGCTTTGATGCTTGTATTTTGTGCTTCAAGGCTTGTACCAAGGCTTTCAACCTTCTCCTATAAATAGTCACCACCATTTCTCATTTCACCACACCTCTCATTCACAAATCTTCTCTCTCTCTCTCTCTCTACTTTCTCTCTCTAGCACTACTCTTAGGAGTTAGAGGAGAATTGTTCTTGTAGTTAGTAAGGTTCTCTCTCAAGCACTACTCTTAGAAGTTAGAGGAGAATCAATAGGGTAGCTTTTGTAATAGAGTTGGAATTCTTGGAGGATCTCCTTTGTAGTATTGTTCGGGATATTTCGGAGCTCTGTCCGTGTAATCTTTCAGCTACTATTCAATCTACGCATTACTTTCGGTTAATTCTATCCTTATCTCTTATAATGTTGCATGCTATTATTATGTTTGATTTAGGATATATTGCCATGATTAGTGAGTAGATTAGCTATTGTGTTTGTTGTGATGTAGTTAGTCGTTAATTGGGATGATGTCATTATGAAACAACAGAGGTAACGTTATACGGCTTTCATTTGTATAGCGCCGAAAACATCACGAATGTGTGGAGTACGGAACGTGGAAGCTATGAAAGCCGTGGGCACAATCCGTTGTGGAATAATGTTCCTAACTATATATTATAAATGAAAACTCGGTGCTTTGATTACACGTTTTATCCATGATCTTAAATCAATTAATACCCTTCCACCGATAAACGTGATTAAAACCTTTTTGATAAGACGTCATATCATGGGTAATTAACTATATGTGTTTTGTTATCAAGCTGTGGAAATACTAAACTAGTAGTGTACACTGTGAATAACTCTTGATTAAATATCTGAGTTTAAATAACATGGTCTAGTTTTGAAGCCGTGAAAATACTGTTTTAAACAAGTACTGTACACTGTGATTAAACTAGGGATTTATTGGTTAATATCAAGTGAGGGTTGGTTTAATTCATAAATGGAGAAACTATGATCTAAAATACAAACTTAGTTTATGAATCCATAAAGGAAGACGTTGAATCATTATAGATTCTAACCCTTGTCTATCACCTCTGGATTCTACATAACCATTGATGGAAAGTAATCAAACACCAACTATGTCTTAATCTTAAATGTTTTATTCAATTGAGTATTACTGTGGTGTTAAGAACGATCGGAACGTTAGTGGGTCTGTTACTCTATTCATGCACCAAGGAATCTTTGTATTCCAGAAAAGGGTCATTGTTCCGTCACAAGGGCAATGTTGAGAGTCGAACAGCCTCCTCCGATCAGAATCATAACAGCTTAGTACTCAGTGACATGCTGATTGAGTAATCAATCAGTAGGGTGCTAATGCTTACACCATAAATACTTAAGACAGATAAAATACAAATCTTTATAAAGACGTTTTCATAACTAAACTAAAACATCATCCCAATGCAAGGCTAACGAAGTCACAACAAACACCCCCTTTATCCTAACTGCTTTCCGTTTATTTTACTTTATTGCCTAGTTTAAATTAGTAGTATAAATTAGAAAACCAACAAAAACAAATTCCCAACTATTTTCTAAAAACCTTTCACTAGCTTGAATCGGACATCGTGATTACTTTGTTTCACAATACAGTTGATTTTAAAGAACGACCCTAGGTCATACTTGCTACCGTACACCTTTAGGTCACATAGCAGTAGTAAACTTAGGCCCCAGCATTTAAAAATTTAAAACTCTCCACCGACACGCCACTGGTGGCCGGTCCAACGACATGGTAAAACCTGACCGACCGCTGGTGGCGCGTCATTTACATCTGTAAATGTAAAGCAATGACAAAATCATATAAAGTTCTAAAACTTGCACAACTTATCAAAATTTTTATATACCTTTGATGTGTGTCCCTTTTATTGATTGTAGATCGATTTTACCATGGCATTATATACATACACACGCTGATGGGAATCTCTATGCTGAGTGAATCCCGAATGGTGACTGTTTCATCCTTCAAAATATTAACATTCTCAACTGATGGTAGCCCATTTTATTCATATTGTCTTCAAAGTGATTTGCAGCCTTTTATCCTCTATGGTAGTTGTTTAATACTTTAATGTATGGCCTTCCTCTATCTCCAGGCAAACTCACAAGCCACAACTTGGATCAGTTAACAGTGGCATGTAAGTATACTTCAAATAAAAATTCACAACTAGTGCATGATGAAGATCAACTAAATAATGGTTTCTAACAACATGTTAGAAAACCTTAAAAAAATTAGATTTCGAAATTAAGTCTCTACAGAGACATGTGGTGTTGCTTCTATGACCAATATCTCTCGAACCCTTGACCAGTAGGTTCAAAGACTCGTTTATATAGCTTTTGGCTCAAAGCCTATTAGTACTATTCATGTATATAACTCCATTTGTGCATTGCTATTATATTCCAACTATATACAAAGTTTGTTCCAGTAAATAACTCTCCACCAGTAAATAGTAAAGGTTCCGGATTACCAAGACAATATATCCATACTAAACGATTATTCAGAAAGTATGGTGTGCTTAATTTGTACATCGTGTAGTTTAGTTTCATCATATATTCAGTTGTTTTAAAAGTGCATCTCACTTTTGAATTCGCTGATAGTTTATGGTATATTTCTATATTTTCACGTAGCATGTAGGAATATTCAAGATGGTCATGTTCTGTGTTCATTAATTAATTATATATAAATTTTAGCACTTAAAAAAGGTTCAATAAAAGAAGAAAATATCAAACTAATTACTAACCTGTTTGTTGAATATTTTGGCATATACTTTAAACAGATACCAAGCTCCTAATATTAATCCAAGCATCAGCGCTTGGTCCAATTTTATATTTTCCGTTGCCAGTACCGCCACCCACACCGTTGTCGGAGACAGTGAGTCAATCATCATATCTATAAAGTTACAATTTGTAATCATTGAGTTTGCACGACAACTTGACAGCCATTAAACACCAATTTCCAGTTTATTCGGTGCTGGAATTGGCACAAGCACAGGACATTCACCACCGATTTTCGATTATATAATTATACAACACCACCATATTCAACATCAGAACCACCATCATCATCACTTTGTGCAATAACTTAAGAATGGGGGCGATGTCGATTCGATTGATAGACAATAAGGGAGTAGGGTTTATGGTTTTTCTCTTAATAATGAGGATATGAACCGTATTATTATGGATTTGTTTTTATTATATTAAATATTAAAACTAATTATTATTATGTACGAATAATTAATTAGAGGGGGTCGAATTTTTTGATTTTGTTTTTATTATATTAATATTAAATATATTAAAACTAATTATTATTATGTAGGGATAATTAATTAGAGGAGGCCGAATTTTTTGATGTAATTCCGATATGATTTAATTAATTATTTAATATTTATTAAATATATTGCTTCTAAGTTGATTAGATAACATATATTATTTAATCATAAATATATAAAGGGGGTTAAGTGTAAGTATCATTAGATTAATATTAATTGTTGGATTAATATGGAAAAACCCAATTAAGAGTCGGGATTGGCCCAAGCTATTTTGCTTTAATTATAGAATTATATATTATAGATTATAGATAGATAGATATAGATGCATGGATAGATTTAGTAATTCCAAAACTATAAGCAATCAAATCTATGTAAGTCATAGAACGAGGGGCATCAAAGTGTAAGGTCGGTTTTAATTTAATAGAGTTTGTACATGGTAATCAACGATTTTATAAATTAATGATTGAGCGATTTTATCCCATACGTCGTTTAAAACATTTTTTATATTAAAATTTTTTATTTTATGAAATTGTTTACTATTTGATAAAATATTTGTATTATTTAAAACTCACGGTTACCCGTGACCCGTAGGTATCCACTGGTCGTGGGTACGGGTGTAAAATAAATCCGCTAGTGGGTATCCGTGGATTTACGGGTAAAAAAAACCCTCGTGGGCGGGTGATGGGTTTGGTATATCTGTACCCATGACCCGCAGATGCCATCCCTATCCCTGCGTACAATGTGTTTGGCTGGCGGGCTTCAAATGCCTACGGAATTTAAAATCCCATAAATGAAGGGTTTTTAAATCCTTTGACTCAGCGAAGGATTTCAAATACTAGATCACACGGAAGTTTCAATATAGTGGACAAAATTACCCATGTTCAACTACCCCCTGCATTTAGGCATATGTTTTCTGCTTGTGAGAAGCTTTTCGGAACTTTTTGAAGCTTTAGGCTTTTTATTTTCAAATTAATAAGCTCCTAAAAAAAAAAGCTCCGTTTGGAAGCACCAGCTGAAGCTTTTATTTTGTTTCGAAAAGCTCCAAGAAGCTTATTTGGAAAATGATTGGCTGACCTAATAATGTAGGCCTAAATATAGACCTACTAATGTGATTGGTAGATGAGAAAAATTGATTGGATAAGATTTGGAGAGAGAAAAAATTCAACCAATAAGAAAAGTCTGTCTATTTTTAAGTCTGTGTAATTAGTCTTGTATAGCATTAGTCAGCTTATTTATAAAACGCTACTAAGGGAATTAGGGAAACGTTTCCAATGTGGTGGAGCTTTTTGTTCTTGCAATTTACCCAACTGCCCTTATATTATATGTTAGTTAATGTGCACCGTTCCACTAAATGGAGTCTATTTGTTCGTTTATTCCTTTTTTTTTAATTCAATAATATATTTTTACAAATTTCTAGATGCTTGAAATATTTTCAAGGTAATTATAAAAAACATAATACAAATGAATTAATATGTTTTTACTACATGAAGCAAAAACAAATCATCAATGTAAAGATCTGATATAAATTTAGTATATTATACATTTACAGGCATCTTTATATATATATATATATATATATATATATATATATATATATATATATATATATACTTGGGATCCTGTGAGAACAAGGAGATTTCGTGAGAACGGTGAGAACTCATCTTAGCCATCCATTTTTTGATCAAAAAACCTGATTTTGGAGGTGCTATTTTTGTAAATACTTTAAAGTTTGATTTTGAAAGGTTAACATAAGGATTGCTAGGTGAAATATAGTGGTTTACAGCTAAGAAAGTTCTTATAGGAGCAGGGTTTGGGTGGTGGAGTATTGGTTGCTGTGTCCTCGCTACCGGGTGGTGTTCGGGTAGCCAAGGCTTCGGTCACACTGCGGGCAATTATTCCCGCGATTTCAGCTTCGCTAAGGGTAATTTGACGACGAGGAGGCATGGTGCTGAGTAAGAAAGAACAAGGAAATGAAATAAGATACTAGTCCGAGTATGATGAACTAGTGGTGTGTTTGTCATTCCGAGACAAAACGTTTGAAAGAAAAAGGTCTATATTCATATAATATAATATAGCCTAAAGTTGTAATGAGGTCTATTCATGTAAATATATGTATATCACATAATAACCTATTGAGTGTCTAGCACAGACGTGTTTTGAGTCCCGTTTCTCTCGAGGTCAGAGTCAACTAATGCATTCCTGTTCAACATAACTCTTTCAGATTTCACATCATCTTTCTTTAATTGTACATAGTTGATCAGGCTATGTTAAATTAAAGTTGTATGATGTAATCCCTGAACTAGTCATAACTAATAAGGAATACTGCCTAACGGTCATAGTCTAGGCCCACTAAATGCAACCTAGTTCACTATAACCTTAGGCTCTGATACCAATCTGTGACACCCCCAAATTTGATGATTTGCGGAAGCTTGATTTGGGTGTCACTAATCAATATACAAAGCACATAAGATATAATGAACGACCACTATATGCGTCGTTTTAAACTTGTATAGATAAAGTAAATGTTTACATCAAAATATTGTTACATTAGCTCGGTTCCTGAAATTGAGAGTTTACATAGCATAATTACTTTTACAAAATACAATAATGCAGTCCAATCTCTAGTTGTATGTATGCTGACTCGAGCTAATAATTCCTGCTTGTGCAGCCAAACTACTGCTGGGTACCTGTGATAAATACTAAAATGGGTCAGCGAAAACGCTGGTGAGCTCACAGGTTTGTATGTCAATGTATAGTTGTAAGAACCGCAAGATTTATATTGAATTTAAAATGCAATTAAGCAAAATAAAAGTTATACTGTCCATGAGCACATAGTCTGAGCTTAACTTGATTTGTCAGGCCCACTTAAGGAAACCTAACTTGAAATGCCTCCTACGAGTGCCTAATCAACACTCGTCTTCCCAAATGCTAATACATCCGTTTGACCGGTTAGTGCGTGCTAACCCGGATGAGGATTGTCAATCCCATATGATATCATATACTAACATTCACGCTATAAAATACTAGAGACTATGCTTATGGAGGACTTTAAATTGATTAGCTTGAAACTCATGTAGTATTTGAAGTTTGGCACTTGCGTTCTACTTGTAAAACAAAATCGAGTAGTAATATCACACCCCTAGTTGTAAAGCAGTGAAAATGGGGCTATGAAACTCACCTGAGTCTTGAAATGTTAAGCAATTAAACTTGAAGTAATTAGCAGTGTGTTGGTGTCCAAAGACTTGAAACCTGAATGTGTCCACGACACTTGAATTGTTATTAATTGTATTGGTATCTCGAAAGACTACCATTGAAATTGTTTGTCTAACTTAATGTCCAAATTACCCCGATTTGGTTGATTGTATTGTTACAAGTTACTACGACTTGTTTGATTGAATTGACACAAGTTACAACGACTTGTTTGAATAAATTATCTAAGTTACTATGACTTAGTTGATTCAATTGTGTATTTGAAAATGTGTACGGCCCGTTGGTGATTTAGTTGAAATAATAATAATTCTAAAATGTTGACTTTGCTACAGTACTGCTACAGTACTGCTACAGTAAATTTGACTTTTTTGAACAGTAACTTTGACTTCAAAATTTTGAGGTTTGAAGATTCTGTTTTGTGCGACGTAGGGTGCTACGTCGCAGATCCGGACTGCGACGTTGGGCATGACGTCGCTATGTGCGACTTTCGCAATTTAATGCGACGTTGTACGCGACGTCGCTATAGGCGACGTAGTTGATTTCTGCGACGTAAGGGTCTGCGTCGCTAAGTGCGACGTTGGGGTTATAGTGCGACGTAGGTCGCTGCGTCGCTATATGCGACGTTGGGGATATAGTGCGACGTAGGTCGCTACGTCGCATTTGCTCCATGCCAAATGCGACGTACGGAGTCTGATCGGAGTTTCAACTCCAAAAATGCGTTTTCCGGCCATCGATCGGCATAATATTTTTACCCAACCCATTTTAGGACATTACAAGGTTATACAAACAACTAGCAAGTTATAAAACTTAAAAACGAGAGTTTTCGGAGTTGTGTCGGAAACTTACAAATCGCCGAAATGAAATTCCGGAAAGATAGAAGTGTAGATCGTCGCGTGGTGGTCGTTTATTCTAAAGGGGCTTGAAGATCCGAGGTCGTTTGAGGTGTTTATTTTGCGATTTTCGTGTGGTGGTGGTGATGGAGTTTGTTGAGAGAAAATAGGGAGAAGAGAGAGAGAAAGAAGTTGAAAAATGAAGAAAAGAAAGATGAGGAGGTGATTATGGTGGGATCCCCACCATTTTCAGTCCACGCGCTTCGCTCCGTGCGGTGTTCGTTTTCTCCGTAGTTTAAACGTTAAATATTTATTTTCTATGTTTTTAATATACATTTTAAAATACGAATAATTATTCAGTATTTTTGTTGAAGTATTTTACTAACTTTTTAATAATTACATTATAAAAGGTGAATTGTTTCGTTTTGTTTGCGCAATTACATTTTATTCGCGTTTGTATAAATTGTGTGATAAAACTTGAATACTAAATATTATTGACATAATATTTTTAAGTACAATAAAGTTATAACAATCCTGGTATTATTTAAATAAATTGTTCACCAACGTCCGTATTTATTGTATCGAAATTCATTCGATTTGAAACTTGTACGATTTAAACAAACCGCATAGTTGTAGATATATATTCAACAATATATATAATAATTGATACATTAATTAGCCTAACCCAGAACTAATTACATGTAATAAAGCTCGATTAGGCACTAAATTCTAGTCCTAAATTGACGGTTGTCACAGTAATACATAACATCAATATGAAAGAGGATTATGGCAATTAATATGAGTCGAAACAGCAAGGAATATTTGATAGATGATACGAGTTCAAAGGTTACATCCTGCGGATGTATTACAAAAGGTGTCGGGAATTGTTACATCCGACTGAAACATAGAGTAGTGCTTAGATAGTTACTAGATTACAAGATAGTTTACAAAACAAAGACTACGCTAGTCTTAACGTAGGTTAATCTGCTCCATCATTTCGATGAGACGATCCACAGTATTTGCAAGTCTGCTGGCTTGTCGAGCATTGTCTTCAGCTAATGCTAGTCGCTCTACAAATCCACGGGTATATTCTTCCGTTTCCCGTGATCGTTGTTCACACTCATCAAGTCTGTGTTTCAAAAGAGCAGTTTCCACACTTATCTCCACCACTTTGTTGAAAAGAACGTCCACATTATTAACGGTGGTTTCGTGATCCTCAGAGACTTGTTCGATGCGCTCAAGTGATGTAAGTCTCCAGTTTTCGTTTGTTTCCTGCAACACGACATCCATGGTGCGAAGTCGTTGCTCGTGTTGGTTCACCCTAGCAGCTAAGGCCGGCAAGGTGAAGTGGGTGGGGTACGGGCCAGCTCGAGGCAACCTGTTGTTCCTCCTTGCTACCCTTGGGTTCTGCGACCCGGATTGAGAACGAGATGAATCGGATGGGATGTTTGCCATTTCTGAGACAAAGCGTTAGTAAGATTGAGGCCTATATTCATATAGTCCCTATATAATATAGCCTATTGAGTGTCTAGTATAAACATGTGTAAGTCTCGGTTCTCTCGAAGTCAGAGTCTTCTATTGTACCCTGTTCAGCCATAACCCCTTTCAGATCTTACATCGTCTTTGATTAATTGTACATAGTTGATCAGGCTATGTTAAATTAAACTCGTATGATGTAATCACTGAACCGGTTATACCTAATAAGGGATACTGCCTAATGGTCATAGTCTAGGCTCACTAAATGCAACCTAGTTCACTATAACCTTAGGCTCTGATACCAATCTGTAACACCCTCAAATTTACCGAGTTGCGGAAGCATACATTGGGTGTTACTAATCAATATACAAAGCGCAAGATTAATAGTAAACGACCTCTAAATGAGACATTTCGAAAAGGTTTCATAAATAATAATCGTTTGAAAACCGTAGGTTTTCGTATACAAAATGTAATTCCCTAGAGCCCACGCGTATAGCGGGAGATTCTATTACATAACCATAGTTACAAAAGATAATGCCAAAGAATCTTCGTTAAATGCAGTTTGTAAATCATGCGACTCTAGCTAGTAATCCTGGAGTGATCCTACTCCGTAAGTGTACCTGAGATACAAAGCTAAAAAGTGTCAACCAAAAAGGTTGGTGAATCTCACAGGTTTAGTAATAAGTAGGTGTTATGAACCACAAGTATGTACCCGTATTGCTATCAAGCAAAGTAAGTAAATCAGTAAATCAGTACAGTGCCATGAGCTCATAAGTTGAAGCTTAACTGTGTAGTGTGAATATATCACGTACCCCCGTGAGTGCTATCCGCACACTCATATGTAACAAATACTAATATGTCTGTTTCTACGTGTAACTCAGTACGTGGTGGCGCTACCACCCCAGACAGGGATTGTCAGTCCCAAATGGATCCATCTATTAGTAATCGCGCTTAAGTCCATAACTAACAACTTACGATTAGGAGGCTTTCAGTGGATAAAAGTAACTCATGCGTTTGTTTGTAATCAGTAATGTTTTCAGTTCAGTACATTGTGTTCATACGTAAAACAGTTGCTAAGTATCTCACCCCAAAGTATAAAACAGTAAAAGTGGGGCTGTAAGACTCACCTGAGTCTGGTAATAAGCCGTAGCAAATAGCAAGTAGTAAATATAGCCAGTAGGTTCTCCGAACCCGTACCCTTCAAATGCCTATTCATATGAAGTTATGTAAGTATGCGTCTCACGAGACGTTTCGTTTAGTTGTACACAACTAGTATAGCCAATGTTTGTCCATATGTTTGTAATTGTTCGTTTGTTGAGAAACATGTTTGGGCCCATTGGTGACGGTTTGTAGCAAAATTTCTAAATTGTTGACTTTGCTACAGTAGATTTGCTACAGTACTGCTACAGTAAAATTTGACTTTAAAATTCTGGTTTTCTGTGTTTTTGCGACACAATCTGCGACACTAAAGTTTGGTATGCGACACAGTGGTTGTGTCGCATAAAGTGCGACACAAGAGCTCTGCGACACAGTGGTTGTGTCGCAAAAGCTTGCGATGCTAATTCAATAGCGACAGAACGGTTGTGTCGTATAAAATACGACATAGTATTGCGACATAGAGTGCGACACAATATTGTGTCGCAAAGGTTACGACACAAGGTGCGACACAAATGGGTTTATGCGACACAGCATGCGACACAAGGCTTGTGTCGCATGTATGAACACCAGCCCAGAAACTTTCGGGTTTCAAGAATTTTCGACCAAAAACGCAAATCTAACCCATTTTTGAGCTATAAAATCGTGTATTCTTCATGTATTAGGTTATATCTAAGTTGTGTACACATCAAAGCATCAAAACATTACACCAAATTGAATAGATCTAAGATTTTAGAATTTTCTTACTTTTGCAAATCGAGCTAAATGGAGGATGAGATGATGAAAACGGTCTTGATATTCTTGCTCCACTCGTGATGGTGATTCCGAATATGTAAATTTCGTGTGTCGGTTTGTATTCCGAAAATTTAGTGTAGATTGGAGTTGAGAGAGTTTTTTAGGTGTGTGTGTTTTTAGTGATAATGAAAATGAAAAAGAGAAGTGGGTGGGGGTTGGAGTTGGCTGATCCAAAGGAGGAAGGAGGGGAAAACGCTCCCTAAAACTCAGTGTTTACTCCGTGTCCTAAGCGTTTAATCCTTTGTTTTTAGTATTTTAACCAAACCGTTATATTTAAAAATGTAACTGGAATATTTTAATAAAAACACTTTGAAATTAATAATAAAAACATTTGTCGCTGTATTTAAATTATTAATTCGCGTTTATTACGTTTTATTGCATTATTTAAAATGTCGTCGCGATAATATATAAATAGTGTTCGTTCGGTTGCGTATTTTATATAACAAAATACGTTCTCATTATTTAAGTAAATTTCTGTCACCAACGTCCAAGTAAACTGTGTCGGACTCCGTCCGGTTAATTCGCACGATTTATCCAAATCGCGTAAGTACACACACATATATATAAATCACCTTGTATATATATACAAATAGAGCCTGCAATTAGTCCTATTACATACTAATTACATCTAGTTACAATTAATTAGGCATAATTAATTATCCTAATTTAGCAGGTGTTACAAAAAACATCCGTTTATCACGCAAAACGAGGCAAATAATGTCACTTTAAATATTCCCTTCTTGATTTTCTTATGTATTTAGATCTTAATTCATATTTTATGATTTCATAGGAAAATACAAGACCGAAGGTGAAAGAATCAGAAGAAACGGACGAAGAACGGAGAAGATGTGCAGTCTGGAAGCCCGCCGATCGTCATCCGGAACACGCAAAAGTCAAACACTTCCAAATTTGGCAAACTTAGTGTCATTAGAAGCGTAACGGAAAAACGAAGCCAACGGCGCAAGAATCAAGCAAAACGGACTCCAAACGAAGAAGATACGGACGAACCAAGCAACCGAGGAATCAGCGGAGGCCAAATGGAGCACCAACCCCCCCCTACCACCAAAGGTGCCGTATACGGCACCTTAAGTGCAGTATATGGTACCTAGGGTGCCGTATACGGGGTCTCTTGCCTTGTGAGGTGCCATTTGACCCCCCCCTTGGTCCGCTTGTCCCATATGCTGCTTTGATGCTTGTATTTTGTGCTTCAAGGCTTGTACCAAGGCTTTCAACCTTCTCCTATAAATAGTCACCACCATTTCTCATTTCACCACACCTCTCATTCACAAATCTTCTCTCTCTCTCTCTCTCTACTTTCTCTCTCTAGCACTACTCTTAGGAGTTAGAGGAGAATTGTTCTTGTAGTTAGTAAGGTTCTCTCTCAAGCACTACTCTTAGAAGTTAGAGGAGAATCAATAGGGTAGCTTTTGTAATAGAGTTGGAATTCTTGGAGGATCTCCTTTGTAGTATTGTTCGGGATATTTCGGAGCTCTGTCCGTGTAATCTTTCAGCTACTATTCAATCTACGCATTACTTTCGGTTAATTCTATCCTTATCTCTTATAATGTTGCATGCTATTATTATGTTTGATTTAGGATATATTGCCATGATTAGTGAGTAGATTAGCTATTGTGTTTGTTGTGATGTAGTTAGTCGTTAATTGGGATGATGTCATTATGAAACAACAGAGGTAACGTTATACGGCTTTCATTTGTATAGCGCCGGAAACATCACGAATGTGTGGAGTACGGAACGTGGAAGCTATGAAAGCCGTGGGCACAATCCGTTGTGGAATAATGTTCCTAACTATATATTATAAATGAAAACTCGGTGCTTTGATTACACGTTTTATCCATGATCTTAAATCAATTAATACCCTTCCACCGATAAACGTGATTAAAACCTTTTTGATAAGACGTCATATCATGGGTAATTAACTATATGTGTTTTGTTATCAAGCTGTGGAAATACTAAACTAGTAGTGTACACTGTGAATAACTCTTGATTAAATATCTGAGTTTAAATAACATGGTCTAGTTTTGAAGCCGTGAAAATACTGTTTTAAACAAGTACTGTACACTGTGATTAAACTAGGGATTTATTGGTTAATATCAAGTGAGGGTTGGTTTAATTCATAAATGGAGAAACTATGATCTAAAATACAAACTTAGTTTATGAATCCATAAAGGAAGACGTTGAATCATTATAGATTCTAACCCTTGTCTATCACCTCTGGATTCTACATAACCATTGATGGAAAGTAATCAAACACCAACTATGTCTTAATCTTAAATGTTTTATTCAATTGAGTATTACTGTGGTGTTAAGAACGATCGGAACGTTAGTGGGTCTGTTACTCTATTCATGCACCAAGGAATCTTTGTATTCCAGAAAAGGGTCATTGTTCCGTCACAAGGGCAATGTTGAGAGTCGAACAGCCTCCTCCGATCAGAATCATAACAGCTTAGTACTCAGTGACATGCTGATTGAGTAATCAATCAGTAGGGTGCTAATGCTTACACCATAAATACTTAAGACAGATAAAATACAAATCTTTATAAAGACGTTTTCATAACTAAACTAAAACATCATCCCAATGCAAGGCTAACGAAGTCACAACAAACACCCCCTTTATCCTAACTGCTTTCCGTTTATTTTACTTTATTGCCTAGTTTAAATTAGTAGTATAAATTAGAAAACCAACAAAAACAAATTCCCAACTATTTTCTAAAAACCTTTCACTAGCTTGAATCGGACATCGTGATTACTTTGTTTCACAATACAGTTGATTTTAAAGAACGACCCTAGGTCATACTTGCTACCGTACACCTTTAGGTCACATAGCAGTAGTAAACTTAGGCCCCAGCATTTAAAAATTTAAAACTCTCCACCGACACGCCACTGGTGGCCGGTCCAACGACATGGTAAAACCTGACCGACCGCTGGTGGCGCGTCATTTACATCTGTAAATGTAAAGCAATGACAAAATCATATAAAGTTCTAAAACTTGCACAACTTATCAAAATTTTTATATACCTTTGATGTGTGTCCCTTTTATTGATTGTAGATCGATTTTACCATGGCATTATATACATACACACGCTGATGGGAATCTCTATGCTGAGTGAATCCCGAATGGTGACTGTTTCATCCTTCAAAATATTAACATTCTCAACTGATGGTAGCCCATTTTATTCATATTGTCTTCAAAGTGATTTGCAGCCTTTTATCCTCTATGGTAGTTGTTTAATACTTTAATGTATGGCCTTCCTCTATCTCCAGGCAAACTCACAAGCCACAACTTGGATCAGTTAACAGTGGCATGTAAGTATACTTCAAATAAAAATTCACAACTAGTGCATGATGAAGATCAACTAAATAATGGTTTCTAACAACATGTTAGAAAACCTTAAAAAAATTAGATTTCGAAATTAAGTCTCTACAGAGACATGTGGTGTTGCTTCTATGACCAATATCTCTCGAACCCTTGACCAGTAGGTTCAAAGACTCGTTTATATAGCTTTTGGCTCAAAGCCTATTAGTACTATTCATGTATATAACTCCATTTGTGCATTGCTATTATATTCCAACTATATACAAAGTTTGTTCCAGTAAATAACTCTCCACCAGTAAATAGTAAAGGTTCCGGATTACCAAGACAATATATCCATACTAAACGATTATTCAGAAAGTATGGTGTGCTTAATTTGTACATCGTGTAGTTTAGTTTCATCATATATTCAGTTGTTTTAAAAGTGCATCTCACTTTTGAATTCGCTGATAGTTTATGGTATATTTCTATATTTTCACGTAGCATGTAGGAATATTCAAGATGGTCATGTTCTGTGTTCATTAATTAATTATATATAAATTTTAGCACTTAAAAAAGGTTCAATAAAAGAAGAAAATATCAAACTAATTACTAACCTGTTTGTTGAATATTTTGGCATATACTTTAAACAGATACCAAGCTCCTAATATTAATCCAAGCATCAGCGCTTGGTCCAATTTTATATTTTCCGTTGCCAGTACCGCCACCCACACCGTTGTCGGAGACAGTGAGTCAATCATCATATCTATAAAGTTACAATTTGTAATCATTGAGTTTGCACGACAACTTGACAGCCATTAAACACCAATTTCCAGTTTATTCGGTGCTGGAATTGGCACAAGCACAGGACATTCACCACCGATTTTCGATTATATAATTATACAACACCACCATATTCAACATCAGAACCACCATCATCATCACTTTGTGCAATAACTTAAGAATGGGGGCGATGTCGATTCGATTGATAGACAATAAGGGAGTAGGGTTTATGGTTTTTCTCTTAATAATGAGGATATGAACCGTATTATTATGGATTTGTTTTTATTATATTAAATATTAAAACTAATTATTATTATGTACGAATAATTAATTAGAGGGGGTCGAATTTTTTGATTTTGTTTTTATTATATTAATATTAAATATATTAAAACTAATTATTATTATGTAGGGATAATTAATTAGAGGAGGCCGAATTTTTTGATGTAATTCCGATATGATTTAATTAATTATTTAATATTTATTAAATATATTGCTTCTAAGTTGATTAGATAACATATATTATTTAATCATAAATATATAAAGGGGGTTAAGTGTAAGTATCATTAGATTAATATTAATTGTTGGATTAATATGGAAAAACCCAATTAAGAGTCGGGATTGGCCCAAGCTATTTTGCTTTAATTATAGAATTATATATTATAGATTATAGATAGATAGATATAGATGCATGGATAGATTTAGTAATTCCAAAACTATAAGCAATCAAATCTATGTAAGTCATAGAACGAGGGGCATCAAAGTGTAAGGTCGGTTTTAATTTAATAGAGTTTGTACATGGTAATCAACGATTTTATAAATTAATGATTGAGCGATTTTATCCCATACGTCGTTTAAAACATTTTTTATATTAAAATTTTTTATTTTATGAAATTGTTTACTATTTGATAAAATATTTGTATTATTTAAAACTCACGGTTACCCGTGACCCGTAGGTATCCACTGGTCGTGGGTACGGGTGTAAAATAAATCCGCTAGTGGGTATCCGTGGATTTACGGGTAAAAAAAACCCTCGTGGGCGGGTGATGGGTTTGGTATATCTGTACCCATGACCCGCAGATGCCATCCCTATCCCTGCGTACAATGTGTTTGGCTGGCGGGCTTCAAATGCCTACGGAATTTAAAATCCCATAAATGAAGGGTTTTTAAATCCTTTGACTCAGCGAAGGATTTCAAATACTAGATCACACGGAAGTTTCAATATAGTGGACAAAATTACCCATGTTCAACTACCCCCTGCATTTAGGCATATGTTTTCTGCTTGTGAGAAGCTTTTCGGAACTTTTTGAAGCTTTAGGCTTTTTATTTTCAAATTAATAAGCTCCTAAAAAAAAAAGCTCCGTTTGGAAGCACCAGCTGAAGCTTTTATTTTGTTTCGAAAAGCTCCAAGAAGCTTATTTGGAAAATGATTGGCTGACCTAATAATGTAGGCCTAAATATAGACCTACTAATGTGATTGGTAGATGAGAAAAATTGATTGGATAAGATTTGGAGAGAGAAAAAATTCAACCAATAAGAAAAGTCTGTCTATTTTTAAGTCTGTGTAATTAGTCTTGTATAGCATTAGTCAGCTTATTTATAAAACGCTACTAAGGGAATTAGGGAAACGTTTCCAATGTGGTGGAGCTTTTTGTTCTTGCAATTTACCCAACTGCCCTTATATTATATGTTAGTTAATGTGCACCGTTCCACTAAATGGAGTCTATTTGTTCGTTTATTCCTTTTTTTTTAATTCAATAATATATTTTTACAAATTTCTAGATGCTTGAAATATTTTCAAGGTAATTATAAAAAACATAATACAAATGAATTAATATGTTTTTACTACATGAAGCAAAAACAAATCATCAATGTAAAGATCTGATATAAATTTAGTATATTATACATTTACAGGCATCTTTATATATATATATATATATATATATATATATATATATATATATATATATATATATATATATATATATATATATATATATATATATACTTGGGATCCTGTGAGAACAAGGAGATTTCGTGAGAACGGTGAGAACTCATCTTAGCCATCCATTTTTTGATCAAAAAACCTGATTTTGGAGGTGCTATTTTTGTAAATACTTTAAAGTTTGATTTTGAAAGGTTAACATAAGGATTGCTAGGTGAAATATAGTGGTTTACAGCTAAGAAAGTTCTTATAGGAGCAGGGTTTGGGTGGTGGAGTATTGGTTGCTGTGTCCTCGCTACCGGGTGGTGTTCGGGTAGCCAAGGCTTCGGTCACACTGCGGGCAATTATTCCCGCGATTTCAGCTTCGCTAAGGGTAATTTGACGACGAGGAGGCATGGTGCTGAGTAAGAAAGAACAAGGAAATGAAATAAGATACTAGTCCGAGTATGATGAACTAGTGGTGTGTTTGTCATTCCGAGACAAAACGTTTGAAAGAAAAAGGTCTATATTCATATAATATAATATAGCCTAAAGTTGTAATGAGGTCTATTCATGTAAATATATGTATATCACATAATAACCTATTGAGTGTCTAGCACAGACGTGTTTTGAGTCCCGTTTCTCTCGAGGTCAGAGTCAACTAATGCATTCCTGTTCAACATAACTCTTTCAGATTTCACATCATCTTTCTTTAATTGTACATAGTTGATCAGGCTATGTTAAATTAAAGTTGTATGATGTAATCCCTGAACTAGTCATAACTAATAAGGAATACTGCCTAACGGTCATAGTCTAGGCCCACTAAATGCAACCTAGTTCACTATAACCTTAGGCTCTGATACCAATCTGTGACACCCCCAAATTTGATGATTTGCGGAAGCTTGATTTGGGTGTCACTAATCAATATACAAAGCACATAAGATATAATGAACGACCACTATATGCGTCGTTTTAAACTTGTATAGATAAAGTAAATGTTTACATCAAAATATTGTTACATTAGCTCGGTTCCTGAAATTGAGAGTTTACATAGCATAATTACTTTTACAAAATACAATAATGCAGTCCAATCTCTAGTTGTATGTATGCTGACTCGAGCTAATAATTCCTGCTTGTGCAGCCAAACTACTGCTGGGTACCTGTGATAAATACTAAAATGGGTCAGCGAAAACGCTGGTGAGCTCACAGGTTTGTATGTCAATGTATAGTTGTAAGAACCGCAAGATTTATATTGAATTTAAAATGCAATTAAGCAAAATAAAAGTTATACTGTCCATGAGCACATAGTCTGAGCTTAACTTGATTTGTCAGGCCCACTTAAGGAAACCTAACTTGAAATGCCTCCTACGAGTGCCTAATCAACACTCGTCTTCCCAAATGCTAATACATCCGTTTGACCGGTTAGTGCGTGCTAACCCGGATGAGGATTGTCAATCCCATATGATATCATATACTAACATTCACGCTATAAAATACTAGAGACTATGCTTATGGAGGACTTTAAATTGATTAGCTTGAAACTCATGTAGTATTTGAAGTTTGGCACTTGCGTTCTACTTGTAAAACAAAATCGAGTAGTAATATCACACCCCTAGTTGTAAAGCAGTGAAAATGGGGCTATGAAACTCACCTGAGTCTTGAAATGTTAAGCAATTAAACTTGAAGTAATTAGCAGTGTGTTGGTGTCCAAAGACTTGAAACCTGAATGTGTCCACGACACTTGAATTGTTATTAATTGTATTGGTATCTCGAAAGACTACCATTGAAATTGTTTGTCTAACTTAATGTCCAAATTACCCCGATTTGGTTGATTGTATTGTTACAAGTTACTACGACTTGTTTGATTGAATTGACACAAGTTACAACGACTTGTTTGAATAAATTATCTAAGTTACTATGACTTAGTTGATTCAATTGTGTATTTGAAAATGTGTACGGCCCGTTGGTGATTTAGTTGAAATAATAATAATTCTAAAATGTTGACTTTGCTACAGTACTGCTACAGTACTGCTACAGTAAATTTGACTTTTTTGAACAGTAACTTTGACTTCAAAATTTTGAGGTTTGAAGATTCTGTTTTGTGCGACGTAGGGTGCTACGTCGCAGATCCGGACTGCGACGTTGGGCATGACGTCGCTATGTGCGACTTTCGCAATTTAATGCGACGTTGTACGCGACGTCGCTATAGGCGACGTAGTTGATTTCTGCGACGTAAGGGTCTGCGTCGCTAAGTGCGACGTTGGGGTTATAGTGCGACGTAGGTCGCTGCGTCGCTATATGCGACGTTGGGGATATAGTGCGACGTAGGTCGCTACGTCGCATTTGCTCCATGCCAAATGCGACGTACGGAGTCTGATCGGAGTTTCAACTCCAAAAATGCGTTTTCCGGCCATCGATCGGCATAATATTTTTACCCAACCCATTTTAGGACATTACAAGGTTATACAAACAACTAGCAAGTTATAAAACTTAAAAACGAGAGTTTTCGGAGTTGTGTCGGAAACTTACAAATCGCCGAAATGAAATTCCGGAAAGATAGAAGTGTAGATCGTCGCGTGGTGGTCGTTTATTCTAAAGGGGCTTGAAGATCCGAGGTCGTTTGAGGTGTTTATTTTGCGATTTTCGTGTGGTGGTGGTGATGGAGTTTGTTGAGAGAAAATAGGGAGAAGAGAGAGAGAAAGAAGTTGAAAAATGAAGAAAAGAAAGATGAGGAGGTGATTATGGTGGGATCCCCACCATTTTCAGTCCACCTGCTTCGCTCCGTGCGGTGTTCGTTTTCTCCGTAGTTTAAACGTTAAATATTTATTTTCTATGTTTTTAATATACATTTTAAAATACGAATAATTATTCAGTATTTTTGTTGAAGTATTTTACTAACTTTTTAATAATTACATTATAAAAGGTGAATTGTTTCGTTTTGTTTGCGCAATTACATTTTATTCGCGTTTGTATAAATTGTGTGATAAAACTTGAATACTAAATATTATTGACATAATATTTTTAAGTACAATAAAGTTATAACAATCCTGGTATTATTTAAATAAATTGTTCACCAACGTCCGTATTTATTGTATCGAAATTCATTCGATTTGAAACTTGTACGATTTAAACAAACCGCATAGTTGTAGATATATATTCAACAATATATATAATAATTGATACATTAATTAGCCTAACCCAGAACTAATTACATGTAATAAAGCTCGATTAGGCACTAAATTCTAGTCCTAAATTGACGGTTGTCACAGTAATACATAACATCAATATGAAAGAGGATTATGGCAATTAATATGAGTCGAAACAGCAAGGAATATTTGATAGATGATACGAGTTCAAAGGTTACATCCTGCGGATGTATTACAAAAGGTGTCGGGAATTGTTACATCCGACTGAAACATAGAGTAGTGCTTAGATAGTTACTAGATTACAAGATAGTTTACAAAACAAAGACTACGCTAGTCTTAACGTAGGTTAATCTGCTCCATCATTTCGATGAGACGATCCACAGTATTTGCAAGTCTGCTGGCTTGTCGAGCATTGTCTTCAGCTAATGCTAGTCGCTCTACAAATCCACGGGTATATTCTTCCGTTTCCCGTGATCGTTGTTCACACTCATCAAGTCTGTGTTTCAAAAGAGCAGTTTCCACACTTATCTCCACCACTTTGTTGAAAAGAACGTCCACATTATTAACGGTGGTTTCGTGATCCTCAGAGACTTGTTCGATGCGCTCAAGTGATGTAAGTCTCCAGTTTTCGTTTGTTTCCTGCAACACGACATCCATGGTGCGAAGTCGTTGCTCGTGTTGGTTCACCCTAGCAGCTAAGGCCGGCAAGGTGAAGTGGGTGGGGTACGGGCCAGCTCGAGGCAACCTGTTGTTCCTCCTTGCTACCCTTGGGTTCTGCGACCCGGATTGAGAACGAGATGAATCGGATGGGATGTTTGCCATTTCTGAGACAAAGCGTTAGTAAGATTGAGGCCTATATTCATATAGTCCCTATATAATATAGCCTATTGAGTGTCTAGTATAAACATGTGTAAGTCTCGGTTCTCTCGAAGTCAGAGTCTTCTATTGTACCCTGTTCAGCCATAACCCCTTTCAGATCTTACATCGTCTTTGATTAATTGTACATAGTTGATCAGGCTATGTTAAATTAAACTCGTATGATGTAATCACTGAACCGGTTATACCTAATAAGGGATACTGCCTAATGGTCATAGTCTAGGCTCACTAAATGCAACCTAGTTCACTATAACCTTAGGCTCTGATACCAATCTGTAACACCCTCAAATTTACCGAGTTGCGGAAGCATACATTGGGTGTTACTAATCAATATACAAAGCGCAAGATTAATAGTAAACGACCTCTAAATGAGACATTTCGAAAAGGTTTCATAAATAATAATCGTTTGAAAACCGTAGGTTTTCGTATACAAAATGTAATTCCCTAGAGCCCACGCGTATAGCGGGAGATTCTATTACATAACCATAGTTACAAAAGATAATGCCAAAGAATCTTCGTTAAATGCAGTTTGTAAATCATGCGACTCTAGCTAGTAATCCTGGAGTGATCCTACTCCGTAAGTGTACCTGAGATACAAAGCTAAAAAGTGTCAACCAAAAAGGTTGGTGAATCTCACAGGTTTAGTAATAAGTAGGTGTTATGAACCACAAGTATGTACCCGTATTGCTATCAAGCAAAGTAAGTAAATCAGTAAATCAGTACAGTGCCATGAGCTCATAAGTTGAAGCTTAACTGTGTAGTGTGAATATATCACGTACCCCCGTGAGTGCTATCCGCACACTCATATGTAACAAATACTAATATGTCTGTTTCTACGTGTAACTCAGTACGTGGTGGCGCTACCACCCCAGACAGGGATTGTCAGTCCCAAATGGATCCATCTATTAGTAATCGCGCTTAAGTCCATAACTAACAACTTACGATTAGGAGGCTTTCAGTGGATAAAAGTAACTCATGCGTTTGTTTGTAATCAGTAATGTTTTCAGTTCAGTACATTGTGTTCATACGTAAAACAGTTGCTAAGTATCTCACCCCAAAGTATAAAACAGTAAAAGTGGGGCTGTAAGACTCACCTGAGTCTGGTAATAAGCCGTAGCAAATAGCAAGTAGTAAATATAGCCAGTAGGTTCTCCGAACCCGTACCCTTCAAATGCCTATTCATATGAAGTTATGTAAGTATGCGTCTCACGAGACGTTTCGTTTAGTTGTACACAACTAGTATAGCCAATGTTTGTCCATATGTTTGTAATTGTTCGTTTGTTGAGAAACATGTTTGGGCCCATTGGTGACGGTTTGTAGCAAAATTTCTAAATTGTTGACTTTGCTACAGTAGATTTGCTACAGTACTGCTACAGTAAAATTTGACTTTAAAATTCTGGTTTTCTGTGTTTTTGCGACACAATCTGCGACACTAAAGTTTGGTATGCGACACAGTGGTTGTGTCGCATAAAGTGCGACACAAGAGCTCTGCGACACAGTGGTTGTGTCGCAAAAGCTTGCGATGCTAATTCAATAGCGACAGAACGGTTGTGTCGTATAAAATACGACATAGTATTGCGACATAGAGTGCGACACAATATTGTGTCGCAAAGGTTACGACACAAGGTGCGACACAAATGGGTTTATGCGACACAGCATGCGACACAAGGCTTGTGTCGCATGTATGAACACCAGCCCAGAAACTTTCGGGTTTCAAGAATTTTTGACCAAAAACGCAAATCTAACCCATTTTTGAGCTATAAAATCGTGTATTCTTCATGTATTAGGTTATATCTAAGTTGTGTACACATCAAAGCATCAAAACATTACACCAAATTGAATAGATCTAAGATTTTAGAATTTTCTTACTTTTGCAAATCGAGCTAAATGGAGGATGAGATGATGAAAACGGTCTTGATATTCTTGCTCCACTCGTGATGGTGATTCCGAATATGTAAATTTCGTGTGTCGGTTTGTATTCCGAAAATTTAGTGTAGATTGGAGTTGAGAGAGTTTTTTAGGTGTGTGTGTTTTTAGTGATAATGAAAATGAAAAAGAGAAGTGGGTGGGGGTTGGAGTTGGCTGATCCAAAGGAGGAAGGAGGGGAAAACGCTCCCTAAAACTCAGTGTTTACTCCGTGTCCTAAGCGTTTAATCCTTTGTTTTTAGTATTTTAACCACACCGTTATATTTAAAAATGTAACTGGAATATTTTAATAAAAACACTTTGAAATTAATAATAAAAACATTTGTCGCTGTATTTAAATTATTAATTCGCGTTTATTACGTTTTATTGCATTATTTAAAATGTCGTCGCGATAATATATAAATAGTGTTCGTTCGGTTGCGTATTTTATATAACAAAATACGTTCTCATTATTTAAGTAAATTTCTGTCACCAACGTCCAAGTAAACTGTGTCGGACTCCGTCCGGTTAATTCGCACGATTTATCCAAATCGCGTAAGTACACACACATATATATAAATCACCTTGTATATATATACAAATAGAGCCTGCAATTAGTCCTATTACATACTAATTACATCTAGTTACAATTAATTAGGCATAATTAATTATCCTAATTTAGCAGGTGTTACAAAAAACATCCGTTTATCACGCAAAACGAGGCAAATAATGTCACTTTAAATATTCCCTTCTTGATTTTCTTATGTATTTAGATCTTAATTCATATTTTATGATTTCATAGGAAAATACAAGACCGAAGGTGAAAGAATCAGAAGAAACGGACGAAGAACGGAGAAGATGTGCAGTCTGGAAGCCCGCCGATCGTCATCCGGAACACGCAAAAGTCAAACACTTCCAAATTTGGCAAACTTAGTGTCATTAGAAGCGTAACGGAAAAACGAAGCCAACGGCGCAAGAATCAAGCAAAACGGACTCCAAACGAAGAAGATACGGACGAACCAAGCAACCGAGGAATCAGCGGAGGCCAAATGGAGCACCAACCCCCCCCCCTACCACCAAAGGTGCCGTATACGGGGTCTCTTGCCTTGTGAGGTGCCATTTGACCCCCCCTTGGTCCGCTTGTCCCATATGCTGCTTTGATGCTTGTATTTTGTGCTTCAAGGCTTGTACCAAGGCTTTCAACCTTCTCCTATAAATAGTCACCACCATTTCTCATTTCACCACACCTCTCATTCACAAATCTTCTCTCTCTCTCTCTCTCTACTTTCTCTCTCTAGCACTACTCTTAGGAGTTAGAGGAGAATTGTTCTTGTAGTTAGTAAGGTTCTCTCTCAAGCACTACTCTTAGAAGTTAGAGGAGAATCAATAGGGTAGCTTTTGTAATAGAGTTGGAATTCTTGGAGGATCTCCTTTGTAGTATTGTTCGGGATATTTCGGAGCTCTGTCCGTGTAATCTTTCAGCTACTATTCAATCTACGCATTACTTTCGGTTAATTCTATCCTTATCTCTTATAATGTTGCATGCTATTATTATGTTTGATTTAGGATATATTGCCATGATTAGTGAGTAGATTAGCTATTGTGTTTGTTGTGATGTAGTTAGTCGTTAATTGGGATGATGTCATTATGAAACAACAGAGGTAACGTTATACGGCTTTCATTTGTATAGCGCCGGAAACATCACGAATGTGTGGAGTACGGAACGTGGAAGCTATGAAAGCCGTGGGCACAATCCGTTGTGGAATAATGTTCCTAACTATATATTATAAATGAAAACTCGGTGCTTTGATTACACGTTTTATCCATGATCTTAAATCAATTAATACCCTTCCACCGATAAACGTGATTAAAACCTTTTTGATAAGACGTCATATCATGGGTAATTAACTATATGTGTTTTGTTATCAAGCTGTGGAAATACTAAACTAGTAGTGTACACTGTGAATAACTCTTGATTAAATATCTGAGTTTAAATAACATGGTCTAGTTTTGAAGCCGTGAAAATACTGTTTTAAACAAGTACTGTACACTGTGATTAAACTAGGGATTTATTGGTTAATATCAAGTGAGGGTTGGTTTAATTCATAAATGGAGAAACTATGATCTAAAATACAAACTTAGTTTATGAATCCATAAAGGAAGACGTTGAATCATTATAGATTCTAACCCTTGTCTATCACCTCTGGATTCTACATAACCATTGATGGAAAGTAATCAAACACCAACTATGTCTTAATCTTAAATGTTTTATTCAATTGAGTATTACTGTGGTGTTAAGAACGATCGGAACGTTAGTGGGTCTGTTACTCTATTCATGCACCAAGGAATCTTTGTATTCCAGAAAAGGGTCATTGTTCCGTCACAAGGGCAATGTTGAGAGTCGAACAGCCTCCTCCGATCAGAATCATAACAGCTTAGTACTCAGTGACATGCTGATTGAGTAATCAATCAGTAGGGTGCTAATGCTTACACCATAAATACTTAAGACAGATAAAATACAAATCTTTATAAAGACGTTTTCATAACTAAACTAAAACATCATCCCAATGCAAGGCTAACGAAGTCACAACAAACACCCCCTTTATCCTAACTGCTTTCCGTTTATTTTACTTTATTGCCTAGTTTAAATTAGTAGTATAAATTAGAAAACCAACAAAAACAAATTCCCAACTATTTTCTAAAAACCTTTCACTAGCTTGAATCGGACATCGTGATTACTTTGTTTCACAATACAGTTGATTTTAAAGAACGACCCTAGGTCATACTTGCTACCGTACACCTTTAGGTCACATAGCAGTAGTAAACTTAGGCCCCAGCATTTAAAAATTTAAAACTCTCCACCGACACGCCACTGGTGGCCGGTCCAACGACATGGTAAAACCTGACCGACCGCTGGTGGCGCGTCATTTACATCTGTAAATGTAAAGCAATGACAAAATCATATAAAGTTCTAAAACTTGCACAACTTATCAAAATTTTTATATACCTTTGATGTGTGTCCCTTTTATTGATTGTAGATCGATTTTACCATGGCATTATATACATACACACGCTGATGGGAATCTCTATGCTGAGTGAATCCCGAATGGTGACTGTTTCATCCTTCAAAATATTAACATTCTCAACTGATGGTAGCCCATTTTATTCATATTGTCTTCAAAGTGATTTGCAGCCTTTTATCCTCTATGGTAGTTGTTTAATACTTTAATGTATGGCCTTCCTCTATCTCCAGGCAAACTCACAAGCCACAACTTGGATCAGTTAACAGTGGCATGTAAGTATACTTCAAATAAAAATTCACAACTAGTGCATGATGAAGATCAACTAAATAATGGTTTCTAACAACATGTTAGAAAACCTTTAAAAAATTAGATTTCGAAATTAAGTCTCTACAGAGACATGTGGTGTTGCTTCTATGACCAATATCTCTCGAACCCTTGACCAGTAGGTTCAAAGACTCGTTTATATAGCTTTTGGCTCAAAGCCTATTAGTACTATTCATGTATATAACTCCATTTGTGCATTGCTATTATATTCCAACTATATACAAAGTTTGTTCCAGTAAATAACTCTCCACCAGTAAATAGTAAAGGTTCCGGATTACCAAGACAATATATCCATACTAAACGATTATTCAGAAAGTATGGTGTGCTTAATTTGTACATCGTGTAGTTTAGTTTCATCATATATTCAGTTGTTTTAAAAGTGCATCTCACTTTTGAATTCGCTGATAGTTTATGGTATATTTCTATATTTTCACGTAGCATGTAGGAATATTCAAGATGGTCATGTTCTGTGTTCATTAATTAATTATATATAAATTTTAGCACTTAAAAAAGGTTCAATAAAAGAAGAAAATATCAAACTAATTACTAACCTGTTTGTTGAATATTTTGGCATATACTTTAAACAGATACCAAGCTCCTAATATTAATCCAAGCATCAGCGCTTGGTCCAATTTTATATTTTCCGTTGCCAGTACCGCCACCCACACCGTTGTCGGAGACAGTGAGTCAATCATCATATCTATAAAGTTACAATTTGTAATCATTGAGTTTGCACGACAACTTGACAGCCATTAAACACCAATTTCCAGTTTATTCGGTGCTGGAATTGGCACAAGCACAGGACATTCACCACCGATTTTCGATTATATAATTATACAACACCACCATATTCAACATCAGAACCACCATCATCATCACTTTGTGCAATAACTTAAGAATGGGGGCGATGTCGATTCGATTGATAGACAATAAGGGAGTAGGGTTTATGGTTTTTCTCTTAATAATGAGGATATGAACCGTATTATTATGGATTTGTTTTTATTATATTAAATATTAAAACTAATTATTATTATGTACGAATAATTAATTAGAGGGGGTCGAATTTTTTGATTTTGTTTTTATTATATTAATATTAAATATATTAAAACTAATTATTATTATGTAGGGATAATTAATTAGAGGAGGCCGAATTTTTTGATGTAATTCCGATATGATTTAATTAATTATTTAATATTTATTAAATATATTGCTTCTAAGTTGATTAGATAACATATATTATTTAATCATAAATATATAAAGGGGGTTAAGTGTAAGTATCATTAGATTAATATTAATTGTTGGATTAATATGGAAAAACCCAATTAAGAGTCGGGATTGGCCCAAGCTATTTTGCTTTAATTATAGAATTATATATTATAGATTATAGATAGATAGATATAGATGCATGGATAGATTTAGTAATTCCAAAACTATAAGCAATCAAATCTATGTAAGTCATAGAACGAGGGGCATCAAAGTGTAAGGTCGGTTTTAATTTAATAGAGTTTGTACATGGTAATCAACGATTTTATAAATTAATGATTGAGCGATTTTATCCCATACGTCGTTTAAAACATTTTTTATATTAAAATTTTTTATTTTATGAAATTGTTTACTATTTGATAAAATATTTGTATTATTTAAAACTCACGGTTACCCGTGACCCGTAGGTATCCACTGGTCGTGGGTACGGGTGTAAAATAAATCCGCTAGTGGGTATCCGTGGATTTACGGGTAAAAAAAACCCTCGTGGGCGGGTGATGGGTTTGGTATATCTGTACCCATGACCCGCAGATGCCATCCCTATCCCTGCGTACAATGTGTTTGGCTGGCGGGCTTCAAATGCCTACGGAATTTAAAATCCCATAAATGAAGGGTTTTTAAATCCTTTGACTCAGCGAAGGATTTCAAATACTAGATCACACGGAAGTTTCAATATAGTGGACAAAATTACCCATGTTCAACTACCCCCTGCATTTAGGCATATGTTTTCTGCTTGTGAGAAGCTTTTCGGAACTTTTTGAAGCTTTAGGCTTTTTATTTTCAAATTAATAAGCTCCTAAAAAAAAAAACTCCGTTTGGAAGCACCAGCTGAAACTTTTATTTTGTTTCGAAAAGCTCCAAGAAGCTTATTTGGAAAATGATTGGCTGACCTAATAATGTAGGCCTAAATATAGACCTACTAATGTGATTGGTAGATGAGAAAAATTGATTGGATAAGATTTGGAGAGAGAAAAAATTCAACCAATAAGAAAAGTCTGTCTATTTTTAAGTCTGTGTAATTAGTCTTGTATAGCATTAGTCAGCTTATTTATAAAACGCTACTAAGGGAATTAGGGAAACGTTTCCAATGTGGTGGAGCTTTTTGTTCTTGCAATTTACCCAACTGCCCTTATATTATATGTTAGTTAATGTGCACCGTTCCACTAAATGGAGTCTATTTGTTCGTTTATTCCTTTTTTTTTAATTCAATAATATATTTTTACAAATTTCTAGATGCTTGAAATATTTTCAAGGTAATTATAAAAAACATAATACAAATGAATTAATATGTTTTTACTACATGAAGCAAAAACAAATCATCAATGTAAAGATCTGATATAAATTTAGTATATTATACATTTACAAGCATCTTTATATATATATATATATATATATATATATATATATATATATATATACTTGGGATCCTGTGAGAACAAGGAGATTTCGTGAGAACGGTGAGAACCCATCTTAGCCATCCATTTTTTGATCAAAAAACCTGATTTTGGAGGTGCTATTTTTGTAAATACTTTAAAGTTTGATTTTGAAAGGTTAACATAAGGATTGCTAGGTGAAATTTATTTTTTTTTTGCTTCACAATAGTTTTAACATGGTGAAGTTTTATTTAATTTTTGTTAATCAACATATTTGAAGTAGTGAATTGATAAGTATAAAAATTAATCTTTTCAAAAACTAATGTTAAAAAAATATATATTTACTTAATCTCATTAAAACTATGTGAATCTATAAAAATTAAAATTCATAGCATCGTAACCTTATGTTAAAAAAAAAATTAAACTTAACCTCACCAAAATGATGTGAAGCTAAAAAAAAAAGAAGCTTCACGTGAGCAAAATGATGTGAAGCTAAAAAAAAAGCTTCACATGAGCAAAATGATGTGAAGCTAAATAAAAAAAAAAAGATTCACATGAGCAAAATGATGTGAAGCTTAAAAAAAAAAACTTCACATGAGCAAAATGATGTGAAGTTAAAAAAAAAGCTTCACATGAGCAAAGGTGACGTGAACCTTCCAAAATCAAACTTCAAAGTATTTACAAAATTGTCATCTTCAAAATCAGGATTTTTGATCAAAAAATGGATGGCTAAAATGTGTTCTCACATTTCTCACGGAATCCTCTTGTTCTTACCAGAACCCAACCCTGTATATATATATATATATATATATATATATATATATATATATATATATATATATATATGGGAAGGATCAAGAGGGAAGTATTAAATTTGAGGGAAGGAGGGAAGCAACTCTCAGCCACCCATTTCCTCCCAACTTTTTTCCTACACACTTCATCAATTTTTGTCAAAAAAACCCAAATTAAAGTATGTTTTTCATTGATTCATCAATCAGAAACATTATAAAATTTCGAATTCATCAATCGCGTTCATTTAGATCATCATGTAACACCCCCAAATTCGTCGATTTTGTTTAGCGGAAGCATTTAGTTTAAGTACGGGGGTGCCACAATAACAAAGTGCATGCATACGTATCAGAGCTTATGATTACAACAGAACATAATATATTAAGATGCCAAAAGTATTAATTACAATGTTTACGATTCATCGAATCGTACAAGTTAAAAGTAATAAGTTTACAAAAGTAGATTTCTGAAATATGACTAAAACATTTCAGTTATACTAAAGAAATCCATGTGTTTCCAAAAAGTTGGCATCCTAAAACTTCACGGGTCGCCTAATTCTCCATGTGTGTTGGCGATTCTTACATGCGCAGCTAATTCCCTGAAAAACATAGTAAAAGTCAACAACTAGGTTGAGTGAATTCACAGGTTTAAGTTTACACAAGTTAAATCAAGTTTGTAGCACAGTTGTTATCCAAAAACGTTCACAAATAGTATTGCCATAATAGTCGAGAATAAGTTTAGTGGAATGTTATCCAAATACAAGTTTTGTGGGTTGATCGCCCAAAGTTCAAGTTTAAAACACGTGCTGGTCGTTCTCCAGCGATTTACAAACAAAACAGTACCGGTCGTTCTCCGGTCAAATACGCACGGGTCGTTCTCCCGTTCAACAAAAACAGTTTACCGGTCGTTCTCCGGTCTAGTTACGCACGAGTCGTTCTGTAACATCCTCTCAAGTGGTCTGGTAGTTTTCTATTTAAATTGAGTATTTAATAGTTTTAGAAATTTACTTGATATAAATGGTTTAATTGAGAAATTTAGATAAATAGGTCTCAGGACTTATGGTGATAAATAAAATGTTGCTTGTTTTAAATCATTAGAGTTGACGGTACAATAAAATAAATTTCTCGCAACTAGTAATTAAGTGCCAGACAATAGATTTAGAGCGGGTATAAAATACCTAAAATATTAGGTCGGTTAAATAAAGGGCCGATCCCTTTTGCATTCATGTTCTTGAGCTAGGATTGAATCTAAATGAAAACTTAAATGGGTTTTTGGTATAAATGATGAATTAGGATGATTGATATGAAATTGAAGCCTATTGTTATGTTATAGTTGTTAGTTAGTGCCTAATTCATGAGTATAAGTTGAGTTATAAATTGAATTTAAAGAATTTGATTAAGTGTTCTTGAGGTTATTGATGAACTTGATAATGATAATGAATGATATGATAAAATTAGCATTTTGGTGATTAAGAACACTTAATTGATGATTAAAGATGATGATTGTGTGACCTTAATTATTAAGTATTCATTAGACTTAAACATTGGAAGTTTGATGAATTGTTGATGGTAGAGGTTAATAACCTTAGTTTTGGTTTAACCATGTTGATGGAAGTGGATTAATGAGATTCTATGATCATAATTTGCTAGTGATGATAAACTAATGATGTTGAAATAGTTATTTATAATATGAATTGAATAATGAGAATTGTGGTAATTGTGTTAATTCATATGAATTGAGTAAATCGGGTTTGTTGTTAATCTATTAGAATGATGTTGTATATATTTGAGACAAGTAACTAACTTATATTATTCTATTGCATTGTCAGATGTGCAGAAGGCTCAGTGATATTAGACTACTGAGTGGATTCCTGAGGTGATCGGTGAGTGGATCTCTAATCCTCAGCGTAACTTGGTTGTAACAAGTTTGGTTATAACAAGTCACGTGTTATTACTTTATTAGTTGCATTGATAATACTGTTGATATGTTGACTAGTTGAATATGTGACTTGTTGATTACGTGATCACTTGAATTAATTGGCCTTCGGGCATCAGTTGTTAATGAGGCAACGAGTTGTTGAACTGTTGGTTGGGCTAGTTGGTTATCCAAAGTTTAACACATCTCTTGTGTTGGTTGAAGATAATCACTAGCTATCGGTCTCGTCCGTATGGCCATACGGATATGGTTGGGTAAGTGTTCTTGGGGAGCCACCCGGGTTTATGGTTATCCCCAGAGCCGCCGATCCTCATTATGGTGTTGTTGATTAGTTGAATTGTTGCATTGTTGAACTGATGCATTGTTGATGTGTTGTATTGGGTACTTGCTTGTTTAGTGCTAATTGTTGTACACAAAGTTGTTGAGCTAAGTTAGGTTGTTGATTAGTTATCTGCTCACTTAGCGTTATGCTAATCCCCCACATAACACTTCTTGCAGGTTATTGATATATTTGGGTGGGCAAAAAGTTAGACTAGAAGGAATGTTTGACCGTGAAGCGTTACTCTGATAGTGGATTTGTTTAAAATAATGTTTTATCACGTTTTATATAACACCTCTGTTGTGAAATTATGTTTTGAAAAAGTTGAATTTTATATTTTGTTAAAATGAGGTAAATTATTACTAGCTATTTGGACTTACGCTTCCGAATTACTATATTTAAATGATTATAAATGAGGGGTGTTATAAGTTGGTATCAGAGCATAGGTTTCGGCGAATTGGACATTGCAATGTGTTCAATCCCAAATCTATGGTAGTGTCAAGTCAAACATTCCTGGGAGTGCGGGATTAATAGTTGCATGAGAAATTATTTGTTGAAAATGTACTAACCTATAACATGTTGCAAAAGTGTTGTTTTGTTGCAGAGATGGAGGAATGTGAGAAACCGAAGGGTATTCTCAATGATTCCTCAATACTTGTGGGCCTAGATATATCAGGTATTTTCTAATAAGCTTGGTGTATTTAATAAGCTTGAATTGTTTGATTTGCCATGATACGATTATTAGTAGAGTAAATTGGATCAAACTGCTATGATTTCTCAGTGATGAATCCTTGATAATAGTTGCTTGTAAATCTGATGAGGAGATACTAAATGAGATGTTTAACATCATAGAAAGGTGTAATATATTGTTGAATTGAGTAGACACGTTATTGAATAAGTTGTAATAGTGCTATTATGTGGAATTAATTGTGTCTACAACATGAAATTAAAATATGAAATTGGTTGTATGAATTATTATGTGGGATTACTAGTTATTGTGAAATAATAATTTGGAAGTAATATGATTAGGTGTAGTAAATCTTGGTGAATTGAATTAATATGACTCCCTATAGTGAAATGAGATGATGGCATATCTCAATTGAGGTAATTTGGAGTTTTGTTGTTGATTAAATGAGAAAGTGCCCATTGATTGGGAAGTGTATGTTTGACTCAGAAAAGTCAAAGTTGAATTTAGTAGAGTCCAATTTAAAGTTTGTTATGTTATAAAGTGATGAATATGGTAAGATTTTTAGGTGTTTAATAATGATCATGATTGTAATTGAATTATGATCTATATACTAAAAGTGGTAAAATAATGTAGTCGAAGTGGTCAACCAAACTTATATGTATTGACAAGTTGTTAAAAGTCAAAGTGATCATGAAATTGGAAAACTTGTTGTGATTGGTCTAAATATAGTGATTTTAATGTGAATTGGTTCTTTAGAGTTATAGCATGCCACTAATGGTGAAAAGTAGTTTGTTGGACTTAGAATAGTCAACGTAATGTGGAATGGTTGTTTGAATAGTGGTAATATGAGTTGAAACCCAAAAAGGGTTGTCAATGTGCCCAAATGGGTCACTTGATGGTCAAAAGGTTATAATGAGTAGTGGTCTGATTAAAAAGAATGTTAAAGTGACTTTAAGTCATAAAGATAGTAGTAAAAGGTGATGAAAATGATTTGAGTAGTCAATGTAGTTATTTTCTTAAGAGTGCCCAATTGGACCCCTAAACGGGTCAACGAGTGAAAATACGATAGGAAGGGTATATGGGGGTGATGAATATGCCCACACGTCCTAAATATATATAGAAACATGTTGGTAAAGGGTTGAAGTCAGAAAGTAAGCCATTTGGAATATGCCATGTCCACTAAAATGGTCGGAAATGGCCTAAAATTGGTTATACGTCCGTTTTCTCGTAAAACGTGTAAATTGAAAAAGTGGAAAAATGAAAAGTTGCATTTTGATTATATAAAGGTGCCTGCAAAATTTCAGACCTTAATTCTTTACGGTTTGTGAGATATGCGTATTTGAATTTCGCATTTTTGCACTAAGTTGTGCAGGCTGCTATCCAGATAAGGGACCCGGCGGCTGGGGGTGTAAACCCGGCGGCTGGAGGGTGTAAACCGGCGGCTGGTCACCCAAGCCGGTGGCTGCTATAGCTTTTATACGGCAAAATTTTTCTGTTAGTGAAAATTTAATTCACCCGGCGGCTGGGGGTCAGAAGCCGGCGGCTCCTATATAGAACCCGGCGGCTACCCTGTATAAGCCGGCGGCTTGTAGCTCTTTTAGGTTAAAATAATTTTTTTTTACGTTTTTCGACGTTCGACGTAACGTTTGACGTAGAAATTTCCGCTAGAAAATTTCGGTGTCCGATTCAGACGAAATTTACAGGTCCACTCAAAAACGGCCCAACGGACAAAGCTCATCGCTATGCCATGAGCCCTGTCAGTTTTCGGCACTTCGGGGTCGTTTGGGGCCCGAAAATCGCGTTTTATTGTTTTTCGGACCTTATTTTGAACTTTTAGCTTACGTTTTGTATTGGGCTTTTGTTTCATTGAGCCCAGAGATCATTCCTGTGACTATATGCAATATTAAAAGTTGATTTAAGAGGTCCACATATTTTATAGGGTATGCGTCGGTTGTAGGCAGTTTATTTAACTGCAAAATATACCAGTAAATGGTATTGTTGATTGCTGCTAGCAAGAATTAGTAAACATCGATTAGATAATCATATGAACTATATTATGGGGACTAATTGAAATGTGATGAAGTAATTGGATTACTTAGAGTGCTATAAAGTGCTGAAATAAACATTTTAAGAAAATTAGGATATAAGTGCATGAACTTATATATATGTGATAGTTGAACATGAAATGAAGTGTTTACCTATAATTTGACTAAAAGTACATGGATTGATGAGTATGTGTTGAATGTTATATATATTATTGATGAAATGTTTAGTACTAAATGTACTATAAGTACTAAGTTGTATAAATAATATTTAATATTGAATCCAGTAATAAAGAAGTTGATCGATGTATTCAGGTCGGACATTGTTGTAGGATGCCTGTATTGTTAATATAAACATGATGATATGAGTAGTTACGTTCAAAGTGATCAGTTAAAAATATTAGTAAGTTAAAAAGTTAGTTGTATACCTGTTGCACGGTGGTATTATATATGTGTAAAATGTTGATATCATTGTTGTGAAATATGAGAGAGAAAAGATAATTATATGGGAGATCGATGGTATGAAGTGGCCTGAGAATAAAGTGTGACTGACATAATATGACGACGTCTGGCCAACGTATTTATATTATGCCATTTCACATGGAGTTGTTGAGGCTACTCAGTACCAAATAAAGTTAACCGTTTTAATATAATCGGATGTTGAAATGTAGCTGAGGAATAGTCAGATATTGACTAAAATGGAATGGTAGTAAACCACTAAGTTGTTGTTACTAAAGTGGTATCTATTGTACCATTGAAGTGTATGTGTGATGCATGGTTAATTGTTAAACTTAAAAGATGATATAAGCAAAGTAGAGGTCAGTTGAATGTGAATAATATTGTTGAATGGATGATTAATGACAACACCTTGTGTTGTTGAAATACCATTGTTGCAGATGTTTGGTATTAACAGGTGTTGTCTAGCATCCCAAATTGTATGATGTGATGTTAGTTGATTACATGATAATAAGTTTAACTATAGAAATGAACCTCTACATAATGCTTGTTAGTTACTCTTATATGTTGATGATTATATGATTGTGAATTCCTGTTAAATAAAGGATTTCATATACTCGAGTTGTATTTATAACTGCAAGTTGTAAAGTAGTAATTAATGAGTTGCTAAAATTTGTAAATCTAGCAAAGTGATAACTAAAGAAGTATATAATTATTAGTTAAATTGCTAGTGACGGATCGAGTTACAACTTGTTGCTAAGATGCATGTAGTAGTGTTCATTACCACTTGTCATTATTGTGGTTGTTGTTGTCGTTATAGTTGTATTTTCTGCTATAATTGTTGCCGTGATGAAGATGATACTTTACTTGACTATGTAAGTGGTTGATTTAACTTATTAGAGGCAGGGTATAAGCATTGTATTGGTGCAGGAGGAAAGAGGGAAGCATGTGCATTTTGATAAGTGCATGTGGAAAGGACTGAACAAGTATATCTATATTTATGAGTTGCTCAAGGAAGTAATGTATGAGGGGTGTATATAGTGTAATTAAACAATTGACGATGTTACACTGTGTGTTGAAAATAACATTTTGCGCTAAGAAAATAAGTAGAGGTAAAACACAATCTATGTGTTTAAGAAAGTTCAGTGGAATTGCACACTGGTGGTGTGTAAAGTGATGCAATAACAGATAGCTATATAAATAAATGTGGGTATAGTTGATGTTGAGGTGACTAAAGATGTGCATAAGTAATAGAAATAAGAAGGCATAGATGATTCTTTCACACTAGAGTGATTAAGGGTGAACAGATTTCGAGGACAAAATCTCTTTAAGGAGGGGAGATTTGTAACATCCTCTCAAGTGGTCTGGTAGTTTTCTATTTAAATTGAGTATTTTATAGTTTTAGAAATTTACTTGATATAAATGGTTTAATTGAGAAATTTAGATAAATAGGTCTCGGGACTTATGGTGATAAATAAAATGTTGCTTGTTTTAAATCATTAGAGTTGACAGTACAATAAAATAAATTTCTCGCAACTAGTAATTAAGTGCCAGACAATAGATTTAGAGCGGGTATAAAATACCTAAAATATTAGGTCGGTTAAATAAAGGGCCGATCCCTTTTGTTGATCACTTTCCCAATTCCTTTATGTCTTCCTCATTTCATTTCAAGATTTCAACAAAAAAAAAACCCTAACTTAAATCAAAAACTCAAATCATCAAATTGATGGTGTAAATTGAAGTTGTAATCTTTTAACAAGCATCATCATCATCCTCTATCTTCTATCTTCTATCATTTGTTCCTCCATCCTTTGTAAGTGAGTTTCCTTCATAAACTCAAATGTTAGATTAAATGATGAAATGATGAATTGATTTGATTCTTGAGTTTAGATGATGATTACTTGTGATATATGATGCTATGTGATGATTATTGATTGATGATATAGAGTAAATTCATGTTCTTGAGCTAGGATTGAATCTAAATGAAAACCTAAATGGGTTTTTGGTATAAATGATGAATTAGGATGATTGATATGAAATTGAAGCCTATTGTTATGTTATAGTTGTTAGTTAGTGCCTAATTCATGAGTATAAGTTGAGTTTTAAATTGAATTTAAAGAATTTGATTAAGTGTTCTTGAGGTTATTGATGAACTTGATAATGATAATGAATGATATGATAAAATTAGCATTTTGGTGATTAAGAACACTTAATTGATGATTAAAGATGATGATTGTGTGACCTTAATTATTAAGTATTCATTAGACTTAAACATTGGAAGTTTGATGAATTGTTGATGGTAGAGGTTAATAACCTTAGTTTTGGTTTAACCATGTTGATGGAAGTGGATTAATGAGATTCTATGATCATAATTTGCTAGTGATGATAAACTAATGATGTTGAAATAGTTATTTATAATATGAATTGAATAATGAGAATTGTGGTAATTGTGTTAATTCATATGAATTGAGTAAATCGGGTTTGTTGTTAATCTATTAGAATGATGTTGTATATATTTGAGACAAGTAACTAACTTGTATTATTCTATTGCATTGTCAGATGTGCAGAAGGCTCAGTGATATTAGACTACTGAGTGGATGCCTGAGGTGATCGGTGAGTGGATCTCTAATCCTCAGCGTAACTTGGTTGTAACAAGTTTGGTTATAACAAGTCACGTGTTATTACTTTATTAGTTGCATTGATAATACTGTTGATATGTTGACTAGTTGAATATGTGACTTGTTGATTACGTGATCACTTGAATTAATTGGCCTTCGGGCATCAGTTGTTAATGAGGCAACGAGTTGTTGAACTGTTGGTTGGGCTAGTTGGTTATCCAAAGTTTAACACATCTCCTGTGTTGGTTGAAGATAATCACTAGCTATCGGTCTCGTCCGTATGGCCATACGGATATGGTTGGGTAAGTGTTCTTGGAAGCCACCCGGGTTTATGGTTATCCCTAGAGCCGCCGATCCTCATTATGGTGTTGTTGATTAGTTGAATTGTTGCATTGTTGAACTGATGCATTGTTGATGTGTTGTATTGGGTACTTGCTTGTTTAGTGCTAATTGTTGTACACAAAGTTGTTGAGCTAAGTTAGGTTGTTGATTAGTTATCTGCTCACTTAGCGTTATGCTAATCCCCCACATAACACTTCTTGCAGGTTATTGATATATTTGGGTGGGCAAGAAGTTGGACTAGAAGGAATGTTTGACCGTGAAGCGTTACTCTGATAGTGGATTTGTTTAAAATAATGTTTTATCACGTTTTATATAACACCTCTGTTGTGAAATTATGTTTTGAAAAAGTTGAATTTTATATTTTGTTAAAATGATGTAAATTATTACTAGCTATTTGGACTTACGCTTCCGAATTACTATATTTAAATGATTATAAATGAGGGGTGTTATAAGTTCTCCCGTCCAACAAACGCATGGGTCGTTCTCCCATCCAAGACGCACGGGTCGTTCTCCCGTCCCTTGGCCAGTCGTTCTCTGGCACTAAAATACGTAGCTGGTCGTTCTCCAGCGTTTATATAAAAGTACCGGTCGTTCTTCGGTATACCAAACAAGTTTAAAGGTTTACAGTCGTTTGCAAAACAGTTTACCGGTCGTTCTCCGGTCTAGTTAAAACAGTTTGTCGAATAAGTTATCCCATTTGTTCAGTGTGTCAATATGAAAATGTTATTTCATAAATATCAGTTTGTTCGATAGTTTAATAGTTCAAAGTACTCTAATTGTTCGAGTAAACAAGTATGATAAACAATCATATAAGTAAAAGCAGTTATGGCAACAAGTAAAACAGTTGACTATGTTTTCCACCCCTGTTTAAAAGCAGTTAAATCAGTAAAAGTAGGGGCTGTGAACTCACCTGTTGAGTTAATTAGAAATGTGTAAGCGCTAGCAAAGCGTAGTCCGGGTAAGTCACTAACATCCTAAACGTAGGAAATAGTCGTATAAGTGGTTGGATAACAATCCAAACCATGTTACTCGTTCATCCATGAAAGATCATTGTTTATTTGTAAATTCGTACGACTCGTTGGTGATGGTTTTGTAAAAATATTTCAAAGTATTGTTATAAGGTTCTGAAACTTACGACGTCGCAGTGGGACGTAGCAGTGGGACGTAGCAGTGGGACGTAGCAGTGGGACGTCGGGTGGGACGTCGCAGTGGGACGTCGTGTGGGACGTCGCGTGGGACGTCGTGTGGGACGTCGCTTGGGACGTCGCGTGGGACGTCGTGTGGGACGTCGTGTGGGACGTCGCAGTGGGACGTCGCAGTGGGACGTAGCAGTGGGACGTCGCAGTGGGACGTCGCAAATCGCCTGGGACTAATGCTACGTTACGGTCTGTTCATCCGAAAATCGAGATTTTTAACCCAAAAATGCTTAGATCTTTCATATAATGACTTGTAACATGATTGTAAGCTATTATAATGAAGTAAAAGTGAAAAGTTTAGTGTTTTCTTACCCAAAAAGTGTTAGATCCGAAAATTAGGTGGATGATGAAGATGATGATGAAAATGGTGATTTTGAGCTTGAATTCTTGTGTAGATGATGATGATGACGAGTTTGATGATGTTGTGTGTCCGATTTGTTGTTGTTTTTTGTGACACCCGGTCAAAAATGACCCAAAATTTGGTCCAAATTTAAACTTTTATTTCAAGTATTATATACTTAAAATACCAAAGCGTACAAGTATTATATATATGATTATATGTATATATAACACAAAACAATTATTCAAAAATCGCGTATAAACAAATCACGCAGGAATTCAAATACGGACGTTGGTGAAACCATTATTAAATAATATGAAATTATTTGATAACAACGATAATTATTTTATATTATGTTTACAATATAACGACACGTACGTTTTGCTTAAAACGTGACCGAACGCTACAAAAATGCATGAAATGCGCCCTACCGACGAAATAAATCAAAGTTATAGTTTTATAACTTAAAACTAAGTATTTTGGTAAAATACTTCAAGTAAAAATAACGCGATTACACGCGTATAATTATAACGTTTAAAAACGTTACCCGATTTAAATAAATGTACTAAACGCGACCGACGACCGAACGAAAACTTGAATATCATTTTAGTAACTTAAAAGAGATTACTTGAGTAAAACTTTCATCAAAAATACTGTAATTTAAAACGTAAACGAAATGTACTTTGTTAAACGTATAACGTTTAAATAAACGACGAAACGAACGGGTAAACGGGCACCGCGTGAAACGGAACTTTGAGAACAAGATTTACCACCCACATGGTGTGGGACCCCCACAAAATCTGCTGATTTTCAGCAGCCCACACCCAACTTATACCCTCTCCATGTGATACTTACACACAAACATGCAACCCATACCCCATTATTCACCCTCAACTCACTTGATTTCTCTCAAATCTCCCTCTCTCTCTCTTTGAACGTTTTTCACAGCCTTTGGAGGCTGTCACAAGACCACCATAAACCACCACAATCACCACCATAGATCCACCACGAGCCGCCACGTCGGAATTCAAGGAAACGCACCAAAACGAGCATTCGACTTCCGTTTTCCTTCTCCTCTTCATCTCTTTGTAAGGAACCTTTTACTTTTCATTATATATACTTGAAACTTACTTATTTACATGTTAGAATGTTCACTCAACAATAAAATGTCCAAGAACAAAGCTTAAATTATGTTTTATACACGTATATATGAAAACAGTTTGTAGGACAGATTCTGTACCCTTCACGAAACAATTCATATAAAATCGAAAACACAATGAAAATGCATGAAACCAAAGCCAAAATCTTCGTATTTTTGTTGCCTACAACTTTTGTGTTTTGCTCGAAGCTCAGAAATACACCAATTCTCCTAGAAAACCCGATTTGTAAGACTGTCACTGTTTTGGCCGGATTTCGGACCCGACACCTCTCAAATTTTATTTAGCTAACTAGATTGACACTATAGTTCTTGGGAAAATTTGACAATATACTAGACACATAGGAGTTCACCTGTGATTTTTGGTAGAACTTGATTCGGACTAGAAAGTAGAGAAAACGAGGGATTTGTCGAGACGAAATCTGGAAAAATATAAACATAAGGGCTGTTTTGGTAATTTTGTAAAAACGACACTTCGAGGCGACCACTAAACGTAACGATAATTTTTACAAGCTTTATAACCATATTTAAGACTAGTGTAAAAGTCTTGGGTCAAACCGAGCCCGTTTGACCAAGTCAACACAAAACGAGCCACGTATTGATGAATATGAAACGATTGAGAAATGCTAAGAATTGTAACTCGAAATTAATCTTGATAATGTTATCATATAATATGTAACGACACTCGTGTAAGAGAACTTATATACTTTGGGTAGTATATGTATTACAACTTAAATATGTATGAGATTATACTCATACCTAGATGAGATTACACTCAAACTAGTACGAGAATACACTCGCACACGTACAAGTTTACACTTGTCCATCGTAGGGTTTTCACCCATGAAGAGTTACACCATCTCGAACTTACATTCGCGCAAACATTTCACGTAATGGTACAAAACAACAGACTATTGAAATTACTTTTCAAATATACAACAAAATGAAATATATAATAATAATAATAATAATAATAATAATAATAATAATACTTGAATTATTATTACACCCCATCACCAACGGGCCGTACACACTTATACAAACAAACTATTGGACATTAACTAGTTGAGTGGATAACTAGCATGGATTATCTTAATGATGTTCATTTACTTACTTAACCTTACGCCTTTAGGACACTAAAGGATTACTAGTTCAGGTTACTACACTGCTTGATTTCTGCATCGTCTGCTAGACTCAGGTGAGTCTCACTGCCCCTTTTTACAGCTTTCACTTTGGGGGAGATGCATTGCTTGTTTACTGAAATTACTAGTTTACTAAAACTACTCGTTTACTAAATTACTTGACTTACTTGAATACATGTACAAATGTATTGTTTTACCGACTTATTACTATACTGGCTTATTACTTTACCGACTATTAAACGTACTGTTTGACCGACTTATAAACTACTTTGTTACCGACTTACAGACTCACAGTTTTACAAACATGCTGATTTACAGACTTACTGACTTATTGACAGACTTTACTGTTTTCGAACTTACCGACTATTGGACAGACCTTACTGTTTTCAAATTTACAGACTTTACAGACTTACAGACTTTACAGACTTACAGACCTTACAGACTTACAGACTTGCCGATATACTGATTTGCATGAGTTTCCTTTAATCCAATGAAGTCCTCTGAATCATAGTTGTTAATTACGATAAGCGCGAGTTTAATATATGGATCCAAATGGGACTGACAATCCCTGCCTGGGGTAGTAGCGCTACCACGGATTTCACCGTAGAAACAGGCATATTAGTATTCGTTTCATATGAGTGTTTTTGGATTAGCACTCACGGGGGCAAATTACAGACGTGTTAAGCTTCGACTATGATGGCTCATGGCATGACATGACCGACTATACCGACCTTACTGTACTTATGAAATACTTGGTTACCGACTTATTACTATTGTACAATTATACTTTACTGTTTTACTATTGTGAATGATTTACTTACTGATTTACGCAAACTGTTTACTACTGTACATACAAACCTGTGAGATTCACCAACCTTTTTGGTTGACCTTTTTAGTGATGTATTCTCAGGTACTCAGTAACAGTAGGATGGCCCGCAGGGTATGCTAGGCTAGTACGAGTCGCATGCATAACCACTTGGAGATTTTATTGGCATTATCTTTTGTACTATGATTATGTGTTTAAAATCTTCTAAATCATTTAGCGAACTCGTAATGATGTATTACTTATAACTTAAAACCTTGTACTACTTTTGAAAACTTATGTAATGTAATGTATTATCTATAACGTCTCATGTAGAGTCGTTTGCTTGTACTTTGGTGTTTTGATATTTGATTAGTGGCACCCAAAACTCGCTTCCGCAAAACATTAAATTTGGGGGTGTCACAGATTGGTATCAGAGCCTAAGGTTATAGCGAACTAGGTTGCATTTAGTGGGCCTAGACTATAACCGTTAGACAGTATTCCTCATTAGATATAACTGGTTCAGGGATTTCATCATACGAGTTTAATTTAACATAGCCTGATCAACTATGTACAATTAAAGGAAGATGATGTAAGATCTGAAAGGGGTTATGTTGAACAGGAATGCATTAGTTGACTCTGACCACGAGAGAACCGTGACTTGTACTTGTTCTGTGCTAGACACTACTAGGTGGATAATAAGTATATATGGGTTACACCTATATGATTAGGCTTATTAATATCCTCAAATGTTTAGTGACACACTTACTGTCCGAATACACTTTAGAATAGGCCTGTGGTAAGTTGATCGAGTCAGGAAAATAGTACCTGGATGTGCCCTGGCAGAGAGGGTCATCTCTTCGAAATAGACTTACCTAGGTAGAGATTAAGAACTCCGACACCTTAATCTACACAAATTGGTCATCAGAGGACACGTCATTCACTCACCCATCATGTTTAACATCCTGATTCCGTATTCCTCTAAGTACAAAAATCTTTTCTATCTCCCTATCACATTCCGCAATAACTTCTTATATATGTTCGGACGTAATATCCTCGACAGCTCTTGTAACACTCAAAATCTTGTAATCTTTTGAACTCGCATGTTAAATGATTACAATCTTCATTATTCTACACCGTTGATTGTCACTTGTGTTGTAATATATTACTGTTATATATACAACTACGATAATCATACTCTTACACAGAAACTCACATTTTTCCTTGCTGTTATTGAAGGAACATGCCACCAAAAAGACAATCTTTCAGCGCGGCTGAACTCGCACGATTTGTTTCTCAAGGAGTAGCCGAAGCTCTAGCTACTCGATCATCACCGTCTGTGAACGATGCTCCTGTTGCTAAACCCTGCAGCTACAATGACTTCCTCAAATGCAAACCTCTGAACTTTAAGGGCACGGAAGGTGCCATTGGATTAATCAGGTGGATTGAGAGAATGGAGTCAGTCTTTAGGATCAGTAACTGCTCGGAAGACTGCCAAGTTAAATATGCCACCTGTACATTTCTGGAAAGTGCTCTGACGTGGTGGAACTCGTACATTCAGTCTGTGGGAATTGATGCTGCATATGGAATCCCATGGGAAGAACTGAAAAGGATGCTAAGGGATGAGTATTGTCCCAATGAGGAACTCCAGAGGCTAGAAGATGAATTCTGGCACTTGACCGTTCAGGGTACTGACATCATTGGTTATACAACCCGATTTCAGCAGCTCGCTCTTCTCTGCCCATCTATGGTAGATCCTGAACGCAAGCGGATTGAGAGGTACATCCGTGGACTCCCGAAGGATATTCAAGGGAATGTTACTTCATCAAAGCCTGGAACTATTAAGAGTGCTATTCGTATGGCACATGAGCTTATAGCACAGATTGTAAGGTTCGAGACATCTACAACACCTACTGGAAACTCTGGCAAGCGTAAATGGGAAGGAAACCCCAACACCTCCAACAAAAAGGTTGATGCTGTTAAAACCTACCCAACTGGCTCGGGCGACAATAAAGAGTATAAGGGAAGCAAACCATTTTGCTCAAAATGCAGCCTTCATCACGATGGTGCGTGTCCTTGCACCAAATGCAAGCGATTTGGGCATGTGGCCAAAGATTGCAAAACAGCCGCAACTGGTACCAACACCTCTGCACCCAAGACCTGCTATGAGTGCAACGGTACTGGACACTTCAGGAAAGATTGCCCACAACTGAAAAAAAAAAAACAACACCGCTAAGGGCAGGTTCTATGTGCTTAACACTGAAGGTAACCACCAGGACCCGAGACTCATTGACTTACTCAACACGGGTATGACCATTTACAGATAACCCGACTGCCTTTATACTAATTACTGTGGTAGATCTTACTTGCTGTTTGAATACTTCTATGTTTTCCCTATATTCTAAGTGTACGATAGGGTTAGGGAAAAAAGACAATTTAGATTTTATAGTTTCTATATGAGACGAGGTTTAACTTGCATATGTATAGGAATAACATATCCTACACTGTTTTATACCGGAAGACATACCGATTAAATTTTATACGCTGGGTAACATCCCACATAAAACTAATGTATGCTAAACCACTTAGTTTCTATATGAGACTGATAGGATCTAATTTATGCTACGACACTACTGATTGCTACAAACTGTATGAACACATAGGAATTTACTACATTACTCTTGGCTACTAGTACAAAACGTAGCTACACTTTAGTGACTGACTGACCGACTGACCTTGTCCTACCGACAAAATGGTCAATTACATTGCAACACACTTTCTCTATTCCTTTAATGGCCAGTAGGGCATTAGCTTAACAAGGGGAGGAAGGTAACACTGGATTGAGGTTATATCACTCTTAGTAGACTCACACACTTTCTTAGAATACGCACCGACTATTACTTTGACACACTAATAATTACTACGAATAAATTTCGGGACGAAATTCTCCTAACAAGGGGAGAATGTGACACCCGGTCAAAAATGACCCAAAATTTGGTCCAAATTTAAACTTTTATTTCAAGTATTATATACTTAAAATACCAAAGCGTACAAGTATTATATATATGATTATATGTATATATAACACAAAACAATTATTCAAAAATCGCGTATAAACAAATCACGCAGGAATTCAAATACGGACGTTGGTGAAACCATTATTAAATAATATGAAATTATTTGATAACAACGATAATTATTTTATATTATGTTTACAATATAACGACACGTACGTTTTGCTTAAAACGTGACCGAACGCTACAAAAATGCATGAAATGCGCCCTACCGACGAAATAAATCAAAGTTATAGTTTTATAACTTAAAACTAAGTATTTTGGTAAAATACTTCAAGTAAAAATAACGCGATTACACGCGTATAATTATAACGTTTAAAAACGTTACCCGATTTAAATAAATGTACTAAACGCGACCGACGACCGAACGAAAACTTGAATATCATTTTAGTAACTTAAAAGAGATTACTTGAGTAAAACTTTCATCAAAAATACTGTAATTTAAAACGTAAACGAAATGTACTTTGTTAAACGTATAACGTTTAAATAAACGACGAAACGAACGGGTAAACGGGCACCGCGTGAAACGGAACTTTGAGAACAAGATTTACCACCCACATGGTGTGGGACCCCCACAAAATCTGCTGATTTTCAGCAGCCCACACCCAACTTATACCCTCTCCATGTGATACTTACACACAAACATGCAACCCATACCCCATTATTCACCCTCAACTCACTTGATTTCTCTCAAATCTCCCTCTCTCTCTCTTTGAACGTTTTTCACAGCCTTTGGAGGCTGTCACAAGACCACCATAAACCACCACAATCACCACCATAGATCCACCACGAGCCGCCACGTCGGAATTCAAGGAAACGCACCAAAACGAGCATTCGACTTCCGTTTTCCTTCTCCTCTTCATCTCTTTGTAAGGAACCTTTTACTTTTCATTATATATACTTGAAACTTACTTATTTACATGTTAGAATGTTCACTCAACAATAAAATGTCCAAGAACAAAGCTTAAATTATGTTTTATACACGTATATATGAAAACAGTTTGTAGGACAGATTCTGTACCCTTCACGAAACAATTCATATAAAATCGAAAACACAATGAAAATGCATGAAACCAAAGCCAAAATCTTCGTATTTTTGTTGCCTACAACTTTTGTGTTTTGCTCGAAGCTCAGAAATACACCAATTCTCCTAGAAAACCCGATTTGTAAGACTGTCACTGTTTTGGCCGGATTTCGGACCCGACACCTCTCAAATTTTATTTAGCTAACTAGATTGACACTATAGTTCTTGGGAAAATTTGACAATATACTAGACACATAGGAGTTCACCTGTGATTTTTGGTAGAACTTGATTCGGACTAGAAAGTAGAGAAAACGAGGGATTTGTCGAGACGAAATCTGGAAAAATATAAACATAAGGGCTGTTTTGGTAATTTTGTAAAAACGACACTTCGAGGCGACCACTAAACGTAACGATAATTTTTACAAGCTTTATAACCATATTTAAGACTAGTGTAAAAGTCTTGGGTCAAACCGAGCCCGTTTGACCAAGTCAACACAAAACGAGCCACGTATTGATGAATATGAAACGATTGAGAAATGCTAAGAATTGTAACTCGAAATTAATCTTGATAATGTTATCATATAATATGTAACGACACTCGTGTAAGAGAACTTATATACTTTGGGTAGTATATGTATTACAACTTAAATATGTATGAGATTATACTCATACCTAGATGAGATTACACTCAAACTAGTACGAGAATACACTCGCACACGTACAAGTTTACACTTGTCCATCGTAGGGTTTTCACCCATGAAGAGTTACACCATCTCGAACTTACATTCGCGCAAACATTTCACGTAATGGTACAAAACAACAGACTATTGAAATTACTTTTCAAATATACAACAAAATGAAATATATAATAATAATAATAATAATAATAATAATAATAATAATACTTGAATTATTATTACACCCCATCACCAACGGGCCGTACACACTTATACAAACAAACTATTGGACATTAACTAGTTGAGTGGATAACTAGCATGGATTATCTT